>OX457006.1:4541511-5866671 GCA_949752705.1 Callimorpha dominula | reverse complement strand
CCATATCTTTTGGGAAAACCACAGCAAGTAGGCGTGATATTGCAATATTTGGACGGTTTATAATAAACGTAATAATATTGTCGATTTCGTACTTTTTTTTTCTGGTCGTAATGAAATGTGACAAGGATGACCTGAGACCTGGGGAGTATTTTGTTTATGCACCAGTTGCCTATGAAGACTTGTAGTACCAATGGTTATCACTCGCAATTTTCAAGTAAAGCAATCTTGTTTCTGCGAGACAACTATCGTGCTTCCCTGTATCTTGCGTTAACGTATCTTTTTGTTTTAGCAAGGTCTGGCAATGATATTCTTCAAAATTGAAGACTAAATTAGCCGTTGTTTTCCATTTTATCGGCATAAAATCTCCACGATAAGCTGCGCCATATTTGAGTAAAAAAGAAATTTTACTAGAGAACTGCTTAGAAACGTAAATAGCTGTGTGAAGAGCAAAGGCGAGGTGTTAACAGTAATACATTTAGCCGGCGCGGGCTTCCGGCGCTTGATTGTTGTTCCGGCTCCGTTTCCTGTACCAACCACACTTGCAATAGGAAAGCTGATAAATGGTACTAAAACTCAAGTTGTAACGTTTTTAAACACGTAACGTAACAAAATATAAAAAACATAAAATTAATTAATTATTTCTATTTGTTTATTTTGTTTAGAAGTAGGATCTTTGTCAAGAAACAGGCTAATACTAAATAAAAAAATAGGATTGTCTCTAATTATATACGTTTACTACCAGCAATGTCAGACAGTTTAAAGGTATGTACATACCTAAACCATTGCGTAAATTCCCGTAACCATTTGTAATTGTTTATCAGGAAACAAAAGTTGAAAAGAAAAAACTTATCTGACCCTTATGATTTTATGTGGAGCAAATCAATATTTACTGATCTCATCTGTATGGTTGAGATCCGGAAATAGATTGTGGCGACTTCCACATACAGCAACAAGAAACATCTACAACCTACTAATCCTGCATCGCGCTATGAGATTTCTCGCGCCGATTAGTATATATACAACTTCCCAACATCAACCGTTGGGCCGCGGCCCACCAGGCATGATCACCTCGCCTGGTCGGAGGATCCTCCGTTTGTGTTGGAGGGACATGACACACGTTCCTCCACAGTGGTGACCCCGACGTGATTGGAAGCAGCCTTCATGGACCAGATCAGCAGCATCATCATCGCCACCATCGTATACACTCCTACAGCAATGAGCGGTAATCAAGTCTCAGCCAGCCAGCATTCTCGGCCTCAACAGGGATAACACACGCCTGCAGCGACCGCTCCAGCCTGGTTACCCCTACGGCCTCATCAGCGTCTAGGCACAGCACACTGTACCTACGGTCCACGTAAGAAGAGCATCTCTCTCCCGTCTACGCAGCAGCCAGCCACTACGCAGCAAGCGCCCCGACTCACTGGGGACTTCACCGCAGCACCGCACGCGGCCCCGACTCACTGGGACCAGCGGACTTCAGCCCCGACTCACTGGGACTAGCGGCATTCAGTTCCGACTCACTGGAACTAGCGAAATACAGTTCCGACTCACTGGGACTTGCGGCACTCAGTTCCGACTCACCGGAACTACTCACTACTGGCCCTGGCACGCTCCTTAATAGAGCATAGACAGCTGACTCATCAAGATATCGACCTCCAGTCTTGGAGGGGAGTGATGTGGCGACTTCCACATACAGCAACAAGAAACATCTACAACCTACTAATCCTGCATCGCGCTATGAGAGTTCTCGCGCCGATTAGTATATATACAACTTCCCAACATCAACCGTTGGGCCGCGGCCCGCCAGGCATGATCACCTCGCCTGGTCGTAGGATCCTCCCTTTGTGTTGGAGGGACATAACACCCGTTCCTCCACATAGATCTTTATTTTTACATATTGAAAGGTCTATGTATTTTTTTACAAAATGTCAAGAAATTAGCTTTTTAATAAGTAAGAGCCAGAGTGACAAATAAAAACGATCAAGCGCGAGTTGCATTCGTGTGGAGAGTGTACGATGCATTGCAAAGTTAAGTTCGTACGCACCATATTAAGAGGTTTACTATGTTTTTAAGCCCATAGACTTCTTATATGTTTTTCTGTAATCTAAAAGTAAACAACTATTTTCTTTATTTTTAGGGGGGACGGTACATTTTCATCTATTACCTTAAATAACTTTAAAACTATTAATCCCAATATAACAAAAGTATACATATTTCATCCACACAACAAGCCCTTTCATTTGATATGTCACACACATTTGATATGTCCGGTAGGCAATTTTTTTTTTTATTTTGCTCTAATTTAGCTGCAAAGGGGACCCTTTATTCAAAATTCATGTATTTTCCTTTACTCGTTACTGCACACAATAGATTAGATTATTTTAAAAACAAGGGAATGGTAACAGAGGCGAGGTCAAGGCGCAAATAAATTGCAAATTGTTTGTCAATTTAAAACATAGACTAAATCTAAAAAATAGACTAAGAAAGGTGCCAGGTGGGCACAGATATCTAGGTTAGTACATCATTTGTGCAGTTATAATGTGCTTTGACTGTAACGTTCTGATAAATTTGAATGGAAAAACGTAGCTAAACATCAGCCATTATAATAATACCGGTGCTCTATGTGTGACAGGTAAATCGTTAGTCTATTGAACTTCAAACACAACTACATGAATGCTGATAAAAACCACTTAAGATTAGGAGATGTGAGAATGTTCCGCGTTACAGACAGTGACAATGATCCCCGGCAGATCTCTAACTTTACCGGTAGGTCGCGTAGTGGTGGGAGGTATGAGGTGAGAGAATAAGTGCTTTTCTATTATCACAACGATGGAGGAATTATTGTTATGTCCAGCCAACACAAAGAATCCTCGGACCAGGCTAGGTGATCGTGGCTAGCGTACCAACCGGCCCAACGGTTGATGTTATACATACGTTTAAATATGTTATGGACCAATTATATTATTAATCATAAAGCATTATTTATAATGTCCAGAGAGTGTTGCAAAATGCCAAATAAGAGTGGGTGACATTGATAGTGTTCGACACCTACTGGGTAAAGTGATATAAAGTGTTTTAATAAATTATTGCTATGTTAATATAGATACTATGCAATATTATTAAGGTAAAAGTAAAGCTTTATTTAAGTTAAAGTAAAGAAATTACAAATATTATTTATGTAACAAATCATATAAAACAAGTTTTCGATTTTTAGGCTTCATCAGACTGTTTTTACAAAAAGGAATACAGCAATCTTATATAATTTGATGAAGTACCTTGTAATCAATAGCTTCATCTGTACCTACTATAAGGTCACTGGCACAGAAATCTAACAAGAGACATGTGCATGGTCCGTAAATATTTTGATCCTCAAGGACTGCGTGAGAAGTAGTCCAACAGGTATGTAGCAATGAGCGGGAATATCAGGATAAAAAGTAGCCTATGCGTTAGTCCAGGTCTCCAGTTATCTACATACCAAGTTTAATCGCAATCGGTTCAATGGTTTTTGCGTGAAACAGTAACAAACATCCATCCATCCATCCAATCTTCCATCCATCCAAACTTTCACATTTATAATATTAGTGGGATTAGTGGGATGATCAGATAATCTGATAAATAATGAGATTTAAATAAGTATTAATTATACAGCCCGATTTGACTTGTCCTTATTCATATAACCCGGGCTTTATAAATAGTGCCCTATTTAATCACTTGGTCTATAACATATATACTAATCAGAACTAGAACTCTCATTGCGCGATGCACTTAATAAGTTTAGGCAGATAGTCTAGTCTATGCTGGATGGTGTGGAAGTAAGTTTTAACTGGATGTGGAACTATAGTTAATTAATTTTGTTCATCTGTGTGAAAAACACACGTGTTTACCACTTAAACATACCAAGTGAGGGTTAATTTGTTTGATATTGGAACATTGTGAACGCAATAAAGAGATTTAACAAACGTTTACGATCGGTGTAATTAGTTGACACGCACTTTTATTCAACATATATGATCGTTAGCGTCATTTTAAATACCTATGTATTGATTACATTCCTTTATTTATTTATTTACTTTTATTTTGTAATTTTCTGTATTTTCTGTTGTGATCTTGTTCTAATATAAAGTTAGCAATTGTTACCACTAAGTGAATTACACTAATCTGACCTTTGGCTGTCCTACTCGAACGGGATGTATCTAAAGTTTCTTCAACTCAAAGGACTTATCTTAATATCTTTAAGATATTTTATCTTACAACCCAATCATGCGTAGAGGTGCCCAGCCAATGATTGATATTTACTAATCAGCGTTTCATTGATGCAGAGTTGGTAGTTAGTTGGTAGTTAGTATATGTGAAAACATTGGAAAAATATTGTGTCTAGTGTATAGCACCACTTCGTCGAGGATTTTGTTATTGCCCTATAGGTTTTAATTTACCTGCGAAATATTAAAAAATAAATGGCCTTATCTTTTGATTGCGTTGACCTAAATCTTTGTTTTTTTTCGTGTTAATTTTAACTTGATACCTCCAAGCTTTCCTGAGAAAGAGGGTCTTGAGAGACAGACACACGGACGACGAAGAGATACTATAAGGTTTCGTGGTATTATTACTGTACTATCGTCTGCGAAAACACTAAACAGGTTGTCGATAGGAAGGTCGTAATCGTCATCTTTCTTCCATGCAACGACGAGGCTACAGCTGGATATGATTTTTTACATACCAATAGTGTATGGACCGGCGAGTGACATAGAACTACTTATAAGCTAGAAATCTGTATACATATTTTCTGAGGGTTTGGTTTACGCAATACTCAAAAACAAAGAATCATGTCGATAGCCCTAATTCGTTTATGACTGCGCTCCAAGTACATAGCGTGTTAGTTCGCTGTCAGGACGTGACAAGGCTCGCACCGCACGCACGTCTTACGATGGCCAGTCACGACATGCGACACGCCATTTGACCACTACTTACTACTAACGAAGTACGTGAGGCATACTCTAATACATAGAAAATTGTTACTTAACAACGTATTCCGCACCCAAGAACTATACATATATGTATGTATATTCTATGTGTGAAGCATTTTAAACCTAGGTAATTTTGAAAAAAAAAATATATCAACATAACCATCCTCTCATCAAAAGAAATGTATTATGTCAAGTTGATTCAATATGTCATATCATTTGTAAGTTACGCGAAAGAAATAATCAAATATAATACTGACTATACAGGGTTGTCGTTCTTGTAAATGACGTCAAGCAATTTTTAGTATGGAAATATTATTATGAAATTACAATATCGTCCGGCATCTTACCGGAATGAATTGAAGACGAAAATTGTAATTGGTGACTGAATTTGTCTACATACACACTGAGTACACAGTGAAAAATGTCTGTGAAATATTAAAAAAAATACATTATTTTTAGCACAAAATAATTAATAGTGTAAAACTTAGATAAGAACGTGTATTACAGGCTTGCAGCAAGCTCGTTAGTGTTACCCCGGGAAAGATGACAGGCCAACGGTTATTGACGTCGATGTACGTTTTTATTGTAAACCAAACGTCTGCCGCATCATCAGGAGGTGTACTTTCAAATTTTCAAATCAAACACATGGCGTACTAAACAGTTCTACAGAAATTTCCTCTCGTCGGCGTTCAGAATGCGTAACGACCTTTCTCGCCCAAGAGACAAATAGCATGTGGTTTTTTAGAAAGGTCAACACGAGGCGTTTTGCGTGTTCAACAAATATGTGATAATAGGTATTCAAAGGTTACTGGGATGCTTGATCACTACCCTTATAGCATTTAAAGCTATTATTTTATTTAGTTCAGATATTATTTAGGTACTTTAAGGCTGCGTTTCCACCAGAGATGTGCGAGGATGCGTAGCGAGGGATGTGTTTGTTAAGAACCAATAGAATCGCTTCATTTACCTAGCTTCGTTCAGGCAGCACCTGTGGAAACGGCTTGCGAGGTTTTTGTACGTACAACAAGCGAGGGATGGTTGCAAGGGATGTGCGCGAGAGATGTGTGCGAGGGATGTGTGCTAGACGGTGTTTGTTAGAAGTCGATGTGTATTGTACACATCCTTGCACCGCTCATAGGCTTTAATTTTATCCCGGAAAATGTACGGTTCCCGAGGGATAGATTTCACTAAAATATCCAAGCGAACGAAGACGCGGGCAACTGTTAAAATTATAAATGCGAAAGTTAACAGTGGGAGACTGACTGCTATGCTACAGGTCGTGGGTTCGATTCCCACCTGAGTCTGGGTGTTCTTTGTGTGCGTTGTTTGTATGTTTGTAAAGTCCCCCGCGACACAGGAGTAATTCCTAATGCGGGAGTTGTCTTTAAAAAGAAAAAAAAAAAATATTTCGCCAAGTGAGTGAGGCTACCGAAGCCCTAAAACTTCCCGCTCCCCCTCTTCCCCCATTCACCCCCCACCCCCTTCACCTACTACCACTTTAAAAGCCGGTAACGCACCTGCACCTGTGACTCTTGAGTTGCAGGTGGCCATGGGCGGCGGTTGTCACTTACCATCAGTTTTGCTCGTTTGTCCCCTGTACTTTAAAAAAAAGTGAGCTAGTTTGTTTATTTGTTACCCTTTCAAGCCTTATCTTCTTAGGTGATCCTAATGAAATTTTGCACGAATGTTGTCAAGGATATAATTATGCCCGGTTCCTATAATCGAGAAACGATTCGTTTTGCTTACGGACGGCAAAATTTTCGTTGAAAATTCAACGAAACTTCTACCGTCCGTAAGCAAAACGAATCGTTTATTGATTATTGTTGCGTTCCAATAAACAAGAAACGATGCGTCGTAGAAATGAATCGTTTTTTGTTTATTGGAACGCGGCATATATCAACGAAACTTTTACCATCCGTAAGCAAAGATACCCCAATTAATTAATCATGGAAATCTACATTCACGAGAGCGAAATCGCGGACAAAACCTAGTGTGTTATGTCATTTTACAAGAAATTTAATGAAAGAATACAAATGCCTATAAAGGAATATTAAATTTTTATATACATTTATGTTAAAAACTGAAAAACACTTATAATTTCCAATAACTTCCAAGACTTGAGAGCCAAATTGATTTACTAAATTATGAAGTTATTGAAGAACATAATATGACTGATCCGGAGCAGTAGAGAAAGAGATGAGTCATCAAATTTAACGTAATTTCTGAAACATCTAAAGGTTTGCTTTCATATTGATTTAGCACCTGAAAATAAATGTGGAACTAGTGTGTAATAAAGAATATTGTATTGTACTCCAAGGTATGTGGGGCGTTAGTCAGAGTACAGGTATGTTTCTTATTGATATAAAAACATTGATTTTTTCACCTTAAGTAAATAATTTTATACAAACTAAAAGGCAACACAAAACTCGGGTTAAGATTATAATTAGCACGAGGACAAGGATACCAACAAAATCTTACTTTGAATAACGTTACAATAATTTAATTACTGAAGAAACGATTAACGTAGCGTTGATGCCGTTAGGTGGCTTTTAGCTGTTTTATCGGGCATCAAAAGTAATTATTTTTGTGTGGCTTTATGTTTTTATTGCAATAAAGAGTGCTCATAAAGGGTGTGGATGGCCGAAAATACAGTAATACAGTAACACACCGGCCCGACTAATCGCAGGCGAACCAATTAGGGCTAATGCGATTTTTATCAGCGATTCAGCGCAGATGATCTGGCCCCACGAGACGAACGCGAATTATAGTTTAGCTGGGGAAATCTTATATGATAGCCATTGCCGCTGCCCGATACAGATCTGTGATTTAGATTATTGTTTTACATCCTTCTTATACATATACCTACTAAAAGAGCAAAAGTGATAAACGTATGTATCTCATTATCACAAGGTTTTAATTAGTTAAACTGCGACTCTGTAAATATGAACATATTTTAGTACGAGTTATTTTCACTCTCTTACGTACTTATGACTAATTTTAATTACTTACGACTAATTATAGTAATTGGGGACGGCCTTCATCCAGCAGTGGATGATAGGCTAAAGGTGATGAATTATAGTCATTATGCTTGTGTATAGTTATTTCATAAGAGTGAACTGCATGCATTAAAACCTGCGTTTGACCTAATCTCGTGAGAGTTGACGACGAAGATTTTAGCAACATATAATATTTCAGTTAAACTTTCAAACTTTATACCATTAACAAATTTGAGAACATATTATTTTTTTAACAACCGTAATATATGTATGTAATTGATACCAATAGGATTGCATTATAGTAATTGTAGCAGCACCTCGTGTAGAGTACAAGTTACCTAATATATTTAATCAATAATATATTTGGGCTACTCATATAAAACGTAAAAATATTTGTAAACACTTGACACGTAGTTATTTTCAAAACGCTTTACAATATTTGTGGTATTCAAATTTAAAGCTAAGTAATAAATCCTATTAATATTATAAACATGAAAGTTTGTGAGATGTATGGATGTTTATTACTCCTTCACGCAAAAACTACTGAACCGATTGCGATGGAACTTGGTATGTAGATAGCTGGAGACCTGGATTAACACAATGTGTTATATGCTAGCATATGTCATATGCTACTTTTCATCCCGATATTACTACGGCATCGGGGCTTACGCGGTTGAAACCGCGGGGCGCAGCTAGTTAGTAATAAATTTAAGATCCATTGATATTTTTATATGGTGTACACTAAAAAATATTCTATTCTATGAGTTATTGAAATGTAATTCAAAAGAAACGTAGTTAGGTCTACAGTGTAGGAAGCTTAGAAATCCTTCACTGAAGAGTCCTATTTCTTCACGGACACCCTCGAAGCACCCCCTCGCTAAAAAAGAGTTCTTAAAATTACTAGAGACTTATGAAATATATATTGTTGAATTTTTCCTTGTAAGTAATTCCTGGAGAACTGGGTTCTCAGTGTGATATAGCGAGTTTAGTAACCAGTAACAGCTCATTGTCAAGCGGTAAAAGACTTTAGAGCGCACTCACTTATTCACATGTATTCATTAAAAAAATAGCTATGAGTAAATCGCCAGTTTCGACAGTTTATACATACCTACTGTATACTACACGCGTGAGAAATAGTTATTTGCTTTTCACATGAATATGTACAATACCTATAGTGAGCATACCCCACCGTTGTCGTACATCTGCCAGATTATATGAGAATTTATTTTATTTAAAAACTACTATTTTAAGTAAAATAACATATTAAACGAGCCTGGCGAAGCCTTAATTTAAACTTACATTTTGAAGAAAAACCTTTAAGTCGGCAGAACTCTGCCGCAATGGTAACTGGTCATTTATTAAGACTGTAGTAGATTAATTATTTTATTGATTACTAGCAACCCACCCGGTAGCAGAGACATCTTCAACAATCATCATCATATTTCAACCAATTTACACAAAACCTTAACAAATTATATACCTAAACCATCCTCATGAATCGCTCTATCTATTGGTGAAAACCGCATGAAAATTCGTTCAGTAGTTTTTGAGTTTATCGAGAACAAACAGACAGACAGACGCGGCGTTACACTTTGTTTTATAATATGTAGTGATTTATCGACATATAAGTAAATAAAACACAGACCTAGCTAAGTGGGACTAGGAACTTTAATATATGTCACAGACATCAGCTGTCAATAGTCGAAAGGTCAAGCGTTAGTAACATGACAATTTCTTCATTGGGGTTATCAACCTTTAACCACCACATTAACAATCTTATTTGTAGGTTTTTCTTTATTTTATGTCGATGATATAGAAAATTATAGGCCATTGTGTCAGTTTGAATAGGAGATATCAATCAGTTAATGACAAACTAATACTCGTACACGAGGAAGTTATTTACAGGTCTAGATGGGTTAGTTTGTACCAATCATATTTTATTTACAGGTATAAATATCAATCTTTGCAATTAAATTATTCTAGAAGGGCGGGTGTAGGAATGTTAATTATATTGTATGTCTACCAAATTACTTACCTTTGTTTTGAAATTAGAACAGATGAAAAATGGCAATGTACGAATACAAGTGCTGCCCAGAGGCCGAAATTTGATAGTAATTCATTCAATTTATTATTAATAACACTAAAGCTATGAGCAGAGTTTTCAAAAATCTTTTTAACAAAAAATTAAACCGACGAAGAGAACTAAAAAGCAAAAAATAAATAAACCTTAAGTCTTCAGTATTGAGCTTATTTATATAAACTATCAAATTTTATATAAACTTATTTTGAGTCGGCGCCAAATAATAAAATGATGACCAACGTAGAGCCATGTTAAGGTTTATTTATTTTTTGCTTTTTAGTTCTTTTCGTCGGTTTAATTTTTTGTTAAAAAGATTTTTATTTTATGATTTTTTTTCATCATCAGCTCAGCTACATGAGGTGATGATTTCTAAACGCAAATACCTGATAAAGTAATGAAAAGTAAACAGAAACACTATTCGTTCCTACAATTTTCGAGGGTTTCTCTCAATTTTATCAGGATCCCATCATCAAAACCTGACTTCCTTGACATGGGACCACCCTTGAGGTATACCCTATCTAACAAAAAAAGAATAATCAAAATCGGTTCATAAATAACGGAGTGAGGGCTGAACAGACATAAAAAAAAAAATATATATATATATATATACGGTCGAATTGAGAACCTCCTTTTTTTTCGTCGGTTTAAAACACGCGCTCAACGCCCGTCATCTGAACACAAAAAAAAAATTTGGTTGGGCAAGTTTTTCGACTTTTCACTTTTCACATAGAAGAGTATCAATTCATTTACAATGAATTCTCTGATTTTTATTTATATCAATTGCCCAAAAGTGAAATAAACGAATTGGAAGTAAACGGGAAATGTTGCAAGCTTTTAAATGTTTCTTTAATAAACTTTTCATTCAGTGTCAGATATAGTATCGCTATTATTCCAGTAGCAGATAAAGACAATAGACATAAAAGTGGCGTTAAGAGAAAAGAAAGGAATACGCCAGTAATATTATGCATAATGGCAGACTTTTAAAACGTCTTAGTCGTATTAATGTTCGTATTAATGTAGTGGCATGGTGGCAGTCTTTTGTTTCGCATTGGCCGGACGGAACAAGACCGGAACACTTGTCACCCGAAACACCCATGAGTGCGATTATGCAAATAAACTACTCCCGAGAATGTCAGCTGTCACGGTCAACGCGTATTCAGGACAACCTAAGGATATCTACAAATTTAGGATATCTATGTAGTGAAATTATTATTTATCTATTTAGTGTAGTTAAAAAAGTATATTAGCAAAAAAACCAATCATTTAATTAAATTGAAAACTATAGTCCTGAAACCTTTACTATTCGTAAAGGTGTAAATAGGATTCTCTTGGATAGGCATGTACCATTTTCATAGGCATTTTTTGTTAGTATTGATAAAATAACATGAACTATACTTTGAATAATAGAGGTAATAACCCCAACATAAACGTGTTTCTGAAAAAGATTGATCAGAACGAAAAGCAACTAAAAACTAGAGCTAGAAGGACCTAATGTAATCGTTATAGTCCACGTAGGTGTTGTCATTAGCAAGCTCAAATAGCATGTGTCAAGAAAGCAATACAATATGTCAATCTATTGACTGATACTCGGTTCTCATAATACCGTGTTTATACCCGCATTAGATATAAGTTTGACACCCCCGGGAAAAAATATTACAGTCTGGTGTTACTTTAAGAAAATGTTAAAGCCCAATACAAATGATAATATAGTAGCAAATGACAAGTGTTGTCAGATTCGATAATATTAGTATCCGCATGCTACATTGTTGCATTGTGTATTGCGCTGTAACGTGTTATTTTCACCTCGGTGATAACATTCACTGGCTGCAGTTAGCTGCAGACTGGCTAAACAAGCCACCCACTGGTTTTCTTTTGCCTCAAAAAAAAAAAAACAATACAAATAAAATTGCTTAAAATTTAAATCGTTTTTTTTTTAACTATTGATTTTTGTTGTTGTTTATAGAGAGAGTTGGTTTGAGTTGAACACAATGTCACGCAACAATAGCTTGCTTTGTGAAAAGTAACATTATTATAACAATAAATAACAAATAATACCGTATTGCAAATAGTTAAGACCTCTATCTGATATTATCGATAAGCATTTTGTATTATGTTAATTAACAGCTTTGCCTGAGGATGCATAATTTTTTGCGTATATTTCTGAATTTTATTGATTTATAATATCACTACAACGCTACATATTATAAAATAAAGTCTATATTAATATATTCGATAAACTGAAAAACTACTGAATGGATTTTTATGCGGTTTTCACTAATAGACAAAGTGATTCATGAGGAAGGTTTAGGTGTATAATTTGTTAACATTTTGTGTAAATTGATTGAAATATGTTGATTATTGTTGAAGATGTCTCTGCTACCCGTGCGAAGCCGGGGCGGGTTGCTAGTAAGTGTATAACGTTATAAACGTTTTATATAATTCTATGATATACGTTTTCTACTAAAGGCCTTAACCCGTCTCGTATAAATGGCTTTACAGTATTGGGACGGAATGAAAAAGAAATACATTATTTAATAAAATTAGTTTAAACACAAAGTAAATTAAATTACTTTAATGTTAGAAATCGTATCATTTTCGCAACAACAAAAGTTTACATTACACAATAATAGATACAAAGTTCGAGGTGAGCGGTTCAATTCGAAGCTTACCAACAACTCGCTTGATACCAACGTGATATTCCTGTGTTCAACTGGCGCCGCAGAGCTCATAACTCTATCAAACCATTCCAAATTCTGGCAGTGTTAATCTGTTTATGTATTTACGTAGTTGTCCACTAGATTGCAACTTGGCATCACCTGCTACAAGTTTGACTGCAACTCTGCAATCCTCACGGCGTTTAGCCCGGCAGTTTAATTGTTTGACCGATCATTGTTGTGTTAGTTTTGAATGTTCTCTGTGGGCTATATATATATATATTATAATATTGAATACATATTTCTTTTTTTTTATGGTATGGGTGAGCAAACGAGCAGACGGGTCACCTGATGGTAAGTGACTGCCGCCGCCCATGAGCACCTCGAGAGTCACAAGTGCGTTGCCGGCCTTTAATCACACTATTGGCCCAAACGATTGGCATTCATATTTAATTGACATGAAATTGTATCATCGCCTGAATTGTACTGTTTCATGTACGTTTTTATTATTTTTTTAATGGGTATATACCCTTATGGCTTATGTCACTACTACTACTAAACAGCTTTCACAAAGTCAGCAACAAGGGCAAGGATCAAAGGTCTCGGACTAACAAATTAACAGATGCGAATCCATTTCTAACACAAGCATTTAGGTTAGCCGTAGGGGTTAGTATGAATACTAGTAATGCGTGATCTATTTTACTGCTAGACAAGGATCAAGGACCTTGAACTGACCAATTCATACCTTGTTGATTACTAAAAAACCGACGTGAATCCATTTGTATCACAAGCTTAGCTGGAGGGGTTAATTAACAAGAATACTAGTATCTACTACTATTCTGAATGTGTGACCTGGTAGTCTTTAAAAAAAAATGAATAACTTAAGACGCAAAGGGCATGTGTATTTACGTTATCTTTGGTACGTAGGGAACACAGATTTAATATTCAGCGCAGTTACAGCGAGTGGGGCGAGTAACGCGTATATTATTGTAATGATTATTTCACGATCTGATATCGTGATCCCATTATGGAAATGTTCCTTCTGTATTCGGTCCTAAAATATCGTGTCTTCTTCTGAAGAAATGTAAATAATATATGTAGTACCTTATCATTTTCATTGATGTATGATACGATTGGTATAACTATATTCTCCAGATAAGTTAATAATATGTATTTAATTGTTTTTCCTAGGTTATACAACAATTTTTAAAAAACACATGCTCAATAAAATATGGTACTTGTGATTTTCAATCAAAATGTATTAAGGACATGGGTAGGATAGATTGGTAGCGGTACATTATATCATGGAAACGATCTTTATTACATAAATTCAATAGAAAGCATATTTTATTGCACACGGCACTGATTGTCGATGACAAAATGAGATATTTGTTTGGCTAACTGCAGTAGTTACCCTAATAACAAATTGTACAAATAACACAAAACAAATGCTGTCAATTTACTTGGTTATTTTATGTTATCTACTCTTTTACTCAAAAGAATTTTATAATACGAGTAGATAACACATGGGTGAATGTAGTGTCTGTTTAGTAAATTCTCGGGATTGGCTAATAAAAAGGTACATTTTTGGAGTGTTCTTTATAATGCATTTTACCAGGCGTTTAATGATGCAGAAGAATAACAGGTCAGAACAAATATTTATCCTAAAACATATTTACGTTCGGAAACTTCAGATCTAATTATAGCTCCATATCCGCTGATATACGTGAAATTGAAGGAATTACACGAATTTAAATTCACTTATAGGTAGGTATTATACTTTTGTTACTTTATTTTTCTACGTTCTTGACTAGTATACTTAAGCTTTACAGTCAGTTACTCACTCATAGACGAATTAAATGACGAATAATTAGCATTACATGTATAAATATTTTACTTTTGTTGGTCCCTTATAGATCTTACGTTTGTTTTCACACTTATTATTATTTACCAGCCATTGCCCGCGAAGTGGGCGGTATGCTTACTTACCATCTTAGTAGTAACAAAAAATAAACAATTCTCTTGAGTTTTTCTAAATAATGGCAAAAATTGATGCTATAATTACAACTCCTCTACAACAGTGTAATTATCCAGCTTATTTTTGTTGTGCAAAATTACCATAAAAAAAGCATATAATAAGTAGAATAAATAATAATAACGTGGCTTTATAAGGAATATTATCAATAAACATCAGTAATAATAATTTGCTACAGGAAGTGAGATAAAACAGACATGCATATATCATGGCATGCTGATCAATTTATGTTTGTATATAGAAAATACGTTTCAGACGTATCTATACTGTTATTTCTTATTGGGTAATGGCATAGGCTTTGTTGGTCTTCCAACTCACCTGATGGAAAGCGACGATTAAGTTGAAGATGATACACGCCTATTCAAGAGAAACTTATTCATTCTACACTTGAACATTCTAAGATTTTAATTGTCTCGAAAAATAGACGCAGGGAGATTATACCAGACTTTGGCGACTCGAACAAAGCGTTTCGTCGAGCTGTCAAAGCGTTTCGTTCGACTTCTTGGTGTATTGACAACGAAAGGTTTGAACCTCTGTCTGCGTCCAGTAGTCCGATGAAGGAATGGTTATGGTCCAATCAATTCGAAAAGAGCTTTCGCACACTTAAAACCTGAATCCTATAAAAACTGATAAGCAAACAACTTTTGAGAAAATATATAATGATGATCCTGATCTTATAGAAGCTCCTTTTCCGGGCAATATCTTGTGTTTTTGGTTTACTGAGAAACTTTATAAGAACTTTTACGAAGGCTTATTTTTCAGCCTAGTCTAATCGATCTAACTGTACTTAATGCGCGCATTAAAACAGCATTTATTATATATAGCGCATGATAATAATGTTGCCTGAAACGCTTGTAAAAAAACGTCCTTTTTATTCCAATCACTCCAGCCTTTTTCACTCAGACAGATTTTCCCCATAAATGAAATTAAATACACCTTTCAAAATTAAAACCAAGTTTTCAGAGACAGTTTTGTAAACTCTAACAGTCTTCAAGATTATAACCTGTAGTACAATAATAACAGTAGCGTCAAAGTGCATTGCTGTTTAGCAAAGCAATAAACAAATAAGCTAAAATATGCAAGCCGCAATCACTCTCACCCATCATAATCGCGAAAATCACATCACATCGATGTATCTTGTTTTGTTGTGTCCAATTACAATTCGAGTGTCAGTGAGCGCCCCCATGGGAGCGAAGATCCGTTCTCACAGGAATTAATGGCCGACGTCGACTGCTAGAAATAAAAATCGCATTTGCGATAATTGGTTTTGGCCCGGCGAGCCGAACCGAGAGCGGATTTACATGCTCTACTAGTTAAATGACTGATCGCGTCAAATTTTCTAGCCGCTTGACGTGAAATTTCTAAGAATTTTTAATACTCGATCGATCGGTCCTGGATTTAATTGCTGAGTCCGGCAAATTGATTGGGGTTTTCTGTGCGGAAATTCTCAATATCAGCATTAAGTCTGGCAACTTTGGTAGACAGCAATATGCTCGTCCCGTATGATGAGGGACCAAAAATATTGGTAGGGAAATGAGAGTTTTATAAATAAACCTACCCTATACTAACTTTTAAACTTTTGCGTTCCATGATATAATATTATCTACGTATTTACGGGAATTAACGCGATCACGAAAAGGTATTACATACCTCTGAATTGCCTGACGTTTCGACCAGGTTGCACTTGCCGTGGCCATCGGACTACTGGACGCAGACAGAGGTTCAAACCTTTCGTTGTCAATACATCATATTAATGGTTTATACAAATAATTTTGGATTTTACACTTTTCGCCAAAAAGGAGGGGTGTTATAAGTTTACCGTGTGTATCTGTGTGTCTGTCTTTGGCATCGTAGCTCCTAAATGGATAGACTATTTTTTGTGTATGAAAGGTGACTTATCAAGTGTTCTTAGCTATATATTACAAGAAAATCTGTTCAGCCGTACAGATATCGTCATCTCTTTTTTTTATTATTAACGGGATTTATGAATGAGTGATACAAATTACTATATCACTACATATTATAACAACAAAGTCCCCCGCCGCGTCTGTCTGTTCGCGATAAACTGAGAAACTACTGAACGGATTTTCATGCGATTTTCATTAATAGATAGAGCAATTTATGAGGAAGGTTTAGGTGTATACTTGTGTAAATTGGTTGAAATATGATGATGATTGTTGAAGATGTCTTTGCTACCCCCGCGTGAATTGCTAGTACCTTATAAATATTATCGCGATTAAATCCTGAGTTACACATCTAACATCTTCAGTATAATTCTGCCCTACAATACAACAATATTATGTACTAGCGAAATTTTGTGTCAACATCAATTTCATCATACAAGTATGAGTATTTTCAAGGCAAGACAATTAATTTCCCAGGTAAAGTTACAACACAATCGTGGAAATTAATTACATAGGTAATGAAAATTCATAATTGCGAAGCTCTAAAATAATAATGGGTTAGTAAAACAGCTGAGGATACACGGTGGTTAGGTGAATATAGTGATAAGCCAAAAGGGATGTTGTAATAGTCACTTAAATTTATAGTTGCCCGTCCTATATTTCATTCGGATGCTCTTTAACTAACCAAATAGCTTTGCCTCCAACCCATCCTTTTGTATTGTTTAATCACAGAAAAATATACGTATTTAATAAAGGGTTCACCATTAATTTATTTTATACAATCCATATTTTTCGGGCCTAATCAACTATTTTTGGCTATACATAACTTTTAAAATATGATTATATATGTATCTAATATATTGTATGTGTATAAATGATTCAAATCACAGTGTCAAATTCATCAATCAATATCATACCATAAATCGTAGCTACTATAAAATACTAGTCGGCCATTGTATAAATAGGTATAATGAATCACCAGAGCCTTGCTCACTCGAATTTCTAATGCAACATAGTAACAATTGTATGACTGTCTAGATCGATATATTCAATATAATTTCTGGACTCTGCCGCATTTAAAACAGTGGTGTACCGTTAATTTACAGAGTATTACGTTGCCTATGTCGTGTCTTTAAGAACGGAGACAGCCGAGACGAGAAGGTGCATTTGCGCAACATGGACGGTAGACATAGTCTTCGTTTTGGCCATTGGAGCAACTAAAGAAATCTAAGCAAATATACCAAGGTGCTAAAGCGATATTGGAGGATTACAATTGCATCAACTGTTAATGGAAGAGATATTAGCCATTGATAGTAATGCCGAATTATTTCCAGTCTAGGAACTTGATCACATCTTCTAGTAATCAGACGCAAGCCAGTGACCGATTGTCATTCGTTTTTCAAACCATTCAATAGAGTCCAGAGAAGCCCGTCTTCTGGATGATCTGGTGAATCGTGTAAATGTGATTTATCATTATCAGCCTTTCATCGTCCACTGCTGGACGTAGTCCTCTCCTAATGTCCTGTTGGCTGCACGGATGGCGCAATGGTTTAAGTGGTCACCTCGCCATTCGCCACTACGGCGCCGAGTGTCAAAAATTTTTGTGATCCACAATTAGTTGTCCCGGGTCTGGGTGTTCTTTGTGTTCGTTGTTTGAATGTTTCCCCCCGCTATACAGGAACATTCCTAATGCTGGAGTATAAAAAAAAATAAAAAAAATGTGGCGTACATTATAAGCTCGATTTTATAGTGCAGCCTCTCGGAATATGGCTTGATGCACTGCATTGATCGGTCTGTTTTTATATACACGTTTATTATCTTCTCTTTAAAAAATACGATCCCACTTCTTCTCCACGCTTCTGCTGTTGTGCCCTCCTTTTTGTGATTAATAATAATCATTGAGTACATAGTAAATAGTCACAGGATGAATGGAAGCAACCACGTGTAAAATCAGTGAAGAAAAATTTAAAATGTGAGAAATCCGACCGTACTTACATAAAAGTCTCAGCTCTTTCTTATTATAGAATAGTTTTAAGGTGATTATTAATTAATGTAAATACTTTTTAGCAAAACATTAATGAAACCTATTGTTTTTATTCCGGATGCTCAATCACAATTGACGACTGTCATGATGAGGCCTGGTTAAAGTTGTATAAATTTAATAAATGTAATGGTGAGTTCCTTCCAAACAATGAGTAAGCAAATAAGAAGCATTATTGTTTTTGAACCATGAAACGTTCTACTTTCTAAGGATTCAACCCGCATATTTCTAACAACTAAGAAATAAAATGAAAATAATGCCAGCAGTTCAAAACCGTTCAAGTTACTAAGGTTACCAAATGAATAGCTCCAATCACATTTATACTAAGCATTTTTATGCGGCATGGTCGCTTATAGTAAGTACAGTACAGATCATTCTTTATACTTGTTCATACATAACAATACCGGTTAAATAATTCTATTCATTGTGTTTACATTGTTGTAAAACCGCTTTACAAACCACCTGTTCATACTGAGAACTGCGTTGCCTGCGTTTCAGCGTACGCTTAGTCTAAGGATTCGTGTAGGTGTGTGTCTAGAAAAACTAAAAAAGCCAGAGAGTTGTCATTTCTGTACGCGTCGTAGTAGCGAGCGATGTTAATCTCACCTATCTTGTATTATGGAGACGCTCTTGGTTACATTTTTTAGTTTTTTTCTCGAGATACGTATGACATCAATGGCCCCAATTCTGTTACTTCACTCGCTAAATTAAAATTCACTAAATTTTCTTCATATAAGAAGTAAACCTTGCACACTTAGAAACAAGGTCTTATTTCAAATTGAAACAAGTAGGTAACATATGTCGCTATCTAAATAAGCAATTTATTTGTCGACTAAAGTCTGATACGCTTAAATAAACTTTAATACCACGTAGCGAGAGCCGCTATCCTTTGAATGCCATCTCTTTTGCTCTGTGTTTTTAGTAAGCGTCTTCGTAGGTGTAGATTAAAAACACGTCATCCTTGTTCGTTTTGAACAAGTTTTTATACGGTAATTATACAGCGTTTGAATAAATGAAGACTCTCGCTGCGTAGAAATAAATTTGAGTATACGTTGACAGGTTTTATTGAAATTTAGTGGCGCTGAGAAATAGATGCTAGTAACAAATAGACCTTATTACGAAGAACACTAGGTTGATTTCATATGAAGAAATTAAGTCAGGTTTTAGTTTAGTCGAGTGTACAATAGAATCGGCACCAATGACGAGTAATCTATTAAGTGTAAGTTTGTAAGATGTAACAAAACATTTTGAACGACTGATTCTGAAAACGTCAACATACTAAGTAGGTTTTTAGCAAATCTGAAGTGACAGAAATTATCTGTGGATGGGGAAAGGTCAGAAATACGATTAGTTGTAAGGCCTCACGATAAGAGAAAGTGAGTTCTTACAGAAAAGGTCGCAAATCTCGTACTACATACATATGTACATCAGTATCTACTATGAGACTGGAGTACAAATACGATTATATGAATAACAGATGTTTTATTCACTAGGCACTCACACACTTCGTATTTTAATATAATATTCATACATATCATGTAGGAAAAACCAGCTGTAACGAATTATAATAATTATGAAAAGCACGCCATTTATTTTAATATTAAAACTGTAATCGATTTGTGGTCGTTTTGCAATAATTTAAGCATGTTTTCATCATAATTGCAATAGCTACCAATAGTATGAGATTCATATGACTTGTATTTTGTTACATATTAAAGGGTTTATTGAAATAAATTTTTAATCATGTTGTGTCAGATGAGAGGTTGAGACATATTATTATGTAAGTAGTCCGCCCGGTTTCCACTAAAGTGAGTCATGTGATTCATGAGGAAGGTTTAGGTGTATAAATTGTACTTGTGCGAAGCCGGGGCGGCTTGCTAGTATATTATAAAAGCGAAAGTAAGTTTGTTTCGCTTTCACGTCTTAACGAACCGATCATGATCAACCGATATGATCATAGTATACAGGTCAGGGGTAAAAAAAAGGAAATAGGGTATTTTTCATCAAGAAAAAGGTATAGTTCCCAAGGGATAGACAAAATAAATTTTACGCGAGCGGAGTCGCGGGCAAAAGTTAGTAATCTAATACTTCAACTTTGAAAGGAACTAATTTGTAATTCTTATAATAACCAAACCGTTATTAAGTTACACAATAGAATAGACAGCAATATTGTCTTTGTTCTGTCTTTGTGTATAGACCAGTTAGGATGTATTATTATTATTATTGCTCTTTCTTTCTACCGAGACTGTTCACACTTTTCTTTTATTGTGTAATCTAGAAGTGAAAACTTGTAATTGGCTGTCTGGATAGAATGATTACTGTTATGTTAAATTAGCTATAAGTTTTATATCCTACTAATCCCACTAATATTATAAATGTGAAAGTTTGGATAGATTGATACGAGCAGACGGGTCACCTGATGGTAAATGACTACCGCCACCCATGGGCACCTGTAACTCAAGAGTCACAAGTGCGTTGACGCCCTTTAAGGTGGGAATAGAGGAAGAGGGGAAGAGCGGGAAGACGGGAGAGAGGATTAGAGGGGGGGAGAGGGGAAGGACGGGATTATGGGAGAGGGAAGGGAGAGGGGAAGGACGGGATTATGGGAGAGGGAAGGGTTAGGGCCTCCGGTAACCTCACTCACGCGGCGAAAAGCAATGCAAGCATTGTTTCACTACCGGTTTTCTGTGAGGCCGTGGTATCGAGCGGAGTCGAGCCGGCTCATACGTGCCACCGCATGGTTCTCCCACGTAAGTTGTTACTTTTTCACGCAAAAACCACTGAACCGATTGCGATGAAACTGGTATGTAGATAGCTGGAGACCTGGATTAACGCATAGGCTACTCTTTATCCCGATATTTGTACGGGATCGGGACTTACGCGGGTGAAATCGCGAGAGCCGCTGCTAGTGAAGAAATAAAATAAAATAAAAAATGATTGTAGAACGTAGATTTTGCACGAATAACATTGGGGAAACTGACGAAAAATCATATATCATTGCTAAGAGAATGTGAAGTTCTAACTCTAATTTCATTGTTAATCTTTTTAGTACTACTGTTGATTATATACCTACTTGTCTGATAATACCTTTTACCAGCTCGTCTAACCTGGTTTTCGTATGTGTTAATCCTGAAAACATACTAATTACCTATGTGCTAAATTTAGTTTTCACGGAAAATAGACCATAAAAGCAATTGTTAATTTTTTTCTCTGTTTGTCTGTCTGTTTGTTCGGGCTAATCTAATCAATTTCCAGGGGACTTTCACTTGCAGATAGCTGGTGTTATAAGGAGTAACATAGGCTACTTTTATTTTGGAAGAAGAGTTAGGGTTCCGCGCAAAATATATAGATATGTACACGCAAGTGAAGCCGGCGGAAACTGCTAGTACACTATAAATATAAACTATCGGATTACGGCTTTCGTGAAACACGCACACAATACAATAATGAAATTTATCATTCGAATCTATGACTGTCAAATACAAGTGAGTCATCACTCAAAATTAGGAATATTTCACGATTGAGCGAACATTAACAATGTACACATAGTTTGTCAATATCGGAATATGTATGTATATGTTATATATCGAATTCCAATTACATATTATTGTGAATGACGTCACTATCCATCATTTTGTGTAGGCAGTTATACACGCACCTAACGTACCTTAAAACCGCAGAGAAACACCAATATTTAACGTCACATGAGTATCTGTAGCTAATACCTGGCATAACAGCTGTCATGAAACACCGTTAGACAATTTACACTTTTATTAGTGCAAGTGATCCGTTGAAGTGTATATTCCACGAATAGAATCAATGTAGTTCTAGTTCTCGCTGGGTCTTATCAAATTGTATTTAAGCCATTAGTTGGTTGGCCAACTTACTCGTAACACAAATGAGTCAGACAAATAAAATTAATTCTCCGTGATGTTTATAACGTTGTTCTTAGAAGTTTGTACAGTCTGCCAACCCGCACAAAGTCAGCTTGACGCACTATGGCTTAACACCACTTACTGAGACGAGGCCTAAGCCCAACGACAAGTGTTCAAACCATTGAATAACCGTATCCCGCGGTTTCAGAAACACTTATGTTTTATACATTTAACTGGCCTGTTGGTCTAGTGGTTAGTGATCCTAACTGCTTAGCCAGAGGTTGTGGGTTCGATTCCCACCCAGGACAAATAATTGTATGATGAGCGTGATCATTTGTTCTGTGTCTGGGTGTAATTTATCTATAATATGTATGTATTTAGAAATATATAAGTATGTCTATCAGCAGTCTGGTTACCATAGTACAGGCTCTGTCTAGTTTGGGATCAGACGGCCGTGTGTGAGATGTTTCCAGTTATTATTATTATTCTCTTTATTAACATCTATAAAACATATAAATTACATTTTTAAATACATTATTATGTAAAAAAAAAACATTAGAAATATAAGAAAAATTGTGTCCTACCGGTATCGGGTACTGAAATATTTTATCAAAAAAATACGGGATTACGTAATGCTGAATTTTTGTCAATCCTATTTGTCCTACAGTCGCACAGCAGATACCAACGCCAGGATTACATCAGTTGTTACGAGAGTTTCAAATCCTGTTATTAATATACTTTTACTATTTTTTATACTTTTTATATATCTCTTTATGGTTAGCCATATGCAATTCGAGTCTTTAGAAAGGAACGTCTGCAAAATAATAATGCTTACGTATTTGCATACTCATTGTTAGGAAGGAACTCACCATTACATTTATTAAATACAACGTCAACCAGGCTTCATGGCAGTCGTGAGTTGTGATTGAGCATCTGAAAAAGAGAAACAATACCTTTAATGGCATTCGCTAAAAGGTTTTCAGATTAATTCATCTTAGTATTTTATGACAAAAAATAACTCGAAACTTTTATGTAAATACAAACGGATTTTTTGCGTTTAATTTTACAACTTAATATTATGACATTTTCTTTTTTTCGTCACTAATTTCAGTTTTTTTGATATTTAATTCATTGGTTCATAACAATTTGGATTAGCATTAGTCTTGAATATCATCATCGGATCATCGATTTATAGATGCATTGAAGTGTTTGTACAATAAGGCCACTACTATATCGAAGCTTCGATTCGATGATAGTCGTAGAGCACCAGACAACAAAACCTGCTGCTAAACTCTTGAAAGGTGTACTGGAACATATTATCCAATTTATACACAGTTAATGATTAGGCTTTAACGTCAAACAACGTTGAGGCAAAGGGGTCGTAGAGTTGAGCCCACCCCACTGGGAAAGACCAGGTGCTAGGAGAGACCTAAATAATTGCCATACATTTAGCCCAATCTGAGTAATACACCACGATCCTGATACACACCTATTTGCAGCAGTAGACTGCAATAGGCTAATTAATTGATTAACATTAATGGCGAGTATATCAAACAATTTTGATTACGCGACGATCATTTTAATGGCGAAATCGGAGCACCTTGGTATAATGCTGCCAAGAACAGTTTTCTGTGCCAAGACGAAGATGAATGAAGAATGCCGTCTCGTCGCAATTGCTTCAGTGCTTAAGGATAGCTATGTCATAGGCAATTTGGGTGTCTGAACACAGGTCTTTCGTACTAAATTGTGCAGTCTGGAACTGATATACTATGTATATGTACAGATATACTATGTTGCGACATATACAACAATACAAATTATGGTTAGTTGTTATTTAGGCTTTAAGAATTGAAGTAACCAAACGGTTTGGAGATTTATTATATCTGCGGCAATGGTGGTCATGGGTCGACTAGCCTGCCACCACGTTCGGTGCAAATAGGTAGTTAATATGATTAATTACTCTGGCAACTCTAGGAGTATCACCTGTGAGTTGCCAGCTCTGTAAAAACTAGAAAGCTTTACCTATACAAACAGCGCTGATATAGCGTGGAACAAAGATAATGCAAGCGCCGTATAATTTACAATTTTCGTGCGTTAAGAAGTTTTTGCTCTACTTATTTTTGAATCTTCTGTTACATACATATTTTTTATTTATTTGTTATTTGTGAAAATATCTCGGCACACGGGGGAATGAAGACCGAATTTTTTGATGTTGTTGATGTCTTTAGAAGAAGCGTATGTGCCTTCGTTCAGCAGTAGACGTCAATAGACACAAAACATATTAAGAAATAGTCACATGTAAGATTTGAACTTTCGATGTAGTATTTGACGATATGACTATTTTAACCACACACACTTTTAATGTATAAAAAGCAGAAAGCGCTACTTAAATAATAGAGCTAAGATTATTATATGAATAGGTCGAAAATAAAAGTCAACGGTAATAATAAAGTTATATTAGCATATTCAACTGTTCCAACCATTTAACCGGAATTTATGGTATCCGGTTTAGTCCAGTTAAGGTTCCAATAGCAAGGCCATCACTAACAACTTCTGAACAACTTAATGTTGATGTCACACGTGGGTTGTTTGGTTTAAATAAATTTTTCGAACAGTAAATTACTTAAATCCAGAATAGTTATTCGTAGATAGTAAAACAAACAGCGTAGTATATCATGATGTATACACGAATTAAGCCGATCAATAGGTATTGATCGCGTTAATTCGCCTTTACAAAATTATATATCATGAAACGGGACAGTTTAAAAGTATGTTTAAACAGCGTAGTAATTGTTTTTAAACTTTCGCTACTTTGATACGTATTAGATGTGTAAACTTAATCGCGATAATATTTATAAGGTGCAATACCTTTTTTGGTTACCGGACGTTTCGATCGAATTCCACCGATAGACCCCTGACCACATTTTTATGAATGTAGTGTGATAGAAATACTAACACTGATTAATTATTTTTTTTAGCAGAAGTTTCTTTGTCACTAGTCTAACAACCATTTATCATAAAAACATTGTCTATTAGAATAATAACTTCCGTTGGTATTATGGTATTCGTTGTTATGGTTTAGGTAAAGCGGCCAACCGTCCCGTAATGCCAGTTGTAGTCCCGCTTTGCAATAATTAGTAAAATTGTCCCGCAAAACAATAGATGCGTCCCGCATGTCCCGCAATTTTCCTACTGCACTACACGCATAGCCATAGCGCATAGTTCACAATGACGATGTCCTTGGAAGGAAATGAATACTGTACAGAACAAGGGTAGATGAAGGTGTTTGAAAATTTACAATAAGCCGGATATCATTAAAAAAGCTGGTTGGCCATTGTCCAGTGGGTGGTGGGGAAAGAGCATTTTCGTTTTTCGATGATGAGTTCAATATAGACGTCCGATAATACTTCCTTGAAAGTCTAAGCCCTACGTGCTAGAAATAAATACATTCAGTAAGCTGACAAAACTTCATACTTCGTATTCAAACCCTTCCCCAAAATAAGTCCGAATTTCAACGCCGCCTTTTTAGGTAACTGTTCAGTGTTTTCCTCGAAATGTATCGTGTAACCCTTATTTTTTGTATAAGGTATTTTTTTTAATAACCATATAGTCCTTATGTGGAGTAATTTTTGGTAGTTGATAATATAATCGTTCCAACAATACTAAAGCTATCGAAATAGAACAGTACCCTTGTAAAAGTAAGTAAAAAATATAGAGCATTTAAAATGGAACAAATCCTTAAAAAGGCCAGTTATTACTTAACTTCATCATATCGTAAGCTCATCAATAAGTTCAAAACATAAAAATACTTTCTTATCTTTCCAATTTGTTAATTAATTGGGAGCGGAGTTGACGTCAATACGAAATGAGGTTATTTGAGGACCGTTCTGAAAAATCATTAATGTTTATTTGTAAAGCAATAAGCAGTAAAAACAGACAAATTTGATGACAAAAAAAAGTCTTAATTAGAGAAACAGTTGTTTGAAATTGTGTTTTTGTAAAACTTAACTTACACAAGACTAATAGGCATCATGGTTTTTCAGTCAAGACGATTCCGATGCAAACGAAATTCTCGAGGAATTCGACTAGTGTACAAATTTTAGTTCTTTCTATAAGGTTGAAACTAAACTGGAAATGAAAACAAAATTACAAATTGCGGTTTTTCATTATTTCAAAGAAATCAATGTGTTAGAGTTGAAAACTATACCAGTAACTTCTGTGTGGGGTCATATGAGGTGCCACAAGGTAGCACCCTGGGTCCTACGCTATTTCTTGCGTATGTGAATGACCTATGTAAGTTTGAAATTCAGGGAGCTGACATACAAATGTTCGCCGATGACACAGTAGTATTGTTCTATAGTAATACATGGGAGAATGTGCGAAAAAAAGCTGAAAAAGGAATGTCCCGTATTACAGCATGGCTTGCAGATAGCCTATTATCACTTAATGTCGATAAAACAAAATATCTATGCTTCAGCAAAACTATGGCGTCTTCTCCAAAAACACTCCAACTTCGCATACATTGCCATCCCTG
This sequence comes from Callimorpha dominula, assembly GCA_949752705.1. NCBI lineage: Eukaryota > Metazoa > Arthropoda > Insecta > Lepidoptera > Erebidae > Callimorpha > Callimorpha dominula. Next base: position 5,839,588 of record OX457006.1, on the reverse strand, counting down.
TAACCGATCAATTATCGAATTCTCTGCACGTTGTAGTTGTCCTGAGCTATCAAGAACAACTGACATCAAATATTTAGGGGTGAATATCGATGACAAACTAAACTGGAAGAAACACATAAATATAGTTAGTGGTCGATTAAGGAAGCTCATTTATATTTTTAAGGATTTAAGAATTATACCAGATACCACACTTTTAATACAGACATACAAAGCCTTAGCCGAATGTCTAATCACCTACTGTGTATGTTCGTGGGGCTCAGCAGCAAAGACACACTTAATTGAGGTTGAAAGAGCTCAACGGGCTGTACTTAAAGTACTCCTTTACTTACCATTCCGCCACCCTACTCATTTAGTGTATGAAAAAGCTGAAGTTTTAAGTGTACGAAAGTTGTTTGTATATCGATGTATTCGTAAATATCATAAGCATACTGTACCCCTTCTTCAACCTTCGGATAAAAGAAAAGAGAGATGTCCCATCCCAAGAGTGAAAAGCAATTTTGCGAAACAGCAATACAGTAACATTGCACCTAGATTATACAATAAACTTAATTTATTGTACAAAACCAAACACCTATCAAACTACCAAATTAAAAACATAATTACAATATGGCTTAAGCGTTTTGGCTATGATGAAGTGGAGAGTCTATTGCTTGTAACGACGTAACTTAAATTTAAAACATACTTTCAATACACAAACGTACACACACACACGAACGCACACACACGCACACACACACACACACACACACACACACATTAACACATGCACGCGCAAAGTTAACTAACTCTACTGTTAAGGTTGTTTCAAACTATGTATGTTCCACATGTTTATAGTAACAAATTTTTGTATCATTGTTTTATGGGAAGGAACTGATTCCCATTATACAGCTAACGCTAGTTTGGGAATCAGGGCTTGCACTTGAATTGTATGCACCTTTTGTTACAATAAAGAATTTTATTATTATTATTATTATTATTCTCTTTATTCATTTTTTATCATATAAATTACATTTTTAAATATGTACATAAAAAAATATATATTTAAAAATATAAAAAATAGTAGACCACCGACATCGGGTGCAGGGACCAAGATACCGGTGGTTAGGGCTCCAAAGACAGGAACCTCCTCACTATACGGGCCGTGTCGAGAAGAACTGCCTTCTGCATCAGTCCCTTGATCCAACCGTCTAACGCGAGCCTCTGAAGGTGTTGATCGAGGCTCTTGGCTATTAATCCATGAGCAGATATGACAATCGGAACAATGATCGCCGATTCGACATTCCACATATCGACAATCTCGTGAGACAAATCCAAATATTTGATTTGTTTATCTTTTTCAACTTTCACGAGATTCTCGTCATGAGGAACAGCGATATCGATGATCATTGCACGGCGCTCTAATCGATCTATCACCACTATATCAGGTTTATTCGCAACAATAGTTCTGTCAGTGATGATAGATCGATCCCAATACAATGTGGCTCGACCATTTTCAAGAACTGGGTCGGGCACATACCTGTAATATGGCACCTCTGAATTCACAAGGTTGTATTTAAGGGCTAGCTGTTGATGTACAATCCTGGCCACTTGGTTGTGTCTGTGCAAATATTCACCATTGGCAAGACAAGAACAACCAGAAATAATATGCCTGATAGATTCACCGGGGCGGTGGCACGCCCGACAGATGTCAACCGTACCATCTTTCAGGATATATTTCCGATAGTTATTTGTCATAACAACTTCGTCCATAATTGCAAAGACAAAACCTTCGGTTTCTCCGAAGAGATCACCGAACCGTAGCCAAGATGTGGACGCTTTTAAGTCTATATCAGGCCCATTTAGGGCCCGATAAAAACGACCATGAAGTGCTTTGCCCTTCCATACCTCCCTGCGCTCATTAATACTAAGAACTACAGGTTTGCGCCAGTTCTCTTTAGCCAGAGCGAGCGGAGTGAGTCCGTTGTCCACTGCAACCACATTACAATGTACACCCACATCAGTATGAAGAAAATATTCTCTAAGGTTGTATATCTCACGATTGTGTAAGGTCTTAATGTTTAAAAGTCCACGACCCCCAAACTTTCGTGGGATATACAACCTCATTACCGATGAACGTGGGTGGTGCATTCGAAATGCAGTAAGCAGTGAACGGACTCTCCTGTCAAGGGCATCTAGTTCCGTCTGAGTCCATCTAAGTATACCAAAGGAATACATCATAACCGGCATGACCCAACCGTTGCAGGCACGTATTTTGTTACCCCCTGATAAAAGACTTTTTAGCACTTTTTTCAGGCGGCCAAAAAAGCGCTCCCGCAGCGCTTGTTTCATAGTAGGTTCAGGTATTCCCAATGACTGTGATATACCTAGATACTTGTAGGTTTCGGTGGCAGACAGAGATCTGAGTTTTGTTGAATCGGAAAGTTCGACTCCTTCAGATTCCACTATCACACCTTTCTTTACATGCATGACTGCACACTTGTCCACACCAAATTCCATCCTGATAGAGTTACTAAAGTTTTCAGTTACCTTCAGTAACGTTATCAATTGTAAATTAGTGGGGGCTAGTAGTTTCAAATCATCCATATATAGAAGGTGAGATATAACTAGATCACCTTTCTGCAACCTATAGCCTAGCCCTGAACCCTCTAACAGAGTACTGAGAGGATTCAAAGCCAGGCAGAACCACAAGGGACTCAGACTATCACCTTGAAATATGCCCCGCTCAATCTTTATTGGTACATTGCTTGCCTCAATCTGCCGACATCCTGGATAGCGAAGTACCGTCCTCCATTGCCTCATACATGACTTCAAGAAAGTGCAAAGAGTTGTATCAATTTTATACAACTCTAGCACCTTCAAAAGCCACGTATGTGGAACCGAGTCATAGGCCTTCTTATAGTCTATCCAACATGTCGACAGATTCTTACGGTTACGACGTACCTGTTGGCTAATGGCCATATCCATGATAAGGAGCTCTTTAGTACCACGGGTCCCGCTTCTACATCCATTCTGAAAAATAGAAATGATCGAATTTTTATTTAAATGTAAAGTAATTTTGAGTCTCAGAATGGAAGTTAGAAGCTTATACACGGTTGGTAGGCATGTAATAGGTCTATAATTTTTGGGATCCGTGGCATTACCGGATTTGTAGAGTAAGTGGGTAATGCCAGTGGTCATAAAATGGGGTAATAACCCTGAATCTAAAGCTGATTGGAATTGAGATGCCAAACGAACGTGTGAGCTTCGGAACCACTTAAGCCAAAAGTTGTGCAGTCCGTCTGGTCCAGCTGATGTCCAATTTGGTAATGAACGGACTGCACTACTTACGTCCTCTGTGGTTATGGCAATAGGTTCCATTTTTTGTATACGCTCACACGACCGCTTAACATCTCGTATCCAATCACCTTCTGTATGAGTGACAGGCACCGACCAGATGTTACGCCAAAATGTATTTGTAACATCTTCATCCGGTAAGTGCCCATCGCTCATACATGGATCAGCTTGTTCCCATTTTCGGTACACCCACCTCTCATTTCTTTGGAATATACGATTCTGATTATACCTATCAATTCGTTTTTTGTAACGTCGTATCCTATTTGCCCACGCATAAACTTTTTGCTTTAGAAAGTCTATGCGCTCTGTGACACATGACATGTATTGTTGAGGACTGATGTCAGTCCCCAAAAATGCCTGTTTCACAAAGCGCATAACCTTTGGCCGCGTATTGCCCAATCGAAAGTTAATTAGCTTACTGATGAGCGTCCTAGTCTCAGCTATACGACGCTCAATTCTACACTGCCAGGCTGGCACAGTAGACTTGGGTCGAGTAGTAGTGGTATTTACGAAAAAATTAACTCCCGCTACTCGACATACTGCGACAGCCGCGCAGTAGAGAATAGAGTGTGTATCACTAAGATCTTCGCTATTGTCTAAATAGTCAGACAATAGCGAATCCAGGGCACACACCAGCGCTATATTTCTTTTATGCATAGGCAAACGGGATAAACGTGGTCTAATTTGATAATTTACAGACCTGTATTCCAGAATCGCATCCTCCAAAGCACTCCTTAGTCTCTCATTGTATTGGGTACTCACGGATATAGCCTCACTCTCCACAACTTCATCAAGAGGCAGTGACTGTGGCATCTCGTTAGTCACCAAACTCACAGTTTGCGATGAAGAAGGGACAATAAAGCTATCCCGTACGTCAGAGCGTATCCTGTCAAGTACGGTATTATTCAGCAGGTGGCAGCGCTGTATAGCCCGTACCTGATCCGACAGTCGTTGTGCTGATACGTTGACGGCTGGTTCAAGCTCCTGAAACAGAGACACCAAACGAACACGGTACGCAGTAAGATTAGTTCCCAACTCTGTAGCCCGATAATATGCCCGCATGACGTTTTCATTAATTGAATTAGTCCATTTCATGCGGCGCACATCACCACCGGCAGCGGGGGCCCTATTCGAGGTCAGTGGTCCTCGGGGTTCCAAGCAGGTCGGTGGCCGGGTTCTCCCCTGCCGACGCACAGGTGTTGGCGACGTCGGCGGGGAAAAATACTCGTCGCTAGAGCTTGAGCTCGACGCCTCATTGCTTGCCGCTGTCTTCGAAGGGTGTAGTGGCGGCTGTGAGGCGGAGCTGTGCGACGAGTCCGGGGTTATCCGTTGTGCATTTCTGTTTCTGGCTTGATTTCTTGTTAGCATTTCTATTGTGTTCCATGGTATTGCATTTTATGACATCTGTCAATCTCTTCTAAAATTTTTGGTTTATTTTTTCTCATATTGTTGCTGTATTGCATATTGTTTTTCTTATATTTCTTAGTATAAATGTTTCCAAAACATATATTTTATGTCTTTATTCCGATTTTGATAGTTTATTTGAAATTAAAAATATATAATATTCATTCCCATGTTATTGGTATAATGTAAAACTGCTAATTCTTATATGATAAATGCAAGAGCGCATAAGGTGTCTCTATATTTGTACATATATTCTTGTTATGGTATATTGCATTCGATGATATGTCTAGATGACTAAGTTTGTTAAAAAGCGACGATATTTAACGGTTCACACTTGATCGCTGCAATAAAGTAGTTTGTAGTAACAACATCGTGTTTTGTCATTTTGGTTCATGGTTAATGTAACAAAATGCATAAACGACGTGTATTTTAAGGATTAAATGCGTGGAGCTTAGCGGTCGTTGCACTGGTCTTTTGAAAAAGGACGAAAGGGACGGGATGTGTGTAGTCGTCCTAAGTTATAGGTTCATTATAATATCATGTATTATATTCATTAATGACACTCATGATCTTCTGTTTTAATAAGTGTTAAATTATTTGTTCATTCTCAGGAACAAATGGAAGTGCCTAGCCCACCGCCTGCTTACGAAACCGTTGTTGAAAGAACATCTATTCAAAAGAACTGCCATACATTACAGGTGAGATATTTCAACCACAAGCACTTCAAATATTATCATGATAAAGAAAACTACAAATCATTTTTTAGTTTGTGTAAACCGACTAAATTTGTGTCATTGCCTGCCTGAGTGCCTTGTAAATCCTGTAGCCTATACTGACCCTTATATTTTCGAAAAATCGTGAGATCTCGAGTTAGATTCGCAGGTCGGGCCAATCTCATTGGATTTTTCTGTTAGGAAATTCCCAATATCAGCACAGAATATTACGCACACCTTGTCATGTCAAAACCAAATATTAAGTTTTTAATACACCTCTGCCAAAAAAAATATAAAATTTAAATCTAAAATATAACAGCCAGTGATTGCACTAAAAATGGGATAATTGATAGCCCGGAATTATTATCCTCGTGTAATCACTGTTATTATGCAATTCAATCACTACCAATCATTCCTCTGTTAGTGTTATTTTAAAGATACCTCACACACGGCCGTCTGATGCCACACTAGGCAGAGCCGGTACTATGGTAACCAGACTGCTGATAAACATACTTATATAATTCTAAATACATACACATTATAGATAAATTATACCCAAACCCAGAACAAATGATCGTGCCCATCACACAATTATTTGTCCTGGTTGGGAATCGAACCCACGCCCTCTGACTTAGCAGTCAGGATCACTAACCACTAGACCAACAGGCCCGTCTGTAATGACTGGGTAGCGTTAAATGACATTTGAACATTTGAAGTGTGGAATTACTTCCATTTCGGACGGCTACATTCGACTACAAACTGTAACCCTATTTCCTTCATATTTTTTTACTGTTAAATGTTTTTTCTTAGAACTTTTGAAGATCAATCTTATTAAATATATTATTACACAAGTAATGACAGTTTAGAATCTTTTTTCTCTACTGTTTGTCATCCGATTATCTTTTTTTCGTTTAGTATCTATTGGCGAACTTTAGTGATACCAATAAAAATAAATCTTTTCCCTACCTTTTTCCGGCGAGCTTGATTATTGATCCATAATTTAAAGAATTACGGTAATATTTTCGACCTTCGGGCGATACTGATATTTAAACTTATTAAGTGATTAACAGAGTTCTATAAACAATGGACGCACTGGGTGACAGAAAATTAATAACTTACACTGTAGTATTTTCATTTTATATATCATGGCATCTGTGACCCAGTTTGGTAAAGCCACGGTATTTCACCAGACCGGTTTATTTCCGAGTTATTTTCATTTTTAGTTCGTACTATCAAATATTGTTTGTTCTTTTTATAGCTTTACTAATGGATTGAAATACGTTGACCTATATTGTGAAACACGTCGGGTTCTGAAGAAAGAAAGAAAGAAAGAAAACATATTTTTATTTCCGAAACATCCTATAACTTTTACAAACAAATTTTTATAACAAAAAAAAAACACCTTTTGACAAAATTATTAACACTAAATAAAGCATAATTTTATTAAAAATTGAGTGCAAGTGGCAACACTGCGCGTATGTAAGTATGACGTGGCAACAGGTCATGTTTTTTATTTCGTACCTACGTCGTTTTTAGTGGAAGATACGTCGTGTTTCGGAAATTTGGGTGGACACTCAGCATAAACTGAAGCTGATTTCTTGATATTAATTAAAGTTTATTGAGTGACCGTATCTAATTTGGATGATCTTATAGCTGGAAGTGGACAGATGGTGACCTATTTCGGAGTGTTCTTGCACATTGTTCGTTTCCTTGAACACTTTAGGGAGTTCACTTTAAGATTTTAAGAGCTTGACGTTAAAAACTAATATAATGCTTATTTATAAAATACTATTATACTCTTGTAGCTTACAAGTATTTTAACTATATCGATTACTATTTAAAGACGTCTAATACAGTGTTATAACTAGAGATCGGATATTCGGATGCATATTTACCTAAAGTTGAGATGTTGGCTATTATGGAAAGCACTTTTTTATCGAAAGAATCCCGCGATTCCAGGAAATTCAAATTAAAGTGTACCTATACTCCGTGAGATGTAATAAACCCCAGTTTGACACAAATGACACTTGCTCTGTTACAACGTATAATGGTTGCTTTTCCCTACTTTTATTGTCAGTGATTTTTGACGAAGCAAAAACAACCTTATTTCGTTGTAGCAAGTGTCAAATCGGGCCTATTAAACCCCAGGAAATGTAAGGTTTTTGTAAGAGTGCGAGTGAGACGGCAAATTATACTTGCTTGTGCGCAAGTAGGGACGCGACAATACAACTGCATTCGTAAATAAAAATATACTTAGAAGCCGCTTCCATAACTTGTTATCCAAAAAATAACTTTAGATAAATATGCATCCGATTATCCGATCTCTAGTTATAACTGTTGTTATAATAACATTATTACGGCGATGATTATAATTTGATTACAATCAAAAATTAGGGGGGTAAACACATTTTTTGGCATTTAAGAATTCGCATGTAACATTAATCAGTCCTAAATTTCTAAATTGACCATGAAAACTAACTAAAAGTCCTGAAAAACTTTACCTTCCACACTCTTGGCCTCTTGTACCAAAGTTTCAGTTTTACATAATTTGTATGATGATGATGACTGGCGAACCCTGGTTCACAAGACAAGTACGCGACGAAATACTTAACAAATAATTCCTTGGTATATAGTATACGGAGCTGCCATATTATCTAAGGTGTAGACCCGTAAATAAAAACAATTCCATCGTAAACAAGTAGTTAATATACAAAATGTTATTATTTCCAGGGGACTGTGCCAGAACATTGTCTGAAATGCAACGCTGGAGAACGATGCGACAGTGGTCTACCATCATATGAAGCCGCAGTCATGCTGAGGGACACCAAGTTATAATACCTTCAAGAAAACCTTGAGCGGTGTCCCGATGTTCCCGTACAATTTAAAACATCTGAAACGAACAACAATTTTGAGAACAACACCTTTGGGCCGGAAGTGGGTACATTAGGGATTTATTAGATAAGTTACTTCTAGAGTGTGTATCACGATAGTAGAATAAATAGATCATAACTTTATTGTACACAATTAAAATATTGCTTACACTGAGTTTACTAAGTTGGTATGTAGAAAGGGCGGCCTTACTGCTACAATGCAATATCTTCCAGACAACCTTAGTTTTGGTGTAGAAAAGAATGTTTAGCTTAAAAACTAAGTATTCATACATACAATTAGAAGGTTCATACCAACATATACAATAGGTATATATATATATATGTATTTACATATTTAAAAGATTAAACCCCATTCCAATCACCAAGAGCAGTGGATGAAAAGGAGACAGAACAAGACAGTAGTCCTAGAAGCCGCGGCAATATCCGAAACGCGTTTCGTATAGCCTTTATTTTCATCTCATTCATTAATGCTAGATATATAGTGTTAGTTATAGATCACATAGATCGTATTAACCGCTTGTAGAAAGCAATAAATTGGCCACAAACCAGCTGTATGTTTTCTTTTAAAAAGATACAGCCGACTTCATAGCATCTAAATAATTTTACTAGCAAGACAAGTAGGTACTTCGTTTTTGCTTGAGACATAATGCCAATGTCTAAACAAGATTGGAGAACCAGAGAGATGCCTACCTATAAATTAAACATGTAATCTCTTGAAAGTGCGAGGCATGGCATCTTAAAACCAATTATTAACTTTGTAGTGCCATTATTAAGATGTGGTAAAGTTGATTTGTTTTTTGTTTAAGATTTTATCTATATGATAACGTCAATATTATAAGCGACCATCAATATTATCAATACGATACATTTGTTGCTTTATGTTCAAAGATTCGTATTCTTTCTTGTAGAAAAACAAAGAATATTCTGAATATAGGTTAAGGAGCTTAATACAGACCAATTGAAATAAAAATAAAGCACTTAATATCTTAAATTATAATAAGCGAATAAGCATTTCCATGAATGTTTATATTACTCTTAATTTATTCACTGGAACATATTTTTTAACATGCTTTTTTTTAACTTTCCTTGTAACTTACTATGTTAACAGATCTTGGAAGTCAATTATAAGCTACTTTTAATTGTCATATCGAAATGAAACCTTGTATGTATTTGTAATTTTGGATGACAACACTATAATTTGACATTTTTGAGCTAACCTGATGATAGAATCAGGAGGTGGATAGTAGAACTCTTCAGTGGATTAGTAGCCCAATTTGAAGGGTTTACTTGTGTAAACCCTGCGAGTTTGGGATCATATGATACAGTTTGACAATCTAATAGATCGGGTTTAATATCGATGGTCTGATGATGGGGCCAGGAGATGATAGTGGAACTATATTTGACTTTTTAATTTGGTTTGCAATTAAAGCTTGTATTTTTAGTTTTTCTAAACTATAATTTATTTTTCTTGAACAACAATCAGTTTCTGCTACGGTTTGTTAATTTAAATAATTAAGTTTCAGTTGACCACGTCATAAACACTTATCTGAAATTGAATATCCTTTATATGTGTACATTGTAGATTGAGATTTTAGCTATTTAGCAGCATGGCGTCGAGCTGTAGCTCAAAAAGACCTCGTCACAGTTCAGTTGAATTGCAAAGCTACTATAGAATAAGTGCAGCAGAAACATCATTTGAAAGGTAGCGAGATGATAGAGAGGAAATGAAATTAAAAAGAGACGGATTACAATGGGGAGGGTTGACTTTTTTGCTGTAAGGTTGATTAGACGCATTGATGGAATACGCCCTCTTTAAACGCAACTTCTATTTTATTCTCTATTTAAAAGTCTATTCCTCAGACGGCTTTGGAGTTATTATATTTGTTTTAGTAGATGTAAGACTGAGCGTCCCACATAAACTATGAAAGTGTTTGTCATTAATATCGTTAAAGCTAAAAGTCGAGAAATAAGGTGCCATAAAACTGACAAGATTCAGTAGAAAAATAGCAGTCAACAAATTTATTATTTACATCTCATTCATAACCTACAACTAGCTCACTACTTAATATAATAACTGCCAGAAATTTTTTCACTCATGCACTCATGCTTGACCAATGTGTTTATATGTTATGGAAATCAGTTTACAAATAGTATTAGGGATACTAACTAGTTAGAGTTGCAGATTAATATGCTAGATGTTATCACCCTGCGAAAGTGTATCTTGAACTGTAAGATCAAAGCCACACAGTGCATTTTATACAACATACCTACAACGTGATCCAAAATATGCATGTCTGACTTAGCCTTATATACTGACTTGAAGTTTCTGATTCATATGAAGTGTCCAGTTGAACATGGATTATTAAGTATTAGCTCACTGTCTCCAGCAGACAATCTGCAGCGATAATGTACACACTACCTCAGCATGCGACACATGTATGTCGACTGCTGTAATGTATGCTGTGATGAGGCCTATTTACATTGACGGCTTTACTGTAGATGACTTACTGAGCATGTAGATTGGAAATACTAAGCTGCGGTTTTGCATAGGGTGAAAGAACTTATAATTCGACTCTAAATTTGAACACCAAAACTTGTGTCGTTTAAAATAATTTCGCAACTTACTTAACACATTCGAGATTAAGAAGATGTTCTATCATCGAAAGGAGTTAAAGGATCATTTCTATTCAAAGCTTTTTCTAAATTTCATAATATATAATTAACATATCTCTCTTGGGAGGTTTTGTTTAGATGTAAGGTAAATTTCATCTAACTAATTTCGTTGCTGACTGTACGATACACCAGGCCTTTTGTGACAAATCAGCAAAATATGAGAATAATCCATACATTCCTTGGGAATACTGAGAATGTGAGTGATACCATGAGTATTCTCTATGTGACAAATGATTCGTGAACGTGAGCAGTATAGTGTGCTTTCATGCCCAGTTTTGACGTTAGATAAAGATAAATCACCCGCCTTTATAATATCATATCTGTACGAAAGATGACGATAATGAAGTAGTTATTATCTAGGAAGTCCGTATAATTCCTCATGCCTTTTTGTGTCGGCATTTTGTTATTGAAGATAGTTGGAAGTACAGAAATCCAAAAATATTAGGTAATATATGTGATGACATATTGTCTACGTTTAATTAGAAAAATCGGCAACGCTTTCTGAAATAATGTGATAAGCGCTTCGTGCAGAAGCGAAACCCGTTTCTACCCTCGATTTTGCTTGAGCATATTGAGTACCTATGAGTATTTACTACTTTAGAGTCAGTTTTCATCCAGTAAGGAGTAATTCTACTTCACCATGTTTTTTTGGTAATGAGTAAAAAACGAGACGGAGCGTGTCAAAATGTAGGTCTTACAGTATATGTTATTTTTTTCAAAATAAGCAATTTCAATTTCCCATAGGAATCGTACATTTTTCGTGATAAAACATATCCTATGTAATTAACCAATTCATAAGGTAACTTCATCTGTTGCTATAGCTGTGTTTACGTTAATATAGTTTTTAAACTAATTACATGAAATATTATATAAAAATAAATATATGTTATATACACGTGATCAGAGGACTGTGCTTGCACGCAGAAATAGTATTGCCATTTAACGTGGTATGACTGCCATCCTTCTGGGAACGTTACCAATGTTCTCATAGCCTTCCCAGCTGCAGTCGACCACAATGATGCGTAGGAATTTTATACATATAATTGTAGTTTGTGGATTAATTATATTACACCTAGTGTGAAGTAATTTAATTTAGTAAGTAAGGCACTTGTAAACAAAAATAAAGTGTAACAGTAATATAGAAAGTATATATAATATAATAAAGCTGAAGAGGTTTTTGTTAAATTGTTTGTTTAAACGAGCTAATCTCTGGAACTACCCGTCGGATTCGAAAAATTCTTTTTGTAATAGATAGAGTATTAATTGAGGAAGGTTATAGGCTATGTAACGTTACGCTACGACCCTAAGGAGCCGAGTAGTGACCATAGAAGCTGGTGAACTCTCTCTAATAATGAAGTAGGGCGATAGTACTGTATGATGTTTTGTTATATATATTTTGTTATATTGTTGTATAGGCTGCGCCTGCATGATATCTTTCAATTGCGAAATGTTTATTCGCAGTCTAATAATTTCAGCGTTCAAAATTTTTTGAGTTTTTGTTTCCTTTTTATTTCACAGGAAAAATATTTAGTTTTTTAGGAACAGTCTATGTACTTGTTCGTTATAGAAAAGGCGAAACTTGCCCTATAAATAAAACTAATATCATCATGCACCGAGTGCTTAGTATATCTATATTAAAATATAATGTTAGCTAAATTAAAAGTTAGCTAATGTATCAAAAATAATGTCATATTCAGACGAAGTCTTATGAATAGAATAAGGATAATATCAACTATATAATACTAAATAAATAATGGAACGTTTATGTACTTGTGTAAACATTTACGCTTTAAAAATAATAAATAATGTATCTAATGGAACATTCGTCATTAAAATATGTCAACCATGGATCAATAAAATAGTAACGAAGTTGAAAACACAATGTTTTTGTTTTATATAATTATGTGTAGGCATGTATGTAATAGTTGATGTTAATGGAATGGGACCCTAATATGACATATTACAGATATCGCGAGGTTACAAGGCTAATTTTTTTATATTTCGAGTCAAATGATGTCAGTAGGAGAAACATATATTTTTTTTTTATAATCCACTTAAAGCATTCATTTTGATTAAGTAATTTCAATAATTGTTTCCAATATCATCATCATTTGATAATGGTATCACGTTTCTGAGAAAGAGACACGAGTTGTTATATATTTTTTCGTTTAACGTTTTTGTAGTTTGCATCCATAGCAATAATTAACTGTTGTTTGATTAGTCTAATGCGTGTCCACTTGGCGTTACAATGTATGTGCGTTATCCGTGTGTCATAAGTTCTAGATTCCACTAGCGTAAGACGATTGATAGAGCTATCTAGATCTAGAATTGACCAAATCGGCTATCAATGGAAATAAAAAATCAATCGATAATCTTTACATTTAAGTTATCATGGGCCAATATTAGTGCCGTTTTGCTATGGGCAGACATCATAAACGATTTATTTCGAAAGTCTAAGTACTAGGTACTTCATTCGTTTCTGTGGTATGGCATTACGAAATATTGTAACGTAAATATTTTGGAGTTCGCCTGATTTCTTATACGTACAAAATATAACTAGCTAGTTAGATACAAAATACACCGCGTTCTCTAGATCTTCTTAATAGTAAATATTAAGAATAGAAAGTAACACTGTGATGAGGAAATATATGAAAAGGATTATAAATTAGTTAAGTATATTTTATTCGCACTTAAATTTAAATAGAACAAATAAAAATATCACGAATTTTGTAGTCAATGTAACGCAACCAAGGATGTAGCAGGTAATAAAAATACTAACAATTAAGTGGTTTTATTCACTAAAATATATACCTACAACGTTGTGTTGTGTTGTGGAGTTGTGGAGAACTATTCATCACCTTTACCATCATTTCAGCCATAGAACGTCCACTGCAAAACATAGGCCTCCCTCAATTACTAATTAATTAAAAATAAGACCGGTTGCAAGCGGCCTGCATTCACCGATGACCGGCGATCCATATAAGGTCATCTATTCATCTTGTAGATGGACGTCCTACGCTGCGCTTTTCGATCTGTGGAATCTTTTGACCCCATCGGCCGGAGAATGATTACCAATAATTAAAGGATCAGCGTTAGCCCCTAATTTTTAAAAGACTAGCTTTTACTCGCGGCTTCGCTCACGAAAATGTTTGTAGCATCATCTGTCTGCATTTTCCCAATTTTCATTAGAGTCGGCGCAATGTGTAACATTGTAAATGGTTTTGGCTGGTTTCTTTTGGCTTGGCTGGCCAGCCGCCTACCTGATGCCAACCATCTTTGGGAATGTAGTCGTTTTAAGACGGGAAAGGAGAAAGAAGGTAAATTTGTTTCAGGAAAGTGTAGGGGATTTGTGAGGGTAGGGAAAAATGGGTAGGGAGAGGAAAATAGGGTAAGAGATATCGATAGCGATTTATTCATTCGCATCAATAAAACTGGATAATCACGTACTAGCTGATAAAGCTGTTACAACTCTACTCTCTTTTTATTCTAGAGAACGACCAGTCAGGACATTAAAAGGGAAGAAAAGCATTTTTCGTTTTATGAATGTTCTACTCTATATTCTACTAAATCAGAGATCCGACTAAATCCTACTAATATTATAAATGTCAAAGTTTGGATGGATGAAACTAGGTATGTAGATAGCTGGAGACCTGGATTATAGGCTTACTTTTTATCCAGATATTCCCACGTGATCGGGACTTACGCGGGTGAAACCGCGAGGCGCTGCTAGTCCTACTAATATTATAAACGTGAAAGTTTGTGAGTATGGATGTATGGATGTTTGTTACTCTTTCACGCCAAAACTTCTGAACCGATTGCGATGAAACTTGGTACGTAGATAGCTGGATACCTGGATTAACATATAGGCTACTTTTTATTCCGATATTCCCACGGGATCGGGACTTACGCGGGTGAAACCGCGGGGTGCTGCTAATCTTAAATATAACTTACTTCATGTTTTCTTTATTTTTATTGTTTGTTATTCTTTGCTAGGTTTGCCAGCAGCTTTGCTCCAGCTGGTGTATATTTTGTCAGACAACTCAGGTACCCACGGGTACGGTAGTTTGTTTCTGGATGCAAGGTATTCCTGTACCCCTGACAAAATTTCATGATAATAATCGGCTGAGAAGGTTTTTAAGGCGTGAAGCGAAACAAATATACAAACAAACTCACATTCGCATTTATAATATTAAGTTAGTTAAGTTAGTCACAGACGTATTTATAAATCTTTCACTGCAGTCGCCGAGGAATACATGAGTCAGGGAAATTAGTTAATTATGTGAGTGATGACCACTCTCTTTTACTAAGATGGTTTTATTTAACAGATCTTCAACTACACATAGTTTATTTACTGCTCGCTTTACTATCAACATAATGGTAAAGTAATAAACTAAAAAAGCTTTTTATTAAATGTATTTTTTCTGTGGACTCTAATATTCATTAAATATATTGTAAACCGCACTTGATCATTATTAGAACTGTGTACGAAATCAATT
This sequence comes from Callimorpha dominula, assembly GCA_949752705.1. Classification (NCBI taxonomy): domain Eukaryota; kingdom Metazoa; phylum Arthropoda; class Insecta; order Lepidoptera; family Erebidae; genus Callimorpha; species Callimorpha dominula. The sequence continues at coordinate 5,824,078 of OX457006.1, read as the reverse complement.
TTTATTGCAAAATTAATATAATTTTAATCTAATTCTATCCGATTGTTTATATTGAAGCTTGGCACCTGGAATAACTTTGAAACGTATATATATATTTATATTATTTAAGTAGTAATATACCGATACCGATTACACATACGTTTCTTTTAAGGGAAAAAACACTCGGTATTTCACAGCTTTTATCGGCTACGCTATAAAACACTTAATTGGCAGTAGTTAAATTACCGCTTTGTTATGAATAAAATAAAATTAGAATTGCCAATTAGTTTATCAGCATAGCAAATTAGTTAGGCGTAATTGGGTCGTTTGGAATTCTTAACATTGCTTTGTCTTGTCTGCTTCTATTTACTATGGCATCTGGGTTAGGTGGTATACGCATGGGTAGGTATTAAGCTGATTATAATCCGGAATTTCATTGAAGTGTGTAATGCTACGTTATAGTCGTTATACGTCTTTTCCTTAATACATACGTACTAAGGAAAAGACAAAAAGGATAACGGTGAGCGACTCGAATCGTCGATTGCCAGGATATTTCAGATCGGCTTGACCTCTTGCGTTGCGTAGAGATGTAGCTTCACTCTGTGTGCTTGATTGCTCCGAGGAATGGGGAATATGCGTGTTGTTTAAATTTACTTGATTAATTTTCCTTTGAATCTTTATTGTCCAGATATTATGCCTAAACAATTATTTTCTTATTTAGATCGTGTTTAGTTGCAAAAATATTAATTAAAATTTGCAAAATAAGAGCGCGATATTCAACTTCGCAAAACGCTTCACCATTGGTCGAAACAAAACATGACGTGACATTCCACGTTCTGTCATTTATCGGCGCCTATATTCGTAGTGTTACGGAGAAAGATAGGTGTTTCTGTGGTTTTTGCTCTTAGCTAGTGCAATTTAAGCATTCTAGTGATATTAGAAATCATCTAGGACAATGACTGAATGTATTTTTGTCAAAGCACAATCGGGCAATCTACCGAAATGGTGCATTCATGATGACTATATATTTTGCATCAAATCCAGATTTTCGGCTGAGGTTAAAGGAGTGAAAGGCGCAAGGTAATTATTATAATACTTGTTATATTATAATCTAAAGGATAGGTAAGATATGTATAGTTAGTTATATTCATGTAGTTTTATTGGACTTTTGTTACCTAGTTTAAGTAGACAAGCAAGTTGCCTTCTGCTTGATATTTAAAACAAACATAAATTACTGCTGACTAATTCACACTATACTAGCAATTAAATTGTAATATGCATACATTAAAGTGATCTTCACAATAATATAAACACGATATTGAAGATACTTCATCTCTTCTCATTAATGTACCATTGTTTTCGTATTTTACATTATTATTTTGTACAGGAAAAAATACTGTATTGGGTGTACTTCTTATAGTGTTTTTACACTAGTTTTTTAACTTTATCCATCGTCTATTAATTACAATAAATAGTAATTACAACTGGAAATCGGTATAAAATTACTGTAACACTTGAAGTAATTTAAGGAAACAAACACTAAGCGTAGAACGTGACGTGACGTGATCAACTTTTATCGATGTTTTCAATGTTAATTTAAAAATTAATTTGAACATTGCCAAGGTTATATTTTTTATTAGGGTAGAATGATGGAACAAGTCAATAAAAGATAAAAAAAAATACATGCATATTCCCTATTATTTGGCCTTATACACGCCGCAGCGTTTCGCCATCGTTCAACGCGACAAAACTGTCATCCCTATCACTTGGATAATTGGCAATCCACCACGGTGCGGTTCTCCAGAAACTTTTTGCCTCGCACAACCAATCTGTGGAACAAATTGTCGCCTGTGGTATTTCCGGACCGATACGACCTTCAAACCTTCAAGAAAAGAGCGTAGTCCCACCTCAAAGGCCGGCAACGCACTTGTGACTCTTAAGTGCAGGTGTCCATGGGCAACGGTAGTCACAAAAAAAAAGGAAGTTTAAAACAAGTGAATCCTCTAAAGCCACGTGTCTGATTTGCTTTCTGTTTTTTTTTGTATAAAGGAATAAGCGTTTGTATTCCAACTCATTGAACGTGGACGATGAAGAGAAAGATGGTACACGCCTATCCAAGAGAAACCTATTCACTCTACACTTTTTTTTTCGTTCCAGGATTAAAATTGACTGAAAAATAGACGCAGGCAGTTCATTCGAGGCTTTGGCGACTCGAACCAAAAAGGAGCTGTGTGTTTTTGTAGTAGCACTTTCAACATGTTACAAGTCCTAGCTGGACTTGTAACATTGAACATAACGCCATTAGATATAACGCCTCTGAAAACTTTCACTATCCATTTTTTTCTCTGGAGCTATCCAATAAAGTAAGGTATAAAATTATAAATATAAGTATGTATAATGTAATAATAAATATCTGTCCAGAATTACCATTGTACACGCACAACAAATACAGTCGAATTGGAGAATCGTGCCTTTTGCAAGTCGTTGGTATGAAAGTAATTTGGATAGAAAACTTTTTGAGTTAAATAAATACTTAAAAAAAGAAAATGCAAACGGGCTTCATCTTTGGCAGGACCCATCGTAGGTAATCAGCAGCAGATGCAGATGAGTTTGAAAGACGCGGATGCAGAGCGTGGTTTAATCGAATTTACCCTGTAGTTTACTCACGAAGTAGACATCATCTTGTGTGCCCATTTATACTATAGCCATTTAATTTATATTTTATATGTATTACGATACGCCAGCTTATATAAGTATTATGATACCTTTAGATATCTCAATAAGTAGTATATACAACTTATTTTGCAGACAAACACAAGAATCATATCGTATAAGAAAATCAAATGACAGTAGCAAACTAAATTATTACCATTGTGATTTTTATCTACTGCCACAAAAGGACTGGATACCGGTGTAATAATGGTTCTAAGAACAAGCTCATTAAAGAGCCGCTACTGACGATCATAGCGCTATTATAAGCGTTCACAGGCACTTCTCTCACAGATCGGTAAACAGCCACTGCCGTAAAGAAGTTTGCTTGATATTTAAGATAACAGTGTCCTAATCACCGTGCTTCCGGTACTGTGTAACCGCAAGATCATGAACGATCACGGAACACAAACCGAGTGAGATGTTATGATTGAATTTCCCAATAAAAAGACGGTGTCCTATTTGCTACAACATCTTTACTTTGATGATGTTATTCTTATTATTTCTGCCAACATGTGTCGTAATAACATTTCTTTATGTTGCCAAACAATACTAGGGTTTGTCAGGGTCTCAGGGTATCGTTTTCTCAGATGCAATATGTTTAAGTCCGAACAGGTTTTACAAATTTACTGAATAAAAACTCCGCGCTGCCACTTCACTAGTGACTTTCAACAGAGGAAGACATTTTGTTTATGAGTATTCTTTTCTTGGGTCCATACTCGAAGATGTACCTACCGAATAGGGTTGCCACCCGTACTTTATTATAAAGTATTGTACGTTATTTCGAGTAATTGTACTCTATACTTTATGACAACAATAAAGCACGCAAATATACTTTATCTCGTGTGATTTGATTTCCCTACAATTTATTTTACATAAAGCATTAAAAAAAATGGATGGGTCGAAAGACGGATTCAAAATTAGATTTTTATTAAAATAGTAATGAATCTGTTAACATTGCATGTTTACAGAAATTCAAAAGTCAAGTGAGCAATATAAATTATATTTCTATGATGGATCTGGACTAAGTGCTGACAATACATAATATGCTTATTTGGGAGTCAACCATTCTTTATTTACGAATATGAAACATTTGGTGCAAGATTTAATTAAGGAAATGTACAGATTGTGTCATGCCAATTTCCATTCTATAATCATGTCAGTCTATGATAAAAAGGACATGCCATATCCGTCACATAGAAAACGTGATTTTGAATTTGAACATTGATGCTCATTTATTACATTCTGCTGTAAGAAGAGAACAGTTAAAAAGATTTATAGAATCGATAGATGGAGACTTTCATGATGCAAAACGATATGTGGAAACAAGATGGCTCTCTTCCTTACCCTGCATGGATATATTATTTTTAAATTAGTTAGTTATTTTGTAAGCTCAGATAACTGTCAATAGATTTTCAAAATTTATTGATGCTCAACAGCACTGACAATGGCTTTGGCTTTAAAACAGGTACCAAAAAAAAACAAAGCCAAATATACACATTTCTAATATTATTTACTGATAAACCCTTAGATAGGTACCTAAAAAATGGTTTATTTTTTAATGACACAAACTGGTTATTTAAACTATCAAATATAAGGTCGAATTTGATCATTTTGTTTGTAAAACTGCAAAAATCTAATGTAATTTTGGATGATTTTCATGAAGAAACTTAATAAACAAACTACATAATCAGATATATACTTCTGAAGGTATTGCGAAATTATCTTCTGTATAAAAATGGCAGCAAATATTTAATAAGACCGATGATGACTTTTCAAATTTGTTAAAAAAACGTATTTCATTTTTACTATATATTCCCGCCACTTCAGCATTCAAAGAGAGAGAGAGAGAAATGAATGAAATAAAGAGTCTCTGAAACTGATAAAAATTTATTAGTCATTTATTTTAACTTAAATACTTATGTTAAGATAGTGTGCAGATTTTTAGCAGGAATAATTCTGTGTTAAAAGTTGCTAAAAGTGACGCATTATAACGGTACTTATTTGGTAAATTTAGGTAATGATAATTATTTATATATTTTTTTTAATAATTTTAATTGATTTTTATGCATCTTTTTAATTATAAAATTACATAAATATTAATTTATGTTTGCACTCTGACATTAACATAAAATTTATGCATTGTTTTTAAGTTATAGTGAGTAGCGAGTAGCAGTGCAAATAAGCTAAAAATTACTTTAAATTTATTCTCAGGAAAACCCATTTCCAAAACAAAGAAGCGAACTTTTTAAAAATCATTAATTGATAATATGAGATACATCAATATTATTAAGCATATCCATTACCTTTCCTTCTTACCTACTTTCCCTTTCAAAACACTTACTTACCGATTTCTTAAAAGATTTTCCCATCTTTAATTTCCAAAGAGGGCACTTTCAAAGTGGTCGAGTGGATGCCAATAGACTTGTCTCGTGTTTCGTGAGTGGGGTCTAATTATAGTTGGCAAAATGTGGGTGTTTAATACATCGCTGCATACCCCTTTGAGGATACAGGCGTGTGTGTAATTATCTATTACTAATGGAATCATATTTTAAATTTTAGCTCTTGAAGTCTTTGAGTATAACAGATTTTTCACTGGTGATATACCGGTAAAAAACTTGCTCGTATGGATATCTCCCAATATGTAACTTCACGTAATAATAATGAAATTTAATTTAAATTCCGGCAAAATGTCTTTGTAACTTAAAAATACCCAAATCTCGGAAACGTGTCCATATTAACATATACATTTGAGTTTATACACCCTAAATAAATCCTAAGTTATAATTCATTACCTATATCAATGGATAAACGTTTTTAAAGCAAAAAATATGGAATTAATGGTACTAGTCTAGCACTGATATTCAAAGAGAGTGCATTTAATTTACTAATGTGCGGTTAACGGTTTCTGCGTTTTTTCTCTCTTAACATGTTATGTATAGCGTTATTGTGTTTATGCATTTGTGGGATATAAATGCAAGAATCCAATGTATGTTCTAACTCGTTCCAAATACAAACCACCCGAGAGGTTGAAATGAAAAACACCTTCTTCAATACCCAATTCCATATATCCATAGCCGCAACTTATGGCTGTCTTTCAAGCAGAGTGCATAAGCATTATTATCACAGAGCAGCGTTTACAGCGACTTTGGCAACAAAGGTAACGGACTACTTATTACTACTTAACTATTACTACTAAAAATAAATTTACGAATCAAAAATGTTTGCAAAAAAAAAAAAAAATTAATCACCTCTATTCTTGTAACGCGGTACCATGTGCCATTTGTTGGTTACTAATCTTGATTAAGTATACTGAAATACTTCTACTAAGTAGAAATAATACATCACATATTTATATCCCAAAGACAACGACATGAATACTTTGCTTATCGTATTAATCGCTTAAATAAACGGTTGAGGTAATCATCCCTAAGTTTGATTAGTAGCTATGTCAGTGCCTATGATAATATTTATATAGAAAAGAACGAGTACAATAGGTATTTTTGTACACACGTAAAGCATCTGTTAGACTTGGCAAAAGTTTTCTAGAGACCACGTCTCCACGCAGTCGCCGCGATGTTATGTTTATAACGAATGTGGATTATATTTACTAGGCAACAACATTTAAATTCCTATTAATCAAAGATATAGCGCAGACGCCGCGCGGACATTACGCGGCCGCCGAACGTCGACCACGCGGTCGTCACGAAGATTGTATTGCTATCTCTAATTTAAAGCGTAGCAGCCAAAAGAATAGAACGTAGTTTGATATAACAAGGCGGTCTCCAGAGTAAAGACGCGGTTGCCACGCGCGGCGAACGTGTTGTGTTGGCGCAAACAAATTCATCGAAATAAACGCGCCATAAAGTTAACCGGACAAGACTGTGACTGATGGATATGCTATCGCCTAATACAGTGATTGACGGTTGCATGATACTGTTTGCCTAAAATCTGGATAGTTTGTTTTTAAATCTATGACTTTTAGAATTGAGTGACGCTTGCATGAGCGTGTAATGGACGCCTTACATTTAGCACATAACCACAAAGATGTATCTTGGCGTGGAATCCTTTTCACTATGTTTTTAGATACGATAGATTTCGCACGGGAGCCACATTTCCATGTTTTGGTACAAAATCAGTGACGTTGCTTACTAAGTTATTCGCATTGGGTCAATGAGACGCCATATAAAAAACATAAAAATTGTAGAAAAAGGAGGGAAACCATAAAGGTATTACATTTATTAATGTTCGAGGCAGTATTTTGAAAGGGTTATGCGTGACAATGTCTGCTAATATTAATGTTTGCGATTCTAATTATGATTCGAGCTGAATGGGAGAAATCGCTACGATCGATGAAAAATTGCTGCAATAGCTGGCACACTTACACAAATCGTGATAAGTGAGATTTTATTTATAAATATGTATTGTAATGTAAATAATGACACAATTCCAATTTTAGAAAAAGTTGCATTGGGAATTTCGTAAAAAAAAGAAACTATATTTGAAAATTAACAACTTCGAGTACGACGTTTGCCATAAGTAAGAGATTTTGAGTTGTTACCTACTGCCTAATTAATTTTTACTTTTAACAGAAATTTTTGTGTCAACCTAAAATCTGTGAAAATATATACACAATGGAGACAATTATACCTAACAACAACATTCTGTTATCGTCAATGGCATGTTGTTTGTAAAATTTTCTAGTTAGTCTTAAATATTTTTAGAGCATTAACGTTCCTTCATCTTGAAATAATATTTAACGGTAGTTTCTTCCAAACAAATTGACAGTACTTTCCGTTAAAACTCGAGTAGTCTATCCACCTCATTCTTATTATTAAGGTCTTATTAGTTACAAATGACTTTCTAGAAATTAAATAAATAAGTAACAACGCATACTTTAACCATATGTGTCTAATATAATATCAATCAAATCAATCAATCAGCCCATTGCAGCAGCGGACTACTGTTGGACACAGGGCCTCTATGGATGCGCGCCATAGCACCCGGCCATAACAACTTTCAAAATACTGCTTTTATTGAAACTTTGAAACATACAGAAATATAATATTTTCAAGTTAATTCAAACTTTCAATGCTTTTATGTAAATTCTGCAGAGAGCATTACCGACCGCCAAATATTTGATGTTTCCCCTCATATCCTTTGGATTTGTAACGACTAAAAACGTCCATGTTTATTTTAAAACTATTGAACCGATTATCATGAAATTTTAAACACACATACACATTTTCATCCAGAACAACAGTAATGTTCCCGAGGGATAGAAAAATAACATTCAAGCGAGCGAAGCCGCGGCAAAAGCTAATATTAAATAGTTAAAAATATTTGAACTTTATACATTTAATAAAAAAATATATATTACATGTACATGTACACCACACAGGGGAGGATATTTGACGGAATATAAAGCGAAATAAGGATAAGGCGAAGCATATGCAGGGAAAAAGACGCCGAACTATCTGCATAGACTTAGCCTTACCCTACCGCGAGATGTGTCATTAAGTATTTTATTGCACTATACGATAATTGTATTATATAGTAAGAGATGCGGTTAATCTATATAGTGCATAGGTCTACCTATGCACTATATAGATTACCCGCATCTCTTATTATCTCTTGCATAGGTATACCTATGCACTATATAGATTACCCGCATCTATTATCATCAAAAGATAAAAATACCTTTTTTTTTTTTTTTTTTTTTTTGTTGACGGGGTGGAAAATCCCTTCGGATCTCCGGCTCCTTAGGGACGCAGGAGCCAGGAGTATGTGGTGTTTCCACTAAAAACCACCCCGACAGCCGGTCTCAGGCGCCCTGCTCTGGGAAGGACCCGGACCATATTATTTCAGGTCCCCCCCGGATCGACGCCGCGCCTAGCCAAGCCCTATCCCGGGGAAAGCAGGCTTCCCCACGCCTATCGGCCTAATCAATGTGTGTAGCAGCCCGATCGCAAAGATGCGATTGGGCCGCCATCCTATCGCCTACCGCAGCAGTTAATTTGCTACCAGAGGTCCCCACTCTCTGGCAGCCTGCGGCCCCGTCGACGGTTGATACCGCCGCCGACGTCCTCTACGCTCGGGATCGGCCCTCTCCCGATCCCGTTCAGCGGTCTCTTTCTGGAGCATTACAGCTTCACAGAAAGAGACCACTGCGCCCCAGCCCTCCTCATCCGCCAGCATGGCAGCAATGATTGCTGGCGGGGACAGGTCTCGTCCGATTTGGTCAACCAGGATCTCGCGTTCAGACGCCCACGCGGGGCAGTCTTCCAGCGTATGCTGGGCGGAGTCCCAGTCGGCTGCGCAGTGGTGGCATTGTGCCGTCTCCTCGCGTCCAATCCGATTCAGGTACTCACCGAAGCAACCATGCCCAGTGAGTACCTGCGTCAGTCGGTAGGTGACGCGACCTCCCTCCCTACCTACCCAAGCTTCGAGGTTAGGCAGAACGGCACCGACAGCGCGTTGGCGCGCATTCCGCGGCTGCTCCAATCGCGCGCGCCACTGCACCAGTGCCTGTCGGTGATTGTTCCGCCGCATTTCGAGCTCGTCCTGGTCTTCCCCACCCTCACCCCGGCGGATCGCGCAAGTCTGATCATAGACCCTCGCGTCCATATCCGCCAGGATATCAAAAGGCGGGAAACGTGAAAGGACTGTTGCCGCCTCGGACGAAATTGTGCGGTAGCCTCGTACGATCCTAATGGCCGCTACCCGCTGCGCTTGATTGAGCTTAGCTCGGCAGCGGGAGGAGGCCGATAGGCGCTTGGCCCATATCGGCGCTCCGTAGAGGGCCATGGATCGTATCACCGCACAGTAGAGGCGGCGAACTTCCTCCCGCGGACCCCCTAGATTAGGCAACAGCCTCTGTAGGGAGCCCGCCACCCCGCGAACTCGAGGGATCATCCGCTCGAAATGCTCCTCGAAGCTCCAACGGCTGTCCAGGGTGAGGCCGAGGTATTTAATGTACCGCCCGACCTCGACCTCTGTTCCCCCCACTCTAATAAGCGATCGGGTGGGAACTGCACCTCTGCGTTTCCTGTGAAACCACAGGGCTTCTGTCTTATGAGGTGCAACCCTTAGACCCAGACTACTGATCCCTTGGACGACACAAGCCACCCCTAACTCGGCGAGCTCCAGGACTTCCTGGAAGCCATGCCCCCCAGCCAGTACCAGAGTGTCGTCCGCGTAGCAGACTACACTCAGTCCTGGGGGAAGGCTGGTCCTCAGGACGGCATCATACGCGAGGTTCCACAGAAGAGGTCCTAAAACCGACCCCTGGGGAACCCCGCATGTGACCTCCCTTCGACAATCTTCGCCGTTTCGACCCATATACGATATAGACCTGTCGCGGAGATAAACCCCGATGATGTCCCGTAGGTAGGGAGGCAACTGGTGATACACAAGCGCCTCCCTAATCACCCACCACGGGAGAGAGTTAAAGGCGTTGACAATGTCAAGGCTGACGGCCAACGCCACTCCCCCCCGACAGACAACCTCTTCCGACAAGGAGCGGACGCGTTCAATCGCGTCCAGCGTCGAGCGTCCCTGTCGGAAGCCAAATTGGTTGTCTGATAAGTCGGGGCCCACTCTCGACAGGTGCTGGTTGATACGGGCGGCGATAACTCTCTCAAAGAGTTTCGCCACCTCGTCCAACAGGCATATCGGTCGGAACGCCGAGGGACAATCTGCAGCCCTGCCAGGTTTCTGGATAAGTACCAGCCTGGCTTCCTTCCAGCCAGCAGGGAATACGCTATAACGGAGGCAGCTGGTAAACAGCCGCCTCAGCCTATTCCCTAGGATCTCCAAAGCGCACACCCATGCTCGGCCCGGGATCCCATCAGGGCCCGGGGCGGTGTTGCGGGCGGCGAGTCGCTTCACGGCTCGGCCCAGCTCTTCCTCCGTCACGTCAAAGTCGTCGGACCACGTAGCTGGTGCCGACGGCGACGGAGGGCGTAAGGGACTGACCCAGTACTCGGGGAAGAGGGTATCTACCACTCTTCGCACAAACTCCGGGTCCAAGGTCTGCGTCAGCGGCGGGACCCACGGTCTGAGCTTGCCCAGTACAATTTTGTAAGGGCGCCCCCATGGGTCCCTGTCCAGCCCCTCTATAAGCCCCTTCCAGGACCGAGCCTTGGCTTCTGCTATCGCAAGGCTAATGGCCTTAGCGGCAGCGCCGTACTCCCGCCTCACTTCAGCGATTTCCTCAGCTGTAGCTTGCCGTCGTCTTCGGGTTCTCTGAAATCGGCGACGGGCTCTCGAGCATGCTGTGCGAAGCTGCTCGAGTTCCGGCGTCCACCAGTACAGAGAACCTCTCCCACCCTTCAGCCTGACCCGTGGCATCGACGCGTCACAGACGTCAGTCATGACGCCACGGAACCAAGCAGCCTGCGCTTCTGGATCGGACAAGACCTGTACTTCCTCTTCCTCTGGCCATTCCGCGACGATGGCTGCGGCAACGAGCATATCTCGGTTCATCCGATTAAAGGCCCATCGTCGCGGAGGGCCAAAAAAAAAGAGAGATAAAAATACCTGGTATGTACATTTTCTGACACAAGTACTTCATTATGTTCTCGGAAAAAGAGTACTTTTTTTATCATATTTTGTTATTATATTGGGTATCGTAAAAAAATACATTTCGTGTCCACCACTCATAGAAGAACGTCTGCTGTTAAGCAGTTTTCGAACAATGAATGCTACAATGAGGGCTTGTCTTTCCCGTCTGAATCCTGCTTTTTCTGACCAAACCGTCGATTCTTTCAGAAGAAATTTCCGAATGGGGGAGTACAGACTGGAAAGCGGAATTGAGACTTCCCCCCACGGAAAGAAAATATATTTCGATTTAATCATTAACACATGATACGAAATTAAATTTTGTGTCAATTACTCGGATTGTAGTTACCACATCAAAAAAAAATATAACTAACTCACTTAGAAACTAAACTGGTACGTAACCAATATCTCAAAAGCTAGTGTTTCAACGCACGTACCTCTGCCAGTTAAATGGAGCAGTTCTAGACTGGCCCGTGAATACAAATCAGCTGTTGTCGGTTAGCAACGTTATTAATGCGTGCAAAACTGCTCTCAATAATACTTTATTTTTTTACTTAACTGGTGTACAATACGTTTGAACTCGATGTACACGAATAAGTACCTACTAGGTACATTTAGGGTTAAAATACGTGACTTTCCAATCAATTCAAGAAAATATCGTACTTTATTTACCTATTGGGAAATAAGACCAGCCTTAATAGTGCTTCTGTTCTTTATATGTTCTCAATATATTTTTTACCCAACTGCACGACAGCAAAGAAAAGTTGTGTTTTTCCCGTGTTTTTCTGGGTTTATATCCAGTATTACATCCAGTATCCACACTCGAGCATCTCAACGACTAGATGCATTTTAATCGTCTTCGATCCGTATATCCGCCTTGCAAATATTTTAAGCTAGGTTTTATTATTATAAAACTAAAACAATACCCATAAAATACAAAATGAGGTAACGACAACAAAAAAACTAGCGTTTCTACAGGAAATACAACTATGCAGTTGAACTTAAATGCAAAACTATATCTGTATACAAAATTTCATCAAAATCGTTTGAGCCGTTTCCGAGATTCAGATTATATATATATACATATATGCAAGAATTGCTCGTTTAAAGGAATCAGATATTCAAATGCGAGTAATATCCGCAATGTTAATATCAAACACATAATAATGGTATGTTTTCCAAATATTATAAAAAAAAAATTCAATGAAAAAAAGCCTATATTAATGTTATTTTACTACTATGTGGTAAATGTCGCTGGTGTCACAGTTACACACTTATAAGTAACATTATTTAAAACTATGTACCGTGTCGCTGTTTATTTACCTAAATAAATAAAAAAAAAACTACTATATTTATTATTTATAATCGCCGTCTATCAGTATTTGCCGTAGTATTTTTTATATGTGATAGGTTTAATAGAAGGTATAAAATACTCTATAAAATCAGCATCATCAATTCATCACTTAGTATTTCTTTAACAACTTGAAAAAAAATCAAGTTTACCAAATATAAAAACTAATCAATAAAATATAAATTAAAAACCCCGATAGTTTAAAAGGTTTATTTTTGTGCCTACGTTAGCACATAAAAAAATCATTCTTGCTTCTCTATAAAATGCATTTCTTGTTACAGTTATGCACCAATTAAAGGAATTCTAAATTTCTCTACTATCAACATGCTTTTACTTTGTCAGACTAGTGAAATAACATCACAGGTTCCAAGAATAGCAATGGAAAATATTTATTAAAGTATTTTAACTATGAAGGTATCCGCAGGCGGAACCAAGTTTACACAAAGCGATAGTACCTACCTACAAACTCCAAGAAGCCTAGTCCACTGAGTGGAAGGTAGGGGCGCGATTCCACTCGAACGCTCTCAAGCTTCGAACACTCGACGCGGGAACAATGTTGAGCTTCCGTTCTGTCTATGGTTCTAAGTTCAATCGACATATTTACCATGCGTCTTATCATATTTGGGACATGACAATGGCCTTTGCAAAGGATTTCATTCATTGACGGGAACAGTAACGAATAAATCCAAACAATTTTAAGGTGTACTTTAGAGGTCCGGATAATAACAATAGTAATATGGTGGGAAACAAAAAAGTAAGTCGCATACACGTGTAGAAACATTGAGGTGTTTTTTATAGTCAACATAATATACCTACATATTATTATGGCTTATGTTGTCTATAATCAGTATAATCACTTTAGTAATGTAATTATCACTCAAGTGTTACCTACGCTTCAAGATCCTAGAAATAGTAAACGTAAAAAAAAAATACTTTATACAGCGCTCTACGGTAAAATTTTGTAATGTTTGTATCATCAGTTCTAAGATACGCAAACCCAATGCATAGCTCGACATGGGTATCTCGAATAACCTATAGATCCCTTTACAATAATACTTGTGTAGTACCTCTTCATGGAACTGGGGAATCCTATAGGTTATTATTTTGCGGAGAATCTTAATACCGCAGTTCAAACAATTTCCCCAAAGCCATCTATTGAGCTCACATACACAACACTTTGTAGGTTATATGCACTTTTAGAAATTATTACATTTAATAAAAATATTTTTGCTTAAATTCAACAATTATCATTTTTTACAAAGTAATAAATAAACGAATATTTAACATTATTGTTTCATGAAAAATAGCAGTCACGTGTATTGATTCATATTAATTTGCGCCAATTGCGACGTCGACGTCGACGAATATATCGACGTCTATTGGTCTAATCTAAAGTAATTTCAACTGCATAGTAATAATATGTTTTTGTGGAGCATTTTAACAAAACAAACGTCGTCACCTTTTCTGCAAAACAAAGATATTGGTTTTACTCTATCCATATTTCTATGGATAGAGTAAAACCAATATCTTTGTTTTGCAGAAAAGGTGACGACGTTTGTTTTGTAATTTTTACATCTTGCATGCACGACTAAACAGACAAATAGACATAAATTCCAAAAATAGTAGAAATGGTTTCAGTTTGATGTCTTCTAACACGCATTTTTTTTTTTGTAAATATTTTTATTGTACCTACCTACAAAATCTCAATCTCTACTGATTTATTATTATTATATATAATTATGTATATGTAGATTGTATTACATTCTATTAGATTATAATGAATATTGCACTACAAATATTTACCTTTACTTAGGTATAATATATCCGTTTATATTACGCACGGATGGTGCAATGATTGAAGTGGTCATCTCGCCACTCCGTCGCGCGTAGTGTTATGGGTTAAAATCCTACACGGGACAAAAGAAATTGTGTGATCCACAAATAGTTGTCCCGAGTCCGGGTATGTCCGTGACACAGGAATATTCTATGCTAATAATAAATATTTAAAAAAATAAATGACTGTTTAACTTTATAGTATTAGTATTGTACAGTTAGTATTACTTGGGACCAACAGATGTCGTTGCATGTTGTACAATTTTTTTTTTTAATTTTGTGTTCTTTTTTCTATGGATAGCGAGAACTAATTGAGATAAATCAAATACTAAATGTTACACCAAATTGCTCACAATATTTGTGCATAATACGTTTCTGCAATTATTTTGTGCATTTTACGTGAAGCAACTAACCAAACAAACTCCACGTCTTTATTATACATATAGATATAGAAAAAAGATTACGTGACAATCGTCGAAATACCTCTTTTCCAACAAAAAAATAATTACGTCGTAATGAATTACAACTAAGTACACATTTTGACTTTCATCTCCCCTCAAGGAAACCGTCCTCGGGATAAAAGTATACAATGTTCTACCTCGTAGTATGAACTCAAATCATGCCAAGTTTCATTTGAATCCATTCTGTAGTTTCAGCGTGAGACGCGCGGCCGTGGTACAGACAGACAGACAAAAATTAAAAAAAATATAGTTTTGGCTTACTTCTTACTAATACTATAAAGGCGAAAGTTTGTGAGGATGAATAGATGTTTGTGCCTGTTACACGCGAAAACGGCTAAACGGATCTGGATGAAATTTGGCACAGATATATATTATCTCTTATACAGAGATATATTACTTTTTATCCCAGAAAATGTACGGTTCCCGTGGGATAGATTTCACAAAAATTTCCATGCGAACGAAGTCGCTAGTAACTCTTATAAAAGTATCTGAAAGTATAAGTAAGTAGGACACCATACGAGAACGTCGCGTCGTTAAAAAATAGATAGTTATTTTTTGCGTTGTGGTGATAAAATCTTTGATCATTGATTTCCACACCAAAATATGAACTTTATAAATATAATATACAAATCTTTATATACATATGTATTAACATATCTATATTTTTTTGGCTAATATTCAGGAACAATTAGGCAGTCAGTCAAGAAAATTTTAAGATATAAAAAATATAAAATCCATTCGTGCAATGGCTTAGTTGCAACGTGTAGCTGGTGTTAAAATAAAGACAAGATAAACGGAGTCACAACTAATTAGAAGTCTTGTTAGCACTTAATCATTTAACCAAATTATCATCATTTTATTAATAGGTGAAGAGAATTCTTTGTACCCTTTTTTAAGAAAATTTCGCGAACGTAGTAACGTGAATTTGGAAATATTTACAGTGTTTATATATAGAACAAGTGCAGAGAGTCAAATTTTTTAAACAATATACCCGAAAACGATTGAATGAAATTACACGCGGAAATTATATGGTCAGGCGTGTAAATAGCCCAACCAGGGTGTGATGGCTAAACAAGTTAATAAATTGCTTATAGTATAGCGTACGAGGTGTAGGGAAGTAAACCACTTATATCGATCAAAACAATCATGCCAGCACTGCCCTGCAACACCGACCAAGTCCCGATCCTCCAGAAGGCAGCGAGCAGCGGCGAGGTTTCTACGGTCTCTTCAGGTATTGACCGGCCGGTCACGATCGAAGACTAGAGCACTCCACAAACACCTTGTAAAGGTTACAAGCGAGTCCAAACACTACACGGCTATAGGACTAACGGAAAATCAGCTTCTTTTCACGAGAAATATAACTGATGTCCAGTATATACTGGACGTTGGCTGGCGTTGTCATGGTAAGTATGTCTATACAATGACGGCTCAAGCTATACTGGCCAAGGAAAAAACCATGATCGAAATTCGACCACCACGCGATCTCTAGTCGTGTTATATTTAGCACTAAGTACTAGAGATCGCGTACTTGTCTCAGAAGAAACTCTAGGAATGATTTTGGTTGGATTGGACCATGGTTTCCCATATTTTTCAAATAGAGCTTATTTTTTTATTGTAAGAAATTATTTCATTCGCATAACAATATATGTTACCGTAGTAAAAAACTATTTTTGACAACCCTGCATATAAGCGATAAATATTTACAGGTGCACAAGTTGTTCGGTTTGTTCGGTCCCTTATCAGAGCAATTATTTTTAATTACTATGTAAATGTGTGCAAATTTCTAATAATTACCTACTTAACAAATAGTGTTCTTTCTTCGTTAATCGATATTCGGCTATGTATGATTTCTACTATATTTGGAGCTGGCTGGTAAACCTCCAGTCTAGTTAGGGAATTCGATCCCGGTTGTTTTTACTAATCCCGGGAATTCGAAAATGTTTAAAGAAAATTTTTGTAGATTTTTTAACTCGTTTTTGTTTTGACAAATCCGACAATTTTATCAACAGAGTCGATATTAAATAATACTACTATTACTACTACTATTTAAATCATTTTTTTATTATTATTTATATTATATATTATTATATATATATTGCACAATTTATGTCGGCATTATCTTTTTAGCTTTAGTATTTGTTTGACCATTAAACATGACCACACACACCTGTTTGTAACATGTTGCATATATTTTTTTTTTTTATGTTTTTTGCGTAGATGTTTATAAATGTTTATATAAAGTCATAAAGTAGGATTTTTAACTTCAACAAAGGTTAACTTAAATATCTTAAAAAAAAAACAAAAGACATCAAAGTTTCCCTTATTAATTGCAAATTATTGTTTAAGATAACTAGAAAACTTACGTTGTATCTGTATCGCAAAAGAGTTTTTTTTTGCTCGATCGAAGTTGGAGGAATCGTCATTAAGCATTTATTAATTGGTCTAAATTATGGCCGCGGCCGGGATTTGCCTCAAATCAATTTATATTTATAACATTTTTTTTATTTCTGCTAATCCCGTGATTGATCAAATGTAAACCATAAATTTTCGGGAATGGAACACGACCGGGTTCCCGGGTTCCCGGGATTATGTAGCAGTGCTATCTAATAATTGATAACATCCACTACCGCTCGCTATTAACATTCACTAAGATTTATTTGTTGGTCTGCGCTACCATACTTCATTATACTTTTATTTTGTACGGGTGTGTGCAGGTTTTAAAAAAAATGTATGCTTTAACAATTTCCGTGTGTTATTTATATTCATTGTCGATATTTCTCCGTTAACTGAGTGCAAATCGAATCAACACATCGATAAACAGCCGATATCGTCGCTACTTGTGAGAGTCGACGCGAAGATTAGGTTTTTATTGCTACTAGCAACCCGCCCCGGCTTCGCACGGGTAGCAGAGACATCTTCAACAATCATCAACATATTATTTCAATCAATTTACACAAAATCTTACCAAATCATACACTTAAACGTCAGTCACGAATCACTCTGTCTATTAATAAAAACCGCATGAATATCCGTTCAGTAGTTTTTTTCCGGTTTTCACCAATAGATAGAGTGATTCATGAGGAAGGTTTTCATGATGATGATTGTTGTTGTCTCTACTACCCGTGCGAAGCCGGGGCGGGTTGCTAGTCTAACATAATATATACTGCAAATGCAAAAAAAATATAATTTATAACAAACCACAGATATACATAAAAATCTAAATTTAACTTACAAAAAAAAATTTGAAATTTGCTGGCAGAAAAAAAATACAAATGACTTTTTGACTGACTTTATAGTGTAATGTTCATATTTAATCTATACAAATAAATTAAATTAGAGTGTCTGTTTGTAATTATCATAATAACAGTATTTTTCTAAATGCATCTGAATGTTTACACGGTACTTTTACTAAAATCTATTTAATTTATTTTTGTTTGTCTATCCGGTTGTTCGGCTAAGTTCCGGAACGGGAGGACCGATTTTCACGAGACTTTCACTGGCTGATGTTATGAGGAGTAAATTTGGCTACTTTTATTTTGGAAAAGAATTAGTACACGCGGACGTCTAACAAATATTATAAATGCGCAATGAATTATTTTCTTAGGCTCTCATGTCTTAACCGCTATACTGATCATCATTAAATTTTGCATACACATTGCCATGAGAAAAGTACTGTTCCCGAGGGATAGAAAAAAAGTTACTTTTACGCGAGCGAAGCCGCGGGCGAAAGCTAGTAGCCAATAAAGTAAAAATTTGTTTTTTACTTGTTTGTTGTAAAAATTGTTAGAATTTAGCCATTATTAATTGTAATATTAAAATTTTTAATGCATACGCCTTAACCAAAATACGAAGGTGCTTGTATATTATCAATGTGCTTATATAATGTGTCATGTATTTTTAGCAAATAAATTATCTTTATCTTTAATTTCCAACACAGTAAGTTATCTTTTACCATACATGTTTTATTTTCAGCGCACAAACACGCGCAAAAGATAAACACTCGACACACTAGTGAAGAAAACTGATCTAGGCAGGATTTTAAAATTGACTGTCTACGTATAATCCATTGAAGAGATATTTTCTCAAATAAAATATGATTGAAGGATTCGATTCTTATTTAACAACGTTCTTTGAAATACATGTCTGGATTTACCTCGGCAATTTTAATAATAAAAAAAACCGGCCAAGTGCGAGTCGGACTCGCGCACCGAGGGTTCCGTAAAATATTTTTGAAGTGAAACTTCTAATGCGACTTCCAAAAAGGTTGCGTTAAACGTTTAACGCTACCATGGAGGTGAAAACATTACGAAGTTTCACTTCTTCCGCGCGGAGGGACGCCCTTATTTTTTTCTAAATACTATGTTACTAAATTTTTACGGTTTACACAACAACACACGGTCTTCCTTTATCTGTGCTATAAGACGTTGCTTCCTACCAAATTTCAAGATTCTCGGGAAGTACCCTGTAGGTTTTGATCCCTTGCAAGTGTCGAAAATTTGCGGCATAAACGGCTGTATCTTTTGATTGCGTTAGCTTAGAAGTTTGATTTTTTCACAGCTCCAAGGGACAGTGGACCTGAGTATTTGATATAAATTCCAGCTTGATACCTCCACGCGTTCCTGAGAAAAAGGGTCTTGACAGACAGACGGACGGACAACAAAGTGATCCATCCTACAAGGGTTCCGTTTTTTCCTTTCAAGGTACGGAACCCTAAAAATAAAATAAAATAATTTTAATTTTGTTTACAGACACGTTCCGTAGGTATAATATAGTAGGTACTATAATTTTATTTTCTGTTATTAAGCCTCTGATGAATGACACAGAAAAATATATAATAATAGCAATAATACGACGAGTCCTACGTATACTGGTACAAGTGCAAAATTGTAACTTTACAGGAGAGCGATTCAAAGATTCTAAAGCGTAACTTTATAATACATAGGCTGCACTAAAAGTATCGGGAATGGAATATTTCCACTGTTTCTGCCATATTAAAATCTTTTTAATTGAAAACACCTTGGTTTTAAAAATCGAATACCATTTATTTATTTAAAAAAAGATTCTCGGTCTTATCACAAGGTTTTATCAAACTTGTTTAGTCGTTGAGAAAATGGAATTGACTCGAGAAAGTGTGTTGACCGGATGATTTCTGCATTTGGTGATGAAGCCCCATCCAAAACCACAATTTATCGCTGGTTCGCTGAATTTCAACGTGGACGTGTCAAGATCAGTGATGATCCCCGTCAAGGTCGTCCAAAAACTGCAGTCACCCAAGAAAACGTTGATGCTGTGCGTAAGCTGATTGAGGAAGATCGACATGTGACATACCGCGAAATTCAGGCAACTTTAGACATTGGCATGAGTCAAATACAAATAATCTTGCATGAACAATTAGGTGTAAAAAAGTTGTTTTCCCGATGGATACCGCATTCGCTCTGTGAAGAACAAAAAGCGGCTCGCGTTACTTGGTGCGTCAGAACTCTCGAAAGATTCCACGCAGGATCCTCAAATGCTGTATACAACATCATATCAGGTGACGAATCCTGGATATACGCGTACGAACCCGAAACAAAAAACCAGTCACGAGTTTGGGTGTTCGAAAATGAGTTAAAGCCAACAAAAATTGTTCGTTCACGGAGTGTTGCAAAAAAAATGGTGGCCACGTTTGTCTCCAAAACCGGCCATGTTGCGACTATTTCTCTTGAGGGACAAAGAACGGTTAATGCAGAATGGTATGCTAGCATTTGTTTGCCACAGATCGTTTCTGAACTCCGTAAAGAGAACTGCAACCGTCTCATCATCCTCCATCACGACAATGCGAGTTCTCACACCGCGCACAGAACAAAAGAGTTTTTAAAGCAAGAAAACATAGAATTATTAGACCATCTGCCGTACAGCCCCGACTTAAGCCCTAATGATTTCTATACTTTCCCTAAAATAAAGAATAAATTGCGTGGTCAGAGATTTTCATCACCTGAAGAAGCTGTGGACGCCTACAAAACGGCCATTTTGGAGACCCAACTTCCAAATGGAATGGTTGCTTCAATGATTGGTTCCATCGTATGGAAAAATGTGTCAAATTTCGCGGAGAATACTTCGAAAAGCAATAAATACATTTTTAAATAGTAATGTTGTGTCACTTCCTTGATTCCCGAAATTTTCAGTGCCGCCCTCGTAAAACAGACATTTTTGATTTGTATCTTTAAAAGTAATTGATAATTTGAAATAAATTTTACAGGGTATAAAATATAAGTTAAGCTAAAACTATTGATGCAAAAAAACAATTTTCGTCATGTTGTTGGTTTTATGGTTGGTATAGAAGCAGTCCTGTTCTTTTAAAACAATACTGGGAATCGTGCAAAGCGCAAGCATGATTTCGCGTTTTGTATGGGCCTGTAGAACCATAATATTCTATGAAGTAGCAAGGGACGTCGTTCTACTTCATTCTAAATAACGAATTTGTTTAGCTGCAACTGACGAACAGGTAATGTCATAATAATATTGTATAATCGTACGTCGGTGGTGTACAATAAAGATTATTCTATTCTAATTTCAAAATCTGTGTAGTTTAAGAAAAATGAACAGTGGAACAAGTCAGCAAACTTGTGTCGCTACATATTAAAGAGACTCATGATGGCATCGTCATATCGATTGGACGGTTGCCTGCGCCGCATTCCGCTCCAGGTTGGAGCAACACACTCAAGAATTGACAAACTTTGCGAAACATTCAAGGGTTTAGCGAGATACATATTGAGTTTTAAGCTCAATTCGAATTCAAACCTCTGTTGTGAAGTTGTGACATAAATAGAGAGAAAAGCGAAGCAGTTTCCAACTACGAGTACGTGTGCTTTATCGTCAAACCTTTACATAGCCCAGCAAAGAGACGGGAACTTTATTTAATTTATTAAGGACTAGCAGTTTCCGTTCGGCTTCGCTCGAGTGTACATATACATATTTATATATTTTGCAGGGAAATAAAAGCAACCTAAGTTACTCCGTATAACACCAGATATCTGCCAGTGGAAATCTCGTGGAAATCGGTCCACCCGCTCCTGAGATTAGCCGGAACGAACAGACAGACAGACAAGAATTTTAAAATTGATTTTTAGGCATAGGTATCGTGCAAATAACTGTATGAGCCTAAAAAAAAACTATTATTTTGACATTACAAACCGACACTTCAATTTTATTTCTTTGTATTGATGATGATGATATATACGGTTAAACTCTGTGTGAGTTTAACTTACTATTCTATATTTTATTTCCTAAAAGTAACCGGACCGTTGCGTAAGACCATATTTATAGTTTTTCCATGAAGCGAAGGCCGTAAATTTTGACGGGTAATGGGATATGTCATCTGGGGTAGGTTAAATTAGGGTCAGCGACAAAGTCTTTTGCAAGCACCCGCTCCATATATTATTTAACAATTTTAGTATTTGTCTGGCCTTAGTATTAATGATATGATAGACA
The DNA here is from genome assembly GCA_949752705.1 of Callimorpha dominula. NCBI lineage: Eukaryota > Metazoa > Arthropoda > Insecta > Lepidoptera > Erebidae > Callimorpha > Callimorpha dominula. Next base: position 5,801,713 of record OX457006.1, on the reverse strand, counting down.
TAAATATTTACCGTCGTGAATAAGTTATGGATAGGTAATCGAAACGTCAGAGATCATGACCCCAAAAGAACCTAACATCCATAGTTGTCGGACGACACGCACGACGAGTAAATTATAGGACTCCTGTAGGTTGATAGTAAAAAGTTGCTTTTTTGTAGAAGTATAAAGCTCATCATACACTATACCGTCACGGTAGCCTCAATTTCAGGCGGCGCCATGCTGTAGCTGTGCCGTTATAGTGTGTACCTTTACACGTACATTTTGAGCATTTAAGTTTGGTACTTGCTGTCAGTTCTAATTGGCTACCGACAGAAAAAAACGATGCGGTCTCAAAACGACTGTCATGAATATTCATCGTCTAAGTGGTCTAAAATAGACCCCATTTTGTATTCGGTATAAGTTAAACCTGTTTTATTCAGGACTTGACGAAAATAGGTTAAGGGTTCCGTTCCTCAAAAAGAAAAAAAAATGAACCCTTAAAAGATCACTTTGATGTCCGTCTGTGTGGCCATATGCCACGTAAGCCTTATATTGACCAAATTTGAACATTTTGGGGGAATCAAAACCTATAGGGTACTTTATATTGACCTATATAATCAATCCGAAAATTTGTTGTTATATCTGTCTGTGTGTCTGTCAAGACCCTTTTTCTCAGTAACAACAGAAGGCATCAAGTTGAAATTAACATCAAATACTTATGTCAGCGGTCCCTTGAAGCTGTAAAAAAATCAAGCTTCTAAGTCAACGCAATCAAAAGATACGGCCATTAAGCCTTAGATTTTAACAAATTTGAACATTTCCCCGCACTTGTCCGTTTTTTTAATGTAACCGAAGAATAGGAAATATTCAAGTTGAAGTGCGTGTTCGCAAAGGTTTCTGGCAAAGAAAGCGAGGTGAAATGACGATCGTGAGAGGAAATTCGTTTCACTACGTACGGCAGAGGCAGAAGTGTACAGGTTATTGGACTGATTAACAAGCATATTATTAAGTACACATTCCTAGTAGGATTTAAAAAAAAAGTAAAGCTAACCGCAGCAGCTTTTTGAGACTTCAATGACATTAATGAATAAATCTTTCAAAATAAATATCGGACAGTCATTCAAGGACACTGCTATGGTATATGGTATTTACGGGCTTGTTTCGCAACTCGGTGTTTTCCGTGCGTCCTACTGGGATACAAGGGCACTGACACCAGGACTATATCAATCGCTCAAAGTCGCATTTTATATACCTACCGGAAAAAGAAATGCCGAAATAACGTCATTGAGCAGTGGACGCTCAGAGAGTGGACGAGTGTATAAGACACAGAGAACCAATGAAAATTTGTCAGTTTTATATTGCTGGCAGAAGAAGAAATCTAAGTTATCTATAACGCATAGATGTGCAACTCAGAACTTAATCGCGATAACATTTAAAAGGTATAATAATACTAATAATAAATAAATATTACTTATATACTAATATTAATAATTTGATAATATTATAATATCGCGTAATAATAAAAATGTTTAGAATTATATTTCCAGTAGATGTTACTTCTAGACATTTCACTTCAATTTAGCGACATAACTAAAAATTATTGATTAACGAGAATGGCAATGTTTTGTAATTTCCGCTAGAGTATTTTCTTCTAAATATATAATGAACTTGTCGCTTTCTAACGAACGTTAGCACGAAATCGGAGTTGCATCTTTGTTCACCATAAAATATCAAAGATTTATGATCGTTTGGCATACTTAGTTCAATTCGACTGAATTTTGAATTATGTCGATATTCTCGCAAACAAACGATTTATCCGACATTTTCTTTTCGGGCGCCACTTTTTTTTTGGTGGTACTATGTATGTTCGTTTTTTATGTAACGTTTATTCATATTTTCAGACGCAGCCGTATCAGTAATTGTGTTAACAAATCTGTGATAAGGAACACATCATAGTTAAATTTTATTACTGTATACACATCACTTTCGGAATATTTCAGATTCAGAATATTTTCATTCTTTAACAATGATACGTCCAAACACACGACAGTCGCGCGGTGAGCAAAGTGTTTTCAGCTTTCGATAAGTGTATACAAGATAAATGTTTGGTTGCAGCTAACGCCAGGTATTATTATTTAAATTTTGTAGACTGTTAAAAGGGATTTTCGTTTTTGTTTGGAAGTGATGTACGAGGGCGGCACTGAAAATTTCGGGAATCAAGGAAGTGACACAACATTACTATTTAAAAATGTATTTATTGCTTTTCGAAGTATTCTCCGCGAAATTTGACACATTTTTCCATACGATGGAACCAATCATTGAAGCAACCATTCCATTCGGAAGTTGGGGTCTCCAAAATTGCCGTTTTGTAGGCGTCCACAGCTTCTTCAGGTGATGAAAATCTCTGACCACGCAATTTATTCTTTATTTTAGGGAAAGTATAGAAATCATTAGGGCTTAAGTCGGGGCTGTACGGCAGATGGTCTAATAATTCTATGTTTTCTTGCTTTAAAAACTCTTTTGTTCTGTGCGCAGTGTGAGAACTCGCATTGTCGTGATGGAGGATGATGCGGCGGTTGCAGTTCTCTTTACGGAGTTCAGAAACGACCTGTGGCAAACAAATGCTAGCATACCATTCTGCATTAACCGTTCTTTGTCCCTCAAGAGAAATAGTCGCAACATGGCCGGTTTTGGAGACAAACGTGGCCACCATTTTTTTTGCAACACTCCGTGAACGAACAATTTTTGTTGGCTTTAACTCATTTTCGAACACCCAAACTCGTGACTGGTTTTTTGTTTCGGGTTCGTACGCGTATATCCAGGATTCGTCACCTGATATGATGTTGTATACAGCATTTGAGGATCCTGCGTGGAATCTTTCGAGAGTTCTGACGCACCAAGTAACGCGAGCCGCTTTTTGTTCTTCACAGAGCGAATGCGGTATCCATCGGGAAAACAACTTTTTTACACCTAATTATTCATGCAAGATTATTTGTATTTGGCTCATGCCAATGTCTAAAGTTGCCTGAATTTCGCGGTATGTCACATGTCGATCTTCCTCAATCAGCTTACGCACAGCATCAACGTTTTCTTGGGTGACTGCAGTTTTTGGACGACCTTGACGGGGATCATCACTGAGCTTGACACGTCCACGTTGAAATTCAGCAAACCAGCGATAAATTGTGGTTTTGGATGGGGCTTCATCACCAAATGGAGAAATCATCCGGTCAACACACTTTCTCGAGTCAATTCCATTTTCTCAACGACTAAACAAGTTTGACAAAACCTTGTGATAAGACCGAGAATCTTTTTTTAAATAAATAAATGGTATTCGATTTTTAAAACCAAGGAGTTTTCAATTAAAAAGATTTTAATATGACAGAAACAGTGGAAATATTCCATTCACGATACTTTTAGTGCAGCCTATGTATCTGTTACGAAGTAACTATTATCTTATCTGTGCTGATACTGACATTCGTTGTGAACGATTATAATTGTATCTTATGTAGTACTTATCTACAATATTTATTTACTTATTGTTAGGAATGTGAAATTTTAATCTAATGTAAAAACTTGTCTAAGTCTAAGAATAACCAAATACTTAAACGGCCATCCTTTTAGAACTTAACTACATCGACATCTTACAATTAAGTGTTTACTTAGTTGACCAGTAATCCGTTTGTCATATATTACAAAGGCGTTCTAGGCCTAAGAAGGATGGCATCACATCAGCGGAAGCTTTTTTTTAAATTCTAGTTTAATGTAAAAGGAGAAAAACTACATTTTCAACGGCATTACTCTAACAAATTTTTTTTTTCAATCAGTGACAGTGATACTCTTCTTCTTTATCGCGATTAGTAATATGTATTCGGAGAGAGTCTGGTAGATTACGCAACCAGCGGTATTTTCTGAACACAAAAAGCAATTCGACCACAGGTTATTGCTCATAACTTTTGGAAGGAATTGATGGAAGCCATTAACAGTTAAAAAAGACATTTAGAAAATATCACCCAAAACCAGTTGCGCATAATACATGATTGATTATACTTACTTGTCGCGTTAAATAGTGTTTATCTGATGGCCCTCATCACAAGTGTATACCTGTAAAGAATATACTTAATATAGTACGTGTAGTATAAAATTACCAATATATTTAAATTATTTAAACAATTTTTTTTTCTTACTAGCTAAGTGGGACACACATTACTTAGTATTCTTGGAAACCTTCCATTTAAGCTAAATGCTTGTTAGGAGTGAGTTCAGGTCGGTAGTGCACTGAGTGGGGTTCAAACCTGCAACCACTTGATAGCAAGTCCAACGCCTTAGCCATTACGCTACCTTTCTACGCTTTTTTCTGTCGTAGTGTAATATGCCTGTTGCGTTGAGTATGTCTGTTAGATTAAAATGTAAAAACAAACTACTATACGATACTGAAAAAAACTACCCATTATTCCTTTTATTTCCTGACAAAACGACAGGAATATCCAACCAACGGTTGCCTGTAAGAAATTGCTTTTAGGGGACGATAAAGCAGCCCACAGCACATATAGTTTCTGCGATTTCCTTGTAATTTAATATTGTAATAAATAATTATCTAAATATGTTCCTCGTAACAATAAATATAATACACAATCTTGTACAGTGTGAATCGACCTTAACTAACTCAAGATGGCATCCGAGTGGCCAATATGGCGACTGCCATCTGCACTATTAGAATTTAACAAAATACTCGACAATCCGAATTTTGCGGATATATGTTGTCGACTAGAAATCATAATTTTTTTATGTTTTATTATGCAGGTAAGGTTTCAATCAAGTCTACCGTACCCCTTGATCGTATTATTAATATAGATTGTCGTAGTGGGAAATCGCCGATATTCACTCTATCGTATATAGGTATATCAGAAGAGGGCTATTCGAGAAATTTATAACTCAGGCAATCTTTATTCACTGAGGCAGAAATTCAAAGAAATGAACATAATAGCGGTAGGTATATTTATGAAAAGTAAATTGAATATTCATAAAAATAAAGATCAGTTCTTTAAAAGTGATATACACTCTTTTAACATACGTAATAAACATAAACTTGTTGTACCTGCCTCTAAGCTCTAAAAAATTAACAAGTCGTTTTCGTACAAATGTTACGTCCAAACAAATTTAATTTTATATTCTGTGTCCATAGTAAAACAACAACTATGCCTGAAGGGCTATAACTCAATATTTACTAATAATCTTAATAACATAACTGCACACAGCAAAACAGTGCTGTAATAAAATTTACAAAATATTCTAAATCACCATATATAGTTAATCTGGTGATTTAAAAGATTGGCTGTGACTGCTGTGAGTTTCTTTGACCGATTACCTCTCACAAGGGCATTTGGAAACGGGCGGTTATCGATCGACACAGGAAGATAAGTTATTATTTGTTATCCATTATTTTAATAATTTTGCCTTGACAAAGTATTGTGACATTAAGTGTATGGATTTATAATTTTTTTTGAACGATTTCATATCATTATTGAGTGATTTTATGAAATAAAGATGATTGAATTTAAAGTTAATTTCAACTTGATACCTCCACGTGTTCCCGATAAAATTGGTCTGTCAAGATCGCACGGTAACGAAGTGATCCTATAAGGATTCCTTTTTCCCTTTTAAGTTACGGAACCCTAAAAAGTACTCGGCGATTGTATTTAAAGGGTAATGCAGCCATACCATAATGTAAAACTCACAAAAATACTAATCATAAAGCCGAACTTATACTGTAGTAATGCAAGCGACGAGGTAATTTTTTTTTGGTGTGTACGAAATGCGTAGCTAACTTTTCAGCATACCCTGGCTGATATAATATAATAAATCGCAGTTATTTACCTACTTTACTCGCGACTTCACAGGTGAATGACCTTCTTTATTTTTATTTATATATATCTTTTAGTGGATAATGGTAGACGTAATGAAAAAAACACTTTATTTTTTTAATTCTAATCTGATGAAAAAATGTGTAATCTTCAGGGTATCAATAAACTATAAAAATTTAATAAGATAAATAACAATTCTGATGTAATTGGCTTACTTCAAATATCAAAACTAACTGATAAGATAATTTTTATGCGAATATGTGGAAAATTTTATCGATAGTTGATTGAACCTTTTAAAGTGTGTGTGAACTTCTTTCAGTATTCATCTATATCTACATAGGGAACGTGCACAAACTATAGGTGGCAGCACAAATCGACATAAGAGCAACAGTGTGGTTAAAAAAAGAAACTTTTTAGATCTGTTGTGGTGTTACCGTATATGTACGGTATGTTTAAATTAAATATTTAAATCGTTTTTATTATTATTATGATTAAAATTATAAAATATGGGTTTCTGCCGATTAGAAATGATCTTCAGCGTGGCCAGAATATTTCAAAAGGCCAGGAACTATTCGAATCCGGGCTTATTTATGTCTTAGAAGTAGAAGAAACAATTAGGAATCATGAAAATGTAGTTATAACTGGCAAAATTGTAGCACAAACGAAAATTTCTAACGTTGATGATGTCAAAATAACTGTAAAGTATTTTATGAACTCGGTTTTTACGTAAAAAAAATGTCTATATTATTATTTATGTACATGTCGCCTTCTTTTCAGCTTGATTGCAATAGAAATATTAGAAAAGTAAATTGCAAATGTAAGGCAGGCCTATCTGAAATATAGCGCTGCATATTTATTATTTGAAGAAGTTTATGATTTGAAGTTATGTTTTGTTTGTTTGTTAACAGATTTGTTTGTATTGAATAGTACTACTACATACAAAACTTAGCTATTTTATAAAATAACAGTAGTTAGTAATTTCTAAATGTTTTTGAAACTCATCCTAACATATGTTTTTACTGCATTTATCCACTTATATCGTATAACATATAACCATGGAAAGTGAGTAGGTACTATTTTTGGGAAAGTAATAGAATTTTATACCATTTGACTTATTTTTTTTTCCTTTAAAGTGTTCGAGCATCCAGAAATGCAACAATACATTTTTACTTCGTTAAATGTTAGTTTTCACTTCTTTAATGTGATTATTTAATAACGTGAAGTGCCAATGTCAAGTATTGTTTACGTAAAATATTAGGATTTGGCAGAGCCATCGCTGTGCACGTTCCCTATGGTTATAACTAGAGATCGGATATTCGGATGCATATTTACCTAAAGTTGAGATGTTGGCTATTATGGAAAGCACTTTTTTATCGAAAGAATCCCGCGCCCATGTACAACTTTTCTATCTTTCATTTCTCTTTTACGTAGTTTCTGTGTGTACAACATAAAAATATTATGTGATGTAATGAATAAATAAGTTTATATTAATTTATGTTTTCTTATTTACCACACCACCATTTCTCTTACACCTTATACGTACATACTCGAATGGGAAACACCTTAACTTAAAAAGAATTAACTTAAAGTAAATATACATCCGATTAGTTATGCAATCCCGGCATCCAGGGATTTTATTTTAAATAAAAATATACTTAGAAGCCGCTTCTATAATTTGTTATCCAAAAAATAACTTTAGGTACATATGCATCCGATTATCCGATCTCTAGTTATAACCAACCATACATTTTTATACATACCTAATGTTATACATACCTAATGTATAAAAATGTATGGTTCGTTTGTTCAAAATCGCAAATCACCTAAGTCTTTACCTAACCAACGTTTTAAATTTTTTACATGTTATATTCATTTTTTTTTCTATAGATATTAAAAAAATTTGTTCGTTTGTTCAAAAGTCGCAAATCGTCATAAATTCTTTACGCATCGTTTTTAAATTTTCACACAACGTTGTATTCATATACGCGCATGTTTATTTTTAATATGTTTTATATAATTTTTTTTTAATATAAAAATCAATGTATGTTTCTTCACATGTATTTTATGCGCTGTCGTACTGTTCAGACCAGAAAAAAGTATTGTTCCCGAGGGATGGACAAAACTACTATTACGCGAGCAAAGCCGCGAGCAAAAGCTAGTACTTTATAAAGATCAAAAAGGAATAAAATACAAAGTATACCGATGATGTTCAATGCAATAACCTCTTCATCTACACTTCACTGCAATATTTTTATAAAATTTGCAACATAATTTATTCAATTTAAACTCTTGCTCCCTTTGTCAAAGGAGATGAAAGATGAAATGTATATTTTAACACAATAAACACTTGAGAGTGATACATTTCTATTATGAATGTTCTTGGCAAAATATGTTTATAGCTTTCCGTGTCATACTCGCTGAAATTTGAAGTGTCGTTAATAAAGTATATGTTTTAGACGCTCTCTACGTGACACAAGCAGCAAATCAATTTTCTGAATACATAAAATTGTCTACCTACTCGTACAGTAAAACATCTATATAGAATTTATATAAGAATAGGGATGAGAGTTATTTGTACCCTTTACACCCGACTATCATTTTAGCTCATATGTATAATTGTATGGCCATGGGTCCCTCAACAATTTTTATTATTATTAACACGCACAACCTCTGACATATTATACATACAATACCAAAAACATAACATTAGCATACAATGTATTACAAGAATTAAGATGTATTATATAAATTACTCAGTTCTTGAGAAGTAACATTGTGGTTATTTCTGGTAACAGAATATTTTTCCTTATAAACTCTACCTGTCCCGGATAGCTATCCTGCGTACAAAGGATCAAATAATTTGATTTTCTTCTAGGTAAACTTATTGTAGACAAACAGCAATGGCAACTTTCTACTTCGTGGGAAAACACGTGTGGCGTGAGGAAGAGTGCATTGGGAATTGTACGTCGGAAAGGGAGCGTCAGGATGAGGGCATCGAGAAGGGGGCGTCCGGAAGAACGCGTCTAGATGAGGGCGTCGGGAAGTGTGCGTCGGGAGGTTGGCGTCAGGAATGGTGCGTCAGGAAATGATCGTAGCGTCGGGAAGGGTGCGCCGGGAATTGTGCGTCGCGAAGGGTGCGTCGTGAATGAAGTCGTGAAAGCGAAGTCAAATTAAATCAACAATATAGAATACGAGCGAAGTCGGGTTTTCATCTAGTAAAAAATAAAAGCAGTGTGCGCTGGGCCTTAGGTTGCCACTCGCGCGTTGGTGATTCTCTATACATATTTTTCATTATATTCTTCTAAAAGCTGTTTTGAAGTACGTTAGGAAATATAGGAGATTCTAACAACGTCCAAGTTATTTGAAAAAATACAAAATCTTTTCAAATTACCTATTCTGTGATGATGTCGTAGTTGATCGAAAAAGTCCAGTACCTAGTGTACATATCCGGTGATTTGTACACTTAGAGACTTGTAGAGGCATGCGTAGCTCGTAGATACGTGTGTGGCTATCGTGAATCCTGAATTCGTGATCAACACACAAGATATAAATTACTGATCTTTCGGGACTACGAAGCCGTTGGCAACAAAATATATTATTTCATATGTACATACAGACGAATCAAATCAGGGAATAGTTTCACAAATATAATGCATTTCAAAATCAAACAACATTGTTGAACTATTTATGAGATAAGATGAGACGACTTTCATTGTTGAAATCAATATTCGCTAAGAGTCCGACATTTCTATAGCAGCAACTAGCAGCGCCCTGCGGCTTCACCAGCGTAAGTCCCGATACGGTGGGAATATCGGGATAAAAAGTAGCCTATATGTTAATCCAGGTCTCCACCTATCTACATACCAAGTGTCATCGCAATCGGTTCAGTAGTTTTGGCGTGAAAGAGTAACAAACATATATCTACCCATCCAAACTTTCACATTTATAATATTAGTGGGATTATAAAGAAAATATCTAATAAAATACTAATAGAAACGGAAAGAAATGAAACTGAATACTTTGTTACTAAACATATTTTTACATTTTGAAAAAAGTATTTCAGAGCAATACACGGCATGTCTTTGTGTTTTATTACGTGATACTTAGAGGTGTCTTATTTCAATGTGGCCACAATTTATATTCTCGACAATGAGCACAAAAGAAGACTTAGGACTGACTTTCAATATAAGCGTGAAATAAAAAATTATAGGCCTCGAGTTGTCTACTGTACTGAGTTTTATTTGGCAAGGTATATTTAATATAACAATTGGATTCATTCACTTAGAGCCTTATCTATATAGGAATTGAATAAATATTTATGAAAAACAAATGAATAGCAAAAACAAATACAAAATGAATTCTAGCTATTGAATAAATTTTGTACCTATTTGTTTTTGTTAATCAATTTAAATATTTAATGTAGATCTAATTTCTCAGGGCCTCTGAAGGCACAGAAATATAGTTTTAGAAATCATTAGGCTTCAGGTACCCAGTAAAGACGGAACTGTTTTAAATTGGTATAACCTCTAAAAAGTTGGAGAACAAACATTAAACTTTGAAAGGTCGAATGGTCCTGAATTATAACAATATTATTAGATCCCAAAATAATAATACCTTTTCTATATATATCTTGATACATATTTAACAGAATCCGCTGTAATTTATAACGTACCTTCAGTTATAAAAAAGCTGGTTATATTACTTTTAATTTTTTCAGGAAATCATAGATTTATTAGGCTCTTTTTATTTTATTATTTTGTAACAATAACGCAATTTTGATGACTTCTTCTATATTCGTCTGAGGTAGCGGGTTTGATTCCGGTTCAGTGAAAATTTTTATATGCATGAAATTTTTATTTTATTAAAATGCCGTTTCCGAGATACCCGAAATACAAATACATACATAAATAAATACATACATACAAGAATTGCTCGTTTAAAGTATAGATTTTATGTTTATAATATTTAGCCATACTAACGTTTTTTTATGTTTGAACGCGAATGTAGACTGAGCTGCTATCATAAGAGCTTAAGGATTATATTCTGTACTAGCAGCGCCCCGCGGTTTCACCCGAGTAAGTCCCGATCCCGGGGGAAAATCGGGATAAAAAGTAGCCTATATGTTAATCCAGGTCTTCAGCTTTCTACATACCAAGGTTCAGAGCAATCGGTTCAGTAGTTTTGGCGTGAAAGAGTAACAAACATCCATACATCCACACATCCATATATCCTCACAAACTTTCACGTTTATAATATTAGTAGGATATGAAGGCGATAAAATTAGTTTAGCGTTAGATAGATTATTTACTGTGGAAGGTTATGCTACGAGCTCATAAGAGAGGGGCAATAATGACTACAACCAACCTGGTAAACTTGTGTGAATCGCAACTAGTTTTCCATTACAATTTTTTTTTAATGAACTGGTCGCGGTGGTTTTGGTGAAGCTTTTAGTGGCAAGGCAAGTCTTAGCGCTATGCTGTACATTTTCAAAGTGGCCCGCGATATAAAGTAACATATACGTACTATGTACTTCTAATTGTAGTATAGGTACATAATGTATTTTTGGCACATGTTATAAATACAAATAAGCAACCTAGTAATCATTCCAATGCAGATCTATTTTGGTATGACATTTAAATGTTCATTCAAACAGAGTACAAAGTTGGTATGGGCGGTATCGCTCCCGAAATATTATTGTTGAACTGATAAAATATTCACATTTCAAATTAATACCTTTCCAAAAGGTTATTTAAAAAAGTTTGCTAATAATAATAGCGAGATTGTCCTACGTCCCTGTTTAGAGCATGCATAATACATTGGCTTCTTTGATTGTTTGACATAAAATATGCCTAGATAGAGTTTCGATTTGAATTAGGTGTTATTTGTCCGGTTGATTGTTTAACTCGCTTTTATTATTAGATGTGTTATTCGGGACTTAACACATCTAATATGTATCAAAGTCGCAAAAGTTTAAAAACACTTTTATTAGCTTCATTACAGATAATAGTTATTTGATAACAAATACGCCACACAAGAGCGAAAATACCTATGATATAAAAGCGTACAAAATTTGAATAATGATACTTGGCATTAGCTGCAACCATCGATATAAATGTACTACGTACTAGATATGGCGTTTGGAACACTAAATTTGTCAAACTTAGTTGTGGTTCCGGAGCTACAACGAGCTCATACGAACTTCAACTGTGGTTCAGTGTACACTGGCGCATGTGTAGCTAGCAGCGAGCGTTTTGTATTTGTTAGAAAACGTAAAAATATACTTGTTAGTTATTTTTTCATCATTATATTATATTCTGGTAAGTAAAAACAAAAATGAGTACTCATTATAACATGATTTTGTCTCAGATTGCAGTAAAATAAGAGAAAACAACAAAATTCATAAAAGCCATGTGCATATTTTTCGCCATTAAAACAATAGCTCTATCTCGCTTCTATCAATGAATAGCACCTCGCGCTGTCTCGCTTTCACTAAGCAGAACTGTAATCAGGAACTAATTATCATAGATTAAAACGTTGCAGAACGAATTCGGCGTTAGGAGTAGGCAAAATATTAAGTTAATTTAAAAAGCTTAACCTATGTAAAATTGTATGTACACATACAATTTTAATAATTATCTATTCTATTTGGTAACAAAGCGTCAAAAATTTACCAAACTTATTTTATTTGAGGGCTCCAAATTTTTTGGAATCCTACCTATTACTGATCTCTGATTTTGTGAATGTAACTGTCTGTCTAGGGATAATGCTAGATTCTAGATTACATCGAGGCATTCACTTAACATGACATAAACATGCTATAAAGAAAGTCCGCGAATTGACAGATATAGAAACTGTACGAGTATCAGTGTCATTTCCTACGGTATTTTATTGTGGGGGCGTGTTGCAAATATAGAATCTATATTCAAAATTCAGAAAAGAGCTATCAGAACCATTTATACTCTACGTAGTGGCGAATCCCTTAGGGACTTATTTAAGGAAATTAACATGCTGACGATGTCTGGTCAGTATATTTATGAAAATATTATGTATGCCAGAAAAAAATTGCATCTATTTACAAAACGATGTGAAAGACATAATTATGTTAATAAAAATTGAAATAATTTAATTCAACCTAAAGGAGGTCATTCACGTTTCATACAAGTTTGGGCCCAAAAGTCAAAGTGCCGGCCAGCGAAAAAAAAGTGACATTAATGTAGGGGAGATAAGTCCGAGTATTTTTCACTATGGCACCAAATCTCTACTACCACTCCTTCACCTGATATTTACAGACTTAATCTGACTGACTACTGCTCCTGACAATTCAAAAATACCTAATAATTGGTTCAATTGAAATAAATGATTTGATTTGTAACATTACATTAGTAAAGACCAGTCAAAGTTTACCATTTATTTATTTATCGTCGTTTTTTTTTTAATAAAATGTAAGTTTTAAATTAATAAACAAATTCAATATATTTTTTGTTTACTTTCACACTTGAGTTCTTATTTAAGTTAAATGTCCTTTCTTTTTTTCAATTTAGTCTATAGGAGCTTATCCAGCATAGGTTCGATGAACGAAACGCATAAGCGCCATGAAAATCTCGGCGCTTGCGACCTTCTGATCGTGAAAAATTTGACACCCCAGTGCGCTGCGGCGCTGCGCATTCCTAGTGTTTGGTTAGACAAATGAAGATTGTTTTAGCGCTGTAGCGTCGATTAGTTTTAAGTTTTCACAAAACCAAACAAAATTTCTCTAAGTGATTGCAACTCCATTTGTTTATCTCAATGGCTGCAACCAATAATATAACTTGTGCTCACTTTTCATAAGTTGAGATCGCTTGGCCTACAGCGCGACGGTCGTGTGTGTGCGTCTCGAGTAGTAGCCGACGCTCTAGGGTTGTACAAAGATGACAATATATAGGAAGGACTAAAAATAATGTAATAATTTGTTTATTTGATAATCAAATAGGTGAGTACTAAGTTTCATAAATTGATAAATAGATTTGCTTCCCTCTCTGAACTTTATGTTTTTAAATTCAATCAGTGACAAAAAATATTCTGAAGGCTTTCGAAAGTGATGTTTACAGTATCAAAATATAACTATGATGCGTTCCTTATCACATTTTTGATAAGCGAACATTTAAAGCGTGACCTAAAAAAACTGCCGCAAAGAAAAGAAAATGTCATATCTATTGTTGTCTAGAAATATAATTCTAAACATTTATTAAGCGATAAAAGAATGAATACCTAAAGCATTTTTTAAATTATATTCATAAAATAAGTTATAACTAAAATCAGGTGTGTCACATTTTAAAAGAATGTAACATATTAATAACATACATCTAGTGATAATATTTAGTTATTACATACATTTTTTCTTCTGTCGGAAATTTCAAAATGACACCTTTCCATTTGTTCCATGTGTCGTACACCCCTTCCACTGCACAATAGTTACGTTATTTCGGCATTTCGTTTTGATATAATTATATTTCTTTCACCTTCTGTGCGAGCGCTCAGTTAAGCGTTTAACGCCCCTAGTAATCGTTGAACATATATAAAAAAAAAGATTCCGACGAATTGAGAACCTCCTCCTTTTTTGAAGACGGTTAAAAACAAAATAAATCAACTAGCGGTCAGTATTCTTCGTTCCGCTAACACTTTTTCCAGCTAGCCGCCATCCGCCGAGTGGCTGAAGTGTAACGTGCGATAAAAAACGTGTGCGTCTCGGGACGCCCGACAGAAGTGATAACTTAAACGCCAGACAGACTGGCGCCGTAACGCTTTACGTAACGAAGCGGTGTACCCTCCCATAAGAAGTTTTCACTTAAAAAAATCCTGTTCCAAAATAATTTTCAACTACATACATATATGTAGTTGAAAATTATTTTTGTGGTGATGGTGATCTTATACATATATCAGATCACCATCACCAAATTGCCATTCATCAAACCACTTCGAAAAGATGTGGAGATACTCGGTTACTTTGACTGAGGGGCCTGCGCCTGCCAGAAGTCCTGATCTGTTATAGTGAAGTATGAACTTTGAACATTGTCAGCATACTCGTATATATATACATACACAACATATTCGTGAAATGATGTAGTTACAAACATCTAAGCGTTTCCTCAATTTGACAAATTCCTGCGTAAACGACGTTGTAGGCCGGATGTTACGGCGGATGGAGGCGGATATAACCAATTTATTACCTAATCAAATAAACGTAAACTTCAAGTACAAATTACGATAAGCTTGAGCCAATACAATTTGTATCTATAATTCGTGTACAGTCCGCTACAGAAGTCGTGATTTATATCTGAACTTTCTGAATCACATGACAATCGTTAGTGACAGAAATAAACTGTTTATGATTTGTACGAGATTGCGGAATTCGAAGACTTTATTACTCATCAAATAAAACAAACGATTGTCTTGATGAGACTGTTCACCTACTTAGCAACGAAACTGTTTAGGCTTGAAACTATAAAATTTCAAAATTATCTATATTAGAAAAGTAAGTTCCTTCGATTTTCACGCTGGAGAGCAGTTTATTGAACTCCTTGTCGTTGCGGACCGCCAATTACTGGTGATTACCGGTCTTATTGTTGTACCTGGCCTCTTAGCAACGTACCTGATGGATTTAAAAAAAAACGAGTAGGAATTATAAAATATACATTTACAACAAGAAATAACCATTAATACGACATTATCGAACTATTCGACGATAATGGTCGGACAAATTGATTTGTTATCGCAGCAATTTTATTAAGGTTTAGCATACATGCATGAATACACGTTTAATTGAAACGGCTAATCAGTTATTGTGTTAAATACTCTGAAATATTGTTTTTTTACCGTTGTGTGTAATAACTAGAGTGGGAAAGCAGTTTTTTAAGATAATAAAATCTATTCTTTACCCTACAATAATAATACACCGAAACTAGATTTTTAAACATTCATTTCGTATAAAGGTTATATGGAAGAAATCACTGTGAGTGATAAGACCGCCAATTGCCTTGCCTGCATAACATTACATTTCTGTATTCCATTTTGGTCAAATGGTGTATAATAAAGGATAAATAACGTACACATGCAGAAACTCCCACGGGCACCACTGCACCGTAAGCACGATGATGTGGTTATGTCAGAATTCAACTGATTAAGACGATAATCATGGGAATCTATGGAGCTTAATGTACTGTTCGAATGCGGTCTCTGTACCGTAGAGGGAATTTTTCTATTAGGGTAGTAACCTCCAGAACAGCTACTTCTAAAACACTACATCACCTAGTTCTCATTGGCAAGAGACATAACTAACATAAGTATGCCTAAAATGAAATATGATAACTGTTTTATAATATTTCAAATTGCAGTTTTAATGACATCTTATATCTGCCTCCTATGCAAAATAACCTATCACGTTTACCGTAAAAGGCCGTCGGGTAGGGGGGCGTAATTGTGTCCGATTGCCTATGGGGTGAAAGTCGGACCGTGACTGTCTTTTGGTCATTGATGTTATATTCAAATTATATAAAGGTGTCCGAGCTTCGACGTTTATCGTGTATCCTCTTTCAATAATGACGTAATTATAACTGGACATTGCCATCGTGTAGATAGCTTTCAACGGAACCTATTTCACGAATCAATGAAGCATTTACTCTGAAAGTTTTTATTATCGCTTTAATGTGTGTGTTAAAATTCACCACCAGGGCGGGTTTACGGAACGAACACTTAAATACTATTGTAAGATTGTTCAATACATTTTTCTTAAACAATCACTACATATTATAAGACAAAGCCCCCCTCCGCGTATGTCTGTCTGTCTGTTCGTGATAAACTAAAAAACTACTGAACGGATTTTCATGCGGTTTTCACTAATAGAGAGAATGATTCATGAGGAAGGCTTAGGTGTATAATTTGTTAAGATATTGTGTAATTGATTGAAATATGTTGATGATTGTTGAAGATGTCTCTGCTACCCGTGCGAAGCCGAGGCGGGTTGCTAGTAACTTGCAAAAGAAAAACAACTTAATCTTTACTCGAAAAAATAATAAGCCTTCTAAATTGATGGTGGAGAGATGGAGAGAATCGATTTGATAATTCAGAAAATTGATTATGTACGCACACAGGTATTGAAAAGCATGAGAAATGTTAACTTGCAATCGAAATTAAACGTTATTCGAGAGACTGTGTTCGCTTGGTCTATACGGATATAACACGTATTCTATTTTATGTTACCTATTAATGTTACTGTATGTTTTAAGAGTATTACAAGTAAATACAGGTTGCCCAGGAGTTAAAATACAGAAGCCGGACTCATTACTATATTTTCTGTACATTTTACTCTAAAAGAAGGATTATAAACAACATAACGGACCACTTTAAACCCTTTTTTACACGTCAGTCACATCATGTCAGTATCAAGGGTCTGCCTGATGGTCACCGGTTACTCTAGCCTGTGGACGTTAGCCACAGCAGAAGGTATCACTCGCGTCCGACCTTATTTTTTAAGAAGTTTATGATCAGGGCGGACATTCACCCGTGTCGTTTTTAGAGGAACGATTTTTTCATGTTCCTCCAACATAGGTAGGATTCTCCAACCAGGCGCGGTGATCATTGTAAGAAACAGTCTCACAACCACTGACATAAACTATGAAAATCACTAACTAACAGTAACTGTCAAGTTGTTCGTACCTCTGTTTGCACTCAAGTCAATCGTTCTAAACATATTCCTACCCTTTTATAATCCCACAATTTGTTAATATTTATCCATCGACCAATAGTATCGCGATACCGGTATAACCAGTCAAAATAATATCTATTAACTTATTTTTATTAAATAGTGAACTGTGTTTTCATCTATTATAGTTTGGCCCTATTTTTAATAAAATAAATAAGAGTTTTTGATGTGGCGACAACATCATGCCTGGCGGACCGCAGCCCAACGGTTGGCGTTTGGAAGTAGTATATTTATACTAATTAGGGAAACAACATTCATTGCGAGATGCAGTCTCAATAGTTACTACGTAGTTCAGCTGATCTTCGTTAGATGGCGTTGAAGTATTGTACTTAGGTTCTTCCTGGGCACCACATCTTTGCTTATTAAAAATCGGACAGGCTGTACCCACACTATACACTTAAATATTAGGCAGGACAATCTCGTAAAAAGCTAGACTAGTAAGATGTCGTTTAGTACCCTCACTGCAATAAAGTAAATAATCGAAAACAATGTTCTCGATTATTTACTTTGTATTATAAAAACAAAATAGCTTCAAACTACATTACACTATACACAGAGCGACTAAAATTGGATGCTGACCTAATAACAACTCCGAAAACAGGAGGTATATTAGTTTTTGTTTACACAAAGCTAGTCTGAATTTTCGACCCACCCCAATATTCGTTGTCCGATATCTCCGGTGCATCGGTAAAGAAAATTGGCAATAAGAGTCTCTGGGCCGACTAGTGCTTACGAAATGACTCGACTCGACTATTTTACTTCAATGTAAAATCCTAACTTTCATATTATAGATGTGAATACGAGGTAGTTTGTTACGCTTTCACGCTTTTAGTGCTCAACCGATTATTTTAAAATTTTGCATACATGTTGACAGGGTACAGAAAAATACATAGGGTACCTCAAATCCAGAAAAAGCCGCAAAGGCTAGTTGATGAAAAAAATAAATCTATTGCAATGCAGGTATGTTAGAGACACTCACCACTATTGCTATAAACTATCAAAAGCACTAAATAACAGTAACTACAATGTCGTTCGTACCTCTATAGGCATTAAAGTGATTGTCAACAACTTATAATGCATGCCTAGCCTTTTATAACCCTACTATTGTCAACTGACCAATAGCTTTTTGTTACCAGTATAACTTGTCATAATAATTGTTATTAACTCATTTTTATTAAATAGTGGACTGTTTTATCGTGTATTACAGTTTGTACAAAAAATACGAGAACAATTAGACCACCAGGGCCGAAGAAAATTCTTAGCAGTATGTAGTTGGTTGGAAAATTTAGTATAAATTGTAAGTTATTGAAAAAAAATGGAGAGAACTAGGCTAAAGTTCCGGAAGTGGGGTGGGGGTAGGGAATTGGTCGTTTTGAGGGGTCAGGTCATCAGTTTATGGAGAAAAACGCAAAAAAACGATTTTTTCGTTTTGAATTTCTTTGTAAAACCAAAATGAAAATAACTGAAAATATAGACTTTCAGGTGTTCAACAAGCAGTAATTTTATTGAAGCGTAATATTCATTTATGTATCTTTTACGAGTTACAATTGTAAAAAAAAACAAATTTTCAAAAAATTCGCTTAGTAATATTTCGAATATCCAACTTTACCGGTGCTCATTTTTTTTTGAAACCTCAGAATAATGATGAAATAAAAAAAAATTGTTTGCATATAAAAAAAAAAATATTTAGATCAATTTTTTTAAATGAAATGCTGATTTATATTAATGCCAATGAGTACATTTCATGTAATATACTAAACAAACTTTACTAAATTATACTTTAAAATCTAAAATTTCTATCAATAGTAACTCGTAAAAGATACAAAAATGAATATTTCGTTTAAAAAAATTTACTGCTTGTTAATACGTGAAAATCTATATTTTCAGTGATTTTCATCTAACTCGAATCATTTTTGTGGCAGATAAAAACGAAAAGAAAAAACGTTTTTTCAAGTTTTTCTCCATAAATTTGAGGTTATGTTGGATATTAGGTACAAAAGTTGTAGATATTTTAATTATCTACAACTTTTACATTAAAATTTTTCCGATAAGAAGTGTAGTTTAGCCGGAATTCGTAAAAAAACATTATTGACCCCTCAACCATTTCCCTACACCCATCCCTCTTCCGGGTCTTTCATCTGGTTCTCTCCATTTATTTTCATTTACTTTTAATTTATACAAAATTTTGCGACCAAATACATACTGCTAAGAATTTTGTTTCTTTAAAATGTGTTTGGCCCTGGACTAAATACGGAAGATAAAGACTTGATTAACGATAGACATTACATTAACAAAGGGAAATCAAATCGTGTAATTTTGTCAATCAATCGTATCAGAGTATAGTGATGTTGTAAAGGTAGTCATAAAATACCAAGAATTTCTTTGATCTGCCATGGATGCCACCAAGGAATCAGGCGGATCGCGTGGGTAGTGTCTGATTTAGTTATACGTTCATACATTATACATACAGCAGGGAGTAATTTCAGTTAAACACGACCGCCGGCCACTCGGAAAGCACTGAGCGATATTAGTTAAAGGTTTAGCTTTCATATTTCGTGCCATCTTATGTACTTTGAATTTATTTATTGATTTTTTTTATTCTCTTCATTTAGGTAGACTTTAGTTTTTTCTTATAACTTCAACTGCAAAATTATACATTACTACTACATTAGAATACAAAATGTATTTTACTTTTTAATAATAATTATACATATCATAAGTTTACAATAAAAACAAAGAATAAGATCAGCTTCTGTGACACAATACGCAGCAACGTGAATTACATTTTTAAAGAAAAGTTACATTCATTAATATATTGTAGTGGTACTGTAAGAAATTCATATCTATGCTACATTTGCTATTCTGTATGTACCCTACTACAGACTACCCGCAGGTAGGTATAGTAAGTGAGAGGACAGGTATAGTAAGTGAGAGCAACTCAAAACAAAACTTTACACGAGTGATTCAAATCTACAATTTTTTGAAGCTCGTGGGAGAGCCATGCTGAAGAACATAATGGGGTGGCTCGACCGGTGCGATACCACGGCCTCACAGATAACCGGCGCGTGGCGTGAAGCAATGATTTGTTGTGTTTCGCCGAGTGAGTGAGGTTACCGGAGGCCCTAATCCCCTCCCTCGCTTAGCAACTAACCTCTAGACTAACAGGCCTATTATTGTGTTTTAATGTAGAATATATCTATATTTTGACACTAGCCAAATCCACGTTACCATAATTGTATTGTATAATTGGCTATGTGCGAAGTGAGTGGTGGGGTACCATCAAATCGATCTCAGCGCACGCCTTGGTAGAAATATGTATTAATTTCGGACAAACTATGAAAATTGCATGGGCATTTTGTACAATTGGTTTATTTCTGAAAAGGATGATATGATACTTGTTATTGTGTTGTGATCTGCAAAAAAAGGGAAGAAATATAAACTGCTTGTCATGTAGGATATTAAAGTCATGTATTCATTGAGAAACAATTATTTATAAACAATGTTTCAGAAACAAAATTTATGTGTTTCGGTAGATTCCGAAACACATAAATTTTGTTTCGGTAAATATTACGTGTTTATCGGCATGTTTCTGTGACAAGAAACAAATTCGCGACTGATGCGTACGAGTGTAGATGCTTCAATCTTCTTAGAAGTTTATGTTTGGTTTCTAAAATCTAACAAGTTGAGCGAACCTCTTGTTATTGTACTATAACATTTTAAAACAAAGTTTTCCAACGTTTTCGTTTGCTTGTTTGTTCGTTTTTTAACGGTTTAGTGTAATTTAATAATAATCAATTAGCCTATAACTTCAAAAGAAAATAACATTATTATCTAGTATAATAAATGATTTTGTATTTATCATTTACTTATTTGCTAAGTGGATAATAGTGACGGTACTAACATCACTATTATATACACTAATTGGACTTCTTCCAATAAAATAGACATTGTCTCACGTACATTTTGTCGCCAAAAAATACGGAATTTGATAGCTGTGATTGCGGAGACTCATGTTGTCTGTATTTCATTATTTTTCGACAAATGTAATTGCATAGAGTTTTAACTACGGCTATGCAATTAAGTAAGAGGTACCATTTTAAATATTTCTGGCTATTCTAAATAAGAAAGTCAAATACATCAGAGTTGTTGTGTCGCTTAGACACAAAAACAATGACAATCAACAACTCACATAACAGACAATACTGGGAATATTTATTTTATACGGATTCATTCTACTTGGCAAGGACGTTTCTTGTATGTGTTAAAAAACTCGTTTTTATTTTGTGAATTTCTTTATTTTTAGCTTATTACGACAAGAAAAAAACAATTTTTCATGTATTATGAATTCATGATTCAGAGAATGTGATATCGTCAATAGCGATCGATAATTAACGCACTATTGTATGCATGGTAAGATACCACTTAGCAAAGATTTTCAGTTTATTTTTTTTTATTTTTTTTTTAATGATTAATAGACCAGGGTAGAAGCCTTTAATGAAACCCAAAAAGGATTTCCAATGGGTTTTATCCTACTATTATTTTTTTTCGTTTCAAAAATTATCGACCCTGTCTATAAGTAGTGTTTTTCAAGTTTTTAGTTAGTTTGAAGTGCTTTTCAACCTGGCGCCAAGTCCTTTAAAATTTCTCATGATACTGTTTTATAGTCCTTGACATTTGTTACTATCAGGAAAGTTATTTTACAACAAGTAGAAATAGAGTGTCTCTGACTTGAAGTATTTCTGGTTGATGGAGCTCTTGCAACCATATTTAAAAGCAAAAACAAAACAGGACAAGGAAAGTGTAGTGTTGTCAAACAGTGATCTTCTGTAAATTGGAGCTACAACTACTGCTGTGGTGATTAGTGTAGTACAATGCAAAATAAAGCATTCAGTAGATACTCTATGAACCACACAAAACTAATGCGGAACTATGTTGTTTGCGTTTGAGTTTGTATTAAGCTTGCAGATAAAACCCACAACGTCTCATATCGTTTCTCTCTCAACATATTTTTCTTCTAAAATCGAATAAATATAATTGAATATCACAAATATATATTAATCAATGTATTTTTCGCCAATGACGTTACTAGCTCTCTCCCACTTGCGTCATATTAACTATTTATAATAATCACTTCGCAACATTCTGTTTTACAATTATTTTTCAGGCCGTTCGTATTTTATAAAGTGACGTGGTCTATTTCATTACTGTAGAGGATGTAAATAACTGTAACATTGTATAAAGAGTTTTAGGCCGGGCACATACATCGCCACTTTTTGTATCTATATCAGATACTATCCACTAGCGGCTGAGGAATCTTCTTGAGGTAAAGTGCATCCGTTACGTCGAGAAGATTGCACAATGTCTAAAAAAAGATAAGGCACGCCAGATTTCTGCCTGGTGAGTACGGTAGCCAGAGATTTAGACGGCGGGTGATAGGATCGGTAACGCGAGAAAAAAACCACTGGTATTACAATTTTTACACAGTTTACAGTTTTTTTTTAATGTAGTAAACTACACGGCCCTGCTTTTGATTAAAAAGATCTTCTCGGATGTTTAATATATCCCAGTTGTGACAGTGGAGTTACAGACCCATGTTAAGTCTATCTATTGCGTATTGTTACTACATTTGGAATGTAGATACGGTCGTAGGTTATAATCATACGAAATTTTAGTGTAGCAGGTTGATTCAATAATTGTGCTCCGTGACTTTAGATTGTACCTAACAACCATCATAAGTCTCACAACATCCGTTAGCGTAACAATGGATTACAATGTAAAAAAAATGTTTACGATGTTGTATCCTGTAAAAAGAGGTACTAACTAGAATGCAATGAACGAACAGTAAAGAAAAGCCTGGATAAAGAGGAGACTACTATCAATTCTGCTATGCAATGTCGTTATATTAGGCATTTGTTTTATGTAAAACGACATTCCTATAAAGATGTTAAACATAGCTTTTATGTTTAGGGGTTATTGACAAAACGATTAAAAAAAAAATGCAACTTTGCATTCTTATATTCCACGTATTATGAGTAGGAAGTGTATAGCTTACAATTCAGAAATTTAGTACCACATAGATTGGACATTTCTAGAATAAGAGCTGTCCGATACAGAGCTGTGTAATTGAATATTTTATAATGGAATTCTGGCGGTAACTGCCGTCTGCCGCCGGCTACTGGCCGAACGGAACGACTGCCCGGCCGACGACGTGTTGCGACTGTCGTCCTCTTAGTTTCAGGGCCGATCCAATGTGACATATAGGTATTTTGGGAAAGACTGCTATGATAGTAAATTGCAATAGAAATATTAGAAATTTTCAAATAAGTCACAATTTATAACTAACATTACACAATTAGTAAACAAGCACAAAGAAAGTACTAAAGTCCTCAGTGGCTGATTCTAAGAATGTATTTTACTTGCATATATACATACATATGTACCCTTTTTAGCTAAACCACTAGGAAATGCAGCAAACCGTAAAATGTTATGAAATTAAATATTAATTTTCAAAATGTATTTACACTGATAAACATCTTTTTTCCGCTTCACAACTACAAGAGATGAAAGAAAACGCCATTACTAAACGGGGCGTGTTCAGAACGCCTAACTCGCTATTTACTATCATATATATTCGTACTTGTTACCTAGTCCAACACATAATTCATTCGCCCGCTACGATGTCATAAATGATATCACTGTTTTCTATTCAGCTTGTGGCATTGTGTTTTAATAATCGTTATATTTCACTCATTACACACATGCTGTTATTAACGATAGGACGGAATTGTGGTCTATTGCGTTTTCAGTTCATAGAATGTTAGCTTTTGTGATAGATTATTTTTGCACTGTTGGCCTGACGTGTACCTACCTACTTTCGGGCGCATTGTGTGCATTATAAGGTTTACATCTCAAAAAAGCACAGTTTTGATTATATATATATACATATATATATATATATATATGTATATATATATAATCAAAACTAAAATTCAAAAATATATATATATATATTTTTTTTTTTTTTTTTTTATATTATATATATGTTCACTGCACTGTAAAATTGCGAAGATGATGATATGATGATGATGAATGTAATGAGGATTATTACAAATCATAAAAAACAATAAAAATACTCTAGTCGTGGTTCCAGTAATGGGACCCATAAAAAAAAATGTTTGCAGATTTGACTTGCTGGGGACAAGTCTGTGGACTTAGTAGTATCAATTTAATTCATCTTTCATCATAATCAAGTAACCAAAAAGTTAGAGTAAGTAGGAATTGCTGTCAAAGTTACTTGTTAAGCAACAAATCATAACATGACATGTGAATTCTTCTGATGAAAGCTTCAATCACTAATTTGTGACTTACATAACTTTTTCGAACTTATTCGGGGCAATATTTCTTTGAAAGTAACAGAATAAACAAAAAACTTTTCTTGCCGCCTTCGACTTCAAAACATATTTCAACTTACTGAACTTGCAACTTTAATCTGATAACAAATTCATGAGACGGAGATTGGAAGTAGCAATTTATGAATGCTAAATATTTAAAGAATATATCAATTCCAAAATATTATTGATTACATTATATCATACTTATATTTGAATTGGGCATTTTATTGATTTATTATCGGGCAAACGTAAATACCTTACAAAAAGATTTTATTCTTTTCAATATCTAAATATTTTCAATTATTAGAATCACCATTAACAGAGAAAAAGTTAATTTATAGTTAAGATTATAACTTTACTTAGTTCTGCTTATTCGCAGGGATATTTTCGGATGGTTGCGGAAGAATGCAATGGCGATTCTCATTCCCCCAATCACATGCAAAGCGGAACACCGGAGTGGGTTTTAGTCGGTAAGAGTCTGACAGACCCCTTCGCCTCCCCAAGGGCGGAGGACATCCATGAGGATACATTTCACATATTCTCGCACACATGGTAGTCATACCAGTACATATACCTGTAAGTATCCTTAAAAAAAATCAGTACTTAAACGCCTCCTTAAAAAAATACCAAAACATACATGTTATATGTGATGCTCATTACGTTACCCACGTCTTTCCTATCTAAAAGGGCTTATTTTAAACAGAAAAATTTTAGTGTATGAAAGTCCAGTTTGCCACAGAACGGCCATAAAGTCCACTTAAAATATCATGTTGCCTTTCTACACAGTCCCCCACCATTCAATTTACTATAACAGAGTGGTATTCAAGTAATCATGTATGGTGAAGCTACGCGGTTTACAAATGTCGAAGTAAATAAATGGGAGGTTGTTTGGAAACAGCTTTAGAGCAGCAACGGGCCGCAGCCTCTTTACAGGCCATTCGCAAATCAAGCGGCAGAGCGCTGAAGGGCTTTTACCATGGTTTGGAAAAACGAGAATTATATTCAATTGAAGTGCAGCTATTTCAGGTACGCCAAGCCCATAGTAACATAAATACTAGAAGAAACATCTTGAAATGTTTTTGTCTATTATGAGCTTCATTATGATCTTTTAGGTCCATAATAATCTCCTTCTTTAAAATGATATTTTTTTTTAATGTGTTGCTTACAACATTTCGTATTGTATATAAGAATAAAAGCATTGAGTCTGTAATTATCGCACGTTAGATGGAGCAAGATGATCACTAATCATTATAACCACAGCAGTGTCCATAAATTCTTTTTTAAATCGTTTTATAAAATGGCCGCTTTCCTAACTTATCTGATATTAATAAGATTGACAGAAATTGTATCGGAAATACAAGTTGTTTATTTTTTTTATAAGTACATTACAAGTGAAAATGTCTCTCTCTCTCTTGAAGTCTATTCTAGCACTCCTAGTAATAAATTAGTGGCCAAGTCGACAGAATACATATATATTCTATCGACATATCGAGGCAAACATCCTCGACAGAGACTACTTCACCAGGTTTTTGATCAGATAGTGCTACGTATGTAGTTTGATTCATTTAATCACGAGGTGATTCAAACGTGGAGTTGAATAGTCGCATCTATTCTGTAGGGTCATTAACAGTTACGAGTATGTATCGAACATAAAAACAAATAAAAATATATTTACCTTCATTTACTTCTTATGTCTGTCATAAATTTCTATATACCTATTTTTTTTGAGCAATTAAGTATGTAGCATCTTCTTTAAATCTTTGTTTATTTATTTAAATATTCCTTTACTTCTGACCTACATCTATTATTATTGACAGGCCCGTTGGTGTAGTGGTTAGTGATCCTGACTGCTGAGCCAGAGGTGTGGGTTCGATTCCAACCCTAAAATATGAGACACTCTTTATAAGTAGGATATCAGCAGTCTGGTTACCATAGTACAGGCTCTGCTTAGTTTGGGATCAGACGGCCTTGAGGTGTCTGAAGTTATTATTAAATTTATTTTAGAGCCTTGTTTTCCGAAAGGATTTATTGGCTGTAAATGAGTAATTACGTATACTTATTAAAAATAATATTTATATACTTAAATTATCTCTGTTTTTTGCTTGCTAAAAATCTATCTGTCTTAATAGCGTTCATACAAATATACTAATAATAACTAATAATTAACATTGCGTAGGAACGTTGGATTAAGGCAGTGCATTTGTTCAAGAGTAATCAAGAGCGATCGGGTGATTCACCCGACGCGACGACGACGCGACGTCACGATACGAATAATCAGTTTGATAATATCTCTCAAGAGTACAGCTACAGATCAGCAAGACTTACGATCTGTATGAAAACGTTCATTACGTCACATTAACATTTAATAATGCGAAAGCAACAATGCAAAGAGCCGCGATATATAAAGATTCGTATTCGATGGAGCTCGTAGCGTGTACGAAATACGGATATTGGTTGATAAAATATATCAGTCCTATAGCTTTCATTCGATATCCGCTAATCGATCGACATTAGTAAGAATTAACCGCACTAGTTGCTAAAGTTTAGCTTTTTTTAAGTTTTCGATCGACAATTGTTTATAATTTTCTTTAATTGAGTAATGGAGTAGACGTTTGTCTTTAACTCATCTGATGGAAAGGGACGATGAAGACGAAGATGGTACCCGCCTATCCAAGAGAAACCTATTCACTCTAGTCTTGAAGGTTCCAGGATTATAATTATCTGGCAAAATAAATTGTTGGTGTGCGCGTTGAGAATGGAGATAGCATTATCAGCACACGTGTCTATGGTGCGCGAAGTAGGTGCAGTTGCGTTAATCATTCTACATATATGGAGGTATACTATGGATATGACTCAGTTTCTACTCAAACAAAAATATCACGTAAATAAATTTTCGTTGATCCATTTTATAGACTTTAAACTTTGTTTGAAAATATACGCCCTTAAGCTAGTTAAACTTGGCTTCTAAAGTTTTCTCTCGACGTCGCTGTATATCATTAAGCCGTAAAATATAGTTAAAAATAGGAAATGAGATCGCGTCACAGTGAGGTACTTAACTGATGGCCTTGTAGCTATCCATTTAATTAGCTATTAAAAGTTTTAACAGTCGCGCGCTCGTCCGCAGTTTTCGAGGATAAATGCAACTCAACATTAAAGTTAGTATTTCGCTTATATAGTGTTAAGTATCTAAGTATGTGGATTCGTTGTATATAAAGTTTATTTGTTACAACTAGTTTTGCCTTGACTTCTCATGCAATGTTTTTGACTGTTTGTTTACCTCTTATATTGTAGATACGTGTGGTTATGTCTTAATAAAGGGCTATGATAACAAAGTATTAAATGAACTCCTGGAGCTCAAAAGATACAAAACCTGTGCAGTAACACAGATCCGTCACTGGACACTGCAAACTTATCAAACATTATGTTCAACCTAAAGTTGGGCGAGAACATATTGTGTAGATTTTGTCGAGCGGCAGAAGAAACTGCAATGCATATTCTATGCTTTTGTGGCCCACTAATGCGGTACCGAAGTATTAACCTAGGGTTACACATCATGCAACCGCTCATAATACAGAAAATCACTACTGATACGATCTGGAGGTTTCTCGAAGCCATAAGTCTGAGCAGTGTGAACTTAAAAACAAAAACTTAAAACAATAATAATACGAGTGCTTCTGGGTTAAGCAGAGACAGATTAATACACGTCTTTGCGATATCTACTTGTTGAATAACCTTGGAAATCTTATAAATAACACAATAAAAACAAATATTATTTTAAATTACCGGGGACCTGATAAGGTATACTAGTAACGTGTTTGCTAATTAAGTTTTAATAAATGGAATTTCAAAGAACATGAAACATCTTTATATATATATATTTCTTCTGTGCGTGTGTATGTTCCTGAACTCCTCCTAAACGGCTAGACGGATTTTAATGAAGTTTTTTGTGGGTCTTCGGGTGGATTCAAGAATAGTTTAGATTTACAATTGGACCCAGTAGATGGCGCTCCGATGGGGTTCCAGGAATAATATTTTTCAGGCAGGACAACGTCTGTCGGGTCCGCTTGTATTAGTATAAAAACTTTCTTTCGTGAGTGGTAGTCATATGAGTTAAAGAAATAGTAGGTACCTGGGAGACCGAGCTTCGGTAGCTTTTTGTAAATGTTTTTTTTTGTAAAATTGCGTTTTACAGGAAATACATCTATGCAGTTGAACTTAAAATGCAAAACTGTATCTGTATACAAAATTTCATCAAAATCGTTACAGCCGTTTCTGAGTATCGCTCACGTGTGTATTTTGAAGATGCTCGAGGAGTTTCGGGCCCGGTGGGGTTCATTTATCAACTCCGACGCGACAGGTAACTTTTTCACCTTTTGAAAAAGAGCCTTCGTCGGGTCCAAAACTAGTTGAAAATCCCGAATTTGGGTGACTAAAATCGAATTTCAGCAATTAACATTAAACATATATTTTTAAAGGGTTTACGAGAGGTAGATTAATTTATGCCTTTTAACTATTTAGTAGATAGAACTGTAATTACATATATATTATATTAGTAATATGTGGTCGTACATAGCAGAGTTAATGTTATAAAATGTTTTCCTTCACTACATTGGAACATTTAAATAGCACCAAGGATGATAAACAAATCGTTGATTTCTACAGACCATAAAATATTGTGAGAGTGCGGTCTTATTAGTTGAGGCCATGAGGTGGAAGGGTTAGTCTGTATGAAATATGATGGAGTATAGTACCGTGCGATGAGACATTCCATTTATCTCGCAAGATTTGTAAGATTTTTAAGTATTCTTGTGTCTTCTACTAGTGTCTGATGTACAATAACATACTATTAAAAAGTACCTAAGTAATATATTAAAATATGTTTTTTGGCACATAGAATAAAAAGCCAAGCGGACGAGGGTGACTGAAAAGAATAAGTGTGAACGTTCACCGTATGAGTTATCCAAAAAACACTGATGTTCTATAATAGGTATAGCGTTGATTAATCACATCGTTGTGATACTTATTGAGCTTTATAATAAACTAGGTATCTATCTACTAGTGATGAATTGAGGTTACGGAATTCAATGCTTTGAACTACTGCTAGACGAGAAATAAAATTAAATAGTTATCGACCGTTTTTAAACCAATTTTATGAGTGATACGGTTTTGATAAGATCAACCTATAGAAATATTAACCTTGCTCCAATAATAACATGAAACAGTAATCCAGTATACCTACTAATACTTTATTGATGATATGATACTTATTTACAATACCTATTACGGTTAAAATAGATCAATTAACATTCCTCATGACAAAAAGTGATATAAGACTTAACAATTAGATCCGTTAACAATTAGAACCAAACAATGGTTTAACTATAGCATAATTTGACGTCATAGTTCTGATGTTTAATAAAGAAAACTGACTTGACAGTCAGCCGCCGTATTAAGTTGGCAAATAAGCACAAGGCTCATTTAATAGTCAGCAGGTTCCGGTGCCGCAATATTGCATTCCCAACATAAGTGGAGCACTATCCCACTCTCAACACCACACTAGTAGTGAATGCTAACCGTAGTAAGTTGAAGGTTGGAGTTGTTGCACAAACAAGAAGGCGCCAACACGCTAAGCGGATTTCAGTATTTATACACGCCATATACACCATCCACTTACTAGCAATAAATCTGCTGTATGATGGTCTTGTAGGCATGCTGGCAGTTCCGATTCGAGAAGAAATGTCCTATACTTTCCTATAGAGGCATATTTATATAAGTATTACGTCGTTTATATGTAAAGTTTAACACCTATCTAATCATTTTCGAATACATAAAGAATTTAATGGAATTAGAAATTCTTTCTTTGCAAGAATTGTGAACATCTGATAAAGAACTCACCAAAATCAATAGATATACTCGTACATATAATTCTCGAAAATAAATGTGTCTATGAAGCTGGCGTAGCCAAGTCACAGGGCCGTAATAAAACTTACACTATATTTTTTTGCTAAATATTTGCTATTTTTTTGTCAAACAATTGTTTTTTTTTGCTATAGCCATTTCCGAAAAACAATGGTCCTGCTGACTTGATACTTAAGCCAGCGTAGCCAACCCTATATCTCCGGATTTCTTACACTTATCAAAACAAGCTTTACGGCTTATATTTTTGCTAATTATTTGCTACTTTTTTGCCAAAGAATTAATATTTTTGCTAAAGCCATTGCCGAAAAACAATGGTCCTGCTGACTTGATACTTAAGCCAGCGTATCCAACCCTATATCTCCGGATCTCTTACATTGATCTCTTACTCTTACAGAGGTCTTTACCCGGAGGTGGTGTCCGCGCTTTTGCGGGCAGGCGCTAGGAGGGTTCCGGATGTCTTAATAAAAGCTGTTCCCGGATCCCTCCTACTTAAGGCGCAGTTGCTTCACTGCTGGTTTTCTATGAGGCCGTGGTATCGAGCGGAGTCGAGCCGGCCCGTACTTGCCCAAACATGGCTCTCCTACGTAAGAATTACCATAAAAATGGAAATGAAAGCGTAATTTTATATATCTTCTGGTTTTACCGGTATGAGCAAAGAAGTTTACATAACCTATATTTTTATCGGTAATAAGTAATTATTAAATAATTTGAGTATTACGCTTACTAAAGGGCTTACAGAGGCTCTTCTTAACAGTCTTCAACATAAATAAACTAAAAGTAATACGTACGAATCTGTTTTACGATATTTTGGTGATTAGTCGACATGTCTAGCGTAAGGTGTGCTATACCTACTTTTCCCTATAACAAGCGTACGTGCGTATAAAAAATAATTCTTTAGCAAACAATAGCAAATAATTAGCAAAAAAATATGCCGTAAAGCCTGTTTTGATAAATGTAAGAGATCCGAAGATATAAGGTTGGCTACGCTGGCTTAAGTATCAAGTCAGCAGGACCATTGTTTTTAGGCAATGGCTATAGCAAAAAAATTAATTCTTTGGCAAAAAAGTAGCAAAAAAATAAGCCGTGAAGCTTGTTTTGATAAGTGTAAGAGATCCGGAGATATAGGGTTGGCTACGCTGGCTTAAGTATCAAGTCAGCAGGACCATTGTTTTTCGGAAATGGCTATAGCAAAAAAATCAATTCTTTGGCAAAAAAATAGCAAATAATTAGCAAAAAAATAGTATAAGTTTTATTACGGCCCTATGACTTGGCTACGCCAGCTTCATAGACACAAAATAAATCATGAATTAGTGTTGAAATCTTAATTTTTGAAACCTGCTTATCTATGTGTGTAATCATTGGATTAATAGATAGATGGATAAAACTTTTATCTGTACACTTTTTTACGCTTGAAATATGTATAATACAGCATAATACGTACATTAAAATTTGTGGATTAGATAAATATTATCTAATCCACAATTTTTTTCCACAGGCCGGCCTTATTGCTAGACGCAGTTGTACTAATACCACAGAATACATAATAGTACTAGTACAGAAGGACCTCTTCGCAATGCCATTTAAATAAATAGCGACTCTTGCTCCGACACAATAAGGTGCAATTCAGATCTCACACCGATAATTCCAAACGCGTTATATTAACCTAAAACTTGCCTCTCTTTCTATCGCATAACTCTTATCTGTTCTGATGCCGTTAAGGTTGTCTTCTGTAAGAGAAGAGAAGAGAAGAGAATTAATCTAAATATTTAATAACCAGTTATGTGCCTATTACTTTACTTCTGTGAACAAGTGAAGTTTTAAATAAACCTAGGCTAGGTATTTACTTAGTAGTACCTACGTTGATGTAACTTATATTAAAGAAAACTATTTTATTTCACAATCTCTGCATATATACTTTAATCTCTAAGAAGATAAGCATTTGCCATACGTTAGTGTGACACCTTGGAATGAAACTATCTCTTTTTTTTTAAGTTTAGCAAGGTAGGTATATAACACTAACCATTTGCCAGTGAAAGTCCCATGGAAATCGGTCCACCCGTTGCGGAGACTAGCCGAACAAACAAACAGACAGACAAAATTGTTGTAGTCCTAATCTTATCAAAGCTAAACTTGACTAAGTTACTCCTTATCACACCAGCTATCTGTAAGTGAAAGTCCCGTTTAAATCGGTCCACCCGTTCCCTAGATTAGCCGGAAGAAACAGACAGACAGATAAAAATGTGAAAAATATTTTTTGGTGTAAGTACCGTGTAACATTACAAACGGACACTTCAAATTTATTTATTTACTAGCAGTTCCCGTGCGCCTTCGCTAGCGTGTACATATCGCGTGTATATTTTGCGCCTCATTCTTTTTCCAAAATCAAAGTAGCATAAGTTACTACTTTAACATCAGCCATCTGCCAGTGAAAGTCCCGTGGAAATCGGTCCACCTGTTCCGGGGATTAGCCGAAACAGGACAGACATACAGACAAAAATTGTAAAACATGTTATTTTGGTATATGTACCGTATATACATCCAAATGCACTAAGTAAAAGCGGTTATTTTACTATTACAAACAGACACTCCAATTTTATTTATTTCTATAGAGTATAGATGTATAGATAGAAGATGTGTATCAGTTGTTGTGGTCCTAATAAATAAATATACTTATCATAGCTAAACTTAACCTTGTAAATATCTAACTATACTGATTATAACTAATAATATAATCTAACTACGTAAATACGGGAAACGTAATTCGTAAGCGACGAACGGACGAAGCGACGTAGCGCGTGAGTGAGTATTGAAGTTAAGTGCTACCTGACCGGCGCGTGGCAGCCCACTGAATTTCGCCCGACTCGTCGCCGCTGCTAGGTACCTGCAGCTTCATACCTACTGACCGGAGTGGTCCTAGCATGCTAATACTTGCATTTTAATTGAATGATTGATAAATATCATCGATTACTATTTAAGATTTCTATATCAATATTTGGTTTTGAATCTGTTGCGAAGTGGCTATGAGGTCTTATTTATCTTAACCTATGTAAATTATGTATAATATTATTTAGGCTTTGTGCATAACTACAGTTAAGCCAAACATATGTGTTTTTACCCTTACTAAACCTCCCATTCCGCAGCAACGAAGAAAGGCAATTATATATTTTTTAAATCAAATTTAACAAAAATAAATGGGTGTCCCTTACTACCTCTGATCCTTGGGTTAAAATGTTGGGAGAAAAGCGGCAGGGGAAAAGTTGTCCTTCATTAATCTGGATTAACATACGTACAGAAATCGGGATTTACTGATAGACCAGCCTGCGAAGTGTTACACGCAGCAAACGTACATCCAATACTAATACTAATTTTAATACTTTTAACAAAATGATAATTACACATAGTAAATTTTGTAGTTACTTTAAATAAAACGCCGACAAATATGCCAAGGACCTCCCAAACCTATTCTAGAACATTTTATAGATTATGCCACGAAAACCAATAATGTATATGTTAAGTTAGTGCCTAGACTGGTTAACTTATATAGAGTTGTAGTTAACACCGTGCAGATGGTATATTTTATTATATTTGAAGAACCGTATTTGCGATCGGCAGCAACCGGATATTACGAGCGGTAATAAAATGGCGAAATTAATCTACTTATGTGGTTTATATAGATCTTCATATAATATGTAAAACGATATATTTTACCCATGAGCACTTTCGTGTGAGTGGACAGGAGACATATAGTATTACTCGTTAATAGTTATTTACTTTTAACGAGCAAAGTAAATAGTGGGGAAATCAGTACAATAGTTGGTTTCATTTTAATGCTTCCAAGCAATTTCTGAACAAACCAAATTACTACAAGGGGAAGAAAGCTCAAAGGAGAAAAAGTCTATGCAATATGGCCAAAACATAAAGTGTGATTTCTTAACCACCTTGACAGGCTAGCTTTATAATATGGAAAATTTTTCGTGACAAGTATTTCTTTACTTTCCACAGTATTGTTTTAATTTATATTAAACTGCAGCATCCTTGATATACTTTTAACAAAGAATAGCGTGTTTCGCTCTCAGGTGTTTACTTTTGTGAAAAATAATATACTGGACTATGGTGGTATCAAGCTTTACTGTGACAACGACATCATTTGGTTGCCTTTAGTTATAATACTGAGTCATTAGTGGTTCATTCATGGGAACAGTTGCTACTTATTTGTAGCAGATAGCAGACCGATCCATGCCCATCTGCCGTTGTTAATTTGCAGAGATATTATTATCGTCACTATGCTGCCCGATGACTAATAGCTACAGGCAGTTAAACTCGAACAATTTAAATTATAATTACACCTTATTTATGAGACGTTAATGTTAATGTTTCAATGTTTACTGTTACTACAGTTTTACGCTATTTAAATAAATGGCTTAGCGAAGCGACGTCGCGTATGTAGTTAGTGAACTATATTATTTTTTGCTGTTTTTTCTACTAAACCGTGTTAATTATAAAGTATATTATGGATGCCATCAACCAGGCCAAATTAACGTACTAGACAAACAACACACACACACACAAGATCGACCTAGTGGCAAGTTGGTAGGTAAAGTCTCGAGACACCAAAGCATCATTTGCCCATTGCCACTCCAGGGAGCTCTGCCATACAGCCGAAAGCACGGAAGAAGATAATAAGATATGTATGTAGTACAAAATGTACGAGAACGTAGCTACATGTAGGTACAAATGCAATACAGTATAATCACTCTAGTAATTTCGTATACGAGTAATAAAACTTTTAAACTGACAACTCGCATTAAAAGTGCACCTAATGGCATGTTGTCGGCAGACAATCATAACTGGCTCAGCATGATTGGTTGCCGTCCAATTCCTACTAAAATACAGATTACAGAACTACACGGGCCCTTACCACACGACATCTGTCTTCTGCGGTTTCTTACTCCTAACTTTCTATGATTAGTGGTAAATTAGAAGCCAAATATTTTGTAAAGACTCTCATGAGTCTATGTATATGATTTATTGTATTGTCTTGAGGATTTTGGTTTCTTATGTCCGGATAAGACGTATACGGATACCTTAAAAAAACTAGGGTCTCAGGTAATTTAGAAATTGAGTACTCTAACACTATTATGGATCTCGTCTTGTCATTACGTAATTAAATATGAAGGTATAGCCTTTAGTAACCAGTCTAAACAAAAAAATGCTTGTTACTAGTGTTAAAATGACCTTATTACACAACTGCTCACGAAAGCCTGTTGTCAGGGTTTATGTATGTACGTGAGTTTCTTTATTCCACCATAACTTCTAAATTCCTGAACCGAATTAAATGCATGGGGTATCGTTAGAATCCTTACATCATCGCGAGTGACTCAGACTATTTTTTTGAAAAATAAAAGCAATATGGCGGCTGTAGGGCGTGTAATTCTGTAGTTTTTTTTTTGTGGGGTATCGTTAGAATCCTTACATCATCGCGAGTGACTCAGACTATTTTTTTGAAAAATAAAAGCAATATGGCGGCTGTAGGGCGTGTAATTCTGTAGTTTTTTTTTTTCAGTAATGTATTTCAAAATAACAACGAACATGCATGTCTTTCATAAAAAAGGAGCAAAAATCTGAACATTATGGAAATCAGTTAATCGCCTTTGTTATAAGTGTGGGCCAAGTATTTAAATAATCATGACGTGATTAAGTGTTCAACGACGTATTTAATATAAGCTGCGGCCAGGCAAAGGGAAATTAACATTAACAGGTTTGTGAGGACTAAGGATATTTAGTATCTGTTTTCTAAAATGATTAAAACCTGTGTTACTCAACTAAGTTTGTAAATCGATGTTACGTACAAAAGACTCACTGAAGGCAATCAGAATAATAACTACTCTCGAAGATCTACGAGACAAATTGTTAGCTCTAAAATAATAAAGTCCATGAGGAATTGGAAATGTCGTTAGCCCGCGCAAGCCATTATGTGTCGAATATGGCTACATATAAGAGTTTATTCTGTTCCAACCATGGCTTGTATTTGCCATTTACGGATGTGTGATAGTGATGACTGTGATGAGCGCTTGTAAGTGTAAATTAATCAAAATCAAAATAATTTATTTCAAGTAAACCCATTGTAGATATTTTTGAATTGTCGGGAGCAGGAGTCAGTCAGTATAAGTCGGTTGTGAAGCTAGTTGGCTGTTCCAATACGTAGATCCTATTGAGAAGAACAGGCAACAAACTCCTAAAATTATCGATATAGTTCACAGTAATTTATTTTTGGTAACCTCTCTGCGAAAACCTCTCAGTTATAAATATATTTTTTTATAGGACTCAAACATTACAAACCCATAATAAGCTTGAAATGTACATAAGATTTACGATTGAGATAGGATGAAGTGTGAAAGAAATTACTTTACGAATGAATTAAGTATGCGATAAAAATAGTAATATGAACAATTTGATTTGAACGCTCAGTGTCTCTATATACCTTTTGTTTTTAGTCCATGTTTATTTAGTACTAGCTGTCCCGCGCAACTTCGTCTGCGGTTGTAAATGTGCCCCGTTAGCCGTAGCGTGATGTTCAGCTTTATAATATTAGTATAGATAAACTAGTGTTCGCCCAATAGTCATCGGCCCAATTAACATTTTTTTTTAACTCTTTTACATTCGTTCATCTAGTACCAATATATAATTAAATAAAAAATACATTTCATAAAATGCTGTTTTAATCATAATTTGAAAACATTAACTTATTTACTAGAAATCACCTGGTGGTCGAACCTCGACCATAAAGAAAAACTGGCTAAGTGCGAGTTGAACTCGCGTCGGACGAGTTTTAATAACAAGAACAAACGTGACATGGCCAAAAAAAAAATCTGTAATAAAATCGATTGCTTTCAATTCAGTAAATGTATTTTTTTATTAAATGAAATATAATAATAGTCAGTATTATTTAACATCGATAGTTGAGTCAAAATGTCAATGTTGCCATCCGAACGTCTGTGGCATTCGTAACGGGTAGTTGGGAGTCCTAAAAAGTCCGACAACCTGGTCTAACTACAGAACTTCGATATCACCTAGTACTTGGGTTCTGGAGGTTTGATGGCAGTCGAGTCACGTAAAATATCGAAGTATCGTTATTAGACTGAAAGCCGACCCCAAATTTGATGGGAAAAGGCGGGGAAGATGATGAAATACCAAATAGTACCTTATTAATAATAATAATAAATCTTTATTCATTAAAAAGTGCATTACTTAAAACCACATATTATTACTTAATACCATAAAATTTCATGTCCACCCGCAGTCAACGGCACGACAGGCACTCACTCCCAAACTAGGAATGAACCTGTATTACGGGTAGTCAGAGCCGTTGCGCCGATGTCCGCACAGTATATCACAAAATTTTTTTTTTTTTTTTGCTTAATATGTAATAGTGGTAATTGAAATCTGGTTCCTAAACTAAGTATGACTGTTTTTTAGGATCCAGTAGTAAACTAAGGTAAGTGCATGCATATTCACCTTCTATTTATATTTATTTTTGTGTATAAAGATTTGAATGTGTATGTATGTGTGTGTATAGATTTGCTGTATAAGAATGTGTGTGTATATGAGTATATATTAGTATTTTTCCAATAGTATATATATATTATATACGTGTGCATGTTGCTAGCATTACAATAATATACGATTTCCATGTAGAATCGCTCAAAATTCCCTGTCATGCAATAATCATCATCATCAATACAAGTAGATAAGATTGAAGTGTCTGTTTGTAATGTCAAAATAATAGTTTCTTTTCAAGCTCATACAGATATTTGCACAATAGCTAGACCTAAAAATCAGTCTTAGACATTTTTATCTGTCTGTCTGTCTGTCTTTTTGTTTCCGCTAATCTCCGGAACGAGTGGTGTGTGAAGGAGTAGCTTAGGCTACTTTTATTTTGGAAAAAGATTTAGGGTTCCACGCAAAATATAAAATATGTGCACGCGAACGATGCTGCGCGGGAGCTGCTAGTGATTATAATATAAATATGTTTAAGGGTAAGTACTTTATTAAATAAATGTATAAGGAAGTTGTTCTGTTTCAGAGTAGTTAAGACTTTTTAGCCATGATTTAAGTTTGTTTTTACATTGATATCTATTAAGTTGATATATATTCAAAATTTTATTAATTTTATTATACAAAAATCCGCTGATAGCCTTGTTGTGTCTAATGGTATTTAATAGGATAACATTTAGGTACGGACGGACAAGCATGCATCTCTGTCCTCATTTTTTGATCGTTGTATAACCTCTTTGCATCGATTTCTTTTTATTTATTTTTTATATTATAGGGGGCAAACGAGCAGACGGGTCACCTGATGGTAAGTGACTACCGTCGCCCATGAACACCTGCAACTCAAAAGTCACAAGTGCGTTGCCGGCCTTTGAGAAAGGAGTACGCTCTTTTATTGAAGGTTTGAAGGTCGTATCGGTCCGGAATTACAGCCAGATTTGCCAGTACGGGATCCGTAGGAAATCTAAAACCCAAAAGATCTATCCTGAAAATCTAATGCCAGATGTGACGTTAAGGAGCTTAAGATTTCTTACAGCGATAAACATTTTTAATAAAATAAAACGGGAATATCATCATCGGTTTAAGATTACCCATAGTTTTTGTAAAATTAATTGTAATAAACTGACAACACTAATAAATCTGACATATCTATACATACAACATTTTGAAATAACGTATCGTATTTTCTCAGAAAATAATAGTATCCTAATTAAAATTAATTTATAATTGAAAGTAATCTTTGTGT
The DNA here is from genome assembly GCA_949752705.1 of Callimorpha dominula. NCBI lineage: Eukaryota > Metazoa > Arthropoda > Insecta > Lepidoptera > Erebidae > Callimorpha > Callimorpha dominula. The sequence goes on along the minus strand of OX457006.1, from coordinate 5,762,029 downwards.
TGTTATAATGTTTTCCAATGTAATCAACAGATAATTTTCTTAAGCACGTCGCCGCTTAGTGGTTGCAATAACACTGACGTCGGTGACATGCGAGTCTACCAAATATAGTAGACTTTTACAGCGCCGTTCTATACGCTGGAGTCTTAGCTTCCATCTTGTATCTTTGAACTTGTATCTTTAGCATCTTTGAACGCTAAAATACAAATGTTTTTTTAACAAAAAATAGCTGCTCTACTCAATATGTGTATATTGATTACAGCTACTTAGTGACCGACTAGTTTGACAGTAGACCGACATGTTCCATGTTTAGTAACGTTACTTACACATAATTAACTCAACCTAGGTCAGACCTTATTAGAATACGAAGCCTTTCTGCACAAGAGGGCACTTTAATTATTATTCATTGCACTAGTGCCAACAATGGCTACAACGGTCACTTTCCAATTGAGACAGCCGCAGGATTGTCCAAAACTGAGCTCAAAATAACTTTTATAATTTGCGGTGTGGCGCACTACTTTTAGTTGAGGCACTTTGCATGGTAACACTGAAGTCCACAATGTGTATTAAATGCTAGAGCAACACGGAAACACTTTTAAAACATATACAGACATAGCTAACCTCTGTTTGCTATTGAAATAAGCAGTTTGTGAGGAAGTAGGTAGCTTGTAAGAGCTCTTGCACTGGACATGCGCAAACCATGTCCGATATGGGATTGAACCTGGAACGGTTCCTTTCCTTGTCGTTACTAGTTCCAGGAAACATGTCCGAGGAACTAGCTAGTTCCTTACTTTTATCCGGACATTGTAGTTCACAGTTTTATTTCGGTTCAGACAGTTCCTCGGACATACATGATAATTGTAAACAATATCAATTGATTTTCCTTCATACTCAGATACAGGCGTAAGACTCAACCAATAATGTACAAATAATAAAATAGCGTACCTAACTAGACTTAAAATATTTGAAATTATTGTATTGACTGGGTCTTCAAAAATCAATACATAGTATAGGTACATAATTAAGTAATATTTACATTAATTATACATCATAATACATAATATACTATATATGTAGGTATTTATTTATAATTGCTAACATAAAAAGCAGCTTAGGCACCTTTGATGCCTTCAATCGTTGCCTTCTGTCTGTTAAAGTAAATCCTACTTTTCAAAACACAGGGAACGGAACGGAACTGAAGTAGTGGTGGTCGGCCCGGAGCGGACTGTTCGTTATTCGTTCCACCATTCAATACCGCTCCGGCCGGTCCTCCAATCCGCGTGATCGTTCCGAGGAACTGTGGAACTATTAGGTTGAGCTTGTCGGAAAGAACTAACACAGTTCCAACTGCAGACATAGTTCCAGGAACTATTACGCTCCGGAACTAAACATGTCTATCTTGCACCCTGCGCCTGGTGAGTAGCAAGAGGATGCGACAGGAAAATCGCCAATTTCACACTTGGTATTGTGTGTATAAGCCACAGTATATATTGTTGTTTGCTCCATTGATTAGGTTTAAAAGAGAAAGATAAGAAGAAAAGGTTGTTACTGCTTCCCGAAAAATACCGTAATGGATAAATAATGAAAAATATCAAAAATATCAAACATTTGAAGAGACAAAGAATCTTCTTCACAAACTCCAAAACGAAGAAGTATACTAGTAGTTTGAAACAAAAATACAACGAAGGACAACGCACCTAAACCATGCGGTTAGAAACTACCAGCAGGAACTTTTCCACTCTTAGGACTTCCATGTTTTCATAAAATGTACATGGAACCTTTGTGATATACCCAAATTATTAGCAAAGGATAATTTAATATTGGCAATACCTACTTTGAAGTGGGTTAAAAACATAAAACATATAACCTATTTACCTTATCTTTTAATTGTAAAGATTCTTACTGATCTACACAGAGGAAACGAGCCAGAGACTGAACGTGACACTGACCCCCAGACAATGACACACTCACTATCGTAGCTTGACTGACCTCCGGGCTACTTACTGATAACGACATACATACATCATAAATCAAATTTTAACGACACTAACCATTCAACTTGCATCATAGGTTTGTAAATTTCATCTGCATCGAAGGGGGGCAGCCTTTACCCTAGTCTTTATTATGAGTTTATTTTTCTACAATAGACCCAAGACAGCCAATTAAGGCACTACCCTATATGTTTTTAATTGGTTCATACTGTTTAGATCTACTGTATTAGATGTGAAGACCTATTCACTAGAGATAAAGCAACTTAGGACATGTTATATTATCGGTCTATGAATTTCGAGATAAGTAGGGAATGTAATTTAATATATTGAACTATGCAGAGGAAAAAACGGTTATGATCGTGAAACAATAGTAAATGTTAAGTCTTTATGACTTTTAACCCCCGATGCAATAAGAGGGGTGTTATAAGTTTGGTGTGTCTGTGTAACTGTGTGTCTGTCTGTGGCATCGTAGCTCCCAAACAAATGTACCGATTTAAGTAGTGCGTTATTTGTTTCTACAAAATTCTCGATAAAGTCACCTTGACTTTATCGAGAATGTTTTCAGATATAATTCAAGATAATCTGTTCAGCCGTTCGAAGATCATCAGCTGTTTTCTAAGCGTTGAAGGAATTTTCGAGTCGGGGGTGTTTACAATTTTAAATTTATCAACTATTTAACATTTAATTCCAAGAGCAACAATTTAGTTACATAGATGTTATCTTTTACTATAGGTTAAAAAAAGGTTAAATGAAAACACCTGTGTAACTAAATTCGCTGGTTTGCGAGGATATCCACGTAATTTAAAATTCAGTCGAATTGAACAAAGTATGCCAAACGATCGCAATCGCATCTTTGATATTTTATGGTGAACAGAAATGCAACGCCGATTTCGTGCTAACGTTCGTTAGAAAGCGACAAGTTCATTATATATTTGAAACAAAACACCTTAGCGGACATCACAAATCATTGCCATTCTCTAAAATCAATAATTTTTACTTCCGTCGCTGTTCTCGCAAACCAGCGAATTGTTTCATGATGTGGCGTACGACAACCACGTGTGAATGTTACGAACACTCTTTGAGAGAAATGGCCTGTATTTGAGATATAAAGAAACGCTGACTAACTGAGGCTCTCACGGAGATACCTAGAGAGAATATTTCTCCCCTTCGATCACCAACAAATTCAGCGCGAAATAGAAAGCCGACGTTTTTTTTGAGTCTGATTGGTAGTTCCAGCAATTATCGTGTTTAAACAAAGAAACAAACAAAAAACTGAGGACCAGCTAAATAAATTTGTGCATTTATATTTTACTTACGCAAATCTGACCCTGTTTTTCAATATCGTATTAAGCTCAAGTGGCTCCCTATTCGACTTCGCCGAAATGCTCATCTTCTTGCTCTTCTTTACAATATTTTGTTTAATCTCTCTACTCCCACCAACCCTAAAGAACGCTTCGAGTTCTTAAATGGGAGGTTTCTGAGGTCGTCGGAAAATCAGCTACTGAAAATACCGTTGCACTCCACTAATTTCCTACATAAATATTTTACGGTCCATGCAGCTCGCCTCTGAAATGCATTGCCTGATTGTGTTAGGCGTGTTCAATCGCTAACCACTTTTCAAAAACTGGTCTTTGCTTACTATCTCTGATCATAGTAATGATCTTTTTAATACTTATAATTTTACTTACAACTTACAATACAGGATATTTCCATTACATTTTTGGTTATTATTGATATGCATTTATTATACGTATGTATTTATATGTATTTAGGTATATGTATGTGTGTTTGACTGTATATAATATGTTTAAAGTTTATATGTAAGGTACAAGTACATTTAAATATTATGTATATTATATTTTTCCTCTTCCATTCTTATAATTTCAATAAATTACTCAGAGAATTTGTGCATCTGTTAACTGCCCTATACAGAAATTCATTTAATCTGTCCATCTAAAGGTTGTCGGTAAGAAATCGCAACTAGCGATATGACCGCCGTTTGTACTTGTTTTATGGTATACAATAAAGAATATTGGATTGTATTGTATATTAGTATAGATACACAATTATTTTTATCAGTAAGATACTGAATTTTCTAGATTTTTCGAAATTACTAAATATATAAGACTGGATGAGAAAACAAACCCAGAGTATAAACATAATCTGTAATAAGAAAACAAAAACATTAAGAAGTATTTTTTTTGTGCGTGTGTAAATTTTTTTTTGTTTTTTTTGGCGACGTCCACGCGGACGCGGACGCCGCGCGTCCTCACAGCTGGCCACTATAGCACGATGAGGAGAAAATCCTTCTTGTCCACCCGCGGCCACACTCAGGGCGGTGTGAGGCGCTGGAAAGCGCAATATGAGCAAAGAAAATAAAATATCAAATTCAAAGATATAATGAAATGATAAGATATGAGAAAAATGTTACCATTGCTAGAATTACCAACACGTATAGAAAGAACGACAGTCCTATATGAAATTAAAATAAGTTAATACAAATTTATTTATTATTGATTTATTACCAATAATAATATTTGTATAACTTTTTTTACAAATTTTTATTGCCGTTTATTGTAATATACTTCAGTTGGGAGGGAATAAGCCTTCATGTCAACAAAAGGCGGCTGTAAGTAAATACAGATAGGATGCCATAGTTGTTCATTACATTTTGATTTTATGCATTCGCGGTATTCATTGACGATACTGATGCAAGACAAAGGAATGTGCTACACTGATTATTGTAACACATTTGTTATTCATGGTTCATTATCTATTCATAAAAGTATATTCATTGTGTCATTTACCTACTGCATTTTTGTACAGTTAGTATATTAGTTACTCGTTTACGTGATACAACATTAAAATAATTTCATGTGCTATTGTTATACCTTCTGTAGGTACCTTTAGGGGCTTTTCACGTCGACTTTTACATCGTCGAAATTATAAAAAATGAATGGGTTACAAAATTTAATCATTTGAAACATTATCATAAATTTAAAATATTCGAAAATCACTTCAACGAGCGGATAATCTTCTCTTAGATTTTCTTGAATTATATCTAAGAACACTCTCGATCAAGTCACCTTTCAAACAAAAAAAAACATTCTATCCATTCCGGTCCATTCTATTGGGAGCAAGGATGCCACTGACAGATATACAGACACAACCTTCCATACCTTCCAGTATCTTGACTGAGTATCCTATCACTTGCTACATCGTGTCGAAAGACCGTGAAGATGTAATTGATTCGATTCCGGAAAGGTTTTTCAACATATCTCGGTGGTCTGGTATTATCGACGGGTTCCAGGCTTCCAGGCCCCAAAATAAAAATGTAAACACTACATTAATGAAGTAAATTATTAAATACATATCAACCCGACACATACCTGCAACGGTCGACATCAAATGAAAATGTAGGCACCATATTCTTTGATGGTTTTATGTATATAGAAAGCATAAGAAATGATAACAGTTGACAATTATAATTGTCAGATTAAATAGGAAATTTTGTATAAAACTTGGTCGAGTCGTTGACGCTCAGTCACTCGGGAATTCGGGATATTTGCTAATATTTCTATGAATAATATATATGAATGTATGTATCTATCATATTCATAACAGTCCTGCACAGCTCTTGTTCACTTTATTCTTTTAGATTCTTCGTTTGAACGCTCATCATAAGCACGAAATAGATTGTGATGATTAACCTTTTAACTACATAATTACATAACAAAGGAATACCATTTATTCTACTATTTACATTTATATATATTTATTTATCCTACAATTTATTTGGAAAAGATAAGCCGGGAAATAATGGCTTTCTGTTGTCATTAATTTAGCTTAACACTAATGTCGATGCCTTTTATATGCCTGTCTGCTTGTAACATTTACTGGAAACTGAACCATAAACTTAGTATGTATACTTACTATCGTAAAGTATACTAAGTTTATGAACTGAACATAGAACAGGTAGCGCCATCCAGTGACGTCACTGAAAAGCTTTAGCTCGCCAAGGCTTTACGAACTGGCGTGTAGCTGAAAACAGGACGATGTGAAAGCTCGCTTTCAACTTGGTTCCATTACCGACCACCCCTTCCTAACAGCTACTCTAAAATAAAATATAGATGGCGCTGTTCTTCACGATCCTTAGTAATCGTGTTGTTTTATTCCCTAAAATCTCAAGGAAAGCACTCCAGCTTCCATACTCATCCATGACAGTACCTAATTTGTCAAACGATGTTGTATGGTTTGAAATAAAAAAGTCAATTTTCTATAGACAATTTTTGGTTTAAAATATTATGAATATACTTAAGTCGTTATATCTAACACAGGTCTGTATTCAAACTTTGTTTAGTCTAGACGCCCCGATATATTTCAAAGGAAAGAAAGAAGACATCTAACAGATTTCTAGTTTTAGGCTCCGTTCTAAGGACTGAACGATGGTCGTTTTGTCACAAAAACATAAATCCAATAAACATCCGCACCTGACCTCTAATCAAACTTTTTACTTTTAATGTAAACTTGTTTTACGCAAATTAGTTATAATGCGCGCTTTTTGTACGCCAGCAAATTTACAGAAAGCTTAGTAGCTACGTTTGGACACATTTTTATTAGAGAATAAGTTTCGCGATTTATCGCCGAATACAAGACAGTTAAATTATTATGTTGGAAAACATTATTCGTAACTTCATTGACGTAGGAGAATAATGAAGAGTAGGTATATCAGTGCAAAATAATAACATTGTGCGTTTTGCAGCAGTGTATGTACATATATCTGACCCAAGCATATGTCTATCAAACGATTGAAAGTTTATTGAGAAAATACAATCTTCTTACGTAAAATTTATGTGCAATAAATATTTCTTATCGAAACTGCTTTTGCTTACACAACGCAAAATATTTATAGTTCAACTCAACAAACGTGACTGATGGCATAACTTTTAAAATTGTAGGAAACTAATTCTACAGAATGTAGAAAATAATATTGTAACTTTTGAGGCATATGTAGGACTATGTAAGGGGGTAAAGCACTACAAAATTTTTACTACTTATGCGTTACAAAAAACGGCGTTTATGTAGCACTCTGTTAGGCCTTTTGTCCACCGCCGCCCTCACCGGCACCGAGCCGTCATGCGTCACCGAGAATGAAAATATTTCGGGCTGAGTTGAGAGAGAGATGATGTGATGGCGGTCCTGTGTCCACCGCGATCGATCTCGGAGCACATCGCACCATGAATTCTTTTGCAAAATATTATATTTGAATACATCCTTGATTTTATCCCACATACATTCTTTACTTTTTATAGTTTCTATTAATGAATATATGTAGGTATTTAAATTTCCTGGCCAAATGGAATATCGGAATAGGTAGAGAAAGAAAGAAACAAATGTTTTGTTGAACACATACATACACAGGTGTAAGAGATTTACAAGGCTTATAATTTTATTATAGTAACTCTGCATGAGTAAAATATGTTCGATAGCTCATCATAATGCCAATTCGAGGAAGTAGCGCTGGTTCAAGCACACTGTTCAGTACTACGTAACTAAGAAAACACCTGTGTATGCTTACTTCCAGGATTTCTTCAAGGTTTTCGACCTGGTATCATACGACTGCCTGTGGAGGAAACTATTACAGGACACCAATTCGTTGTTGGGGTATTACAACCAGTACAACTATGTAAAATGGTCTGGAGTCCTGTGGGATGCTTACGGGTTGGTATGTGGGGTGTGGCATGGAGGACTTAGTTCACCCAAGCTTTTTAACTTGAACGTAAACCAGCTGATATATGGGCTCAGTAAAGTCAGTGTCGGATGATCCATTGATGGGCAATGCGTTAATAACAGCAGTTACGTGGACGACATGGTTTTGCTGAGCCTATCTATCAGTGCTCTTAGGAGGCTCCTGTGTATATGTGAGGATTATACGGTGGCTCATGGTCTCACATACAGTCTCAACAGTCACCTAAGGGGGCGCTCCGCTTACTAGAGTTACGCGTTTTAGGTACCTGGGACACTGGGTCACTGATGATCTGTCCGACGACATGGATTTAGGCTTGATTTCCTCATAAGCTGACGTCTTTGACCGACGTCGGCGGCGCGTACGAATTTTCACTAGTTCTATGAAGCACCGCACTGCAACGCCGGCGTCAGCGGCAGATGGTTTCCTACTTTTCTGTGTCATACGCGACCGACGGTAGGCGCCGCCGACATCGGTCACCGATGTCAGCTTAGGAGTAAATCAAGCCTTAGAAAGGGAACGCGGGGCATTGTCAGTGAGGTGTAACATGTTCGCTCGTAGATGCGCGCGATGTACAGAAGATGTAAAGGTAGCGTTGTTCAGAGCGTACTGCCTGCCAGTCCACTGTACACGTGCGCCCTATGGGTCAATTACACTCTACAATGTACAATGCTCTTCGTATCTAATACAATAACGCCTTCCAGGTAATTTTGGGGCTACCGCGCTTTTGCAGGGCGTCGGGGATGTTCACAACAAGAATTGTGCCTGACTTTCGTGCGACAATTCGATCTCGAATAGCATGCCTGATGCGGCGAGTGCGCGATTGCTGCAATAACCTGGTAGCTACTGTTGCGGACAGGACGGATAGTCCGATTATGTGGCATTGCATGACGATAAATAGAGCGTCATTCAAATATATTAAATAAAGTATATATATATCCGTGTCAACACGTGGCCGGGTAGCTAGCTATATATAAGTATATGACTTAATATAAGTAGCTACCCGGTCACGCGTTGCTGTGGCTAGAGAATGTGCAATAAAAAAACTAAATCTGTAATGTTATTTAGAGTAATATAATTCCTTAAACTTTCTTTCCAACAAATAGTTTTATACCCAGCTAACCACTTCTTTCTCATGACGTTAATGACATTTTTAAGTTACTCTTGTCACTAAAAGAAATTAGTTCGATTTATTTTCCGCAACGTGAGGAGGTTTTTTTATTTTCTTGAGAAGGCTATATATTATTATTATTAATACTACTTGTTAAAGCGAGGCAAAACTACGATGGCTGTAAACAATATCAAAATGTTATAATCGATGCGAAATACTGCGTGTGAACGCGCCGACCTTCACTTTGATCGGTTATTTTGTCTGTGGCTCTGAAAAAAAATGAGGTGTTTTTGTTGTTTTATTGTCAGTCTGCTTTGCCATCTTTTTTAACCGACGAAAAAAAAATGGAGGTTCTCAATTCGAACGTATAATATTTTTTTTTTTTTTTTTTATGTCTGTTTAGCCCTCACTCCGTTATTTATGAACCGATTTTGATTATTCTTTTTTTGTTAGATAGGGTATACCTCAAGGGTGGTCCCATGTCAAGGAAGTCAGGTTCTGATAATGGGATCCTGAAAAAATTGAGAGAAACCCTCGAAAATTGTAGGAACGAAGTGTGTCTGTAGTGTTTCTGTTTACTTTTTCATTACTTTATCAGGTATTGCGTTTAGAAATCATCATCATTTTTCATCATCATCATCATGATGATGAAAAAAACTATAAAATAAAATCTTTTTCACAAAAAATTAAACCGACGAAAAGAACTATGAAGCAAAAAATAAATAAACCTTAAGTTTTAAGTATTGAGCTTATTTACATAAACTATATTATTTTATATAAACTTATTTTGAGTCGGCGCCAAATAAAAATTTTGATAATTAATCAGTTTGTTGTTTGGCGCCGACTCAAAATAAGTTTATATAAAATTTGATAGTTTATGTAAATAAGCTCAATACTTAAAACTTAAGGTTTATTTATTTTTTGCTTTTTAGTTCTTTTCGTCGGTTTAATTTTTTGTTAAAAAGATTTTTTAACTCTAGGTATTTAACTTTCTGATTAGCTTATTTGACTTCCTGATAAGATTTTATTATTTGATTTAACTAAAATGACTTTTGCTGAAAAGCAACGATGAAATAAAGGAAAATATTAAAAACATACTGAAAAATATAAAAGAAAGAAAAGAAAATTATCATGTAAAGAAAGTCCTGTGCGGTAAAAGTTTAAATAAAAGTATTACCAAAAGATTAATTTTAACTGTGTTTTAAACGACATGCGACATCGTCATACAGAAAAAGCAATAACTTCTAATTGAAAACTTTAAAAGTTCTGGGACAGGATCTAAGCTGCTACAAAGTAAGCATGGGCACTTGGAACACTATCACTACAGTTATAATTTTAGAATAATTACTCATCCCGCTAAAAATAAATTGTTTCTTTGTGGTTCATGGCTTTGTTATGTCGAATTCCAAATTGAATCCAATACAAGTAAAAAACGTACCTCGTATGAAAACGTAATAACCAAAATTGAGATTTTTTGACTGAATAACAGAACCAAGTAAAACATACAATAACCTACCAAATTCAGAACATTATAATTTCAGTAAACTGTGCTTCAACACCTAAATAGAAAAATGACGCTATTACCGTCGATGACTGCGGCGTTGGCGGATCTACGTTCGTGCCTAAGTGAGATGTCACCCGTTGATAAGCCCCTATCTATACATAAGAGTCGATACACATGTGTCAGAAGCTCGGAGCATTAATCACCACGATGATAGCCGCCAATTAACCGTTGCTGTGTACTCAATTGCTAATAATTACCTTCGTAGAGTTCAGCGTTTCAATGCCGGATGACCCATTATGTAGTGTTGATAACTACCTATAATAAGTTGCCTACGTATACGAATGAGTTTGTCGTAAGTTCTTGAACACCAATGTCACTGTATTTTGTGAAGATTTTGTTCGTTTTGTTTATTATAGTAGTGGTACCTATGTGGTGATATATATATATACATCCTCACAAACTGTCACGTTTATAATATATATATATATATATATATATATATATATATATATATATACATATATAAGTATATATTTATTTTTTTATTTCAAATATAATACAGAAGGTGTTGTGTTTTATACAGAATCATCATTAAGTATATCAGAACAAAGATTATCAAAGACTTTTTCTACCAATGCTCAGTTGCAGTTGCTCCTTGACACTGGTCAAGTCGCCGATCCATCTAGGAGTGGACTGCGATCCATCTAGTGGAGAAAGCAAGGACCAAGTGACATGAAACCACTGATTGAGGCAGCGCAATACTGCTCATCGTAGAAGTCATCGTGGAAGCCATTGACGACGAAGCTGTAACTTAAACAGGAAGTTCTTTATTTATTTTTGGCAGATCTGACATTGCACTAAGTATTGAAGAAAATACATATTTTCTATTAAGTCCTTTTTGTAGAAAGAAAAAATAAATTAAAAATTAAAAAAACCCCCGACACAAAATAATAAAAATATGTATGAGTATAACGTAAAAAGCTAGTCAAGCCCTTCCATTTGATATCCATATTGAGGGAGTTGTGAAAATCTTTTAATCCGCCATTTCGTGGTGGCGGCCATCTTGAACCGATTTTCATTAATCATAGCTAGGAACACTCCCGACTAATTCACATTTCAAACAAAAAAAAAAAAAAATCAAAATCGGTTCATCCGTTCGGGAGCTACGATGCCACAGACAGACAAACACACACACACACAGACACGTCAAACTTATAACACCCCGTCGTCGGGGGTTAAAAACACTGTGGGAAAAGTACTATCTACTACTGTCTACTCCCAACTAGCACTGTTGTCAGAATACAAAATCTCGAAAAGTCGTACTTTTTCTTAACACGGCAGAATGGATGACCTTATCTATGGATATATGGGTGTAATTGCGGTTTGTTTTTCATTCATATTATGTTACTAGGCCTTGATATCAAGGTCTTGTCTATAATTGGCATCATCTTGATAATACATAGTTATTTTATCAAATGTACAGTAATCACTACTGTTGAATTATTATAGATACTTACGTAAGAAAGTGCAATCTTATAAGTACGTATACAGAAAAAAAAATATTTATGAAATATATTTATTACATCTACTAAATAAAATGGACAATAGATAATTATTGCTAATGCACTGTGAAGTGTTAAAGGAAGTTCTTAATAAATTCAGAAATCAGTTGGAACAAGTTCTGGTCAATACGGTTCGCACTGTTGGCAGTGGTAAGTTTCCAATCATAACTCCTGGAGTTTTGAGGCGATCCGTGTGCAGTGTGTAAGTGTAATGTAAAGGAGTGAACAAGCTCAAATCAAACCTCGCTTTGCTTCATCTGATCCAGTCTTCCGGATTGCAATATAGGGATCTTGACAAAGCGAGCTGTTTCTGTTAGAGTCAAAGTAGGCTTTGTCTTCGACAGACAGAAACAGCTCGCTTTGTCTTCGACGGGATGATATACTAATGTTACGATTCATCGCAATTACGACCGTGATTTTTACCGTAACGGGACGTAAGAAGTTACGTAAGCCTATTTACAAATAGGCAGGTTTATCTATTGTCAAATAGAAAACGTTAATTTGATGATGTAAGCTTTACAGCACTTGACTACCTCAATACTCATTGTTCTATTATACATTAAACAAGCCATTTTTATGATGAGTTTAGAAATCAGTTAAGTACCTATATACATATACATATACATGTATATGTATATATACCTATATACATGATTGAATTGTAGAAAGTGCTTTCAATCATGAAATCTTCTTAATATCCTACTAATATTATAAACGTGAAAGTTTGTGAGGATGTATGCATGTATGAATGTTTGTTGCTATTTCACGCAAAAACTACTCACCGATTGCGATGAAACTTAGTATGTAGATAGGTGGAGACCTGGATTAACGCATACGGCCTGGCCACGGGAATAGGCGTCGCGAACGGCGGTGCGGCGGGCGGGGCGGCAATCCACGCGGCACAGTTTGCACGCCATGGCAGGCTAGGCCCACTCCGGTCAGTAGGTATGAAACTACAGGTACCTAGCAGCGTCGTCGAGACGGACGAAATTGCTGCCACGCGCCGGCTAGGTAGCACGTTACTTCGCTACTCACTCACGCGCTACGTCGCTTCGTCCGTTCGTCGCTTAGGAATTACGATAATATTATCTTTCGATCGATTACCTATTAGGCTATTACACAATATAGTACTAAAAATAACTTAAGAAAAATGAAGGCAAACGCAAATTGCATGGTATTTGGCTGTTATAATAATAACAAGGATCCAAACCTCACGTTTTTCAGACTTCCAAGGGACATCGAAAGGTAAATAAATGCACGTCTACTTATAGGTAATTAGTAGATACTACCAAGTGCTAACTTTTGTTGCCCTAAATTATGTTTTCCGTATTTACGTAGTTAGATTATATTATTAATTATAATCAGTATAGTTAGATACTTACAAGTTCTGTTTACAAGGTCAAGTTTAGCTTTGATAAGTGTATTTATTTATTAGGACCACAACAACAGATAAAATAAATTTGAAGTGTCCGTTTGTAATGTCATAATGACAGTTTTATACTAAATGCGTATGAATGTTTACACGGTACTTATACAAAATAAATATTTTTACATTTTTGTCTGTCTGTTTGTTCGACTAATCTCCGGAACGGGTGGACCGATTTCCACGGGACTTGCACTGGCAGATAGCTGGTGTTATAAGGAATAACTAAGTCAAGTTTAGCTTTGATAAGTACATTTATTTATTAGGACAACAACTGATACACATCTTCTGTAAAAATAAATAAAATTGAAGTGTCCGTTTGTAATGTCATAATGACAGCTTTTTACTAAATGTGTTTTCACGATACTTTACCAAAAATATTTTTTTTTACATTTTTGTCTGTCTGTTCCGGCTAACATCCGGAACGGGTGGACCGATTTCCACGGGACTTTCACTGGCAGATAGCTGGTTTTATAAGGAGTAACTTAGGATAGTTTTATTTTGTAAAAAAAATTAGGAACATAAAGATAACATTAAAAAAGTGAGGTAAAACTACAGACAATTTAAGTTCAAACCTAGTAAGTAGGTACATTTACATAAATACATAAGAAACTACCCAAGTTTGGACCCAACATAATCTGTTTTCTTAAATCTATAAAGTATAAATACAATAATAGATAAGTAGCTATTTTACTTGTATTTAAGTGTTTAGGTAGGTATGTAGTAAGATTTTGATGATGTAGACAAGTTTCATATTTTTTATTTGCCGATTTACGTAGGTAAATAATGATAAATAACGGAGACTAAGCATTTTAAAGTATTAAAAATATAATAGACCAAGAGCTGAGGCAATATTTTTGTAAGCTTGTTTATGACCGTACTACGTAGGTTTCCCTTTAACATTATTTTGCTACGAAATCAGTAAGTATGGGTAAGTTGAATCAAACGAAAGTATAGACTACTTTGTAGTACTATTATTCAATCTGTGATTATGCCACGTTTAAATTGTATTTTTTTTAAATACGATTATTACGTATTATATCGCATTTTTTTCACTAACCACTTTTCTGCTCATCTGTACGAATAAATAATTGGAAGTAATAGGCACAACTGGTTATTAAATATTTAGATTAATTCTTCTTACAGAAGACAACCTTAACGGCATCAGAACAGATAAGAGTTATGCGATAGAAAGAGAGGCAAGGTTTAGGTTAATATAGCCCGTTTGGAGATAGCGGTGTGCGATCTGAATTGCACCTTATTTTATCGGAGCAAGAGTCGCTATTTATTTAAATGGTATTGCGAAGAGGTCCTTCTGTACTAGTACTATTATGTATTCTGTGGCCATGGGCAGTTGTGTTTGCCGCCGCGACCAGTATAGACAGGAGATACTTCGCAACCGACTCTGCTTTAGTCGACGGAATTAATCAAATATCAAACTCAGATACATGATATTTATATAATATTAAGAGTCGTATACTCTTCCAAATCATTTCATTTAATAATATCAAATAATTATCTTTTAAAAAAAGAGTATCACCGACTTCAATGTGCTTTTTAGTGGAAAGTAGATGTATTTTGTTTAAAATATAATATGGTTAGGCCAACTAAACGCACTGCTCCAATGAGACAGCGATGTTTCGGAGCAAAACGAAAACATCATCGATGTATACAATTTTTAGATATTTGTTGATTTGTAAGAAACTGCTCGACTGATTTCGATAAAATTTAAATGGGACTACCTGGGAAGTATACCCTTTGAAACAAAAAAAGAATTTTCAAAATTGGTTCAGGCGTCTTCGAGTAATCGGTGAACATACATAAAAAAAAAAGATTCCGATGAATTGAGAACCTCCTCCTTTTTAGAAGTCGGTTGATGACTTGGAATCGTATATTTCACGCTCGCTAAAGCTACCGAGGGAAACTTTTTTCCAGTCGTCGTTATGATCATAATATAATTAAGTAGTAATAAGTAAAAATAAACTATTATCCATTATCTTCGTATCATATTACCAGTGTATTTAAACAGGGGCACCAGATTAGGTGTCACATAACATCAGTGCAATGTGTGATGCAGGAAGTGTGCCGTTTCTTGCTTATCGCTATGCGTAGGTGTGCCGCGAACCACGAGTTATCAACCTTCCTGCTTGTGTTACCATGATGTACTAATATTTATCTAGTTTGATTTACTCATTCAATAGAACGTTTGTAAAAGCTTTATATTTTAATAAGCTGTTGCCTGCACTTCGTTAGCGTGAAAATATCCTTTCGTCCGTGTCCGTTCTATGTCCGTTCCCACTAATACCACCAGTGGTACTAGTGAGAAATCTCGTTCTCTATAGTACCACTATTTTTATTAATTTATATTAGTGGTACTAGTGAGACTGTTTGTCCCGCTAGTACCACCAACTAGTACCACCGGTGGTACAGATGAGAAGTTTCGTTCTCATTAGTACCACTTGTCAAATAGACCCGGAAGTACCTAATCACACTAGTTGAAATTTAATTAACTTTACAATTTCTATTTTGTATACATAATTATTTAACACAATAAACCATTAGTACAGAATAAAAAGAAGATGGAGTCCAAGAGTAATAATTTTTCATGTAGATATAATTTAAATAAAACCTTTTTTATATTTTATATTTATGAACTAACACATGACAAAGCATGTCATAGATCTCTTGATTTTTTGCAATTATTAGTATGAATTATATTTACAAAATCTTTACATATAAAATTATGTTTTGCATGTGTTCGTATTTCTTCTCCTCCTAAACGGCTTGACCGACTTTTATGACTCTTGACTTGTATTCGTGCGATCACCTGGATAGTTTCTAGCTATAGGTGGCGAGGGTAAGTGGTGCTATTATCGAGACCCAGCTAGTAATGTAATCCTGTAAACCTCCTACAAATTGACACACTTAGTAGATGACAATGTAGCTGTAGACCTTCAGGACAGAAGTCAGTCGAAAATTTCCACTCGGAAGGGTAACATTTTGAGAGCCACACTCTTACTTCTTGCCCCATGTTAAAGAAGTTCTGCTAACCATTAAGCATCTAATAAAAACGCTGAATCGTTTAGCCAGTAACAAAGCTTTTGAGTTTTATTTCAAAAAGGAAGTGTATAGGAGATCTGGAGACTCCAATCGCAAAGGGAAGATTTTGGAGTGTCGACCATAGAAAGTCCCTACTAAACGTGGACTTGATGAAAGTGACTGGTGGCATTAATGATAACTTTGGAAGAGGCTTATGTTCAACAGTGGATGTCCTTGAAGATGTCCAGAGATAGTAATTATGATAACAAGAGTTGGCAAAGTTGTTTGTTCTAAGCGAGGTTTTTGATTTCTTGATAACAGCAGCGAAATTCGCTTGGCCAATTTGCTTCCATAGTTTTTGTATTGGTAGTTTTACTAACGATCCCCTAGTGATTTTATAGGTAAAGAAAACAATTTTAACGATAGAAAAATACGTGCCATATATTCCAAGGTTGCCAGGTAAATTAATGGACGGGTCGAAATAATTTTACTTACCTAACAATGGACTGGTATTGTAACTATTAAAAGGCTAACTTCGTAATAAAATTTACTAATATACGTTTTTTACGTTTACGAGTGCATATATAAATTAAACATAGCTCAGGCCACAGCGAAAATTAATACCTTCAATTATATCAACTACATAGGTTACAGTTTTGGTGCCGTATACGTAAAATATGATTCCTACATATACAGTACATATGTATTTCGTGTCTGGGTGGCATTTTAGAGCCGTTTCCGAGACACACGAAATTTATTTTATAATAAAAGACGGATGGACTGCGTGAAAAAGGATATGGCTAGAAGGGGAGTAGGTATAGTGAACTGACGAATAACAGAGGAGAATGGAAGAAGAAAACACATTACGCCGATTCCAAATAACTTTTGGAAAAAATACAAGACGATGACGATGACAAGAATTTCTCGTTTAAAGTTATTAGATAGATAATAATAGGTAGATATATAATAATAAATACGATTTACGATCAATACGTCTAAGTAGTAAAACGTCCAATTAGTCGAATCGTCTATTCAGCAACAGGTACGTCTAAGTAGCAAATCGTCTTTGTAGCAAAACGTCTAACGATCGACACGTCTATGTAGCAGAACGTCTAACGTTCTGTGTCGATCGTAAGCCTATGTGTTAACCCAGGTCTCCAGCTATCTACATACCAAGTTTCATCGCAATCGGTTCAGTAGTTTTGGCGTGAAAGAGTAATACACATACATACATCCATACATCCTCACAAACTTTCACGTTTATAATATTAGTAGGATTTCACAAAGTAAATATATAGTTTTGAATCTTGAAGCTTCAAAACTATATGTTTAGTGAAATTTACAATAAATGAGCCAACACAACCTGTGAAATTTTCGTTTTATATAAAAAAGACAAAATATATATTTTTTTTATATTTTTTATTTCTATTCATCAAAGTAATCACCCATGCAATCTTGCATAGATTGCATGGGTGATTACTTCTTTGCCAACGCAGTGGCAGTTTATTGATACTTACCTTTCTTGAAGAAATAAGCTGGACAGGAGGCAAAAAATTCTTCAAAGGCATTTAGTACTGCCTCTCTGGGTATTGAATTTTTTTCCCGCCAAGAAGTTATTCAAGTTCTGGAAAAAGTAGAAGTCTGTAGGGTCAAGGTTGAGTGAGTACGGCGGATGACGGAGAGCTTCCAACTCCAGCTCTTGCAACTTGGAGACCGTCTGCTGTGCAGTATGAGATCGCGCGTTGGAGGAGCAGGAGCAACGGATACGAACGATTGATCAAACCTGGATGGAGATGTGCGAGCCTCTCCATCATTGTGTTCAGTTCTTCACAGTACACATCTGGAGTAATGCTCATCTCGTATAGTAAGAAGCTGTGATGAATCACACCGCTGCTAGACCAACAAACAGCGACAATCACTTTTCTAGGGGTAAGTTTTCTTTATGGCATTGTTTAGGTGCTGAACCAGGATTCAACCATCTTTCTGAGGGCTGGCGATTGTCAAACAGAATCCATTTTTCGTCGCAGGTAACAATGCGGTTCTAAATTCCTTCGTTTTTGTGCCTGTTGAGCAGTGCAAGGCACATCTCGACGCATACTTCGCGCTGGCGATCATTGAGTTCGTGGGGCACCCATTTGTCAAGCATTTTTACCTTGCCAATTTGACGCAAATGGACCAATATTCTTTTGACGCTACCGTCGTCGCTAACGTCAGCTTCCACAATCGCCTTCAGCTCGTCATTGTGGACCAAAGTTTTCCGACGACCACGAGGTTTATTTTTAAGGTCGAAATTTCCAGAACGGAAGCGGGCAAACCAATAACAGGCGGTGCGTTGGTTTGTATGTTGACGTAAAAGATTCAAATGCGATGAAAACATAACACTAATCAACAAACAAACGACTACTTTTAAAAAAAGAAATCCATGTTTGTAAGATAAAATTAATTTGAAATTAGTTCTTAGCAAAAAAAAAAAATGATTTGAAATAGCCAGTACTGCAGAACGGCAATTTCATAGGTATTATAATTATTTATATGTAGCACATGTTAAAACTCAGATTTGTTTCTAATTAAAAAGGTCATCGTTAATCCCATTTGAAATATTAAAAATTCCACACCTCGCTTTATTCTCCGTAGACGAAAGATTTAATTTGTTAAATAATTGAATTTTTGAATTGACTAGTTAAATTTTATATTTTTATTTTATAAATATCTTAAATAAATAATGTACATAATTTAACTCGCATTTTATCTATTAATATAAAAAATTATATAAAACTAGAGAACACTTTTCCGTCAAAACTTCAAAAAAAAAAAATTCATGGCGAAAGACGATGACAAAAAAAGTGAGGCGCTTCATAGGTTTCGCACACTGCCGAGAGTCGGCTCGGCCCTGGGGCCAGGTACAAAGGCCAGATTATCCCTGTTGTATTTGTATAATTTGAACATTTCATCTCTTCTTGATCAAGTGACCCCAACTGCAACTAGATAAGTAAATATGTACTCCAATGAATTATTTAGGCAGAGTACCTATGTACTGACTTTGATACAAGTAATAAAAAATATTGAAGCAACA
This sequence comes from Callimorpha dominula, assembly GCA_949752705.1. Classification (NCBI taxonomy): domain Eukaryota; kingdom Metazoa; phylum Arthropoda; class Insecta; order Lepidoptera; family Erebidae; genus Callimorpha; species Callimorpha dominula. The sequence continues at coordinate 5,742,583 of OX457006.1, read as the reverse complement.
TCCTGGTGGTTTTGCACTGAAACATCTTATTATTAATCTAAAAGATAAAATTTAAAATTACATCAAGGAATATTAATTAAGAAGTTATGTTGTCATATTATCTACGTATTAACGGGAATTAACGCTATCACGAAAAGGTATTACATACCTCTGAATTACTAACTACCTGACTAACTTAACATTTTCTTAAATTATGTTGTCATAATTTAAGAAAATGTTAAGTTAGTTATAAGTACCCTTGTTTACATTTGCTGTTACTGCCAAGATCAAGGTCTTCTCAGTGAAAAATATGTATAATTTTCACAAACATTTACTTACATTGCAAACAAAGCAGATTATAATAATAATACATAATAATATTATCCATATTTATTTCCGTACAATTCATGGTTGTAATAATTTACACGACATCCATAGTTTTATTAAAATATAAATTACTATGCATGGGTAGCAGAGACATCTTTCAACAATCATCAACATATTTTAATCAATTTACACAAAATCTTAACAAATTATGTATAATTTGAAAAAAAAAGGGAAGGTAAACGATGTGTATAGTTATAATTGGAATTCAGATCTGAATAATGCTGTTTAATATTTTTGAATATTTTTGTGTATGTGTTGGTCTATAATCTGTTAATATGGTCTGGTCTATGTCTGGGTAATAATAAAAAAAATATATATATAAGTTTTCAGTCAGTTCCTTGCGGTAAATAAAGAATATATGCTATAAAATACATTAAAAGAAATAAACTGTTATTATAATTAATACTTATTGTTATAAACCCAACTTCTTTGCAGAGAGAAAGTTTTCTATTCAACTTGTATACTCTCTAATTGTACAATTGCTTATACATCTTAATAGTCGCACTTGATTTTTATTTCAATGAGAGTAATAATTTTTGCATTTTGGAATTCTAGGTGACTTTGACAAAAATCAAATAATAGTTAGTAAAAAAAAGTGTTTGCTGATTTGGCTAGAGAAATTTTAATGAAAACTAGCAACTTTAATACACCAGACAGACAGACAGATATTGTATTTAGTCTTAATCACACCTGTGTTTCTGTAAATAGTTAAGCAGAGGTGTTTTGTTACACAAAGGTACTTCAATTTGGAGACAAAGATTTAAAAATAACTACAGATGAGTCATCATGTAGATTCGGTGTCTTAACATATAACTAAAGGAGGCTCATATGGCTACGCCTTTCATGAAAATCTGTAACTTTGTGTCAAACAATAAATACTGAATGTCTAATTCATTAAACTTTGCCTTAACTGTTGATTGTTTGTTCTCTTTCCCTTGCCTTGCCTAATAAAATAAAAACAACTAAAATATTTAATAAGTTTAAAAACTGTCTTAGTTAATGTATGAAAAGATAGTTAAATAAACTGAATTAGGATAGGCCACCATATTAGGCGGTATCGCAACAAAATAAAAACAGTCTAGTTATTTTACTGTGGGAATAGAGATAGCAGGAAGCCAGAAGAGTCCTGACTTACTGCTATCTCAATTACCACGCTGTTTTACTAGAACTTTGTTCTGTGCATACAGAAACAATACCAGAACTTTTTTTTAGTATTCTAAATATCACAGCAGTATTGGACGCAGAAAGCCTATTTGCCAGCAATGGGATGCTAACATAGAAAAAAAAACTAGTGCGACATCATTGTTCAATTAGTTACGGAATATATAGTAGTTAAAATGTCCTTGTTTTGATAATGGATAATCTATTTGCAGGTAATAAAATTGTGCATTTACAAAGAGTTATAAAATGGGTGATTGTAAATTTTATTGTGATAAAGTCTGGATGTACATCTGAATTGACAAGAAATCTTGAAATTCAGAAAGTAATACACTATTTTCGACAGATTAGTACTAAGACAAGTAAAATTATAATTCATATCTTGATAAATTAAATTGTCTTAAATGTAATTTTTTTTTTATATTATGGGGTCATAAACAATATACAAACTTTTATATTCCAATGAAATCCTAGTTTAGGAAAAATTCTAACAAGATTAAATTTTTTTCTAAAGTTAAAAATCTCAGAAGTACAAAGGAAACACTTAATCCTAATTACTTTATAAGAAATACAGAGGAATAGAGCATGAGAACAACTAATAAGGCGTTAAGGATTTGGAACAAATTACCAAGTTAGATAGAAGAACTCAGACACTGTTTTATAGATGATTTAAATTACTTACCTAAGAAAGCAGCCAAAATCCACAAGCTTTTATTTATTAAGGCAACTATCACAGACACTGATGTTTACACACCTTCACAATAACATCAATTCATGCGGAAACTAACACTCAAATCTGCTGTGTTGATTCTTAGGAAAATCTGTTATATTTTTCTAGATAGCATTTAAATTTTTCTAAGTTTTAGTATTCCACACAAAACAAAATATGAAATCAGGGTCGTTAACAGTCATGAAGACAACATAAATAGGCTTTGACACTTGACAAAAACGATTCAACTCCACAAATCTTTACTAAATATCGTCGAGAAGTGAAAGGATTATAATATACGTGAATAAATTCGACACAATGTTTAGCACTCTATAATGTATGTGTAAAACACAAAACAGGTCCCACTTTTTTACGAAAACAATCGTTTCTAATTACGATAGAAAAATAAAACAGGTAGGTATGTTCGGAGTACGACACTTCACACTTACTACGCGCACGCGAGCGCAATAGTATTTTTTTTTTTCAAGACAATCACAGTAAAGTAGAGTATAGTTGCATTCTGAGAAACAAATGTGATAGAAAGAGATAGAGAATAGCGCTGGCTGGAAACTGCTGATACTGACAGCTGACTTGACTCAATCACATTATTTTAAGGACTGGTTCGCAGATGGTATTCAGTATTTTATAAATATTTCGTAAAAAAATAATTTTATTCATATGGTTTATTATAGTGATAATCATATAAAATATTTATTTCTCAAAAAATGTATGTAACTGAAACTGGAACCCGCTTTCAATAATAATGGAGCTATGGAGCAGGGCTGCCAGATAGTATAATTTGATACAAAATTTGTATAATTTAGTTATCTTTTGTATTCTGTTTGTATAGTAGATTGCATTGTATAATTGGATACAATATCATTACTGATGTTATATTGCGATAAGTACGTACATACACATAGAGATACTTTAAAGGAAATCATATCTGTGATAAACTGTTAAATCCCTATATGTTAAAGTTAAAACACCTTTTATTGAAATCCCTAAAGATTTACGTAATATATATAGTTGTACAATACTGATTTTGTATAATAGACTAACTTACATGATTTGGCAGATTTGGTATAATTTCTGAGATTTAGCGTTATTAAATAAGTTGTCCTTACTGGCAGCCCTGCTATGGAGAGCCCATTTAGGTGCCATTTAGTGACAGATAACAGATTTGTATTTTGTCTCGGTGGTCCTTTGTCTACATAATTTTTAGTTTTCTAGATGTTTTAGTCTATGTTATGACATGACTTTATGGGTTTAACTTTATGCAATTAAATATAAAATCTCGATAAAATCAGATTATATAAAAGTCCTTTTAGCAGTGAAGTTGGCAGGGAGTTTGCTGGAGTTTGCTCCCGGCTCTTTCTACTAATCCTTGAATTTAGGGATTGTAAACATGTAATAAAATGTCAGAGATTTACAAGGTATAACAGAAAAGTGCTCATATTTAATTGACGTTAAATCATTGCATAGCCGAAAAATATTGGAATAACCAGGAAAAGCGATTATTGTAAAAAAATATAGGTTAGCTAGGTACCTATAGGTATATTTTTGAAAATAAAAAGTCTCCGGAAAATGGGTTTCGTGGCGTAGGTGTACATTTCTACACAACATTATATTCTTTTTGACTATGCTTTTTTATTTTCTTACTAATCCGGACTTCCATCCACCAATTCCATCAACTTCCTCGATAATTAATACTTATAGTTATCGAAGAACTTTTCGAAGCAAAAAAGACAAAAATTGGATTGGTGGTAGAATGGATGGATGGATTGCCATACTAGAAATAAATTGCATACCAAGTCTTTGAAATAAAGCATTTGAATAAGTTGAGTAGTGGCAGAGGATATCAAGTTTTAGCAATCGCGCCATCTTACGAGTTATGCCATACTACCGTAGTTTGTAATAATAGTGGTACCTAACTGGAGTTTTTTTTCGCGATTCCTGTATTTTGTAAATAATAATTTGTGGCTGCTCATAAGTGTCGACTCTAAACTAACAATATCATATTCATGTCACAATATTTAAGTAATGTGATCTAATTATATATTTATAAAATCTTAACGGCGGGCTCTTTAATGAAATATAAATTATCAAAATACTACAGATAAAATACAACTAACGACATCTTACATCGATACATCACACTAAAATACAATGCCATTTCATCATCACAGATGGCATTGTTCACCCTTAATAAAGAAGTTATTTTATTTTTTGTGTTAGCGTTCAGCGGAAGACGTCACTTAAAAAAAGCTTACGACCTGTCTGATATTAATATTAATTGGTTACCAGTGCCTGAAAACACTGACCTGTGCTTGTAATGTTATCTAACCGCTGCGGTCGACCTCTTCTGTTCAGTTCAACCGTTATTTTCTATAGAGTAGAGGTTGAGGTCGACTCCAATTTGAAAAAAGAAATCTACGGTGCCTTATATTCCCCGCCTATTTCATATCAGTGATAATAATAATACCAGAATTCTTATGCTTGGAGGTGCGGACAGGCACTATAATTACTAGCGCGCTTCACTTTTCTCTATGAAGCCACGTTAATAGAGATGCCATGTATAGTCAGTGGAGTGGCGAGAAATTGATTAGGCGTTCTAGGACCTGAATAATGGTGTGGCGCCTGCCAAGTCTAAATAGTAGTTTTGCTACATACCCCTAATCTTATGTAAAGCAACATAGATCCCTCCCCCCCCCCCCTCCTAGTACTTCTACAGATTCAGATCTTCTACTGCGAAATACCGAATAACAAAACGTTAATAATATCACTTATCCTGTGGATATTTTATAATTTCTAAAGAAAATTATATAAAATGTGTGAGAAGCATGACAGAACTGGATCTAACGAACAAAGATCTTTTATATCGTAGGTGGGAACTGAATATTCACCACCATCTTTTATGTTCTCAGTTATGTACATTTGGTACATAACTAATAATTATTTTTGTGCTGAAAAATACAGAGCTTAATTTTGTCAGTTGGGAAATCGAGATATTACGAGAAATTAGGTATTTCTATGTATAAACATTTAACACTTGAATAGGTTGAAATAGTCGTATATTTCTTGGTTATAAATAACAAAACAATAGATTTATTTTAGTAACAGTAACTAGAACAATAAGCATTAGGTAAGTACGTACAACAGTCATCAATACTTATATCCAAAATTGCAAAACATTATCCAATCCAGCACTTGATAGTTTACAGAGTAAAAAATTTAATTAAGAATAATAAAATTCATTTGGTCGTATGAATTCCTTAAATAAATTTTCTGGATGTTGTGTAAAGGATATGCTCAGTTAACTTTGCTGCATTTCCTATTCTTTTTCATTACCTTTTATAAACTTCCACCTCCCAAGTGAGAAGTAGGTATAATAAACAAACACAGTGCGACATCCCACACGTCACAATTTTGCTAATCATCTTGGAGCTCCATTGGTTTTACACCGAGCTTATGTGAAAGAACAAGACTCGCATTTATTTGGTGTACCTTGTAGCTTAATGATTGATCATCATATTCAGACATTTCTCTAGCTTCGTAGTTTTCGAGGAGTTCTGGCAGTTTTGGATCCACCTGAAAATTTCGAGATTATGAAACTAAACGTACGCTATCTTTACCACTATGTATCGGAGACCAATCATTTGTCAAGTTTATTTGGATAAATTTGTATAGAGATAAACGACATAACATACTATGTGGTTTTAGTCGGTTGAGAGTCAAACATACCACTTTGTCATTACCCTGGTCAGGTGAGGACCGGTGGGTTCAACACGTCAAAAGAAAGGTGTATGGCAAAAGCACCAAGTCATAAAAACAAAGAAAGGTGTACACGTACAACTATATATTGTGGCGTGCAAAAGAGAAACAAACGAAAAGATGTAAAAGCCAAAAGGGGTTCCGTAAGCAAACAAACTTGTATGTAGTATGTAGATAGTAAAGTTAATCTTGAGAATCAACTCTCAAACCAACTCTCTCTTTTTGCCAGTCTTTTTCGACAGATAAACCTAACTTCGCATTTCTAAATACTCTCTCATAAACTCATAAGTCATACATCAATTTACAACAAAACGATGTCCAACCGCAAAAATATAAGTTTGTAATCACAATTTTTTAAATGTTATATAACAACAAATTAACGACTTTCGGATTTTTTTCTGTACTTGTACCGTTAGAAGTTGCTTTTAAACAAATTTCATAATTTTAGGTCAATGAGAAGTATCAGAAAAAATCAGACAGGACCCTTTGACCAGCAATTCTTATTACAGTTACATATTTATTATTATTACATTGGCTATTCTTAGAAACGGTATTGCGTAGTTTTGGTACTAAGAATTACTCTATGTATACAATTTTATACCCATCGAATGTTCTAACAAATACGGCTTATCTGATTGAAAATTGATTGTAAATTGAAACTTAGTAGCATTAATTGGTGCTGCTGTATGACTAACGATAATTAACGAAATTTCTTCACCACATGGCCACAGTGAGAATCAAAATTACTAAATAAAAAATCTGCATCACGTACTTCATCCCATTCTTTCCAAACTTCAATATACTTTGTGTATCTGCTATCAATGCCAAGTGCGAAGCAAGTAGGGTTGACAGCTATGAAGGAGTTAACGAGTTTGTTCGCCAACGGTTCGGCTGACCAAGATTGGAAATGTTCCTTACCTGGCAAATTAAAAAACCACAAAGTTGACGTTTCTTCGGAACCAAGTCAAATAAATAATACAATTATCTTTAAAAAAGGCGTTACCGACTTTAATGTGCCTTAATCATTTTTTTTTTAATAATTTGACACATCTCACACACGGCTGTCTGATCCCAAACTAGGCAGAGCCTGGACTACGGTAACTAGACTGCTGATAAACATACTTACATATTTCTCAATAGATACATACATATTATAGGTAAATTACACCCAGATACAGAACAAATGATCATGATCACAGAATTATTTGTCTTAGGTGGGAATCGAACCCACGACCTCTCGCTTAACAGTCATCCACTAACCACTAATTCAAATTCAAATTCAAATTCAAATTCAAATTCAAATTCAAATTCAAAATCATTTATTCAATTAAGACACTAAGTGACATTTATGAACGTTAAATTAAAGCTAGAGTTAAAATCATAGATCGGCGCAAACAGACGCCACAGCATGTACTGGATTGTCGAGGTAAATTAGGTGAAAACACCAAAATCTACTGCCTGCTTGTGTCGATCTATAACTTCCAGTTTCCAAAATGCGTAGAGCCTTATGAGAAAAATACTGGCAAAGAAACTCATGGCCACTCTTTTTAAAAGTCAGATCTTCAGGTACAATTGTGTTAGTGTTACACGAAAGGTAAACAGGATGCAAGCTGATGCCACCTGAATTTCATTTTATTGAAATGCTCCAAAAGCTAACGTACTGAAAAATGAAAATCACTCAGTGATACCGTTGCAGCGTTGCAAGGGTTTGAACCTATTAAACATAGAAATCATTCAAGGTGCACATCTACCTTCATTCAGTTACAAAATCTACTGTTAAAAATAATTCGTGACTGGATTAAGAGGCTAGAGTTGCTGCTGATCGAACCAAAATAATAGTATAGGCTAAAGCATCGCTGACTAGGCCGACCAGTCACCCCAAGCAGCACCCGTTCACGAGTATGACGCATGGACCAGCCATCATCTCCTTCGCCATATCAGAGGGAAAGAAATGACCCGCCCCATGACGACGCCGCAAGCAATGACATTTTACTAGACCAACAGGCCAGTCTACTCATTATAAATTTTAATAAGCTGTATCCTTCACCTCTTAATTTTTCACCTTTAGAGGTGGAATTTTTGTAGGATACAATAGCCTAATATCTACTGTTCATGAACTTTTACAAAACATTGCTTTTCTCAATGCAGGAATGTTAACTACAGAAACATTAAAATAATCGAATCGCCACCCGTTCAATACTTATTATCGTGTAGGTCCGGTGAACACTTGTAGTAAGAATAGTGCTTTAAAATACCGAAATCGCTAAAGGTTAGCCTATATTTGAAAAGCTCCCTTTATTTCTCCAGCATCCCACCATCAGATCCTAACCTGATTACAATGGGACCAACTAGAAAAAATGCCCTATCAAATAAAAAAAAATCTAAAGCGGTCCAGCCGCCTTCGAGTTAATATACCTAAAATAATTTTTTTTAACAAAATTAAAAAAATAATAATTTCGTAAACATCGTTGTATTTGTTTGTATGTTTGGCGCCGACTCCTAATTATTCAGGTATTTACATTAGTGTAGGCTTTTAGTTAGGCTAATAAGTTTATTTTTCGCTTTTCAATTAATTTCTTCTTTCGTCGGCTTAATTTTTTGTTAAAAAGATTTTTGGTAGCTAAAATATAAATATAATTATTTTCAGATATTCAACAATATTTTATTAGGTTTAATGTTCTAACTAACATTAATTAATAAGAACAAACACGAAATAGATGCTGTAAGCCGTTGATGAGTACCCTCGACTGGATTCCGCATCCATGATCAAATCAAATACAGATCTCCGTCATGTTGTAGTGTCATTAAAACTACACTACATACCTATGTGTACTAGTTTCAACAAAATCGGTTCACAGGTGTAAAGTCAATGGGTGAACAAACATTCGTCCCTATTTTTCTACCCTTAGAGTTTTAAATACGACCAACTTCGCGAAGTATGTATTCCTATTCAACAAAAAATAATTATCAAAATAAAGTTATGCTGGTCATATGTAAAAAAACAAATATACGGGTTGACTTGAGAACATCCTCGGCTACAAAAGCGGCCATGATTTTCCTCTGTCTTTAAAGAATGAGGGTTTTCAAGTTTTCAGAATGATATTTTGTTTTTCTTTTTCATGTAGAAGGGGGCTTAAAAGAACAAGTACGGTGGATGGTGAATGGTTGGTCTACAGAGTATTAAGAAAAATAAAGAAAATTACCTGGAAATCCCTTGAACAACTCTAGCATAGTGTCAAATCCTCGTTTATTGTATCCGGACGGGTTAATATCGCTAATTGGAGTCTGCAATTCTTTCTTTTGAATAAAAAACACTTGTCAGACCATTGCATTATAAAAGGAATATTCCATAAAGCTGCTTATTAACTAGGAATCTTATCTTTATAGGTTTATCTTCATAACATTGAAGTTTTATTGCTTTAACGATGAAATAAGAGACACCTCACACAGGGCCGTCTGAATCCAAATTAGGCAAAACCTGTACCATGGTATCCAGACTGTGGATAAATATACTTATATATCACTAAATACATACATTATGATAGATACATTATACCCAGACACAGAACAAATGATTCTGCTCATCACACAATTGTTTGTCCTGGGTGGGAATCGAACCCACGACCTCTGGCTTAGCAGTTAGGATCACTAACCACTAGACCAACTCGCCCGTTAAGGAAAGTATCAGTAAGTATATTATTAAAAGTGAGATTGTTATGTGGTGGTGGCTTTTTCGATTTTTGACAAGAGAAACTAAAAACAGTTGTTGTAAACTAAGGTGAAATGGTAATTGACAGTATTTAAAGCTTGTGTTAAATTTCAATGTCGAAGAAAATGGAATGAATGACACGTAGATCTTAAAAGAAATACGCAACACTGAAGAGTTTTAAGTCCTACTAAAAATAAGTACTCTAACGCAATTTGCTAACCTTTTCTATCTTTTGATTTTCATAGACAATTCGGATATCGCCGACTGGTACTAGCTCATTTTTACCACTTCCTATGTATAAAGGCTCAGTACTCGGAAGTTGTAACTGAAAATGTTCAATCGTTCATTTGTTAGTGCTTTCCTTGGAGAAACAAGGAATTTCCTCCTGCGAACGCTCTGGCAGTAGACTGAGTTCCCTGCTGCTGCTGCTACAGCATGGGGTTCTTCGAGAAGGAGGGTACAGGTTTTTAAAGGGTCGGTAACGCGCATGCGGGTCTCCTAGAGTTGCAAGCGTTTATAAGCTACTACAACGATAAAACTAATATTTCGTATGTGAGAGGGCTGACCTGAATAAAACTAAGGTAGTAGTAAGGTATTTAATACCGAGGATGTTGATGGAATTTTCAGATTGTTTTGGAAAAGTATGCATAAACAATAAAAAACAAAATCATTGAAACTGACATGAAAATTCATAATATGGTATTAAAAAATGTGCACCTACTGGAAACTACCAGTAGGAAAAACATATTCAACAGAAAAAAAAGTTTTTCAAAATCATTTTTTATTAAGTTAAATCAAATTTTTGTCGGCTACACATAACACTCCTAAAATTTACCACACCTTTCTTAAAAAACCCTGTAGGTACAGTATAGTCGATGACACTGAACTATTTGTAAATTTACATACTGCCATAAACATACCCTAGTAAGCACTCAAATATACATACAAAATCATGTAAATAAGCAAACGTCAAACATTTATTTACTTTTAACTACATAGTTCAAAATAATTAATTGCAATTTGTTAATTGTAACACTAATAGGAGTAGGATCTTATGGTAACACTTTTCCATCAAGTTAGTTCTAACCTCTTCCATAGAAGGTAGTTTAAAATAAACTATTTTTATGTTTAAAAAAAACAATATAAATAGATTTTAACCTGTTCATATAAGAGAGATGAGGGAGAACTTAACGCCATTCCGATTAACCCTCTGTCGGTTGCCTGTTTCACCCAGTAACGAAATGGTTCAACATCGTGATTTAATCCTGAAATACGTTAACTTTGACAATTATTAGTAGGAGGAAGGACGTAGCTCGTCACCTTCCTTAACTATCCGTACTATAGACCTTTTATTTATTTCTCATATAAATAATTTTCACGTAATTATGACTAAATTGAAAGTGTCCACGTTTTACCTGCGGTACAACGCATTTCAAGAAGTAGTACGTTGGAAAAAAATTATTAAACCTTTTTCAACTGATTGACAAATTCCCTGACTACTGATCCTGGAGGAACTGATGATCCTCTAGGATTAGTAGATAGGGAATTCACAGAAATGACTCCTTCACTCACTAAGAATGAACATGACTAACTTTTAAACTTTCGCGTTTCATGATATAATTATATATTTAAAGGTATGTAATAAATTTTCGTGATCGCGTTAATTCCTGTTTAAATACATAATGAACATGACCCCGTCATTGGCTCAGTAATAGCTACTATATCGTTATTGATAAAGATTACATCCAATCTAAAAACAAAGTTTTCATTTTGTAACTGTACCTGTAGCGATTACCAATCCCACTCCAGTTTTATTTGCAATCTTAATTGCTCGCTCCATAGCGAAGTGGCCTGCTGTAGCCCCCATAACATTTTTCATGTCGATCCAGGCCGTCGACGGTTCCTCCTTCAAAACTACAGGCTTATTGTTTGGTAGTAACAGGCCGCTCTCAATGTTATATACGCACGAATCTTTATTTATAAAAAAATATATTATTTTCTAAATACTTTTTGCGAACCAGGTTCTGGGTTTGCCTTTAATAACTTTGGCTGCCGCATAAAATCAATCAAAGCACCTTGCCAATCGCTGATCTGTACATACCTTCACTCGTACCGTAACAATAAGTATGTACCTACTTATATTTAGGACTTTTTCTTTAACTAGGGCTTTTCCGTTTGTGAGTAAAAAAAGTTTAACATCAGAGGGATAACATTGGTCACAAACAAGTGTCACCATTAGTGTTTATAAACATCAGAAACTGCTTATCATCAGGCAGACCGTGAGCTTGGTGGAAAGCTTAGACAAAAATAGGTCATTTGATTTTTGACGATTATTGTATTAATTACAGAGGCGAAGTAGTAATAGTTTGTAGCACCTACAATTATGTGAACAAGAAGAATTTGCTATTACCGGCACTTCATTATAAGTACCTACCTACGCTTAATTTCTTCATAACAATATTTTTTCTATACAACCAAAGCAATAGACAAAGGCAACAAAGATACGGTCTACTAGAGTACAGAACTGTGTTAATTGTTAAAATTCCAAAGTTTACAAAGTTCACAATGCAGTATTGCTTCATTGCTCCATTAAAGCTTCCTTTTTTGTTATTGTTATAATTGTGATTCATCATTAACTCTGAACAGGGAATGTATATTCGTGCTTACCTAATTTACAAAGTCCTTGGGTGGGAAGTCCCATTTTATCAGCATATATTAAAAGATCAGCTTGCTGCTTTGCAGGTCGAGTCTTGGCACCCACAGTCCTTAGGCAGTCTGTCATGAACCTTTTGACTTCCGATACTAACACTTTAACCATTTTACTTAACTGCCTGCTTCTATTTATAGGTGCTTAGTTGTAGGTAAAAGCGAGGTTAAAGTTGGTAGATACAAACCAGTTGATAAGAAACTGGAGATAGTTCGAGTGCAATGAATTGAAATAGCGGATTAAAAAATTAAAAAATGGGAGCACTGACATTATTTTTCTTATTGTTTTGTTATTTTTTATGCTCCAGGGGCTTTCGTTACATGTTTAAAATATTAGTTCATATTCATCATATGAATAATGAATAAATCTGAACAAAAGAAATGTTTTGAGGAGTTTAATGTCAACATGACGCAAAAAACATGCATAAAATAGAATTATTGTTCTTAGCATAAAATAAGTTCCAAGATTTGTCACTCTATGGAATAGTTCATAAACTAAAGAATAGTTGCTTTTTTACAGAGACCTCAGAGCAATTATTATTGCTCTTAGACAGAGACATATTCATAGAACAATTAAAAACATAGACAAGTGAACTTGCAAGATAATAGTACGCAAACTTCTGTTAAAGAGGTCAGTATACTTAGTATGCTACTTGCTCTGAACGATGAATCCTTGTATATCTACTTAACGTGTATAATATAATAGGCAGTTGATATGCACTGAATATACCATCGCCATCTAGTTTTATCGTCTATTGTAGGGGGTAAACGAGCAGACGGGTCACCTGATGGTAAGTGATTACCGTTGCCCATGGACACCTGCAACTCAAGAGTCACAAGTGCGTTGCCGGCCTTTGAGATGGGATAGGATTTAAGATAACAAAGATCGAACAACTTCAAAGTAACTGAGGCTGCATGGCGTTATACAGTTTACAAATTCGGTACACTACAAGATCGCTTAATCCATTTATTCCCAGTAGTTGAATTTACGATTTTTGTCACAGAAGTAATGTGTACCCTTGCCCCATTTTTTTTTACCAATAGAGTTGCTACTATCGCTTAGTTGGGAGTGGCCTGCATTTCGGACGAAGGTTTCTCTACGTGAACCTGTGAGTGACAGCTGGCACAGAAGAGAAATTGTAGAACAGGTTTGGTCTCCACCTTTCTGCAGCAGTGTACATAGTTAAGCGGAAACTCCTTTTAGGCCCAATCCGTTACCTTGACCGACAATGGTTAGAAACTAAGAGTGTTTGTATACTCTTTGCTAAGAAGGCGCCAGTCAATTTGTGGAATGAGAAGACGTTTTTGAAAATCAAACATAGGTAGACCAGGGTCTTTGTTCGTAAACAAAGATTATTTATTTATTTATTTCTCCCTCGATCGTCACTGTTATTTTAGAATATAACCTCTGTACGTTATAATGAAGTTCAACGTTGCGAGCCTAAACAGCAATAACTTTGATCTATTTTTAAGTATCTCTAAGTGATCTTAAAATACTAACTTTTAAACTTTCGCGTTCCATGATATAATATTATCTACGTATGAACGTCAGGCAATTCAGAGGTATGTAATACCTTTTCGTGATCGCGTTAATTCCCGTTCATACGTAGATAATATTATGATCTTAAAATATCTATTATAAAGTTTAAGTTTTAATTGAGTTTTTTATCATCATCATCCATATCAATGTTTATTCCACTGCATGATGTAGGCTTCTGTTATTCTATCATCTTGCCCCAGCATAGTATACTCACAGGTATACTATTATTTAAACACTTATCAAATATTGTTTGTAACCATTTTAGTGTAATAATGCGAAACTCTTGACCCTACTATCTCGTGGTAACTCCTTACAATGAGTGAAAATTGCGATAATAACTTACTATACTACGTGACATGAATGTGCCAACACCTTTACATATAAATCAATGACAGACACGACTGAGCGACAAAACAAATAAACACAATAGCAAAATTTGTTAGCTTATACTACAAAATTGTTCTTTGTAAATTTACAGAATTTGTTTCACAACTTGGTGGAACCTATTGGTTTTTATTGCTTGAAAACAATGTATTTCGGCTTAGAACTAAGTTTGTAGGGTTCACACGCTAAGCAGATCTCTGCTACCCTTAAAAGAGCAGGTTACCATGTTGCTGGTCTAACCCTGTAGAGGTTTTACTCAGTTCCTGGCTAAGAGGGAAGCACGCCAACTTTTCAAGCCTCTGAAATAGAATAAAATGGAATTGAATTGTCATGAATGACCTATGAGTAGGGGACGTTAGATTCGTCACCAACGTTAATAATAAATTATATCTTTTTTTTCCTAACTTGACATCAGACATCGTTGTTACATTGTGTTTGTTCTTTGGCGATGAACGGCAGCAGTTATTCTTAGGAGTAGAAACTTTTGTAAAAATTATTTAGATTTCGTGGCAGGAAGAGAAGCTTTTTACCCAATAAATGGATCAGAGAAGTTTAGTTACGACGAAAATAAGACTATATAATAAGACTATATTGACATTACCGAGTCTGGTGGGTTCGATAGGAGTAAATAATGAGCCGTACGGAAGAGTAAAGAGAAAAGAGGAAAAAAGAAAAGGAAAGAGAAAGAAAAAGGAGGAAAGAGGAGTCCGGAGCAGGTTCTCGGATCTAAGTTGAATCAACTATATTGGTAAGAGTTAACGTTCCGGCGACACTTCTACTACGGAATATATATTACTTGAAAAAAAAACAAGGTTTTCTAGCAAGGCGGTGTTTTGTTTCTCGAAAGAACATAACGACCAGTCTACACAGCTTTATTTTAAGAGACTAAAATAATCTCGGTACTCGAAGGTAGTGGGAAGGAAGGTATTCCATCAGCATGAAGTAAGTAAATAAGTAAAAGTGAAATAAAGTTTAAGTACACATGTATATATATTATAAAATTGTCCAAAATAAGGAATATATTATAAGATAATAACAAAGATCAAAAAGTAAATTTTTCACTAAACGTGCATGAGTTCTGCTTGGTCTTACTGCTGCTTTTGCATAGGATGAAATAGGCTTCTAACTTTCGTAAGGATTTGACTAAAGTACAGTAAATTGTTTCTTAGACGGTATGTTCACATGTTCTTCCAAACATTGTCACTAAGATCTACCTGAAACAAACAGGAAACGCTTAATGAGGAATTGGCTACGACGATTTATGCATTAAATAAAAGCTACCAACATGAATATTTATTGTCCTAATATCATAATATCTAACCCGAAAATCTTCCTTTTCCAGCCATTTCAATATCTAAATTATGTGAAAAAGTAATGCGTGAGGAGCCACCAAATACCACGAAAGAGGTTGAAAGAGATAGGGGCAAAGTAGATTTTAGCTGGCAGGTTATAGCCGCTCGCTCCACAGTACCTAAACCTCACAAAAGATTGTGGTTTAGCGTAGTGCTCTGAAGGAGCACCAGAGCTCTATTGGGATAGTAAATAAAACCGTTTGTCTAGTGTTGCAAGTGAATTGAGGGAATATGGAGCGAGACTAGCTCGAAAAATCACTCTATAATCATGCATCTCTATTGATAGAAAATTGAGAGAGACTAGCTAGGAAGTCACTCAATAAGCATGCATCTCTAATAAAGAAAAAAATGGTGTGAGATTAGTATGAAAGTCACTCAATAATCATGCATCCCTGCGGAGTAAAAATGGAGAGACACTAGCTAGGCAGAGACCAAAAGCGACATATTATGTATTATCAGAACTGTGGAATAATTTGGAGTATAAGCTTATAAATGTAAGTATTACATTGGCCTTGCGATTCATCTCACTGCTAATCACGTGCGATTATGCCATTAACATGACATTATTCTGACTACAATTCTTGGTCAAGAATTGCTTCTAATGGTTTAACTTCCAGTTTTGTGGCGAGGACAGCGCAAGTTTTTACTTGGTGTGGCATATACAAAATGGCGCCTCTTTCATCTGTGGCTTCTGCTGCCTTTTTCTCTATGTCACCTGGAGCTAGTACTGGCTTCGTAGGATCCACCTGAAAGTGATGTATGACAAAAAAAATATATAATAATCGAATCGAGTGCCAGTTTATGGCGAAAATAAAGTATAAAATAAGTTATAAAATAACTGGCTATGGCTTCGTTCGCGTTATGGTTTGTTTTCTATCCCTCGGAGACAGTACTTTTCTTCTGGATGAATGGCAGATGGCAAATGGCCCTATATCCTTTTCTGAACCTCTGACAACGTTTGTGCTAAATTTCATGATAATCGATTGAGTAGTTATATAAGGCGTGAAAGTGTAACAAACAAAATAAAACAAACAAACAAACACATTCGCTTTCGCATATTGCCTTATGAGATAAGGCCGCCAATTGTATAAATCACTTACAGTTTTAAGTTAACTATTGTAAGTTATCCCCAGATGTACAATAAAGAGATGTACTGTTCTTCGTTACAGTTTTATGGTTTGGATAGGACTAGTTAGGATACTAGACTCAACTGGCCACATACCGGTTCCAACTGCCTCCAGTATTGAATACACTCTAATAATCGTTTGTTGAAGCCGGGCGCGAAGGAATCAGGGTTCACACAGATAAATGTTTGACCCAGGTTTGCTGGTTCCTCGGGCGTGGCCGCCCCCCATGGCTGAATGTGGTGTGCGTAGTTTGAACCTATTCAACATTAACAAATTCAAAAAAAGGTCGCTGACTGAAGGTACGTTATAATTGTGATCATAATAACATGAAAAGGCACAACAATATTGCTCGACAGGTGTGAGAGTGGTTCAAGTGGGAGAGCCATGCTTCGAGACGTATGAGCCGGCTCGACCAACAGAAACATCACAGAAAACCGGCCGTGAGGATTGCCTGGCAGGGGGGTGGCCCAAACCCCCCTACCCTACTTTTCCTACTAAGTTTCAGATGACAGAGTTTCAGTCAACGAAAAGATATATCTTATATATATCTTTTCTTTATTAGAGAGTTTATAAAAACTACCGTTTTTATAGGACTTAGCTAGCTATAGAAAACTCTTATAGTTTTTTATTATTTATACTAGCTGACCCGACAGACGTTGTCTGTCTTAACTTAAGTTGCAGCGCGCTTTCTGTCAATCGTGCCAACTGTCAAACTACTGACACTTATGTCAAAAGCGCTAAGGTTACATTAGAAAAGTTAATATAGTCCTTAAGTTTTCTTAAACTTTCTAATTTTCCGCGCAAATTTCTTAGTATTTTTTTTCATAAGACCTTCTCCTCACAATAACCAAGACAAAAAAAATTAGCGAAATTGGTTCACGCGTGATGCCGTGACCAAGGGAAATAGGGATTCATGGTGGCAAACAAGCATACGGCCCTCTGGATGGTAATTCCAGAGGATTTACATGCTGCAGTTTTGCAGTATGAAGACTAATGCTAAGGAAGTACTAAGGCAAGAAGGTTCTTCCTATTGAGGTACGCTGTCAATATATTTGAGTGTCAAAACTATAATTGGAATCTATTTCCCTTGTTAAAGGTTGATATTAGCGTTCATTAATATAAATTTGCAATTTAATCGGTTTAAGAAGACTAGACATACTATACTATTGAATGATATTTTTACCTGCACACATTCCAGTAAGCAACTCCACAGCAGCAGATAGCCCATATCCTTTATATCCTGACGTGATCTCGCTCCCGCCCAATGGCATCAGAACTGATGTTTTAATAGCCTGTTAAAGATAACGTGCTCTTATGAGGGAGAGTGCTGACATTAATGAAATTCTGGCAATTTAACACCAAGGATGTTGATGGAAAGTCTAGCTTTTTCTGAAAATGTTAAAATGAATGAAATATGTAAAAAACTAAATGGTTGAAATTCACATTAAATTTCATAAAAAAACATTGGAATTAGCTTAGAAATGTGCACCTACACCTGGAAAAAAAAATCTTGGACGAAAGAAATAATTACAACTTTTTTTTCAAAATTAATTTTTAATAGTGTTGTTTAATAGCGTTGTGTAAATACACAACGCTTTAAAAATTTGAAAAAACCTTTCTGTAACACCCTGTATAGAAACACCCAGATAAATCCAAATATACCTAATGCACTCATACGATTATTTACATTAAGTAGGAATCGAAGCGCAACTCCCGACGTTGCAGTCGATATCAGTCTCTATCAACGTACCTCTTCAGCATCTGTAGTTACATTGCCATCGGAGCCCAGTGCCCATCCGTCTGGTATATCTTTACCTGCTCTTCGCCTCATTTCTATCTAAAAATACACAATAATTATACACAAGAACAAGTCAATAGATACTGGTCCAAAATTATTCTAGCGTTATTTTTTATTTACGGTATTATTAACGTTCTTTATACAAATTATTTAGTATTAAGTATATAATACCTAAGCATGACCTTATATTATAATACACCATAGAATACCCTTCCTTAATTGTGACAATATCCGTACAAAGATTGTCTGGAAGAAATCACCGTGTGTGATAAGACCGCCAATGTTATACCTGGATTTTTGATAAATCAGAATATAAAAACCTTTCGAAACATTTTCAAGTTAATCTGTAGATATAGCCAACAGAAAAGTATGGAAACATGGAAAAACAATATGTTAAAATTTAATCAAATGAATAACCACACGCATAAGCTAGATCCACATTACTTCAAGCGAGTTATATAGCGAAAACTACAGACCGCGCCGAGAGTAACCGCTGATGTGGCCATTTCAAGATAGAAGAATTCTTTATCATCTGCCGGGGCCACTACTGCCAATGGATTCATACCCAATGCTGCCTGGAAACCAAATTTGATGTTTTTTTTTGTTTTTTGTATGTACACACACAAATATGATATTACATCCTTAGAGGATGTTTTAATGACATTACAATATATTCGCACAAAACCTTTTTGCTTCTAGTTGGTGCTAAAATGGGTGCTGTGTTCGTGAAAGCCAATCCAATAAATCCTTTCTTGGCTGCTAACTTCGCCCAGTAACCAAGCATTCCGTTATGATTTGACCCTGAAATATTCATATAATGTTCAATATTATAACATAACTTTAAAGGTGTATTTTATGTGTAGTCAATTATTCCATCTCAGCCATGACTTGGATCACCTTCAGATCTTTAGCGTACTAGGGAGTATGAATGCACAAAGTAGTTATAAACTGAACAAAAACAGGCATAACAGAGAAGGCATTATTTATAAGTAATATTACAATTTTTAGATGTGCTCCAAAATGTTCCAAAACCTTTCTTTTTTTCTTCTAAAGTTTTTTTTTAAATCTTGGGTTTTTATCCACAAGGACATATCAACCCCATCGTACCCTACCATACACAACACAACATTATCTTAATATTTTCTAGATAAAAGGGAATTATTGACGATTGTTGTGGCAGACTTCAACCAAAGCACACAAACGCATTGCAATTTGCGACTAGCTTGGATTCGCTTCTCCTAAGTTCTTTCCTTAATTTTAATGTTAATTTACTAAACAATTGATCTCAATTGATCTATATTGCTCTTATTTTGAAATACCTTTTATGCAAACCCATCCAATTCCTGTTGCTTTAGCTTTTTTAATAGCTAAATCTACGCCCATTTGACTTGCAGTGGCTCCTAAGCAGTTACGAGCATCTATCCACGCTGTTGATCGACTTTCTTTTATTATTTGTGGCTCATTGTTAGGTTCACAAACTTTATTCATTATGTCTTTAACATATTTTTCTGTAAAAAGAAAAAGATATTAAGTTCGAGTCTGATTTAAATGTGAGAAAAGAAATTTAACGATTCACCTTCATAAGTACCGGCATTTAAGGAACCTTTTCACACATAGCATCAAAGGAAGACAACCCTGCCTACTGGTGAGCTTTATAGAATTCTTGCAACCAACTTAAAACTTGATGTATAGATAGTTTTCCTCGATGATAGTACATCACCATATCTGAGCTTTAATCTTTGTGAGTGGTTAGGATTCTAGGGGAGATTTCTGTTATGCAGTACTACTAATAGTGAAGGTTCAAACCCTAGCCTGTGCACTACCGACGAGAGCATTTCGCTTAGCTGGAAGGGTTAACAAGAATAAGAATGACGGTTATTTAAAAAAAAAGAGACAGAAAAGGATGGTAAATGTCT
The DNA here is from genome assembly GCA_949752705.1 of Callimorpha dominula. Taxonomy (NCBI): domain Eukaryota; kingdom Metazoa; phylum Arthropoda; class Insecta; order Lepidoptera; family Erebidae; genus Callimorpha; species Callimorpha dominula. The sequence continues at coordinate 5,722,044 of OX457006.1, read as the reverse complement.
TGAGCATGCCTCGTGTAGCGCCGCAATAAATTTAGGTATTTAGTATTTGCCACTTCTGGTAACTCTGTAATATAAATTTAAGAGTTTGATTATCCATTTCTTACTTGGCTGTTGCTATGATGGAGAATGATAAACCAAAGGAGTTGCGGGTATTCCTCCACAATTAGTACTTTTACTTATACTTGTCTATTTATTACCCACCTAATCTATTGAGTCCATGGCTTTGATGTCCCATTCTATCCGCTTGAATAAGTAGCTCGGCTTGTTGCATTGCCGGAGTTTCTTTCGCCCCAGCAGCTTTCAGGCAATCGACTATAAATCTTCTAGCTTCCGCGATTCGTACTCTAACAGTCATGGTTCTAAAAATAACATATACTTAAGTAAAAACTCTTTCTGTCTATAGTTTCATTGCCAAGGTGTCACTATGTCCATTGTGTCATCAGGGCCATGTCTCCATATTATCATTATATTTTAAGCATTTGTGTTTTTAAACAACTAAGTTTGGAAACAAGTTAAGGATACAAGAGATGGTAAACTGTTACTTTTTTTTCCATTTTTCCATCACACCTTGTAACACATTACGGCATTTTGCAACGAGGCACCTTATAACTAGGCAGGTTGCACTGGGTTGCAGTGATCTAAGCAATTATTTGGAATTTTATATTTGTATTGTATTAAATTATTTATTAAAGATTTACGGTTTAACTTATTATGTTTATATTTCTGTAATGCAGGAGAAGTTTTGAGACCGACGGTAGCCCTTTACTTAGGGGTAAAGCAACCTCCCGGAATACATACGCGAGTAAAACTGTATACTTATTTCACCACTACCACTTACGTTTTTGAAGTGAAAACTCCTTTAGGCACGTTGGGCACTTTTGGTAAGGGTCTAATTTACTACCATTATGTTCACGGGCCAGCGTCACAAAACAATGAACATTTGCCTTTTGTGAGCACTATTCTTAGGGACTACCATTCTTGTGTTATATAGTGTAACGAATTCTAATATTACAATAAAAATGTTATTTGCCAGATTTTATTCAGATGGAATCAGCCATGTTCATAAATTACTTGCCAATCGCTTGCTTGTGTGGTGAGAAAAAAAAATGTGGTAAGGGTTTAGAAGAAATGTGCCCTGCTGTTCATAATTTGTTAATGCTTCTAATTACTATTAAAAAGACTTACATGAAATGATTTGTAACAACAAAAACGATCTTAATCGAAAAAAAAACAGAGAATCATGCAACGGTAGTATATCAGTGTCAAAAAGATGACAAACTGTCGTTTTTGTTCTAGTAAATGAAGAATTTAGTATACTGTGTATAGACGGATATGGCCAGTACTGCATGAGTATTTAATTACAAAGAAAATAATAATCAATCAAGTGGATTAAAGCCTTAATACACCTTAAAAATACAAGGTTAACCAGGTAAAGGTTAAATAAGTAAAACACGAGATGACGCTGAGCCGACATCAGAATACCCTTGACCAGGACCTATAACTTGACTGTCTTTGGGTAGGGTACGATTGATAGAGGGCTCCCTTGTAAGTAAATAAACAATTTAGCTGTTTTAATTTTTTTATTTTTATTTAATCCAGTAAACATTCTATAGGTTTAACTTTGAGTTTTATTGCGAGAGCAAGGCAGGAATCGATTTGTTGTTGTATGAAGGAAATTGTGCCGGTTTGATCAGCTTTCGCCGCTGCTAGTTTTTCTTTGTCACCGTGAACCAAAACTGGTAGATTTGGTTCCATCTGTTTGATAAAGAGGGAAAATAAGTATAGATTTTTTTATCAACATGATATCAGAAAATATCTAATATGTGACATATGAAGCTAACTGTAAAGTACGTCGATCGCCATCTGCTATACCCTGTACAAGTTAGCTTGATCTTTTTGACAGATGTAAATTTTTCTGATCGACATAACTTTGCAATGACGAATATACTATTTTCATAATTTAATGATTTTAAAAATTGTAAAAATATAAAAAAAATACATATAACACAAAAGTCCCTAAAGATTCAAGCGTTATCCGAAAATTTTAAGACTTCTTATTGCTTCAAAGTAAAACTTAAATAGGAACACTGAAAATAATAGACGCTTGTACAATGTTACATCGGTCGGACGGATGGGACAGGAATAACAGGCAGTAACTGTTGCAAATATCGATTACAAAAAATCATTGTTAAGTTATTGTTAGGAACGGGGGTCCTTTTGGTTGGGGTCTCTTTGGCTAGTGGTTGGGGTCTCTTTAGCTGGTATAACTCTTTTTAGAAAAATAAGGCAAAAAAAAATTTAATTATAATTTGAATTATGCATTCCATCGTTCCATCGACTGGCCATATAAGCCGAACGTTGGGAACACTCGGGGTCAGTAGTGTATAGTAAAGTCAAGAGGAAAGAAGAGGTTAAAGGAAGAAGTTAAGAGGAAGCAAGGCTACCTGCCCGTAACATTATTATTGTTGAATTTAAGTTTCTGTTTTGAAATTTTGTTAAACATGCCTAAAAAGGCAAAAAAAACTGTAATCAACAGTAAAACGCGTGAGTTTGTGATTAGCTTACGCGATTATTTTGGGGGACCATTATTGCCATTGTCTCAAGTGCGGCAACGTGTAGCTGACGCTTTGGGGATTGGGTTAGCTACTGTGACACGAATCTCTACGGAAAAATATGGTAAAGGTGATGAGGAGAATAAACTGTCGTCTCCTAATAAAAAACGTAGGCGTATCCAACCTACCGTCAATATTGTCGATTTTCAATGTGCGGCCATACGGAACCATATTTATGGTTATTATTCAAGAAAAGAATTGCCCACACTTGACAAGTTGCTGGTGACAATAAGAGAAGCTGATTTATATGAGACCGGTCGAACTTCGCTGTCAAAACTATTGCGTAGAATTGGATTTCATTACCAAAAATCCATCAACCACAAGATTCTAATGGAAAGGAATGACATTGCCCTCAAACGAGTTGATTTATTCAGAAAAGCCAAAAATATTACCGATTTGGAAAAAGTTGTGTTTTTAGATGAAACTTGGTTGAATGCCAATCACACTGTTCAAAAAACATGGAACGATGATACTGCCCAATCGTCTACAAAAGTACCAGAAGGAAAAGGGGGAGAGACTGATAATTTGCCACGCAGGTACTGCCCAAGGTTTTGTGCCAAACTGTTTACTGGCATTTAAATCCAAAAAAACGAATGAGTATCACGAAGAGATGAACTTCGAAACTTTTTCGGAATGGTTTTATAAAATGATTTACAACCTGGATGGTCCTCATGTAATATAATGGATAATGCATCCTATCATTCTACGCAATTTGACAAGGCTCCGACGACGACAAACAAAAAAGCCGATATGGCTCATAAACAAGGGCGTAAATGCCGATATGACAATGCTCAAGTGCGAACTGCTTTGCCTGGTGGCCACATACAAACCGAGGGAGCCAGTATATTTACTGGACGAAGCAGAAAAGCAACGCGGTCACACAGTGATCAGATTGCCACCCTATCATTGTCAATATAATGCCATAGAGCTGATATAGGCACAAATCAAAGGTCAGTAAAAAATATATTTTTTCTTGATAAATTATTTAACATCTATTTCATTAATAGTATTTTTTAGCAATCACTTATTTCATTCACAGGAAATACAGCACGTACCAATACATCTCCTCCCTTCACCGCAAACAAAATGCTCCGTTTATTGGAAGAAGCTTGTGGTCAAGTGACCGCTGAAAACTGGGCGAATGTAGTACAATACGTCAAAGAAGCAATATTATCTGAGTGGATGCGCGACGTCCACTTCGAAAATTTTATTGAACACGAAATAATAATTGAAGTTCGAGATGATGACACAAGCTCCGACGACTCTGGTGATGATGATCTTGGCTGTGCTCATCTTCCTTGATAAAAACTGTTTTAAAGATAAAACTATTTTATTTTTCAACCTTCATTTCTACGTACAGGGTTATTTTTGGACCTTGCGTCAAATTTAAATAGGTGGTTCAGACCATGAAACTAAACAACTTTTTCAAAGAAACATGGGTCGAAAAGTGATAAAAAAGGGAAAGTTGTTTACTTTCATGGTCTGAACCACCTATTTAAATTTTGGCGGGAGGTCCAAAATAACCCTGTAATATTAAATAGGTACTTGTTATGAATATTGACCCACCATCGCTTATCTACCCAATGTTTTATATGTCTAGTGCAATAAAGAATTTCACACATAATACACCCACACCATCTCGTCACAGTTACAAGTATTTTAAAACGTTATTTTTTGGAGTATATTTTCTTTTTCCCATCACTAGCCCGTCTGTCAAAAAGATCAAGCTAACTTGTACAGGGTATAGCATGAAAATTGATTATAGTTGCCGACCCCTAGAAACGTTGACGCGTCTATTGGTCTACGTGTGCTCAGCAGTTTTAAATCAGTACTACAACACGCCTAATTCATAGAGTCTCGGATTGCTAACATTATTATCGCTGCTAAGGGCCCGCTGCGATACAAACTGGGCACGTGCTGACAACTAAGTTAAGTCATAATAAAGGGATTAGCAAGAACGTGCTTGGGCTTCACAAAAATAGAAAAGAAGCTTTTCAAAGAAGAATTTCAGATGCAATCAGTGTGGTACCTAAGAGACGGGACTAAACATGCTATGTTTACAGCAATAGCGTCGATGTCTCGTCTGTTTCAATACACGAAGTCCGAGAGTCGATAGTTGGGTTATGAAAAAGAATTATCATGCGTACCGGCTCCAAATTCCTCCAATGTTGGATGAGGTCAGTGAGACGATCACCAAATCCAGGCGCAAAGCAATTAGGATCGATAGCGACGAAGCAGTGACCGAGGTCAGCTGGAACACCGTCACTTTCATGAGACCACGCCCTGATGTAGTGCCCATATTTTGAACCTGAGACAAAAACATTTCATTACTAACTTTATACTGTACTATCAAAAAGTAGGAATATATAATATTATCTACGTATTAACGGGAATTAACGCGATCACGAAAAGGTATTACATACCTCTGAATTGCCTGACGTTTAATATTATATCATGGAACGCGAAAGTTTAAAAGTTAGTATAAGTAGGAATATATGCTAGTAAGTAGTTATTGGCGCTCCTTGGGGGAGGCCTTCGTCCAGCAGTGGACGGATGATGATGTTATATTGACAATCAGGGGAAACACTCCTGGTGTTGTCCTCGCACAATTGTGGCGAGCAAACAATGAGAAAATGTATCATTATCTCAATAATTAAATCAGAACAGAAACGACAGGTATCCTCTCTATCTATGGTTCAGATATTTAAAATAGATTAAAACTTTAGTGAGTTTGTGGTCGTTGATTACAATCAACATTTCCTCTCCTGCTCAGAGTTGACAGCCGTTTTACGTGTGAGACCACTGACCTCTATTACTTGTATAATAGAGGTCAGTGTGTAAGACAGTGTGAGACCGTTAAAAGGAGCAGCGTTTGCTCCCATAAACTAAAATATTGTTTGCTACCACCGACGTTGATCGAAGGTAGATCACAATCGGTGCAATTGGGTAGATGCCTATGCTCAAAATAAAAATAATGATGCCAAGCCGGACAATAAAATAACTTTAAATACTGTCAAAATTGTCGTCTAGTTTTATTTTAACGTTTTAAATGTATGTTATAATCGTCAAATTAACATTTAAAGTGAATGATTTGACAATAGTAAGGCTTGATGTCTTACTATCATGCTTAGTATTTTAAAGATGCGTCAAACCTTCTCTTTCGACGTTTACTAAAATGATACTTATTTGACTTATCAGTCATAATCATAACCTATCTTATTTGATCGAAACGTCGAGTTAACCAAAAGATATAGTTTTATTTTTTTATCATTATTATTAAGTTCAAATTAAATCCCGATTTATACATCTAAAAGGCTGATGCGTTCTGTGCAGCATGTGTTTTGGGCAACCTGGATGAATCTATCGCAGACGAATTAAATGCCAGAAACAAGCATAAGCTAACTAATTTTATCATAAATATCAAGATGGCTTCCAGACACATGTTTTTTACATCTAAAGTCGTTAGGTCTATGTACAATACCTCCAAGTATTCCACAAAATAGCTCCACCATGGCACCTAGTCCGTATCCCTTGTACCCTGACGTCAACTCACTACCACCGAGAGGGTACACACATCTTGTATCGAAAGCCTGCAAAAAAAAATTCTCTTGAAGTACCAGTTAAATTTATATATTTATAAAAGTTCTTTAATGTTTGTAACTTAATTTATTGGTACAAGTTAGAGCAGATATGAAAAACTGGATTTTTGAAAACCTTATCCGAGAGCAAAGTAGATACGCTTATAATAGGTACACTAGTTACGAAAGAAAAATATAGCGGGCGTGAGTTTTAGAAGCCCCCTTTTCTGTTGAGACATAACAATTTTGTAAAATTCGTGGTTAAAATTTAAAGTACTTACGTGTTTTCATATCATAACTTCATCAAGTGACTATAAATTGGAGGAATCTAGAAAGGGCTAAGATCTCGATATCGATTATATTAAGGTTTTGTAAATTTTCAGTGACTGTTTAGTTAGTAGTTTAAGTGTAAGTGTAAGTTATGTAGTCAACAATGTAAAGTTTTAAAACATATGAATATAATTTTATCATTGCAGGTCGCGTAGGTAGTCCCAACAATAAAATTATCATTTATGCATTCATTGGTGCATTCAGTAAGTAAGCGGATACAAATTTTAATTATACGCTTTACTCAAGTATTTCTTTGACTTTTCTTTTACTAAATGTTTCATAATCCCATTACGTTACGTGTTATATTTGTAGAGATGACCTGTTTGATTGTTGTTTAATTTAAGATTCATTACAATGTTTTCTCTTATCTCTCTTTGGTCATCGTTCACCTCCTCTATTAACCTCGGATGGTCACACAATTAACTTGTCGTAATCATTAAAAAAATTACTGTCCGTTTTTTATGTTATAGGGGGCAAACGAGCAGACGGGTCACCTGATGGTAAATGACTACCGCCGCCGATGGGCACCTATAACTCAAGGGTCACAAGTGCGTTGCCGCTCTTTAAGGTGGGAGTAGGAGAAGAGGTGGAGGGGGGGAAGAGAGGGGAGAGGGGAACTACGGGAATAGGGGAGAGGGAAGAGTTAGGGCCGCCGGTAACCTCACTCACGCGGCGAAATGCAATGAAAGCATTGCTTCACTGCCGGTTTTCTGTGAGGCCGTGGTATCGAGCGGAGTCGAGCCGGCCCATACGTTCCGAAGCATGGCTCTCCCACGTTAACCTTAACCTTCTTTTACCTGACCTACAACCAATAATTTACTACCACTAACCACTTGTGCATCTCGGGTCTCTTTGCCGTCAGGTCCTTGGGCCCAGCCTGCTGGTATAGTTTCACCTTTACGTATCTGTATTTCTATCTGAGAGTACATAGAAAACATAAAATAATTAATGGACCTAAAATATACATGCGAATTTCAATACCGTCATTATAGATAAATTAGGTAAGATAATCTATGCCAATTAAAATAATGATTTTCTTTAAACCTGTATAAAATGTGTGTCAATGGTGTGCAATTGTGCAATATTTTGTAAAATAAAATGTCTCGGCCTATTTTGCGTGAAATTTTTGCGTGAATCTATATAAGAAGGGCTCCAAGAAGCAAAACAATTTGTAACAACAATGTTTAGAAAAAAGTAGTTAAGTAACAATTGTATAACCTTGTAGAACTTTTTGAATAATCAAGACATTTTTTTTTCAATAACGGGGCTTTATTCTTTTGAGTGTTATGATGTCACGATATTTTTTTCGAATTTTTAAATTAATATTTAATAAAATAAAAAAAATATTTTGTGTGACATACTGTCTGAAGCAGCGTAGCGCTCAACAGCCGTGTGGAGACCTATATTCGGCGTTGAATAAAAATTATAAATAATGGAGACAGAATTTTTATTGGAAATTTCCTCCTCTTACAGGATCTTTTTTCAAAAATTCTTAAATGTTAATAGTTTTTGAGTTATTAACGCAAAACTAAATATCTAATATCTAATCTAAAATCTAATATCTAATAATCTTATTTTAGTTAATAACAATTGAAATATTTATGGGCTAATAAATGCTCGATATACCTTTTTCTAGACGTCATTCCGAATCGAATGAGATATCGCACATATTTTTAGGACCGGGACAAAGAATTAACACGTTTTTAAACTTGTTGACTGGACTATAGTACGCGTTAACAAATGGTACACATGCATACATACACACGCCTGTATGCCTGCAGGGGTCAGCAGAGGCGTATTAAACACCCACATCTTATCAAATACAATTTGGTCCCACTCTCGTACGCCAATCCTACTGCCGTCAATTTTATGGGGAAATCGGTGGTTGGTGGTGATGTTTATACGGAGGGATTGGGGCAATAGCATTAGATCAGCGTCGCATACCTGGAACTCAAACTGAATGTTGCCAAGAAATCCGACACTATATAACAAACAAATTATTGAAATGTATGTGAAAATATGAAAACCTATTATATATCCCCTCTTAGACCGTTTATATGGTAGCTGAACGCTCCTAATTACCTACTCATACACACACATACGCACGCACACACAAACACACACACAGATTACATAAATACTCACTTATCTGGAGTCTGGGGAGGCTGGTAATCTGTCATACAGGTTTACTTAGTACAGATACCAGTCTCTCACACAGATTCACCCTCTGAACATTGAACACTTATATTATGATCTGATTCTGTAACCACTTTCTGTGTGAGAGAGAAATAAATTAAATGATTTGATTTGATTTCAAATTGTAAATTCATACAATATCAAAATGGCGCGGTTTAAGTTTCGTTAGAGGGACTTCCGATGTCGGTTATCTGCAATTCGAATATATGTAATTAAATCTGCTGTGCTCCCCCAAAACACGTTACATTCGTTTTCATGAAAGATGCTTAGTTATTTTTTTTCCCGATATTATTATCTAAATGGACTAGATTTAATAGGGAATATGCATGTTGTTTAAATTTACTTGATTAATTTTCCCTTGAATCTTTATTATCCAGATATTATGCCTAAACAATTATTTTCTTATTTAGTTCGTGTTTAATTGTAAAAAATTATAATTAAAATATGCAAAATAAGGGCATGAAATTCAACTTTGCAAAACGCTTCACCATTGGTCGAAACAAAACATGACGTGACATTCCACGTTTTGTCATTTATCGTAGTGTATTTATTAGTATATTTATTCATAGTGTTACGGAGAAAGATAGGTGTTCCTGTGGTTTTTGCTCTTAGCTAGTGCAATTTAAGCATTCTAGTGATATTAAAAATCATCTAGGACAATGACTGAATGTAGTTTTGTCAAAGCACAATAAGACAATCTACCGAAAATAGGTGCATTCATGATGACTATATATTTTGCATGAAATCCAGATTTTACGTCCGCTGAGGTTAAAGGAGTGAAAGCCGCAAGGTAATTATTATAATACTTGTTATATTATAATCTAATAGTTTAGTTAGTATAGTTCGTTATATTCATGAAGTTTTATTGGACTTTTGTTACCTAGTTTAAGTAGACAAGCAAGTTGCCTTCTGCTTGATATTTAAAACAAACAAAAATTACTGCTGATTAATTCACACTATGCTAGCAATTAAATTGTAATACGCTTACATTAAAGTAATCTCCACAACAATATAAACACGATATTGAAGATAAACCATTGTTTTCGTATTTTACATTATTATTATGTACAGGAATAAATACTGTATTGGGTGTACTTCTTATAGTGTTTTTACACTTAGGGACAAGGCAATATCTATAAAATGGTTTTTAAACTTTTCCATCTGAAAATAGGTATAAAATTACTGTAACACTTCAAGTAAGTTTATGAAACAAACACTGAGCGTGGAACGTGATGTCATCCAAGGCCCGCGAAATATGGCGGCGTTCAAACAGATCAAATTTTATCGATGTTTTCAATGTTATTTTAAAAATTAATTTGAACATTGCCAAGGTTATTTATATTTTTTATTAGGGTAGAATGGTGGAACAAGTCAATAAAAGATAAAAAAAAAACATGCATATTCCCTATTACGTTTGAAAGCATGTTTTTGTAGTAACGACGAACTTAATTGTTGTTAGGTCTTAAATTATTATGTAGGTAAACAGTTGCTCGTAAATTTACTTTTCCAAAAGCAACAGCAGTTGTAGCCATATCAAGGTAGAAAGATTCACCAGATGACGCTGGAGCGACACACGCTAAGGGGTTTGTACCCAACGCCGCCTGAAAATACAAAAGTACGTTATACACATTAGTCATATAACGAAAACGATCTATTTGGCGCGATTTTGGACCTTTCAAGTGCTATATCGTGGGTTCAATTTCCGTTATTTTTATAAATTCTGTTATAGTTGTCAATGTAGGGTCAAGGTCACATCATTGATGAAGCGTAATGTTTACTACCTGGGAGTAGAAGAGTCAAGGGTCTTATTTTTAAAGGAACTTATAATCTCACTACGTTAACTTTTATCTTTTTTTTTATCATTTGATAACATATTTTTGGGCAGCAATCGAGAATTGAACTTAAACGTTAAGAATAGCGGGTTTGATTCCCACTTAATGCAAAAAATAACATGCGTGTGCATTGGTTTGGGTATCTAAGTATATGTATACTATGTATGTATCTGAAAATGATGTACTTTAGTATTTTTATCCAAATCCTATTGTAGTACAGATCCCGGACAAATAGATGTCTAAAAAATATGTTTACTATTTCGTGCTTTTATTTAAATTTTTACCTGTTTACTTCTTGTTGGAGCACAAACAGGCGAAGTATTCGAGAATGCCATGCCGATGAACCCTTGGTCTGTAGCCTTTTGCGCCCAGTAACCAGCCATACCGAAGTGATTTGCCCCTGAAACATGTAAAAAAATACATCATCCTCCGAACCTTTTCCCAACTAAGTTGGGGTTGGCTTTTAGTCTAACTACGAAACAACCGGGACCGACGGCTTAACGTGCTCTCCTAAACACGGAGGGGTCTGAATGTGATAAGAATGGTCACCCATCCTACGACTGACCTGGCTAGTATTACTCAAACTTGCCATGTGCTAACCTACTCAGTTACCACCTAGCCACGAGCCCCCTCAAACATGTAAAAAAATACAAAATAACCAATGAATTGTAAACATAACTCGTATTCCGGATATACTTACTTACCAAAAGGGTAATTGGACCTTAATCCAAAACATCGCCTTTAGAGATGTGATCGAAAATGAACCACACACACCCAAGCGAGTAAATCGCACAACGCCATCTATCGGGCCAAAACAAAAATACATACACTGTTCATATTGAACAGTAATTGTAATAGGTTAGTTTTTTTATATTACCTAGCTTTTGCGTGAATGTAGATTTGATCAATGAGTTCACTTTCCCTTAGGGAACACTGTTTTTCGGGATGCCAGGTACCGTATGTCCTTTTATTTAGTCTTGACTAGGGGCGATCCAAAAATTACGTCACACGTTAAGGGGGGAGGGGGTCAACGAATCATAAGCTTCGTGACGTCACATGTCAAAATCTAAAGTATTATACACAAAACATAACTTGTAAACAAAGACCACATAGGCTACTACATTTTTACTAAAAAAAAATTGAACTGAGCTTTTCAGTTCTGGGTGTAAAATTGCAAAATATGTGACGTCACACCAGGGAGCGGGGGTTCCACAAGTGTAACCACCGGTGACAAGTGACAAGGACGGGTCATGAAATTCGTGTGACGTAATTTATGGATGGCCCCCTACGTGTATGCGAACTGATTACATTAATGCCGGTTATTCAACCGCTTACGCTTTCAAACCTTGACTATTCAGTCAAGGTGTGAAACCCTAACAATAAACAAACTTATTTTAGCATTTATAGCATTAGTAAGGATTCCATAGTCATGTAATTTTTCAAAGGACAAAATAACTAACGCGCTTCTTCTCGTAGCCTTGGAGCAAAACGTTATTTAATTGTACCTACGGGAAACTTTGTGCTATTTAAAATTTAAAATCAGAATCGTTTTACACAATGTTAGTTAAGGTATTTGAATATTTAATTTTGTTAGTCTCAGCAAGCCTTCAAACCGGATTTTCACTTGAAAAAAAAATACCATTTCGAGGCCATCTAGCAGCAGTTTACTGAATGATCTGGCAAATTTCTTTTTAACTTCATTTTATACACAAATTTTTAAGAAATCAATGTCATGATTGCCTTAATGAGGTGATTTTCACCGCTACCCTCCAACAAGTGTTTGATTATTATATAACAACTTTCTGTTGTATCTTACATGAAAGGTGTACAATAAAGAGATAAATAAAATCCACAGTGCCTAAATAACTACTTATGACTGCTGTTTGATGTGCGACTATCTGCGCCGTCTGATATATGGTTATGGCGGCTTACTGCCATTTCACAAAAATGTCATGAATGACGGTTAAATTTCGATTACCTACTTATTTACATAAATTTACCTTTTACAACAACCCATGCGATGCCGGTTTGTCGAGCCTTGGCGATAGCCATATCCATTGCAAAGTGACTGGAAGTAGCACCGAGGACATTCTTCGCGTCGATCCAAGCAGTGGAGGCGGTCTCCTTCAGGACTTCGGGCTTATTGTTGGGCTCACAAGCGCCGCTTAAAATGTCGTTAATGTAAAAATCTGAAAGAAGTGTTTTCTTGTAAATGGTTATCTCAGCTTATTTGCATTTAAACCATGAAACAAATCGAAATAAAGGCCATGAAAGCTTAAAGGTTATGAAAGATATCCCAGGAAATGTTAATCTTATGAAGTTGAAACTGTCAAATCTGACCGGTTAAAGTAGCTAAAGATTTGCATATTAAAATGATCAGTGACGCAAACACAAATATATTCCGGTTGTTAAAAACCGTGGAATATTAAAATAACAAGCTTTAAATCCTCATGTTTCATTATATCCCATAAACCATTTTGTAATAATCATCACTAATCACTATTTTAATGTTTTGAGCGTTTAATAGACCAATTATCACATTGTCATAAGAAATTTAAAACATTTTTTTTTTATAATTTTGTACTTTATACTTAACTAGAGAACCGCCCCGGCTTCGCACGGGTAAAATGTAGATAATAATGTGGTGAACAACTATCGTTATATTTCAACAAATTAACGTAAAGCAATATTAAACTATACGTATAACCTTCCTTTTGAATCACTATGTATTGCTAAAAACCGCATTAAAATCTGTTGCGAAGTTTAAAACACGTACAGAGGGACAGACAGCGGGAAGCGACTTTGTTTTATAGTATATATAGACTAGCTTTTGCAAAACAAATTTTTCTATCCTTTGGGATCAGTATGTATAATGTATGATGATATGATGATATGTTCTTTTTTGTACCCGTGACAACGTGTACCTTTGTATAAAATGTATGTGTAAATTTCACGAAGATCGGCGGAGTATATAAGGCGTGAATGTGTAACAAACAAACAAACTCAACTTCGCATTTAAAATCTTACTAATTACTCCAGTTATTAGGTAGGTTCTCCCCTATAAAAGGTCAAGGAGAGTTCTAATTTGCAGAGTGTTTGATGTTTGGTTAATATTCCGAATTTGTGACCTTGAACGATCGCCGCTCGCGCCGCCATATTGCAAAATAGTACCAATATCAGTTTTTGAGAATACCTTCTCTAGCTTCATCTAGGTTATAAATGGTCATTGTGAAAAGTATACAGTAAATTTTCTGCGTCTTTTGTATGAAAATTTTTTTGATCAGATAAATATTCTACGAGTTACAGCACAGTTAGGTTCAGCCAACTATTGCAATTCACAGAATCGCTACTTTTTTTTATTTTTAGTTGTATCAATTACTTAATCCGTACTATCCGTTTTTGACTCATTTCCACATAACCTTATTCGACTTGCATGAAACGTATGCAATAATGATTGGCTTAAGTCGCATGCAGCTCTACACTTGTGCGCCTCGGCATCAACTATTATCTTTATACTAGCATTACGAAGTAACTATTATCGTATCTGTGACCTCAACAACAGTCAACATTGCGCGTGCTCGCGTGTGAACTCGTTCGAACTCTGTGCGGCATATTTCGTGTTAATGGCAAGGGAAAATCACAATAAAAAGAGAATCTGGATGATCTTCTATAAATTCCAACGTTATAACTTTATTTTTCCCCATGTTATCTAGTAAAAGTCTCAGAATAACACCAGCAAACCCGCTGGTAATGGAGTAGCGTGCGCTAAGGGCACAATTTAAGCGCTTGCACGCTATTGTTGCTCAGGCAAGCGTCAGATGAAGATCCAAGATGAACTCTTGTAGACATACCTTACGACTATGATATTCAAAGGAAATCCGACCTAAATATTTAATGAATATATTTTTTTATGAAATAGGAATAAAAAAATTATCATTGTGTTTGTAATATGAAAATTAGTGTGTAATTAAATATTGAATCAGTCAAATAAAGGTCAGTCAAAGGCAGGAAGAATTAACGTAAATATTGTTATTCATTGACCAAATAAACTTAAGCGAAAAATAATACTGTAAAATGATGATATTGTACACTTTTTAAGATTATAATAATATGTGTCGGCATCAGCCGGTTTCAAATTTAAAATGCTAAATCAGTATTCTTATTGATAATGCGTTTATTATCAGAAACAGTCCGAAACAAATACCTATATACCAGTTTTTTAATGTCGTTAGAGGTTAGAGGTGTGTTTCTATTATTTTTTAATCTTACAGCTATCGGTGAGTTATAGCTGGCGCTGGCTTTATTATTATTAATACCTTTTTTAGGATTCCGTACGTCCCATTGAAGAAACGGAACCCTTGAATAATGAAAAGGCTTGTTGAGAGGGTCCTAAATATATATTTATTTAGTTAATTTTAGGATCAATTGTATTATAGTTATTTAAGGAAATAAATGAAAATTGATCATTCCGTTCCCTCATCTCCGAAACAAATACCCAAAAATAAAAAAAAATCATAAAATTGTTCTTTACTAATAGTATTACAAAGTTGGAATGTTGGAACGATGACTGGAAGAGCGAGAGAGCTAGCGGATGTGTTGAAAAGAACAAGGATAAATGTAGCATACTAGCAAGAAACAAAATGTAAGTGTACGAAAGATGGAGACATTTTCGAGGAATACAAGTATTATTGTGGCGGTAGTGGTGGGTAGTGTTCTGAAAGAGTGTGTGATGGATGTAAAGAAAGTCAATGATAGAATATTACCTATAAAAGTGGCATAAGAGAACCTGGTTCTGAATGTTATTAGCATGTATGTACCCCAAGCTGGATGCAAGGATGAAATGGAAGAAAATTTTTGGTAAGATTTAGATTCGTAATGGTATAGTGAGAAAATTTTGATAGGACGAAAATTTCAAGAATATGTTAGAGTAGTGTATAAGGATTATGAAAGAATGCAGGAGGAGACAAACGAGGAAGGGGGTCCGGCAATTGAAATAATGAGGGTGACGCCCTGCTGCAGTTTGCCTTGTCGTTTGACCTCGCGATTGTTTACAAATTACTAATTTATAAATTACAAATTCAATATCTTTATTTCATAAAATTGATCATCAATTATTAGAAATCGTCGATATAATAAAAGTAATTATAATAATTAAAAATTATTGATCAACACACACACAGAGTCATCTCAAAAATAATTTGCTTCATCAAATGTAAAATTATTAAAGAAAAAAAATGGATAATATAATATCACATCTGTCTGTTTCGATCTATAACCGCCCGTTTCCAAATGGTTGAGCCTTGTGAGAAAAAATCGGGCAAACCAACTCACGGCCACTCTTTTAAAAAAAAAAGCAGAGAGTTTTAACAATATTCAGTAAATATAATATCATTTTGTTGTGTGCTATTATGTTTTTAAATTAAAAGTAAATAAACTAAAAAAAGAATATGATAATAGGGAAACTGAAAATTAAGGAAAAAATTTAAAAGAAGAAAAGAAAAACATAAGAGACGGAAAATAAGAAACATATTAGCTCACATTATATTTCTATGAAGTACATGAAATAGCCTGTGAATCCAATACCATTCCATCCCAAGCGTTTTTATCCTGTATATAATCCCCTCCTGACTCTTAAGGCATATCTGTCGTTTTACTGTGGAATTAAACTTGTTTTGACTCAACATTTGAATATTATCTGGGATTTTATTATAATATCGCACACATTGACCTCGAAACAACTTGTTAATTTTTTGGCAGGTACAACAAGTTTATGTTTATTACGCGTGTTAAAAGACTGTATACCACTTTTTTTACAGAAGTGATCTTTATTTTCATGAAGGTAAATCAGATTTCATAAATATATTGGCACTAATATAGTAGTATTAGTATTAATATATTAGTCATTATGTTAATTTCTTTAAATTTATGCCTCAGTGGACCATGATTGCCTAAGTTATAAATTGCTCAAATAGCTCTCTTTTGCGCAACGCATGAATATCGGCGGCATCGCCCCACAGTAGAATACCATACGACATTATGTTATCAAAATAACTAAAATAAACTAGTCTAATCTGGCTGCTTCAACATCAGTCAGTTCACGAGTTTTTCTAACTGCGTATGTTGCTGAGCTGAGTCTATTCGATAAATTATCAATATGCTTATCTCATTGAAGCTTAGAATCAAGAGTAATGCCTAATAATTTTGTGGTATCCACTAGTTAGTAGTATAGTCCTTTTCACCTGTTTAACGTTTGGAGTAGTGAACCAGATACATTTAGTTTTTTCCAGTGAACCACACACACGGAAATACAAAACTATCAAGCAATGTTTGTGATTTTCGCCGCGTGAGTGAGGTTACCGGAGACCCTAACCATTTCCTCTCCCCCCCACTCCCCTATTCTCGCCCTTCCAATTTCTCCCCCCTCTTCCCCTACTCCCACCTTAAAAGGCGGCAACGGACTTGTGACTCTTGAGTTGCAGGTGCCCATGGGCAGCGGTAGTCATTTACCATCAGGTGACCCGTCTGCTCGTTTGCCTCCTTTACCAAACTATCTACGCACTGATTAAATATAAATGACTAGCAATTACAGTAATGACAGTTTTTGTAATAATTACAGAATTTCCCCAGAGGTCGGCTGTTTATTATAGTTTTAGCGTGAAATTATCAAACCTTTTAGGTTTGATAATTTCAAAAGGACTGACATGTTGAAACCTAAATACACTGTCATTCCTATCAACATTCTCCTTCAAAATTGATACTGCAAGAGCTGGTGAGGAGTTCAAAGATTTAGTAGTCGACACAGGAATATTAGTAAAAAGTTCTTTAAAACATCTTTCTGCTCTTGTGTAAGCATATATAGTAGCCCATTCACTAAATGTGGCATTATCTTTAACCACAATCGTTTTGGGTGTAAAAACTGAATTAAATTCTGAACAAAATATATAGGTCTCGCCACAATATTTCCCTTTGCCACTTTTTCGTTCCTATTGTAGAAATAAATTTGTTGACCGGAATGATCAGAATCTAACTGATTTACTATCTTCTTATCTTTAATTACAATACCTGTTCATACCTGATTCCAAAAAAGTGACGAACATCTCATCAACTATAAACGTGATGACCACGCGACACAAATCGACTACTTTGTTTCAAAATAAGTAAGTCTGTGTCAAAAACAGTAAGGTAGTGCCCGGGGAACCCTTAGTAACGCAACATTACTGACAACTACAATATTACTGATAACGGAAATAGAGAGAGAGAGAGAGAAGGAAGAACGTAAAAAGTATGAAAAATGAGAAAGCAGTTGGGCTTGAACACAAAAACATGTGTATGGTGTTTATTGACCTAGAAAAGGCATATGATAGGGTACCTCGAGAGGATTTTTAGTGAACTTTGAAAGAAGAAAGAGTACCTATATGTGATTTTGTTAGTCTCTCCAGTTGTAAAAACATTGCGCTGAATGGAATAGCAATACCAGTCTGCACCGATTTAAAGTACCTCAGCTCGCTCCTACAATCGATTGTGAAATAGACCGGACTGTACAGCATCGAATCAATACAGGGTGGATGAAGTGTAGGTATGAGCAAAATGTGGTTAAGAGAGTTTTATGTATGGAAGTGAACGGATACAAGAGTTCAGGAACACCAAAGAAAAGATGGAACTGCGTGAAAGGGGTAAGGCTAGTAGGGAGTAAGCAGTGAACTGACGAATATTAGAGGAGAACTTTAGAAGAAAACACATTGCGCCGCCCCCAAATAAATTTGGGAAAAGTGCAAGAAAATGGATATAATAATAATAATAATAACTCCACACATCTCGCACACGGCCGTCTGATTCCAAACTGTACTATGGTAACCAGACTGCTGATAAACATACTTATATATTCCTAAATACATACATATTATAGATAAATTACACTCAGACACAGAACAAATAATCGTGCTCATCACAGAATTATTTGTCCTGGGTGGGAATCAAACCTCCGGCTTAGCAGTCAGGGTCACTAACCACTAGACCAACAGGCCAGTCGACTACACTACTTATAGTACTTACGACGGGTTTAGCGACAGGGACTTTGGACCTGGATTTTGCGCGCGTAGATCACGACACACACGTCCTATAATCGGTGTCACTGCACCATCCCTGAGTTTAATTTTTTATGAAGTCTATGGTCTTAAATTACCACCAATATCATCAATATTGTGTCTAAAACTACAATGTCAAGTTTGTTCTACTTATACTAAGTTTATGGTTCGACTCGCACGTGTCCGGAAATATATTCTTTCCATACTGATAGTTTCTGTTCCACAACTAACGACGAATTTCTTGAAAAGAATGCTGTCACTAACAAACTCTTCTTCTTATTTTTTTATTGAGCCCAAGAATTTAAACGTGTCCCATATAAATATTCAAAATGTTCCTGAACATTTTTTGGATTATGCTGGCTAACTTTGACTACAAAAGTATATCCAAGCTATTCTTATTGATGATGATATGAAACAATTAAAGGTAGAATAGATACCTTCTGCACTCTATGAATCACATATCACATGAACACTATAAATATATGACAAGTCCCGCCCATATGACAAGTTGAAAACAATATTCCAATAACCTGTATCTATGTACATTCTTACCTAATCTGTTCATGCCGTGGCTGGGGTGGCCAAATTTTTCTGCCTCGATAAGAAGTTTCGCCTGTTGTTCTGCTGCTTCACAGCTCGCTCCCGCAGCGCGCAGACAGTCGACTATGAATCGACACGCTTCTTCTGTGCTCACTCGTACCATGCTTATGTAGAAAAAAAAAAAACGTTCTGACTTTTCTACCATTGCTATGTAGATCCTCTTAACGAGTTTGATACAATAAACGTCTATCTAAGAAGTCATATATTTATTCACGACCAGATATGAGGTAAGGTTACAGCTACTTGGGTAGTCCCCAAAGGTAGATCCCGATCCGTAGATTTCAGCTTAGATGTAATTTTTTTGGCGATGGTGTCTGCGATCTTTTTAATATAATTATGTTGACGGGAATTAACGTGATCACGTATTTAAAGCTTATTAATTTGAATATTAAACCCCTATTATTATTTATCTACATGTCGCAATTACGTCATATCCGGAATGCCAGCGCCACCTGTCGGCGCTTGACGGAGTCAATGTTTAAAACTTTAAAGTCGGCAGTCGGATCGGATCGGTCGAATATTGAAACCGTCACGCGTTCCTAGCGATGTCGTATCTAGATAGCTAGAAACTATAGAGCCGTGTGTCTATTTGTAATAATCTACATTGTAAATTAATTGACATTATAATTTAATCGAGTGAACTATATTGTTTCGTTGCTTGATGAATTAGGTCGAGTTTCGAACTCTGGGTTACCACTACATGTTCGGAGTCTTGCTATACTTTGTACAGCGTACTGTTAATTTGACGATGGTAAAGTGCTTCGCTATTCGCTACAGAGATTTATAGCAATATTGCGAGATGTTTTTTTAAATACAAATGTATAAAAGCTTAACTACTGTTTCTATTCAGATAGTGCTAAAAATAATATCTAAAGAAAACATAGGCACTACAAAGTATATGTTTCTCCGTGTATTGTTAAAAAATAGCTATACTACATTTTTAACTCAGAAATACGGTTAATCGTGAAACATTGACTAAAACGACCATCAACGGTGACGGGCCTCTTGACCTAGTGGTTAGTGATCCTGACGGCTGAGCCACAGGTCGTGGGTTCGATTTCCACCCAAGACAAATAATTGTGTGATGTGATGAGCATTTGTTGTGTGTCTGGGTGGGTTTAATTTTTTGTTAAAAAGATTTTTATTTTATGATTTTTTTTCATCATCAGCTTAGCTAGACGATCTGATGATTTCTAAACGCAAATACCTGATAAAGTAATGAAAAGTAAACAGAAACACTATTCGTTCCTATAATTTTCGAGGGTTCCTCTCAATTTTATCAAGATCCCATCATCAGATCCTGACTTCCTTGACATGGGACCACCCTTGAGGTATACCCTATCTAACAAAAAAAATAAATAACCAAAATCGGTTCATAAATAACGGAGTGAGGGCTGAACAGACATAAAAAAAAAAATATATTATACGGTTCAATTGAGAACCTCCTTTTTTTTTCGTCGGTTAAAAACCCGTATATGTAGATAGATAGATAGATGTACTCTTTATTGTACACAAACAAATAGGTTACAATATTTTACTTATATCTATTTACTAGCTAGTCCCAGGCTAGGCATTTATAATTTTAAAAGATAACAAAGTTCGCTTTTATTGTAAACAAAGTCAATTATACATATAGTATTATCTTCTTGTATTAGGGTTGCAATAAATGTATTTCCTTTTGATTTTTATTACGGTTTATTAGTTCATGTTTTTAACCCACTTCAAAAAAAGAGGAGGTTCTCAATTCGTCGGAATCTTTTTTTTAAGTATGTTCACCAATTACTCGAAGACGCTTGAACCAAATTAGAAAATCCTTTTATGTTTCAAAGGGTATACTTCCCAGGTGGTCCCTTTTAAATTTTATCGAAATCGGTTGAGCGGTTTCTGAATAATCAACAAATATCTAAAAATTGTATACATGGTTGATATTTTCGTTCACTCGGAAACCTCGCTATCTCATTGGAGCAGTGCGTTTAGTTGGCCTACCCATATTATATTTAAACCAAATTACAATTTATCATGATTTAGGTACATGATGATACATTATGAAGTCGGTGATACTTTTTTTTAAAAGATAATTATGTTTATTTATTTTATTCCTTGATATCCGATGTGGAATGATTCAGAAGCTATGGATTGTCGGTTTTGCTGTCTGAAGGTCATAATGTTTGTTATACTTGGACTTATCACTGTAAGTATTAGGAAACTAAATGTAGCCGAAATCTGACTTTAGTTTTAAATACGTGCATATTGAAATACAATATTGTGTCAAAATTTCTAATCAATCGAAAGACCACTTTTAAGTTTTACGAGGACTAACATGTGAAGGCTTTTAAAAAGTATTTGCTTCAGTTTTAGGAGAGAATTTCTTCAAGTTTGTAACGTATTGTTTTATAAATAATGAAAAATCTAAATATTAAAAAAAATAACAAAACTTAAATGGAGAACCTCTTTTTTGAAGTTAGTGGTTTGAGAGGAAGTAACTTGTACTTACTTGTCCGCCTCCATCATGAAATTATATTGTAACTAACTTATCACCGACACTATTTCAACTATTATTGTTCTTAGATTTCAACGGCAAAGTTTGACACACAATGACAAAGAAAAAAAAAAGGAGCACTCGCGTCTGCGCAGGTTTATTAACTGAGTCTGATGGTAGCAAATAGTACGTATGGATCCATATTGATGTAGGTAATAAAGATTCGATGTATATTAGCATAACTTTATCTTCGAATAATACTTTATTATGTTACTTATTCGCTGGTGTTCAGATTTCGTCTGCTTAGAATTGGGCGTTTCTCTTTCTGCAGAGATTGTGAAATAAAATAGTTTTCTTTAATATAAGTTACATCTACGTAGGTAAATACCTAGTCTAGGTTTATTTAAAACTTCATTTGTTCACAGAAGTAAAGTAATAGGCACATAACTGGTTATTAAATATTTAGATTAAATCTTCTTACAGAAGACAACCTTAACGGCATCAGAACAGATAAGAGTTATGCGATAGAAAGAGAGGCAAGTTTTAGGTTAATATAAGCCATTTGGAATTAGCGGTGTGCGATCTGAATTGCACCTTATTGTGTCGGAGCAAGAGTCGTTATTTATTTAAATGGTATTGCGAAGAGGTCCTTCTGTACTAGTACTATTATGTATTCTGTGGCCTTATATTAAATTTCACTTCCTTTTATATAAAATTTGAAGGTAGATCGACGATTCTGAGGGTGGTTTGCTTATAATACAATTTCTATGGCACGAAAAACCTGAATAGTAAGGAGGCTATCGTCACTCTATTGTATAAATAACGCGTCGAGGATGATTCTGTGTTCATTTTACGCTTCTATCATTGTCGAGAAAACTTTATTTTTATATTTTTTTAATTATTTCGGCCTAGTTTGCATCAGAAGTTGGATAGGATTAGCGAGATTCTATCTTACGCCCCCGCCTACTATTTACAAAAAGTGTCGTTAAAAAGTGAAAAAGAGTCAGAACATAGGCATAATGTGATTATTTCCGGTTTGACGAGCAACAACTACAAAGGCTTTTAAATTGTTAGAGTGCCCTGGAATTAAGGTTTAGTTAGTTGAAAAAAAAAAGAGCGGGTACTTCACGCGACGTATCGGCATCTTCGAGTGTGACCATCGAGCTTGCGTCGGAGACCTAAAAACTTATGAGTGTGATCAACGCTATACCGGTAAGGTCAAATCGCATTTTTAAATCAAGTTTTGAGCAGTCATTGAATGATTTTAAGGAATGGTGTACGGAGGTTTATCACGTACACGGTTTAAATCAGTGTTTGATGCGTATAAGAAATTGCTTTAAGAGAGATGCTAAGTTGGTTTAACGAATGTGGCTTAAAAATTCAAGTGGAAATTCATAACGTTGTTCATCTCGAAGAGATATTGCGAGTACTTTGTTCGAGTAATGAAATCAGATTCCGACGACTACCCTACATAAGCAGAATAATAATATGCTAGACGTTATTTGTTACTGTAACGCATTATTATTTTAATGAGTGATGGGTTAATAGGTGCGGTAGTTTAAGGTATCACGATCTCTATATTCACACAGCTGCTACTATTGCGAATATACTGCCTAACAGCCCAATATTTTTATTGATTTATGTAAAAATACAAGCAATATGCTTCGGATCGCATTTACTCGGGAGGTGTGAGTCGCCCACGCATGGTGCTTCTGCGGCCACCAGCAGCACTGCTGGGTGTGGCTGATGCGCTCTTGCTGGAGCCTTGATTGGGGCTTGCCGGTGGTGGGTGAACGCCCTACTGGTGTTTCATGCATTTAACGGCTACGGATCATGCTGCCGATGTTATACGGTCAATCAACATTGCGGTGAGATCTACCCAATATTTTTTATATTTCAAACTTTGATCCCGATGTCCACAGTATTGGAACTTGAATGTTTACTAGTGCCTATCGCATACACGTACGTGTAAATAATGAGTGGGTGACGAGCAATTGCACTTCAACAGATTTTTAAAGGGAGTTTGGAGCTTTGTACCTAAAGAACCCTGATATTGAAAATGTTTTGTTTGTTTACGTTTTTGAGTACTTGTTTTGACAACTACCCTAATTATGCGGATTGTGCTTGTCAAGACTTTCTAACGAGTTCATGACAGCCGTAATAAATTGGGGAATCACTGACGCTCAATTAAGAGTATCAGTCATAAGTAAATAAATAATAAATAAATAAATAATCTTTATTGTACACCAAAAAAAGGAAACAATAGACAAAGAAATTATACACAAAATGCACAATGGGCGGCCTTATCGCTAGAAGCAATATCTTCCAGGCAACCTTTGGATGAACAGGAGTGTTACAATATACGTGAGTGGTGTTGGTTTCGAAATGTCGAAGAAGGGCTTTGTAGGGATTTATGCAACCTGTGAATCGATTGCATAAATATTAATATATTCATATATTAATTGTATAAAATGTTATATTAGTATAGCACACATACAAATACATTTACATATATAAATAAATGCATATATACATAACTAAATACATACATATTTATACATAAATACATACATACATTATAATTATCTATTATAAATAATAAATGTAAACATATTTGTCATGCAAGTAGTTTATTACAACATTCATTTATTTTACCAGATAATTTTATATTTTGGGCATGAAATGTGTGGCAGCGAAGTTGGTTCCAAATAAGCTCAGTTTTGACCTATTTTAATCAAAATTGTAATCATATCTTAGCCACCATATTTACTCGATTTTGCCTACTACTACTATTATGTATTCTGTGCTACTACCATGAAAGGACGTTAGTTTTTAACGATTGAGGCTATAGAAACTGCATCACTTTAAGAGCTCAAGGCAATACCAAAAAGCAACATATTAAAAGAGCTTCGAGGATTAGAATAAGCGCTGGCACAAGTGTTTTATAATAAGGGGGAATATTTTTAAGGGGATCGAATTGATAATAAACAAGAAAAAAGTCGAGAAAAATAAAACTCTCTTAGCTTTTTGAACAAACTATGTACTTACGAGTCTTTTTTAAAGACGGATCTGGAATTTTGACGTATAAATTACAGTGCACCTTATGTTCGTCAAATGTTTCAAACTTACATACTTATAATATTATTTACGTATTTCAATTCAGAGGTATGTAATACCTTATCGTGATCGCGTTAATTTACATACTTATGTTCGAAATTACAGTTATATATAAAAAAAAACAAACATCTTTTTACTTTTAACGTGGGAGAGTCATGCTTCGGCACGTATGGGCCGGCTCGACTCCGCTCCATACCACGGCCTCACATAAAACCGGCAGTGAAGTAATGATTTCATTGCTTTTCACCGCGTGAGTGAGGTTACCGGAGGCCCTAACCCTTACCTCTCCCCTATTCCCGTCTCTAATCCCCCTCTCCCTTCTTCCCGCTCTTCCCCCTCTCCCTCTCTTCGCCTACTCCCACCTTAAAGGCCGGCAACGCACTTGTGACTCTTGAGTTGCAGGTGCCCATGGGCGGCGGTAGTCCATTTACCGTCAGGTGTCCCGTCTGCTCGTTTGCCCCATTTTCCATAAGAAACAAAAACCTTTGATAGATAAATATTTAATAGAAGTATTTACTCCATAATCTATATATTATTATATAATAATTTTTGATATTGCACCAATTGTTTAAAAAAAAACCGCTTAATGACTAAGTGCCAATTGCTTCTTATGTTTTAATTATGTGATTAAGTAATTCTTAATCTCTCAAGAAATAGTTTAAACTCAGTTGTTACCTACAGTGTTATTGTTTGATGTAGGTAGACAAAATTATTACGTCAATTTCAATGGTAAATAAAATATTTTTAACAAAAAATTAAACCGACGAAAAGAACAGATATTTATTTTACGTTTTTTTTTCATCATCAGCTCAGCTACATGACGTGATGATTTCTAAACGCAAATACCTGATAAAGTAATGAAAAGTAAACAGAATATTCGTTCCTACAATTTTCGAGGGTTTCTCTCAATTTTATCAGGATCCCATCATCAGATCCTGACTTCCTTGACATGGGACCACCCTTGAGGTATACTCTATCTAACAAAAAAAGAATAATCAAAATCGGTTCATAAATAACGGAGTGAGGGTTGAACATACATAAAAAAAAAAAAATATATATATATAAGGTCGAATTAAGAACCTCCTTTTTTTTCGTCGGTTAAAAACAAGGATATACCTAAACTATATTAAAATATTTTTAAAGAAATGAATAAATTTTATTAGTTTTCGTCTATGATAACATGTTTTCTTATTAAAAGTCTGTTTTTGTAAGCACTTTTAGTTTTATTGAATATTGAAAATTGGGATCAGATTGACCTCGTGCGAACAGCAGTATAAGTATTTGAACGCGAACAAATGTTAAAATCTATTCTTGTACACATTCCAAAGGTTTAACTTTGAGTTTTGTTGCGAGAGCAAGGCAGGAATCGATTTGTTGTTGTACGAAGGATACCGTGCCGGTTTGATCAGCTTTTGCCGCTGCCGTTTTCTCTTTGTCACCGGGAGCCAAAACTGGTAGATTTGGATCCAACTGTAAAAGAAAAAACAAGTTTTTACATCGGAACACACGTTATCAAAAGGAGATCCTTCTGGAATTTCCTTTTTTAGGTTATATCCAGCATCCTATGTTGGCATGTCATGTGGTTTTTCAACTTTACGCTAGCTGAGTGGTGGTACGCATAAAAGCCGTTGTTTTAGTACATTCTTTAGTACATGGTCTTTTCGTTTATTCTTTAGCTGATTTTAACAACATTTAATTTCCAAAACCGAAATTGATAACGGCATTCAATCAGACAGCTATTCTTATGACTATATACAATAAGAGAATAAGGTGTTGTTAAAAAGATAAACAAAATGTTATTAAACTCACTCTCTGAAGTAGTATAAAAGACCAGAAATGGTCGAGGTAGCACTGGGCACTTAAAATAATAAATTCAGATTCAAATTCAAATTCAAAATCATTTATTCAAATAAGACACTAAGTGACATTTATGAACGTTAAATTGAAGCTAGAGTTAAAATCATAGATCGGCACAAACAGACGCCACAGCATTTACTGGATTGTCAAGGTAAATTAGGTGAAAAACACCAAAATCTACTGCCCGTTTGTGTCGATCTATAACTTCCAGTTTCCAAAATGCGTAGGGCCTTATGAGAAGAATACTGGCAAAGAAACTCATGGCCACTCTTTTTAAAAGTCAGATCTTCAGGTACAATAGTGTTAGTGTTATACGAAAGGTTGCAAGCAGGATGCAAGCTGATGCCACCTGAATTTCATTTTATTGAAATGCTCCAAAAACTAACGTACTAAAAAATAAAAATCACTCAGTGATACCGTTGAAGGTTTGAACCTATTAAACATAGAAATCATTCAAGGTGCACATCTACCTTCATTCAGTTGCAAAATCTACTGTTAAAAATAATTCGTGACTGGATTAAGAGGCTAGAGTTGCAGTTGATCGAACCAAAATAATAGTATAGGCTAAAGCATCGCTGACTAGGCCGACCAGTCACCCCAAGCAGCACCCGTTCACGAGTATGACGCATGGACCAGCCATCATCTCCTTCGCCATATCAGAGGGAAAGAAATGACCTGCCCCATGACGACGCCGCAAGCAATGACATTTTAGTGAGCATGACGAACCATAGTCGAGATACTGATAAAAATCACTAATAGTCAAATTACCATAATAATCGTCACGCATTACTTTCAACTGACAATGGTTTGTTAATAATTTAGCTTAATTATAAGACAAAGAAGTTTGTGTGTATATACCTAATGACACCTTAAGCCCACGACTGTTTGTCGTTTAGATAATCGTTGATCGTATAGTAGGATTTCCTAATAAGGTGATTTTTTACCGTTCGCTTGAATTTATCTACAGGAAGGTCGATTACATATAGGAATTTTATTATAAAAACGTATACCAAGACCTTCGAACGAGTTGTGTACTTTATGTAAGCGATGATAGGTCCCAACGAGTTTAGACTTGTTTCTAGTATTAATATTGTGTATATCACTGTTTTTCTTATAATTATTAATGTTGTGCCTAACAAACATAATATTTGCAAATATATACTGTGATGCAACAGTTAAAATACCTATATCCTTAAACAACTCTCGAAGAGAGACTCTAGCACCTAAGTTGTATATGGAGCGGATGGCTCGTTTTTGGAGAATAAAAATCGTTTCAACATCAGCCGCCTTGCCCCAAAATGGTATACCATAGGACATAACGCTGTGAAAGTAACTAAAATAAACTAGCCTAGCTGTGTCCGTATCAGTGAGCTGACGTACCTTCCAAACTGCATAAGCTGCCGAACTAAGCCTACCTGCAAGGCTGTCTATCTGGGCTCCCCATTGTAGTTTACTGTCTAATGTAATTCCTAAGAATACTGTTGAGTCTACAATACTTAACATTTCATTATTTAGAGTTAAATTAGTACCTGGCTGTTTTACATTTGGCATAGTAAATCTCACACACTTTGTTTTATTTGCATTTAGTAAGAGATTGTTAGTTGAAAACCAATATAATACATCATTTAGTGCCCTATTCAAATCGTCAAAAACTGTTTTCTTACGATCGACTTTAAAAATAAGTGACGTATCATCAGCAAATAGAACTATATCACAGAGATCTTTTAAATAATAAGGTAAATCGTTTATATATATGCGAAAAAGTAGAGGACCTAATATAGAGCCCTGAGGAACGCCCATAGTAACCGGTAATCCAGAAGACCTCGCACCAGTGTGAAAGTGTGTGAGAGTTTAATAATAATATTAAACTCTCACACATGCAGCGTGCTAAAATTATTTACTAATGTTTCATTTTGTTGCATAGCCTATTACATTAGTAAAATTTTGCGACTATAATATTATTTGAAATCAAATATCACTTACTCACTAAAATATCTGGCGACGATGACGTCAAATCGTGACGTCCACTGCTGTTTTAGTAGTGTGACTTGTAATTAAGAGATTTTTTTCAGTCATTACCGATGAAAGCAAAAACAATTATGCATAGTACCGTCTCCAGATTCCTCCAGTGTTGGATGCAGTCTGTGAGGCGTTCGCCATAACCAGGCGCGAAGCAATTAGGGTCAATGGCGACGAAGCACTGGCCGAGGTCGGCTGGAGTGCCGTCACTTGTATGAGACCAAGACCTAATATGGTGCCCATACTTAGAACCTAAGGAAAAAGACATCTTATTAACTTCCTATGTATGGGTAGCCGTTGGGATAACTGCACTTTAAATCTATCTAGGAAAAGCTATCGAAAGTGGTAGATCTATCGTCCTCTGTATTATTTGTATACATAAGGCTTTGTTAGCATAGAATACTTTTTTTATCATGGTTCTTTATAGATTCTACATTTTGCGCGGTGATGTTGGATTTAGATCAAAACAACAATTAAAACCTTTTCAGAAAAGACACACTATAATCACACTATAATCTTATAGATTAATGAAGTTATTGGTGCCGATTCTATTGTACACTCACTAAACTAAAACCGGACTTAATTTCTTCATATGAAATCAGACTTGTCTTTTTCGTAACAAGGTCTATTTGTTACTGGCATTTATTTCTCAGTACCACTAAATTTCACTAAAATCTGTCAACGTATACTCAACTTTATTTCCACGCAAAGAGAGTCCCCATTTATTCAAATGCCGTATAATTGCCACGCAGCGATAGTCCCCAATCATTCAAATGCCATATAAAAACTTGTTTAGAACTGCTAAGATGACGTTATTTTAATCGAGACCTACGAAGACGCTTACTAAACACAGCAAAAGAGATGGCATTCAACGGATAGCGGCTCTCGCTACGTGGTATTAAAGTTTATTTAAGCGTATCAGGCTTTAGTCGACAAATAAATTGCTTATTTCGATAGCAACATAATACGTTACCTTCTTGTTTAAATTTGAAATAAGACCTTATTTCGAAGTGTATAAGGTTTACATCTTATACTCGTATGAAGAAAATTAAGTCAATTATAGTTTAGAGAGTGATGTAACAGAATTGGCAACATTATCAATTTTCACTATTTTGTAAAATTCTGAATTTCACTTTAAAATTTTTGTAACTTAATTTGGAAGTTTGTATGTTATCGTTCTCTGAGATTGATAGAACCATGAACAGTGTTAAAAAGGCACGAAACTTGCAAATTTGGAAGTTTTCTAACTCTCTTTTAAACCTTATACTTCTCTTTTATGAGACGAGATATCTAATATTCAAAGAACTATGATTAAGCGTTAACGCAGTTACAAGAGCCCCTGATTTTCAGTACCTACCTCCAAGTATTCCACAAAACAACTCCACCATGGCACCTAGTCCGTATCCTTTGTACCCTGAAGTCAACTCGCCACCACCGAGCGGGTACACACACTTCGTATCGAAAGCCTGCCAAAATAAATTAACTTAATAAATAACATCATCATACAACGTGTGTAATATAACATAGTCCATACAAAGTAATAGGAGTGATACTATTTCTACCTTGTGAATGTATTGTATCGTATTGAACTCATGGGAAAGGGTTTATTTTTGCGTTTCCTTTAATGTTGTGTTGTGTGTCTATCACTGCGACGAAACTAGCAAAGGTTCAAGCTAAAAACTTTACTTCAATCATAGTTTTAAGCGTGGTCTTAGCGGCCATTTTGTGACAACACAGTATTTTGACCATATTTTGACACAAGGTATTACTACACCTTACGATACTAACAAAGTTAACTACTATAAAAGTTTTTGAAGTGGAAACTTTTTTACGCACGTTGGGCACTTTT
This sequence comes from Callimorpha dominula, assembly GCA_949752705.1. Lineage (NCBI taxonomy): Eukaryota > Metazoa > Arthropoda > Insecta > Lepidoptera > Erebidae > Callimorpha > Callimorpha dominula. The sequence continues at coordinate 5,691,491 of OX457006.1, read as the reverse complement.
GGTAGGGGAAGAAAGCACACTGAACTCGCGTGACCGTCACGACATATAATGTCATGATGACATATAGATGTGTGTGTATATGTTTACATATAACAGTAAAAAAAGGATAGAGAATTTCGAAATAACTCGCACTAACCACTTGGGCATCTCGAGTCTCGTTGCCATCAGGTCCTTGCGCCCAACCGGCTGGTATGGGTTCACCTTTACGTACCTGCATTTCTATCTGAAAGTACATCAACTTAATCAGATCCTTATATTCACAGTCCCCTTATAGGTTTTTTTATAGCTTAGGTAGTTCTCAAGTCTAGGCACAATACAATATTTTGAACATTCGTGCTTACCTTACCAACGGCAACGGCAGAAGTGGCCATGTCAAGGTAGAAAGATTCACCAGATGTCGCTGGAGCAGAACACGCTAAGGGGTTGGTACCTAACGCCGCCTGAAAATTGTAATGAACATCATTGATTAGTAGTTGAAATGCTGTCCCAAGATATATCACATCGTGGCTATGAAAAGCGTCAAAATTTATTTTTCGGGAGGCGAGACTGATGTGGACAATATTAGAGTTTGTGATAAAGCTGCCCATTGTGCAGTTAGACAAGTAGGTATTTGTTTTTCTGTTGTGTACCATAAAGACTAGAGCCACCACTATGTTTCCACCAGTGGTTGAAAACAGAGAATTGCAGCATGGCAAAAAAAAAGATGTTCTGGTTAGCGACTCTGGGATTCGATCTCGAACGGGCGCAAGTTATAGTACGAGATCCCACCGCTCGATTGTGTAGGTATCTGTTTTTGTAATAAAACTTAATTTAAATTAATGATTAGCGAGTATGCAACGCATTAGTTTCGGGTTGCCTATAAAAAATTTGCCGCAATTATCTAGAAGAACAATGGTTGCCAGCTCACACTAATACTAATTACAACTACGACTAAATAATTAACGTATTAACGTTAATTGTAATGAACTTATAATGCAAAACTGTATCTGTATATAAAATTTTATCAAAATCGATACAGCCGTTTCCGAGATTTAGATTATATATATATACATACATACAAGAATTGCTCGTTTAAAGGTATTATTAGATTAGGACAGATGTGTAAGTGTACTAATGTTCCAATTTTACCTGTTTGCTCCTCGTTGGTGCACATAAAGGAGAAGTGTTTGTGAATGCCATGCCAATGAACCCTTGGTCGGTAGCTTTTTGAGCCCAATAACCAGCCATACCGTTGTGATTTGCTCCTGAAATGAGAAGGGGAAGTACCTGTATCTAGCGACTTAACAAAAATATTTTTAGTTAATAAAAAAATTATAAATAAAAAAAAACGTGATAGTGATAGAACGTTAGACGTGATGAAAGATCTTTTATAGTCGATTTCAAGTTATTACTCCTATAGCTTCTTTAATTTCTTTGCTTGCGGTCACTATTTCTTCATAATTAATACTCATAAAATTAAAACTGTCCTTCAATCCGGAAATCTCATCTTTCATAATTTTCAATTCCGATGTTAAAATCGAACGAAGTGGTTGACTAAGCTGGCGTAATAAGATTTTAGACCTTTTATCTGTAACTTCTTCAACAATTGTGCGTATCTCACTTGTCGTCGGGATTGAAGCGCCTGTCTTTAACTTGAAATTACAGTAACATTGGGAATGAAACAAACCGGAGTATCATCATTTTTTGGATTTTTCTCGTTGTAGTTAGCACAAAAAAGGCATACCCATTTGTTTGGCTCAATAGACGGGGCAACCGCACTACACTACACTAGAGCTTAGACTTAAGCATTCAAAATGGAAAGCTTTCCCACATGATGCATTGTAGGTAATTGCTACTATCGAACTCAGATGAATAGCATCCCCATTGCATTTCAACAATAGCATTGACGCAATAGCAGCGATCTGGCGCAAACAATTATGTCATCAATAAAAGCGTAAAGTAATGTATGCAAAAGTATTAAAACATATTATAACGTTAAGGAATATTTTGAGGATAGACTTATATCTTAATTGTAACTCTTTCATTTGTCAACTCAATTAATATTGTTATGTAATACAATATATTTTATACAATTTGCACGTCCCATTGGATAGAATATGCTGTGAACTATATTTATAAACTGACACCTGTAATACCTGTAATACATTCATTTAATTTCATTTCAAAAGACCACAATATTGCAGACCGAGCTGGACTAGGCCCATTGGGCCCAGTTTTAGTAAACTATTTTAAGAACATGAGTTCTTATTCCTATTTTTATATAACCTATACATATATAACTCTTCCTATTTATCCTGAACATCATTTAGTAACACTAATTTCTCAACAATTGTTTGCATTTTTAAATTTTGGTTTCGAGGTCTTTATCATCCGATAATTGTATTTGGTATTTACCTTTAACAACAACCCATGCGACTCCAGTTTGTCGTGCCTTGGCAATCGCTATATCCATTGCAAAGTGACTGGACGTGGCGCCGAGAACATTCTTCGCGTCAATCCACGCCGTGGAGGCGGTCTCCTTTAGGATTTCCGGTTCATTGTTGGGCTCACAGGCACCACTTATAATGTCATTTACATAAAATTCTGTAAACAAGTATTGTGCATATAGTATCCTATACTAATATTAGAAAGCTGAATAAGCTAATGGTCTCAATTCTGTTACGTCACTCGCTAAATTAAAATTCACTAGATTTTCTTCATACAAGGTATACACCTTGTACACTTCGGAACAAGGTTTTATTTTAAACTGAAACAAGTAGGTAACATATGTCGCTCTCGAAATAAGCAATTTATTTGTTGACTAAAGTCTGATACGCTTAAATAAACTTTAATACCACATAGCGAGAGCCGCTATCCGTTGAATGCCATCTGTTTTGCTCTGTGTTTTTAGTAAGCGTCTTCCTATGTCATCTTAGTTCGTTTTGAACAAGTTTTATACGGCATTTGAATAAATCCCTTGCTACGTGGAAATAAAGTTGAGTATACGTTGACAGGTTTTGGTGAAATTTAGTGGCACTGAGAAATAGATGCCAGTAACAAATAGACCTTATTAAAAAAAACACAATTGTTGTTTGATTTCATATGAAGAAATTAAGTCAGGTTTTAGGTTAGTCGAGTGTACAAGAGAATCGGCACCAATGTCAGGTCATGTCTGTACGATTTGATAAAATCATTTTGCGTTCGATAAGCCGCTTATGAAGGAAGGCCAGACTATTATATAACATCATGCTAAAACCCATAGAAGTACTAATGAAAAGGGTACAGAGTGCCGTTAAAATTTTGCTTTGTTGTACAATTTGAAACAAAGTACGACTAGAACAAAGTTTCGCCTAACACTTGTTGCAATAACTTGATCTACAGCGAGATTTAAATACAGTTAAATTTATATAATAATAACATTAACTTGAGACACCTCACACACTCTGATCCCGAACAAGGCAGAGCCTGTACTATGGTATCCAGACTGCTGATAAACATACTTACATACATGTTATAGATTTCGGAGAGCACGTTAAACCATCGGTCCCGGTTGCCGTACGAACATCTATGGCATTTGGTACGGGTAGTTGGAGCCCTAAAAAGTCCGACAACCTGATCTAACTACAGAACTTCGATATCGCTAGTACTTGGGTTAAGGAGGTCTGATGGCAGTCGCTTCACGTAAAATATCGAAGTATAACTAGACTGAAAGTCGACCCCAACTTAGTTGGGAAAAAGGTCTGGAGGATGATGTTCATATTATAGATTATTACACCCAGAAATAGAACAAATGATCGTGCTTATCACACAATTATTTGTCCTGGGTGGAAATCGGATGCACGACCTCTTACTCAGCAGTCTGGATCATTAACCACTAGACCAACAGGCCCGTCAATCTATTTTAAACGTTTTTTCTGACATGAGTACTGTATTTAGGAACAAGTAAGCTGCAATAAGATTTAAGTCATTAGATGCATCCTACAATTTCAAAACGTAGTCTACAACAAGATTGATTTTAATAAAGTTGTTAAAACACTTACTTCTCGAACGAGGGGGCAGCAAATACTAAGCGATTAATGCGGTCGGTCTATATCAGTTTACGCACATGATTGTAGACACATTTCAGACTCAGTAGGATTAGAGAAACGTGAATCCTGATTGTTTAAAATGCAATCTAAAATGATGCAGATACTAAACAGATGCTGCTTAAAAAGAATTAACTTGGGGTCATTGTTGTTTTTATTTCAACCACATTTCTGCAAGTACGTCTTTGCCATACAAAATCAAAGTTGATTATTATGAAAACGTTTGTAAAGAAATCAGACAATCAGTCTAATAGTTCTTCTGATTCATATATTTACCTAATCTATTCATGCCATGACTAGGATGCCCACATTTGTCTGCTTGGATGAGAAGTTGTGCCTGTAGTTCTGCTGCTTTTCGGTTCGCTCCCGCAGCGTGCAGACAGTCCACCATAAATCTACATGCCTCTACTGTGGCTACCCTGATCATCCTTCTAAAAAAGAAAGTAAATAATTGGCTATTTGACAGTGGTAACCATTAAATCTGAAATATTTTGGATATGGTAGTTTATAAGTAAACAATTAGATTCATACGATTCAAACGATATTTACGATTATAGGACCCGAAACACGTGTGTCCAGGATTGAGCATCGTGCGACGTCACGTTTACCTAACTCACGTTGGCCGCGAAAATACCTTCAGTGTGTTCGTATTTGGATGTATGTTTGTGAAAGATTTCGAGAAATGGAGCCAAGATATATAAAAGCTGATAGTGTGAATATCCCCAAAGTCGATTCATTCATGATCGGGAATTTCTTTACTTCTAATCCTAACATTAGCTCTGCTGCGTTTCGGAATGCAAAAACTTTCGTGTAACTCGTGAAGTGATTGCCACAACACAAAACAAAGCAATACAACATAATTTATTTGAAGAAGTTTATAGGAATATTTCCTTTGCAACATCTGAACCTCTTTTGATGGAACCGTTATAAAAAGTCGTCAAATAACCATTATTGTATTACAAAATGGATATAACGTCCATGGTATGCAACGATATCAATAGATCATTGATTAAGTAAATAAAAAACTGTCAATCGTTGGACTGCAGTTCAGAAGTGAAAACACATATATACATTTTGACACACATCTGTATACATATATGTCATCTGAGCGTGACGGTCACGCGAGTTCAGTGCTTCTTTTTCCCCATACCAAAAGTGCCCAACGTGCCTAAAGAAATTTTCACTTCAAAAAGTCAATTTTAACCTGCTTCTAAATTGTCGTATCAAAATTGTTCAAAATTCAAAAGTCAAATTAAAATTGAATAAAACAATATGTGTGTGAGATATTAACGAAATTTATTTTTTATTTGAAAGGCCCATTTATGCCATTATGGATGGAATATGACATCGTTTAAATGTCCGCCGCGGCTTCGTATGGTGGCACGAATCCGAGAGGTCCAATTTTTAATGCCTCTGCTGCATAGATCCGGCTGAATCTGAGCGATGGTAACTTTTTGTGGATGCATTGTCACCTGGTGAACCTCATGTGGGTTGTGGTCATCCCATATACGGCAATTTTGGTTATTAACAAAACCATTTATCCAAAAATGTGCCTCATCGCTAAAGATTATTTTTCGGCTAAAATCGGGGTCCTCTTCCAAGCGTTCCGAAGCCCATTCAGCGAACACACAGCGTTGTCTATGGTCATTCACTTTGAGCTCGTGGGTCAGTTGGATCTTGTACGGATGCAGGCCCAAGTCCCGACGCAAAATTCTCCAAGTTGAAGTCTGCGAAAGGCCGAGTTCTTGTGCACGGCGAGAAATCGACTGCCTCTGAGTCTCCTGAACACTCACGTACAGCGGCTATGTTCTCGGCCGATCTGGCGTTCCTTTGACGTAAAGGTGTTGGTTGGTTGTTTACCGAACCGGTCGTCTCAAATTTGGTCACCAATCGTTGGAGAGTAGACTTTGAAGGGCCACCGCGTTTGCCGTAAAATGGGTGCAATGCGCGCAACGTATGCATCAACGAACACTCATTTTGATAATAAAGTTTCATCATTTGCACATGCTGCTCAACCGTGTAACTTGCCATGGTGATTTGGCATCAGTGACTGAATAAGAAAAAACAGTTTTGACAAATGCCGCCAAAACAAAATGGCCGCCACAGATTATTAACATCGACCCGCTCTATTTGAAAGACCCTTTATGTACCTACGTATATGTACTTCGGATAAATACTTCGGGCATACCTACTAAAAGTTTTAAAAACTAAAATATTGTCTCTTATCAAAGATGTTATTAAACATTTTTGACCAAAGAGATAACGTGAACTCATAAAATACATGTAAGTACCTACGAGCATTTATTGCCCGTTACACTACTGCTTGGCACTACTAATAGTGTCATGGGATTTTTTTTTTACCCATGACACTACCGGTAGTGCCACGGGTAAAACAGAATTTCCCGTGGCACTACAGTGACCCTAGTAGTGTCACGGGAAAATTACTTGTTTTGGCACGCGGAGTATTACCTTGATACCCATATCGTTACTGCAATTATTTATTATTTTTTATTAAATCATCAGAAAAGGTTCACACGTGTGAACGTTCTGTCGGTAGATCTACTGTTGCTAAAGAAATAGAAAGTTTGAAGACTAAACTAAGAAAATGTGACAAGCCAGTCCCTCAATTATGTGACGATGCCTGTAATTCGTTTGAAAATAAAGGTTTGAATTTTGTATCCTCACTACCACCAATTACAAGTGTGCAACATTGTTTGTACGGAGGAACAAATCGCTGGGCGTTCTAAAAACAGTTTACCGAGATTTTGCAGAAGTGCAAATTCCAGTAGCTTTCTGTTATTTTATTTTAGCAGACTATTACCACGAAGGGATTCGAATTTTAATATTTGGTCTCCGAAATGCCGTCAACCAATTGGTGAAATCCATGAATTTTTTGTGTTTCACCAATACGTTTAAAAGCTGCCCACCACCATTTGCAGAACTATATAGTATTCATGCCGACATTGGTAGCTCAGTAGTAACTACAAACGTAATCCCGTAAATTTTTGCTTTATTACGTAATAAGACACAAAAAACATACGTGACCTTATACAACTAAAATCGGTACTACGCAATTGGTCCCCTGACATATTCTACTGCGATTTTGAGTTGGCAGCGATCAACGCGTTGACAGAAGTTTTCCCCGATATTGAACTCAAAGGCTGCTTTTACCATTGGGCTTTAATAAAAAGAGAGGTCACAAACGTGTTATTAGACTAACAGCAGCCCTACCATTGTTGCCGGACAATGAAATTGCGCATGGTTAGGAATACGTAAAAGCCGAAAGTGAAGACTTAGGCATGCAAAAATTTATAAATTACATAGAATGATTCTGGCTCAACAAAAAATTCTGAAAAATATTGAGTGTAACAAATAATGCTATGGAGGGTTGGCACTCCAAAATAAATAAAAGGGTGACCAAAGGTTCCATCACGTTACCACGATTGGTAAGGCTAATAAAGGAGGTGCAGAACACGAAGCTGAAACGACAAGAATCCCTTGATCGTCAAGGGGTCAAAACGGTCCAAAATTGCCATAGATAATGACGATTATAAAATGAACATACTTCTTCAGTTCATCAACGGAGAATTATCGGTTGGTAACACGTTGGAAAAATTGAGATAGATGTTTTCAGCAGTCAAATACGTATCAATATGAAATTGTTTATTTAAATAAGCTTAGTACTAAATAGAAGATAAGTCACTTTTGTTTCCTTATTTTTTAATTCACAAACCAGAATTTAAATCAAACTCCACTAGTTGGTAGTGCCACGGGTAATTAAGTGTATCACGGGTAATTTAGTTGTATGCGTCCAATGAACCAATTAGAGAAGTAGTGTCATGGGTAAAAAAAAAATCCCATGACACTATTAGTAGTGCCAAGCAGTAGTGTAACGGGCAATAAAGGCCTACGAGGGCGGCACTGAAAATTTCGGGAATCAAGGAAGTGACAACTATTTAAAAATGTATTTATTGCTTTTTGAAGTGTTCTCCGCGAAATTTGACACATTTTTCCATACGATGGAACTAATCATTGCAGCAACCATTCCATTCAAAAAAGAACTGGACTATCGTAGTACGGAGAGTTTACTACATAGCTAATATCATTATTTATTTAATTTCATTATGTCAAGTAATTAATATAATAAATCAAACCAATTCGCTAATAAACTAAATTACACATATTCATAATCTTACACAATTGCGCAAAACAGACACGCATATACACTCACCCATTCAAACATTCACTCAACCAAATATTCACACATGCGCAAATCATACATTTTCTTGAGTTATTCGGCCAGTTGCTATAAATTTGTTATGTATTTTTTTCTCATATTTTAATTATGTAAATTGTTTGTAGTAATTATATCAACATTTGTGTATCTTCTCCAACAAATTGTAAAGGGTCATCTTAAATTACAGCGGAGTCGTGTTCTAGCGGGGTGAGTGCCCTGGTGATCTAAGCCACAGGCTCACGCCTAATTCAGACACCAGTCCTCTCACAGTTGCTGTTCTAATGTTAGCTGTTGCTGTGATGTATATTAATATTGTACTAATGAGTGATTGTGAGAAGAAAATAAAAATAAATTAATAAATTCGGAAGTTGGGGTCTCCCAAAATGGCCGTTTTGTAGGCGTTCACAGCTTCTTCAGGTGATGAAAATCTCTGACCACGCAATTTATTCTTTATTTAAGCAAAAGTATAGAAATCATTAGGGCCTAGGTCGGGGCTGTACGGCGGATGGTCTAATAATTCTATGTTTTCTTGCTTTAAAAACTCTTGTTCTGTGCGCGGTGTGAGAACTCGCATTGTCGTGATGGAGGATGATGCGGCGGTTGCAGTTCTCTTTACGGAGTTCAGAAACGACCTGTGGCAAACAAATGCTAGTATACCATTCTGCATTAACCGTTCTTTGTCCCTCAAAAGAAATAGTCGCAACATGGCCGGTTTTGGAGACAAACGTGGCCACCATTTTTTTTGCAACACTCCGTGAACGAACAATTTTTGTTGGCTTTAACTCATTTTCGAACACCCAAACTCGTGACTGGTTTTTTGTCTCGGGTTCGTACGCGTATATCCAGGATTCGTCACCTGATACGATGTTGTATACAGCATTTGAGGATCCTGCGTGGAATCTTTCGAGAGTTCTGACGCACCAAGTAACGCGAGCCGCTTTTTGCTCTTCACAGAGCGAATGCGGTATCCATCGGGAAAACAACTTTTTTACACCTAATTGTTCATGCAAGATTATTTGTATTTGACTCATGCCAATGTCTAAAGTTGCCTGAATTTCGCGGTATGTCACATGTCGATCTTCCTCAATCAGCTTACGCACAGCATCAACGTTTTCTTGGGTGACTGCAGTTTTTGGACGACCTTGACACGTCCACGTTGAAATTCAGCAAACCAGCGATAAATTGTGGTTTTGGATGGGGCTTCATCACCACATGCAGAAATCATCCGGTCAACACACTGTTTTTGTGTTAAACCACTTCGAAAGTCATAATAAATCATCGCTCTTGAATTTTCTCGACACAATTCCATTTTCTCAACGAATAAACAAGTTTGACAAAACCTTGTGACAAGATCGAGAATCTTTTTTTAAATAAATAACTGGTATTCGATTTTTAAAACCAAGGAGTTTTGAATTAAAAAGAAACTACCTACGTAGAAAATGGACATGGTTCTACGTAGGTAATTACTAGTACTTAATCATTTTATTATTTGGCGCCGACTCAAAATAAGTTTATATAAAATTTGATAGTTTATGTAAATGAGCTCAATACTTAAGAGTAAAATTTTATTTATTTTTTGCTTTTTAGTTCCTTTCGTCGGTTTAATTTTTTGTTAAAAAGATTTTTATTTTATTTTTTTTTTCATCATCAGCTCAGCTACATGATGTGATGATTTCTAAACGTAAATACCAGATAAAGTAATGAAAAGTAAACAGAAACACTATTCGTTCCTACAATTTTCGAGCGTTTCTCTCAATTTTATCAGGATCCCATCATCAGTTCCTGACTTCCTTGACATGGGACCACCCTTGAGGTATACCCTATCTAACAAAAAAAGAATAATCAAAATGAGTGTTGAGTAGTGAGGCTGAACATAAATAATAAAAAAAATATATATTATACGATCGAATTGAGAACCTCCTTTTTTTCGTAGGTTAAAAAGACAGTGACATAATTTCTCCTACAAATATATTACATAATAAGACACTAATTAAATACCCACCGGTATTTTTATCAGTAAGATGCGTAGCTGTGTGTCGCTGATTATATGATTATAATGTCATGTGGCTCAATAACTGGCTCTGGTATTTGATATATCTTGTTTGGGTGGTATATAATACCGGGCATTCTTTACATAACCTTTTAAACGCCACGGTCGGCTATATTCGTGCCTACGACAATAACCGACAAAACTACGACATTTTTGCAGTACAAAAAAATCATAAATATAATTTGTCATTGTTTTTTTTCGCTTTTATTAAAACTACAATAATCTATGATTTATATAGTATTCAATTAATCTCATTTAATGGTAGAGAAACTATTAATTAAAACATGATCTCTAAATGCAATATTTGACGTGCTCAACATACCAAAGTCGGCAATAACCGACAGCTAGTGATGCAGTGGCGTAACAATAAGGTGGCAGAGCGGGCACCAAAGGGCCTCAACACAGGAGGCACTAATTACAAAATGTATTAATGAATTAGCCACGCACCTCCGATAGTATAGATACGCCACTGTAGTGATGGGTAAGAAAGGAAACTATTTAGACCTCAATGTTATCGAAACATTTACTCAAAAAAATGGTTTACGTGCTTGTTGCTCAAACTATTTTTCATAACATGTTTTTTTAAGCTTTATTTAGTTTGTCCTGTCGACCGGCGTCTGTTTTTAATCAAATCTTGCAAGTAAAATTTAACCTACTTCCTAGAATAATACGTATGAATGAATATAATTATTACTACAATTTTAAAACATCCCAAGAAAACTATTTTAGAATATATAAAAAAAATGAAATCATATTTCAATTTATTTCTCCTCTCATTTTGTACAATTAATAACTGTGCGCATAATTTGCGACTAGCCAGGATTAAAATACGCCGTAAAGAATGTCTCATTTTAAATACACACATAACAAGTCAAAGGTGCATGACCGGGGACCGAACTTGACCCGCCACAATTAGAGTCAAACCATAATCACCGCTTAATAACAACTACCTACTCCAAACATACGATAATTATTTCACAACATAGTATTGGAACGAGAAAGGAAAAAAACATAACAGCTGATTGTTATAACTATTAAACACACAAATAAGTACAAGGTTATTGAATTAAGATATAAGAAACAGATTATGTCATATTACATAGAACTTACTCGCACGCTTGCATAGTTGAAGAGGTTTGTGTTTTCTCTTTCTCTTATTTGTTTACAAACACACTTGCGTCACAGAGTCACAGTAAGTACTGATAATATAATTTGTACAATTTTTATTAAATATGTCGAACATGTGCACTCGCCGTGACGAGTGTCGGTAAACTGAAGACTCTGAAGTCGTCTGCAAGCCAGTGCAAACAGTAACGGTTCTATTAAGTCTAGATAATTTGAAAATACGTATGCATATGCTGCATATTTGATACCTTGAAGTTCAAAGGCCGTATAGGATACGTAATTCTAAGTTCTTTTAGGCCCTTTTAATTCATGATGAGGTATCGGATATATGACAGTATATTAAAATACTCCTTCGTGCACGTAAAGTGTACACGTTCATATGTGATGTGAGCTGAGGATTGTATAATTGGACATGTTTACATACATATATGGTGTTTAGGATTTTTAAATGAGATTATTGATGTAAATCAGGGCTGTCACAACAATCAACTATTTCCCAGACATTATAAAAAAAACAAATCCTTGTATACCAAGCCAGTGTTATCGTAACCCTAATACATGAAAATGTGAATTTTCTGAAAAGTAAAAAAAGCGAAGTGGCGAAGTGCGAGTTGAACTCGCGTGGAGAGGGTTCCGTGCGATGAATATGTTTCTATCATGTTTCTTTGAACAAACTTGAAATTGTGTTGAAGAACATGTTCTCCTATACATTCCAACTGCAAATGTAAGTCTATACACAAAATATTGAGAGATTCAAAATGTTATTTTCAGTCTATATAGACTTCTTATAGGGTTGCCTGTAATCTGTAAATAAATAACTATTTTCTGTATTTTTTTTTTCTAAATTCTATTTTCTTAAATTTTTTTATACTATTGACTATTGATTATTAAAATTGAGACCCTCACAACAAGCCCTTTCATTTGATACCTAACACGGTACATGTTTCGTTTTCTAACATTATCTCTTTTATGATTACGTTCTTTTACTCGGTCGTGAGCGAATGAAGCTATTCCAAACGGCACATGCTGCAGGCTCATTCCTTAAACATGAGTACGTCTGATCATTCCCCCTCTTCTCTATCCAAGAAAGTTCGAACGTTCGATTACTTAAATAATTTACTCAGATCGAATTAGGGAAAAAATCCTCTATAATCCATGAAACTCCTATTGAAGCGGATTTTTTTATATTTAGATTCACCTATTAGGAATTGATTGCAAATAAAATTATAGAATGATACTGTCAGGTAAGGTGCCAAAAAATGCCAAATATGGTAAAAACCGTTTTTTGCGTCTGGAGTGAAAACTAAAACTCCTACCAAAAAAAGAAAAATTTAAAAAATGTGCACGATAAAAAATCAAGAGAATGAGCTCCGTAAAGCAAAATCGGACCAGCGGATGGTAAAAAAACACCTTTTTTTTTTCGCAAAACTTTGAAATCTTATAACTCGCGTTCCAAATGTTGTAGAAAACTGAGATTTAGATTTGATGTCAGTGTTGCAGTCTTGTAGTTACAGTTAAATTTTCAAATCAATATATTAATTTTTTGCAAACCGTCGACTTTTGCAAAAAGTGACCTTGTTTTCAAATGATTTGGAGGGTGTTTTATTTTTCGAAAAATATTATTTTTCCGAATCGAGTCTATTAAGGAGGAGTTTAAATACAACTTTTCAAATTCCCAGATTATTTAACAAATAAATTGTTTAGAAAATTATAAATTAAATCCTTTTTTATTTAGGGAAAAATTAATAATTACGAAATCTTTATTTCTAATAGCAATATTTACACTAGTCAAAATAATTAAATTTAAAACGTAACAATTAAATTATATACACACCACACCACACTGCGGGATTGATAAATTTAACACTCCCCAGATATGTGGTCATTTCTATGTAGATATGCATAATTGCATTTACTTGTTCTTCAGTGCTTTTCCGTTACGATATAATAGAAAAGCCATTACAATGTTATCTTCTAAAACTATACTATCATATTGTAAAAGATACCCATTTTATACAGATTTTGTATTCAATTACTAACCGTGGCAACCCTAATATAATACTATTTGCACTTGTGAGCTTGTCAGCTATAAATAGCGACTAATTTGTGGTTATTGACCTTGCGAGCGAAGAGTCGTGGTTTCAGTGTCAATTTGGATGTCTTTTGTATGTGTATTATTCCTATAAGTCGCATTTTCGACTTTTCTTGACGAAACTTAGGGGCCATTCACAAATGTTGAACGAAGTGTGTAATTTATGTGACAAGGGGTAGGGGTAGGTATAATCTTCGTAATGTCACGTGTTAAAATCTAAAGTATCAAAACACAAAACATTCTGTAAACAAAAACTACCGAGAAAATATACTTAAATTTTAGGCATACGGTTGAAAGTCCTTGGAAACGAAATGATTCTTTCCATTACTAGATCTTTCATTAATACAATTTATCATATATCGTTCGTGACAAGCTTTTGTGGTGAATGTGAATGAAAAAGGCCCCAAAGTACAGTTGAATATTAAAGACACTGCAAGAATACAACCAAGATGCATGATGGCGGTATCCGTGAGAAGAAGGAAGAGGAAAACAAGTCTTGCCATTTTATAAACATAAAACTAACTATTAATTTAACATTAATGTTTTTCACAACAGTTCGTTACTTAGTTTTTGTTTTGTTTATTCTCTAGAATATTTCATTTGAGTGATTTAATAAAAAAAAAATATATAATTTTGGAACTGCTGTTTCCATGTATTTACTTCTAGGTGTAAAATTGCAAAATATGTGATGTTACACTAGGCAGAGGGGGGTCCCACAAATCCGACCACATGTGACAAGGACGGGAGACGGGTAGGGGGTCAAGTAATTATATTATTGATGGCTCTATAAACGTGTAGCTGTGCCATTACACAAGCTTACTTTACGTTTCAATGTTTTATTGGCACTAAAGATAACTATGCACAATAACAGTTTTTACACGTATTTTAAAGTCACTCTTACGAATTATTAGGTTAATACACTACTATTTGCAAAGTGAATAATCAAAATATGATCAGGAATTCACGACAATTGTTCGTCTCCGCTAACTGCATCGATTGCCTACAATGTCGTCACAACGCATTCTTGCACTTGCGCAGCAGTCTGGTCTTAAGCGACGAGCGATTTAATATATTTAATCGTATCGATAGGTAATTTACATTATTTTGTATTATTTTATATTACCTATCTATACATATTATATACATTTATATAGATATATATTTATGTTTTATTATTAAATTTATGTATGATACGCCACATACGCAACGACAGACATCTGTCTATGCTTGCTTTCTTGATCTGTCCCTGTCGCGCTTTTGATCTGGTTTATGGAAAAAAATAGAGGATAATAAGTTGCCAGTGGAGCTTAATAATATTCTTAAGTTCTGGTATGGAAACCAGACCAATAATGTACGATGGGCTGGAGCCCTCTCACGGCCGTATAGGCTGCGGAGTAACGTAGGGAGGCCTGAGCTCGCCTACGCTTTTCCACCTGTATGTAGATGACTTGATTAGAGACCTGAGCACCACTAGACTTGGGGTGTCACATAGACGGCGTAAGCGTTAACAACATCAATTAAGCTGATGATATGGCACTGATGAGTGCATCGGTTTGTGGGCTAAGGCAGTTGGTAGCCCTCATTTGATATATAATGTAAAAAGTCTGAGATCATGGTTTTCGAGGCAGGGATTAGAAGAAATGAAAATACTTTTATCAAATTAACGCTGAAAATTAAAATAGAGTAAATAATTTTAAATATCTTGGTCATATATTAACCTCCGGCCTTAGTGAGAACCTTGACATTGAACGAGAACGGTGGGCGTTATCCGTTAGAGCAAACATGCTGGTCCGCAGGTTTGCATGTTGTTCACTGAGTGTAAGACTCACGCTCTTTCAAACCCATTGTAATAAAATTTACACGTGCTGCCTGTGGGCTAGGTTTACTCAAAGATCGTACAACGCTCTCCGTGTTTGATACAACGATGCCTTTAGGATGTTGGTGGGGCTGAACCGCTTCTGTAGTGCATCGAGTATGCTTCTACGCAACTATGCGTGTAGGTCTATAGTGCGCAGAGTGTGGTCCAGCTCCAACAGTATCTTTCTTTCTTTCTATTTTTGTATTTTATTTAATTTTTTTTTTTATGGTATAGGGGGCAAACGAGCAGATGGGTCACCTGGTGGTAAATGACTACCGCCGCCCATGTGCGCCTGTAACATAAGAGTCACCAGTGCGTTGCCGCCCTTTAAGGTGGGAATAGGGGAAGAGGGGGAGAGGGAGGAAGAGCGGGAAGATGGGAGAGGGAGATTATAGGGGGGAGAGGGGAAGAGCGGGAATACGGGAGACCCTAACCTTTCCCGGGTTAGGGCCTCCGGTAACCTCGCTCACGCGGCGAAAAGCAATGCAAGCATTGTTTCACTGCCGGTTTTCTGTGAGGCAGTGGTATCGAGCGGAGTCGAGCCGGCCCGTACGTGCGGAAGCATGGCTCTAACACTTAATTGTATCTTTTACTAACAAGAGTTCTCAAGTCTACTAATTTAATGTGAGTCCTGGTTACTTCAATAAATAAATTAGTATGATTATTATTATAAGCGATACTGATTAAAGAATATTCGCATTTTATTATTCAACATTAAATGAATATCTTAAGAGTCGCTAAGCATGCGATTTAGGCTGGTCCTTCAAAAGGGGGTAACTTTGCTGCGGTTATTGACCGATTATAACGAGCGACAAGTGATGTGAGCTGTCGGAGAATATGATTAACGAATTTTATGCCATTCAACTACAATCAATCAGCTTATCATAGTCCACTGCTGGACATAGGCTACTCACAATGTGCGACACAGCACCTGGTCCTCCGCCTTCCGCATCCAGTCCATCCCTGCTACCTTCTTCAGTTCGTCGGTACATCTGGCTGGGGGGCGTCCTACCTTCCGTTTGCCGATTCGCAATCAACTTACCTAATCAAAATTTGGAAGAAGAAAGAAATGACAATTTACTAGTTGCAATACATTTTACTTTACTTATGTGACTGTGTACTTACTAACTGTACTGTACTTAACTTTTGGCAGTAAATCTCATGATAAATCACAGTGCTCCAGAAGCCTATAGTTTGCAGAACCATATTTTTTTAAATGGCCCGATACCTTTTTAATACTATACGTGGTTGACCAGATTGATACGAAATATATGATAACTCTTATCTGAAAAGCAGTGCTTTTAATCAGTATAAATTGCTTCAAACGTCCGATAAACACTACCGTTTCGTACCGTGTACGTAATAGGTTAAGGCAAATTATGTATCTTAAGAATAAAACTCTTACGTACATATCGCACACCTAGATCTTAGGGAGCTAACTCAAAAATTTAAAATTTAAAAGTACGTAACGAACCTTTTTTGTAGCCTAATAACAGTAACACAGTCCAAAAGATGACGCTTGAGAGAAGATATTCTCGAAAAACTGGTTTCCAGTATCATTTTTCAATATGGCAGCGCGAGCGGCAGCGATCGCTCAAGGTCGCCACTTCGGAATATCAATTAGGACACCGAACTGTAACACTCTGCCAAAGTAGAACTCTCCTTGACCTATGGTAAGTCAGAATCTACCCAGTGACAGGACTAGTACCAAATCCGAAAATAAGTTATTGGTAAACATAAATATGAGAATTATTAATAGGTAATATTTGTGACTATTAGTGACTGCTCACATGAATATAACAAGTACGATTTTATTGTTGGTTAATGCGCACATAAGTGTTTGTGCGTTTATCGTTTATGGGAAACGATGACTATACTTCTTAATAGAAACATACCTATATGTATTTTGTTTCCTCTTCGCTCGTCTGGTGCAAAGAGCGACGTGATTAATGGCACGTATGTAGCCTCTATACAGAGTTGAGCTGATTATTTCACACCAATCAGTCTCACACTTTTTCTCCTTAAGACGCTAGAAAATTTTAGTGGGCAAGAACTAAGAGTTGGTTGTCTGATGGATGATCAATATGTCTACTGCCCAAGCAAATAAACAGAATGAGAATGGAATGATCAACTCTAGGATCTTTTCATAAACCGTAATTAACTAGAATTAAACGATCTCTTGCAGTATAATAATAAAAATAACTTCACACATCTCACACACAGCCGTCAGATCCCAAACAAGGCAAAACCTGTGCTATGGTAGCCAGAATGCTAATAAACATACTTATATATTTCTAAATACATACACCCAGACACAGAACAAATGATGGTGCTCATCACACAATGACTTTTCCCGGGTGGGAATCGAACCCACGACCTCTGGCTCAGCAGTCGGGTTCACTAACCAGTAGACCAACAGGACAGTCACATACATCAGCTATTGCCATAACTCCCTCTGCCTTTAATTCTAACCTGATCAGTCGGTTCGAGAGAAGATGTCCACACAAAAAAGCCTCTATCTAGCTGTTGGCGGCAACAGCGGCGTTGGTTAACAAATTAGACAGATTTTTCACATCGATAAGTGTGCTGACTATGCAACTACGCAGTAAAATATTTATATTACTAGATGAAAACCCGACTTCGCTCGGGTGAAATGTGACTCATAGCATAATTTATGTATTTAATATATAAGGCTTACCAACTAAAATACATACTGGGCATTTACATGAAAACATTCATACAAATATATGTATCTGTGTATGCTTTTAAATTAAAGGTGAGCACAGCATTACCAATATCTAAAGTGTACATACATGGATGGTTAACATTTAACTATTAAGTTATATATACTACACAGGAAAGTTAAGGCTAGACTAGAGACTTAATTAAAACTATATTATACTAAACTAAATTATATTATACTAGACTAAATATTGTTTTTCTAAATGTTACTATTTTTTCAGAGAAAATGTCTATGTCTGCTTTATTAAAAATATCATTACATTTTCCGAGGATATAGGATAGAGGTGTGTTGCTCCCATATTTGTTACGACTAGTTTTGATAACAAACGGCTTATAATTTACTAACCTAGCAGATGGTCTGGGTATGTTAATATTTATTTTAAATATTAATGGCGTACAATCTACACCATGATTATATATCTTATGTAGAAACAATAAACCTAGATAGTCTCTCCTCCAATGTAATGGTTTCATACTGAAATAATTAAGCCTCTCATTATAATCCTGGACAGTACGCCGAATACCGGATACAATAGATAGCCTCCACACAACCTTTTTTTGTATGCTTTCAATACGTTGGATATTGTTTTGATATATAGGGTACCACACAATAGAGCAATACTCTATATTACTACGTACTAAGGCGTAATACAAAGTTTTCAGCGCTTTTATGCACTTGAATTGTCGAGTATTACGATTTATGAATGCTACCATTTTATTACATTTTTTAATCGTGTTGTCTATATGTTTAAAAAACCGCATTTCAGAGTCAATCGTAATACCCAGATCCTTGACCTCATTGACGATCTTTAAAGTCTTGCCTTTCATGGTGTAAGTAGTACCGAACTTTTGTGGTTTTCGTGAAAACTTAATGTGATTGCATTTATTGATGTTTAATTCCATAGCGTTATCGTCATACCAGTTGCAAAGTCTATCAAAATCCTCTTGCAGAAGAGCCTGATCCGATTTAGATGTAACTATTCTAAATAGTTTTAAGTCGTCAGCATACATTTGGAAGCATGAGTTGACAAAACAATACTTCACATCGTCTATAAATGTTGTAAACAATATCGGGCCGAGATGAGATCCCTGGGGAACACCAGACGAAGGCATAAAAATGTTAGATGAGTACCCATTCACAACCACTCTACTAAATATGTTCTTAACCAACTCCAGAGAGATCCGTGAATACTAAATATCGTAGAAAGCTTATGAAGTAATATCTTATGATCCACTTTATCAAAAGCTTTGCTAAAGTCACTATATATTGCATCAATCTCATTGCCATTACTAATATCAGTTATTAGAGTATTTTCAACAAAATTTACTAAGTTAGTCAAAGTGGATTTATTTTTAATGAAATAATACACAATCTTTTACAAAATGTAGGTAGATCTACGTGTGAATCGGCCTTAACGAACTCAAGATGGCATCCGAGAGGCCAATATGGCGACTGCCATTTGCACCATTAGAAATTAACAAAATACTCGACAATACGAATTTTGCGGATATATGTTGTCGACGAAAATCATTATTTTTTTTATGTTTTATTATTCAGGTAAGGTTTCAATCGAGTCTACCGTACCCCTTGACCGAATTATTAATATAGATAAACACTAAGGATGTTCAATCTACGAAATTTTGTCTGGTACCTATTGATGACTTTATTATTTAGTGTGCAAAGTTTCGATAAAAGAAAACCAAATAAATATAACATAGCATTTATTGAATTACTGACACATGTTATGAACTTTAAATAACAGATCCATTTTTGTGTAATACCTAAATACCTGTTTATATGTTTACAAAAACAATTATTACATAAAATCTTAGCGGTTAATATTTTTTACATAAAAAATTTCAAATTCAAAACAATCTAATGGATATACAAACGTATCTAATGAATATTTATACAATAAAACATTGCCAAAGTCAGTCTGTTTTCAGTCAAGGAAAAAAAGTATTATCGGTTCTAAAATTAATCTCCACCTCTTCTACAATACTTGTAAAGTAAGCATACAGACGTCGTAAATCACTGCGTGTCGATTTCTTTTTAAGTACATTACAAGAATAAATTGTACTTTATTGTTCATTGCACGCACGATCAATATTATTAAAGCGTCAAGCAGTTTTTTTAGTCAGTCACCAGACAATGTAACGTACATTTTAAATTAAATCAAGAATATAATATTTTACGCAAATTACGCTTGTTTATTTGTCTCTAAATCTAATACGAAATGTGTTCGAAATTGTCATTCAATAAAAAAAAAAACTTTTAGTATGACTCAAAAGGCCGTACGGTTACTTTATAATTGATAGATCTGCTGAAGAGAGATTATTTCTGTGAGTGTTACCATGTCAATAAATTATATATTCGGCGCTTAATTATCACATACAAAAAAAAAACAACTGAGAGAAACCTAAGTATTAGTGGGACAGTAAACCTTAAAATGCGGAATATAAGAATTCTGTGCTGTAAATGGCAAAATCATATGGCATAAAATAGATCATAATTTTTTATGCTGTTACAAGTAACAACCTGTTATTCTCAACATTCTTCTTTTACTGGTTCCATGGGTTTAACTTTAAGTCTTTTTGCTAGGGCCGTAGAGGATTCTATTTGTTGTTTGACAAAATAAACTGTACCGCTCTTGTCGGACTTACATGCCATAATTTTCTCTTTGTCACCTGGAGCCAAAACCGGTAGATTTCCATCGACCTGGAGATTAAATAATATATATTGACTACTTTTATTAACAGAATTGTCTTTATTGGTGCCCATAAATACTCCCGTGTTACTTTGCCCCTCCCAATGGAGTTCTAGAGGTCCTATCTACGGTACAAGATGGCATACAATAGACAGAAGATTATTGTGTTTAGAGATGTACATAATAGCACTAGCTTTTCTAATTGTGTGACATGTGGATGAAGTGCATTTTCATAGAGGGCTGTCCATATTGGGCATCCTTCCAAAACTAATCGTAATAGATCGCATGCGATCGAACTATCGGGCAATTAGTAAATGCTCCATACTTTGTTGGGTTGTTATTACTTATACATATTTCTAAACTCTCGTTGTAATTATATGATACTGGTGGTGATACTGTCTTAAACGATATCAACATGTCATGCTCAGAAAACAAAACGGTAAAAATATAATACCGGGTCCAAATCTCTCCACTGTTGAATGCAATCTGCAAGCCGGTCACCAAAGTTAGGTGCAAAGCAATTTGGATTAACGGCAACGAAGCACTGTCCAAGATCATGAGCTACGCCATCACTCTCCAATTTCCAATCTTTCAGGTGGCAACCGTACCTTGAACCTGAGAAAGTTAAGTTTTCATTGAATGAATAAGTGATAAAGACCTATATTCTATGCCGCATCTTGGTAGATGCTCCTTTGTTGCATGGATAGTAAATAC
The DNA here is from genome assembly GCA_949752705.1 of Callimorpha dominula. Lineage (NCBI taxonomy): Eukaryota > Metazoa > Arthropoda > Insecta > Lepidoptera > Erebidae > Callimorpha > Callimorpha dominula. Next base: position 5,669,901 of record OX457006.1, on the reverse strand, counting down.
AGACGAGACTACCCACGCCGAGGTGCAGAAAACTGGCTTACTGTAATTTAATAATATATATCTTCCTCCGAGCTCTTTCCCAACTAAGTTGAGGTCGAATTTCAGTCTAACTACGATACGGCCGAACTTCGATATTTTACGTGAAGTGACTGCCATGAGACCTCCACAACCCAAGTACTAGGCGATATCGAAGTTCTGTAGTTAGACCAGATTGTCGGACTTTTTAGTGCTCCAACTACCCGTAATGAATGCCACACATGTTCGTATGGCAACCGGGACCGATGGCTTAACGTGTTCTCCAAGGCAGGCAGGGGTCTCAATGTGTTAAGAATGGTCACCCATCCTAAGACTGACCTGCCTAGTACTACTTAACGTTACAATGTGCCAACCTACTCGGTTACCACTTAGCCACGAGCCCCACTAACTGTAAACTGTTAATTGTGTGTCACGATTAAAGGCTTGTTTTTTTAAGTCTCAGCTAAGGGAACATGTATTTTCGTTCGTATTGGAAAGTCATATGACCCAATCCCGTCATTACTGGCATCAAATAGAGCTTACTTACAATCGACAATACTTGAACATGTAGGTAAATAATAAATCATCATCATCTCTTGATCCGCACAAAGCCGCAGTTTATATTAATATGGTACAAATTACACATAGCTATCTAGATCCAACTAAGCAGACCTTGTACTATGAATTCGTACATACATCGTACCTATGTAAAGAAACACACAGATCTATATATAATATGGGTTAAAACCAAAACATAAAAGGAGACAACGAGATCATATTTAAATACTGATCCGATTTTACCAGGAAGTAAATTTTTTTTAGATGATGTATTTTTCATTGTACCTGCACTTACTCCACACAACACCTCCACCATGGCAGCTAGCCCATATCCTTTGTATCCTCCTGTCGCTTCTTCGCCGCCGAGTGGGTACAGGCGCTTTGTGTGATAAGCCTGACAAATGTAAGAATTAAAGTTTTTCTGTAAAAGGAAACTGGAGCATAGCTTACCTATCGCATGAGTGCAGTAGTGGTGTGATAAAATGTGTACATACATCCTATGGATACGTACATTATGTATTCTGTGGTAGAAGTAACGTAATACATTTGGCCGTATCCGCTCTCATATTACATTTTTTAATTATTTTATATCACAGAAAGTAAGAGGAAGTAAATGGAAAATAGATTTTGATTTGACATTGTCAATGGGGGCGTATGGGCCGGTACTAAAAACTACTAGTATTAGTAGTCATCGTTAAATACACATCGTTAAATTAATCAGAATTATCCCATTACTGTTATCCTAATTCTCTCCCCTAAAGAGCTATGTGGACTGTTGAGCTTTTGCCCATGAAGAACGAAGAACCCCATACGTGAACCAAAGTACGAAACCATTTTTGTCATTTCTCTTGTGTTTGTCGAGTAGGGACAACAAATTGCAACAGGAAAATGCACCCATCACTAAACCTACTTACTTGTCAATAGATGGACCGACAACGGAATCAAAGTGGCAGGGAGCAAGGATAAAGGGGCCTCAAAAGCCCTCTTTGTTTGTAGGAGTTGTAAAAGGGAGACCTACGATGTTCAGCAGTAGACGTACTATGCTAAGATGATGATATGGAGTGACAGGCATTGACAAAAAAAAAGTATACGTAACGTATTAATATTTTTTTTTTATGTTGATTCGACAGGCAAAGGCATCTATCTTTTTTTTACTTCTAAATACATGTCTAACATCACCGGCTCCCAACTATATTTTTGTACTGATTCAAGTTGCATGTAACTACGGTAACCTATAACTGTGTCTACTAACCTTTTCAGGATCTAGAGTCTCCATACCATTAGGCCCTTGTGCCCAGCCGTGTTCTAGGAGCTCACCTTTCCGACGATGCATGTCAATCTAAAAATAAAAGTAATAAACTCTTATAATTTAAGTTCAACCCTCCAAAGGCTTTCGTCCCTATGACCTTGATGATTCCTGTTTTCACTGTTTGTTCTCTGCAGTTTTATTTAGTGAACTATGTTTACTTTTTCTGGTATTTTGAGACAAGTATCATATTATGGTAATCGCATTGAAAAAGGGTTGGGGGGTGGGATTGTCTTTTGCCTAGGTTGAGGTGTACTTACTGTGCCCATGTCAACTGCCGTGGTGCTCATATCAAGGTAGAAGGATTCACAGCATGATGCTGGAGCAACCATTGCTATAGGATTTGTTCCCAACGCCGCCTGAAAAAGTCAGGAGAATTTGTATTGGTCTTCTTATACGTTCAACTTCTGTGTGTCTCTGCAGAAGTTTGTCAAAAGCTTATACTAGTACTACTAATCAAAACTCATCACAAGTAAAAAAAATTGTCCGTCTATTTCTGTATCTATCACCTCCTAATAATTCTGTTTATCAGTTTCCTTAAGAGTGAAATTCCTAGCTTGATGTTAAAAGAACTAAACTACTTCATAAAACATATTGTAGGTGGGAGTTTTATCCATCTCTGGCTACCCCTTTAGGGATACAGGCGTGATTGAATGTATTATATATAAAAATATGACCTATATACATATAGCGGTACATTACAAAAAAGGTACTCAAGTCGATGACAAGACAAGAACTAAAGAAGTTTTGCTTCAAAATTTCGAGAGTTTTTTTATTATTTTCATAAAAATAGTATTTTCATAAAAAGCATTCGTTTGTAAAGAACAACACAAGAATGTGATATGAACTCGTATTATATTAGACGTTTAACTTAACAGTAATGCCGCGTTCCAATAAACAAAAAAAACGATTCGTTTTGCTTACGGACGGTAAAATTTTCGTTGAAAATTCAACGAAATTATACCGTACGTAAGCAAAACGAATCGTTTCTTGTTTATTGGATTGGAACACGGCATAAGAGGATTAATAAATCTATTCGTATAGTATGTATCCAAGCTGAAACGAACGGATCGAACAGATTGAGATGAGATTAGGTGCGGATTTCTACCAATTCTGTTTGAGCAATGTGTAGAAAATCGTATGTAGATAATATTGTTATAAGGGCTTCCCTATTACCCTTACCTGTTTACTCCTAGTGGGAGCCATTACAGGTTGCGAGTTAGTGAATGCCAAGCCTATTAGTCCTTCTTCAGACGCCTTTTGAGCCCAATAACCTGCCATACCATTATGATTTGACCCTGAAACGTCATTTGTTTTAACTCTATTGCAAGTAGACTCTTGTTTAAAACTATTTAGAGCGTAAAACACTCAAGTATTTGAAGTACCTCAACTTTTTTTTTTTATCCTGGTACAGGTAATACAATGCTTTCTACACTAAAACTAATAGACCAAGATCCTAGGGCATCCAGAGCCAGACCTTACTTATTTTCTGACGAGTTACAAATAAGTTTATACAAAAATCAGCACTCAGAATTTAAGAAAAGTTACCAATGATTTTATGTAACTTTAGCACGTGGCATCTGAAAACGCCGGACCAGACTAGCAAGTATGCGCTTCAGGTATACTCTATACACATTTTATTCGTCAGAAAATAAATAAGGTCTGGTGAATCTGGGACCATGCTCTCTAAGCGTAGCTTGTAAATAACATAGGTCGTTCTCTTTTCAACAAACAGAAGAGAATCTTACCGAAGAGAATAGAAGTTTGCGACTTCTTGTCCTTACCTTTAACTACAACCCATCCAACGCCTGTCGCTTTAGCTTTGGCAATTGCTATATCCATTGCAAAATGGCTGGCAGTGGCGCCCAAAACATTCTTAGCATCAACCCACGCAGTGGAAGCTGTTTCTTTCAGTATTAACGGTCTGTTGTTCGGCTCACATGCTCCACTGATAATGTCGTTTACATAATATTCTGAAGATATTGATAAAATATATTATTTATATGTATGGATTTTGAACTATTGCAACGTGCGTAGCTAAAGATGTTCCATTAACAAAAGTTTGTTGCTAAATGGCTGTTATAATTGGTGATTTTTTTTTAATAAGAACATACACACAGATGCCTACAGAAAGAAATAGTCTATTTGTACACAAAAATAACATTAAACTCTATTGTACAGATTCGTTGGAATATGTTTTAAACCATTTCTCAGTTTAATCACAATATGAATAAGTTGTGATTCCAGATACATTTTCTGATAGATTCGTAAAACATGGATAATGAAAAGAAAGAGTTTATTTTTTAACACATCCACACCTGTGTTTTTTAAACTAGCTAGAAGCTAGTTGTCTGTTTATCAATACGTAGATCATATGGAGAAGAACAGGCAAGAAACTTCAAGAACATCTTTTTCACCAGGTTTTTTTACCATATCTGGTAACACATTTGTAAATGTTTCTAAAAGTCAAAAGTGTGTTTGCGAAATGTCTCAGCCTCGTAATTAAATTTAATAGAAATAAAATAGGGGTTTCAAGATTGTCGAACCATATGATAGCTCATAACCCGTTTTGTCTCTGAGCATCTCAATCAATTTACATAATTTGCGCGTTTTTTTTTTTGCATATTTTATCAATAACATCAGCAATTCTCTATAAAATTGGAATTGACTACACTGCTACATAATATTTTACCACATTTACTTACCTAATCGATTTACGCCATCCCCAGGATGTCCCAATCTGTCCGCTTGGATCAGCAACCTGGCTTGCTGTTCCGCGGAATCACGGTTTGCTCCCGCAGCGTGCAAGCAGTCGATCACAAATCTACATGCCTCTACTGTAGCCACCCTAGCCATGTTCCTAGAAGCAACAGCAAAAATTGCTATCATTTTGACTGTTGGGAAAATTTGACATACACTTTCCATAACATGTTTATGTCGCAGTAAGATAGTTATATACACACACACACACACACCTTTTAAAAAGACGGTGTGTGTGTGTGTGTGTGTGTATAACTAGTACGGATTTAGCGCCATGCGACTTTGCATTGTTACCCTATGTAAAAAAACAACTGGAGGGACGTAAGTTTTCCAGCGATGAGGAATTTATAGGAGCTTTTGATTAGATATGAGGTTGTATTGCACAGGAATACTGGAGCAATGTCTTTGCACCTGATTTACACGTATGAAGACCTGTATTATTGCCAGTGGAGGGACTACTTACAAAATTAGAAAACATTTTTTTTTGTTTGAACGTATGTAAATAACGAGCTGCCTATTTTATGAAAATGCATGGTTATTAAAACAGAAATCTTATTTTGAAATCAAATCAATTTGAATTGGAAAATTTACCAATAAAGTTAATATTTAGCAAGAGAGAAAGAGCTGACATGAATGAAACTATAGCTATTTAATACCAAGAATGTTGATGAAGTGACCAGATTTCAGATCATTTTGTTTAAAAAAAATTGGTTTTGAAAAAGTTTTTTTAGCTAAATCAAAAATTTGTCGGCTACACATAACGCTCCTATTATTTGACTACACCTTACTGTAACAACTGGTATACCTACCCATTGAAAAAAATTTATACTGACTTGAAAAAAAAGATAACTGCATTTTACGTGGGAGAGCCATGCTTCGGCACGTATGTGCTGGCTCGACTCCGCTCGATATCACGGCCTCACAGAAAACCGGCAGTGAAACAATGATTGCATTGCTTTTCGCCGCGGCCCTAACCCTTCCCTCTCTCTCTGGGCGGCGGTAGTCATAAATGACTAAACCATCAGGTGATTCGTCTGCTCGTTTGCCCCCTATACCATAATAAAAAAAATATTTAAATAGTACCTATACATAATAATAGGGCTATAGAATGTTTGTATGCCAAAATTAACTTAACATAATATATATTTTATAGAAGTAGTCATTAGAAAAAATAGAAAATGATTTAATTATTAAGTACTTAAATATTTAACATTTTTGTCCATATCAAATATTTTCTTCTACACATATTTATCTCAACTGTTTTCTCTGCAGTGTAGATTTACTACAGTACCTACACATCCTTTTTAATAGTACTCAGCTTGAGAGGTTAGATGAATCAGTGCTATATCCATCACTTGGCTTTGTTCTTAAACATTTCAATATTTCAATAATAATATATTTATATAATATATTTTTTATTAATAGTTATATTTTTCTCGACAACTTGTATGAACATAAACTAATTAATTTTTAGGTGAATTTAGTTTGACTAAAGCAGCTCTTAGCGTGGTTATTCCTCTATTAATTTTATAATGGTGCCGATTCTATTGTACACTCGACTAAACTAAAATCTGACTTAATTTCTTCATATGAAATCAATCTAGTGTTCTTCGTAATAAGGTCTATTAGTTACTGGCATCTATTTTTCAGCGCCATTAAATTTCACTAAAACCTGTCAACGTATACTCAACTTTATTTCCACGCAGCGAGAGTCTCCATTTATTCAAACGCTGTATAATTGCCGTATAAAAACTTGTTCAAAACCAACAAGGATGACGTGTTTTTAATCTACACCTACGAAGACGCTTACTAAAAACACAGAGCAAAAGAGATGGCATTCAACGGATAGCGGCTCTCACTACGTGGTATTAAAGTTTATTTAAGCGTATCAGACTTTAGTCGACAAATAAATTGCTTATTTCGATAGTGGCATATGTTACCTACTTGTTTCAATTTGAAATAAGACCTTGTTTTGAAATGTACAAGGTTTACATCTTATATGAAGAAAATTTAGTGAATTTTAATTTAGCGAGTGAAGTAACAGAATTGGGACCAATATCACCCAAGTCTAAATTGGTTTCCAAAGTATTTAGCTATAGTATAATCATCAGAGTCATCAGTCGGTCTTTGGTTTATCCAATCTCCAAAAACTGTAATAGGATTAATAAATTAATTATTCCAATAATTTATTTATTGCCTATCATTCATTTATTTTCTTACTTGGATTGTTATTTATAATTTTATAATAAAGGGCAATCTGCAATCTTTACTTTATATCTAAACAAGGAAGAAAAATTCAGTTTAGTTGTAATTATACATTCCAGCTGCCGCCATGCTGCTACCGTTCTCCGCGTCACGGTTTACTGCTGTTCGAGGTCCCTACGACCTTCAATGCCGTCAAGTATATAAGTGAAATTCAATGTATTCCTACATAAAACATATTTTAAAATAAAATTAAGTGACCAAATATTCACTTTTTATTGTTTTTGATTTAACTAATGGAAAAACCAAAAGCACAAAAACATTTTGATAAACTTTTATAGCCTGTGTGCATTTGTTTCCGGCCCAGCCATGACTCTGAACGGACGGGACGGGACGGGACGGGACGGGACGGGACGGGACGGGACGGGACGGGACGGGACGGGACGGGACGGGACGGGACGGGGTCCAGTGCGGTGTATCTTCCAAATATTTATTTTAAATACCTAAATACAAAAATATAAAAAAATAAGATTCCACTTATCCGTGAGTGCTATTATAATTAAGATCTTTATTACATTACGTAAGTCTGTTATCTCGTGTTTATATTATTGAGTTAAATATTGGTATAATTAGTATTATTTGATAACTACTGTTAACCGAACTGTATGGTTTCAGCGCGTGTATCAATTATGAAATAAATTTGCAATTAATATTTTCATTACACTATACCGTGGCTAAGTAATTTGCAAATAAAAATATTGTGACTCTACGAGTAAATTGAGATAAAAACTATATTATCTCTCAAGTTGGACCAAAGTTCTCGTAGTGTTTAAAAGTTCATTAAAATCGGTTCATCAGTTTAGTGCATCGCGGATAAACAACGTGACAAGATAAATTGAGATAAAAACTATACTATCTCTCAAGTTGGACCAAATGCACACAGTGTTCAAAACTTCATTAAAATCCGTTCATTAGGTTAGTGCATCAACGTTATAAAACTAAAGAAAGTGTGAATCGCTTTTAAGTGTCAGTGCGTCTAGGTAATTGTGAGTATCATTAACTGTATTAATAAGTGAAGAAAATTATATCTACCCTTTTTGAAACAAATATCGCGCACGGAGGAATGTCATATTTAGAATACAAAAAGTTTATATGTAGAAATGCAGTGTTATAAATTTAATATATATTAAGCGGGAAGAGCGGAGAGGGAAGTGTTAGTGCCTCCGGCAACCTTACTCACGCGGCGAAAAGTAATGCAAGCATTGCTTCACTGCCGGGTTTCTGTGAGGTTATCACTCCGGTCGAGCCGGCCCATACGTGCCGAAGCATGGCTCTCCCACGAACTATGTGTAAACGGCTACAAAAACCTACAGGGGCCCAGTATACATGCTGACCTATTATGGTACGGAGTGTTTATACAATGACAGTTCAAGGTATTTTTGGTCCTTGTTATGAAACAACACAATCAAAACTTAAACTCTTTTTTTTTATTATGACACGTCAGAATGACCTCAAACCACCTGATGGAAAGCTAGAGTGAGGTCCAAAGACTGAAGACCACCATTATAGATACGGACGAAGTTTTGAGGTGGAATAAAAACAGAAGTATACTTCAAAATGAATGATACAGATTTTCTTAATTTCTTTTATTTCATATCGTTCATATTTCGATCGTAGCTGACCCGCGCAACTTCATCCGCGTTTGTAAATTTTACCCGTTTTAGCAACATTTTTCATTGATGCTCTGCTCCTATTGGTTGTAGAGTGATGTTATTAGCCTATAGCCTTCCTCGATAAATGGGTTATCCAACAATTAATTCAAACCATTAGTTCCTGAGATTAGCACGTTCAACCAAACAAAGAAACTCTTCAGCATTCAAACAGACTCTTATAATATTAGTATTGATTTTTATTTTATACAAAAAATAAATTGCGTGAAACGGGTGCAAACAAGTGTCACAGAACTCATGCTATGTGAAAAATGGATTAAAAGCAGTGGTCTGTTGTGCGACGGTTTAGTATTTAAAAAAAAATGCATTGCATCCACTTTTCATATTACATTTTTTTTGACATCTACATCGTGGTATAATCTATACACAGTAATAAAAATCAGTTTAATAAAAAACTCATCCATGTATCATTATCATCATCATCATTTCAGGACGTCCACTGCTGGACATAGACTTCCAAGAAGACCGGTTCAAAGCGGCTCGCATCCACCGTTGACCTGCGATCTTTGATTTCCACTCCGGAACCTTTCAATCGGATCGGCGATCCATTCTGCAAGCTATGTGACCTACCCACTGCCATTTGCTGATCCGTTGGGCTATGTCGATAATCTTCGTTCGTATGCGTATCTCCTTATTTCTGATTGGATCCCGCAGAGGAACCTCGAGCATAACCCTCTCTATGTATCTTTATTTCATTATCAATATATGTATACGCAACATCATCTAACATTTTATTTACTTTATCCTCTCAGTGTATTTTCAATTATTCTTCACTTTTATTGATGTTACTAAACTTTACTTCTAACAAATATACCATAGGTAACGTAGTAACTACTCAGTAATCTGTGGCGTAGATGTTTGATCGGCGCTTAAAAAATGGCACAAACTAAACTGTGCTTAAATATAGTGGTAAGCACAGCTAATACGCTCCCTTGTGGTACTACTACTACAGACGCTATACATTACAGTTTTTGTATCAAACTATTACAACATATATTCACAGAAACATCCATTGTATGGTCGGGTTTATTATTACGATTGCATATTAAATGCATGTACGTAAAATAATGTGGTACTGGTAATTGTGTATCTATGGTATACTTGATTAAGGAAACTTGAGAAAAAAAATTAGATTACTGTAAACACGTCTCCTGCTCGTATCGCGGCAGGAATCTTTTTTTTCTGTGAACTTTTCTTTCCGGATCCGTGCATGTTTCCACCAAAATAGCGGTGCTGCAAAGCGGATACGAAGTTTTCTGAGCTTTGACTCCGTTTAACAGTGAGGAATATGGATAGATGAATCAGTTGAGAAGTATATCAAAAGGCCAGTATAAATTTGTCATTATACAAACATTCCGTACCATGACAGTTCAGCCTTTATACCGGGTCCCTGTAGATTAGTTTAGCTGTTTTCACATATTTTTTAAATTAATAACACCTAATAATTAAAAATTGTAGCTTTCCGTGGTAGGGGCATTTTTTGTCGTCATGTAGTAATACTTGTATCGTACACACTGTCCTTTTTTTTTTCTTTACTATTTCTACTTTATATCCATTTATTGATAATGGTGTATGTTATGTGTTAATTGAGGGTGATATTGACAATAATATGAACACAACTTTTCCTTTATTCCAGTGAAACCGTACACCGCTGTTCACTAGATTAGATTATACTACTTGCATAAGATTTTCAGCTCTATTCTAATGGCATAAGGTTAATATTTTATTCACACTTTGACTGGCCTGTTGGTCTAGAGGTTAGTTACCCTGACTGCTGAGTCAGAGGTCGTGGGTTCGATTCCCACCTGAGTCTGGGTGTTCTTTGTGTCCGTTGTTTGTATGTTTGTAAAGTCCCCCGTGACACAGGAGTAATTCCTAATGCGGGGAGTTGTCTTTTCAAATAGAAAATAGATAGAAACATTTTAAAAGTGCTCGAGCATTTTGCCGCTCAATCCAACTTGCCCCTTCCAAAATAACAGCAGCAAATTACGCAGAAGAGTGTATACAAACCAAAAACTTCTCCTTAAATTAAAACCTATTGCAATCGTTTTCTTTCTCCTACAAATTAATTCCAGAGTAAACGAAATTACTTGTTCAAGGCCGTGGAGTAGAAAAAACTTTTTCTTTATCCAATGGCAATGATTAGTTACATTTTTTTTGTCAAGTTTTTATACTCAATGATGTTACCGGTTCAGTGAAGATGATATTGTTTTCCGTATTTCCCCAATACATAATACAGTCTCCAACTTTTGAATCAGAGTTTAGTTCAGTGGTGACGCGACGTGTCATCGGTTCTAATTACGAGTTAATTCTTGCGGTAACTGAAATTTGACACTAGTTTCTTATTTGTAGTTACAGGCGGTTTGCATCAATTGATACATGAACACGTAAATAATAAAATATATCAAAATATTTACCTACAGACTGTATTTGAAAAGGAACACTTACTGAAATCACTAAAAGGGCATGACTCCCGCAGCCGTTTACAAGTTTAAATTTCAAGGTATTTTTACCTCCATTTCTCATAAAAACAACGTGTAAAGTTTAAGATTTTAAATTGTAGGTATTTTTTTTTATCTTTGAATATTCACTCAGTTATTAAGAAATTCCATAATAACTAACTGTAAAAAAAATCTAAATAACTTTTTATGGATTTTCTATTTTTTTAAAGAATACTAGTAACGTGAGCCACTCTTTTAAAAAAAAAGACTCGATTGATTAATAAAAACTAATCACCATGTATATCATAAAACTAACCTGATTCAAAGTTAGTAACCTATTGGTAACTTTCGAGTCTTATTATACTTCCTTTAATTCGTAGGCGCTCCGCAAACATCGACACTAATACAATGTCTGAGACAAACAGGAAACTAGTGCTCGCCTAGTTTCGTAGTGTGCCTATTTCTTATTTTTTCCTTTTAAATTTCTTCGTTTCTTTTATTTTCTGTTTCCTTTTTCTAGTTATAAAACTCTTTCAACGTTTGTTGTTTCGTTATTAATTTTCAAAGAAAGAAGCGACCGCGACCGCTTCAAAAAAAAAAACTGCCAGTCGTAGTACTGCACGTCAGAAGTGAAAATACATACACACATATATACCTACACATATAATGTAATATCATCTGTGTGCTTGACATGTGCTTTATCTCCATACCAAACGTGCCCAACGTGCCTAAAGTTTTCACTTCAAAAGGTTCTCAATTCGCCTATAGTTTTTCTACATAAAATAAATGATACCTCCTAAGTAAACCAATTAATTGATGCTTATTAAAATACTTACAATGATAGAACCACATCAAGAATCAAAACAATCCACCGTTATTTTCATTTACTATGGTGAATCTGCTTACCGGCAAAAATGCAATCCTATGCTTTCAGTGCAGTAAAAGTTGTAAAATCACGGTCTTATGGTGGGTTAACGTGGACATCTAATATTCTTTTCAAATGTTGTGCCAAATGTTTCTGCACGCAGTTTGAAATTACCAAGCATTTGTTAAGCCCACCAGTAATGAAAATAAATACAAAATACTACATACAATTTTGAAACAAGTTTCTAAGATGCAATTTATGTATTTTAAATTTATTTTGTTTGTCGTTTCCAGCAAAAATTTAAGTTTACTATTGTTATTACTTTATATGTTTAAAAGTAGTAAACAGCTCCATTTCAGAAGTAATAACCGTCAACTGTTCGTGCTTTACGTTGTCAATCCGTTCCTTCATTAAGTGCTCTTCATCGATAAAAAGTGCCCATGTTTACGAACCGCCTAATAATCTTTTTCAACCGCAATCATTTTGTAATGCCCGTATCAATATGACAAAAATCGATACCTATAAGTCTTTGAATTGTGTTTGTCGTGTTTTCAGTTGCAATAATGCCTGAGGTGAGGTTGGAAGAAGCGCGCCGATTTATGGTGGATAGCCTGAAGGCCGTAGGGGCCCCGGAGAGCGAAGCCAAGGCTCATGCGGACCTACTGATGCATGCAGACACTGTTGGGCACTACAGCCATGGACTAAATCGTCTTGGTGAGTTTTAATTTTACTATATTATAACATATGTAGTTCGTTGCTTCTAAAAGTGAAGTGTCTTATGATGTGTACTTTTATGGCAATTCGTGAATAGACGTGACTAATGTAGTAAATGAACGTGTTTATTCAACACAATAATTTTTAGGTAGGTACCTAAGGTAAAACATTTTAGTACCCCTGTTTACATCACAGTGAAATGTTTTATATAACATAGAAGATGATTGATTATTAAGACATTATATATTATAGTCATAAAAATCGGATAGACGCTGTTAAGAGAGAAGATATCTATCGATATAGATAGATAAAACTTTATTTGTACACCATTATTATATACATATTTATATAACGCTGGTTTACACGCTCAAATAAAGTGACAATTAAAAGTGATTGTGAGAAGTATAATTATGGTTTGAAATCTACGCTATGCACCTTCTACTAAAGAACCCTATTGATGAACGCTCAGTCGCTAACTTTTCGCTTTTCCCGGTATATACATGTGTCAGACAGATAATGTACAAAGCCTTATTGCTAAACGCAATCTCTTCTAGGCAATCTTATGATAGATCAAAATAATTCAGAGATACAGTGGTAGTTAAAGAGTACATAGAATGACTTGAGACACCTCACACACGGCCGTCTGATCCCAAACTAGACAGAGCCTGTACTATGGTAACCAGATTGCTGATAAACGTTCTTTTATATCACTAAATACATACATATTTAAAATAATAATACACCCAGACACGTATGTCGTGTTCATCACTCAATTTATTTGAAGTAAATAAGTATGTATATTTATATTTACTTACCCGTAAAGATACGAACGACACGAAGGGCTGTTTCGAATTTTAAGTCAAGTTTCAAAGCTGTTTCCGAATTTAAAAGTTAATTTCAATGATGATATGATTTCTAATCACCATTTATCATGTTACGGATATTCTTCGTTCTTCTACCCTGGAAACATTTTTTGATGTAATTTCAAATATCAAAATGTGAAATTAGAATAGAATAGAATAGAATAATTTTTATTGTACACCAACGACATATTGCTTAAAAAAATACTCGAAGTGGATGTGTACAATAGGCGGCCTTATCGCTAAGAGCGATCTCTTACCTTTGGATGGACATAATCGATAATAATAGATAAAAGAATAACATGTAGTTTTGGTGTAAGATAGAAGTAAAGAAAAAAAAGCATTTAGTTGAGAGGAATTATAACGTCATTATAATTAGCTTATTTATTACTTTTCGAGCCTCAACTACTCAATCGATCATTATGAAATTGTACCCATTTGTCTATCCATTGTCAAGGGTACAGAAATTGACAAAGGATAACTTTTACCCAAAAAAAGTCTGTACTTTTCCAAAAAGAATGACAAACAACTTTTGACCGGCGACTGTTAGTTAGGTTTTGTGGGAGAGCCATAAGCCACGTATGGGCCGGCGCGACCGAAGTGATACCACGGCCTCACAGAAAACTGGCAGTGAAGCAATGCTTGAATTACTTTTCGCCACGTGAGTAAGGTTGCTGGAGGCCCTAACCCTTCCCTCTCTGCTCTTCCCGGTCTTCCCACTTTAAAGGCCGGCAACTCTTAAGTTGCAGGTACCCATGGGCGGCGGTAGTCATTTACCATCAGGTGATCCGTCTGCTCGTTTGCCCCCTATACCATAAAAAAATGTACAATATTGTGCCTACACTACGGTGATCGATCGAAAAGGCTAATTCTATTCGTGGTGACCTCTGTGGCGAGGTTAGAGCATTCAATTTCAACGTGAGGGATCGGTGGTACATTTATGTGTATGAATATTAGTGCAGTCTATTAATTTGGTTACATGTAGGTGTTTTTATGTATACTATATATATAGTATACTATATTCTATATGTATTTACAAAAGAAGCATCTAAGCATATTTATTCCTATTTTAGAACCATTAGTACAAGCTTTGCGTAGTTTGAGTCTAGATTGTGCTCTGTAATGTGTCAAAAAATATTATTGCTATTATTATTTCCAGATTCTTACGGATCTTCAAAAGGTATTATGTATACATAGTGTGAACGATTAAATGAACCTTTTCAAAGACAGAAAGGAATGTGGTCTACCTTTTAAGGTCGTCGGATTAAGTTGAGTGAAGGGCTGGTGGTGGATCCTGAATATTCTCTAGCTCACTATAAACGTTGGGAATAGAAGCACATAATAGTCTGAGTAAGATTTCTAGTTTCGTGATGTTAGCGTTTGGGTTTGGAAAAATTGTTTTTGAACGCATATCCTAAATTTGTCAGACTTGTGATTTTGTGTGTAGATCAAAGCTGATTTATTTGGTTAATGTCAATGAAATTTATGGTCTAAGAAGTTTGTTTGCCATTCTGAGATCTTTTAACTTCTAGTAAATCAGGAACCATAAATAAACAAAAAGCTTATTACCTACTTACTACCTGTATGGTATTGACCTGTCGGTTGTAGGCATAAACTTATTACGTTAGTATATTAAGTTTATGGTTGTAGGTAACTCTAATGGCGGCAACATACTACTGAAACGCGATGCGATACAACGTGTCGATACCTGACGTGACCGTGCACATTACCGATACGCCATGCTAGGTCCCACTTGCAATTTCTGAAAACAGTTAACTGAGATCAGTGGAAATGGTCGTTGTGAAACTAAAGCCTTTTACGCAATAAATCTCATTCGAAGTAATTCCACTCATTTAAATCTTTTCAGATAGAAATAAACTCAGGTGTACTTTTGTAGCGAAGACGCTGTTCTATTTTAAAAAGTTATCCAGTACCTTATATAAAACGAATGCGACGCCAAACTTGCAGTTACTGAATAAAAACAAAACTAATTTTGTCTGCATCTCCTTAAAATATCAAACTGCAACGCAACAGCGCCTTCGCTATAAAAGTAATCCTTGAGTTTATTTCTAACTGAAAAAGTGTTTACTATTATCTTTCAATAGTATGTTTCCGCCATTATACAACTGTTTAGAAATGTTACTGGTTAGGCACCATCGAACTACATTTTCCCAGGTTATTGTATTCTGCGATACTAGTCGATATTCTGTGTAAAACGTACCGGGAATTGTTCAATTCGCTTGCAATACACCTACGCCAGCGGTTGACCTAGCCTTCCATACATTTTTTATAAGCTTTGGGATATGGTGTTCAACTGCTTCCGAGAATTCTCTTTTATAGTGTCAATCGACTTGAAACGTCTTCTTCGATGTGATAATTTTAGCCGCGGGAGCAGGAAAATATTAGACGGAGCCATATCAGGTGAGTGCGGTGTTTGAACGTTCGATTCTTCGTCGTGAAAATTCTTGGACAATTACGGCTTTTACCATGGTGCAAAATCCATGAATTGTTGATCTACAACCCTGGACGTTTTCGGCAGATATTCTCCTACAAACGCCTCATGAAGTCAAAATAATGTTCTTTATTCACCGTTTGTCCCTCTGCTCTCGAAAAAAATCGAAGTGCATAGTGCATTGCGATTTTTTTCACCGCAATGATTGAAGAAAACTATCAGCATAACTTTGATTTTCGAGCGGTTTTGACGCGGTTTTATGTGGTGGTTTTCAAAGCGCCATTCTGAAGATTGTTGACTTGTTTGCTTTGTATATCGTCCTCGTAAACGTATGTCTCATTGCCAGTTATTTTACCATTAGTTAAGGTGGAGTCCGTAGAAACTCGGGAAATCATGTATTCAGCAACCTTCTCTATTTAGACCAAATTTAGCTCTTTTTTGACCAAATTTAATTTTTATTGGACTAATCGCTCGGCAACGCTTTTTTACCGTAAATGTGAGCCAGAATACTGTGAAAGGACTCTAAGACTCTTCTTGATTAGATTGATGTTTTCACCATTTGCAGCGGTTGGGGATTGAACAGAACGAGGCAAGTCAGCTACCACTTGTCGGCCTTCTCTAAATACTTTATACCATTCATATGCCTGTGTTTTTGTGATACACGAATCACCGTTAGTCTTCTGTAACGTTTTTAGTGATTCGGCACAGATATGTGAAAGTTAAAGCAAACTCTTCGTTCAACAAATGTTTCTGTTGTATAATGTTGCACTGAAGACAATGAAATATAACAACAATAATAGTTGTTTGTTAGGATGTTGTTATACATACATAGAAACATAAAAGAACTTCCATTGCGTAACAGTAGATCGCTAAATGACACTGCTGGGGATGTTGCCAATCCAAAGAAAAAACCAAATACAATAAAAAATATTTAGAAAAAAATTCATTCATTTCAGTATTTTACGTAAATGACTGTGCATCGGGAGCGTGTTTACCAAAAGCCGCGCCACTGATATTAAAGGAGTCTGTGGCTACAGCCTGGGTAGATGGAGGTTCCGCCCTTGGAGCAACCGTGGGAAACTTCTGCATGGACCTGGCTATCAAGAAGGCAAAGGAATGTGGTGTTGGATGGGTTGCAGCAAAAAGTAAGTGGTTGTTTTCCAATAATTTTTAAATTGAAAATGTTACAGTACCTGGTTGTATCAATCATTTATGTTTGCCTTTATGGAATTCGATATTGGATTCAATACATATTATCAGCGCTGTGCTAATCTCCTATGAGAACATTCGTCGACTGCTCCTCAATATTGTTTGTATGTAAGCCAGATTAGAGATTCAATGTCTTCCTAACTTAGGTACGGAAGTCTTACTTAACTACCTATAGATCTGTAGAATATTTGAAGATGTTTGATGATTTCACATGCATACCTGTTATCAAAACTACTGTGATTCCTATAAGCTATTGAGCGTCAGCAATAGTTGCCTGTGAAAATGCCGAGTATAACACATGCAATTCTCATAGTACTCATTAGGTATGTCTTAGAGCTTGGAACCCTCTAGACTTCATAAATCTCTTGTTGTAAGCTTGACTTATAAGTTTCAATTATACTGTTACGATCTACTACAGGCTGTAACCACTACGGTATGGCAGGCTACTGGGCACTTAAAGCTGAACGTGAGGGGCTAATCGGCATATCCGGCACTAACTCTTCACCTATCATGGTTCCCACCAGGTCAAAGGAGGTTAGTTGTCACACATTTTAAAGCTCTTTAGTTATACATGCTACGTTTAAGATTTTGCAGGGCAATTAACATAGAGATCATAATTTAAATTTAAAAAAAAATGGAAACACTCCTTTGAAAGGAGGTATTAGTAGTAGATCAATTTTAAGTTCTTATATTAATTATGTTAAGTTCTCAACATTACAATGGTGTTAAGTGTATAAATAGTTCCATGGTTTATCTTATTTCCGTGAAAATCTTAAAACAATACATAATTCCTAAAAATATTATTTTACCTAACTATATATGATTATAAAAATATAAATAGATAGAAAAATATAAACATAAAAACATACATACACTCACGCTTGAATCCCCGAAGGGGTAGGTAGACGCTTATTACACACCCACTTTTCGCCAAATGTAATTAAATGTGGTCCCATCTCAATTTTAGTCTCAGATCGATAAATAAGTAAGTACAATTATTGGAATTAGAGTGAGTTCTACTCTATCCCCGTCTGTAACAAAATATGGATGTGATTCTGTTTTTTTTTCAACTAAAGACTTATTATTATAATTTCTTGTTGTCAATATTGAATGAATTACGGTCGCATTTCGACCCCTGGGTGACCACTAGTTTATTTAAACAATGAGAATAACATTGAGATTCATGTTAAAAGTAATAATGAAGATAACTAACTTTGTATAGTATTCTCCTAAACTAATAACTACTAACTTATTGGCCGGCCTGAAGTTGGCGCAACCGCCATCTCGCTCATGGTACAATCGAGTAGAAAATTACTAACCCAAATATGACTTCCATATTAATACAGTATTAGATCAAAGTTCCTAAATAGATTTTAATTTTATTGGCGACCCAACTGATACTTTAATTTTATATTCTGCGCACCGGCTCGAAAAGCCAAATGTCGAAGCAGGTATTAAATAATTATTAGGCTTGTCATAAAAACGATGTTATTGCTTTCCAGAGGGCTATGGGTACGAACCCTATTGCAATGGTGGCTCCAGCAGCTGACGGAGACAAAGTGGTGGTCGATATGGCGTCTACCACGGTCGCTATGGGGAAGGTGAGGAAGGGTATAGAGTACTGGCCGTGCCCCCACTTTGCTTGTAGATTCTATAAATTGTGTTACAGAAAGGTGTGGTCATATTTTAGGGTAATTTATTTGACCCCGTAAGTAACGTAAAACAACAATTTTAGCAAAATTCGTTGTTTTTAACACATAAATCTTATTTTCAAACTGACAAATTAAACTTGAAAATTAACTGACAATGCCAATATTTGATGAAACTATTGGTATTTAATTCCAAGGATGTTGATGGAATGTCCAGATTTTATGGAAAATGTCTGTATAAAAAAATATTGAACTTAATATAAAAATCATAATATGTTGTTTAGTAATGTCACAGAATACATAATAGTCGGTAATGTGCACCTCCACCAAAAAGCATTTTTCGACAAAAATATTTTTTTTTTTAATCTAAATCAAGTATTTGTTGGCTTCACGTAACGTTCCTAAAAGACCACACCTTTTTGCAACAGGCTGTATATCTGCACCTTCAGTGAAAAGTGATTTAACTATAAAATCATAGTTTCGAGAAAATCGAATTAGAAATTTTAAGAAAATCCCTGTCTTTTTTTACTACTGATTACTGTAATTGTTAGAAAATATATTAGGTATATGCACTGCATGAAATATGACATTATTGAATACAGCTTTTAAGAAAAAATAATAATTTAAATTCATATCACTTAAGACAATGATTATTTACTTTGTTGTGTAAAATAATGTAGAATTACTTTTACCATTTTACATATTGCTTATTGATTTGGTATCGAGTGATTTAAAACTTATGTATCAGCTGTGGCACGCATTGTAAATGCAATTGTACCGCTTTTCAGGAGATTATTTTATTTTGGTCTTTTGTGTTTATCGATACCATTTATATTATATTAATATGCACTTATTTAAAATAATATACTTTGATCATGTAAGAAGTGATTAATTGAGTTGTATTCATACACATTATAGAAATGTAAAATATTGGTTCACTTCAATTTGATATGAATAAAAATGTATCATTTTACACATTGATTGCCGTTAAAAATGTTGACTTGTATTATTATACACGAAAATGAACTCTCTCTTTTTAAGGCGTAGAAACATGAGAATTGGATTGAAAAATAGATTTTTGAAGTGAAAACTTCTTTTGGTGCACCGCACACACATTTTTTCGTAGGTAGTAAGTTTAGGCTGATCCGCCACACTGTGGTGAATGGCTCTATCGGGTGAACTCGGGACTGCCGAGTGTGCCCGAGCGAGAAAGATACAGTCAGCTGCTCTTCGCTGTTGTGTCGCTGTGTTTAATATATTCAATTAATCCCACTAATATTGATGTTTGTTACTCTTTCACGCAAAAACCACAAAACCGATTGCAATGAAACTTGGTGTGTAGAAAGCTGGAGACCTGGATTAACGCATAGGCTACTTTTTATCCTGATATTCCCAAGGGATCGGGTCTTACGCGGGTGAAACCTCGGGGCGCTGCTAGTACGTAATAATTGTCATTATTCATTTAATAGTTATTATTGGTACGTACCTAATAATAATTATTTTAACAATTATTTGATTTACATTGTGAGGTTAGTGTGTGTAGTTAGTGGTTTATCGAGCTAATATTAGAATTATGAAGTTCATACTGAATTGTGATTGAAAACTTCTTTAGTCACGTTGAGCGTTTTTTGGTAGGGGCAAAAGTTATGGGTTCGCGTCACGGTCATACCTATGTGATACGTCGTTTTAAGTTTTCATTTCTGTCGGCAGTCCTATGACTGCCTATTTTTTTTATTTTTTATTTTTTTTACTTATGTTTACATTGGAAAGATATCAAAATCGATATAACTCGAGTTGTATCACTTTTTACTGAAGTAACAGATATGTTCTATGTATATTTTTTAACCGTTCTGATAACGATATTTTTTTTTTATTTCTTTTATGGTATAGAGGGCAAACGAGCAGACGGGTCATCTGATGGTAAATGACTACCGCCACCCATGGGCATCTGTAACTCAAGAGTCATAAGTGCGTTGCCGCCCTTTAAGGTGGAAGTAGGACAAGAGGGGAAGGGGCTAAAAGAGTGGGAAGAGGGGAGAGGGGTATGACGGGAATAGGGGAGAGGGAAGGGTTAGGGCCTCCGATAACCTCACTCACGCGGCGAAATGCAATGCAAGCATTGCTTCACTACCGGTTTTCTGTGAGGCCGTGGTATCGAGCGGAGTCGAGCCGGCCCATACGTGCCGAAGCATGACTCTCCCACGTCGAATCGAATCTATTATATTAATTAGTATATATAATAGATATAGTAGACATAAGGATTCAATATTAATACCAATTTTTTTTACATATTTTGCACTTTATATAAAAGCAATCACACACTCAACTTTAGTAGTTTTATTTCACAGAAACCAATCAACATGATTGGTTTCTGTGAAATAAAACTACTAATATTTCCGTGCTTACTTGCCTTTGTAATTATTGAATCATCTAGATGCAAAAACTTCGTAGGTTATGCATAAAAAAAACTTTAAACACTTGAAAATATATTATTGTGATGCATAAGCTTTAGTGTACTTGGCTGATTCTTAACCTTATTAGCAATTTTAAAAGATTAAGTCAGAACAGAAGAAGCTATTTTGCTGACCTGATAACGTACTATCAACAAATCACACAATGTTTTTGGGGTATAAGAATCTTTAGAAATTCCTACTTCTTTATTACAGATCGAAATGCAGGTACACAAAGAAGAGCCTCTGCCCACTAGCTGGGCGTTAGGACCCGATGGAAAACCTACTACCGATGCTAAAACGGTGAGATTTTTTTTTTATAAGCGCCTGCCACTTTTCTTCTTGCAAACATGCTCAAAGCTATATTGATATGTTACAGTTTATTTCAGCCTGCACACCGTGTGTTGAAATGTATATATTTATACTACGCGGAAGGTTTTCGGCACATATAAGCCTGGTCGACGGGAATAATACTAGAGCCTCACAGAATACCGGCGTGAAGCAATGCTTTTGTTGGTGTGTTTCGCCTCCCTTCTCCTACTTTAAAGGCCGGCAACGCACTTGTGACTCTTGAGTTGCAGGTGTCCGTGGGCGGAGGTGGTAGTGACCATCAGGTAGCCCCCTCTCCCACAAAAAAAGAATCATTTGCAAATTTAACTCTTTTCGACCCCGGCGTTTCATTGTTTACTTACAATCGCTCTTATCTCACCTGCACCTATATGTCTCAACACAGAGGAAACGGCCACCCTTGTTATCCTGGAGTGCGAAGAGTGTCCACACCACGAGCAAGTATCCTCGCGGGGGCGAGGTCGATCCTTGAAGCCTGCGAATGCCCCAGGAGGCTTCTGTGCTTCTGGAAAGAGCTAGGCTGGCTCAACTAGTCAGCCTTATCTGAACGCATAATGGACCGCCTATGAGTCTAAATGCAGAAACCAATATATGTAAAATGGATATGGGAGCCATAAATTTGACATATAGAGAACTAAATAAATACAAAGAGAACTAGATAGAGATAGAGAACTAAATAGCCCTCGGGCTATTTAGTTCTCTATTTACTTTACTGCTTCGGTCCGTACATACTTCACGAGCTTCCTCTGTCCTCATTAAGCATTTTATTTATAGAAATTCGCTGGTTGTGGGCGTTGCTAATGGCTTTTTTAAGGATCATCATCTGCCTACCCCTGTCTCAATTTTATTAGGGGTCTGTGCAATATGTTTTATTCTTCCATTTTACTCTATCGTTCGTCATTTCACTGCTTACTCCCTTTCTAGCCATATCTTCTTTCACATAGGCCACCCATCTATTCTTTGGTCGTTCTCTTCTCTTGTACCCGTCAACATCCATACATGAAACTATTTTCACCACATTTTGTCCATCCCTCCGCATCACATGTCCATACCACGATAACGCCAGCTTCTCAGATTTTCGTCCACATTTGCTACTTTTTTAAACAATATCCGCACATTACAAGCTCTACAGTGCACAATACATGTCAGTGTTACATATTTACGGTTTGACAAATCGCGGTGACGAATTTTTTATCGAAGGCAACGATGTAATACATAAGGAAAGCCGATTGTCGAATAAAAGTTGTGTATTTACAAATATATGTTATGTTTAGTACATGTCTTTGACAGGCTTTTAGCACTGCTATGCTGATGCCATTAGGCGGGGAAGAGAAATCAAGTGGCTACAAAGGCTACTGTCTATCTGCAATGATGGAAACCTTTTGCAGTGGATTGTCAGGTGAGATATTGTATGAAAGTAGTTTTATACGTTAATTTATCTATCATTGTATTAATACGTGAAGATATTTCTTTGTACCCCTTTCTAAGAAAATTTCGAGAAGGTAATAAGGTGAATTTTGGAATATTTACTGTTTATAAAGTAATACTGTTTATAGGTTTGTAAAGAAGAAGTGCAGAAAGCTAAAATTGACAACTTTAAAAGTTACGTGAAAACGGCTTTATGAAATTACACGCGTCCAGTATACGTGATGACCTGTCATTGTATAATTTGGTTTATGTTAGAAATAGGATCATGAAATAAAACAAAAAAAAAATTAATTATGGACGAGATTCGTCCACCAGGCGTTCTCTAGTAGGTAATAAATACTTCCGAATTTAA
Source organism: Callimorpha dominula (assembly GCA_949752705.1). Taxonomy (NCBI): domain Eukaryota; kingdom Metazoa; phylum Arthropoda; class Insecta; order Lepidoptera; family Erebidae; genus Callimorpha; species Callimorpha dominula. The sequence continues at coordinate 5,646,562 of OX457006.1, read as the reverse complement.
GGATGTAACTACACGTCCTTAAATACGGATGTATGATGTATTTATTTAAATACATAGCCGCCATTGGGTAAATCCGGTCAATATAATTGGAACGCAGCACGAAGCAAATTGTTAAATGTTTTTTTGTTTATTTAACAAAGCTGACCCCATGTCTGGATAGGCCGTCAGTATTAGTCGTTTCATTTATTCGACCTTAAATTGTAGTTATGTTCCTGAACTCCTAGCAAAAGTAGCCTCAATCATATGTTTTCCAGGCGCATAATCTAACATATTTTATAATACGTCTGTTGAGATAATAATTGCAGTACAATATAAGATGTATTTAATTTTTTATATGGCGCTTTATAGACTTTTTGCCGCCAAATTATTACTTTTTATAAAAATTCAACCGATACCAGATAGTAGTTTAAGTCTCGGGGAATTCTACTGACGTACATTGTTTTCCGTGTTTTTGCTACATTCAATAAAGAGCCTAATCTTTTTATTAAAGTCCTTTTAGAATATGTAATAAGTTTCCATGAAACTAACATATTTATTGAATACACTACCAATGCTTTATGTTCTTGTATACCACTTTAAACGCGGGACTCCATATTCCTATTTTGTGTCTACTCCTTTTTATAATATTCTTATAAAAAATTCAAAATTCAAAATCATTTATTCAATTAAGACACTAAGTGACATTTATAAACGTTAAATTGAAGCTAGAGTTAAAATCATAGATCGGCGCAAACAGACGCCACAGCATGTGCTGGATTGTCGAAGTAAATTAGGTGAAAACACCAAAATCTACTGCCTGCTTGTGTCGATCTATAACTTCCAGTTTCCAAAATGCGTAGAGCCTTATGAGAAGAATACTGGCAAAGAAACTCATGGCCACTCTTTTTAAAAGTCAGATCTTCAGGTACAATAGTGTTAGTACCTTCATCATCATCATCTTCAGGTACAATAGTTACACGAAAGGTAAACAGGATGCAAGCTGATGCCACCTGAATTTCCTTTTATTAAAATGCTCCAAAAGCTAACGTACTAAAAAATAAAAATCACTCAGTGATACCGTTGAAGGTTTGAACTTATTAAACATAGAAATCATTCAAGGTGCACATCTACCTTCATTCAGTTACAAAATCTACTGTTAAAAATAATTCGTGACTGGATTAAGAGGCTAGAGTTGCAGTTGATCGAACCAAAATAATAGTATAGGCTAAAGCATCGCTGACTAGGCCGACCAGTCACCCCAAACAGCACCCGTTCACGAGTATGACGCATGGACCAGCCATCATCGAACGGTTCGAATCACGGTGCCTGTGACTTTAAATCTATCGACTGGAGAGGTCTATCAACCCTGGTGTAACCCAAGCCTTCGTCTCTTTGAATAAGTGCGCGTGAGACGTCATAGACTTCTAAAGATTAGATGATTTTCACGCCTTGGTATTTTGTGTAAGAGATTTTCTCCCTCGTAATTCAGAAGAGCAACTGTTCCTGTCCATTCCGGTTAGAGTGAGCGGTTGACCGGTTGAATATGTGCGCTAAACTGTGTCATGTATCATCGAACAGACCCAGGGACAGAAAACTCCTGCCAGCTATTTTTTTATAGGAGAATAACTTTTCTTATAACCCTTTCGTTGCTTTTCAAGTTATGGTTTGGTCTGTTGCTAAAAAATAGAGCATTTTGCTCAAACTGAGTTGACCCTAAGTTTGCAAACAAGCATAACTCGCGGATAAAAGCAAGCGATGTCACTATTGCGTTGTCAATCTTACTCTCTCCACCCTATCTATGTTGTTCTAGTGACCCTAATTAACAGAAGAAAAATACAAACAAATAAATAGTAAACCAGTGGTGCAGGATAGAGGATTTAATTTGAGCAGAAATCTACTGTAAAGCTTCTAACTATATAAAACTTTTTTTTATGGTATAGGGGGCAAACGAGCAGACGGGTCACCTGATGGTAAATGACTACCGCCGCCCATGGGCACCTGTAACTCAAGTGTCACAAGTGCGTTGCCACCCTTTAAGATGGGAGTAGGGGAAGAGGGGGAGAGGGGGGAAGAGCGGGAAGAGGGGAGGGCGGATTAGAGGGGGAGAGGGGGGAAGAGCGGGAAGAGGGGAGAGGGGGATTAGGTAGGGGAGAGAAAAACAAAAAAAAAACTTCTAATATCTTATTTCATTTCTTAGGTTCCAATCCCTCACACAAGAACCGCTTGTGGGATCTATCGAGCACAAGCAAGCCGATAAACCTGGGCCAGTGCTTCGCTGCAATAGACCCTAACTTCTTCGCACCAGGATTTGGAGAACGTATTGCCGATTGCCTTAAGACTTGGAGGAGTTTGGAACCGGTAACTTCTTTTTTTTTATTTTAAACGTTTCGTATACATGTTAAAGAAAGGTGAAATATATAGGCCAGTGTTTCGCTACAAAATATATATATTTATTACTAGCTGACCCGACAGACGTTGTCTTGTCTTAACTATGAATATTGAATTCAAATTGGTATAATTAATAAAAAAAAAGTTTATTCGAAAACCATACTTCCTACCGATGCATTTGTTTTAAACGATATTTGCAGCGAACATTTTGTCAATTGCGCCAACTGTTAAACGACTAACAGTTATGTATGTCAAAAGCGCTATGGTTAACGTTGTCCTTTTTTTTTTTTTTTTTTGTGCGTGTGGAAACCCCCTCGGGCCGTCACCCCACCGGGGTTTTCGGTGGGGCGGTGTGTCGGAATCGAACCGACTAAAACCACACGGTGTGCCATACTGCGCCTTAAGTAGGAGGGATCCGGGAACAGCTTTTATTAAGACATCCGGACCCCCCCTAGCGCCTGCCCGCAAAAGCGCGGGCACCACCTTCGGGTGAAGAACCTCTCAATTAGGCGACGTCCAGGCACACGCGGACGCCGCCTCCTCGCGGGGGGCCACTATAGCGGGTGGAGGGGAAAAACCCGTCCCGTCCACCCGCGGCCACACTAAGGGAGGCATGAGGCGCCGGTAAGCGCGCCTCCGCCGCCCGGTTCGCCGGCGGCGAATTAAGTCCGAGTGGAGGTCGTCCTCCCGGACCCTTTCCGCCGCCTCCTTCTGCGAGATGACTTCCTCACAGAAGGTAGCGACCGCGGTAAAATTCCTGTCGCTACCGGCCATGGAGCGTATGACAGCCGGTAGCGACAGATCCACTCCGATGACTGCAGTGAGGGCCCGACGCTGCGCCGCCCAACTGGGGCAAACCGCCAGCGTGTGCTGAGCCGAGTCCTCACTGCAGTCGCAGTGGTGACAGGCGGGACTCAATTCCCTCCTAGCGACCGAGTGCAGGTACTTCCCGAAGCAGCCGTGCCCGGAAAGAACCTGCGTAAGTCGGAAGGAAAGGGTCCCGTGCTGCCGCCCTGCCCACTCGACGATGACCGGCTGGAACGCCTCCACGGCGGCAAAGCCAGCACGTGGAACCTCCAGCCGGGACGACCAACGAGCCATCGTGGCTCGGCGAGCGGCCTCACGCCACTCGCGTACCTCTTCGGGCGGGGGCCGACTGCCGCTTCCCGCCCGGAACTCAGTCGTCCGCCGATAAACTTCGGCGAGCACTTCCGCCTCCAAATCCCACGGGGGAGTTCCGGCCAACGCGCAAGCCGCCTCCGTCGACACGGTGCGGTAGCCGCGTATGGCTCTAACCGCCATAACCCTCTGAGGGCGCCAGAGGCGCGCCCTATTCTGGGCGGTCAGAGCCTCCGCCCACACCGGTGCACCGTAAAGTGCCATTGACCGGACAACCCCCGTGTACAGCCGTCTCGTAGCGACGCTGGGTCCACCCAAATTGGGCAAGAGTCGCCCAAGGGCGGACGCAGCGCCGACCAGCTTTGGAGCAAGCTGCAGGAAGTGCTCGTCGAAGCGCCACCTTCCGTCAAGGATCAGGCCCAGATACTTGATGTGGGCCTGAACCGGTACGAGGACCGAGTTGACCTCAATAGAGGCGCCAGGGGGTGGACCACGACGGGGCCCATGAAATAATAGGGCCTCCGTCCTATCCAGGGCCACCCGCAAACCCAGCGCCTCTATGCGCCCGACCACCAGAGAGACTCCCCTGGTGGCCAGGCGCGCCGCCTGCTGAAAGATCGCCCCCCGGGCTGTGACCAACGTGTCATCGGCGTAACAAATTACGCCGAGCCCGGGGGGGAAGTCGCCTCGGAGGGCCCAGTCGTACCCCATGTTCCACAGGAGTGGTCCAAGGACAGACCCCTGCGGAACACCGCACGACATGGGCCGACGACTCAAAACTCCATCTCGGTCCTCGTACATGACGGTACGCTCCTCGAGATAGTCTGCCACTAGCCGCCTCAGGTTCCCTGGCACTCCGTGATAGTGGAGTGCTTCCCTGATGCAGCTGAATGGCAGACTATTGAATGCGTTGGCGATGTCCAACGACACCGCCAACAACACGCCGCCACAGCTCACTACCTCTTCGGTCACGGCCCTCAGGCGCAACACAGCGCCGACCGTCGAACGCCCCGCTCGAAAACCGAATTGGGCGTCCGACAAATCGGGGCCGACCTCGCCAAGATGCCGGACGATGCGGGCAGAGAGGACCCTCTCAAACAATTTACCCGCCTCGTCCAGCAACACGATGGGCCTGTAGGCCGCGACCGAGTCGGTAGGCCGTCCCGGCTTCCTTAAAAGGACCAGCTTCCCGCTCTTCCAGCAGTCAGGGAAGCGCCCGGACGCCAAGCAAGCGTCGAACACTTCCCTGAGGCGGTCGGACATGTGGTCGAGGGCGAGGGCCAACACTCGGGCAGGGATCCCGTCTGGCCCGGGGGCGGTGTTCTTGGAACGGATCCGTAGAACAACCGCCCCTACCTCCGCCTCCGTGACGGGCGGAACACCATCCTCCTCGTTCTCCCCGTCGTCTCCGGCCAAAGGGGCCACCGACGGGGGTACGTGCTCCACCCGTTGTGGGAAAAGGCCCTCAACCATGGTTAACGTTGTCCTGCCGGAACGTAACGTTAAAAAATATTTTCCTGTAACCCTATCGCAGCGCCATCTACCGGGTCCAATTGTAAATCTAAACCAGACACAAAAAAATAATTAAAATCTGTCCAGCCGTTTAGAAGGAGTTCAGTAACATACACACGCACAGAAGAAATGTATATAAAGATAAATAAAATATTTGGTATGTCTTTTTTCCTTAAAAGCAACATTAATTTGAAATATAATCTTGAGAAACTAATAATATAAATTCAATTTAGTTCACTGGCCGTACTCACTGATTGCTGCTCACTGCGGTCCGATTCCATCTTCCTGTCGAGTCGAGTGTCGAGCGTTTTTACTGTGTAAACACATAGGTTATTATTGTCTTTTTACTGCTGTTATTTATATGTTATGTTTATAACCAACAATCAGTCTGAACGGTTGCGAAGCCTGTTTGTATCACTACGTCTAGTTTTTTTTTATCATGCGAGACGCAACCATTTAGAGTTCCGGAAAAAGAGAACCCTTATAGGATCACTTTGTTGTCCGTCTGCCTGTCAAGACCCTTTTTCTCAGGAACCCGTGTTGAAATTAATACCTAATACTTATATCAGCGGTCCCTTGAAGCTTCTTCTAAGTTAACGCAATTAAAAGATACGGTCTTGGATTTTTAACAAATTTGAACATTTCGCAGGTAAATCAAAACCTATAGAGTACTTCCCATTGACCTAGGATCATGAAATTTGGTAATAAGTAAGATCTGACGGCACAAGTAAAGGAAAAAAAACCGAAAGTCGTTTATTTGTTATTATATCACATAATAAAATAGTTTTTTTGGTTTCAAACTTTTATTTTGCGGTTGGAAAATTGACTTTGTCGTAAATATAATAACGATCGAAATCGATGTACCGGAGAGTATAATTAGAACTGCTAAGTTTGTTTGTCTTTGGGAAAAGACGGGCAAAAATCGTATCGTCGACGTACTATCTGCATATAAGTTTATTTGCTTAAGGAACCCTCGGTCCGCTAGTCAGACTCGCACTTGTCCGGTTATCTTTTAGATGTCATGACATGATTACTGTACTTCATACCATTCACCACTGTCACGAAACGAGTTAAACAAATTACACGCTGTTTACAAACATTTTTTTTTTGTTTAGGTGGACCCATCGTTACCAGTTTTAGCTCCTGGCGACAAGGAACGGTTGACTAGCGAAAAGACGATGTCTAAAGGGACCATCAACTACCCTGTGAACCAGTTGGAGGTTATGGAGAAAATGGCCACAAAGATCGGTGTAAAGCCTATACAAATTGAGAAATAACCTAAGACAAGATTGTCCATAGAGCTCATAGACTAATGCCGCATTCCTATAATAAAGAAACGATTCGTTTTGCTTCCGAATTTTTTACCGTTCGTAAGCAAACTTTTCCTACCTTACTTGCTGAGTTAAATTTGGTGTTGATTTTTACAATAGGCATTAAGTTAAACGACTTTGTATTTAGGTCTCTAAAAGAATATTAAATATATTTTTTAAAACCCCATAATTGTTTTTAAATTATTTTTATTAATTTAAATTTAAAACTAAACCCCTATGGACTACTAGTGTTTCTTTAATGTAGACGAAATTAATGAAAATACATAATAGCACAAGTTGTTGTTTGCCGATATTTATATAATTTTCCAAAATCTTGTCCAGATTTGCAATGCTATTTAACGAAAAAGGGGAAAATAAACTGGGTCAAATAGCCTAGTTCTGTTTAATTGACGACACTGATTGTCCATTTGCCATATTTTTTATTTATAACAGCATTGGTGTGGATATGCTGGAAAACTTTTAAACATTTTAAAAATGGTTTTTATACCATTAAGATGGCAGGCAAGCATACAAACCCTTATATAATATAATCTATAACCTTAGGATATGTACGTTTACAGGGATGTCATGAACGCATGGAACCTTCATGGAAATTTTCATGGAACCCTTTAAAAACTGTTGTATCCACTTTTGAAAGACCAGTTAGGGTAACCATGGCGACAAAGTAATTCCATTAATTTGAAATCACAATTTAAAATTATTCAAATGGACTATAAAACAAAGCTATTCATACCGGAGTTATCTAATACGACCAATTATTTTTTATAGGTACTACACTTAAAATAGTTATTATATATATATAGTAGATTATTAAACACGCGAGATAGAGTCCATATATAAATAATAAAAGTAGATTATTAAAATATAAAAGTATCTAGATGATTCAATAATTACAAAGGTAAGTAGGGACGGAAACATTAGATTTTATTTCACAGAAACCAATCAACATGATTGGTTTCTGTAAAATAAAACTACTAATATTGAGTGTGTGATTGCTTTTATATAGAGTGCAAAATAGGTACAAATTTTTGGTATTAATATTTAATCCTTATATCTACTATGAATTAATATAATAGATACACCCGCCATTCTGACGTCAGAATGGCGGGTGTGTCTTGACTTTGTTATATTTTCGTTTAAAAGAAGTACATTTTTTTAAATATAGGTACAATATAGATAGATAGATAAACTCTTTATTGTACAACAAAAAAAGAAATGAATACAAACTTGTATATATAATTATATGTAGATTCTTATTAAACTAAAGCTTGAGTACAATTAGCGACGTTATCGCGATTTGCGATTTCTTCCAGGTAACCATTAGATGGAAATAGAGATTAGTTTTTTAGAGTAAGATTTAGTACAATTTATGGACATTTTTTCTGTGCTATATGAGACTGGATTTGCTATGATACACCCGACATTTTGACTCTCACCGATTGACGCAGAGGGAATAACGCCCTCTATCGAGGTTTATATAGAGGTTAGATAAACATTCATTGACTAGTTTGGCGTTCAACAAGCGCATAACGTTTGCTCGTAGTTTTGTGATATTTAGAGTGATCCAATAACTACGGCTAAAAAAAATATGTACAATAACTATAATAGTTATTACACATTTTTTTCTTGGCCAATGTTATTGAACCACTCTGAACACTACTGGTAGTCGTAAAAAAATAAGGTGCATTTAATTTTATTTGCAGTGATTCATGCTTGAACTTTGTAGGTGTAAAGTGATAGTTTATGACAATGTATGAAGTTGACAGGGAATTCCAAAAGATTAATTAAGTATCTGTAGTAGCTGGAAAATATTGATGACATAATTTCATAAATTTTTCCGTCAGATGTAAATATTACAGATATGGGAATACCACCGCGTAGTACCTTAAGGAAATTGCTACAGGCCCTCTCCTCCTCACGACTACGTATTTGTTTATACTGCCCCCACCCCACCCAACTTTACGTTATATGAGCAGTGTCAGTATACCTGCATCAAGTTCCCCAAACCAAGGTCCCGAGACGCAGGGACCTTTATACGGCAGGTCTTATCTCCAACGCCATGGCGCCGGTACTAATTAAGGCTAGTTCCCACTCGTCGCCACTCGTGAAACCACACAAGGAAATTGCTACAGTTATAGTATTTTATAATAAAGAAGCAGAAGTGTGTTTGTTGGTCTGTGCTTCGTTAACGCAGCAACGGATGAACGTGCCAACTTTTGTATAAAAATTTGGGCAAAGAAATGATGTAGGCTACGTTATGTCCCACCATAACAGCGGTTCCCAAAGTATTTTTTGCTGGCAATTGCCAGCTAAAGCTAAAGTAAAAGTAAGTATCTCATGATCCGTAATAGGTAGACAGTTGAAAATTACACAGATGTTTTAATGTCTTTCTTAGTAAAAATAAAAGAGAAACATCCAGAACAAATATTTCTTTTAAAATATTATAGTAATATTTTAATTCGTTAACAATAATAACTGAAAACTGTGATATAGCTGCTTTTATTAGAGTTACCGAAGGGTAACCAACGGGATCCAGTTGCTAAGCCACCGCTGTCCGTCCGTCCGTCTGTCTGTCAGCGGGCTGTATCTCATGATCCGTAATAGGTAGACAGTTGAAAATTTCACACAATGTGAATTTCTGAATTTCTGTTGCCGCTAAAACAACAAATAATAAAAATAAATTTAAAAGTACATTATATTAAATCTTGCACGATGGTGCGCAAGTCCATCTCGCACTTGGCTGGATTTTATTTTGAACTAGCAATCCGCTCCGGCTTCGCATCATATTTCAACCAATTCACACAAAACCTTAACAAATTATATACCTAAACCTTCATCATGCATCGCTCTATCTATTGGTGAAACCACATGAAAATCCGTTCAGTAGTTTTTTAGTTTATCGCGAACAGACAGACAGACCCGGCGGGGGACTTTTTTGTGTGTAGTGATAACTCGAGAAAAGCCGCAGAAAAAAGTTTGTCAATAAAAAAATAATACTTTAACTGGGGTCATTGTACAGAATGTACAGTCTGACTGGTTTGGACCGGTTCCTCCACCACCCGTCCCCGCCTCTTGCCATAATTATAACAAATTTTAATAAAGAGAATATTTGTATTCAATCTGTTCGAAAATACGCAATTATATACCAAGCGATCCTTCTAGAATTTTGGACGATTATAATTCTAGAGTAGACGGTTCTCCATATCAGTTTAATTATATTGTGTTAGTACTTGCATTGTGTAAAATTATAGCGGGTTGTTGCCCATGGTTCACCTGCATAGTCCACCTATATTTATTATATAACAGTACACGTCAAGCTATGAAAAAAAAGAAAATACGTTTATTAAACACAACTATGGCGACATGGGCGTCCCGAATGAACCGACAAAATCAAATCCCCTCCCCCCTTTCGGGAAGACAAATCAAATTTTGCCTCCCTTAGGCTAAAAGCTGTTTACGCCCATGTATGACGATTCGTAAGTACCTATTTTTACCGGCTTTTAATAGAGAAATATAGACTAGAGATAGTTCCCCAGGAGATTCTAGTTTCAGCTGAAATGTGCTCTCCTTGCTTTCTACAGTTCTATAACTATTCCGTCTCTTTTCATATTGAGAGCTTAAGAAAGTTCAAGACACAACTTCGATCGAAATAACCAAAATTACAAACGCTTAGGCAATGCTTTTTCAATAGGGATTTGCAGCTCTGTGGTAGTTGAGGGGCTCGGGGCTGCCAAAAGGAGTAGCAGATGAAAATAAAGATATATCTGTAACCCGTCTGGGCCACTGATTGTATGTGACTGTTTATTTGTTGAAATTTCGAACAAAACCAATGACTAGATTTTTGTCTCACTGTAGCAGCGGTTAAGGCGATCCGCCTAATCAAAGTTTTAACCGCTTGCGGAGCCTCGGTCAAAAGCTAGAATCATTTTACATTATTATGGAACAACAATTTCCAACATTAGAAAATTAAGTAGCGTTATTATAAGATAGAAAGTTACAAAACTGACATTAAATGTACATTAATTCTGTCGTGCTGATAAGTGTTGCTCCACAAGAAGTAACAGCAATGTGAACGAACATCACAGTTCAAAGGTGAATTGAAGTAATTTTGGATACACTTTATTTTCAACCATGTAATCAACAACAGGTGAGTTGGAATGTGACTTGGACTTAGTTAAATTATAAATTTTTCAAACAAGCACACGTGCACCTGTTTATAAGCGGTTTATAAACTTTAGCAACAACACTTGTATTCCCTATCTATATTTAAGATAAGAAATAAATACAAGACTACGACGATAGTGTTACTTAACAAGATTCTTCTCAAATCAAGCCGCTCTAAATGTGACTGCACGGATGGCGCTATTGTTTAAGTAGTCGCCTCGCCGCGCCACTACAATGCTGTCCAAGTCCCAGACACTACAAAAAATTGTGTGATCCAGAAGTTGTCCTAATTCTAGGTGCTCTTTGTATCCGTTGTTTAAATGTGTGTGAAGCCCCTCGCTACAGATAAATAAGAATATTCGTACTACAGGAATTCTTAAAAAAGAAAAAAGTGCAGAAATAAGCTGTTTCCTTGCCTTTCTCACTATCTCAACACAGTGTGTAAGATATCTTTAGCACACACTCTATTTATGCGCCAGACTATTTATAATCAATTGTATATCTACTTCTTGTCAGTTATTTGTTATGTATGTCTGCCCATAAAAGAAAGAGGTACAGATTTAATAATGCCTATATATTCTCTCTGTCGTTCACAAACATCATTATAAATGCGTGAATGATACATAATTTGCTTATAGGAAACACATTATATGTAAATATAATATAATTAAGCTGTATTTTATTTTTTTATATCGCCAGGAAAATTCTTGTCAATAGGGTATTTCCACAATTTGTAATCCGCGCAAGGATTCTTTTCATTCTCTATCATATTAAATATTTTAATCTAAGCTGCCAGTAGCAAAATCTGCAATGGTGAGAAATAGCTTCGGCCATCTTCCTCGTCAAAATACCCGATTTAAGTCAGTGGCGTGCAGGGTTTCAAAATAGAGCAAGCCCATCAGATTTACCAGATGTACCGAAGTACTACGACGGTTTGAAGTACCTTCTCTTTCATCTTCTTTCGTCACATTCCTTGACGAACTTAACAAGGCGGAAAACAACATCTTTTAGACATTATTTTACATAACATGTTAGTAACGGCATACCTTCGATGGCTTTGAAAAAGAAATGAGTGCGCCATAGAAGAAAAGTGTTCGCTTAGAAAGGGTAGTAAGAAACAAATAGGTAAGGCAAAAATATGTATCGATATTTTAAATCCAAATGTCTATCTTTCTGTTTATATGATTTTATTACATTTAAGTAAAATGCCGCCAAACGTTTCAATAGTAATATTTTTTTTCATTTATTTATATTAACAATATTTCATTAATAAACATCTTTCTGCATTAAACAAGTCGGATTAGATCCGGTCTCCATCCATCTCCATAATAAGCAACTTTAAAGGAAAAATCAATGTGCCTAAATCATGATAAATTGTAATAAGCTCTATTTTTCACCCCTTAATTTTCCCCCCTTAGAGGTATATTATTTTCTTCAATTTAAATAGGACCAATCTTGAGTACAACCAATTCAATTAAAAAAAGAATTCATAAAATCGGTTCACAAATTGTGAAGATATCGAGAAAGAATATCCATATTCAGCAGAATTGAGAACCTCCTCCTTTTTAAAGTCGTTTAAAAATAAGAAATTTGTAACTAAAGCCCGCTATTAACATATACTTAAACAACCCGTTACTGTGTAACGTGTTACAGAAATGTGCGGTAATATTTTAGGGTCGTATAGTAAACCCCATGAATACCGTAAATATTTCGTATTTGAGAAGGCTGACATGAATGAAACCCTAGGTGTTTAATACCATGTTTTTATTAAGAATTGTCGCCTGACTATACATAACGCTCCTAAAATGTGATCACACCTTTCTGTAACAGCCTGTATTTATTTTAGTAATAATATTATATAATTAAAGAGGAATTCTTTAACGTCTAGGAGTGTGTGTCTCGGCTTCTCAGCACATGTAATGTTATGGGTATAAGCGTATGGAGTGAAACCAGTCAGCTGGTCTCTAAGGGTCGTTCGCCTTGCTGCAGTAATGGCACTTGCTCGGAATCTAGTCGATCTAGATTCCGAGCAAGTGCCATTACTGCAGCAAGGTACAAAGAGTAGATGCACGAAACACTGCCAATTTCACTGTCAATGGATTCCAATGGCATATAATTTATTGTATCAAAAATGTTTGCGTATGAATGTAGTTCATCTGTACATACATCTGTACATACTGTACTGTACAAACATGCTAATATAATAAAATAAAATAAAAACATTTTGTGTTTGAAGGCGCTAATCTCATGAACTGCTTACTATACCTAAAATAAAAGAAATATTTTTTTGCGTAGCCTGATGGGCTATCACGCTACTACCCTTGGGAGCGAAGAAACTGGGATAGCCCACTTTCAAACTACTTAAACATTATTTCAGCTATTATCTACTGTTAAACATGGGAATTTTCTAGAAACTTTGTTCGTGGGAGAGCCATACTTCAGCGGGCATGCCACGGCCGCACAGAAAACCGGCAGTGAAGCAATAATTGCATTGCCTTTCGCCGTGTGAGTGAGTTTATCGGAGGTTCTAACCCTTCCCTCTACCCCCTCTCCCCCAGTCGCTCTCCTCTTCTCCTACTCCCACCTTAAAGGCTGGCAACGCACTTGTGACTCTTGAGTTGCAAGTGCCCATGGGCGGCGGTAGTCATTTACCATCAGGTGACCCGTCTGCTTGTTTGCCCCTTATATCATAAAAAAACTTCCAAAAACCATTATGTTATCGTTCAATCGTTACGTTATCGTTTGTTCACTGGTTCACTAAATGAATTATAAATAAAACTATTGATACTCACGCAATTAAAAGCATTGAATGTTTTTTTAAGATTTTAATGGACATCGAATTGAGAACTCATCCTTTTTGGAAAATCGCTTGAAAATGGCTGGAAGCCAGCATATACCTACTTGTTAATATCATGAGGCATCAATATCAAGTAATGCCAAAAGATCAATCACAAAATTTTACAAAACTTCTCTTTTCTATAAATATGTAATTTATTTTTGGAATTAATAAGTGCATAGTTTTATCTTATCGACACAGAGGAACGATGACACGTTTCAAAAGATTATACCTTGTTAAATCAAACATTTGGAATGCACTTGGGCCACAGGCTGGATCTCAAAAGAGGTTCTATAATAATTTTCAGTTCACTAATATCCATTGATAGGAATTCGTTTATTTTTAACATTTAATTTTTTTTGACGGGTTATCCTTACCGCCACTTCCAGGCCATTTGGGGATGTTTTACAGGTTTTGTTTCTCACAACGTGTTTTGTTTTGGCGGCCTGTATCAACTGCCCTCGGAAACAATGAATTCACCGTCCTCCCTGGCAAATTTTTTCAGATGTTTTTCCTACTTAAAGCCACAAAGAAGCATTCAAGCCAGAGTAAAATTTTGGACCGAACGGAGCTCTGTTCCAGCTGTGTACTATTAATTAATCTGTGGTCTTTGTACATGACATGAACTACTTTTTTTATATTTACTTTTTTTTTGTTTTGCGAATTACTGGTGCTCTTCAAACTGGTGAACTAAATGACAAGCTTTAAAATATCGTTAAGACGGCAACAAATGCAAGAAATATGTGCATATATTTTTTTTTATGTTATATATATAAATTGAAGTGGGCCATGGCTAATGTGCATTTACAAACCTTGTATATATGTATGATCTAATTATTTTAGCATATCTATATTCGTAATTTACGGTGAACGTCTTGTGGCCTATAAAGCAGTAGTGTTTCACCTCTGGTCTTGTACCCGAGGCCGATCGCTACTGGTTTATAAAAGGATAAAAAAAACATTGTTTTTTTAATTTGATTACTCATCTTCCAAATGTTGTTTGCAATGGCTCTACAACGAGCTATGAGGTGTTGAAACATCATTCATTCACATCACGCGTTTTTCCGCTAGGGTAGTTAGAATTATTGTAATCCTCAAAATACTCATGCTATTGTTAAGACCAGGCACTCTAACATAATTTCCACGCAAGCTCCGCCCCCATGCACCCGCCACCCCGCACTTCATGTCACGCGAGCGACCGCGTCGACTCCAAATTCTAATTTTATGAATTTTGATTTTAGAATAGCGAACATAGGTGGGATGGAGGCACCTTTATTTATTTTATGAAATAAAATTTTAGCAAATATGATTTTTTATTGAACACTAACTACTACATCAATACAAATAAATTAGATTGAAGTGTCTGTTTGTAATGTCAAAATAATAGTTTTTTTAGGCTTATACAGTTATTTGCACGAAACCTATGCCTAAAAATCTGTTTTTTTAATTTTGTTTGTCTGCCTGCCATTGAATAAAAAATTAATCGAGTGAAAATGTTACAATTACGTATCTGTCTTGTGAATGGACAGAAAAAGAACCAAAAAATCATATGCTAAAATTCCATTTTGATTGTATGCGTGACTGTTTCAGAATATTAACGCAAACTAACATAAAATTTAGGGAGCCTGCTCTTAAGTGACATGTAGTTAGCCGCGAGCCTTTTGTCTTATATTTTATATTAGTCACAATACTGAGCTCCTTGAAACAAAAACTGTAATTAATTCATTGTTTCGAAGGTTTTCTTACACCATGAGTGTAGGAAAACCTAATGCGCCCAACCACAGAAATAAGAGGTGGGATATCAATCTATAAATTACAGCTCAATTATCACATCTTTACAATAGGTGACAACTATGAACACAATGTGACGTTGTTATGGACGTTGTTATGGCTGCTGCCAATACACTTGCAAAAAAATTAAATAGCATTAATTTAAAAAAAAAACAAAAATGTTTATTTTTAACAATTTAAATAATTCTGCATTTAAATTGTTAAAAATAAACATTTTTGTTTTTTTTTTAATTAATGTTAATTAATTTTGTGTGCAAGTTGTAACCAATAATATGATACGTGTAATCGTCTGTTATTCAAGAAAACCAAAATCGGAAATTCCAACCGCACCGCTTTTGTACACAAATTCTTTAATTTGTAATTCATTACTTACAGGGTAATAAATTATATTTACTCAGATAAAAAAACTAAGAGACACGCATTACTAAAAACCATCCCAAAAAGTAGGAAAATTATATTTTTTGTAAATAATTACAGTTTAGTAACACAAAACAAAACACGCTTTAATAGGGATTTACCTCCTGGCTTCAAATCAAATCATTTATTTCAATTAAACCAATAATAGTGTTCACGCCGTATCTTAGCGAGGTGGGCGGACGGGCGCAGAACCGGTTACCACCGGCCAACAGGTCGCCCCACCCGCAGCTTGTACATATGATATTTCTCTCGATCTGTCTGCTACCGCACACGCGTGCGTCGATACACTTTTTTATTACTCTATTATTTTATATTATTGGAAGTGTCTGCGTTTTAATGTCTACAAGCCTATTATCAAGACCCCAGTATTCGACATTTTATGGTGACCCCGACGTGATCAACTAGAAGCACACATTTTACCACGCACTGCAAGCTGTTGAAGGACAAAGAGTCACGGATTCCGTTCGCCGCTTCGAACGAAAATCCTGGTTTGAGAAGAATTCTGCATATTTTGAAGACGGACAACGCGATATTTCGTACACTTTGAATCAAGAAGTGACCTTTGAACCGTACCAAGTTTTCAGCCAACCCTCACTTTCGTCCTCGTTCCTTTATTTCCTATCTCCGTGCCTAGTCCAATTCTATTTGAATGCAGTTGCCAATTTCTATTATTTGCAAACTTTATTATCAAAAAACTTTACCTATTTATTTGCTTACATTCGAGGCTATGACTATTAAGTTTAAGGCTTGATATCTACATTTGCAATTAGTGAAATTAATTAATCTTGCCGTTTTGCGTACGCTTTAGGTATTTCATAGTAGGTAGGTGTATAAGTTTTGCAAATTAATAAGTAATAATACGCCTCCCTAAGTGCCATAAAGTATCTATTTATATTTGATTAGTTATAATTAATTGAAATTCGTAGGTATAGTATAGTTATTTTCTAGTTATACGATATTTATTGTTGATTTGGCGGACCGGTGGTAGGTACCTACCTGTGGCTGTTATCTCTGTACCTTCTGCACCGTAAGCCATCGTGTTGTTTACAATAAATAATATTCGCTTGTTTGCTTTTTATTCTTTCTGCTTATTTATTTAATTATACCTACTCGTTTTGCGATTTAAAAAATGACTGAGTCAACAACCCAAGTCCAACCGTTGTCTTCTCTTGTAGTTACTAGAAGTTCTATTATAGGGAGAATTACTAAATTCAAAAATTATATTGATTAATTAATTAATTTTGATGATATTTCATCCGAACAAATTAGAGCTCACGCTGAGGTTGGAAAGATTCCGCAAACTTTTTAACTAGTTCGACGAACTGCAAACACAAATTGAGATTTCGTCTCCAACCTCAATGCAATCGGAGATTGAAGCGCGTGAGGAGATAGAAAAGGATTTCTATTCAATAATCGCGGTTGCTCAGAAACTAGTGGATGCATCGAGTGATAAACCCGAATTCACCAGTGTTAAATCCGAGGATGGGCAGTCGCATTGCAGTCACCACGGCGGCGAGGTAAATTTTAGATTGCCTTTAATTAAGATAGCCAATTTCGATGGTGCTTACTCTAAGTGGCTCGAATTTAGAGACACTTTTAACTCCCTGATACACGATAATGATCGTATTAAACCTATTCATAAATTTCAC
Organism: Callimorpha dominula; assembly: GCA_949752705.1. Taxonomy (NCBI): domain Eukaryota; kingdom Metazoa; phylum Arthropoda; class Insecta; order Lepidoptera; family Erebidae; genus Callimorpha; species Callimorpha dominula. The sequence goes on along the minus strand of OX457006.1, from coordinate 5,629,376 downwards.
TATTTGAATTCTTATTTAGAGGGAGAAGCATCGTTAGTTATTTGCAATTTAGAGGTTTCCGAGTCTAACTATACGGAGGCCTGACACGTCCTCTGCGAGAGGTATAATAACAAAAAAACAATTAATTAACAACCATCTTAATTCTTTATTCAGCATTCAGCCACTAGGTCGCGAATCAACTAAGGGATTAAGATACTTGGTTGATCATGTTTCAAAAAAAAATTTCGGGCTTTAAATACACTGTTCCAGCCCACTGACAAGTGGGACACTTTTATAATACACATGGTTTCAGCAAAGCTCGACAGCTACATTAATTTAAAGTGGGAAGAGTATAGGAATTCACACTAGAAATACCCTCACTTACTGACTTCCATAAATTTTTAAAGGGTCGCGCCAAAGTTTTAGAGTCGGTTCAGCGAACCAAATCCGAGCGAGTCATCCCTCAGCTAAAACGCGATTCGTATACTTCCCACAAGTCACCGATGAAATCATTACAAATTTCAGCCACCTCTGGCGTTTCACCTGCAGTTCCTGCTCCTGCTCCGTGTGTCTACTGCAGCGGCGGGCATCGCATCTATGAGTGCTCATCGTTTCTGTCCAGTTCCATCGAGGATAGGATTTCTGAGGTGTTAAAATTCAAACTTTGCTTAAATTGTTTACGCAAGGGTCACTCTTCTTACCGTTGTAGGTTGGGCCCCTGCTCAAAATGCAGAAAGCGCCATAATACTTTGTTGCATAAAGATATTTCTCAGGCTGATACTGCTCCCGTGAACTTGCCGTCGCAACCCGACACTCAGGTGACAACTGGCGTGGCGACGCATCACAATAAACAGGTTTTATTATTTACGGCACTCATTGACGTTCACAACCCGGTAAACAACGCTTGTCTAACCATTAGATGTCTTTTATATAGCGGGAGTCAAACTTCTTTAATTACTTCTAGCTTGAAACAACAGTTACAGTTGACTCCTCAGCTTAATAAAACAAGCGTAGTAGGTGTGGGCAACATTCCTTTATCGATTATGCCTGAGCGTTGTGCTATACAAATTAAATCTAAATGTGACAAAAAACTCAATTTGAATACGTCCTGTTTAGTTTTACCAACTATTTCCGCGAACAAGCCTCAAAAATATTTCAATATTTCTCAATTTAAACTTTCACCTAATATCAAACTCGCAGATCCCCATTTTAATAAACCAGCACCTATTGATGTTTTAATCGGTGCCGATCTCTTTTGGCACTTGATTGGTTCCGAGCACCACAGTTTAGGTAAGGGCTTACCTATTATGCGGAAATCTAAGTTAGGATGGATATTAGCAGGGCCTATGTGTGAGCAAACTTTGTCAAAGCAGTTATTGTTTAATTCATTTATATACTGCAATTCTATTTCTACCAATGATAACTTAAATAAGCAATTAACGAAGTTTTGGCAGCTCGAGCAGATTCCCCAGCCATCCACTCAACATACGGATATGGAAGCCGAATGTGAACAACATTTTAGTACTCAGACATACCGCAACGAGGAAGGTCGTTTTTGCGTGCGACTTCCGTTAATTTCCGAGCCCGATTGTTTAGGTGATTCGTATCGGCTAGCGAAAAAACGTTTCATCGGCTTAGAAAGGCGATTCAAAAAGAATCCAGACCTGAAGACCTCATATCAACAATTCATTTCAGAATATGCCGACCTAGGCCATCTTACCGAGTCCAAAAATAGGTTACATAATATTTCATATTTTGTTCCACATTACTCGGTGCTTAAACCAACTAGCGAGTCAACTAAAACCCGCGTTGTTTTCAACGGCAGTGCCCCCACTACATCTGGTTACGCAATCAATGACCTTCAGATGGTGGGACCCTGTATACAAGACTCACTTTTTAATATTCTTCTTAGATTCCGAACATACAAATATGTGTTAACGGGCGACATAGAGGAGATGTATCACCAGGCTCTAGTTCAAGACTGTGACCGTGATTTACAATTAATTCTATGGCGCAATAATGAGAATGAACAATTAAAAACATTACTACTTAACACAGTCACGTACGGATATTCCAGTGCCAGCTTTCTAAGTACACGTTGTTTGTGGCAACTAGGAGAGGAAGCTGACGATATTTGTATTAAAAATATACTTCAAAACGATTTTCTAGTTGATGATTTATTGACAGGGGTGGACTCGGAAGATAAATTATTACAAATAAAAAATTCCGTAGAAAGAACTTTGGCAGCCGGTTGTTTTCCTCTGCGCAAATTTCGTTCAAACTCGACATTAATTTTAAATGCTTGTCAAGGTATTAATCCCCAAGGCAGTCTTATACTCAGCTCATTTTCACATACTCTAGGAGTAGGCTGGGACTCTGTTGCTGACATCATACATTTCCCTACTCAATACAGCACAAAAAATAATTGCCCTACTAAAAGGTCCATTTTGTCTGATTTGTGTAAAATATTTGATCTTTTATGTTTACTAACTATAGGTCCTAAAATTCTTATACAAAAATTATGGCTCGCTAAAATTGATTGGGACGAGCCCGTGCCTGACTTCATTGAGACATCTCGGAAACAATTTGTAAATGAATTGATTTTATTAAAGTCGCTCCACATACCTCGGCACGTGCTATGTGAATGCCCTAATTATATAGAAATGCATTGTTTTTGTGACAATAGCAAAAGCGCGCACGCAGCTTGAATTTATTTAAAATCTACGAATCATCGCGGTAGCATCGCTGTCCGGCTCTTCTGCGCTAAGGCTCGCTTGAGTCCGGTCGAGCCTACTACTATTCCTCGACTGGAGCTCTGCGCCGCAGTGCTCGGCGCCTTTACTCGGCGCTCAGCTAGCTACAGCGGTTGTCCGCACGCTGCATTGTCAGATAACTCGTATATGCTATTGGACTGACTCATCAATCGTATTAGCGTGGTTACGAACTAGCCATAATAAATTAAAAACGTTTGTATCGAACAGAGTGGCTACTATTTTAGAGCTAACTGAAGGTTCTGTGTGGCGTCACGTGCCCACCGTGTTCAATCCTGCGGACTATGCATCTCGGGGTGTGGAGGCACATAAATTAAATGACCTGGAGATGTGGTGGAACGGGCCCTCCTTTTTATATGAACCTGAATGTAATTGGCCCCAATTAGGCACGCACACTACATTAAGTATTAAGGATATTCCTGAAATTAAAATAAGTGTAATGTTAACAAATGAGAATCATAGAAATAAACCATTAATTAATTTTGATAAATACTTTAAACTCAAATTGAGTAGTCCACTAGCAAAGTGCTCTATATTGTTCTACCAATTAATTAAGAAAACTAATTAAAATTGTTATAGCTAAAACTAAGCTACGAAAATGTATTTTATCGTGTTGGATAGTTAAATAAAGTTATTTTGCATTATTTTAGGATAAAAATAAAATCGTGGTTTATTAGTTAACGTTTATTTAGCAAAATAATATTAAACATAGCGAGTTTTGCAAAAGTATTAATAACATAGCCAGGTTTGCAATTGTATCGAATTAACATAAGCAGTTTTGAAACAGTTAAGTCATAAATTAAAATATTCTTATCCTTTAATTAAAATCACTTTTTAGTTTTTATTTTACTCTTATATCTATTTCTTCTGCCATTAAAGTTTCTTAAGAATCTGTTTCTTCTAAATTACTTTCATTTCTGTCTTCTTGAAGAAACTTGTAATACTTAAGACTGTCATACGAAGCCCAGTCTTCTCCAAAATGTTTGAGTAATAAGTTTCGCACATCTTTTAATTTTGCGTCTTTTACAGGAACTCCAATATTCATCAAAGTAGGTTCAATATTTTCGTATGATTTTCCTCTTTTACATACGTTTCCATAATTTACTACTTCAGATACATAATTAGGTTCACCTTTAATTGCAATTTTATTATTTCTGTCCCTTCTCAAAAAGAATCTTTTTGAAGCATTGAACTGAAAATGCCAAGAACCAGGTGGTTTTAATACATTTGTTACGCTTGTCTTCTAGTCATAAAACTGGAAGTCACTCCCGAGTCTTAAAACAGTCCCATATTTTTTGAAAGCATCAAAGTAGACCTCGGGCTCTACAACGACTTCCAACGGCCGTATCGCTCTTTCTATATTCCCGAATATACGGTCTGGTGGCAGAAAGGAATGCCTAACTATTGGAAATATAACTGTAACTTTTTTAATATGACTCGGAGCTTTAATTTTTAACCAATAAGCCAACATTCCCACAACTATAGAATTTTTATTTTGAACTCCACAACCATCGCAAAATAATTTAATATGATCAATAGTGCTTTCAACATTGGTATTTAACAGTCGATGATATAATGCCGAAGCAATCTGATTGGATCCTTTTAAGGCCTCGGTTTCGAGCCATGTGTATATGAATGTATTTGAAATGTTTTGAGGTCCTTGACAAATTGTTAAATTATATGTATAAAGCTGTCGGCTAAAGTAAGCGCTTTGATCAGGCACTTTTGGCAAAACCAAATTTTTTTGGCAATCATAGGATAAGATTATTTCGTTTTCATTTTGTGTTTTGAGGCTGGTATAAAAGCATTTGGCCTTTAACTTATGAACTCGTAACTGCGCAATCAACATTTGCTTTCTAGACATGTCATTTTCATTTTTAATGTTCTCCTTTAATTGAATGCACTTAGAGCAAGCGTCAGTAGCCGGTGATTTAAAACTTAAATTAAAATATTTATTAAATATTCTGCGGAAAAATTCATACTTCACAGGTCCATTTTGTGTGTCATTGTTGTATGAATAATATAACTTTTTAATTAGGTCACTGCTCAGATATTGTACAGTAGACCTACCTCTCGCATAGTGAGATTCTACGGATTTAAGACCCTTAATGTATGACTTGACAGATTCTGTGCGACTTGAATACTGTTGAGATCTTCTATTTGCACCTCTTCTTTCTTTTGGCAATTCCATGGTAGTTAAATGTCTTTCACAAATTCTTTGTATTCTATCTTTCGATATTCCCAGAAAGGTGGTCATTGCTTTTTGGCATACTTTCTTTAATTTGAAGGAGCGTTTACCACCAGTAGTGTTAGTTAGTGTTAGTTGAGTCTTTTTCTTACGATCTCTTTTTGGAGTTTGTGCTGTACAATATTTTAATAAAAATGTATCCTGAGCAATTTTGTTTGATGACACATAAAAGTGTCTATGAAATTTACTATAGTCCTGAACCAATAACTCGTTACATTTATAGCCCTGCTTCGAGTTTCCATGTACGCATTGTGGTATATTTGGTGGTCCCTTAGCCATATGTCTGCAACAAAATAGTTAAAACCAAATTTAATTGGTTACTTATTTACAGAAAAAAATCTAAAAAGGGCTTGTTTAAAAAAGAAATTAGATATCTATAGGTAGGTCTATTGTTATCATCCCTACTAACGTATATATTTTTACAAGGTTTTATTTAACTTATGTATATACAATATAATCAGCTATAACTCAAGCAAAATCGTTCTATAAATTTCTCATGTGTCTATATAAATAAAAGAGTAAAAATTATAACCTACTTACTTACCGTTTTGATTTTTCAACTTCTCGCTTCCATTTAGATTTATCTGATATTTTCTTTCGTCCTCTTCTACTAGGTGCTAAAACAACGTTGTTTTCTTGTAATTCCATTTTCACAACACACGTTCACGTAGGTAACACGTTAGTCCGCGCCAACAACATCCACCGAACTGACAAACAAGATGGCGGCATTTGCAAGCGTCGCTTCGCAACATAGCCACCTTTGCTAGTGAATAACAGATAAGATGGCGGCATTTGGAAGTGAATACTAACTTAGAGAGTTTTGAAAGTTAACTGTCAAATAACATAGCGACATTTGCAAGAGTATGCCGTGTTTGACCGCAATTTATTCGTAACTTAGCGCAGTTTTGAAACAGTATTGTATGTTTAGACTAAAGCATTTTAAAATTCAAAAACAACTGCCCACATCTCAAAAAAAAACTAAAAAATTTAACTTAGCGTGGTTTGCAAGTGGACTACTCAATTTATTTAACGTTCTTTCGCTTATATACTTAGGTTTTTGTATAACTGCGGTAATATTAATAATAAAATCATAGGGGTTTTGCAGCCTGAGCAACTCGAATCTTCTTTTAAACAACTAGTTAAAATGTCACAATCTGATAGTTTCCCAGACGAATTAAATGTTTTTCTTAACAAAAAAACATTAAATTCTAAAAATTCACTCATTTCCTTAAACCCCTTTTTAGATAATGAAAACATTTTGCGTGTAGGTAGGTGGTCGTCTTAATTCATCTTTTTAATCTTTTGAAAAGCGCCATCCTATGCTTTTACACGCCAAACATAGACTTACGAGACTACTCTTTCAGCAGGAACACTCGCGTCTTCTTCACGCTGGTTCTCAGCTCCTTCTCAGCTCCATCAGGGAGTACGCATGGACTCTCGGCGGGCGCAACCTGGCTCGCACTGTCGCTCGGCAGTGTGTTGCGTGCCGGCGCTTCGCTGCTAGGACCATCACCCCTCTTATGGGCGTGTTGCCTTCTGAGCACGTAACTCCCGACTTTCCATTTATTAGTGTTGGTGTTGACTTTGCTGGACCCTTTCTAATTACGGATAGAAAGGGAAGAGGTTGCAAGATTAGTAAATGTTATCTAGCTATATTTGTTTGTACTAGGTATAAGTGTGTTCATTTAGAGGCCGTAAGTCAACTAACAAAGGAAGCCTTTATCTTATTTTTACGTCGCTTTATCTCAAGACGCGGAAAGCCCCGTGAAATCCTTTGCGACAATGCGATGAGATAAGGGGATTAAATTCAAATTTCAGCCAGCATTTTCAGCGCATTTTGGGTGTTTGCACGAATCGGGGGTGAAATCGGCAAAGTACCACATAAAGCGTATTTTGGGCAACTATCACTTAAGGCACTATCACTTGGGCAACTTTATTCAATCAAGTAGAAGCCATTCTTAATAGCCGTCCTTTGTGTCCGTCGTCACGTCTCTGCCATCGCCCAATTTAGAGGCCCTTAACCATAATAGACTAGATCGGTTCCAGAGACTAGAAGCCATAAGACAACATTTCTGGAAGCGCTGGCAGCTGAATACATGGCTGAGCTGCAACAGCGGACCAGGTGGCGTGTACCTGATCGTCCTATTCAGTTGGGCGAGCTAGTTCTTATTAAGGAGGCCAACGCGCCCCCTCCACATTGGCGCCTTGGCCGAATTTCAAGCCTGTAACCAGGACTAGACGGGATTTCGCGCGTCGTTGATGTTGTCACAGCCACAGGGACCTACAGGAGAGGTGTCAAGTACCTCTGCCCCTTGTTCGATGAGCCTACAGAACCGTTGAAGACCGAAGTCTTCAAGGGCCCGCAGGATGTTCACGCCGTATCTTAGCGAGGTGGGCGGACGGGCGCAGAACTGGTTACCACCGGCCAACAGGTCGCCCCACCCGCAGCTTGTACATATGATATTTCTCTCGATCTGTCTGCTACCGCACACGCGTGCGTCGATACACTTTTTTATTACTCTATTATTTTATACAAAGTACTGTTATACATAAATACAGCTGAATATTGGATGTCTACAAGCCTATATCAAGACCCCAGTATTCGACAAATAGGTATTTTTGAATTGTCAGAAGTAGGAGTGAGTCAGACTAAGTCAGTCGTGAAGCTAGTTGCCTGTTCCAATACGAAGATCCTATGGAGAAGAACAGGCAAGAAACTGCATAGGACACTATTTTTCAAAATATTTTTTACAAATTTCTGGTTACATTGCTTATAAGCGTAAATAAAATGTCAGGACAATGTAATATACCTACCTATTCTTCTAAAATATAAATAGACGCGCTAATTACATATTTAAGTAATAATAATATACATATTTAAGTAATAGCAGTTCGGAGACGACCAGCCCCGACCAACGGCATCCGTTCACGAGCATGACGCACACGCCAGCCATCGTACAGATCAACTATATTGAAGGGAACCGAACGACCAGACACATACGCCACCATCGGCAGGACTTCTAGGCGAGCATGACATACTCAATCAAATCGTTAGACCATCGTTACCAAGCCTAATCTGTTGGCGTCGTCAAAACGAATCATACGAACCCAAACTCTAGGGGTTTACTCGTAGCCACTGAAGAGTTCCAGTATCCCCCTCCTGACCCCACCATCAGATCAGAACCAAGATGCCAAATTATAGTGTATATATATACTGTCGAGATTTGTAGTACGAGGCGGCATTGTTCGTTGATCGAAAATTAGAAAGCGAATTTGTGTGAAATGAGTACTTTACTGATATAATATTTCGATTACAAATTGTAAGTAAACTGCTCTTTGAACCAATGCGCCTGCCTCGCGTCGTCGTGCCGGTCGATGTGTGTTAGCGGCCGCTCCTGTGGAACATCGGCTACGACTAAGTTCTGCGCGGTGCTCTTCTCCATGGCGTCTGCGTTACTTTTTACGCTGACGACGGGCTTGTGAAAGCGCGTGGAAAGACGCACCGGCAGGCAGCAAATCTGGCGACGGCTGGAGTCGCGCAAGTCGTTGGTTGGATCCGGCGGTTGGGCCTCGAGGTGGCTTTGCACAAATCCGAGGCTGTTAGTTTCCATGGCCCTCGGACGGCCGCTTACACATCACCGCTTCAACATAAACATACAAAATTTGATTTAGTTACGACAATTAAAAGTAAGTTTAAATTGACCTTTAAACCAGATTTAAAAATGTGACCACTAGTTGACGCTTGACGTTAAATTCAATAATAAGGGCTCAACTTAAAATAATAAAACAAATATACCATCATTGTTAAGCAATAGAAAAAAAAATACAAAAGTCCAATTGTCAGTCAATTGTCCCAAAACATGATTAAATCACAAGATTCAAACAATATTTTTCTACTAGCTGCATATAAATTTCCAATACTCCTGTAGTGCACATGGATAGTAGTTTTCTGAATTTAAAAAAAAAGCGCTTTTTTGAATGAATACATGTAGGTTAAATATATGACTAGACCGTGAATTCTTCTGCGTGGAATCTATACTATAGAACATTTCATCCCCTATTTCACCACTTTCAAGTTTGCCAAAAAGTAGCACATGTCCTCCTCCAATGTCCTCTCTATCTCTATACTAAGATTCATCGAAATTGTTTCAGCGGTTTAGGGGTGAAAACGTAATAGACAGACAGCGTTACTTTAGCATTTATAATAAAAAGTATAGACAACTCTCATACTCATTGTTCCATTATCTCATCAGAAGGTACTGCGTGCTTAATACACTGATAAATATTACTATATTTATTTAGACAACAATACTTATCCTCAAACTAGTGTGCAGTAAATAGTAATTAACTAGATGAAAACCCGGCTTCGCTCGGGTGAAATGTGACTCATAATCATAATGCGTACAATATAAAATGTAGGTAGATATACGTGTGAATCGGCCTTACCGAACTCAAGATGGCATCCGAGTGGCCATAATGGTGACTGCCATTTGCACCATTAGAATTAACACAAAATACTCGACAATACGAATTTTGCGGATATATGTTGTCGACTCGAAATCATTATTTTTTTATGTTTTATTATTCAGGTAAGGTTTCAATTGAGTCTACCGTACCCCTTGACCGAATTATTAATATAGATACTTATTAACTAATGATAAATATTGTATCTATATTTGAGTGTACAGGGTGTAGGTATCTGACAAAGGAACTATTACTTAAATCACTAAAGGGCATGACTCTAGCATGCAGGTACAATAAGATTTTTTGAAAAAAAAACTCCGTAAAAAAGTTATAACTTATAACCGTTTGAATTGCTAGGTTTTTTCACCTCCGTTTATCATAAAAGCAGGTGGAATGTGTAATGTCGTATTCCACGCGCGCCTCTCTGATCTGCAGGAGGGTAAGGCCTCCCGTACTCTATGGTTTGGTCGCCTGCTGCAGGCGGCCAAGGTCAGCAAGGGTTCCCGGAGGCTTCCTTCCTAGGGTATACCCGGGTCCCCTTCAATAGACCCATTTGTGACGGAACACGGTGTGGTTTTAGTTGGTTCGATTCCGACATACTACTTTACCGTTAGCTCCGGTGAGATGATGACCCACCCACAGACTCCACACAAAAAAAAAGGTGGAATGTGTAAATTTAAAGATATAGAAAATATTTTTATATTTGAATTATTCTCTCCCTTATTAAGAAAATCTATAAATACTAACATGTATCATTTTTAAACTTAGTTTTTTTGAATAACAGAATTAAAATTATTTTTTGACTTACAAATACCCTTTCAGTGATTTAAGTCTTCAATTGAGAGATACATCCTGTTTAATATTATAATAGAAAACATTAGCAAAGCGTCCTTTAAATCTCTTGAGATAATTTAACTAAAACTTAAAGAAAAATACCCAAATTATTTATTTTAATACCTATTTAAATGTAAACAATTTTACAAAGAACCAATCAGAAAAAAAACGACCACCAATTTGGTAAAATGTTGGCTAGTATGTTAAGCAAATGTATGGCTCTAACTACTAATGAGTAATATATTTTATTATCTTATTACACAAAAGGGAATAATTATTTTTATACAATGTTATTACCTACGTCAGTAATTAATAACATAACAGATGGTAGTAAACAAACTGTAGTTAATTTTAGATACAGTTATTTTTTGTATAAACTTGATGTAGGTATTTTTTTTATGAATTAATTGGCATCCACTTAAAGAAAACAATTAAATTTGCGTTTTTATAGCACATAATAATAAAGTAAATTTTTAGAAAAAGAACAAAAACCGACTTCAAGACTATACTTAAATATCCAAGCTTAAATTAAAAAACCAAAACCGTCATCTGTGTAAAAAAATTTTTGTTTTTGTTGATTTTTCAAAAACCGCTAAATCAATTTCGATAAAATTTATATTAGACCACCTCTGAAGTAAGACCTACCAAACAAATCAGAATCATCAAAATCGATTCATAATTCGCAGAATAATCGGGTAACAAAGATACAGTCGAATTGAGAACCTCCTCCTTTTTTAAGTCGCTTAAGGCGTCAGTAGTTCATTAACAATTACCAATAATTATAAAACAAAGTCCCCCGCCGCGTCTGTCTGTCTGTCTGTTATATATAAACTGAAACACCACTGAACGGATTTTCATGCGGTTTTCTCTAATAGACAGAGTGATTCATGAGGAAGGTTTAGGTGTATAATTTGGTAAAATTTTGTGTTATTAAAATATGTTGATGATTGTTGAAGACATCTCTACTACCCGTGCGAAGCCGAGGCGGGTTGCTAGTATATGTATATAACGCCCCAATGCATACAAAATAGCGGTAAACAGTAGAAAAGACCTTGGTTACAGCCGGATATGGCGTTCTTCCAAGAGAAAGTTGTATAGTTGGCGCCAGGAGTAGCATTATAAAGGACCTGTTTGGTGAAAACGTGGTTTGCGTCTGATCTTAATTTTAACAGACAATGCTATTTTACTTGCTTTTATAACAAAAGCATTTAGCCGGATGTGACCTACGTAACTGGTAACAAAAAAAAATATATTAAAAAAATCTTACTTTGTATACAAATTAACAAATAGTTAAACTAGTGTCAGAGACACTTTTTACCAATTTATATAATAAACTAGCAGTTCTCGCGCGGCTTCGCGTGTACATATTTATATATTTCGCGCGGAACCCTAATTTTTTTCCAAATAAAAGTAGCCTAAATTACTCCTTATAACACCAGCTATCTGCCAGTGAAAGTCCCGTGGAAATCTATCCACCCGTTTCGGAGATTAACCGGAACAAACAGACAGACAGAAAGACAAAAAATTTAAAACTGATTTTTTAGGCATAGGTATCGTGCAAAAGCTTAAAGATAACTATTATTTTGACATTACAAACAGACACTTCAATTTTATTTAAGTGTAATGTAATTAAAACGTTATGAGAATTATTTGTATCCTTAGTAAAGTACAAAGATTATATGAAACACTGTATACTAGTATTCTATCTCATTCTCTTGCAGGCTAAATCCTGTTCATGAATATGTTTGTCTCTTTTCAAAGATTATAGGAAACACTGTATACTTGTATTCTATCTCTTTCTATCGCAGGATAAATCCTATTTATGAATATGTTTGTCTCTTTTAGTGTCGTTTTTCGTTTTTCGAATTTTCAAATCACAACGATTCTAATGAAGTTTCACTTCAAAAATTATGTGAAAGCTACACGTGTCCAGTATATAATTATGTATACTTGTTTCGGTACAAAAAGTCTAAACAATGCCTTTGGTATATTATATTATTATTCATTCTACTTATAATTTTGCCATTTGCCAATTTTTACATTTGCATTTTGTGACAACGCCATTAGTCACCGCTGTCTGTCCTTCTGTCCATCAGTGGGCTGTATCCGCAGAAATCTATTACCCTATTTAAATTTCAGTGGCTGTATCCTGATAAACCGTAACCGTATTGCCGCTGTAACAAGAAATAATAATAAAAATACATTTTGCACGGTGGTACTAAGCCCTTCGGTGTAGCAATCTTCGCGTAATAAGGTAACACACATAAAACAAAAGACCGTGGCCAACTAAGAACCGCCTCCTTTTTTTGAAGTTAATAAAGTTGTACGTGACTATCTAAACAATAGAAATAAATATTTATTATTTGTGTACAGCAAGAGTCCATAAAGTAGTAAATATAGTCCATAAGGTTCGGCATCTCGCAAGTATCGCCACTCTCATTGAATCCTCCAGCGTTTAATAACTTCGACACTAGTTCATTATCTTACTCCTGTAAAAGAGACTGTTTTTTTATTAAGCTACGGTACTTCTCTTTCTCCTCCCTTCTCCACTTCTTATAACATAAATTATTAAGTAATTACCAATTGGTATCGGAGGTAACAACGATGTAAATTTATCACGTCACATCGATCTCACTTCAGCCTACTTCTCCTATTACATATTCTGTGTTAAATCCTGGTGTAAAAAAAAGTCTAATCTATTTATCTAACAGACAGAGGATTGTGTAATATTATTTTATGACCAAGCAAAAAAGATCATGTCGAGCTAAGCTAGCCTTAAAAACGTTATAGTAGGGAAGCCCATTAAGGGATTTTTGGATTTACTCCAGCGCGGCAGATTAATATAAGGGGGTGATACCTTGTACCCTAGTAAGCACCTCCTGCTTATATAAGCCCATATCTAGAGCCTGCTAATATCTAGAGCCGGGCATTTAGGGCAGCCAATCAGAATAGTAAAAATAATTGATGATTTGTCATATTAGAGCGCGTCAGATTAAGATAACCTTATCTTAATCTATCTGATTCGGGTTAATTATATGCTAATTATATGCTGACGAGTGTGCATTTTCATAATCTGTCGATTTGAGCGTGACGCAAGCTAGATTACAAACATACAAAAAAAGGTCACCTTGGCCTTTTTTTATTCTTTTCATTTTTTTTTTTAATTAAATAATTCAAGGATAACAGGAAACATATAATCTGCCGATTTGCACAAGCCGCAGTTACAAATAGTAAAGAAAGTTTTTCCCTTTCACATTCTCTCTATCTCTTACTCTAAAACCGTCTCCACACTATACTCTGTCCATTCGTTTATTTTCTTTTTGAAAGTTGCTGGAAAACGTAAGGGCGCTTGTCGACCGTCGTCGTCATCGGGACTTCAACGAGAACGTCGGTACTTCGAGTCGAGTTAAAGATAACATGATGGCGATCGTGCAAACCTATCTCGATCGTCTTGTTAAGAGCACCCACGAGATAGTGTTGTTTGCGGATGATAATTTACTATATTTAGACTAAAACGTATGAGTACAATCTTTGAAGACGTAAATGATGCTCTTTCGATAGTGGTTTACTTGTTTAACGTTAACAACTATCTTCTTAATGGAGAAAAGGCTAAATGTATCCGATTCACTACTCCAAACGTTAAACAGTTATAAAGGTTAAAGAACACGAGTTGGAACTAGTGGATACCACGAAATTCTTAGGCATTACTCTTGATTCCAAGCTTCAATGAAGCTTGCACATTGATAAGTTATCGAATAGACTCAGCTCAGCAGAATACGCAGTTAGAAAAATTCGTGAATGGACTGGTATTGAAACAGCCAGATTAGTCTATTTTAGTTATTTTCATAGTATAATGTCGTAGAAAACTATCTTCGAGCTGCAGAAGAGGGCTATCAGGCAGATAATAGTAATTCACTTGGCGTAAATTTAAAGAAATAAACATCCTGACGGTGGCATGTCAGTATATTTATGAAAACTTGTTTTACCTTTATAAAAACAAAGATCAGTTCTGTAAAAAAGCGCTATACATTATTTTCATACACATAATAAAAATAAACTTGCCAAGTTTCATAGGTCAAGTAGTGTTCCAGATCTCGTAATTAGTTAGTATATGAGTAAGTGAGTATCTTTTTGCTTTTTATATATGTATATGGATAGTTTTGTGCATTTTATTTGTCATATTTAATGATAAAAATACATGTTTTTTTTTTCAAATTGTCAGTTTCTCCAAATCCTTTCAAATTTTCGTCAGATTATTGGTCAGCTTGTCTAGGACATTAAGCTGAACCGTCTGTATGATAATCTGATGCACTAGATTATGTCAATATAGCGATATTTTTTTGCATTTTCGAAAAGCCGCCGTGCGCTTGCGTCACGTCTTAATTGCCAGATTTTTGAATGGTGGTTTCTGTCGGGTGTACTTAACATTCCCTCTTAATTTCTGACGCGCTCGAATAATTTTTTTTCCAATTTTCTACATTTCCTTACGGCCTCCCCCACCATGAAAATTGGCAGATTTACCTACCTTCATTATCAGAGACATGTGGGGTGTTTCCACATTTAATATCTGACGCGCTAAAGTAACTCCGTTTTACTATATTTTTTTACATCTTCGAAAACCTGTAGATGCTCCCTCCATCAGTGAGGGATACATCGTATGAATTTTTTTTCTTTCTATCTAATCTTCAAAATCCAATAAGTCCCAACGACGCTCGAGTAAGTACCCATTTAACATCGTGGGCTCCGCTACTACTGGTCTGCATGCTTTAAATACCAGTACTTAATACATGCAGAAACAATAATTTAAGAATTTATTTTTAGAACAGATTTAGGTTAGCTGCTGCTTCTAGAACATATATTCAAATAATATTGTTCTTCATGTTCATATATAATTTATTCTTCATATTGTTTAAAAAGTTTTTATGTCGTAACAACGAGTTTATAAGATTATCTAAAAGGTCATCAAGTATTTGCTTCAAAATATAAAACGTTTGACTGTTTTTGTGTATTTATCAACTGAAACCATGCAGGAGGTAATCAAGAAGAGTAATTAAGATTAATATCTTTGATTGTACCTAAATAGCTGAAATACCTAGCTTCATTCGCGTTGACTTTCAAAATTACCCATAGATTATTCTTCTTACAGCTTTTCTGACAACAATTCAGGTACCTATAATGTGCTTTATGTATTTAAGTCGACTATATACCCTGAACATCGACTTATCCTACTAATATTATAAACGTGAAAGTTTGTGAGGATGTATGGATGTATGGATGGATGTTTGTTACTCTTACACGCAAAAACCACTGAACCGATTGCGATGAAACTTGGTATGTAGTTAACTGGAGACCTGGATTAACATATAGGCTACTTTTTATCCCGATATTTCTACGGGGTCGGGACTTGCGCTGCTAGTTTAAAATATTAAATAAGTCGATGTATGTAAAACATATATGTAATACTACGATGTATGTAATACTATTCTTATCGGCTTCCCTGTTCAGAATTATTACTAAAAACCATTTACATGCATAAGTTTGATGCCGCGATTTGCTTTAAGACATGAAAAATATCTTAGTTCCAAGTAAAGTATATAAGTATGGGATCCAATAAAGTTGTTCTCTAAAACATTTTAATATGGAATTACACACATAAATCAGGAAGCTGCTTGTGAATTTTATTTAAATTTATTCATTGTTTCCTGAGGCGCGCATTTTATAATCTTGACATCATTATAATTATATACATAATGCATGCATCAACACAGTCGAAGTACGGATTACAGGCAGCTGGCTATTTGGAATTACGACTTATTAATTGAATGCGCACACTTCACGTTTATCTACGTTTATGGTCACTGCTCCGCTTCCATTAGTCGTAGCGTGATGTTATATAGCCTTCCTCGATAAATGGGCTATCCAACATTAAAAGAATATTTTAATTCGAACCAGTCGTTCCTGAGATTAGCGCGTTCTACCAAAACAAACAAACTCATCAGCTTTATAATATTAGTATAGACATGACTGAGTATTTTTATATATATATATATATATATTTATAATACACTAACTCTTCACCACGGCTTCGCTTGCATTTTAGGTAGATTCTATCAACCAATTCAGGATGACGACCGTTTCAAAAGTATTTTGCTATCTCTCGATAACAGGTTTTTTTCTTCGATGAAACCTTCCCTATGTATTATTTATGTGTGGTTTTCACATTTTAAACCAGAATCCATTTCAAACCCGAGGAAGCTTACTGAATCGACCTGGGAGACATTCATTCCATTCACAGAAACTGTTAGTGGCTTTGATGCCCGACCCTACAGAATGAAATGCATGAAGTGCGTCTTCTCTAAGTTGAGCATAAGCCTATTCCCTTTAAACCAGCAGAGCAGTTGAGATACGATTTTATGTAATTTTTGCTCCAACTGTTGCACCGAATTTGCCGTAACTACTGCATCAGCGTATCTACATGTATATTTCGGCGTCCTTTATGCATTTTGGCAAATCGTTCAGCAGCAAAGAAAATAATATATTTGAAACGGATGATCTCTGTGCCACTCTCATCTCTAATATCAAGGGATCAGACTTCACAGTGCCTCCACAATCAACAACACTTTGGCATCTCCCATGCAAATCATAGATCAATGCATGTGAAGCTCCTACTACGCCATAATGCTGCACTGTTATGGCAAGAATATCAAGGTCAGCAACGTCAAATGCTTTGGATAAGTCACACGACATCAATTCTACTTGGCACCGGTCCTTATGAGCGATCATCTCAGGATGTATAAGTTCGCGCCGCTCGCCGCGCCGCCGCCGCCCCGCTACCGCTAACTTCGTGTCCGAGGCCTTAGATTGTTTGGGTTGAATACGTATCATAATGATTTTGTATGCCTCATGAGGTGTGAAAGGGAGTAATTTTAAGGAACGGTCTGCAGGAGGCACTGCCGCGCTCAGGCATTGATTCACACGAGTAATGTCGGTCTGGGTGAGTCTTACGCAGCTGCTGCACCTAAAAACCGTTTATTCATAGCATCTACCGCTGCTTTTTTTGTCGAATATAGTTTGCCATTCGAATCTTTGAATATCAGTGAGGTAAGTTGCTTTTACCTCTTTCAAATTTCTTGTTTAAATTTTTTATTATTTAACATATTGCATAATATTGTTTCATGTCAGACATAATATTATTAATTGTATCGTTGAAATAACGCATATTAATGTCAATGAATTCGAATAGCAATAAATTGTAATCTACGAGTATAATGTCTGGTGTCACCCAAGATGAGTCCGTCCTAATATTATTATTATTATTTTGTTTTCCTTGAAGGAAAACAAATGTCAATCTTACACCTAATTACATTAATGATATCCTGATTCATAAGAGTAGGCGAATCATTGTGCGCCTTAATCTCTTCCAATCTATTGAATTAAGAGCCGATAGAAAATTCAATTCATTCGCCTTCGATAAACGTCTGGTATAACGTGTTATTTGCGACGAGGGTGTACTGCACCTCACCTCGCTTCTTACAGCGAGATGGTCGTAAAGAAATGCACATGATGCGGCATGTCATGAGCCGACAGAATGTCAAAAAGCCGTTTGACCTCTTTTTTTTTGTCTAGTATTTAGGTATTTTAACTAAGCACACTTTACCAAGTCCATAATTATCACCTTCATATTATTCTCTCTGCCCGTAAGCATAATTCTGCTGGATTTTTTGTTTATTTACTGCTTTCAGTCTGATACTTTTTCGGATTCCTGTACCTTCCTTCTACCTTGCATATTACATATTGCTATGAACACTGCCACCCAAGCTAAACAAAAGAAGGTTATTGTGCTTAATTGAGATACCACGACAGTTATATGTACCTGAACAAAAACAGTCCGAATTAGACTAGAGAAATAGCGGCGGTAGCTTAATGGCTAAGGCGTCGGACATGCGATCAAGTGGTTGCGGATTCGAACCTACCCAGTGCACTACCGACTTGAACCCACTCCTAATACAAGCATTAAGTTTGGAGGGTTTAACGAGAATACTAGTAATGTGTGACCCACGTTACTAGTATTCTTTTATTAAACCAAAAAAAAACGTGCTAAGAATTGTTTTGTCGAAAAAATCCTTAAATTTAAGAGAAATATTACTTACTTATGTAAAAAATAAATGTCATGAACAACCTCATATACTATACCTATCTACTCAATTTTAGGTTTGGTCTATGTGCATTTATTTAAGATTTCCTGTTTCAACAATATAATTTTCGTCTCGGAAAATATTAAAATATCTTTCAACTATTTTCTAAGTACAGAACAATATTATTAATAATATTATTAACAAGTTTAAATTATACCGCAAAACAAGTAAACACTAACTTCCTACAATGATATCGATACCACTAAACAAATAAAGATTATTCAATTTTGTACACGCAATGTAACAGACAACCGTTAACGACAGATACAACGGTAAAAGACGATATATTATATACGACGACTATACTTATGTAGATACCTATTGAAAAATCAATTTTTTGATTTTTATTGATACACACCTCTAAATGGCAACTAATTGGGGATTTTTGTGTGATCGGTCATGTAAACAAGGACGTCATTTGAAATTGAATATTTAATTATATTTTAGAATTATTCATTATAACGTGACTGTATTAGGTCTTAAACAAGTTAATACAATCACTTTTTTCAATTCAGCAATCTGTAACCGGATAACAAGCTTTACAAACCAAGTAAATATTTTTATTTATTAATAAAATATAGTGTGATTTTACATTATTTGATTTATCCAATATTTTATTTTATTAAACAATTCTGTTATATTTGATATTTGTGAACCTACTTTAGATATAAGGGCAAATTTTCATAAAATATAATTGCCATAAAGGTTTTGTTTTTGTATGTGTACGAGTATAATTCGTTATTAGTACAATACAACTCGTTTAATGCTGATATATCGAGCCAAGAACAACAAATGAACATGCATTATATTATATAATACATGTACATTATAGTGATATACTAATTTTAAAACTTGACCATAACATAGATTTTTATACATACAATTCTACATGTAAAAAAAACAATTTCCATATGCACGACAGAGCATTACTTGAGAACGGGTCGACCGATTTGGTTTTTTTTTCTGTTCTATTAGTAATTCCTAGGTTTGTTTGAAAGATATTTTTTGGATAATCAACAAAAAATGGTATTTTTGTAAAAACATTCATTATGACGTTTTAATATTGACTTTCATTATGTACAATGAGGAACAGCATGAGAGTCCTGCTGACACAGTTTGTGTGTATTCGAGTGCTTGACGTGCTTGAGTGGATCCTGTGATAGTTTTGATTCACATAATTTATGTTTTTTCAAACTTTAGTGTTTTATTGCCAAAACCAATTATGACATCAAAAAGAAATTCTATAATTGACTGGTTTATAATAACTTAATTTTATTTCTGAACTATAAAATAGTATAGGCATAAAAATTTTATACATAACATGATCTCATTAATTAATCCAAAGGTCCAAAACGTAATTTGCTAGCTTAAATGCTAATAAAATGCACTTCACTTATAATAATTTTCAGAATGTCAACAGTCGTATTATGTTCCTAAACTACTCTACCACGATAAATTAATTCGTCAATTCTAAACACTTGCTTTTATCCTTTCTCTCCTTCGCTTCGTCACGTACACTGCTCAAGTGTCGTGGGGCCTTATATTATATGTAAAAGTACATATTGTAAGGCTTCGCTTTGCAGAGAGTATTTAAAGGGATCGGGTGTTGATATAATTAAGGAGAGCAATTAATAGAAGATAGGCAAACTGAAAATTAATATATTCAGAGCTAACTACTTATATTATAACAACATCGTTTTATAATGGCTTCATAGATGTGGCCAGGCAACTTGACAGTTGTCCACACTGACTGATGACTGCGGCGCATCTCCTTTCTGTTCTTCTTTTAAATAATTTATACATTTCAAAAATAATATTAGAACAGATTTAAATATTACATTACCAGCCAGTTTTGATCGACACCCGAAAGAGGTTCGGGCGTCGCAATATGTACTTATACATATAATAACTTTAAACGATCTATCTTGTATGTAAATATATATATATATTTTTTATTTTATGGTATAGGGGGCAAACGAGCAGACGGGTCACCTGATGGTAAATGACTACCGCCGCCCATGGGCACCTGTAACTCAAGAGTCACAAGTGCGTTGCCGCCCTTAAAGTGGGAGTAGGAGAAGAGAGGGAGGGGGGACGAGGGGAGAGGGGATGGACGGGAATCCTATTCCCATCCATCCCCGGGTTACCGGAGGTTACCGGAGGCACTAACCCTTCGGGGTGCCGTCTAGAAAACCTCCACGTGGTGCACCCTGGAAACGTTGGCGATGACGCTGCCTTTTGTTCCTCAGTTTTGAGGACGTCGTCATCGCCAACGGCTAATATTCTAGTACGAAAAGGAGGCCATCTTTCTTCGGCCACTTGGTTGAGGCTTGGCCCAACAGAGCGGGCGTTTCTGCCGATTCCTCTCTTGGCTCTTCGCTCTTCGGAGCTATGAGGATGAAAACCTCGGTAAAAAATCACGAAGGAGGGACCCTTCCATGGGTCAGAGTTTCTCCGCTGTTCTCGGTGGAGAAGGAAGACGGGCTCGGCGTGCACTCACACTGCCACCGAGCAGGCATGGGAAATTTAGTTTCCTGGCCACCGTCGGCATATCGTAATCCCGAATGGAGTCGTGGTCATGTTTCGCGACTCCGATCGGGGACGAGGGTCTTGGCTTAGCCGCCCGGACTGCGAGGAAGAAAACCTCTCTAAAAAATCACCCCGAATCCCGTGTTCTGGTGCGTGACCAGGGGATGCATGGCTGATGGGTAGTTCAGTCGCAAGCGCACTCCCAGCCGGGGCACCTGCGGACTCCTCGGTTGGGCATAAACCTTCGCTTGCCCGGGTATTGGGGATCTCTGCCCGGGTCGACCTTTATTTCTCCCCGTCTCGTGGGTTTAATTATGGAGTACTTAAATAAATTTAAAACAAACAAACAAATAAATGAAGAAAAAAAGACGGAGAAGGTAGAAAGTAAGAAGGAGAAGGCGAATACTTCGTCTAAGGAAAAGGAGGTTTCACTGGAAACGCCTATCTTGAAGGAGCTCCCAGGAGTCAGCTCGATTCCTGGGAGCAGAAGACAATCGGAACGTCTGCGTTCCAGGTCTGTCCTGTCATCTGACGGAAACGCCGCTGCGATGGCAGACAGCCTAGAGTCGATGGAAGTGGAGGTTTCCAACACCGACTGTCGAAAACGCGGACGCTCCTTAGATCAGGACAGCGACACGTCCCAGGAGATGCTTCCTCCCAAAGTGGCTAGTAGCCATAGAGGGAGGTCGCGCACGCCGGTCTCAACTCCGTCGGGCTCCGCCTTCTCTGGGAGGGAGGCCTATGTCCGAGTTAGAGCGGAGGGCGAGAACGTGGCGGAGGAGGAGATCGCAGATCTCCTGCTAAAAATTCAAGCGCCGGTGGTGGGGGGTTCTGTCCCTGTAACACCATTGACCATGCGGGAGAGAGCGAACGCGGCGGTGGCCGTTATCCACAAAGTGGCCACCAAGTCCACGAACCTTAAGGGTTCCTTTGTTAGGGCCCTTAAGGACTCCTCTTCCGCGATCTCTGGGGTCGTCGAGACCCTCATTGGGGACGTGGCGCGCCTCCAGGCCGCAAACGATTCGTTGACGGGGCAGGTCACTGAGCTCAGCGCTCAGTTCGCCCAATTTCGGGCACAGGCGAATTGCCCTGAGCAGCCAAACCCGGTTGCCCGGACACCTGCCCCCTCCCCATCCCCCGTTCCGGATGCCCACTTGCGTCAAGTTATTGACGCAGTGTGGCGCATGATGGACGGGCGCCTCGCGGGCCTGGAGGCAAGGCTTCCTCCGGCACCTATTGTTCGGCCGCCACTCGCCGCGGCCAAGGTTAACGCTGCAACAGTCCCGACACCCCTTCCCGTCTCGGGTGGCCGCGTGACTGTGACGTATGCCGCGGCGACGTCGGCACCGGCGCCTACAGCCGCACCGAAGGCTGGTCGACAGGTCAAGGCCGCGGCAAAGGCGGCCGCATCAAGGGCCGGACAACCACCTAAGGCCGTGGTAAAACCGGTGGTGGAATTCCCGTCACTTCCCACTCCGGCATCAAGAGGGACAAATGTGCCTACTGTACCCTCTGGTGCTGAGCACGAGCCTGGACCATCCACATCTGCCCCCTCCACGTCTGCCACTTCCAGTGACGGGTGGCAGAAAGTCGGAGAAGGGAAGAAGCGGTCCCGGAAAAGGAACAAGAAGGGTGATACACCTTCTCCGACGCAGGCACCGACGGTGACCGCCAAGAACAAGCCGCGGAAACTGACGACACCTAAAACGGCGGCTGTGGTGGTTTCCGTATCACCGGCGGCAACTGAAGGCGGGCTATCCTACGCAGCCGTATTTAAGAAGGCCCGGGACAGTCTCGCCGGTGAATTCAGTGGAGTAGGTGTCAGGATGCGCCTCGCCCAGACGGGAGCTCGAGTCCTTGAGTTCCCTGGGGCTGAAGGCGCCAAGACGGCGGACACCTTTGCCGAGAAGATGCGGGAGGTATTCGCGGCCACGGATGGTGTCAAGATCGCCAGGCCCACCAAGTGCGCGGAGCTGCGCATTTCGGGCCTGGACGATTCAGTGACAGTCGAGGATGTCCGCGTTGCAATTCGAGAGAGGGCGGGATGCAGCGCGGACAACATTAGGGTCGGCACCATCCGCCCCGGTCCAGGGGGCCTTGGCGCGGTGTGGGCCAGTTGTCCCGTGGCGTCGGCCAAGATTTTGAGCGACGCCGGAAGAATCCTCATCGGTTTCGTGAACGCCAGAGTCACGCTCCTGGCGGCGAGACCGATGAGGTGCTTTAAATGCCTCTTCACGGGACACACCCGCGTCAAGTGCGCCAGCTGCTTTGACTGCAGCGGACTATGTTTCCGCTGCGGTCGACCGGGGCACAAGGCGGCGGAATGCTCCGCCGCCCCTCACTGCCCTGTGTGCGCGGCGGGAAATCTTCCCGCCAACCATCAGATGGGGCAGGGTGGCTGCAAGCCGCCCCGCACTTCTCGACAAACTTCGGGGGCCAGCCAATCGACCCAGGCTGCCTCCGTTGTCAATCCTGCGTCGTCGTCGTCGCCCATGGAGGAGGTTGTAGAGACAGTCCAGTAATGGACCAAGTCTCCAACCTCCTTGTCCAGACGAACCTGAACCACTCTGCCGGTGCGCAGGATCTTTTCCTGCAAACCATGGTGGAGTGGTCGATAGGTGTCGCCGTAGCCGCGGAGCCCTATTACGTTCCTCCCCGTCCAAATTGGCTGGGTGACTGGGACGGCTCCGTGGCAGTCGTCAGCTCCACGGCGGCTCATTCCCCGCCCTTGTCGCTAAGAGACAAGGGTACTGGATATGTTGCTGCCGAATGGGGGGGGATCACCATATATGGTGTCTACTTCTCCCCTAACCGGAGTCTGAGCGACTTCGAGGTCTTCCTCAATAACCTGGAGACCTCGATCCGGCGACTAGCGTCTGGGCACGTCTTAGTGCTGGGGGACTTCAACGCCAAGTCTGTTGCGTGGGGTTCCCCCAGGACGGACGCACGGGGTGATGCCGTAGAGGAGTGGGCAGCATCGGTGGGCCTCTGTCTCCTAAACAGAGGCTCCACCAATACGTGTGTGCGACAGCAGGGGGGGTCGATAGTGGATCTTTCGTTCGCTACCCCTGCTCTCGCCGCACGAGTAAGGAACTGGCGTGTCCTGGAAGAGGTTGAGACGCTCTCGGATCACCTGTATATCCGATTTGAGCTCTCCCGGACCCAGGACCCCAGAAGGGGTCACACGGCGCGGCGTTCTTCTCGCTTCCCGCGGTGGGCTGTTACGAAGATGGATAGGGACCTACTAGAGGAGGCAGCTATTATTTACTCATGGCTGTCTCCGCAGCCTCTGACTGAGGAGGTAGACATGAGGAGGTAGTCGGGCCCCCCCCTTACGGAGACTCTCCAGCCCAGCTTCCTGCAGGATGTGGTTGAGGGCCTTTTCCCGCAACGGGCGGGACACACACCCCCGTCGATGGCCCTGATGGCCGGACACGACGGGGAGGTCGAAAGTGAGGACGATCCGCCCGTCACAGAGGCGGAGGTAGGGGCGGCTGTTCTACGGATCCGTTCCAAGAACACCGCCCCCGGGCCAGACGGGATTCCTGCCCGAGCTTTGGCCCTCGCCCTCGACCACATGTCGGACCGCCTCAGGGAAGTGTTCGACGCTAGCCTGGTGTCCGGATGCTTCCCTGACTGCTGGAAGAGCGGGAAGCTGGTGCTTTTAACGAAGCCGGGACGGCCTACTGACTCGGTCGCAGCCTACAGGCCCATCGTGTTGCTGGACGAGGCGGGTAAATTGTTTGAGAGGGTCCTCTCTGCCCGCATCGTTCGGCACCTTGGCGAGGTCGGCCCCGATTTGTCGGACGCCCAATTCGGTTTTCGAGCGGGGCGTTCGACGGTCGGTGCTGTGTTGCGCCTGAGGGCTGTGACCGAAGACGTAGTGAGCTGTGGCGGCGTGCTGTTGGCGGTGTCATTGGACATCGCCAACGCATTCAATAGTCTGCCATTCAGCTGCATCAGGGAAGCACTCCTCTATCATGGGGTGCCACAGTACCTGAGGCGGCTAGTGGCAGACTATTTAGAGGAGCGTACCGTCATGTACGAGGACCGAGATGAAGTTTTAAGTAGTCGGCCCATGTCGTGCGGTGTTCCGCAGGGGTCTGTCCTTGGACCACTCCTGTGGAACATGGGGTACGACTGGGCCCTTCGAGGTGACTTCCCCGCCGGGCTGGGCGTAATCTGTTACGCCGATGACACGTTGGTCACAGCCCGGGGGGTGAACTTTCAGGAGGCGGCGCGCTTGGCTACCAGGGGAGTCTCTCTGGTGGTCGGGCGCATCGAGGCGCTGCGTTTGCGGGTGGCCCTGGATAAGACGGAGGCCCTTTTATTTCATGGGCCCCGTCGTGGTCCACCCCCTGGCGCCTCTATCGAGGTCAACTCGGTCCTCGTACCGGTTCGGGCCCACATAAGGTATCTGGGCCTGATCCTCGACGGCAGGTGGCTCTTCGACGAGCACTTCCGACAGCTTGCTCCGAAGCTGGTCGGCGCTGCGTCCGCCCTTGGGCGACTCTTGCCCAATTTGGGTGGACCCAGCGTCGCTACGAGACGGCTGTACACGGGGGTTGTCCGGTCAATGGCACTGTACGGTGCACCGGTGTGGGCGGGGGCTCTGACCGCCCAGAATAGGGCACGCCTCTGGCGCCCTCAGAGGGTTATGGCGGTTAGAGCCATACGCGGCTACCGCACCGTGTCGACGGAGGCGGCGTGCGCGTTGGCCGGGACTCCCCCGTGGGATTTGGAGGCGGAAGTGCTCGCCGAAGTTTATCGGCGGACGACTGAGTTCCGGGCGGGAAGCGGCAGTCGGCCCCCGCCCGAAGAGGTACGCGAGTGGCGTGAGGCCGCTCGCCGAGCCACGATGGCTCGTTGGTCGTCCCGGCTGGAGGCTCCACGTGCTGGCTTTGCCGCCGTGGAGGCGCTCCAGCCGGTCATCGTCGAGTGGGCAGGGCGGCAGCACGGGACCCTTTCCTTCCGACTGACGCAGGTTCTTTCCGGGCACGGCTGCTTCGGGAAGTACCTGCACTCGGTCGCTAGGAGGGAATTGAGTCCCGCCTGTCACCACTGCGACTGCAGTGAGGACTCGGCTCAGCACACGCTGGCGGTTTGCCCCAGTTGGGCGGCGCAGCGTCGGGCCCTCACTGCAGTCATCGGAGTGGATCTGTCGCTACCGGCTGTCATACGCTCCATGGCCGGTAGCGACAGGAATTATACCGCGGTCGCTACCTTCTGTGAGGAAGTCATCTCGCAGAAGGAGGCGGCGGAAAGGGTCCGGGAGGACGACCTCCACTCGGACTTAATTCGCCGCCGGCGAACCGGGCGGCGGAGGCGCGCTTACCAGCGCCTCATGCCGCCCTGAGTGTGGCCGCGGGTGGACGGGACGGGTTTTTCCCCTGCATCCGCTATAGTGGCCCCCCGCGAGGAGGCGGCGTCCGCGTGTGCCGGGACGTCGCCTAATTGAGAGGTTTTTACCCGAAGGTGGTGCTCGCGCTTTTGCGGGCAGGCGCTAGGGGGGGTCCGGATGTCTTAATAAAAGCTGTTCCCGGATCCCTCCTACTTAAGGCGCAGTACGGCACACCGTGTGGTTTTAGTCGGTTCGATTCCGACACACCGCCCCACCGAAAACCCCGGTGGGGTGACGGCCCGAGGGGGTTTCCACACGCACAAAAAAAAAAAAAAAAAGGCACTAACCCTTCCCTATCCCCTAGGGATAGGGAAGGGTTAGTGCCTCCGGTAACCTCATTCACGCGGCGAAATCCAATGCAAGCATTGCTTCACTACCGGTTTTCTGTGAGGCCGTGGTATCGAGCGGAGTTGAGCCGGCCCATACGTGCCGAAGCATGGCTCTCCCACGTTTCCTGGATCTCGGAAACGAACGAACTAACGATTTGGATCAAATTATGTACTTAATAATAAAACGTGCACAGGTACCTACTTTTTCAACGTGATATAGAAAGTAAGAATTTTAATAAATAAGTATCAGTATATGTACATGAGCTGACCCGAGCTTATGTAAGTATATTGCATTTCAATTAATCATTACATACATACACAATATTTTTTGCTGTCCGTCACAATGTTAATTTATATTTAAAACTGTTATTTATTAGGGTCATTATATTTTAAGAGCAGCTTTACAAAAACTCTCAATGCAGAAAAAACTTGATTTTTATTTATAAATTATGAGTTGTTTTAATTGTCCCAGTTTTTAAAGTTAATGTGTTTGTACATGATTTCTAATTTTGACACTGGTATAATTTTAGGTAGATATATTAGAAGTCCTAGCTGGGAAGTAAGTGAAAAGAAATAGTTTTTCGAGAGCTTGGAGGTACCTGACATAGCTATGTTAGGTACCTGCAAGCTCTCTATTTATATATAAATAGCAAATCATCGTGAGAGCAACATGAAGCCTTTTGTTCTATATTTGAGCTAATAAAAACTCTTGCGGCAAATAATTCTTGTAGCGACCATATTTAATGTTATGTACCAGTACCTAACCTACTCCGAATTAACTCGAACTATTATGTACAACTGATCCTTCATATGCAAATATGCGGGCGGTGAGCGTGCATTACAGCTAAGGTAGCTATCTGGACAATAGGGGTTGCGAACGGGGGTCGCTGCGAGTGTGGTTTCACGAGTGGCGATACCTTGTGACCTTGTGTGATACATACGGTTAACTAGCCTTAATTAGTACCGACGCCATGGCGTTGGAGGTAAGACCTGCCGTATAAAGGTCCCTGCGTCTCGGGACCTTAGTTTGGGGAACGTGATGCAGGTATACTGACCCCGCTTTTATAACGGTTGCGTTGGTAGGGTGGGGTCAGTATAAACAAATACGTAGCTGTAGAGGAAAGGGGCATGATCCTTCAGGGGGCAACGAAAGTTATGAATTGTTGATTTTTGAAAATTACCATGACTTTACTATATTTTCATGCGAACTACCTGTAACTTATGAAGAAACTAACTTTGGAAAATATTGGTATTTTTTCAAAATGTTGACCCAAAAAACAAAAAGTAGAAATATTTTATTAAAAATTAGAAATCAGTAATTGTCGTACAAGGGTTTTCGACCCGAAAACCGACAATTGTACAAGTTTGAGAAGATCTAAGACAAATTTATTAGACGTTTTAAAGAAATTCAATTTTGCAAAATACAGGGCGATCTTTAACCTCCCTATACAATATGACGGCGACCTTTTTCCCTTACTTCGTTCATTGGTTTCCCTTCTATGATGTTTTTCACAAAGTAGTCATTACGTAGGTATATAATCATATTTTCTCTCTAGTTTTCTATGGTTTTAAGATTAAACCGTTAACCTTCTCTGTCCAGCCCACGTCCAGCCGACACCACAGAACACATAATAGTAACAGGTACTGATACTCTCTATTTTCTTTGCACATTATCGGATGCTATCAATCTTTCTCTATATGTTTGCATCATCGATCAATGGCTGTCCCATTGATCGATGATGCTCAACGAATACGATTTTTTTTTGGAGTTAGCGATGTTTTCAGTCACTACAATAAAAAAAATAAACTAGTTCCTGTTTGTTCCATGTATATGCATTAGGAATTTAAACAGGCAATCAGAACTCATAATTGCACAGGCATGGTAATAAATAGCTAGGCAACAACATCGGGTGACGTCACCGTGATTATGCTAGAACCATTGATCGCTTCCGTTCATGTCTAGAATATACTCCTGCTAATCACAAGGGCATTCACGAAGGCAGTACTTAATTTAAAAAAATACGCTATATGCAGTTCCTACGACGACATCTGCAGAATTAATTTAGATTCGTAAGATTCCTTTATTCTATGTTATTTGGTACTGACGTAACATTGACTGATGCTTTATCGACAGCTTATTTCTTTTGCAACAAGAACTGTTTATAACTTTCATTTATTTTCTCTTATTTTAGGGTTTTGTTGTCAGAGCGTGTGGATTAGGCTGTCAGACACCCAATCGAATTACTGGATGCTATCTCTCAGTAGTTTAGTTTCTTTCCTCGTTAAACTCAAATGTATTAAATGATGAATAAGTCTAACTATAAAAAGTATGGTACAGATCGTAGCGAATATTTACAGCGACTAAGCCAAATGCTTAAGCCATAAAGCTTAAGCTTTGGATTTGCGATCGAGTTATTGCAGGTTTGAACACACCCAATATACTACTGACCACTGACCACGTGAACCCGCTCCTACGTCAAGTATTCGACTTAGTTGGCAGGGTTAACGAGAGTTATATGTCCCGAAACCTTTCTAATAATGTTATACCTATTATGATTCCGTTAAAAGTAATGTAGTCAATGTAAGTCTTGGTTATTTATAAAGCATTATCAGTCTGTTTAAAGCAAATAGTACTAATTTTTAAACTTTTATTACTCGAAAATAAATTATGTCTTAAAAAGATTCTTAATTATATTCATCAACGAACTAACAATAAATTAGGATGTATGTCAGTAACAAACGTGTGCAGCAGTCATACCTACGCAGCTACGGTACGTATACTACATAGGTATTAGATACCAATAAGCGTTTAGCCACGGTTAGGCCTGCAACTTAAATTACCGCCAACAGTATTTTAATTTCATCTACCTAATTGAGTACCTATTTTTCTAGTTTTGTGATTGTAAATATTAAAATATATTTTTTATTTAAAAAATTATAATTCATTGTGAATGAAATAGGAAGTGTTAAATAAAAATATGTTGTGTTTTTGGATTAGTAGATTTAATAAAAAACCATCCTTATACATTTGAGACTGAAAAATATTTGCGCCTCAACTGAGACGTACGAAAAGCTTTACTGGTTAGTCTAATAGAAAAAAAATACATTGCCATATTAAGTAAGTACTTGTACTTATTTCATTCAAATACACAAATCGCTCGTTTACTGCTTACCATCACACCGTTCGTTCGTCACTGCGGCGCATTCGCGACTGGTTGTGTACCGAGTGTATACCGAAGTCGAGGCGCGTAGTTATGACTCGCATTCCAACAGTTTGTATGAAGATAGAGTACTGGATATATAACATTACCGTGGTTTATCCAATAGCTACTGAGAACCTGTTGTGCACTTATGCATCTTCGCATAAACGCACAAGTGTACAACCATGGGATTAACCAAGTATCAAGATTTGAGATAATGCCGCGTTCCTATAATCAGGAAACGATTCGTTTTGCTAACGAACGGTAAAATTTTGTTGAAAATTCAACGAAATTTTACCGTCCGTAAATACCGTCCGTAAGTACCGTCCGTTGATTATAGGAACGCTGCATAGGTCGACTTCATTTTACGCAACGCTTTGACAATTGTATCTTAATAAATTCTGCCGCGTCTGAGCAATTTTAATGAGACACATATTTGTTAAGGTATTTATATATACATTCAAATCGAAACAATGGTTTACGGGGAGCTAGAAAGGAGGTCATGTAAAATATTGAACGAATTGTGGGTCGCATAATAAATGTCATTATAGCCTGGTATTCGGTTTTCTTCCTCATCATCAGCCAGTTGACCCCGGTTTTCCTGATTCTTTAGAATTAGGAGATTTGTAGCTTAAAAAAGGGAAACTTTTTTGCTACATAATTTTCGAGCGATTTTAACTATATTTGTACAATAACAATAGATATGTACTTAATTACGAAGGTAAAGAGGTGAGGAGTTGTAAGAGGGAAACATTTAGTGATCTGGGGCGATAAAAAGTTAAGAAACTAACAATTGGACTGATAAAGTATTTTAAAGATGGTTAATTTACCCTTAATTTGGTAGTAATTGACAGGGTAAGGTTGGTAAGATGAGAAGGCAATGGAAGGGAATGAATTTTGCTTATACGGATGGGTTGGGGGGTGTAAGCTATAGATCATGCAGATCAGGCTTGCATACCTGTAACTCAAACTGCCTGTTCCCGGGAATTCCAAGCTCTCAACGAGGTAAATGTTAAGTAGCTTAAGTTTAATGTTAATTTACATACCTTTACCTAAATTACTCTAAAATTTTAGACGTCTTTCAAAGATTTCTTATAGAATATAAACAAGTGATGTTTGCCTTTAAGTAATTGGTACACTGTAATCCTATTATTGCATCAATTATTTATTTTTTTAATAATAACTTGACACTGACGTCTGATCCCAAATTAGACAGAGCCTGTACTATGGTAACCAGACTGCTGATAAACATACTTATATATTTCTAAATACATACATATTATAAATAAATAAACACCCAGACACAGAACAAATTATTGTGCTCATCACACAATTATTTATCCTAGGTGGGAATCGAACCCACGACCTGTGGCTTAGTGATATTGAGCGTCAAGGGAGAGCCTTATGTGTTGTGAGCAATATGATTAGTAGAAAATTCTGTAAGTCTTCCCTAGACGTTAAAGTAGCACTGTTTCGCTCCTTTTGTCAGACATTCTACACTTGTCAACTTTGGACTGATTATACTAAGAAAGCAGTTAATGGCATTTGAGTTGCCTACAATAACATCTTTAGGCAACTCATGGGACTAACACGCTGCTGTAGCGCTTCCGGTATGTTCTTCGAGGCGCGAGTTTAATTCTTTTGAAGCCATCCAGAGAAATCGTATCGCACAGTTCATGTCCAGAGTTGACCGACGTAAGAATGTTATTATAACAAGTCTGTCAGAAAGAATTCTTACGTCATGCATGTACAAGCATTGAATCAAAACGACAGCCTAATTGTTTATTTTGTATTTTTTGGTTTTTGTATTTTGTTGTTTCGATTGTCTTTTATGTAATACCCAATGAATCTTGTGTTCGAAATAAATAATAATAATTATTATTCTCTTTACCTATTTAATATACATTTAAATACATTTACAATAAAAAAAAAAAATATATTTAAAAATATAAAAAATAGTGTCCCACCGGTAACAGGTACACGGTGGTTAGGGTTCCAGAGATAGAAACCTCCTCACTATGCGTGCCGTGTCGAGAAGGACTGCCTTCTGCATTAGGCTCTTAATCCAGCTGCCTAACGTGAGCCTCTGAAGGTGTTGGTCGAGGCTCTTAGCAATTAACCCATGGGCCGAAATGAGTATCGGCACAATGATTGCTGAATCCACATCCCACATGTCGACAATCTCGTGGGATAAGTCCAAATATTTTATTTGTTTATCTTTTTCTGCTTTTAAGAGATTGTTGTCATGGGGAATTGTGATGTCAATAATCATTGCTCGGCGCTCTAATCGGTCTATAACCACTATATCAGGCTTATTGGCAACAATAGTCCTTTCAGTGATGATAGATCGATCCCAGTACAATGTTGCACGACCATTTTCGAGAACTGTGGGACAAGACAAACATAACTCATGAGCGACTCATCTCCACAAATGTTTCTCATTCAACAATCATCAAATGTTTATGAACATCTCAGCAACGCCAACTAATAGATTATATTTTGAAGTCTAAACGTTTTTAATTTGCTTTTACATTATCCGGGCCTTGGACCCATATAAAATACCCACACTTCATATGCATACATAAAAAGCATTGCCAGAATGATGTGATAAGACCCACACATCCACCTTTCGGTCACTGAACCAACGACCAATAAATTAACAAACCAAAGCAGCTATGAAATTTCGATGTAAAATAAAATTATTTTTTTTCGAATTTAACAAACACAACCAAGTTTTAAAACCTGACTTGCTGTTTTTTATTTTCTCTAAGATGATAGATGTAACTTATGCTACATCGCTTATCATCTATTAATACGCGAAGAGAATTAATTAATTATTTGTACCCCGTTTTCAGCAAATTTCGCGGATTGAGGAATGTGAAATTTGGAATACTGAATTTTTTGTTTATATCACTTCCTCGCCAAGTTCACAAGTATTTGTAGGCGCCTTACTTTATATTATCTTGTCGTTGGATTCTGTCAATACCCGAAAACCACTTCGTATAGGTTGTCGTGTAATTGTCAGCTCAGAGACGTTATGCTTATGACCATTATCCTTAATATAAAAATCTCGAAAGGAAAATCTCGGTATTAACATCACATAGGTACAAAAATCGTATTCTTGCGTACGATAAACTTTGGTTTTAGTTTAATTGTGATTTATTGAAGAGGAACACGCACAAATTATTGTAATATAAAAATAAGTGTTCGCTCGAAATTTGAAATTTTGAGATTTTCTATCTGTGACATGACCTCCTTCGTGCATAAGTAACGTTCTCTATGGTGTTAATACTCCATTAAGAATAAGTACCGGTAACATTACGCGGGGTTAGTACTTGATAGTAAAAAGTTAATTTTTCCGCATGTCATCTCGTCACGTCATATCACGCAATCATGATATTTGTTTGAATGTTTTGATATTTATTCAAATGAAAGCGAGTTCCAGACGCGTACGGCAACTATCACGTTGAAAATATTCTCATTACTACCAATCCTCAAACATAATGATGTCGACTGTTTTACCCAGTTAGTAGTGCCAACGCTTATAAAATATAAATATTCTCCGGCTTAGACCTAAGGATAAAGCCATTGCAAACACTGCCTACTGCTAGTCAAACTATCCAGTAGCTAAATAGCTCGGAATTCCCATTCCAGACTGCACCGAAGTAAGGGTCCTCACTCCACCTGCAAAAAAATTCTATCGTGTACCCATTGGTAACTAAAAACAAATGATGTAATAGAATAAGTTGTTTATCTAGTACAGAGCAGTAAGTAAGTCAAAGAATGTAAAAAAATAATAATAATAACTTTATTTCATAAACACAGGTATACATTACTAAATTTATTGTTGGAGACTCCTTTTAAGCATGTAGAATGCCTCTGCCAGGAGCCTCCGCTCTTCCGTACCTAGCTTACTTTACCTCATCCTCCGCGCCTTTTCCCAACTAAGTTGTGGTCGGCTTTCAATCTAACTACGATACGGCCGAACTTTGATATTTTACGTGAAACGACTGCCATCAGACCTCCACAACCCAAGTACTAGGCGATATCGAAGTTCTGTAGTTAGACCAGATTGTGGGACTTTTTAGGGCTCCATAATGAATGCCACAGATGTTTGTATGGCACCCGGGACCGACGGTTTAACGTGCTCTCCGAGGCACGGAGGGGTCTTAATTTGTTAAGAATGGTCACCCATCCTAGACTGACCTGGCTAGTATTACTTAACTTTGTAATGTGTTAACCTACTCGGTTACCACTTAGCCACGAGCCCCTCAGCTTACTATACCTATGAATGACATAAAAATAAACTCAATACCGAGAATTAAACAAAAAAAAACAAAAGGATAAAAATAAAATAAACATGCATTTACAAAAAATACACGAATACATAATAATATCTACCCTACAAAAATACATCTTTTGTTTACAGTTTGACTATTGAATTGAATAATTCATAGCGATTTTGGGTTGCGTGTCGCTGCAGAGTGATTGATATTAGTGAATGCTATTATATTATCTTCTCAACATTCCCACATTGACTAGAGTTACAAAAACAGCATCAACCGTTCATCCGGTCAAATTAGAATTATTGTACTCTATACATACTTTATCGTAAGTCAATAATAAGGCCAGAAATGTCACGTATCCGTACAATGCAGCAATGTGACACTGTAAGTCGTCCTCGCAAAAAATCAAGTTCTTTGTAAATACTTTCTAAAGAACGGAACTTATTCACAAGCAAGTGCTAAGTGTAGTCTCAGTGTTATTCTGCGAATTTGTCACTTACAGTAAAACCGTGAAAGCATATAAAGAGATATTAATCTCAAGAACCAGATTGACTTCCGGAGGAACGTACGATTATTGAAAGGTATCTATATAATACCTAAAGAAGGTGTTAATATACAGGTGTGGTCAAATTTAAAAAAAATACAGACAAATATTGAAAACCCCCTTTTTTCAGTAGTTTAAAAACAATGTAAGATATTTATGAACAATATGATAATTTATATTATCAATTACAACAGCTAGTTAAACGCAGCAACTAGTGCTGCGTCTAACAATATTTTTATGATAATATAGTTTTTAATCACATAGTTGCAAATTGTGACGGCTTAAAAATATTGCTTCTGCAAATCGATATCACTTAGCACTTACCTTGTTTCAATTATTATAAAAACCCCGCGCTTGTTTGACAGCCTAGCACAAAATAAAAACATTAATATTATATTATCAGTAGGAACGTTTTATGTTTTTCTAGTAGCTACCATTCTAGCAAAAGTTTTAATAATATTGTGTTACTTCACTTTCAGGTAAACAACTCCATTTTCTTATATTTGACACATCAATTTAATGAAGTGCTACTCGAATATGGTACGCACTTAATTTGTATTGGATCTGCCGTTGCTTTGCATAGCGGTCGCCATTTTAGCCTATAAACAATGCCAATGCGTGTTTAGATACCTCAACACCTCGGTTATATGCACCCACCATTTTGAATGCTTTGGAGGTATACAGAAGCGTACACACATATATATCCAAAAAGTCATGAAAAATAGTAATTTCTTTGGGAAGAAACTAATAATGGGGATAATTGGACACAAAGATTGCTTCGCGATGAAATAAACATAGATATTTCTATGGGTTAATTATAAAAATATATTACCACACATTTAATGACATCCCATCATAAAGTACTGATCCAATCTCATGAGATTATTTATCGCTAAATCACAGTTGCTGGTTCTCGAAGCCTTTTGCAAAACTCTTAGATGAGAAAGCGCCATTGTTTTCGCCCAGCGGTTCGGAACATATTTACATAAATTAATATGACTACTTGAACGTACGTTTCCTAAGTTAGTGTTTCTGCAATGCTGTGTACTAAACGACACGGCAATAAAATTCTAGACATCTATTCAGAGGATTA
Organism: Callimorpha dominula; assembly: GCA_949752705.1. NCBI lineage: Eukaryota > Metazoa > Arthropoda > Insecta > Lepidoptera > Erebidae > Callimorpha > Callimorpha dominula. The sequence goes on along the minus strand of OX457006.1, from coordinate 5,593,503 downwards.
TGTTGGTACAGACAATATCGGTAAGTACTGTTTTGGCGAATGATATAAATAGGGTTTTTAAAGAGATTATCATTACTGTTTTGACTACTAAGGTCGCAAGCTAATTTAATGCAGTCTTCTATATAATAATACCCGAGGAAATTATTTTTTAAGTAAGTGCTCGCAGACAGGAATGTGAAATTTAAAATAAAAAATATCTAAAGTATTCTTTTACTTTAGACATTTCAAATTTCACATTCCTGTCTGCGAGCGTTTATAAAACATGTTTTCCAGTGCAGAAAGCTAACAGTTTTAGACAATATATGCTATAAAGTTTAATATTATGTGAAAACGGCTACATAAAACTATAGGGGTCCAGTATATATCTTGACCTGTCATGGTAGAAAAGTCTATACAATGATAGTTCAAGTTAAACTGGGCATCAAGACATTCAAAGAGGCCATGTTATCTTTTCTGTGGTCAGACGATCTCTAGTATTTAATCATTATGTAAGTTTTTTTGTTAATGACGTGTAATTCGGGACTTAATGGCGATATTGTTTATAAGGTGGGTACTATACTTTTTGATCATGACGTTTCGAGTGAATTGCACATCTAAAAGTCAAAATTTCTGATCTAATACTTGTATGTACATATATACACATCTTATCCTGGTATGTGTTTTTGTAGTTATATTTAACGATAAATTTACGTTTACATTTAATAAAATTTGGGTTTTTTTGTTTAAAAGGTGATATGGTAGGTTACTTACCATTAAATATACAATATAATATATTAATCAATTCAATCGCGTATGTTAATTTATGCTTTCTATGAAATTCTTTAGGTGCTTACAACATGGCTGCTCTAAAATGAATTTAAATGTTAGGTAAAATTCACTTTTTAGTGCACCGCATTTTTGGAATGAACTGCTTTAATTTACATCTATTTATTCATTTATTTATTTACTTATTTATTTATTTACTTATTTATTTACCAGCAATATAAACTTACAGTTTATACCAAGACGCTTATATGCTGCAAAGCTACAATATGATTTAATATTTCAATGTTATAATACAATAGATTAACAAAGGATAGTAGTAATAAAATTAAAATTATAATATACTTAATAACCTTATGAATTTCTGTTTCAAAATTGAAAATTAAAAAATTTACAAAATTATGAATTACAAATTGTTTAAATATAACTAAACATTAATACTAATGACACTTGGTTTGTCAAAAAATATGTCTGCATCTGGATTTTTATGCAAAAAGTTATTAATAAACTCGACGGCTCTAAAAGTAGGGCTACTACACACTAGAGAACGCCAAGTTGATGGGCAGGCTAGGAGCTGATGGTGTCTCCGTCCGGCCCCACGTAAATATCTATCCGGTACATAGAAATGGATGCACTCCCGTACCGATGGATTGTCTACTTTGTTGTTTAGTAGTAGGTAATAGTGCATTATTTGTATAAATTCTCGCCTCAGCTTCTCTAGATTGTCTTAAAATTGCAATGCGGATTTCCTAACGAATTCTATCAATTTTATAAGCAGGAGAACCTTGCTTCGGCACGTAAGGGCTGGCTCGACCGGAGTGATACCACGGCCTCACAGAAAACCGACCTCATAGCAACGCTTTGTTGTTTCGATGAGTGAGCCGGGCTACTGGCTACCCTTCCCTGTCCTTCCTTTTCCCCCCCTTCCCCTACTTGAAGGTCGGCACAGCACCTGTGAATCTTGAGATCCAGATGCCCATGGGTAGTCACTTACCATCAGGTGACCCGTCTGCTCGTTTGCCACTCATCCCATATAAAAATACAAAAGTGACTTTGTTTCTCTATTTGTTTGTTTATTACACTTTCATGCTTATCTACTAAACCGATCCTCATGAACTTTTGCACTTGTTGTCAGGGGTACAGGACAAAGGACATAGGCCAACTTTCAACCTGAGGGAAAGTACTATTCCGAGGGACACCATTTTTTTTGACATCTCACACGGCTGTCTGATACCGAACTAGGCAGAGCCTGTACTATGGTAACCAGACTGCTGATAAACTTACCGTAGTAGTCGCCGTAGAAGGACGTCCTTCTCGAGAATCATCAATGAGTTTGCTCCTACCACGTTTAAACTCATTAAACCAGTCGTAAACAGTAGCACGAGATGCGGCTTCGTAATACAATTCCAATCGGAGTCTATTGTAACATTGTTGTTGTAAGACCGCAACGAAAGTCGTAATAAATCATTGAGCGAAGATTTTCTCTAGTCAAATTATTTTGATGCATGACAGACACTTTCTAAATTGCCGCCAATTTGTGAAAACAAAAACATATGCAATCATTAAACATCTACAGATTCCCAAAGAGTTCCTAATTAGAAATTTAAATCAATTATTCATCGGCTGCTTTTCTTACTGGCCTATATTTTTATGGGAGAGCCTTGCTTCGGTACGTATGGGTCGGCTCGACTGGACTGATACCACGGCCTCACAGTAAACCGGCAGTGAAGCATGCTTGTATCGCTTTTCGCCGCGTGAGTGAGGTTACCTGAGGCCCTAACCCTTCCACCTCCCCCCTCTCCCTTCTCCCCGCTCTTCCCCCATCTTTCAATACTCCTACCATAAAGGCCGGCAACGCACTTGTAACACTTGAGTTGCAGGTGCCCATGGGCGGCGATAGTCATGTACCATCAGGTGACCCGTCTGCTCGTTTGCCCCCGATACTGACTCAGTAATCAGGATCACTAACCACTAAAATAACAGCTAGTACTAAATAAAAGTGAAAAAAAAAACATTAAAATACAATAAAATGTTAAAAGTTAAGCCTTAAAATATCAAGATTATACGACGAACAATGCTTACTCATTTGGCATAAATTACTATCAGTGTTGTGATTTGATTGTGCTTTTAAAATGTCACTTCCTCCGGAAACGTACTGTACATAATGTACATACCTTAAAAGGAAAGAATATATATTTTTGATTAACTTTTTATTTTTGTGTTACCTTAAAAATGTACTGCATTATGATCCACCTTTTCATTGTAAATCCATTTCACCAATTTACTTGACCTTAAAAATAAATGTCAATATAGGTAGGTCAGTGTTACTGTTTGTCGCACGTTATAAAAAGCTACGGTTATCTGTTTGTCTGTCCGTTAGTGCTCTCATAACTCGAGAACCATTAACACAATAAAAAATCTAGTAGAAGTAAGTCTATTAAGTATTCATAAAAATCACACAGCGCAGCTTTGGCTCAATGTAACTATAATAAACGTAAAAAAACGTACTTAGCAACAAAAGTTGGATAATCCCGAATTATAATTTTACGAATTCTGTAATTATGTCAGATTTTTTAAAGCCCTGGTAAGCAAGCATACGATCTGCCTATTGATAAGCCATTACCGTTACAGGTACATTTGAAGCATAGGTGCCACATATTATGAGAGTAGGTACGTTGCCAAACACGTTTTCTGTACATGATGGTATCATATAGGTATGATCTGTACTAAAATGGATCATAAATGGACCCTCAATGGACCATGGGTAATTTAAAACTTATAATCTAGCATAAGTTTCGTTTTCCTTATTAGACTAGCTTGTACAATTTTATCTCGCGAGCCAACTCGACAAAGCAAGATTTAAGACCCCAGTGAGAGTGCTGACGAGATGTGTCCTACGAAAGCTGAAAAACTTAAAAGATGAATAGCGGGTGATCTTGCAATATAAGATAAATAACACATAGGCAGGATAATAACACATAGACATACTCAGGAAAACAGCTCATAGCGCTTTTCATTGATTACAAAAAAGCGTTCGATACTTTGGATCATAATATACTATTGCGATGGATGAATGCGGGATACGCGGCCCCACCTATAACTGGTTTAGGAACTACTTATCTATTAGAAAAATACGCACTGTTATCGGTGGAGTGGCCGGAGAGGATGCCATAGTGAACCTGGGTGTGCCGACCGGGTCAGTGTTTTGGCCAGTGGGGTATGTTATTCACGTCAATAGTGTATCAAACGTGATAAACAAATGTAAAGTTTTCATGTATACAGACGATATGTGCGCTTGAATGCGCTTCGAAAGACATCTCACAGGTACAAAGAAATGTGCAGATAGATTTTGAAAATATCACGAAATGGGGACATGATAATGGCATTATATATATTAAATCTTAAGAAAACAAAATGCATTCATATACACTCGCCATACAATCAAAGCGCAATAAGTGTAAACAGAGACAATCTTGCCATAATAGGACACACATATGAATGCTTGCATGGAAATAAATCTAGTTGTAACTGCACCAGGATCGATTTTGTCGATAATTTTAAATATTTAAGCCTAAGAATTGATAAAAATTTTAATTTTGCAATGCATGTATCTGATGTCTGTAGTAAGTTAAGATCCGGATTAGGCAAGTTCTATCAGCTAAACAAAGTGCTGAATACAGATACCATGAGAATGGTATACTTTGCCCTTGCAGATTCCTTGATCAACTATGGACTAATTGTGTACGGGCGAACTTTTATCAGGTACTTAAAAGACATTAAAGACCTACAAGTAAGACTAATAAAGTATTTAGTAAGTAAGAAAGTTAAAAATGAGTGTGAAAAGGATTATGTTAAATTATTTCCTATATGTATAATATTACCAATAGAGAAGAAAGTGGAGTACTTAATAGGCCTAGAATATTACTATACTGATCAATATAAATTTGCCGTTGAAAATAAGTATAACACTAGAAGGGTTAGGGATAAAAACCTTAACAAACCAAGAGTGACAAATTATTATGGAGAACGAACAAATAAGTACATGGTACCTGAGGTATTCAACAAAATAGATTTATTAAGACAAAATCCTAAAACAAGTACCGGTAAATTAAAGAAAACATTGAAGGATGTATTGTTGGATGTTAATTAAACTACTGGGTTATGGCTAATCCTACTAATATTATAAACGTGAAAGTTTGTGAGGATGTATGGATGTGTGGATGTATGGATGTTTGTTACTCTTTCACGCAAAAACTTCTGATTAGATGGCGATGAAACTTGGTATGTAGATAGTTGGAGAACTAGATTAACAGATAGGCTACTTTTTATCCCGATATTCCGACGGAACCGGGACTTACGCGGGTGAAACCGCGGGGCGCTGCTAGTATAATATAAAAATAAAGTTTATACCATAAGAAATCATCTTAAATATGTAGATAGTAATAATGCTTATAGTCATCTACCTTAAGCTGTTATATTTTATTTGTTAAATTTCTTTGTGTGAATATGTACAGTGTAGCTTAGGTTATTTTTAACAAATTAACGAGCGCGTCTCGCCGTTAAACAATTGCGTTTGGCGAGTATAAAGTGTAAGTCTTAGATCTAAGTTACTATTGTGAGATAAATAATAATAAAAAAACAAATGCGACAGCACAATAAGGAACTGTTCCGTTTATCCTCAGTCAGGCTGCTCCTGGGTTGAGCGGGAATTCAGATGTAAAAATTTGGTCTACTTTATACGCATAAGATCACTCTTTATACTCAGATTAAACAAAAATAGTAAGAAAATGTTGTTTGACATAAATAAATCAACATTCCTAAACAGCAACAACAACACAACAACATTCCTGTTGAGCCTTGTCACACATATTCTTAATGCATACCTTAATTATAGGTAGGTACACTTAATCCGGCCAAAGAAACAAATATTATTTTCTTGAATTTCTCTTGTGGCGAAGAAAGCATCTTGACCGCCGCTAACGCATCTTATATTAAACAAAAGCAGTTCTCACACGCGAACCACAACAAGACGCGACCTCGGCGCGCGCGCACGAATGTCGCCGCAGAAACGGTCGCGAACCAAACAAACGTCAATCGTGAACGAGAATTTTTAATCATATATTAAAAATGCGTGCAGTGTTGGTTTTTTGTGTTTTTCTGTACGTCGTGGTGGGACAAGACGTCAACGATATGGGGAATATGCCGAAATATGATCAGAGATACGATTATTTGGACATCGATGCCCTTTTTACCAATAAGAGACTAGTCAGAAATTATGTGGATTGTTTAATAAGCGCGCAGCGTTGCACACCTGAAGGAAAAGTGTTGAAAAGTAAGTAGGAAAAATATTTTTAACCCTAATTTAAATTAGGAGTGTCTATTTACTGATCTTTCGATTCCAATAACAAAACTTCAGGTTCACCTTAAGTTAACAAGGTTTAGTCAGGGTTGGTTTTTGAACGTTTACAAACACACATAAAAGATTTTTAAACACTATTGCATACAATTTGAAAAACCGATTATTCAAATCTAGGATCATCCGAGTGTCCATATTCGAAATCCTACTAATATTATAAACGTGAAAGTTTGCGAGGATGTATGGATGTGTAGATGTATGGATGTTTGTTACTCTTTCACGCCAAAACTACTGAACCGATTGCGATGAAACTTGGTATGTAGATAGCTGGAGACCTGGATTAACATATCGGCTACTTTTTATCCCGATGTTCTCACAGGTTAGGGACTTACGTGGGAAACCGCGGGGCGCTGCTAGATATACATATGCGAGTGAAGTCAGTCATTAAGAAAATTAACAAGCAGTTTTCTTCTTTCTTGACATGTATCAATTACTGCCCGTGCACAAATGTAATTTGATGTTTAAGCCTTAACATTGCATAATTACGGATATTCACTATATTCATTCGTTTACATCTAATTATTACCTTAACGTGGCAAGGTTAACTACGCAATTTCAGCTCATATTTGAGCAGAACTATTTGTATTACAATACATTATTATCCCACTAATATTATAAATGTGAAAGTTTGGATGGATGGATGGATGGATGTTTTTTACTCTTTCACACCAAAACTATTGAACCGATTGCGATGAAAATTGGCACGTAGATAGCTGGAGACCTGGATTAACATATAGGCTACTTTTTATCACGATTTTCCCACACACATTCCACAGGATCGGGACTTACGCGGGTGAAACTGCGGGGCGCTGCTAGTATGTTATAAGTAAGATTTTTTTTACCCTATGCAAATATTGTATATAACTAAGGCAGAATTAATGCCGGCATTTTCTACCATTCAACCTTAGACTGATGCAGAAAAATAAATGAACTAGGTGCACTAAACTTTCTCGGAAGATTCCTTACTAGGGTATCCCGGGTCCCAAATGGTCGCCTCCGGTATTTTCGGACCAATAAGACCTTCAAGCCTTCAAGAAAAGAGCGTAACCCGACCTCAAAGGCCGGCAACGTACTTGTGACTCTTGAGTTGCAGGTGTCCATCTGCGGGAGTAGTCACTTACCATCGATCAGGTGACCGACCTTTGAGGTGGGAGTACGCTCTTTTCTTCTGCTCGTTTGCCCCCTATAATATTAAATAAGGGTGGGTAAATATGTCCAGCAGTGGACGTCATACGGTTGAAATAACGATGATGATGATTACTAATATGCATTCCACTAACTGTTATGTAAATAAGTAAGTACTATTATAAAGCTTAAGGGTTTGTTTGTCCCTTCGTACCCGATAATTTCTGAAGCTACAAAATATTTTTTGTGTTAGCCAGTCTGTTATGAAAACCAGAGAAGCCAGATTAGGTATACGGTATACAAGTTTCTCCATATTCCCGCTAGTTACTGTAATTAACGCGGGTGACACCAAGAAGCACTGCTAGAACCTAGAAGTAAAACAAAATGAAGTATTATAACCTAGGCACAATCTTCGCCTTAAAGGCCGGATTCTGAATAATTAATAAAAAATAACAGGAAACCTGCAGCATCCCAGCCGCTCCTCACTTACTATAAAGCTAGCGTTGAAGGGGTATGTCCATATCAATCCAGCTAAAACTACCCAGTGGCGTTCCGATGTAAAGGGTTAGTGTAAACAAGGAGAACAAACGACCGCGTTTATCCAACACTACCGATGTTGTGCTGTTTTCGGCGGGTAAATAGCGTTAGCGGAGCTATATGAATTGGTTTAAGCTCTATGAAACTCCATGACTGCTCGGCATTTAAGAGACACCAGCCTTCAGTATTTCCATCTGTTTGGCTGTATGTTTAGTTGCCAACAAATCTATAAAAAATAGCATGTTTAAGTTATTCGCAGAAAACCTACAATTAATTATTTATTGTCCCGCTACACGGAGTTAACTATTTTATATTGATACGTAGAAATCTTCATAATAGGTCTATTACATTTAATCGTGCAACGCAGCTGCATTGTATTAACAGTCAATTACATGTAATCACGGATATACAATCTAACTGCATCAATACATTGAATCATATTATTTACTAATACATTTTAACTTTTTAGGGTTCCATAGATCGAAAGTAAAACGGGAATTTATATCTTGAGTACATACCGACATGTAGTTCTGAATAAACTATCGCGTTTTCGATACGTGATAACTTACACGAGTTAACCATATATTAATGTTTATAAATATAGATTTATATTTTTTTGTCAAGCTATTATATTTTACTATATTTTGAATTTAGTTACGTAGTCGGAGAGTCGATAATTATTTGTCTAGAATGAGTGAACGTTCTGTACTTACGCTTTATATTAGGCATCTCTTCTGTATTTCCATCAAGTTATCGATATCAGTCCAACCAAATGTTTATTAGCTCTAACATCGAAGACCCAATTGTCTGAATCTACAACATGCGTAGCCAGTTACAAGAATACATTAATCCAGATAGGTTACTTCACACATACTCGTAATTCACGTGCAAGAGCTAGTGATCCACTTTGTCGAGTTTTGCAACCACGTGGGAATGGAAATAGCTATACATATGCAATACAGATATTGTGATAGATAGATAGATCATATCTGAGTTCTATAGGACTCGGACACACCCCACTAGTACCTAAAGAGCTGCAGGTGCAGTAACTGACCTTAAAAATGATTAACAGCACTAGTGCCTCATTGTTGCTTTGGAATTTTATCTATGTATTATACATACTGAGATACATGCTGAATTTTACATACTGAAATTATAAGCAGACTGAAGATGTACTGTCATACATCACATAATTCACGCACAACCTACACACACACATACACACACACACACTATAATTTTGATTTAATATTTAATTTTTATCTAATATAGATCTATAATATAATTTTGATTAATGTTTAATTTATTTTTTATCTAATTCTGTTTTATATGTAATTTTTTATGTAATTTTTGCCAGCGTTAGCACCGACCAACATACTGCTGAATGTCCCACGAAGGAGACAGATTGTAGTAAACTAAGAGAACAAAAAAAAAATGTAATTTTGATTTATTGCAATTTATTTTTTTATCTAATTTTGATTCATATTTAATTTAATTTTAATGTAATAATTAGTAATGTTGCCTTCATCTTTTATGGTTTACTTATTTTAATTATTTTAAACTATAAGTTGGTCTGAAAATTCATTTTAATTCAATTTTAACTGATTTATATACCTATTAATAATCACACAATATAAAAATTCTATCTTAAACTGAAATTAGAGCAATATCATCAAATATTATGCAAAATGAAACAAGTTTGTAAAAAACTGCATCATTTGTAGGGCTGGATCAACATACAGGCACTCGCCAAGTGTGGGGGAGCAGTATCAGTACTTTCCAGTAAAATACAACAAAAATGCTCTACCTGATATAAAATTGCAAAGTGTAACGTGTTTGTATTATCTGAGACAATAAAGATTATTATTATTATTAGATACAAACCACAAAGTTAGATAGAAGTAGCCAAAGAAGTAATTAAGAAAGTATAATATAACATAAAAATTCAAAACTTCAAGAGCCTTCCTAGTTTAAAGTGTTAAAGGAGCATGAGCTTCAAAGAAGTTCTTAGACTCGATCAACATAAGTTTATTCCAAAGGATTTACGGGTCGAAGACAATTTGCGATTTGATTTTTTGGTCAGCTGCGCTTTGAAATTCAGAAATCAAAGAAATTTCATCTGGACACCCTCAATTCGTGACTTACAAATATCATATTGGAGATTCCAAACCCGGGGAAAATATAACCGTAATATATGCATATAATGTGTCAAAGTATTTTCGAATATTCATCTCAAAAGATATGATAAATTTTTAAAGCAATGTAATCAAAACAATATCCCCAGTAACAAAGTATGCTAATCTTTAATTAAAGTATACAAAATAGGTTAGTTTTTTTTCATAAAGTGTTAAAATTAAATCCACGTGTCAACTAGCGCAATTATTAATTAAGTAATTAAATCATATAGTAGTAATTAGGAATATCTTTGATAAGATAAATAATTATAATGTACTATAATATAATAAAACATGTATTATTACTTTTCTTGCAAAGCACGCATGCATTTAAATAAACTATATAACTAAAAAAAAATCTTTGAATAAAACGAAAAACTGCCAACGTTTCAAAACCTTACCTATTTTCGAACTTTATAAACTATAAGTATTTTTATAAAAATTTAACACGTTGAAAACCGATATCAAAAACTTGATATTATTGTAGACGCAACCAAAAGAAAACTCATTTATAACTTGCTGAGTCGACAGACGTTTTCTTATTAAGATAAGAAAACGTCTGTCGTTTATAAAGTTCGAAAATAGGTAAGGTTTTGAAACGTTAGCAGTTTTTCGTTTTATTCAAAGATTTTTTTTTAGTTATATAGTTTATTTAAATGCATGCGTGCTTTGCAAGAAAAGTAATAATACATGTACTCAACATGAACAAAAAAAGCGCTTTTTCCATTAGATATTGAGATATCTAATGGAAAAAGCGCTTTTAATTATTCCAGATTACAATTTTTTTTGCGGTGACTTTCCAATTTTTCTTTCCCTAAAACCTTTATTAGGACTATAACGAATAATTTAAAACAATAATTTCCAAAATCGGTCCAATGATTCTTAAGTAATGCACTTACAGCATTTCATTTTTATTTATATTAGACGAGAGGACCCGTGTATTGCGATGACGATATAATTAAAGATTACTCGTAACGCTCTAATATAATGAGTAATTATAACCTAACCTTAATTGAATATAACGGATAAAAAATTATGAACTAGGATAATACTGATTTCATCATACTTCTTTAGGCGCAGAATACATAATTATAGTATAAATACTTACTCTGACACAATAACGCACAGCGCTAATTACTTAAAGTTTATTTATCTACGAGTAAACTTGCCTCTCTCTCTGTTTAAGAGCTACGCACTCTTATCTGTTTTGACGACGGCCCGAGTTGATTATTCTGAATATATAATTACCAGTAAGATATATGCGTATTACTCTATTTTTGTAAATAGATAAACCTAGACTAGGTACTAATTAACTGGATAGTCTCGATACGAACGGATGATGCGAAGCAGCGCGTGAGTGAGCATCGAACTAGCGTGCTTGCCGGCCGATGCGCGGATGTTCACTGAATTTTTGGCATCATTAGTCGAGCCCGACACGTACTTGTAGCTTTAGAACCTAAAGTGTGGAGTGGCCTGGCCTGCCGTAGGTATAATTTCTATCTTTACATTTTTGAACGATTTTCTGCACGATAGGGTTACATACAACTGACTGAAGACTGATTCTGGTAAGTACATTCCTATTCGCTAACAGTTTTTCCCTGCACTCTGACGTACAATAATTATTGACGTTTCTAATTTGAAACGCATATTGAAAATCAAGTTGAATGTTCACACCTCTTCCTCCTCAGTCGTTCAATCTTGACAGAGTGGTCGTGGTTTCGTGATGATGCTCTGGTTTGGTTAATGCACCCCCGCGATGAGTCTCCATTTTAAAAAAAAACAAAAAAACTTAGCGAATCGGTTGGATAGAACGGCCGGACGGACTCGGAATATATATACAGGGTGTAAGTGACAAAAAATTGATGAATTTTCCGGCAGAAAATTCATCAATTTTTTTATTATATTTTTAATGTATGTCCACTACACGATAATCAAAAGTATAATTAAAAACTATTTTACTATGTAGTATTTTAATTTTCCGTGATCTAATAAAATTTACGTGTAGTTAAATAGACACCTTTTTAATTATTTTACATAACAATGTACCAAATATTATTTTTTTATTTGCGTAAAATCTAAATAATTTAATGTTATTAAATTGCAAAAGCTGTCCATGACATTGTTTTGAGATAATAGTGTAATATGACAATTATACACAGAAATACATTATAGGTAAGTCTACACCTATCCCAGGCCGGTTTTCTTAATAAATTATAGGTAAGTAAACAACTTTTGACGTAATAACATAACTGGTTATCTCGTATTTTTAATATGTTATCATTTATTCGTGCGTAATATACCTAAGTAATAAAATATCCCATAACAATTAATTCGGTTATTCATTATCGTATTAAGAAGATTACTAAGAATCATTTGTTTATTGGGAGGATGTTTTGTATTTTATATATATGTATACGTAATACGTGTATATTAAGTTCATGTTCAATGAAATTAGATGAGGCAGGCCATCCAAGGCCAGGAGACCCTTATCACAGGTCTCGACCTAGTTTGGGCTTCTGTCTCACCAAATTTGTAAAGACTGTATAAAGGTCACGTTAATAACATTATCTTTAAAAGTTTTTGGCAGAAAATTAAAAAAAATATTAATATTAATCTAGATATATAATATTTTTGGAATATTTTTATTTACTTTATCCAACACCAATTTCCTTATCAAGTCGTATAAGCATCGCGTTAGTGCTTCCAGCTAATGTTCGGCCATCTATCTATGTTATGGTGGCTTCCCACGGTGCGTGATTTTGCGGATTATTCATGCACGACGACCACGCACAGACAAACAGTGCGTGTCGGTCTGCGTTGGTCTTGAGATGCCAAGAAATTTTGTCATTCCAAAATGCAATATGAAATAGAAGCTAGCAGCGCACTTTTGAAGTTACCAACTCGCGGCGAATCCGACGCACCGCTACGATCATCCTTACAGTACGTCGGTATGGGCTGGTCCGCGTTCGTCCGTATTATCACGCACCGTGGAAGGCCACCATAACATAGACAAATAATAACTTCACACATCTTACACACGGCCGTCTGATCCCACACTAGGCAAAGCCTGTACTATGGTAACCAGACTGCTGATACACATACTTATATATTTCTAAATACATACATATTATAGATAAATTACACCCAGACACAACAAATTACCGTGCTCATCACACAATTATTTGTCCTGGGTGGGAATCGAACCCACGACCTCTGGCTTAGTAGTCAGGGTCACTAACCACTGGACCAACAGGCCAGTCAATTCTTCATTACTTGTATATTTAATTCTATTGAGCGATAGTGCTTAAAGGCTAGGCACATTTGATAAAGCCTTCCCGTCTTTGTTTTAAAAGTGCGTAATCTGAAGTTATTAAAATAAAATGATAACGGCAGAATTTTGTGACTTTATTCTCACCCTTATTAATTGCTGATTGTTATTCTTAAGTATTGTTTGCACATAGTTTAAAGTACAAATGTACATAGCACGATCTTACGCATACTGATCGTATAATAAAACATATTTTTTTTTTAAACTTCCTACAAATATGATATACTACACTAATAAGGAAAAGGGCTCCTTAATAAGGAAAACAACTGAACGGATTTCCAACAGTTTCTTTGTTAGAGGGGCTCGTGGCTAAGTGGTAACCGAGTAGGTTAGCACATTACATGATTAAGTAATAGCGGCCAGGTCAGTCTTAGGATAGGTGACAATTTTTAACACATTGAGACCTCTCCGTGTCCCGGAGAGCACGTTAAGCCGTCAGTCCCGGTTGCCATACGAACATTTGTGGCATTCGTTACGGGTAATTGGAGCCTTAAAAAGTCTGAATTCCTGGTCTAACTGCAGAACTTCGATATCGCCTAGTACTTGTTGGTTCTGGACGTCTGATGGCAGTCGCTTCACGTAAAATATCGAAGTTCGGCCGTATCGTTGTCAGATTAAAAGCCGACCCCAACTTAGTTGGGAAAAAGGCGCGGAGGATGTTTCTTTATTAGATTCTACCGTGCAAACTGTGGAACGGTGAACGGATCTATTAAAGAAACCACATCCAATTTTCTCGAAATTTCCTCAACTTAACTCAACCACGATTGAACCATTGAAAATAAACCATCTCTTTTTTTTCTCAGTCATGGTGAAACAAACAATGGTCAATTTTAATGTATCGAAACCTACTTCAGGACCCATTCGAGGGTGCCTTGAATATAAAAAAATATTATGAATTAATAAGATAAGTTTTATATTGAAAAAGACCGCATATGAGCAACCAATGCGCTAAAAGAAGCAAATAATGATAAATAATAGAGATATTTTAAAGTAAATAAAGTTTTGGCAGTTACCAAAATTTATTTTAGTTTATTAAACAAAACAAAAGCCTTTGATATTTACTATCTGTATTGTGACTGGCTACTCTAAAATACTACTACTACTGACAATTATTGTTCAAAAATAATAATAAATTACCTACCTATAATTAATTTGTTTAATGAAAATAAATTATTGTGATTTGTCTAGACTGGATTGGACTGGATATGATTGGTTTTGATTTGATTGGATAGGATATGTTTGGATCGGATCCGTTCACATCAGCCGCATCGGACCGGACAAGATCCAGACCCGACCCGAATCGGACAAGATCCAGACCAGACCCGAAATAGATCTGACTTTATAATTAGAGATCTCTAGGATAATTGCAATATTGTAAGTTAAAGTATCATAGATTTGTCTATAAAAGTCTTTATTTAGCGTGCGCTGCAAAAGTAATTTTGATACATAAAACAATGTAGGTACATCATGTCTATAGTACTTTCTCTTCATTACCCCCAAAAATAATTCGCGAGGAATATGTCTATCTAACTATTTAATAACTTAGCTAAGTTTAGTAAGCTACAATAAAGTTTAAAAAGCAAATTAGTCAATCAAAACACGGTTCGAATCGAAAGATGATAACATTCATATCTTGATGGTTAGTTATCTATTAAAATTATTCGTTTTCATAACATGGTAAATATTCTCAGAGATTAATAGCTTTAGTAATTGTAATTGCGAGTGCGTCGCCCCCCTAAACTTAGTATAGTGTGGTCGCCCTTATCTGCCAAAGAAGGTCGCAGTGACATTGATCTTTATTTTTTAGAATGATTATCATCAAGCAAAGCAGCAATTAAAGCTATTTTGCAACTTTCAGTCTAACTACGATACGGCTGAACTTCGATATTTTACGTGAAGCGACTGCCATCAGACTAAGATCCTTCACACCATCTGTTAAGGCGTAGGTACTGCGTTGTTTCACACGGTCTGCTTGGTACCATGGAACGAATCGGCCAATGTCTGTTTTAAACTTCGTCAGTTCGTACCGTGATGCCAATCACCAAAGGTCTTTTCTGTCTTAGTTGATTCGCACCAACTATATAATAGAGTTCTTCGGTTATTCGCACCATGGTGCAAATTGACGAAGATCAAAAAAGACATTAGCCGATTCATACCATTCAAAATATTCTAGTGATTCACATTATGGTGCGAACAGCTCGTGGTGTATGTCGAACGAAGTACTTATAAAGTTACTACATTATAAAATTACAAACAAATTTATAATATTAGTTAGGACAAAGATAGTTTAAGAATCGGAAGATTAATTGTATTCATTATTACACTGTGCCAAGGAGGCAAACCCGTTCAAGACCAGTTTCAATAAATCCCCTTCACTATAGTTACGGAGATTTTAGCAATTTAAGCTGTTTATGAAGGTAAGCGAATAGCTAAAAACATAAGCATTTGAAGACATTACAATTTTTCTTTTTTGGTTATTGCGTCCAAGCATGTCGAATTTGATACGACAAAAGTAAAGCAACTAAAAAATCTAATTTATTACACACAGGAACAGTATTGCACGTTAGGTAGCATTTTTCCCTTTTATTTCTTGGTCTACAACCACCGCAAGTATATGTAACAATTATAAATTAAAAACTTAAAAAAATACAGACATACAGATACATACCGAAAATCCCTTCAATGATTAGAAAAGAGCTGATGATCTTCAAACGGCATTTTATTAAATTATAGTTAAGAATAGTCTCGATCAAGTCACTTTTCAAACAAAAACACTAAATCAAAATCGGTCCATCCGTTTATAAGCTATGATGCCACAGACAGACACACAGGTACACAGATTTACAGATACATACGTTTAACATATATAACTACGCTACCTGTCTTTTATAGAAACCTGATCATGGTCTATTTGTATAGTAGTTATATATGTTAAACATAGTTATACGTAGTTATATATGTTAAACGTATGTATCTGTATATAGTTTATCACAACAAAAGCAGCATTTATATATATATATATATATATATAAGGTGTAAAAAAACAGTGTTGGTTAAGACAATCTGACAATCTAAAGCTAAAGGATTTTGAAACAAAACACAATGACAACTTACAAAAAGATCCAATATAAAAAAAGTTTCATTACTTAACAAGGATTTCTCGTTTGTGCTTGATTTCCAAGTACAAATCAACACATGTGGAAATCAAAGATTCATAAATATATGAATGTTTCTTCTAAATGAGCACGTTTCTGAATGGCTCAAAAACTACAACAGAGAGACGTATGGAAAAGTGCTACAGCAGTGTTGTAGTTCTCCCGTTGAGGAGTGTTGCCAAAGGTGAGGCTAATAGGGTTGCCATTTGCCAGTAACTTTAAAATGATAAATTTAAAGCCACAGAACTCAACTATTTCTCATTAAATAACAGAAGCAATTTGTAGTAGAATATATATATTTTTTTATTTTCAATGAAAAGACAACCAACATCGCCCTTAGCGAGTTTCAAAATATTTTATAAGCCTTTGTATGTCTACCATAAATAATCATCGCGACATTTTCAAACAATGACAAGAACATGAAACAATTTGTTTATGTCGCTCTCAATTAAACGCATTGTTAATCTTAAATCTAATTTCATTGCACTGTTTCTTAACGGTTTTGTGTTCAAAAGTATAATTAGGTTTTCTTGTCATTACGTACGTATGTGACGTACGTACATTACGTAGTTTGTACTATGGTTTCTAGAACACGGATAAACATACTTAGATACTTTTTTTGTAAAAACATAGTATATTAGACATAGAAACATCGAAACTAATGCTAACACCTAATTCAATTCCTTACTTAAAACTCACCTGATCAATAAATAGCCTTACAGCAAACCCAAATACATGCATACACACACGCACATAGACACATACCCACAAATACACACACAAACACACATGAACACACATACAGCCCCCTAATGCAACATGTCTAAGTAACATACAATACGACTTCGCAGCAACCAGCAATACAGGCTTCAGCCTAGTTTGGGAGATCTTTTTAATGATTTATAATTGCTTTCTGTACTAGGTGACGTTTGATTTTTTATGTTAAATAAAGATTTTTATTATTAATAGACATATTCATGCACACAAATACTTGCACTGAGCAGAAGTCGAACCCATGACCTCCGAAGTTGTAGTCGTATGGACTTTCTACTACTACTTATACATTTCGGTGAGCTGTTCCATCCTAGAGAACGAATTAATATCCTCAAACCCAAGCCTGTCGCCAATCAACAAGCTGGCTTAGACTTGCTCGTGCATACAACAGAATCTCAATTATGTGCCTTTTATAATGTAGACAGGATAAGTTACCTTGCAATTTTATTTGCTTTTTATCTTTTTCCTGCCAAAATTCTGTAATTTCTAGTTAATTATTAATCTACTTAAAGTAATCAGTTATGGAATGGCCCTGACTCTCACTCGACCAAGTATGCAAAGGAATCTTTCAAACTTTTATTTAATAAGGCTAAATTATATTCTAACACTTATAGTTAACTATTTACAATTTTGTTTAAAACCTTGAACAAACGATAACAATCAGACTTGTGCAAAATTAAATAATTTGTTTGTAACTATCATTAATACTCAAACTTCGTCATAAAAACTATAAAACTAAAACCGTCTAAAAATATATAACGATAACGAGTCCATCATTATTTAATTAGATACAATAAAAAACCGAAAAAACCGGTACTGTGTATTCGCGGGCGGCACTTATTAAATTATAAATGTTTCGCACGTACGCTCAGTACGTGAGAAACATTTAAAGGATGTTCTAAATGTAACTTCCTTTAAAAAGAGAAACGTCTTTTTTAGATCAAAGGCCAGGGTACTGGCAAATTTCTGTTTTACCAGATAAATGAGCTTTCAGCTTTTTAATCCAATCATATCCGAAAAAAATTATAGCCCGTCCCAAATGGGCCATACAGGGTTTTTCATCCGCTATTAATTCTTTACTTATCTTCTATTTTTCTCTATCTATGATTAGGGAGATTTTATTTATTGGTAACAATGAGATATACTTGAGCCATCGAATCATGTATTTTCCTCCCCGTCAATGTTGTACATGTCAATAAATCCTATTGTCACCATACCTAGATTGTGACAAGTACCAGAAGAGGGATAAGCACTTTATTTTTTTAAATAACCGACTTCAAAAATGGTCGTGTTTTGATTGTATGTGTTATTTTTGAATTGAAAACTTCTTTAGGTACATTGGGCACTTTTGGTAGTTTTGGTATAAGGAAAAAGCACTGAACTCGGTGACCGTTCAGATGACATATGTACATATGTGTGTGTGTATATGTATATATATATGTGTGTGTGTTTTCACTTCTGACGTACAGTCCTACGATTGACAGGTTTTTTTATGTATGTTCACCGATATTTCCGTCATTTATTTACCGATTTAAATCATTCTTTTTGGAGGAGGATCAAACTCAAAGTATGAACAATCAACTCCTATAACTTTTGATGTAAGTACCTACTTAACATATAAATTATTGAAATAGTAAAACTAATGCTAATTACAACCGTAATCGTGTTAAAAACTTGTTTACAATATTTTTAACCGACAACTAGGTATAATATGATGTCATTGTCGTATACATTATATATATTACGATTTTTTAAATTAAATACGTGCAATACCAGAATGTTAAAACACGTAAACACGTAGATGTCACGCACGTTAAGCACAAAATGTATTTTTTGTTGTTGTTAAAGTTAGTTCATGACCTTGTTTACAGTTTGATTATTATTGTAAGTCAGAAGTATAGTAATATGACAGTTCCATGCACGATAGCCATATTAAGGAAGTAGCAAAGCACCATATTTATTTTTATTCTAATACAATACTTTACCGAAAAAAGTAATTTAACAATTTTTTGGATCCGCCTGTATCGTTACCAAATAAAAGTTAAAACTAAAATAAAACCGTTTAACAAAACTGAAACTCCGAAAAGGAGGAACTCACCTATACCTGCCTCCGAGGAACATCCACGATACTAGGTAATAACTAAAGGGAGGTAAAATTTTAATTTTTGAGTCATGCACACCCTCGAATTCCTTATCTCAAGACCTACCGACCAATAAAACAGATTTAAAAATATTACGAACACTCGACGCTAGACGATAAATTCACCAACACGGCCTCAACTCAAAAAAATAAAACAAGTGAAATATGTAACTACCATTTTCAGCTCCAAACCACGATTTGAACACAAGATGCCTACAATACCTTTCTTCTAGCTGTATTTAAAAGCAAAAATCTACACACACACACACACACACACACACACACACACACACACTCACACACACACACACACACACACACACACACACACACACAGTAATTAGTCTTTCGCCTTTTCTCAAAAAAAGTGCTTTTTTAAGTTAATATCTGTTTAGATCTAGGTGTGCGACATGTAGATTTATTAGAATATAACTCGCGTGATCTATGATTTTTTTTTCAAAATCTAAATTATCTATTTCAATTAAACCAATTGTAGGTATTTTTTTATTGTCAGGAGTAGGAGTCAGTCAGTATAAGTCGGTCATGAAGCTTGTTGTTTTATTTTTTTTATAATTATATTATCTAATTATTTTACTCCTATAAAGATAACGATAGCTGATGTATAACACCAGCTATCAGCCAGTGAAAGTCCCGTGGAAATTGGTCCACGGATTCCGGCGAATAATCGGAACCCACAGACAGACAGACAAAAAAGAGACTTTTGTATAATCGTGTAAACATTAAAATGCATTTAGTAAAAAGCTGTTATCATGATGTTACAAAGGGACACTCAATTTTATTAAGTAGAGATATATAGATTGATATACAAATTGACTGAATCGTTCTATGAAGAGATGGGCACCTACAACTTAAGAGTCACAAGTGCGTTGCCGGCCTCTAAGGTGGGAGTAGGGGGAGAGAGGGGAAAAGGGGAGAGGGGGTAAGAGGGAAGGGCTAGGGCCGCCGGTAACCTTACTAACGCGGCGAAAAGCAATGCAACATTGCTTCACTGCCGGGTTTCTGTGAGGCCGTTGTATCACTCCAGTCGAGCCGGCCCGAACGTGCCGAAGCATGGCTCTCCCACGAACAATGTGTCTATAAATATGACCAAACACAAAAAAAACACCGTAATATGAAGCATTATTCGCTCAGTTCAATGAAGATGTAAGGCAACCGCAAACTTACATTCGGTTATGAGGAATGAATTAGGATTTCATATTCATTAGCATTCGTTGAGAGATCAACAAAATTTGTTTCTTTATGTAAATGCGAGCTTATATGTCACTACATATTATAAAACAAATTCCCCCCGGCGTCTGTCTGTCTGTCTGTCTTTTCGCGAAAAACTGAAAAACTACTGAACGGATTTTTATGCGGTTTTCACCAATAGACAGAGTGATTCATGAGGAAGATTTAGGTGTATAATTTGTACCCGTGCGAAACCGGGGCGGGTTGCTAGTACTTAATATTATAAATGTGAAAGTAACTCTGCTTGTTTGTCTGTTACGCTTTCATTCCTTAACTACTGAATCGATCATCATGGAATTTTGCGTACACGTTACCAGCCGGATGTCTTAATAAAAGCTGTTCCCGGATCCCTCCTACTTAAGGCGCAGTACGGCACACCGTGTGGTTTTAGTCGGTTGGATTCCAACACACCGCCCGCGCCCCACCGAAAACCCCGGTGGGGTGACGGCCCGAGGGGGTTTCCACACGCACAAAAAAAGGGTATAGAAGAGGACATACCTACCTTTCATTCCTAAAAAAAATACTGTTCCCGAGGGATAAATATAAATAACTTTTACCCGAGCGAAGCTGCGGGCACAAGCTAGTCACTACATATTATAAAACAAAGTCCCCTGCCGCGTTTGTCTCTCTGTTCGCGATAAACTGAAAAGCTACTGAACGGATTTTCATGCGGTTTTCAAAAATAGACAGAGTGATTCATAAGGAAGGTTTAGTTATAATTTGTTAACGTTTTGTCTAAATTGGTGGAAATATGATGATGATTGTTGAAGGTGCCTCTACTACCCGTGCGAAGCCGGGGCGACGTGCTAGTGTAATATAATTAAATTATTTTAGTATCTACAACGTAAATACAAAAGTTTAAACCACTAGTGAGTAGTGTGGGCGCCTCAAGTGAATTAGTACTACTCGTACATAAATAGATTAACTTATATCTAGACTATTATATAAATGATGGCATTCTGTCTGCATCTACACTAATACGTATTAAAAGAGGAAAGATTTGTTTGTGTGTTTGTAATGGATGAACCCAAAAACTACCTACTGCACCGATTTAAAAAAAATATTCTAGAAAGCTATATTATCAGCAAGCTTCATTTGCAAAAAAAATAGGAATCCGTACGAAAAACAAAGTGCAGTGTAACAATGCTTGCATTGCCGCATGAGTGAGATTACCGGAGGCCCTAACCCTTCCCTGTCCCCTATTCCCTTTCTTCCCCTCTCCTCCCTCTAATTCCCCTCTCCCGTCTTCCTGCTCTTTCACTCCTCTTCCCCTACTCCCACCTTAAACTGCGGCAACGCACTTGTGACTCTTGAGTTACAGGTGCCCATGGGCGGCGGTAGTCATTTACCATCAGGTGATCCGTCTGCTCGTTTGCCCCTATATCATAACAAAGTGCAATAATAATTTCAAGCCATCACAAATTTGTCTATAAAAGTTATTATTTAGCTTGTGCTGCGAAAACTGTTGATGATACATTAAATAATGTAGTGCATTTTGTAGTAGGTACTCATCTTTACCCACAAAAATGTCCGCGAGGCTATAATATGTCTATTTCCTGGACAGACTTAACACTTAACGCGAATGCTATGCGGACAGACACAACACTTAATGCGCTTATGTACTTATAACAGTGCAATATTTTTTTTAACACTTAACGCGAATGCTATGCGGACAGACACATCACTTAATGCGCTTATGTACTTATAACAGTGCAATATTTTTTTTAAATATAACTTTTAAGCTCAAGTTCTACCAGATACTTAAGAGGTAGTAAAAGTTGATTGTCCACAGTATTTGTTTCTACTACAATAAAATTCCATTTGCAATAAACTTTAAACTTATCGAAAGTGAAAGCGACACAGGCTAGCGTATAAAAATATACTAAATCAAGAGAAGTGACATCTAATTCTTTTGCATTGCTACGCTAAATACCATAAATACTCGCCAAACACAAGATTTACAAAAATACTTGTGCGTGTGACCTACTAACGAACTGCGGCGAGTTGGAATATCTAAAGTACAATCTAATGAGCTTGTACTTAAACAAACAGTAAATTTCTCGGTCTGAGTAACACTTACGAGTACATGTGACAAGTATGTAAACTAGTGTGACTCTTTAATATAACTGATCCTTGTAAATAAGGACGCTTTCAAATATTTTTGACGTGATAACGTCGTATACATCGATGAATCGAATCGTATAGAATGGAATAGTCAGTCTGTAAGAATAATAATAATAATTTGGTAATATAATAACTCGGTTCCACTAATTTTGGTTTCGGATTCGCGGAGCAATGTTTCGAAATAAATTGCTTATACCTAGCCCAATATAATCGGTAAACAGAAGGTACGATTCCCCCAGCCAGATGATGGATCAACGACCTGAAGAAGGTAGCTGGAGTAGACTGAATGCGGAAGGTAGAAGACCGGGTGCTATGGCGCAAATTGGGAGAAGCCTATATCTAGCAGTGGACTAAAATAGGCTAATTGACTTGATTGACTAGCCCGGTATTGTTTTTATTTATAAACTAGCAGCCCGCCCGGCTTCGCACGGGTAGCAGAGACATCTTCAACAATCATCAACATATTTCAATCAATTTACACAAAATCTTAACAAATTATACAACTAAACCTTCCTCATGAATCACTCTGTCTATTAGTTAAAACCGCATGAAAATCCGTTTATTTATTTGTGTGATTTTGGGTACAATAGTTCTTAAGATATTACAATATTAAGTGAATCTCCAAAATCTGCCTGGCGGCTTACACATTTTTTATTACAAATTATATAGCATTTCTTACACTAATAACATTTAAACTCAAATTACATGCACGACAATATGATTAATGATCCAGATTAAGTTAATTATATATATATTATGTCACAATATTATCATTTAAGAAACTGTCTATGGTGTAGTAACTTTTATCAATGAGCATTTTTCTTAGCTTTAATTTAAATTGAACTATGTCCATATCCTTTATGTGATCAGATATTTTATTATATATTTTTGGTCCCATACAAAATATGCTTTTATGCATTTAAGCAACGTTCAGTAGTTTTTCAGTGATATGTAGTGATGATTAATAAGAGATTACAAAATGAGAAAATGTATGTGAATGACCCCTGAAAGGGTAAAATGTTAGCTAAGATTGCCATTTTAGATATAAATATTTTTTTTTATGCAAATTTAAAAAGTACCTATACCGAAACTCTGATCTTAAATGAGTGCGTTCAAACAAACTCTTAAGCTTTATAGTATTTATATATATTACTAGCAGCGCCCCGCGGTTTTACCCGAGTAAGTCACGATCCCGTGGGAATATCGGGATAAAAAGTAGCCTATATGTTAATCCAGGTCTCCAGCTATCTACGTACTAAGTTTCATCGCAATCGGTTCAGTAGTTTTGGCGTGAAAGAGTAACAAACATCCATACATCCATACTCACAAACTTTCACGTTTATAATATTAGTAGGATGTATAAATGTATGAATATCCAGCGTACGTGATATACCATTGTGAATTGACTTGGCCTACTTTGTCTTTAACAATAACCTCTCAAAATATCGCGACACACGAATACGAATAAAGAACTTCCTTTATTTCTGACACCATATAAGTAAGTTTAGTACATAATAATATATTACCCCAACAGATAATTCCTTTGTTTAGTATTCCACCGATCATAACTGCCGTTGTATGACACAGATCTGCTCATAAGGTCGCAGCGTTACGCATTCGCGTCACGCTGAACGATCATTGGAGCCGATCAATGATCGTTAGCGCAATGCTCAATGTATTTATTATAGCATATAGAGTAGGGCTGTCCTGTCACATATCTGATACTTGTAATGCACTTCGGTCGATGTCTATCGGGGTTCGGTAATCTAACGTTTCCATAGATTGACATTATTTCTTTATTAGGTTAACTCCCAGCATATACGTGGGAGAGCCATGCTTCGGCACGTATGGGCCGGCTCGACTCCGCTCGATACCACGGCCTCACAGAAAACCAGTAGTGAAGTAATGATTGCATTGCATTTCGCCGCGTGAGTGAGGTTACCGGAGCCCCTAACCCTTCCCTCTTCCCACTCTTCCCCCCTCCCCCTCTTCTCCTACTCCCACCTTAAAGGGCGGCAACGCACTTGTGACTCTTGGGTTGCGGGTGCCCGAAGCATGGCTCTCCCACGTTAAAAAGGTCTTCAGGGCTCATTAATGGTTACGTTTAAAATAAAATATCTTCATCATTCATTATCTACATAAACTTGACCAATGAAACATTATACTACGCATTAGAACTATTGTCCCATTTGCTAATTATTATAAAACAAGCAACCCGCCCCGGCTTCGCATGGGCACATATTAGACACTTAAACCTTCCTCATGAATCACTCTGTCTATTAGTGAAAACCGCATGAAAATCCGTTCAGTAGTTTTTCAGTTTATCATGAACAAACAGACAGACGCAGCGGGGGACTTTGTTTTATAGTATGTAGTAAATAACGGGTTGGAAGTTGTATGTCTGGGTGAGATGGAGAGTCCATTGAACATCTGGTCATACGATAGAGAAAAGGCAGAAGATGCAGCATAGATCCCCGATGTGATGAACCGACCAGAATAACGCTGAAGAGTCGATGATTGTCACTTAATACTTTCGGAAACCGTGTCTACGACCACTCTAACAAGAGTGTTCCCTTAATGATGAAGATTCGGAGAATTTAAAATCATCATCATCATTATCATCTGCCTACCTTTCTCACATTTTTATTTAGAGCCGGCGCTATATATTCTCTTCTTCAGTTTACTCTATCATTTGCCATTTCATTGCTTACTCTCTTTGTACCCATATCCTATTTCACGTGAAAAATAAAAAAATCAGTCTAGCCTAAAACCTATAAAGACTGGACATCATCATATTTGTGAATTTAACAAGTTATGAAATTAATAAAATGACACATTACTGTCATATGCGCTCATTTCTTACAATTCCGTAAATAGTACAAGAGTGACCAAAAGTCACGGTGACCGAAGTGTCAGTGTCAAGCATTGATTCTTTTATCTATGGTGTCAAGTCACCTGTGCGCACTCTTCGCATCCGCTTTTTTTTAAGTAAAACTTTTTTAGCATCGTTGTGATTTGAAATTCGACGAAACGAAAAAGCGACAGTAAAAAGAGACAAACATATTCATAAATAGGATTTAGCCTGCGAGAGAATGAGATAGAATATAAGTATCAGTGTCTCCTACAATCTTTGTATTTGCGTGCGTACTACCAAGCCTTCAGAAAATGCGTGAATGTCAACGTGTTGTTATTTTTGTGCATTTGCGTTTGTTAATTATTTAACCCATATCTGTGTTCATTTGACCAATGACTTTCAAAATTTAATTTAAAATTAAATTGATTAACATTAGTAAATTATGTGTGTTGTTTTTAAATTTTATTTCTCATTCTCTCGTAGGCTACTTTTCTGAAGTTTCACTTCTGCCATGTGGGAATTGCACACACACACTTTTTTTTTTGTTTACGCAATTGTTATGCGTTTCGATCGTGAGGTGAAAACGTTTGTAGTCATTGTTGTAACAGTAAATAATAGTGTAATATAAAACCTGAGGTTATGACGATCTAATAAGTATGGACATAATGCAGCTTGACCGTTACTGTATGACCCGACCCAATCTATTTCAGACCATTCCAAGCCATAAATAGGTTAACTTGTTAAATTTCTCATGCAATTTAATATCATTGGATTAAAAAAAATGTTTTTTTGAAAATGGTACTCTGGATTGTAGAATAGACTTTTAAGTCTGTCGTTTGTTTTTTTCTTTCAGGTGCCTTTTCTATTGATTTTAGCTCTATATTTATAGCCTATTATTTTTTGTACAATCGACGGAAATCAACGTTACAAAATAATTAATTAAAACTACCTATTCAAATGATTCCTCTCAAGGACGTTTTACGTAAAGGTTGACCGGCTGCAAGTATTACCAAAAATAACATTGATGCTTTGCATATGTAAATGTCCTGCTCCATAAATTATAAGAACTCGGCTACAGGCTGATATCCTAATTGCCACAGATTAAATCATAGAATACCTATTATCCACACACGACAAACATAAGGAAATACATTTAATATAATACTTATTATTAATGCAAATTTATTACTTACGTATATTGCATTTAGAATTGCATATATCTGAACACATAGTCAAAGGGTCAGTCATAAAGTTTACCGACGGATCTTGATTGGAATTATTAATTAGGTACATAGGGAAGTAATTAACCTGATATAGATATTAAAAAAATATCGTGTTATGCATTTAAATTCGTTTTATTAGAAGTCAGTAGTACAACGTGTAATGTAAAATATTATTAAAACTTTTTTTAAGCCCCGACGTAAAAATGAGGGATGTTATAAGTTTAACACCTGTATTTGTCTTTGGCATCACAGGTCCTAAACGGATAAACAAATTTTAACTTCATTTTATTTCTTAAAAAGGTGACATGATCGAGAATGTTCTTAGCTCAATCGCTGACGGGTTTTTTGAGTCGGGGATATTTTAAATTTTTAATTTCTACTTCTTACAAGTTACAGTTTTTTTCTATAGTATAAAACAACCGTCCAAAAGCTAGGCTGAAAAAAAAATTATTAAAAAATAAAAAAAAAGGTTTTACGTGAATCGTCATTAGAACAAAACGTGTGTTCCAAATTTCAGCTTCAGTGGAAATGGGTAGATTGCAAAATTCCAGGACATACATACACGAGACGTAAAATAAAAGCTTTTAAAAGCGCGCCAAAAGTTTTGACTTCCAATCAAGCATCTTTAGATATATCCTATGAGAAAACTACAATCTAAAACGTTACTGGACCATAATAACATACTTTGAACGCGCGATGATTTGAGGACAACTACCATTTAACTGGTCGAGGTTAACTTCTATTAACGAGTGCTTTTAAACTGAAAGTGACAACAAACTAAAGGCATATTTTCCAACGAGACAAATAAAATACCTATAGGAAGTTTGCAAAGCATCTCTCGGTTCGTAATCGAATCTCGGTTTTTCTCGATTGGTTCCAATTAAAAACTTGAATGAATATTATCATGGTACGGTATGTTGACTGCAAACAGTAAAGAATGACGCATGGTATGTATCATTGATAGTTTGAATGTTTTTACGTAACTACGACATTATAACTTTTCCGCTATACGAGAGTACAATAAATATCTTCTCTTTAGGTCAGCTGCTTGTAAGATGTATAATATTCATAAGAGTTCTTTTTTGTCTTGCTATTGAATAGAGAAAATATTTAATAGCAAGTGCTTATGATTCTAGAATAAGTACACCGTAGGTTTTTTTTAAAGACTACACTACAGCCATGTTAAATACTATACAGCATTTCGCTGGAAACTTCAAAATCGCAGAGTTAAAACTAGATTTTAATGTGATATGTAAAGATTTTAAATTTGATATATTTGACTTGCATTGCTTGTGTGTTGATCAAATATTTCAATGTCGTTCGTCTATGAACAGAAAGTCACCGAAAAAAGTACATCTTGAGTTTATGTTTTTTGTTTTAAATATTATTAACACTTGCCGTAAACCGTTAAGAATACATAGGTACAAAATCCGTATTATGAAAAACGTAATGAATAACATAAATGCTTCCTTCCTATCACATAATATACCTACCTACATATATATTACCCATCATAAATAATGTCATATTAACCTACTTGTCATTACTGTCAAAAATTACAGAAATGTCAGTAACCATAGAGTAAAAACAATTTTGTCAGCCCTAATATAGTTGACAGGTGACACTGACAGTGATGATGGTCAAAATTCGAAATGAGCCACCCGTACGATGCCCTCGACTCTTCAAAAGATTAGCACTTCTATAAGGTCGCTCTATAATAAATAAATGTCAAGAATGTTTTCATTGTGCTTCTTTACTGTTATAATGTATACATACATAACGTGATTTGGCTAAACAGTATGTGGTACTAAATGACTTGTCACTTTAAAACACTAGTCATTGTCAGAAATGCTTATAATTAAGTGCTCTGTGATGGACGATTACTTAAGCATCTTTTGAATATATACACATTGACATATATAGAGGAAAGCAAAAAAATTATAGTTTACCAAAATGAAAGCTTTATTTATGTTAATAATACTTTTATTAAAGTAGACTTAGTTAAGTTAACTTTTTAAAATAAAGAAACTTAAAATTCGTTTCAAAAAAACAAATTACTGACAGTTATCTCTTATTGATGGAATGTGAGGAAACGGCCAACTCAACTTATCATATTGAATACCAAAACTTTATCAAATGGCTGATTTCTTCAACTTCAACACATACACAAGTGGGCACACTCAGTATCGTGTGTTACTTCCTCTCGCTGTCAAAACTGCCTCCATCCGTCTGGGCACACTTTTCATTAAATCGTCAATAAAACTTTGTGGAATTTGGTGCTTTTCTTCTACCGCCCTTTTCAGTTTTCTTAAGTTGGTCACTTGCTGGCATTCTATGTTTAATTTGTCTTCCCAATTTATCCTAGACATGCTCTGGGTTTCTCCTCATCCTCATCCCAAAAGAAGGTATCCCAAAACTAGGGCAGCAGTGTGGGCCCGAGCATTATAATGCATTAACAGAAAATTATCTCTTGGGTATGGAACAAATGGCATCAGAATTTTTTGTAAGATGTCCGTTTTGTATTGTGCCGCTGTCAGCGACCCATTTTCAACGATGTGAAGCTCCGTACGTGTTCCTAAACAAATTCCGCCCCATACCATCACTGACCCACACCCGTAAGCTTCTCTTCCGACAGTGTTACACTGAGCGTATCTTTCCCCTGCAAAACCTGAACTCGTCAGTAAACAATACTCTTCCCCAGTCATTGTCATTCCAATTACGGTGAGAGCGAGCGAAGTTATTC
Source organism: Callimorpha dominula (assembly GCA_949752705.1). Lineage (NCBI taxonomy): Eukaryota > Metazoa > Arthropoda > Insecta > Lepidoptera > Erebidae > Callimorpha > Callimorpha dominula. The sequence continues at coordinate 5,563,900 of OX457006.1, read as the reverse complement.
CAAGCTACGATCGCCTGTGGTAAGAAGAACCCTCGGGCAGATACAAACGCTGTTATTCCAGCTGATTTAATACTTCTTCTTATTGTTTTAGTTTCACATTGTGAAAAATAACAGACTTGGAAACTTGCAACATTTGAGCCACTTGATTGTAAGTGTAACCGTGTTCGATTAAAGTTACAGCTTTAGACACTTAAGCTACACCGGGATTCGGCATTTTCACTTAAATCTTTCAAATGGTTGTAAGTAACACCACGAAAATGAATTTCTGTGAAAAAAATGAAGTTCATTTTCTTATAATATTACTTATCACGTAGCGATAAAAAAAAAACAAATGAAACTCGTATATAAATAAAAGACGATTAAATCTCCTTTTTCAAGTTACCTAATGTTGATATAGGTGGCCAGTGTGTAAGGAGAACATGATAAACATAATCGAACCTTTTTTTTGCGTTCGTCTAGATATGTCCATGAGGAATTGTTAATTAATTAAGAAACTGTTCAGCAACCTTTCACAGTACATGAGACAATCTAAGTTTTTAAATGTTTTAATTTAATCTGTCAGTGGGACAGTCCCATTACTAGGCCAAGATTTATGTTAAATTTTCCCAAACATCGCTTAGGACCACGTCCACTCAGACTAGCCGACAAACCTTGTTATGTTTATTTACTTTGTATATAAATCTTACTCTACCCATCTCAACAGTATTCGATCAAATACTACGATATTAATATAATTATGTATTATAGACAGGTAACGTATTAGGACGCATGTGTTTTACTGTCGTATGGGTGTTTTTTCTTTCTAATCCAATGCTGAGTAACATAGTAACTGTTATAACAACCTTTAAAAGGACAGTCATTGAGTGAAAAAATACAGATTTTAATCCCAAGTTGGTTACAATCAAGTCCAACGTATTTGCAGCTCTATTTTAATGAAATAAGGTTAATATTTTTTTACATTTAAAAGTATTGGAGCATTTTGCCACTCAATCTAAGTTGAGGTTAATTGACGGAATAAAGATTTTAGATAAGCTTTTAACAACTGAAGAAACCAGGCCCCAGACTATTCTTGAAATCTGTAGTTTATATAGGAAGTTGTTAATTAACTCAATAAATTATTATTTATAGCATACTTACAGTATTTTATTATAATAACATGAGGACAATTGGGTAGTTTCCTAAACTCAAATTTATTTTTTTCTCTTAAATCAGTCATTATATGTAATGTCGTGAAATACCTACTCTTAAAATTATCGCCTGCTTAATTTTAAGGTTATAAATTTGTTTTATAATCACATCAACATTAAAAGTAAATAATTTTAAACACTAAGGTGTGACGTAATGCTTTGGTATTTCATACAAAATTGTACCAAACCTATTGTTTAGACGTTTAATAAAAATATACTGATTTCACTTGACACTAATCTAATCAATTAATACAAAGGAACCTTTAGACACAAGAGAACAGCTGTGTTTAGTATTATAAAAGAGATTATTTGACAAGCGAAGAACTCCGTCATTGTAGGAGCGGAAGAATTGAAGGTGTGAAGTGGAAGAGGTGGAAGAAGGCATAAGGAATATAGAGAAGAGTACCTTAACAATGTAGTCAAAGCACAAAGGCTACGTCGTTGATGTATTTGTAACCATCACAGTTGGTTTCGATGGGTAGACAATACATACTTGCGAAGCTTGAAAATGAACCTGATATAATTACTTAAATTACCCTCATACAATTTGATTGGCTGTAAATGTTCAAAATCATCTCAAAGTTGGAATTGAGATACATTTTTCTTTTTTTTTTTTTTAAAAGACTACTAGTAACGTGGGTCACACACACATTACTAGTATTTTTGTTAACCCCTCCAGCTAAGCTAAATGCTTGTGTTAGGAGTGGGTTCACGACTGTAGTGCACTGGGTGGGGTTCGACCCCGCAACCACTTGATCGCAAGTCCGACGCCTTAGCCATTAGCTACCGGCGCTTTATTATAGACTACTACCTACTTCCACATACAAGGTTGAAGGCAGGACAAATTAATATTTAAGTATATTCCGTTAAATAAGCATATCACTAAATTCAATCTAGAAATAATTATCTGTTTGTGACATCACTAGACATGCGTTATCTACCATAGACAATAATACTATTATAAATAACTTAACCAACACTATGTATAATTAATATATTATAATTATCTTTGCTAAATTATTACAAAGAGAAATATTGTATGTTTCAACTACTGCGCGTTTTGCAGAACAGTTTCGTAAAAGGAGGTTTGCGTTGAAAAGAACTTTTATTCAAAATAGTTAAAGGCTATTTAATTTAATTTGACAAAAAAGAGTAAAGCAAAAAAAAAAGGCAAAGTAAATCATAAAAACTTAACACGCGTGAAACTGAGCTACACGCTACATGGACATTCAACTAACAACATTAAATATCATTAAAATACTGACGCCAGGAAATGTTCTGTTAGAAAAACTAAGATAGAGATCCTTAAAATTAAATACGAGTTTTTTAAAAATACTTCGCTTTAGTTTTTATACAAATATTTTTAGTTGTTTTCGTTACGCTGTTGTTAACATCGTCACGACATCTTTAATCTGCCTTAAATTAGTTTGTGTCGCCTTCAATTCATTTGTGATACGTTTGACAATATGGCTGACACAATAAAGGAAAAATAAAAAGGACGCAAGGTCACATGATTATAGTCTAGTCAAGTTGACATTGTACCGATGTGAAAGGAATTCAGTTTAACTATATGCAACGATTTTCCTTAATTTTTTTTTTAGGTGTTAATTTCGTATATAATTTTAAGCAGCATGATTTCCTCCTTTTGGATGGTAATTTATTTTTCTGTTTTACATCAACAGCTTCTCAATACTACAAGACATAAATGTATAGTTTATATGTTGATCGACCCTCGCTGTTTGTTGAGAAATGGATAGAAAACGAAGTATGCCAATATAACGGTAAAAAAGACAGTAAAAACTCTCTGATCTAAAAAACATCCTAGTACCTGTAACCAACTGGTCGAAAAGCAATAATTTATATATAAATAAAACTAAATAAAATGAAGATAATCCAGTTTCTAACCGACATACCTGGTCTATATCACAGGACCTATATAAAGCTTGATATCTTGTTCTTAAATGTTGTTGATCTAATAATAAAGCTTTCAAAATTAAAAATAATAATATTCGGTAGCTAATTATAATCAGAGGACACTCTGTATACAGCTGCAAAGAGCTTTTTCTAACAATTTAACATCTTACTATACTACCAGCAATCCTTGAGAGTTTCCACACGAATAATTAAAGCTTTATAATTAACTTTGAAAAGTATCTAACCGACTTAAAGGTGCCTTAATCATGATAAAAATAAGCTCATCATCAGATCTTTACAATATTTAAATGGGACTATTTCGGAATAAACCTCTTTCGAACAAAAAAAGAGTTTTGCGAATTCGTCTATATATGACACAGAATAGAAAGATATAGGATATATGACGGAGTTATGACCGAACACACAAAAAACAAATAAACATTCAAATTGAGAACGTCCTCCTTTTTGAAGTCAGTTAAAAAAACACTACCCAACTTTTATGGAACTGTGGCGACTTCCACATACAGCAACAAGAAACATCTAAAACCTACTAATCCTGAATCGCGCTCTGAGAGTTCTCGCGCCGATTAGTATATATACAACTTCCCAACATCAACCGTAGGGCCGCGGTCCGCCAGGCATGATCACCTCGCCTGGTCGGAGGATCCTCCCTTTGTGTTGGAGGAACATGACACTCGTTCCTCCACAGTGGTGACCCCGACGTGATTGGAAGCAGCCTTCATGAAGCAGATCTTCAGCATCATCATCGCCACCATCGTATACACTCCTACAGCAATGAGCGGTAATCAAGTCTCAGAAAGCCAGCATCCTCGGCCTCAACAGGGATACCACACGCCTGCAGCGACCGCTCCAGCCTGGTTACCCCTACGGCCTCATCAGCGTCTAGGCACAGCACACTGCCCCTACGGTCCACGTAAGAAGAGCATCTCTCTCCCGTCTACGCAGCAGCCAGCCACTACGCAGCAATATATATTATTATCATATCATATCATAATATATTTGTAAGTACTTGAATTCTATGTAATGTTCGCAAACACAACAATGTATGTAGTTTTGCGCTCAAACCGCCATAATAACATATACACCGACTGTGCCGAAATAAAGAATTGATCTGTTTAACAAAAACTTCTATTGAATAGCCATTTGAACACAACAAATTACTTAGTATCTACAAAAGAAGTTTTTTTAATGACCATGACATATAACACGCCTTGCACCAATGAATAATTGTGTATTGAAATAATATAAAAAATAATATAATAATTTTCAACTTTAGTCATTTTAGATGTATAAATATCAATGTTTATAAACAATTTATGCACTAAAACAGCTGATTATAATTATTTATTTTAATGACATTCATTTCTGACAGTATTCTGATGAATAAAAAGTACAGAGAATTTATAATTTAACGGTACTTATGTAGGTGTACACCGACGTGACAGGTTGCTTTGGCCCTTGATAAATGACCCCTGTTAGGTTCGAAAGCAATTAGTACTCCTCGAAACACACACGTGAATAATATCACTCCCGGAAGTTTATATTCCAATATAATTATGTGACCACATACCACATTCGTAAAAAAATGAAAAAAAATTGTTTATTTAATTTTATTATCGGTATGTTATTATAGGTTGAATATGGTAATAAATCCCACTAATATTATAAACGTGAAAGTTTGTGAGGATGTATGGATGTGTGGATGTATAGATGTATGGATGTATGGATGTTTGTTACTCTTTCACGCCAAAACTAAACCGATTGCGATGAAACATGGTATGTAGATAGCTGGAGACCTGGTTTAACATATAGGTCACTTTTTATAGCGATATTCCCACGGGATCGGGACTTACGCGGGTGAAACCGCGAGGCGATGCTAGTAGAAAATAAATATGGCATATTGATTGATTTGCATATCGTGTTTTCTTTTTCACCCACTTAAGAACACTCTCGAATAAATCTCCATTCAAACAAAAAAACAACTTAATCAAAATCGGTCCGTCGGTTAAGAAGCTATAATGCCACAGACATATATATACACATCCTATACAGATACATTCAGTAAACTTATAACACCCCTTCTTTTTTGCACCGGAGGTTAAAAATAGAGCTTTGGAGTAGGCCACTAAACGTGTTAATCGCTGAAACCTTCCCGAGTGTTGACATTTCAATTTAAAATTTTGAACAGCATCTGCACTACATGCTATAAATTACCTCCTCTTAGTAATCCTCCCTCTACCTCTTAATAATGAGTATTCAACGCTAACATATTTGCCTCCATTGATGATGTTATAAATTATACAATCAGTGACATTGTTTTTTGATAATAAATTTAATTTTTATTTGCGTAGAGCAGGCTGATTTACCGCAATTTATTAGCGAAACTGATCAGGCTCACAATAAGTATATTACTGTTACCGTTACCTGATCGGGTAAATAAGATCCTTGGTCCCGATACAACATAATGTGTTTGATAATACGCTCGCCAGGCTAAGGTAGCGAACGTGTCTTTCTTTTAACCTCAGAGTATCCCTTTGATAAAAACAGTGTGATGCTTATTGTCAGCCTTACCCCTCATAACAGCTTGTAGAAAGAAATACCTTAAGAACTATTTTAAGTAGGGTCTGAACAACTATTAACACAATGAGACCTACCTACCTACTTCCTACCAGTTGACCTTTGTAATGTAAATGTGTCCTTTAGACCAGGAGCAAAACTTTTCGTACCACTACAGTGTACAGTCTCTATACTGTGCTAAGATACTACGATTCACTCTCTGGTGAAGAGCGATGACGCAGCAGCTATCTGCTTTATGGGAAGGTAGTCACGTCTTTCGAGGGTCCAGGGAGTTCCTTCCTAGGTTATACCTTAGCCCCCGGCCATAGTCACCCGTGACGGAACACCGTGTGGATTTAGTCGGTTCGATTCCGACATAACCACGATTCTGTCAGGCTAACAGATCACCTAGGGTTCCATCTTCTCGTTCAACAAGTAGTTCCGAGAGTTCCGTTTTTGAGAAAACGCACTTTCTCGCATGTTATATAAGGCTGCAGAAATAGATGGATATATTGTTTACACTTTATTTCCTTCGCTTTCTTTAACATTATGTCACACACGAATTAATAAAGCGAAAGTTAAAAATTGCGAATATTAGGTGAAAGTCTAATTATAAAAGATGGTGTTGACATCCGTATGACCAGTGACATAATCGGCCAAAAGCATGCTAAAATTGCTGTGAATAAATATTAAATACATATATAACAATACAAATATATTAAATGTTACAGTAATTCTCATGTTTGTCTGAATTGACCGTCAATTCTTTATAACACATGATTAGTATTAAGTACTACTAGAGTAAACCGCGCACAAAGAGGTTTGAATAACAATAATAATAACTTGACATATCTCACACACGGCTGTCTGATCCCAAACTAGGCAGAGCTTGTACTACGACAGACTGCCGATAAACATACTCATACATTTCTAAATACATATACATATTATATAAATAACATCCAGACTCGGAACAAATGATCATAGTCATTACACAATTATTTGTCCTGAGTGGGAATCGGACCCACGACCTCTGGCTCAGCAGTTAGGATCAATAATCACTAGACCGACAGGCCAGTCAATATTATATTATTATTATTAAAATACCTTGAAACTATTATAGTAAAAACGCTTAAAACTCTTCAAAAAGGATTGAAATTAGATTACATCACAGTTAAATTTACCGTTTCTTAGGACTTAAGTAAAATTTTAATTGAATTAAATTTGTCAATCAGTCATCAATTTGTTGGGAACGGAAGCTCTCAAATAGTTATCTACTTACTGTATTAGTATCGGGCACTAAGAATAGTAGGTGCAGTGAATCATTGATTGCACAGTATTTCAAAGAAAAAAACACATTTAGAATACAAATTGTATTTCTATTACTAGCTGACACGCGCAACTTTGTCTGCGTTTGTAAATTTTCTCCGTTTTTCCGACATTTTTCATCGATGCTCCGCTATATAGCTGTCCTCGATAAATGGTCTATTCAACACTAAATTTTCAAAATCGTATCAGTACTATCGGGGATTACCCCGAATATCCAAACTCACAAACTTTACCTCTTTATAATAATATTAGTATAGATTATACATACGTACACACATGCTTGTACCCCAGAACAAAACTCAAAACTCGACGAATAAGGTACTTCGGTGACCACTTCACCACAGCGCGTGCTAACAATGATTTATGTATTTTTTTTTATTTGCAACTATTATTTAATGTTAACGCAGTGCGATCTATTCTATACAAAAAACTTTTAAACTGTAAAACTGACAAATCCATTGTACATTCAAGTAATGCATGAAACAACTTTCAGTCGGAGAATTCTAGAACCTTACTTGAGTACGCATATTTTAAGAATTACATGAGTATCGTCAGTGTGTATGTAATCACAGGTATTATATTATACAGTGCTTAAGTGTCAACCCAATGTTTTGTGAATCACTTGAGTATTGTATTGTTAATCTCTACTATAGAATCGTTCCATTTGATTGGAGCTTGGGACATGTGGATAGGTTTGTAATAATGTAATTAATTAGAGATTCCTTACTGATACACTAATTAGTTATACATACTGGTTGAACACGAAATTTGTTTCAGGATCTGTAATACGAGACTGAAGTATAAAATAAATTACTCTAAAACGACTAAACTGTAAAGTTGAAAATAACATGGAGTATTATTGTGTAAGAACACACAAAATTTAAGTAACTACGAGTGTAAAACATTACGTATTCTTAGAAACGAATATTAACATTAAATAAGTACCTAATTACACAAATGTTTTTTTGCAAACATTATATATATATTGAGGTTTTTAATGTAGTGTTTTGTGCTTAATGTTTTAAAGTTGTAGGAAGTAATAACCACATATTGCACAAACTCTGCATCTTACTGTTTCATTTTACATACTCATTAGACGAAAAGACTGGAGCTCTTAATAACTACAATTATCCCATACAGGAGACGGATATTTTTAAAAATATATTTATATTTCAGTATTATTTCCACACGCCAAAATAACTACACCAATTATAATTGCAAAATAAGAAATACAACAACGATGTAATTAAGATTTTCACATCTTATTCAACCGTATATATAAACAAATGGGACATAATTGTAATGGCAGTCCATTATCCTGTTAACCACGGTTAGCGACTTCTTGATCACCATACAGTATGTCACTTTGAACCATCTTTATTGAAGGTTACATGCAGATTGTGATTCTTCTTTTTTATAACTAAATTTGCAGTTAGCGGCGGCGCCTTTGAACCATTTGTACGTTGCCATACTAAACAAAAATATACCGACGAACAATGTGGTGCCTAATAGCGAAGCGCCAGGTCACCTCACCCTTGACAAAGAGCACGTGTTGGGACTTGTGTTGTATGTTGTGTTTCGCCGAGTGAGTGAGGTTATAGTTTATATCCCTGAAATAAACTGCATCTTCACAAGTCCAAAAATGCACAATAGGACTTGAAGACGAAGTAGAATCATTATTTTCTAGGATGGAATGCGCTTTTATATTATTTCACACAATTTTCGTAACGTCTGGTCCATAATCTACTAATTACTACTACTAATTTCTGGTTAAGAGCATACGAACTGAGTAAGAAGGTTATCATACATGATCAATCATCTTTATCTATGCAAAAGCGTCAGGCACCATTGGGTTTCACGTGCACTATAAAACATGTCATGTGTATTTCATTCTGTCTAACTTTACCAGTTTCGGTTTTAAGAATGTACTAAACCACCATCTACTCCAAATTATTTACCTAAACTAGTGGTAGCTCGGAGATCAAAATTTGTTTATGCATTTTACGCAAAAATAATATATTTCAGATCTGTAAGTCTGTAAGTGACTTTAGTAATTTAAATTTAAAAAAGAAAAAAATAACTACGTTAATTGACTGGATGCTAAAAAAATTTAAGATGGGTTGTTTCTACAAAAACCTCTTTATAATTAGTCTTTAATTTTACAATCATTTTAGACACAGGTCAGTCTTGTTTTCAGCACGATTGTTCGAATTTTACCGATTCTGTCTTTTTTTTCTTAAAGTCTAAGAATCAGGTACCTACGTAAAGTACATGAATGTGTAAATTTGCAGTTTTACTAGCTTTATTTGAAATAAGGGTTAGGAGACCTGAGATAAGACACCTATTTGAAGTTAGAGCAGGATATTGCACCACTATGGGCAACAGAGTTGATTACACGGGTTACATATCTTCTCCTTCAACGGGACATTACCGCTAAATGTTCCACTGTAACTGTAGCGATCGTGACCGAGATTTTGGACCTAGTATATCTATCTATCTTACCAGAAGTTGCTCTATACTCCTAGACCTAAAACTAACATTTACCTAGCAACAGACGAGAACAATAGCTCTTTCGGTCTATTAGAACAAAAAAAAATCAAGCTTGAGCATGTTTTCGTAAAGTACATTTCTGAGAAAAACTATATAACGACTTTTTGTTTTAAAACTTTATGAAATGTATCACTGGCTCTGTGGTTGTATGCGCTGACTGACAGCTACACGTAGGCACGCAGACCGCATCATGTGTCACAGCAATACAATCCTTATAGTTCTACAGCTATTTGGATTAGCTTAGCAAGTCGCAAGAATATTTACATTATGTAACTAAAGGCAATAAACATAATTACTGTCTGTAAGAAATCATAATCATAATTGAATTAATCTTCTATTCATATATGAAACCGCTTCATATGACAAACGAGTATCAATTAAGATAATTGCGGTCATTGTAACCTTGTGGTTAAAAATTAATCTTTTCTAGATCTGATAATTGTTAAATTACAAGATTATCTCGGTTATTACAATTGTATGAGAGTTCAAGAAAATTTGTATTATTTTCCCACCTGATCTGATATTAGAAGACACGACCTGTCCCTTGAGAATTATGCTGATTACTTATGTGATTCGCACATGTGAGTTTGCTCATTACAGCGAAAGGATTGAATTAAAATTCTATTCGCGTAAATTGCTGATGTGTCTACCTCAAATGTCAAAAAATTGTTAAAAATAAATAATAAAATCTTGATACATCTTACACACGGTCGTTTGATCCCAAACTGGTAAAGCTTGTACTATGGTAACCAGACTGCTGATAAACATACTTATATATTACTAAATACGTACATATTATAGATAAATGACACCCAGACACAGAACAACTGACAATGCTCATCACACGTTCAAGTTAATGTTATAAGGCCTGCAATTTTTAGATACTGTTGTCGCTAATTGTATCTGAACTGTTTAAGGTGTGAGCGGAGACGGCTTTCTAAGCTACTTTCTTAGATCTTTAGCAGTTGGCAACACTGGTTTGTACAAGGCATGACAAACGCAGGAGTTGACTAGGTACCTACATCTTGCATGATTATTTAAATACGTCAAGCAATCAATATCATTTTAAATTCATTTTACTTTTTAACCGACTTCAAAAAGGAAGGAGGTTCTGAATATGACTGTATTTTTTTTTATGTTTGTTACCTCAGAACTTTCGACTGGGTGAACCGATTTTGATGATTCTTTTTATTTGAAAGCTGGTGCTTTCCGTGTGATCCCATTTCAATTTGGTCCAGTTCGGACAATGTCATTATTCATGAGAAAACCATGTAAGTCTTTTATGGAATGGTTTTTTTTTTACGTCGGTTTTTTAAATAATTGCTTCGCCTTGGCCTGCCACGCCTCGATGTTAATGATAGAGGGTAGAGGTTCGGACTTCCCGGCCACAGCCACTTCGAGTTGCAGGTATGTGTAATGTGACCCTAACCTGTTGCAGCTATGGCTTACTCTTCCCAATCCATCTGTATAAGCAATATCCCTTTTCTTCCGTTGTCTTCCTTCTTACCTACCTTTCGACAGGCCAGGTCCACTCCGCAGAGTAGGTATAAAGCTACAAGTACACGGCGCGGCGGCGATGTCGACTAAACGTGCCAAAATTCACTGGGATACCGCGCGCCGGCCGGGCCGCACGTTATTTCGATGCTTACTCACGCTCTACGTCGATCCTCTGACCGTATCTATACTTAAGTTTATGAGATTTACATAACTGTAGGTAATTAGCGCTGTGCGGCCTAAATTGCGACTTTATTGTGTCGGTGCAAGAGTCGCTATTTATTTAAATGATTCTGTACCTGATAATCTATTATAGAGTGCATCTATGCACTCTGTGCTTTCGATTTCAATATACTCTTAGTTTTTAATTCCCAAAGTGCCCGGTTGATAATAGGCTTTTCTTATATATTTTATAGTTAGTAAAATGTCGGTACTTAAAATGCCTCCGCCTACCTCACTACAATTTTTTCACAATTCACAACTATCAATAGAAACTTCTAACAATGGATATTTTTGCAGGTAATTTCAATACAATGCTTTTATACGAAGCAACACATTTTCCACGGCTAATTGACACTATTCATCTTAATATAGACGTAATAGTACAAGTTTTGTACACATACTATCATGAGTATATGTAACCGACCTCCAAAACGAGAAGTTTAACAAGAAGAATTAAGATTAAGTGACGTATTTTGACATAATGTCTGCGACTGCTCGGAGTCTTTATTCCCGCGTTTATCGGAATGTTGGTCTGACATGAGGGTATTTCCGAAATCACTGCACGTTAATGTCCAGTACAGGAATCTTTACTACTAGACTACAAAATCACCGATGATGCTTACAATAATTTAGGATTAAAAATTAAACTTACAATCACATGGAATGCAGTGAGAAAAGGTGTCATGCGACCGACCGTTCCACTGTTCTCTTATAACTGGAGCAGGTCATTGTCGGTCATACCTAAAACTCGTACTGGCTGTTGTAGGGAAGTCCAAGCTCGCTAACTACCCCCTATAAATACTTACAAACAATTGGTTTATATTTAAAATTTTATTGTTAGGATTTCCAACTCACAAAACCAATTTAACAGTAAATATTACCCCGGACACAAGAATAATACTTTGATCACTTTGAAAAAAGATATGCTTAAACTTGTTAGGTATTTGTCTCAATAAATAAGCTCGTGAACAGAATTTAAAAATAAATACATAAAAGTTAATGTTCAAAGGTGTTTATAAATTACTTATACCTACAGTCTTATTTAAACCCGTATCGAACATATTAAAATGAAACAAGCTTTTCCTATTTATTCGTTTTTAACCGGTCTTGAAAGTGTTTTATAAATGATCTACAACAAAATAACAAAAAGGCGTCTAATACCTACGTAAATTGTTTTGATGATTTTAAATTACATCGTCCGCGAATGCGGTAAACAGGCGATAACCATATCCATCAGTGATACGAAAAGTCAAAGCAAATGAAATCATTTAAACTTACGATACACGAGTCTTGAATAAAGTTGCTGAGTACATAAGTTGTATTTCGCCATGTTCTACCCTCGAGAGTCATGCAAAAAATGCGGCCAAAATATATATTTGGAACATAAAACGAATAATCTTTAAAATTTCCTACACAACATTCTATTAATATGTAAATGTCATTGGGTGAACTGACCTTGGTGATCGTAGTAAAGGTAAAAACAACAATCGTTTTTCATATTAAAATAATAATCTTTAATAGTTTTTGAAAATCGTTTTGATATATTATAATGAAAATATAGGTACAGGTTGACTTGAGAACCTCGATCTCCTTTTTTTCGTCGGTTAGAAGTTATAAAGGGTGGACTCGGCTTTTAAAAACAAAATCTGTGTTTAAAGGGGGACTTAATAGTAATATAATTTAACATTACTAATGTGTTTTTTTTTAAGTCTCACCAACTATGCTAGTACCTGTCTACCCTAAATTGATTTTCATGATTTAAAAGCTTTTGCCAAGAGTGAGTTAATGTCGTCACCAAGTCTTCTATGTAGATTTTGAAGTAATTAATATTAATTACTTCAAAATCTACATAGAAGAAATCTACATAGAAGTACAAGGATCTATTTAACTTACCTATATAGACATATAGGTAAGTTAAATAGATCCTTGTACTAAATTAACTAACCGTAAAAGATTCTTCGTCGAGACAATCAGTCCCTTTTGTTTATAATCAAGGAAATAGTTTCATGTTCACCTCACTAAAAACGTGATCTACGCAGACCTCCACAGAATACAAATGTCAAATTCTTTATTATCTATTTTGAGATCTGCTGTTTTTAATCTGCACACGAGAAAACATGCTCGTTTGTAAAAGGAAACAATGAAATGTGTAAAATAAGGTTTGAGTATAAAGAACATGTCTATTAGTACTTGACTAAAAGTGCTTGACAATCGCAAGACCTGTAATATTAACCGTTTTGTTAGACTAGTCGGTCGAGTATCTACTCGCCCGACTAGTAACCTATTTACTTAAACGGATACTTAGGTACAAAATAATTAAACACGGCATAGAGCAAGATGAAGTGGTGGATTAAAACCTTATAACATCTTTAACATCAAACCTATTGTCATGAGAAGCGGATGAGCCTCGGTGAGGATGAAAAATCAAGCAGGTCCAAATTGAATGAACATAGTTTTTTCTCTTATTTATTTGTTGATTAGGATTGCCAACAAAAGGGGCTCGTGGCTAAGTGGTAACTGAGTAGGTTGCACAGTACAAGATTGAGTAATGCTAGCCAGGTCAGTCTTAGGATTGGTGACCATTCTTAACACATTGAGACCCCTCCGTGCTTCGAAGAACACGTTAAGCCGTCGGTCCTAGTTGCCATACGAACATCTGTGGCATTAATTACGGGTAGTTAGCACCCTAAAAAGTCCGACAACCTGGTTTAACTACAGAACTTCGATATCGCCTATTCGGTCTGATGGCAGTCGCTTTACGTAAAATATCGAAATACGGCCGTATCGTAGTTAGACTGAAAGCCTTAGTAAAAAACTTAGTTGGGAAACTAAAGTAAGAAACGAATTATGTAAAAGCACTCTTCGATGTAAAAATAGTTATAACGCATGTCAAATAAAAAAATCAAATTTAAAGTTTTGGCTACTTGAAAAGTGTTTTTACACCATAAATGATTTTTTAATTGTAAAACCTAAAGGCGCGGCGGATAATGATTGCCAATAAATGATACACATAACTAATATGACAAAAAAAAAATACAAATAAATGCATTGTGCTCACTTAATTACAGGCAACCACAACACATTTAAAAATCCGTTGTTATACATGATGATTTAGTAAGGAATTATAGAATCATAACGTTTAGCAGAAGGAGGGAATACATGGAATAAGGAATTGGTAGAAATAATAATGAATAATGAATCCATATGCGGTTGAGAAAGTCGATATTAATCTTTCTGGCACACCACTGGAATGTACATAGGATAGGAGTGTCGATTGCACTTCATTTTGCGTTTTATGTTTACAACTAATATTATACCTAATATTTAAGTGGGTACTCACCTATAAAGAAGGTTCTAACTGTTCAATACTATTGAAAATTGTGAGGAATATACAAATTATCTACCTATACAATCCGGTTGTGTAATTTTATGTCCTTAAAGTCTCTTATATAATAATAGCTGCTATATTACTGCATAATATAATCATATAATTGGTGATAAATAACGACTGGTGTTCTTGTTTCCATGAAGTAAATTTAATGTTAAGTTTAAAATATTATGTTAAAGTTATGCTAAAACCTTATTATTAGGTATCTCAGTCGCATTGCGAGACGTTTTTTATTAATTTACTTATTCTAAAAAACTAAATGACCAAACATTTTAACATATCTTTAAATTGCTCCTCTATGTAATGGCAGATAATAAATAATGTTTCTTAAAGATACCGTAAAGTATATTTCCGTAATATAGGTTTGATGCTGTCCGTTTGACTTTATGTCATTTACCGACATAGAAAAAAATACATTTTGAAGTCAGTTTACATTACTATCAATTATGTATGATAATTAAAAAAATATATGGATAAGTTAAATACGCCCAAAAGTGTCACACAAGTCATGAATTAAAAAATATACGGATAAGTTAAATACGTCACACAAGTCATGAATTAAAAATATAAGGATAAGTTAAATACGCCCAAAAGTGTCACACAAGTCATGAATTAAAAAATATACGGATAAATTAAATACGTCACACAAGTCATGAATTTAAAAATATACGGATAAGTTAAATACCAAAAGTGTCACCACTTATGTAAACTAAACCAGTTTCATACTATACGTTAAATCATTCATTATTTTCACTGCTTATCAGCAAAATTAAAGTTTTAATTTAGATGTTATATTTCTATATTATTTAGGTTTCCGTTCCTCAAAAGGAAAAAAAAGGAAGCCTTATGGGATCACTTTGTTGTCCGTCTGTCTGTCTGTATGTCAGAAACCCGTGGACGCATCAAGTTGAAATTAATACCAAATACTTATGTCTGCGGTCTCTTGAAGCTGTAAAAATCAATTTTCTAAGTAAACGCAATCAAAAGATACGGCCATTTAAGCCTTAGATTTAACCAAATTGAAAAAAATCGCAGGTAAATCAAAACCTATAGGGCACTTCCTATTGACCTAGAATCATGAAATTTTGTAAGAAGCAAGGTCTGATAGCACACATATAGAATATATGAATAATTTGTTTTTATATCACACAAAAAGAATGTTTTTGTGATAACAAACTTATATTTTGCGGTTGGAATTTGTCTTTCGGAAAAGACGGGCAAAAATCTTCGAGAATTGTGTCCCGAAATGGACGTACTATCTACATACATATACAAGTTCGTTTGCTTACGGAACCCTCGGTGTGCGAGCCTGACTAGCACTTGTGGTTTTTTATATTGAAGCTACGAATATTATATAGCAAAACGCAATTCGATTTCTGATCACATTACCAGTCATCTTCGATTGAAATTGATATCGTAAGAATGGTTTTATTTTAGTAGCACTTGTAACCAACTCTATATATTCCTCTGTTTTAAACTGATTACCTTACTAACTAGCAAAAACAACAAGCATAATGCAAAAATATGTATTATTATATTATTATTTTTTATGGTATAAGAAGCAAACGAGCAGACGGGCCACGTGATGGTAAATGACTACCACTACTACAAGTGCGTTACCGACCTTTAAGATGGGAGTAGGAGAAGAGGGAGAGAGGGGGAAAGAGCGGGAAGAGGGGAGAGGGAAGGGTAGGGCCTCCGGGAACCTCACTAACACGGCAAAACGCAATGGAAGCATTGTGTCAGAAACCAGGGCACTCAAATATATTTAAAGTACCGTATTACGAGCTTCCTTGAAGAAAGGCACTTTCACCGTAATAAATCTCTTCACTGCTACGCGTTATGAGCGCAAATTAAATAATTAACTGCATTTTGACAGCAAGAAATTGAAAACCCGAAAACAACAGGTTCCATATTTAAAGCTCTCTCGGTGCTCGTGTCACAGATTATAAAATTAAATGTACAACGAACTATTTTCGTATTTGGAACTATGAACAAAAAAGTTGCAAAATTTATTAAAAAACATACTCTTGATGACAAAATGAAATAGGTATTAGTTCGTTATCTGTAGTAGCAAGCTAAAAACCGGATCTTGGAATGAGACAAGAAACGGTTACTAGATTATATTCTTACTCTAATGATGCGATGACATAACAAAATTTTCTCTAGTTTCTCTAGGTTACAATATTATATATACAGGATATAATTTATCTGTGCCATAAATTCAATCCAAAATTATTTGGCGCCTAGAGTTTTATTGGTTTTAGAAACTATTTATTACTCCAAGAAATTATTTGTACTGTGTCAGTCAATAACGTCTTAAAATATTGTGGGTAGGTGCAATGTGTAAAATTAAAGATCTTAAATGGTAACTACATATTTTTTATTTTGGATTTTTTCATTCCGTTACTAAGAAAATCCATAAAAACTAACTTCGAATTTTTTTCAAGATAGTTTTTATGGATTTTCCAAAATAAAATAATACGTACGATTCACAATATTTAACTTAACACGTGCTTTTATGAGAAACCTAGATAAAAATACCTGGAAACTCAAACGGTCATAACTTGTAAACGGATAGTCTTTATTTTTTATTGTTAAAGTCATACGCTCGCAGTGAATAAAGTAAGTGTTCTATTTTCAAATACACTCTGTATGTATAATCGTCCAACCAACGATGAACGATTAGACAAGAGAAAGGCAGGACATATTAACTTGTTATTTCATACAAAATTCATATAAGACGATATCACGTCAAAAATATCGTATAAAATAAAACCAAGTAAAAAAAATATTGAAAGGGAGTGACAGTTCTCGACTCCCGGTAGGGCCATAATAATTATATTACCTATATGTATAGGTAGTATGTAAACTATATAATTATTGTTTTTGCTAGATTATCTCTCCATCGGGAACAATGGATACTCTTTTTCTGGATGAAAAGTTCTGTCAATATGTATGCAAAGTTTCATGATAATCGGTTGAGTTTAGGCATAAAAGCGTAACAAACAAACAAGAAAACAAATTCACAGCGTTAATAAGGACTAGAGATCGCCTTGCGGTCGAATTTCGATCGTTTTGAAAGTCTTGACAAATGTAACTTGAACTGTCGTTGTATAGACTTTTGTAGCATGTCAGGTCAAAATATATACTGGACACCCATAGCTTTAAATAGCCGTTTTTGCATAATATAATTTATTACCTTTATTTGTTTAATTTTAGCTATCTGCACGTCTTCTATACATTAACTTAAAATAGGTATTCCAAATTTCCCATTCATTCCTGTCTATGTGCGTTTGCTTTAAAAATGCGTGCAAATAATTCTCCTCACGTATATTCATATATAGAGGAATAGCAGTTCCCGCGCGACTTCGCTCGCGCGTATATAATTATATATTTTGCGCCGAACCCTAATTCTGTTTCAAAAATAAAACTAGCCTAAGTTGCTTCATAAAATACCAGCTATCTGCCAGTGAAAGTCCCGTGGAAATTGGTGCTCCCGTTCCGGAGATTAGCCGGAACAAAGAGACGGACAGAAACAAAGAAAGCCAAAAAATTTAAAAACTGTTTCTTAGGCATAGGTATCGTTGCAAATGTCTGTATGAATTTTATTTATTTGTATTGTATGTATTAATTAGTTTGGACTAGGATTATACGCTACCGCTATAGCAAGAGAATGAGATAGAATACAAGTATACAGTTATACAGTGTTTCCTATAATTTTTGTCTTTACGCCTGCGTAGTACGAAGCCTTTAGAAAACCGTACCGATTTTTTTTGTTTGAAAGGTGACTTGATCGAGAGTGTTCTTAAATATAATTCAAGAAAATCTGTTCAGCCATTCGAAGATCATCAGCTCTTTTCTAATCGTTGAAGGGAATTTCCAGCCGGGGTATTTTAAATTTATATTTATTTAAATTCCCGATGGCCAGGAAAAAGAAGTGATTCCTAATAAATCCCGAATGTAAGAAATCTATATTCTTTTTATGAAACATTTTTTAATTGATTTTTTTTATTTCTAGGAATACTTCCAGAAGCTTTAAGAACGAAATGCATCCGCTGCACAGAACGACAAAAGAAAACAGCAGTCAAGATTATTAAGCGATTGAAATACGGTTATCCTGAGGAGTGGGCTAAGCTGTCGTCCCGGTGGGATCCCACTGGAGACTTTACTAGGTATTTCGAAGAGTTCCTGGCGAAAGAGGATTTCAATTCCATCCTTGGTACAGGTAAGACTCAGCTTAGAAATAATAATAATTGTTTTTGTAAAGTTAGGTTACTTAGGTATCACTACATATTATAAAACTAAGTCCCCCACCGCATCTGTCTGTCTGTGTTCGCGATAAACTGAAAAACTACTGAACGGATTTTCATGCGGTTTTCACCAATACACAGAATGATTCATGAGAAAGGTTTAGTGTATAATTTGTTAACGTTTTGTGTAAATTGGTTGAAATGTGATGATGATTGTTGAAGATATAATAAAAATCTTTAACAAACGGATTTCAGGGTAACACTTTTGGCATGCTACAATAACATGCTTTTTGAGACCTTGATGGTATAAAAACTTAAATAATGATACTGCAAAATATATTAAAGATCATTCGTTTAATTCCAAATCGGGATATTCCGACAATTATATTTACTAACTTTATATTTTTTGCACAATTTACCTACCAGACATTCTTAATCCGCTGCCTGGTCATGGACAAAAATGATGAATTATCGGAAATACCCAATTTTTGGAATTAACCGATACCGAATGCACCTTTTAGATAATAGTAAGTAGGTAAATATAGAATATGTTTGCATAACTATGTTTTTACTTAGGATCTAGGGGATTACGCTATGTTCGTCTACTTGACTTAATTCGAAAAATCCAAAGATCAATTTGCTCGACATCGCGAGCGAATCCAATGTGGGATGTCATACGCCTTCGCTTACTCCTTCGGGAATAGAAATAAATTAGTATATGTTATATGAAATAAAAAACATAAGATTTTACACATCAAAAGTGTCTAGGGATCAAGTAGTTACGTTTTAGAGTATCGCCGCAATCGAGGATTAATATTTTAACTTTTTTGGATCGTTATTGATTCTTTTTAGTGAATTTCACTATTTGAATAAAGAATTTTCTTTAAATTTTGATTAACAATAGGAAATCAACTGTCAATCAGGATTCCTCTAAAAGTGTGTAATAGCGTTTTTACAAAACCATCACAATTTCTGTATCGGAACTGAAAAAATGGGCTCGCGAACACAGAAATTGGGAGGAAGAAGACTGGCGTTGTGTTTGCTTTTCCTATGAATCTCGTTTCGGTATGAGGCCGCACATAAGACGTACTTGAGTTTGGAGGACCTCTGGACAACAAGAATGTTTGAAGTGCATTCATATGGAGAGGTAACAATTGGGCCGGATTTTTGAATTGGTGGATGAACCGGTCTCATTAGGATTAGGGACAACCTCAATGCTCAGATTTATGCGGAGAGGATTGTTTCAGACGTGAAGCGAAGCCAGTTGAGTAATTCGTTTCGAATAATGCACGACAATGGACGTCCACACACGGCTACAGTCGTAACACGCACTCTTGCCGATGCTCGCATCAACGTTCTGCCGTGGCCTGCTCAATTGCCAGTCCGCAACCCAATTGAGCAAGCATGGGATATGGTCCAAAGAAGAGCACTGCCGAGTATTAATGCCGTGCATACCGCACAACAACTTTTTGACTTGTTAGAAAGAACGTTTGCGGCCATTCCTCAAAGAGATTTTGATGAACTTATTTTAAGCATGCCAAATCGCTGCGATTATGTGATTCGTGTCAATGGTGGAAACACAGATTATTAATGTTTTTAAAATTTAAAAAATCCTCATTTTTGCCATTTAATTGACGACATTAGGTTAATTTCCCACAATTTGCAAAAATTGCAATTTTTCTTATTTTCCATAAAATATAGGGAAACGTCCTTAACTTAAACATTAGGAATGAAAGTAAAAAGCCAGTCTGGAAGCCTAGATTTGGTAAATATTAATTGGATATTTTTTTATAATTAAAAATGTACTCGATCCCTAGACACTTTTGATGTGTGTATTTGCAATTGCTTTTCAAATGTTTGCCATTGGTTGAAGAAAGAACAATTTTTTAGTAATTTCAAATTACACCATTCAAGTTGCATAATAGGTGCTTAGATTAAATTAAATTATTGAAATTGTATAAGATTTCGTAAGTGTTCTACAGTCGAAGCCATTCGCAAAGTGCAGTAGGTACATAACATTGTGTGACCTTCGTGGTGTATTTCTGCGTTGAGTTCGGTCTCCTGAACCCCACACTGGAAACTGTCTACTCGTACAGTTTCAAATCGACAGCCTGCGATATATTTTCTTATCTCTATAGACGACGAAACGAAACGCAAGAAATGGGTCACTAAGCAGTAGTTCGGTTGGTAGTCCGATTGTACAAACTACTGCAACTCTTCAGTTGCATTAGTTCGGTTGTAAAAAAACATCGAACTAATGCTACTCTTTTGTAGCAACAGTTCGGTTAATAATTTAAACAAATCCTAAGACAAAAAAATTAAATTGAAGAAAAAAAATAAGTAATATGTATAGTATCTAAAAGTACAAAAAAATAATTATTGTTCATTGAATCCTACTAATATTATAAACGTGAAAGTTTGTGAGGACGTACGGATTTCCATATATCCGTAGGTCCAAAGAGTAACAAACATACATATGTTTGTTACTCTTTCACCCAAAAACTATAGAACCGGGTGCTTATAAAATAGTATAACAAGGAAATATGTTGCATTCATCTATTATTAATTTAATCGTTGACAATTATAGAGCCTGAATAGATTTAAACTGCAGCGATCATTTTTTTTTACGGACAGGATTGTCAAGAATTTATCATTATGGAATAAATTGATTTAATAACCCAGATATCCTTGACAATCCTTTTTTTATGTGGACAACATTTACTGACGCCATCTTGTGGAGTTTGTAAATTTACAACAAAAATGAGCGAAATAGCGAAATCAAAGAACCTGCGAGAATGATTTTTAAAGGAAGTATTTCTTCTCTTGTTCATTGAATTGAATGATCCTTTGATCAGCAGCAGAGACATTTCGAGAGAGTTTCCAGTACATACCATAAAATGTCTCTTTAGACATGTTGAGAGTGAACAGACTCGCTACAGCAGAACATAACTTCAACTCTACTTCTTAAGAAAAAAGAAGAGAGGCCCTGCCAGTTCTATTACCCAGATTACATTAATGGGTTTTGCGACCAATGACCCCAAATTTATCTACCTACGAGACATCTTATTTTAAGGAAATGTGTGATTCTTGAATGATTTATATGACTTAATTTTTCTCAAGGCATATCGATCCCCACAACGACTTCCCCGCCGCCGTCCCCACCACGGCTACCTTCCGCCCCCCCGACAGATGCCAACCCTGCTGAAGCTACACCACCGAGACCTATTATTCTCAATAGGTAAGTGTAATGTTTAATGTTCAAGTAGCGCGTCATTTATAAGAAAATAAAAATTATAACTAAGTAAGAAATCCATCAATCAAACTTTCTATCATCGCAGCAGTAACTACCGACAGGGTCTTTATCTTTAGGCCGGAACAACCACGTACACGTAATTATGGAATGACCTTCCTGCTTTCACAGGCAGTATGAATTATTAAAAATCTAGAAAATAATTTTGAAAGTGTCAACCGTGCAGTTGCATGTCACATATTTCTTTCTCTAAAATAAATCTATATATTTGTGTAAAAAAAAAACAAATCCATTCAGCCATTTCAGCTTCGAGTAAATAAGCAACAATAATAATATGTAATCGTAGATGAAGTACGTCGTAATAAGAACGTCGTAATATGACGAAGTCGTAATATGAAGATGTAACTCACATATATTCGTAGAATATAATAATAATAATGGTTTATTAAAGTTAATGTTTTATCATACACACAAACAACACTTAGTAATTTTAACTTCTTTCTTAGGCAACAAATTAATTAACACGATATGTATGTATATTTACTATTTAACTAATGTAAGTTTTGGTTACCATTTAAATAATAAATAATAGTTTAAAAAACTAAAAAAACACGCTTTTTAAACTATTATTTATTTTTTTAATCGAATATTGCATTGTCATCGGTATTTGACAGGTGTGCAAAATTTGAATGAAATCTGGCCGTTTAAAGTGGGTCAAAATCGCGCCCTAAGGAGTCGGTTACAAACAAACATACAAGTAAAGCTAATATAAAGTGTGTAATTTAGTAAACTACCTATATTGATTACCTATATTATTGTAAGCCAATTAAACTTTAATCAATATACAGCCAGCCAGGTAATAATGACCCGCGATCGCGTTAACACAGATGAACACGTTCCAAGTACGCTTAACGAATTAAACTTGTGACTGGGCGAGTGACTATTTTTTTATTAACAAATCATTTTGACCCTATACCTACAATTGGTTACACAAACATAGATTGAAAGTGTAACTATGAGATATAAAAACCAAAAAAGGAAACTCGATAACCACAAAAACTAAATGTAATAAATAAAATAATATAAATTAATAAAACATTTTACTAAATCGAAAAAAAAATATTTTTTCAAAAAGCTTGTTGAACGAAATATTATAAAATTAGGTGATTAGCATGGTCGCTTCCTTGAGTAAAACAAGACTGTTAATATGTTGGATATTCCTGTTTATTTAGTTCTGTATATTTTCAATTTAAATACTTTTTTCGTACTGCTACGTCGACGGTGGCATAAGTTTGTGCATTGCTTACAATACATACGATCCTAAAGTCCTAAATTTTACTCCCAAGGCAAGGCAAGACATTGGTCCCAATTCTGTTACTTCACTCGCTAAATTAAAATTCAGTAAATTTTCTTCATATAAGATATACCTTGTAAACTTCAAAACAAGGTCTTATTTCAAATTGAAACAATTAGGTAACATATGTCGCTATTGAAATAAGCAATTTATTTATCGACTAAAGTCTGATACGCTTAAATAAACTTTAACACCACGTAGCGAGAGCCGCTATCCGTTGAATGCCATCTCTTTTGCTCTGTGTTTTTAGTAAGCGTCTTCGTAAGTGTCGATTAAAATAACGTCGCCTCAGTTCGTTTTGAACAAGTTTTACACGGCAATTATACAGCATTTGAATAAATGGAGACTCTCGCTGCGTGGAAATAAAGTTGAGTAGACGTTGACAGGTTTTAGTGAAATTTAGTGGCGCTGAGAAATAGATGCCAGTAACAAATAGACCTTATTACGAAGACTACAAAGTTGATTTCATATGAAGAAATTAAGTCAGGTTTTAGTTTAGTCGAGTGTACAATAGAATCGGCACCATTGTTATTGAATTTTCTAAAAGTCTCTAAAAGTTCCCAATAGATGGCAAAACACTCGTTTACCCGTTATTTCTATCTGTATTTTTAGGGTTAATTTGTGATTACAAATTGATACTTTGCGGTTGGAAAGTTGACTTTGTCGTAAATCGATGTATGGAAGAGTATTTTTAGAACTGCAAAGTTAAGTTTGTCTTACGGAAAAGACGAGCATAAATCTTCAAGGATTGATTCCTGAGATGGACGTATAATCTACATACAAGTTTGTTTGCTTACAGTACCCTCGGAGACACGTCAATCGCACAGTGACGTAGAGAAGGCGTGTAACCAGCCTAACGCTCTTGTCGTGTTCATAAGCGTAATCAACAATCCGTTAAAAGCAAAACACTGTTTTCGATAGACTGGTTCAATACAAGACCCGATTGTGGCATTAATTGGTTGGTAAGAATCGGTAACATGTGTCGTAACTTCGTATGATAATCAAGATAATCGATCTATCACGGTTCTCGGAAATTCAATTCCTGGTAAAAGATTTGTTGAATGCGTGCTTAAATTATCGATGTTATCTAGCGTCGCTAACGTGAAACAAATTAAATGGACAATTAAAATAATGGTTACCGTAACGAAGATTCATAATTACTAAGAGATTCCAGAGAAAGATCTCAGAACCGAAAAATTGAATATCCTTTTATTCCCAGAAATATTTTGCATGCAGTACCAGGAAGTTTCAAACACGCACACACAATGTTTGAGACTTCCTGATGCTGAAACGTCTGGATAGATTTGGTTAGGAACACGGAAACCAGGATCTAGTTTGAAAAGAAGCTGCCATGCAGACGTGGCAGTATAAAACTGTTAAGGAACGTAACTGAATATTTATTAAGGATATTATCGTTTTACTTGTTGCTAATGTTGTTGACTTTTTTATCCTCCTCTCCTCTTAAAATCGAAACAGTCTAAATACAGATCTCTTTAATAAGCATGTTCTAGCCACAGGCCACAGAACCGACCAAGCTCGTGTACCTCTCCAGGTTTAAACATACTCGTATATCAAAGAGCCAATAGCCAGAAACAATATGGACTCAGGTGTGTTAAGACAGCCTTGCCTCGGCCCACACTTACAGCGAATATTATACAAATACATACATTTTAATCATTCGTCACAATCATATAACGTGAAGACGAGATACTGAAAAATCATAATCCATCCACACCGACTTCAAACCTTAATAGATAGCACATACAAATAATAGTAATTTATTAATATTAAAGATATTAGGTTTGCACAAGAGGTGTATTAAATTAAATCTTTATTGAGTTAATTTAAACTTTTTAGTAAGTCGGTTTTTTTAAACGTAGTTCTTTTCATTAAATTTGTAACACATACTGTTAAAAAAAATTCTGCTCTCTGCACTTCTTCTATATACTCATATAAAATATAAAGTATTATATTTTTAAGTATTTCAAATATCACGTTCCTGCATTCGTGAAATATTCTTAACTAGCTGACCCGCGCAACTTCGTCTGCGTTTGTAAATTTTTACCGTTTTTACAACATTTTTCATTGATGCTCCGCTTCTATTGATCGTAGCGTTAAGTTATAATACAGCCTATAGCATTCCTCAATAAACGGGCTATCCAACACTAAAAGTATTTTCAAAATCGGATCAGTAGTACCGGAGATTACCCCGAACATCCAAACTCATGAACTTTACCTCTATAATATTAGTATAGAAAAGGGATACAAAGAATTCTCTTATTATCTATACTTATACTAATATTATAAAGAGGAAAGATTTGTATGTAAATATGTTTGTAACGAATTGGCTCAAAAAGCACTGGACCGATTGGAATGAAACTTGGTATGTAGATAGCTGAAGACCTGGATTAACGCATAGGCTATTTTTTATCCCAACATTCCCACAGGATCGGGACTTAAATGGGTGAAACCGCGAGGCGCTGCTAGTAGATACATAAAGATCAATTATAGGTGTGAGAAGAATAAATATATTGTAGATGAAGGGTAAATGATGGGGTCAATTCACTTACTGAAACGGGACAACACACCAATTAAAGATATATCATATTTTATTAGCTTTAATGCACGACCACAAACAAAAGTATCCATTACATATCAAGCCGTCTTGGATTTCTGGAAGAATCTTCGATAATGGGAGACATAAATTACTGAGCAATAGCTACAATGAGTTTGGAACTGTCGTGATGTAATCGAATTTTCCTCTAAGGTGACGTTTACTTTATAACTATCTACAGAAATACGTAGGAATAACGGAAAAATGACTTCTTTCAATTGAAATTTTATTTATTAGCTGAGCGTGTTTGTATAGAAGTCTAATACAGGGGGTTCCTTTGCACGATTGAGAACGAAAAGTTTAATTGAACGCCACTTCTTTAAAGAGATGTAAGGCTACGTGTGAAGTGCAGGGTCTCGAGACAGGTTGCTGGTATATTGTCAAGCAAGCTCAGAGGTTTAGTTAAAAGATGACTCTTTATATAATGAACTTACTTAACCTAGATACATATACATTGTGAAGATGGACAAGACCATTCATAGACAAACAAGTCTGCGTTAGGACGAGTGTTTTGGTAGCAGTTTTTAATGACCTGGGTTGGCGTGGTTCTGCGTGGGATACGAGAAACATTTTTTTAAAGCTGTTTCTGATGTTTCTTATAATTTTATGTTGTCCATTTTCACGAACTATGCTAATTATGCCATTGCACTTAATGTCGGGAAATGATAGTTTTATAATAATGCTCTAAAAGAAATTTTATATATTTTAATTTAAATCGAGTTAAACAAATCGATTAAATTAAGGTACAATGTATATCTCTATAAAACAAAAAGTCTTATCAAACAACAAAGAAATATAGGCGGAAGTACAAAATATATGAAACATTTTTGTCAACTAGCTGACCCGGCGAACTTCGTACCGCCATATTTTATTTCTGTAATCGCAACTAAGGAAATAAAACCCTTCCGGTAAAATCTAATTAGCTAAATTGAAAATAAAACTAAAGTACTCAATTGAAAAATTCATATTGTTGTACAAAATGACTCGTCCATCAGATGTTAAATCGCAAATAACAGACAAATAATTAGCTGAATTATACGGTATTTCGTTCACTACAAAATAAATTTAATTAATTTTATAGCGTCAACAACACGTGGTAATTATGCTGTTAAAATGTAGCTTATATGACACGTTCGTAGATTTACCATAGCAGCGCCATCTATTGATTACTTACTCAACCCAGTCGAAAGGTATCGACATCTGTTAGAATCATTTGGAGTTAACAGATAATTGTGACTGTCAAATAATAACAGACAAATAATTAGCAATAAATTAAAATTGCGACTATAATTTGAGATTTAAACTATCCTATCTCTCAAGTTGGATCGAACTGCACATGGTGTGCGAATTTTATTATAATCGGTTAAGTGGTTTAGGAGTCCATTGAGGACAAACATTGTGACACGAGATTTATATATATTAGGTTAGTCGCGACTCGCTACTATTGCAAACAAGACCCCCAATTTATTACGGTATTTGTGCAAAACAGCTCAACGCAATTGAAATTAAATCATAAGGTCGTAGATTGTGAGGTCAATTACCTCGTTAAAAAGTTTAATCTGGCTTCATATTTCAAACCGATCGTTAATGCAGCGATTTCAAACTTCATCTAATACCTGTAGAGCCTTTGCTGTGTGCGTAAAGAAACCCCCTCGGGCCGTCACCCCACCGGGGATTTCAGTGGGGCGGTTTGTCGGAAAATCACACGGTGTGCCATACTGCGCCTATTATAGGAGAGATCCGGGAACAGCTTGCGTTAAGACATCCAGACCCAGTGCCTGTAGAGAGAGTAGAACCTACGTGAAGTGTAAACCCACTCCTAATACCATTGTTCATTATGGCTGAAGAGATTCGCTAAAATCCTCTAAACCCTTAACATAGTTTTTATAACAAACGTACTGGGACATATAGGCACCAGTAACTTCTTACCACCGGACTGACCATCTATTTTGGTGTAAAAAAAACTCTTACAATGTTATAACACATCACAATTTACGTTACAGGTTCGGAGACGACGGTGAGCTGATGACGGGTAGTGATTCAGCTGGTATAAACCCAAGACCGATGACGCAAGCCACCACCAAACCCACCACAACCATGAAAAGTCCAAACACTAGCCGGCCAAAAACATCAAGGTATAAATATATATATTAAAAAAATGTATACAGTGGAACATAGAACCTCCTCCTTTTTTGAAGTCGGTTAATAAGGCAGCATTGCAGATTTATGTAGGTGTCGAAGCCGCTGTATTATTCTATTATTATATATTATTTTCTAATCTAAAAAAACATCATCATAATGCAACCGCTTTCCGCGGATTGCCGAAGACACTCCGCGGATAATTATCGCTCCTTGGGGCAAGCCTTCATCCGGCAGTGGACGGCGATTGGCTGATGATTGATTGATTAAACCGCTTTCCATTAAACCTGTGATGTACTTATTCTCTAACCATACGACGCCATACGACGAATTATTCTGTAGAATATACCATATAATATCAATTTTTTTAAATACAAAAAAGGCTTACAATGGGCTGATGAATGATAAATCTCTACACTAACAATGTACCTGTTAAAATGGTTTACAGACAAAATATATTTGACGTTGCCCTATTAGTTTTTATTAACAATCATTTGTAAGGTGTTGACAACTAAATTGTGACTATTTTTTGCGCCTTGTTAACCGACGAAAAAAAAAAGGAGGTTCTCAATTCAACCGTATAATATTTTTTTGTCTGTTCATCCCTCACTCCGTTATTTATGAACCGATTTTGATTAATTATCAAAATTTTATTTGGCGCCGACTCAAAATAAGTTTATATAAAATTAGATAGTTTATGTAAATAAGCTCAATACTTAAGACTTAAGGTTTATTTATTTTTTGCTTTTTAGTTCTTTTCGTCGGTTTAATTTTTTGTTAAAAGATTTTATTTTATTTGAACTAGCTGCCCCGACAGACTTCGTTCTGTCCACTGAGGTCCAAAGTTATTGATTGACGTCAAATGTTTGACAGCTGGGGATCCAAGAGCACTTGCTAGAACGAGGTCTTTCATTTGAGCATTTCCCACTTAAATTGATTGAGTTGGAGGAAGCTAGGTGTGAACATTCAACATATAAATTATCAACGATATACTGCGGAGCAGAACGGGTCCTCTCATTTAAATGAATGGCCTTTATTTGAAACTAGCAACCCGCGGCTTCAAATTATAGACCTACACCTTCCTCATGTCCATACTCTGTCTATTAGTAAAAACCGCATGAAAATCCGTTCAGAAGTTTTTCAGTTTATCGCTAACAGACGCGGCGGGGAACTTTGTTTTATAATATGTAGTGAAAACCTTCCTCATGAAGCACTCTGTCTATTAGTGAAAACCGCATGAAAATCCGTTCAGTTATCTTTCAGTTTGTCAGGGATTTTGTTTTGTAACAATGTAGTGATAAATACTAACTTATTTGTACTATTTTATTCATGACAATTTTTTGGTACTCTGCTGCCTACATAATTTAAATGAATACATTGAATAGCAAAGACCTTGTTTTAAACGAATTACTTCTTTCGGAGTATAAAAACTCGAAGTAGGAGTGGTATAATATTCATGTCTATTGTCTTACTTATGCTTTTTGTCATAATGGTAAAGAGAGATAGCAAGACGTTTTACTACTTTGAAATGTCACTCATATGTGGTACTCGGATATACAGTGATTCTATAATCATGTTTCGGGACCAATTATGATTGATGATATTAGTACTATATGATTAATAATTTCTTTGTGGTAGGTTAATATTATTACTTTGACGTTGACAATGTTGGTTATGTGACGGAGGCCTGTTTCTTAATTACAGCTTTGCCTATGAACGTGCGAGCGTGTTTCCTACGAACTAGATTATAGATACTTTATGAAAATATAATTATGAGCGTGTCATGATCAAGATAGACACAGTCGGTAGGTTTTGAGAGGTCATACAATACGGAAATTATCTACAGTATGTGTGCTTTCTTTTAAACAAAGGTTCACCTCGATAGGTTTTATTAATCTAATGTAAGACGGTAGCCATTATAAATGCCGCAGGTTTTGTTCAGTTGTCTCAATAAATATAAATGTAAATTAAAGAGACCTTGCCGCCGAAAAGATTCGAGTTTTTATTTATCTTTTCTTTTACTAACTTTTAAACTTGGGCGTTCCATGATGGGGCACGCCACAATTGTGGCGGTAAGACCCATCATGGAGGATTGGCTGGAGAGGCGACATGGCGCTCTCTCCTACCGGATGACACAGGTGCTCACCGGACACGGCTGCTTTGGTAAGTACCTGTGTCGGATAGGCCGGGAGCCAACGTCTGTGTGCCACCATTGCATGGGCTGTCGCGAGGACACAGCACTCCACACTCTGGTGGAGTGCCCTGCGTGGGCGCGGCAACGTGCTGACCTCGCGATGGCCTTGGGTGTGGGTAGCCTCTCACTGGAAACCATGGTGATGGTTATGGTCCAGCACGAGAGCGCATGGGATTCCGCCGCCTCGTTTTGCGAAGAAGTGATGAGTGCCAAGGAGGCGGCGGAAAGGGAACGGGAGAGATCTAGCACTCTTCCGTCCCGAAGAAGACGCACCAGGCGCCGGAGAGAGCGAGACAATCTCCGGCCTCCATGAGCGCTTGCCTGAGGGTAATGGGATGGGTTACCCGTCGCCCTAGCAGAAGCAGGCCCGAGACGGCGGCGCGACGTGTTCCACGCGCACCTCTCTAAATCGGAGGGGGCAAGGCCCCCACGCGAAATTGTGAGGTCGCCTGTTGCCGAGCAGGCGGCCAAGTCTGCCGGGGCTCACAGGGACTTCCTTTCTAGGGTACACCTGAGTCCCCGGCAATAGGACCCCGTGACGGAACACCGTGTGGTTTTAGTCGGTTCGAGTCCGACATACCACCCTACCGTTTACCCCGGTGAGGTGATGACCCGTGGGGGTTTCCACACGTAAAAAAAAAAAAAAAATCCATGGGCATAAGCGAGATGAGAAGAGTGGGAGAGAAAATAGAGGAATATAAAAACTACATCTTATATCACAATGGAGAAATAGCAGGACATAGAGGAGTTGGGTTTATCATAAACCAAACCTTAAAAAAAAACATATTGGAGTTAATAGGTATTTCCGACAGAATGGCGGTACTATATGTCAAACTGCCGGGCTACAGAAAAGTGTGGACAGTCATTCAGGTATATGCCCCTACCGATCAAGCAGTTAAAGAAGATGTAGAAGACTTCTATAACAACTTATCTGACATATCAAAAAATACTATAACAATAACCTTATAATCATGGGGGATTTTAACGCCCAAGTTGGCACCAGAGAAGCAGGAGAGGAACATATACTGGGAAAATACTGTTATGGAAAGAGAAGTACCAATGGACATAGATTGATAGAATTCCTATTACAAAATAATCTTAAACTGCTCAACTCAGTATTTAAGAAAAAATCTAAAAAGAAATGGACTTGGATTTCTCCCGACGGCAAATATAAAAATGAAATCGACCTTATCATAACAAATAGAGCAAGGCACTTCAACGACATTCAAGTCATACAAAATCTAAATTTCAACACTAACCACCACATGGTGCGCGGTCACCTCAAGATGTACACAACAAAAATGTCCAGAAGAGTCACATTAAACAAGACAGTATTGCCACCAGAACAATACGCTAAAAATATTGAGCCGTCTCGCATCATGCCACTGCTTGAAATAGTCAATTCTGATTTAAGTGTTCAAGATAAATACGATCACATAGATAAGATACTATTACAAATGAATAAAATAAATACGGACAAGGACAGAAACAAATTCAGCGATAAAACAATACAGTTATTAGAAGAAAGAAAATTACTAATTCTTGATAAAAACAAATGTAAAGAAAACTTAAACAAAATCTCCAACCTTAGTAAACAGATACGGCAAATTATGAGAAAGGATAGGAAGACAACAAGGATTAAAAAACTAGAAAATACAATTCAAAGAACAGGGGGAACTAAAAAGGCTTTAAAGGAGCTAAGGGACCATGGAAAGGAATGGATTTCTAAATTAAAAAGCAACCAATCCGAGAATGCTACCAAACGGAAAGAAATTCAGAAATTAGCCACAGAATATTACAAAACCCTCTATTCTGATACAGTTCAAGAGTTAGTTACCAACAAGCAGCCAACAAATAGATACAACAACGTACTCCTAATACTCACGATAGAAGTACAAAGAGCCATTGAATATCAAAAATTAGAAAGAGCTCCCGGGCCAGATAACATCCCAAATGAGTTGTTGAGGGGCACGGCAGAAAAACTAAGCCCAATTTTAACTAAGATATTCAATGAAATACTTAACACTGGCGTTATCCCTAAACAGAGGGGATTATCCCTAATCAGAGGGGAGAATCCTACATAATTCTCCTACACAAGAAAGGACCAAGGGAAGATATTGGTAACTATAGACCCATAAGCCTAATCTCAAATGTATACAAGGTGTTTGCTAAAGTAATTCTGGAAAGAATTACTCAAACACTAGATGAGAACCAACCAGTGGAGCAGGCGGGATTTAGAAAGGATTACAGTACTATTGACCACATTCATACTATCAAGCAAATTTTGGAAAAAAGTAACGAATACCAGAAACCAGTCTATATAGCTTTTATAGACTACTCAAAAGTCTTTGATAGCCTGAAACATAACTACATCTGGTCAACTTTAAGACAGCAAGGAGTTGACGACACCTAAAAACATTTACATTACATTAAAAACAAACAACAAACAAACATTTACATTAAAAACATTTACAGCGTGAGTATGAGTCGCGTTAAACTTGAAACGAAAGGAGTTTTATTTCCCATAAACAGAGGTGTTAGACAAGGAGACCCACTGTCCCCCAAACTGTTTACAGCCGTACTGGAAAATATCTTCAGAAGACTTGACTGGGAATGGCCTTAACATCAATGGCAGCCGCCTAAATCATTTGAGATTTGCTGATGACCTCATCTTGTTTGGAAGAAGATCCAAGAAAACTACAGGCAATGGTACAAGCTCTAGCCATCGAAAGAAAAGAAGTAGGTCTCGAAATGAACACGATTAAAACAAAGTTAATGACTAACTCCACAGAGGCAAACATAGAATTGGATGAAAAACCACTTGTATACGTAGTATGTATACTTAGTGTAGTGTAGTTAGTGTAGAGTATGTATACTTAGGACAAATAATAACCCCCAGCAATCAAATGTCTAAGGAAATAAACAAAAAAATTGCTTGTGGCTGGAAGAAATACTGGTCTCTAAAAGAAATTATGAAAAGTAAAGATCTTAGCATCTCCATCAAAAAGAAGACATTCAACACCTGTATACTTCCATGCATGACATATGGCTGTGAGACCTGGTCACTCACACAATACCACCGGGAGAAACTTGCAAAGTGCCAAAGAGCAATGGAGAGAAGTATGTTGGGAATAAAGCTCAGTGAAAGAACTAGCAATACAGAAATAAGACAGAAAACAAAGGTTGCTGACATACTTACTCGGATTGACCACCTCAAATGGGCTTGGACAGGCCACATGCTACGTTGCAAGGCAAATAAATGGAGCAAGTTAGTAACCCTTTGGTATCCAAGAGACGGACTTAGAATACGGGGTCGCCGAGCGAGAAGATGGGAAGACGACATCCGCCTGACTCTGGGACCATACTGGACTAGGGTTGCAGATGACAGATCTCAATGGAAGCAGTTGGAGGAGGCCTATGCCAAACGGCACACCGAACTGAGAGACATTATACAACAGTTTATCTTATAAATGTGGAATTACTATGTACAAACAGTTCGGAATAAAAGGCTATATTATTATTATTATAAATATCTACTACCCACCTCACCTTACTTACTTATCAAAAATTTAAAGGAAATAATATCTTAACAAATCGTATCTAAAATATATTTTTTAAGTCTGTACCTTCTAATTCTAAATGTTTGTGCGTCATTGCTTTTTTAAGTCTGTACCTTCTAATTCTAAATGTTTGTGCGTCATTGCTTTTTTAAGTCTGTACCTTCTAATTCTAAATGTTTGTGCGTCATTGCTTTTTTAAGTCTGTACCTTCTAATTCTAAATGTTTGTGCGTCATTGCTTTTTTTAAGTCTGTACCTTCTAATTCTAAATGTTTGTGCGTCATTGCTTTTTTTTTGTTTATTGTTCAAACTCAACACATCAATTTCATTTGTTGAGCGTTAATTATTAAGCCGACGTCGTGAGCCCATTTACACATTCTATCAAAATTTTTGTGAAGTTTACTTTCAGCAATCTTTAGGTCTTTGTCTGCTACGATTAGGTAGACAAGTGTCGTCTGCGAACTGGTGCATAGAGCATGTGCAAAGAGGTTACACATTTGGTTCACAATTATATGATAAATTCATACGGGCCGATTATAGAGCCTTTGGCGGTGCCTTTGTCTGTGTTTATGCTGTTACTGTACGTGTTGTTGCTGTAAGCTCACCTACCGGAATAAAATACATCGTTGGTAATTGTCCTAAAATACTATGTTATTTAAATTAAGCAGTGACATAAATGACAAGGATTTTAATATCTACAGTTTATTTAAAAAAATAATTAAAGTTCTAATTATTTTTGACGAAAGTTCTAATGTTGGAAATTACTAGTGGCTAAGAATACTCACAACATCTATATTATGAATTTATGACTTATCCCTTTGTGCGTTGCAAACAACAACAAAAAGAAAAAAAACTACAATGGCATCTAGATGTCATTGTAGTTTTTTCTTTTACTTTTACCGTAACTCTTTACTTCGCATCTACAACGCACAAAGGCATAAGTTACGGTAAACTACGTTAAACCCTAGACTAGAGAGTCACCCATAGAAAAACTACTACACTACTAATTATTGCGTAAATAAAGCCGTAGTAGCCTACTACTACGGTCTTCTGTCGGAAGGAATTGCTTATCTTAGTGGGAACAGTAAACTGCTGTGCCGTGCTGTGCACTCTCTCAACCTTTACTGAACAATGCTGTTGCAATGTTGATAGGTAAATTACTGTGTAACAAAATTACCGTTAAATACATTTTTCTCTCATAAACTTTATCTTTTAACGCTTGCGCTTGAAACTGTTTATTGTTTTTTTTTTTATGAAATCTCTCGAGAACTATTGAATCACGTGGACCATACTTTATGCTAACCCCTGAGCTAATAGGGAAGTACATGGAAGGAATTAAGGGAATTATACATCATACCCTGCAATAATCAAAGTGTCTCACAAAATTGAATTTATATTTCAGACCAATAGCAACAGTGATGACGTGGGCAGGATCAGGATACAACACGCAGACCACACGTTTTCCACTGCGGCCTGCGTCGGAACTTCCAGAACCCTACTCCACAGCCATCACAATTATTGACCAGATAGGATTCAAAATCATCAAAACCACGGAACTCTTCACTGATCTACTAAAGAATACAGTACGAGCTGTCGTCGGGCGGTAGTCCGTAAAAAGAAACCTTTAGGTCTAATTGCGTTCAAAACCCAGTTTTATCTTTGACTGTCCGTAGTCCGAAGTCAAAAATTGTAAACATTTAATTGAGTGAAGTCAAAAGA
Organism: Callimorpha dominula; assembly: GCA_949752705.1. NCBI lineage: Eukaryota > Metazoa > Arthropoda > Insecta > Lepidoptera > Erebidae > Callimorpha > Callimorpha dominula. The sequence continues at coordinate 5,528,157 of OX457006.1, read as the reverse complement.
AATTAAATCAAACTATGCGGAGAAACCTAATTATTAGGGTGTTGCCATATAAGAACATATTGCCAAACATATTAGTTTCATTTATTACTTGTTTCCAAGATCAAAAACATTTATTTAAAAAATTAACATGTAGGTAGGTACCGCATAAGTGCTGTTTTTTTTTTATTAAAAACATGAGAAGAGCGTAGTTTTCTGTGTGTGATTTATTGATCTTAGATAATCTCAAAACATGTCTTCCTAAAAAAAGTATACAGCCAGTGTTACAGCATACAGCATAGTTCTAACGTTTAATACGATTTTATTTTCAGCGACAGTCAAAGAAGTAGTAGCAAAATGTCACTACTACGTTTGAACAAAACTTAAAAAAGACCTTGTTATATTCTAATAACAGCCTTTTTATTGTGAGATTATGCGAAGTAAAAAATGTAGACCTGACCAGCATAACAAAGTTTGTATTGCCAGGCGCGAAGTGCTGGAGTGACATTTCATAACTAGTTTAGCTTTATTTATACTTATAAATAATTGTCTCTGAGACATAATCGTGTTAAACATAAGTTTAATTGAAAATATATTTTAACTCTTGCTTTAGCAACATGAGTTAAAAACAGTGATACCACAAATACCTAGAAAGTCGTGAAAAAAAAAATCTTTGAAGTCGGGTAAAGAATGTTCAATACTTTTCCAGTCAATTATATTAAGACGTCATGAAATTCCTAGTTACTATCAGGAGTTAAAATACAACAAATTTTCGGAGAAAATAAATACAGAATTATGTACCTTAGCACAACTAGATGTGCAATGTAGTAATTGTTAAACCATGCCTTATGGTGTCTATATATAATTATAACTCAAGCAATCCCAAATGGGAACTATAGATATAACTTTTGACATTGACAGATATCAGACTGACATTTGACATTTACTTTCAAACGAGGTTTTATATCCTTCAACAAGGTGAAGCTCTGGATCAAAGAGTAAAGTAATACTAGGGGGATGCTCTGGATCGAGCAAAACAAAAAGAAAACTCGTTATTTTTAGCCTGTTATTGCAATAAATACAAAAGTTAATTGTCGTCTACATTATTTTTACATAGAATTAGGTACCTACTGTAATTTGTCATTATATATTTAAGTGTTCAATTATTTATGTTAGGTTTTTTAATAGCATATCGTAGAATGAGAGAATTATTATTGTGATAGCGTGTAGGCTTTTATATTTTAAGTCGGACAGTGACTTAATAAATGCTTTTTTATTTATATTGCTTTTTTTTATTTTCTACTGGAATCTAACGGGCATTGATGTTACGATTTTGGATCAACGTGTATTGGATCAACCTTGTAAGTCAATGCAGAACCATTCAAGATAGTGTCCCAAATCTTATGAGAGTCACAGTCACACAGAAATGTGAACGAAGCCTCGGCAGAGTTGGAAGCTGCCCTATAACTTTAAAAATCCTACAGATTAGGTTCGATTTTGTCGCAACTGACGCGACCTTAGAATACCTATAAAAATATGAGCGTGGCTGGCCACAAAACAGTAAATCACCTAAAATATGGCAACCGGCAGTTTTATTCCATAAAACACAACAGTAATGTATTTTATATTGATTGAATGTTTATCTCCTTTTTTGTAATGTTAGTTGTACAATCTTGTAATGTTTGTCTTAGTAACTGAGTTTAGTAGTAGACTGAGACGAAAACTAATTTTACTAGGGGCATCTGAAACTAATATTAGAAATACGCCTTGACTACTCAACCGGTCATCACGGTATTTAACATACACCATGTCAGATGTACAGAAAAGCGTCATCCAGGAAAAAAGTTCATTCCCCAGGGATTGCGCAATCATTGACAAATTTTAGGAAATACTAATTTTATATATTACTTCTTGCTCTAATGTAAGAGGACGTATTATGGTTCGCTCTTATTACTCTACGGACGTGACATACGGAAATCTACCTCACGAAATTTACTGTAAGTTCCACATACTTATACGCTATTTATTGTTAAATTCTATTAACAGGCGTCATTATTTCTATCGGGTGATTTTTTAATAGTTATAGGAAATTATTTAAAAAATAAACACATAAAATTTAGAAAAATGCATGAAATCTTTATTTGAATCGATAGTACGGTCCATATAATTTAATGTTTGAAGATTATTTCATGCAAATGTTGACCGCGACTGCGCCTCAAATGGTCCATCCGCTTAGTCCAATTTTGGCATACTCTTTCCAACATTTCGGCCGGTATCTCACGAATAAATGCTTCAATGTTGTCTTCCAATGCCTTAATGGAAGCGGGCTTGTCAGCATAGACATGAGCCTTAACATAGCCCCACAAAAAATAGTCTAAAGGCGTTAACGCACGATCTAGGCGGCCAATTGACCGGTCCCAAACGTGAACCGAATAACGATTACCCAAAAAAATGTGCAAGTGCTAGTGTACCTACACTTTAGGAAAATGATACCATCTATGTTATTAAATAATCAGTCAAATGAAATAGTCAAAAAAATCCTATCCCAAAAAACATAACACATAAAAACCGTCAAGTCAAGAGAAGAAGTAAATAGAACAACTTGACCATCGCACGGCTATATAATCAAACTAGCCGTCCCCGCAGTTTCACCTGCGTTTAGGGTTACTGCTCCGCTCCTATTGGTCGTAGCGTGACGTTATATAGCTTATAGCCTTCCTCGATAAATGGGCTATATAACACTAAAAAATTGGGGGTATCTATCTGATCTGTATTATCGGAGCTCCCAAATGACTGAACTGATTTGAACCTGATTACCTTTGTGAAAATCTTTTCAGAATGTTAACAGGTTTATTAAAATGTCGGAAGGAACTTGAAGATTTGCCGGTAAAGCTATTGTAGAATACTTACTAGCTTATGCTCGCGGTTTAGTCTGCGTCAATGTACATTTTGTCAATCAATTCATTATCCTTCGGAAACAGTACATTTGTGTCTTCTACGTCCTTTCCTATGCTCTTGACAACGTGTATAGTCATCCTCCACGCTTTTTCCCAACTAAGTTAGGGTCAGCTTTCAGTCTAACTACGATACGGTATTACTACGATATTTAACGTGAAGCAACTGCCATTAAACCTCCACAACCCAAGTACTAGGCGATATCGAAGTTCTGTAGTTAAGTTACCAGGTTGTCGGTCTTTTTAGGGCTCCAACTACCCGTAACGAATGCCACAGATGTTGGTATGGCAACCGGGACCGACGGCTTAACGTGCTCTCTGAGGCACGGAGAGTTCTCAATGTGTTAAGAATTTAAGAACGGTCATCCAACTTAAGACTGACCTGGCTTGTACTGTTATTTAACTTTGTAATGTGCTAACCTACTCGGTTACCACTGAGCCACGAGTCCCTCTTGCTTGACAACGTGTAAACTTATGCAAATTCTCAGGATGATCGGTTTAGTTGTTGAGGCATGAAAACCTAGGAATCAGACAGACAGACAGACAGACAGAGTTACTTTCGCAATTATAATATTAAGTAGGAAAGTATTGATTTCATGAGAGAACGAGTTGAAATTAATGAAACTATGGGTAGGTAATTAATACCTTGGATGCAGGGGCCGCCCTAGGGCAGTGCGAGCGGTGCGGCCGAACCGGGTGCCGTGATGTAGGGGGCGCCAAATCAATATATCAGGGGCGCAACAAAACAACATTTTAATTACATTTTGATTCACATTTTATCTAAAACAAAAAGGTCATCAAATTCTTTTTACGACGAACAACAATAGACACATTGAAGTTTTGAATTTATAGGGGCGCCACTTTGGGGTTTTGCACCACCTTAAAATGTAGCTAGGGCCGCTACTGCTTGGATGTTGATGGAATGTCCGGATTGTTGTTCGTGAGAACAAAATAATAATAATAACTTCACATATCTCACACACGGCCGTCTGATCCCAAACTAGGCAGAGCCTGTACTATGGTAACCAGTCTGCTGATAAACATACTTATATATTTCTAAATACATATATATTTTACATAAATTACACCCAGGCATTCAATCATTGAAATCAGCATGAAAATTGAGAGCCCGTGGTTGGAGAGGTAAGTAAAGTTTTTAGACCAGGAAAAGCAAGTGTCGGTAAATAAATATACATACAACTATAAAACAACCACTCCTGTTAAATTATTTCTCTTATTATTCATACATTTAATTAAAAATATAATAAGTACATTTTATATCACAAGCAGATCTTAGAGAGAGATAGCAGAGATTTAAGAATTATCAAAATGGTGAATCAACTTTAGAGCTCAACTTTCACCAGACTTTAAAGTGAAAGTATATTACGTAAAATTTAAACAATTATTGTAATAGTTTTATGACAAACTGACTAGGTACGAATGAAATCCATTACCTATACCAATTTAAAAAGATAATAAAACCAACCCCTCCTTTTATACCTCATAATACCAGTGCCCCAGGGATATCTTGGACTGTGGCCTGCGGTAAAAAAATATAAGTTTTTAAATAAAGAGACCTCCGTCATAAGATCCGTGTTGCCTGACTCTGGTGTAACCTAGTTAGCCCCGTGGAATACCTACTTGGGCCTGGACACCTTTTAGCTCGGAAATGCACACGTTCGAAACACAAACCAAACGACCCGAAGTCATCTGGTTTTGTTTCCAATTATCATATATTTAAGGTTCCACCGAACAGTACCTAACTTTATAGATACACTACACCCAGTAAGTTGTATATTGATAAATAGTGGTTATAATATGCCAGTGGCGTAACTATACTAAGTATATGACGCCCGTGGCTACTTCATCGGTTTATGTGTGTGAAACTGACTCGCACTTGGCCGTTAGTTTCTAACTCCTGTATTTTATTAGGTAAATTAAATTAGACAAGTTACATTGAATAAATTCAAAATTAATATTTTTTAATACATTTTGTAATTAGTGCCTCCTGTATTGGTTGCAAAGCCTTGACTACAAAACTACAGAAAGCTTTTTGCATGAATAGGAATACATACACCAACAAGAACACACACACACAAACATACACACACACAGGCACACGTGCACCTACACACACACGCACCCACACAATCGCGCACACACACACACACTCACTCACACACACATAGAGACACGAGCTTTAAACACTTACCTCGATAAATTCCTCTAATCAAATAATTGTGGAGTTATCTTATTGTATTTTTTTGTATTGAAAATGTTAATGTTGATCTTTCACTCTGGGCCGGGGACCTGGTGATCTGTAGTGCAGGATCCGACCTATTTCAGACACCAGCTCCTCACATGTACCTACTAGAAAACACTAAAAACTTAGTCATAGATTGTATGTAACTGTAAAGAGTTTTATGTGAGGAAAATAAATGAAATTATTATTATTATTATTATTCGCGGTTTTTGGTGCCCGGGGTCCTCTCGAACCGGCATTTTGGCCTGACTGCCACCCTATTGGTACGCCACCGCCATATGCATATAGTTTACTCCAAAAACATAAGGGAATAAGATCTATGGGACCGACCTAAGTAACTTCGTTTTCAATCTAGACATAATTTATTCCTATGCAGACACGCTTTAATAAAAGTATTATAATTTAATAGCTATAAACGATTTAGTCACAAAGTAGGTAACTTTCTTATCTTTTGATGCAGTTTCATAGTATATTTAAAATGTAAACCCTACTAATATTATAAACGTAAAAGTTTGATGAAACTTGGTATGTAGATAGCTGGACACCTGGATAGACATAGGCTACTTCTTATCCCGATATTCCCACGGCACCGGGACTTATGCGGGTGAAACAATTAAGACATAAATCGTTACCGAATTTAGTAGTTAAAGTCTGAATTGATAACTTTGTAGGTTACTTGATTGATTTTTTTCCACCCTGACCTTTTTATACACATAAGGTCTCAAACAAGCTTACAATTCATCTAATAGTACCTAAACGTTTGTGGAAGTTTGCAATATCAGGAGTTTGATTATATATTACATATAATCAAAGACCACTAATTTACGTTCTCCCAACCTTATAAAAACTTCTTGGTGCCCATTTTGAGTACTGACCCCATATTGTAATCATCTAGGAAACCCCTTCCATTCAGAACATTCCAGAATTTCAACGTCAACGTCTGTTTTTACACTGAGTCAAGCCAAGCTCGTGTCAAGATGTTTTCACAGTATGTACTACTAAACATGAGACCAAACTTGCAACTGTTTGTAGGTACATACAGTTGTCATGAAATGCATTAAAGACTAGGTAGGTACCACTGAGTTATTATTACTAGTGAAAACGAATATTTGTAGCAGTTCGTTGGGCAACACGCGTAAACGCCATGAAAATCACGGCGCTTAAATAGGTCCTTACCCTCGCGAGAAAACTACAACTCAAAAACGATCAAGCGCTGCTTGTTAATACTGTAGGATTTGACTACAAATTATTGTTTTAGCGCTGCAGCTATCTGTGGCTGCAGTTTTTAGTTTTAATTCAAATAAAAACGGAACTTGTATTTTCTTCTGAGTGGCTTCTGTAGTACATAATCTCGATGATAGGTACCTGTAAACAGTCTTTGATGCATGTCATGACAGCTGATGATTAAACATGTACCTACCTATTTTAACACATTGAAATGGAACAAAAATATTAGCAATTCAAAATACTTTATCTAATGCCGTGAGAAAATAATCAACAGAAGTACATAATAGGTAGGTTAATATAACCATTAACGTGTTTTAACAGTAAATACAACCTTCCATCAAGAGCTATATTTAAAATGATAGCTTTTGGCTGGGTATCATTTTAAACTTCACACTTAGGCTGCGTTTCCAAAAGATATGTACGCGGTAGGTAAGCGGTGCGAGGATGCGTACCTAACGAAGCTGTGAAACGATGTTTGCTTTTCTACCAGAGATGTGCTATGCCGCTGAGCGGTGCAAGGTTGCGTAGCGACGCTATGAAACGGTTCGCAAATAAGCAGTACGAGGATGTGTAGGTACAATACACATCGACCGTTAACAAACACCGTCTAGCATACATTACTCGCACACATCCGTCGCACCCATCCCCCGCTTGTTTTGTACGTACAAAAACTTCGCTCCGCTAAGCCATTTCCACAGGAGCTGCGCTGAGCGAGGCTAGGTAATGAAGCGATTCTATTGGTTCTTAACAAACACATTCTTCGCTACGCATCCTCGTACATTTCTGGTGGAAAGAATTAGTAAAAGAATCTGGCGACAAACTTACTAATATAAACATAACAATAAATAAATAAATATTATAAAGACAAAAGTTTGTGAGGATCGATGTTTGTTACCACTAGATTTCACCATTTTTTTAGGGTTCCGGGTTTTTAGGGTTTAGGGTTTGTTGTCCGTCCGTCCGAAGGTCTGTCTGTCTGTCAAGACCCTTTTTCTCAGGAACGCGTGTAGGTATCAAGCTGAAATTTATATCAAATACTCAGGTCTACTGTCCCTTAAGAGCTGTGAAAAAATCAAATTTCTAAGCCAACGCAATCAAAAGATACAGGGTACTTCCCGTGATCTCAGAATCTTGAAATTTAGTACGAAGCAACATCTTATAGCACAGATAAAGGAAAAATTGCGAAAACCGTAAATTTTTAGTTACATCATAAAATAAAAATATTTAACGGAACCCTCGGCGCTCGAGTCCGACTTGGCCGGTTTTTTTTAAATTAACAGCTAGTCCTTCATAACCACCATCTTTCAGTTGACATTTAATATAATTAATAGTCATGATAACTAGATGTTTAAGCAAAAAGGCACTAACCATCACCTCAAAAGTATAAATAAATTTAAATGTAATATTATATTCTTCATTTTTTATGTGTTAGTAATATACACCTACTTCATTATTATTGAAAAATTTAAAAAAGTTTAAGACAGCTAAGTTGCTAAAGATAATTCATTAAAACACCCAATCACAAATAATTCACTAGTTTAAGAAAAAAAAAAAGCAAATTCTGTACAATTAAAATACAGAAAATTCATCTTTTAAAGTGAACAGGAAAACATAATTAATTTTACTTATACCTGCATGTTATGGGAAATACCAGTATTCAGAATCTCTTGAGTCATATTTGAGTGTCAAATATGACTCAAGAGATTCTGAATACTGCCATGGATTTACCCAAATCCAATAATTTACAATACTTAGAACAAATTAATAATAATAATGTGACACATCTCACACTCATGATAAACATACTTATATATTTCTAAATACATACATTTTATACATAAATTACACACAGAACAAATGATCTGCTCATCACACAATTATTTGACCTGGATCAGTAGTCAGGATCATTGACTACTAGATCAACTAGAGTTAAAAATTACATACAAAAGATTGTTCCCAATATAACCAAGCCATTCAATGTAAATTATAACACCTATAATTAAGCTCATAAAGAGATATACTAGTCTCCTTTAGAAAGTTATGCAATTTGATGTGTTCACCACTAATTGTTCTGCTCTGGATTGAAATTATTAGAAGTTTTATAGGTAAATAAACTACATAACAGCCTTTGAGTGAATTTGTTCAGTCTACCCATTTAAAAAAAAAGAAGTATTTTTAAATCAATTACAGACAGCTGCTATCTTAAAAGTATAATGTCTTAACAAGTACCTATTTAGATAAACTTGTTTTTAGTGACCTCGTTTATCAGTAATAAACTATTACATCAAGCAGTTAATTAAAAAACAACTTCATTGCTCAACATTTAATAATCATATTGTTTTAAATATAACTTACTTACATAAATATGGACCTGCACATACACATAAATTGTTACATTATTGTCTTATAAATTACATCTAAATTTAATAGGTTTCCATAAACACCTTTCTTTTTTGTATCTCCAAAGACAATTACAGATTTTTATTTATTTCAATACTGAAAATGCAGACTTAGATGGCATAAAATTACAAAAAAAAACAATAATACAACAGATCTTTTTCTTCACTTATCTACTGAATATGCTTTGCAAAACACTTTTTCATTACAGACAACATTGGCAAGATTACTGAACAATCAACTCTGTAACATTGTCTTTAGTAACTAGAGCAACAAGACTGCCGCTAACTGGGCGGTCCTCACCCTTGATCCACTTGTCAAATAACTGAGCCACGAAGGTGAGAGGTGTCCAAGAGCCAAAGTCAGCCTTTGGCATCCATTTTCTGTTCATTTCTGTATCTAGTGTCACAGGCAGAATGGCCACGGCTAATGAGTTCTTAGGCAGACCAGAATCTTCTGCACCAAGAGACTTCGTGAGTTGGTGAACTGCAGCCTTAGCCATACCATAACCAATCATACCACCAGTGCCTTCTAAAGCAGCCTTGGCACCAGTCAAAGCCAACAGGCCTCCAGGGATAAGATATTGAGAAGCCACTGTTGCTGCAATAGTAGAACTCCATACAGACTGCCTCCACATTAAATCCGCTTGCTTGCTGAGGTCTTTAGCAGCGTTCCCGCCAGCCCATCCACCAGCTACACAAATAACGGCATTAACTTTCTGACCTTGCAGGGATTTGGCCAGTTCATTTACGACGTGTTCTTCTTGCTGGATCCAAGAAACGTCTTTAGGAACGGTGATATTTACATCGGCACTCTCGTTTACGCTCAAATCGATGTTGGCGACCCACCAGTTTGCTGATTTGAAGTGGTTGACGCACGCTGCTCCGAGAGCGCCTCGCCCACCGTAGACAACGATTCTTCCGTTAACCATTTTCACGTCTTTACACTCACGCGGTGCAGTAGCAACTAACTGAACCAACAAGTAAAAGTAACGCTAGCTATAACTTGCGCGGCGCGGTAGCCTCGACTATCACTTTTTGCAGTTTGATTGATACAAAGACAATGAATGAAGGACAATGTTTTCTGGGTTACTGGCTATGTGCAGCACAGCAGCGTTGACCGTTCTTAAATTTGTTTTATTGTTTTACCGTAGGGAAGTAAGGAACAACACAACTTGTTGATTCCTCCACTGACATGACATTTGAATTTTATTGCTTTGCTTGACAGTGACACTGCAGTGTTGCCAACTAGGACTAAAAATGTATGTATTAATGTAATAAATAAGTTAGTCTGCAAAAATATGGAGAATTAAATTTGCTGTTCGGGACACTCGGGACAGTATGCGAGCAAACCCCAGACAGTCCATTCCGCGTCGTGCGATACATACGCCACTCTACGAACAGAGCGCCGGTAGATGGCTCTTTACAGTATTTCAAAATTATTTAAATGTTTATTTTCAAATGAACTAAGTTTTGCAATGCCATTATACACTAAACAAGAAAAGTAAAACAATAAAAATACTGCAAACTTATCCCACTTCACTAAGAAAAAGATTCGATAGAAATGAAATAACACTCAAAACGGTGAATGTAATTTTATATAATCTTTTTTCTTCTATGATCGTGGGTCTTATTTTATGGCTTGCATTTTTGTTGGATCATTTTAGTGCACCAACTATGAATCACGACATTAATCGTAAAATTTGTTAAATAAGCATAAAGTTTGTTTTTACAGGAAAGAAAAAGTGCAAAATAAGTTTACTTTTCAATTATAATATTTTTCAATTTGTTTGTATGTGGTTTCTCTTGCACTTTCAATATCCAAATTCACACGTAAACAAAGTCCAGTAAAGAATAGCAGAGTCGATCGTATATGACGGATAGCACGAGTCCAAGGGATAAGCAGGGTTAAACGTTTTAAGAAGATCTCACAGAAACAAGCACAGTCCAGAATTTCGTCGTTTATATACCAAAACACAATAAGACAGTTATCAAATTTTGAAACTTTGTAACCGTTTGTAAAGAGGGTAACCAAACCGAATCAACACCAATCAGTCTTCTGTCAAAAATACCCAAAGACTAATTTAATATTATTTAGTTATAAATTACATGGAAGTAATTATATTATATTTATATTCTATACAAATTTAATATCAAGATTTTTTTTTAATTTTAAGTGTTTTCTTACGATAATTTATAAAAAATAGTAAAGTGCTTTCTATGAACTTGAACTGAAAACTAAGCTTTAGTTTTAAGTACAGTAATCGATAGGTGACAGTAGTTTCTATACTTATTTTTGATTGACCCGATTGTGTGGCAGTTGCATACCCCTGGTCGTGCGCAAGGGTTGGGTCTTTCTGCCACTGCACGTGGCGGATTTTGCGTCGACACTAGGGTTTTCATCCATACAAATTCAATGAAGTCAAGAGTTAAAACCCAAAGACCAAAGACAGTGCCTTGTATTCGCGGCTTTAGAGCATAATATATGGCGTCTGATCCTGCTTTTGGAAAAAAAATATCTTCAGTGATAAGGCTCATTATTGGTTGATTGTGTTTATTAACAAACAAAATTTCTTGATTTGGAGCGACGAAAATCTGCGGGAGGTTCATCAGGTGCATACAGGTGCATACCATACTCTGAAAAAGTCACTGTTTGGTGTTGATACTGTTTGTATACTATTTGGTTGATACTGTAGGGCTACGTAAAATTTTTGATCTATGCAGATAAACCATAGACAATTCTCCGTCCTGAGGGCCAACATAACTCGCGTTCTTCATGAAACTGAGTCCTGTTTATACGAAGATGTCGTCCAAATTTAATCCATCAGGACAGGATACACCACCAACAGTGAAGTCGCGACTGCCATTTGCCTGAAATTATATCCCATAGAGAATGTCATCAAATGTCGTTTAAAATAAAATAAAAATTGTGGCACTTACACAAGTTCTTTTATTTAATTTTCTGGTTCAACCGCCAGTAGATGGCGCTTGCCTTCCGTTGTCAAATCAGCTCCCGTGCTATTAATCTCTCCGGAAAATAGGTATATTAAATACAGACTATTAATAAAATTTGAATGCGTTGACTGCGTTTTGTTATCTACTACTACTACATGATCTAGAATCACTATAGGCACAGATGACTTGAGCCTTCTATCCGGATATCCGAATAATCTGGATATCTGCAAAGTTCAATATCCGGATATCCTGTGTACAATTATTCGGGTAGTACGAATATTTCGAATAATTACTAATATTTTTTTCAAGCTCAACTATTTGTATACTATACCTAACTAACACTCCTAAAATTTGACCAAATCTTTCTATAACACCTGTAGGTATTTCAAGTATGAAAATTTTACTTTTTTATTTTATTATATAAATTACTCAAAATATCTGATGAAGTAACTTCGTTAATTTGCTTATGGCAACTAGACTTGTTCTTTGTCGGTCACTGAAGAGACCGCTCCAATCTAATACAGTCACTTATCAATAGTACAATAATACTTAGTAATATGTGCATCTAGTTCTATTAGTTCAGTAGTACATTGTAACTGCATTGAATGAATATTTGGATCTTCTTCATACTTTGAATGCCTACGACTGTCATTCTTTTTCTCGTAAAATCATCATACTAATTTATTTACATTTATATAACACACATATATTGTATAATAATATAATTAGTAAGTCAATGAAAGCAAACAAACATCGAATAAAAATAATAACACCCAAAATGGTGTTGTTGTTTTGGTTTCGGTGTTTGTTTGCTAATCTAACTAAGCACTAAATTCAAAATGGAAACTAATGAGTACGAGTTATCTAAAATTTAATGCAGACAGCATGCATCTCATTATTATTCGTTCGTTCACCGCCGTGTCGCAAGGGCCGTAACGTACGACCTTTTAGCCGATAATTCAGTCGTTCCATGTTTCTTGATAGTACCTACTCAATGAACTATCTAACTAAATGAACGTACTAAATGAACGAAGTCCTATAACTCCTATAAGCTTACAGAATAGTTCGTTCTTGTGCCATGTCAGGAATTAATTCCTAATACTTAGTAGGTACTTAGTTCGTGAACTACACAAGCCTAATGGCAACAATCTAGATGCATTGAATCACTTCGTCAAGTTCGCCCTAGTGTAATAGTGTGTTATAACTTTACTATTTGGTGAATTTTCTATGCACATCGCCTCTACTGCACACACAGGCCATGTTTGATTATTTAAAAAATTAAAACGACGGGCCAAGAGCAATGAAACACAGATGTGCGAGTATAGAAAATTATTTATTGTTCAATTCGAGTACATATCTTTTTCAGGCTTTACCCAATGCGACTTATAAATAACCTACATAGGGAGATCTCAAAACACCCATAACATACCTATCCATTCGTACCGTTTACCATTCGTAAACTCCTTAGGTAAATTCGTTAACGGTAAAACCTATTATTTTACAAAACTATTGTTTTTTTGTTTATTCTTATACTAGCAGTTATCAGTTATATCTACTAGGTAATCTTTATTTTGTTGTATCTTAAAACTCTCTCAAAACTCCTATATAGCTAATCTACAGTAGGAAATATGCACGTGACTCCAAAGTAGCCCAAACTTCTTTATTTCTGGTCCTTATTACTATAGAAATATACCTATATATTTATTTTTGTAATTTATAGTATTTAATTGTGAAATTTATTCATTATAAAGTTGACATATTATATCTTCCTCGCAAAATCTTAAAACGCAACGCTATTGAATACAAGGACACTTGACGTAAAATACCTCGCCTTACTCGTACATCAATTTTTTCTTGCCATCTCGCGGTAGGTATATGAAAATATACTTTGTCATTTTGTCAAGTTCAGTTCTGATTATATTTTAGCAAATAGAAACAAAAATACGTTTTTAATAAGCTTTTCTTTATTTTTCAATAATAATGAAAAGGTTTTATAATCAAACACGTAGTGTTTCCTGAGATCACAGCCTCATTCGAAACGGCGATTGATAATTTTAGATACTTAGGTATATTGTGTTATATAGGTATATTCTTCGGTTTGTATAAATGACATATATAATTCTTTGAATAATTAAAAAAAATACATACATATTCACTATTCACCTTAGTGACAGAAATAGAAGCGGAGTACTTCGCCATATTTTATTCGCCATTTATAATAAATTACAAGAGACGTTTGAGTATTTATTTCTTAGCTAAGTAATCCAAGGCATATGGTTGCAATTCATAATTTTACACTGTATAAAAAATACTAAGTATAATATCATTGGTTAAAATACGTAAATTATAATATGGAATAATTTGTTCCTGTTAGCAGCGTGCCGTTAGGTATGTCTTTTACATTCAAATTTGTCTGGTTAGAGTCCACACATAGAATAACTAGAAAAAATACTATAATACGTTATCAGTTCATCATCACGCCGCCGCCGTAAGAGTGACATGTAATAAATAATGTGTAAAAAAATAAAGCAAAGTATAAAAAAACAAAAAAAAAACGCTTTAATAGCAAAGCGAACTAAAAACTTTGTTCTATAGCGATATAAAAATATATTATAAAAATATTATAATTAGCATTTTTTCACGCTCCATTATGTAGTACAGTTAAATGCAACGACAGAAATTATCGCTATTATTATCACTACATAGTATAAAACAAAGTCGCTTCCCGCTGTCTGTCCCTATGTATGCTTAGATCTTTTAAACTGCGCAACGGATTTTTATCCTTTTTTTTTAATAAATAGAGTGATTCAAGAGGAAGGTTTATATGTATACATGCATAATATAGTGGAGAAACACTGATAATTTTAGAGGATTCTAATGTGATGTCGTAAATAAACACTCATTTTTTTGCGCGTACATTTCAAACGCTGGCTGAACCCTATGAGATAGATCAAAATAATGTACAACAATATTGTACACCTTAAAAAGGTCTACCAAAAGTCTACGATGGTATATGTCTATCTCTTAGGGATCACCTACAATAACCATTTTTTCTCCTTTACTTTTTACGAGAAATAATGGCTTACTTACAAAGCGATTTTAATCAATACAGCATTAATCCTTATCCATTTAAGTACCCTAAATACATTGTGCATTTAATATAGATCAATATGGCATTTTACAGCATGTAATTTAAATGAATATTTTCGAAGATATTACAGATTAAAAATGCAGGGACATACCTCTAAAGAAAACATGTTTGTAATGTTTCATGACAACAAAAGCTGTGAACTTTTAAAAGACATTCTGTAGTATACTCGTATTTAGCATCAGCATTGCACCTGTGCGAAGCCGGGACGGGTCGCTAGTGAAAGATAAATCAAAAAATCTTTTTAACAAAAAATTAAACCGACGAAAAGAACTAAAAATAAAGTAAACACAAACACTATTCGTTCCTACAATTGTCGAGGGTTTCCCTCAATTTTATCAGGATCCCATCATCAGATCCTGACTTCCTTGACATGGGACCACCCTTGAGGTATATCTATACCCCAAGTGTGGTCTACCTCAAGGTATATGTCTGTATCTATCCTACCCTATCTAACAAAAAAAAAATCTAAATCGGTTCATAAATAACGGAGTGAGGGCTGAACAGACAAAAAAAAAAAAAAAATATTATACGGTCGAATTGAGAACCTCCTTTTTATTTGTCGGTTAAGAACAGGACGCTCTGGTCAAAAGACTACTAACACCCTGTATAAAAGCTTGGGGTGTTTTTTATATTTTATAATAATTCTACTTTTATAAAAAGCTAGCAATGAACTATTTGTAACATTTGATGTCAAGCACCCCACGCTTTTAAACAATCAAATTAATTATTTTGTTAATATCTTAAATTATTTTTGTTTTTTTCATTATATTAGACCAGTGGACGTCATATCGCTACAGAACAAACACTCCATATTTAAAAAATATTTTCTACTTTTTAGTTCGGCATTGCTATTAAAATTGTTTTTTTTTTAATTTAACTACAATTTATTTTCTTATTTTTTTAGTATTGTGTTGTCAAAATTTCCAATTTAATCGGACGTCTTGAAGTTAGTGAAAACTACGGTGACAGTTAGAGACAGGTCAAGGTAAGTAATATAAAGGTTGTAAAAATATCCAAAGCAAAATGAGAAGTACTCGTACTATAGCGTTCAATGAATCAGTGTGCTAATTTTTCAGGGGGTTAGGTAACAAAACAAACATCTTAACTCGTCACCAGGAAACCGTGCGATGTGTATATTTGTGCCATTGTTAATAGCTTTGTGCATAAAAAAGATGAAGATTCAATTAGTTCAGTGTAGTTTTTGAGCTCATGCATCTTAACATCAAATATTTGACTTTAGAAGACAGATTAAAATTGGATATTTTAAGTTATTTCCTGCCATTGAATTAAAAGAAGAAGAAGAAGAAGAAGTTATGTCCTGTTATAAATGAATAATTAAATGTTAACCGTTAACGCTATAATATTAATTAAACGTCCATGTTAAATTTCACTTGTTCAAACAATAATTGACAAAGTTTAGGGCAAATATAATTAAAATTTATTCATCATGTCTAAATCTGTTTTACTGATTTATTTGCATATGTATGTCAAATAATTAATGATTATGATAATAATAATTGATATAAATAACAATAATTGATACTAATATTTTAAATTATCCAATTTTTTTGAGAAAACTTATAAAATAAAATGACACGTAGGTACGTTCAATGCAGCTGTTGTATAATAATAAATCATTCAAGACTATCTAGTGAAATTTAACCTCTTATGCCGCGTTCCAATAAACAAAAAACTATTCGTTTTGCTTACGGACGCTAAAATTTCGTTGAATTTTCAAAGGAAATTTTCCCGTACGTAAGGAAAACGAGTCGTTTGTTGTTTATTGGAACGCGGCACTTATCCCTTTTTACCCACCTGACACTTAAAACTTTAAAAAGACATGTAAAAATGCTGGAGACTACAAACTACTGTGATAGTAATTGTGCATAAGAATCTATCTGCATTGAATAAAATATACTTATAAGAATATTAACTGTGATACTAAATACTTTAAACACCAAACTAATGTTGTTTAGCAGTTCAGCTTTTCGATGATCAGGCTGGTGGTTAATGTTGACAATAGAGCTCAATAATACTGCCACTACAGCTGATGAAACCTAAGCAAAAAAAAATAATGAGTTTTTATTTCACTACCTTCTGAAGTTTCTTCATTTCTACACGAGGTGATTTTGGTTCAAATAAAGAAACAAATAAACACTAAACTAACAAATATCTGTTAGTAAACTAAAGCTGATCCGCCAAAATCGCCTCGTGTGAACGTATTAGCTAGAAGAAAAAAAGCCATAAACATTACTCACTAAAATTAAATTAAAAATAAAACTAAGTTTAGAATAAAAGTAAGGCTTGAAACACTGACACTAAAACATATTATCACAAATTGGTGTATAAGCGAATATATTGAATATTTTTATTTATACTGTGGTACTAGACAATCTAGAAATGCTAGTGGCATTATTTATGCATAGAGCCATCGCGCACTGGTGATTTTTAATCGGACGGTGGTTTAGACGGTATGGTATGACGACAGTGATCAAACTATCGGTCGATATTTCAGTCTTGTAGTTTGTACCGGTTAACACCGATGTGTAACCGATGTGCACACTACATCGCACTTGTAGACCAGGAGCAGACAGAAAATGTTTTATAAACATGGTAGTAGTAATCTCCGAACATCTCCCGTAATAGAACTATAGACCGTCTGTTTAGTTTATTAAGTGGGTGCACACACTTACTCGTACTTAGCCGTACTGATTGTACATCTGTACAATCGATCGACAGTCGGGTAGCTGACCCTTCATACAACCCGAGTGACGGGATAGTTTTTCGTTAGTTTAATATGAATCGGGCAGTCATTTTCGATAGTATCGTCGATCGATTTTAAATCTTCATATGCGTGCACTTGGCGCACTGCCATACCGCGGTTTCATACTGATTGCTAGGACGATCACGGCCGAGCACGACCGATCTAAAATTACCAGTGCGCGATGGCCCTTAAGGTTCGAGCCATGCCCTGAGCTTGATTTGTAAATAAAAATAATTAATTAAATAGGTAGGTAGGTAATAATACTAATAATACACGGATGGCGCAATGGTTTAAGTGGTTACACTACGCCGCGCCGAGTGTTGTGGGTTCCAATCCCACACGGGACCAAAATTTATGTGATCCACAAATCGTTGTCCCGAGTCTGGGTGTTCTTTGTGTTCGTTGTTTGAATGTTTGTGAAGTCCCCCGCGACACAGGAATTTTCCTAATGGAGTTGTCTTTTTTTAAAAATAAAAAATAAATGTGTTGATACTTTGTTCACTTAATTAAGTACATATAAAGCTGAGCACTACTACTAATCTAACATACAACTATAAAATGTGTAGGCAATAAACAGAAAATTGTTTACTAGAAAAAAAAGCGTTTTGACGATACCTTCTTAAAAAAAACAGTTCTGTTTGAACTATGTAGGTACTTTAATATAATAAATACTACTACTAATACTACTAATAATTAAAAACTACTATGATCATAAAGTTAATATACTGGCCGCATTGATTTTATTCTTCATGGCATACTTACATATTTGACTGGTCTATAGATAGCGGCTTGACAGGTACTTTTAAAAAACATTCTACCGAAACTCGAGTACTCGATACCACCCAAAGAAAACTCTTTCAAACTCTCTCTTCTCAAACTATTTTATAAAATCAAAAAAAATCCTCTTTCGGAAATCCCGAAATTAATACCTAAATTACGCGCTACCCTAGCCCTGGGTTCTGTGCTAAGTAAAGTGTGCTGTGTAAAGCGCGCTAGTATCTACCTAGGTACATATCTAGAGTAATACTACCTGTACTATTATGGTACATATATTATTATGTATTCTTTGGTAAACGCGTTCATGAATTCAATATGAAATTTGGCGAATTAGAATCTCGACTTAAATTTTAGTTGTTAAAATTAAGTTCTTATAAAATTTATAAATACTAATACCTACTTTTACCTAATTATTATTAGTATCGATTAGATACCTAGCAAGTTTCACATAAATATACTCGTATACTTATACCTAAGTATGTACCTACATTTTTGCAAATAAGTGGGCTATATAACTATCTAAATTAATCCCAAAATATTGTTTAGTGAACAATTAGTGACTAATACTTTCATTATGAACTCTAAAAAAGAGGTCATAAAGACTAGAAGTTTTGTTCCCAAGGTAGTCTTCCAATGAAATCGCAGGGTCTAGACCGAAGGTCATTTTTATGACATCACAGAATATTACCCCGGTCATCATGCCAACTGAAGTTTGGTATAACCAATCGGCTATCTTCTTGTGTCTTTTGCTTTCTTCGCCATCGATAAACGAAATTATTATTGCCAAAACTCCAGCAGCCGCCTGCAGCAATAAAAATTATTTATTTAGAAATGGACACACTTCTTGGGAATAAAACCTCTATATTACCTCTGTAATCCATTTATGACTTTGACATTAGGGATGACATTACTCTAGACATTACATATAACATTTAATTTATGGCGCATTTCTCAATAATTATTTGTATATACCTGTGGTAGATAGATGATGCCGTGTTACATTGTCATACAATAATGCGGGCTAGCTTACGTAGGCACTCTTTATCGGGACATAATGACCTACAAATACACTTTTATTTTAGAGTGTACCTACTGCGACTCCAATGAATTGGAGATACGCATCCAAAATAATTCATGTGTAGGTACTTATTGTACGCGATCACCGATGATTCTTAAAAATACATTCTACGGATGTCAAAAAAGCAATACAAACGTCTCGATGAGGATTGACTTTATGATTTCAATTTATTCCTATGCCAATCCCCTACAATTTAAGCATATAAGCCATTTGGCTTAATTTGGTTGTAGTATTTACTTTTTGTTGTATGTATTGTTGAAATAAAATTATACCTACTTATTCAGGCAGGAGCAGGATTATTTCAAAATATGGTTTCGAAACCGGTTTCTTTTAAAAATATTTGTTAGATAAAACCTGTTGACGTTATGTGCGGTAATTGAATAAATACTAAGCCTTCCATCTATATTACCTGAACGGCGAATGATCATAGATAGACAAGGACAACCGGGATGAAGTTTGGCTTAGATCTCTACTCTGCGTAGTGAATGCACACACAATGATTTTGCCGATCATGAGCCTTAATGAGATTACTCTTTCTGTAAAATTATCGTGATATAGGTAGGTATAGGTTACTATAATATAGTAGAATTACTCTTTCTTAAGTATTCGTTATTTATATAATGTAGTCGCTCTAGTACTAGAGGATTGTTTGAATATTCTATGCCGAAAGCAGAAATTACAATGTTAATTACAGAAATTACGAATATAAATAAAACAATGCTATCGTTTAGAATTACGGCTGAAGGTTGGTCTTCGTGATCATTCAGGTCCAAACCTCCGATCACCACGAATAACAGTCCAATGAGAAGCTAAAACAAAGTTAGAAGGTATATTCTTGAGAAACAGTTCATTACTTATACAAATATGTATAACTAACGGTACCGGCAATGAATATTCACTCATATTTCCGATGGACTAACTGACAAAGGTATGTACCTACATTGTATACAAAATATTAAAAGGATCTAGCGTATTTTAACGTTTATATTTGCACACAATGAATGTGTGTCATTCTTTGATTGACGTTTTAGTTGAGCGATTGCATTGTAATTTTATCAATCGACATGCGATTTTGAAATCAGAAAGAACTAAATTACTCGTTGTTTCAAAACTAATGTGGCAAAAGTAAAAAAAAAAACATCACGAGGCACGACACAAGGTTTTTGTTTCCAGATCCTGTCTTGCGCTTGCCGCCTTGGAAGTTAAAAACGCGTGGATACATAATGTTCTACGTCTACTCTATAGTCTATTAATTGGGGGAACGATCTAGGTTCTTTCTTGGACGATTAATATGTAATCTAAAGGTGGCTTCCCACGGTGCGTGATGTTACGGACGTATGAGAATCAGCCCGCGCCGACGCACCGTGGAATGTGCAGACACGTCAGTTGCGGTGCGTTGGATCCGCCGCGAGTCCGTGGTACGGTAATATTATCTATCCAGTATTGTGACTCGGCGCTGTCCTCGAAATAATTACCAACAGCCGCGCGGTACGTAAACACGCGAAAGGGCTGCCCGCCTACAGTATTTTAATTTTATCTACTTGAGTGAAAAATAGATGTTTTGTTTTTTGATTAGTAGATTAAAAAAACACCCTTGTTTTAAGGCTAAAGAATATTTGCTCCTCGACTGAGACGTACGAAAAGCTTTATTGTTAAATTTAATAGTATAAACTATACATTGCCGTATTAAGTAAGTACTTGTACTTATTCAATAAAATACACAAATCGCAAGTAACAAAACATCACACCGTTCGTTCGTCACTGTGGTGCATTCGCGACTGGTTATGTACTCGAGTGTATACCGAACTTGTGACGCGCAAGTATGACTCGCTTTCCGACCGTTTGTATGAAGATAGAATACTGTATAGATAATATTACCGTGCCGTGGTCATCCATACAAATACAAACGAGCATGCAAAAACTTCTACTAAATATACCAGCAGAGCCGCACTTGTAGCCATACGTTCTTACCGAGATTATTATAATTATTATTATAAAATATTCGAATCTCAAGACCGACACGCACCGACACACACCTTTGGAATTGCCTTGGTGCGGTGCGTGGCTGTACCTACGTGGTCGTCGGCAGTGCGCGCCGCAAATAATTTGCAGAATCAAGAACCGTAGACTCTTCGCTCTTAGTGGATTGAAGTAGCGACTGTTTATGGTTTCCTTTGTTTTTCTGTTAACTACAAGCAACAGTATTAATTTTCGTGTCCTTATTTTTTTAAGTTTAACGTTTGTGTTTTTGTGCTGTAACGAAAAATCACTGACTAATCAATCAAGTTCTTGATATCTAGCAAGCGAGGAATCGAAGGCAGATACAAGTACATTCAAAACAGTGACAATAAATGCGGTAGCTGTAGTTGCGTAATTGATGTTGAGGGCCGAAGTCCTGTGTCGAGGTTTGTGGAACCAGCAGTCTCGGAGCAGGTTCAGGGAAAGGAGCACGAAGCCCATCGCCACCTAAAGAGCTGTTGATGTCGCTTGAGGATATCGAGGAAAACAATTAAGCTAAACATAGTGATTTAACTACATTCATTTATTAAGTTATAATAAAAGCATGATATATTATATGGGAATAGTTTGATGCTTAAGATATCAGATTTCTGATTCAAAAGGTGGCTTTGAACCCCCGCTCAATACAGTACAGACCTGGAACACGCATTCCAATCCTAGAAGCATATTTGTACCACTTAGATATAATTTATATAGGTACAACTAAGATGGCGAAAACTAAAGGCCATTGAAACCTTAATGAAAATAGTACTGTTTAATTTCCTAAATAAGGGTGCCTAGGCTCTTTTCTATAACTTAACGGCTAAGGAAGTAGCGTTGAACGTACCTAGCCCACAAATGAAACAAGTTTGCAGCATATCAAAACGGAAGGTAGGACGCCCCTCAGCCAAGGCCGACGACCTGAAGAAGGTACTTGGGATAGACTAGATGCGGAAGGTGAAATACCAGGTACTATGGCACACATTGAATGATACCCATCTCTCTCATTTGCTGTTTCATAGACCTTACATCCCACATCAAAAAAGTCAGGTATTCGTATAGGATGTACTGGTGGTACGTGGTGATGGTACTTATGTACAATATGTACATATGCGTGTAAATAGGTAATTACATAAGTATATACCACCGACAAGGCGACTAACTAGCCCTACTCTTACCTAGGTACTCCGAGATTTTGTTTATAACTAGTTAAAATTTAAATTCTCACCTGAAGAACTATAGATATAGAAATAAGCACGACCAGCAATGTATAGAACTCGTGCTTGGGCCCCACTTGAAGCACGTACTTTAGTTGCGAAGCGTTGGACGTCAGTAGAGCGATGTCCAGCATCCCCTGTGCCACCGTCTTTTTCGTCGCATAGCGATTTGCGTCCAGCCCCTTGATCTAAATCAAGACAAAGATATCTAGATATAAAACAAGGCAAATTTGAGTTCTTGTAACGCCACGTGATCAGTTGCCCATAACGAGGAGCCTTGAACAAACAATGTTCCGTAAAAATAGGTTCTATTACCTTCCTGTTATTTTGATTCAGTAAGGTACTATGCGCTTGTGAATTTTGTGAACGTATTTCAAGTAAGTTCGCATTTTCATTAATTTCAAAAGGGTCATACTTTTGCTGAAAGATCTTCTTTTCGAGTTGAAATTACGTGAGTTATGAGCGTTAAAATTCAATCAGTATTCGAATAACATCCATCATCGAACCAGAAGACAAAATTATCCCAAGGGCGTATAAAACTGAATTAATGAAGAGCTCATTAATTCAGCCACTAAAAAATGAGAATTTGTACACTAAGAAATGAATGACGTAGTTACGTGTTGCCTAGGTAAGGATATTCATGAAATTTGAATGAAATGCATGTAATAATAACATAATATTGATATACTTGTAAAGATAAATATTTATAATTAAAAGAAATAAACTACCTAATACAGAAAAGGATTCAAATTGTCGAAAAAGTTATGGACATTCGAAATAGCTGTTAATTAAATAGTAGATATTTAAGTTCCCTGGCTCCAGTCTCCCTATAACTTTCCGTAATATATACCTGTGTCGAAAAATAAAATTTTGTTTTTATTACTTGTGAAATTACAAGAACCAGCGAACATAATAACGTTTAATTGGGTTAAAGCGATACCTTGTCGACAGTTTTACGGCTTTAAAAATCGGACTTTAAGAACCTGAGATTACGTGGTCTAACAAACAACCAACTTCATATAGATATAGAAAACGAGATATTTACTTCATCGCATACGATATCAGTAACAGCGTCCTGTCCTTTAACAACTTCGTCCTTAGTGTCGTCACTCTCTTCCTGATCACTCCCATCTCTACTTCCAAACTTCTCTTTCGAGCCCTCCTCCATTTTCAGCACATAAGAACTTAACACTATACGATCAATTTTGAAGTGTTAGTGAGATCGCGTTCGGATACGTACTGATGTAAACAAAGTGCTTGTGAGAAACCGTGGATCATTCGTTATTTCCTTTCTAACAAGGACAGACGATTTATTACAAAACCTAAAATTAATGGTTAAATAGTACTCTAAAAATTACATTATTTCAGAAAGGATATCGGACATTAATCTTAGTAATTGAACAGTTTCCGAAAATTCAACATTGTTCTAAGTCATTGAACAGTTTTGTAAAATCGGTAACGAAGATATCTTATTTCATAATTATTTCCTGAATTTTCAATACAAAAGTAATTGTTATGACCTCTTTATACTCGAAAATTTTATCATTTAATCAATAAAATCAGTTGGAACTTGACTACCTACCTATTTGTTCATTATTTATTTAAGTAGGCAGCCTGTCGTAATTACGGCAATATGGTAGAGTTTTGAATTTACCTTCTATCAAAATACTTGATTAATGAGCGTCCAATATTAGTATACTATTTTAATAATGTTGGACGGTCATCTTTCATGAATGAGCTTTAGCATAACTATATTATCAATACACAATAGAGATAAGTTAGCAGTATTACGTTTTCATACAAATGGTCGAAACAATGCGCCTGTAAAAATCGATTTACTGCGGTACACGACATTCACTTTTTTAACACTTCGGTAAAGTCGCACTAAAATTGTTGTAGACCTCTTAAACTCAGCTAAATATCTGTGTTTGGAGTGGATTCACGTCGGTTTTTAACTTTTTAGGCCGATTTTTGCACACGTCTCACACACGGCCGTCTGATCCCAAACTAGGCAGAGCCTTTACAATGGTTACCAGACTACTGATAAACATACCTATATATTTCTAAATACACACATATTATAGATAAATTACACTCAGACACAGAACAATTATTTGTCCTGGGTGGGAATCAAACCCACGACCTCTGGCAGCAGTCAGGGTCAGTAACCACTAGACCACTAGGCCAATCGCTAGTAGAAAAAACAAGGAGGAAACTGCTAACTATTTTTTAAGATAGCGTCTGAATTTTATTAATTGACTAGGTGTACCCCGTGAGGCTTCGCTCGCGTGTACATATTTATATTTTTTGAGCGGAACCCTAATCCTTTTTTTTTTGAAAATAAAAGTAGCCCAAATTACAACTTAAAACCTCAGGCAGGATTTTTATTTAAAATGTTTTTTTTTTGTATAGGTTTCGTACCTATAAACATTCTGACGCAGTAAAAAGCTGTTATTATGACATTACAAACAGACACTTCAATTTCATTTATTTGTAAAGATAACCTGCATAAGGGAGCTATAGCGAATGCGTAGTAATTACTAAAATGAATCAGCTAAGGCACGTGAAGCAGCAGTATTAAAGAGTTTTTTCAAGGTTTTTCCGGTTTCTAAAGGCTTCTAAGAAATTCACCACCATCCCGACAAACCTAACCTAAGGGGGAGACTTTTCCTTGTTCTATATAAAGAAAGGAGGTATATTAATGAAGATGTACATGCAGTCGACGAGTAAAAGCAAAAATAAAATATTTATTTTTCAATAATACCTTAGGTCTGAGTTAATTTATTAATAATCAGGTTTCACACTTCAAATAAAACTTAATTAACTAAAGTAGTCATATTGAAATTAACAAAATTTCAATAACATTAATCAAAGGATAATATGGGATTTTAAAACGTAATAATTTACAAATGGTGCTAATACAGTAATATTTAACACAAGGGAGACGCTGCTGTTACTGCTGCTATATCTGAGGTCAAAAGTTGCTGTCGGTGACCTCAAAACCCTGGGCAAGGGTTTGTGTGTATTTTATGGACCAAGTGGTTAAACATTGCACTACCAATACCATACCATTTTAATGCATGGACAATGTGTATAATGACAAGTGAAACTAGGCTTTGTGATTAATACTTATATAAACTTCGTTATTTATCACATTGTCTGACCGTTATGAATATTGTTACATAACTGTTGGGCATGTTGATAACTAAGCCAATTAAGGTACTAGGCGCTAGGACCAAGAATATACGTAGGACCTCGATCAGATGCTACAGAGCATAGTTGTTTTCTATTCAGTTTAGAATTAAAAGCTAATAAAGACGGACGGTTTATATTGCTTACTTATCTCGAATTGAAAACGACTGCGAAAGTTCGGTAAAGTGTATTGCAAAAAACTGTGCATCCCAAAATGCAATTTAACTGATAACGACGTGTCATCACCTCCTCGGGGCCAACGGTTTTAAGAGATGTCGGCATTGAACATCAGGATACAATGCTGGATCACAAGTTGTCAAGTTTTTATTGTTAAACAGAAGTCTGACTAAGGTTAAAAAACGAATACTTGTTTATTACGATTTTTTACATAAATAGTATTCGTTCTCACCTACCTATCATGTTGATTTTATTATAATAAGGTATGGTATCATTAAAACAATAGGGCATATGCATTATTATTTTATTCCTGTAAACGATTCTATATATATCATTAAAAGTGCACATGACAAAGTGTATTTTCATATACCGCGAAATGCGAATTTAAGCAAAAAAGTGGCGCATTTCATTTCTTTGAAAATGTAGTGATATATTTCTATAGCAATAAAGACTAAAAATATTTACGCTACTTAAAAGTCACGTGTATAATGTTCCCTATTGAATAAAATACATAATAATACTTTTATTACTCTGCCCGATAGGTTGGGGTCATTATTCATCCAGCCCGGTCAATTTGCTTACTTCAATCATTTTTATTATATTGACTACTCATTTTGCGCATTTTTTAAATGGTCTGGACATAATGAATAATGCTTTATTAATCACTCGGTCCATAACCTATAAGTATACACTTAAACAAATCTTTCAATTTCTCGAATTTTGTGAATAGTTCGAGTTGTTCACTAGAATTCGGGATTAGAATTTAACAACGTATGCGACTACTTTATGGTCTGACATAAACTAGAGTAGTTCTATAATAACTATTTAACTTAGAAAACATAAGAGAACAAGATATATCAGTTCTAATTTGAACCCCCAACTATGACTGCTAATTTAACCCTACGGAAGCGGCGCTTACAACGCTGACAATGCATTAGGTACAAAATTTACGCGAAAGTGTTTTGGTACCGGTAACCGCTTTCCATCAGGCGGACTGTGTAGCTGTTACACTATTGTATTGTTCAAATTGTAAGATTACGTGAAATCAGGTAATTAACCGTAGGCTTTGTATCCAAACGGAATCACAGTACGTAGTTTCTTCGCATCCTTGATGCAAGGCTGTTATTAAAAATACCTAATGGTATTGCTAACAAATATCATGCTAATGTTAACTTGTTCCTGGCAATGAGTTAAAACAGCTTAATTAATCTCATACTAAAAGATATCTAGGTACTTTGGTTTACATTCAAATAAAAGAAAAACCATAATAAGGTCACTTACCCCATTTCGTATACCTGTGGGAAGTATTGCCGCCATTTTTCTAAATTATCTTCACTATCAACTTTTAATAACCATAACTTAATTTTAAAATTGGAATTTTTTATGTTTTAATGGGATGTTGCAATGAACTGTCAATGCTTCGACGTTCAGTTAAAGAATACCAAGTCAAATCGATGTCGTTACCTGACAACCGTAAACACAACAACTATTGAAAGTATCCAACAATGACGTTTTTATAACAAGTAAATAATAGTTGGGGGGATTTATATTTGAAGGTTTAAAGTTACTACGAGTTTTCGATTCGATTTTATGCATACGACACGATTACTACCTATAACTTTATTTACAGTTTCAGTTAAATTCGACTAGTTTAAAGTCTTTTCGTTCAATGATGTACTAAGGGCTAGTAGCACATTATTGTGTCATTCCTTCTTTGATTTTGCTGCAATTAATGTGCAACACTATCCCTTGGCACTATTATCTTATCTGTGCCCTAGGCTTAATGCCGGCTCATGAGACACAAGTAAGTCTCAAAGCAACTGTGCCCCGCGAGTCCAACAAATCAACAATAGTCATTCAACAATTCCCAACTGTATCAAATTGCGTGTTTCAAGTAAAGGAAATAACCATGTAAATGCAAAAATCTTTTTTTATGTAAGTGCAGAATGATTTCCGTGTTTTAAAGGAAAATAATAATAAATTAATTTTAATTTAGTCATATGCGTGACGGATGACGTAATATCTTAAGACAAACACATCTACACAATACTCGACAGAAATAGACGAATATAAAACAGATCCAAAATCCCATGGAACTCTGGTAACACTTTTCACAGACGATAAACTAAGTGCAGTTTAGCCTGTTGTGCAGGTGCTTCTCCAGACAGTAAGTTCTAACTCGAATAGATATATTCCATACCTACCTCCTAAAACCTTTTTGTCAATTTAGTACAAACAATCAATAGTCACGTGATAACATGATGAAAACGAAACGTGGGGACTGGATGGCCCATGGCGATATCACGCGATTGCTATAATTACACGTACCTAAAATCCAATATGGTCGACTTATATTCGATGTGGAGTCACAAAAAAATTTAATTCCGGGACCAGATCACGGGTGATGCATCGCCTATGTCAACATTCTAAAGATCAGAACCGTAAAATTTGGCAACAAGACTCAAAGTTTCACCACAGTCGGTTTAATTACTCATTTGTTTTCGAAGTGCGAGATTACCAATGTTAAAACAGTGCTGCCCTTGCTTCGTTTATTTCCTTCCTTTTTGTGGGTCGACTAGTAAACAATTTTCAGTTTCTTTCGGCAATCATATTTCTTCAAAACATAGATACAAAACAACTCGTAGATAGATTTGTCTTATTAGTAATCTTATTAGTAAATAATTTAATTAGCAAAATATGATTTTGTAACAGATACACCGCTGCCTGCACCTTCGGGGATATACAGCCTAAATTTTAAATAAATACTTTTAATGCTTGAAAACCACCGCATTTACGGCACCCATTATTCGAGATTTAAATAACGAACCTAACGCCTACTAAGAAAAACTTAATGCGGGAGTTGTCATTCAAATGAAAAAAAATGAAAAAAATTTTTCGATTTCAAGAAATATGTAAATATTCAAAGTTATAATATATTTAATAAGTAAATCTCAAAAACCATGATACTTGTTTGTTACTAGTATAGGTACCTACCTTCCTTTTTTTTTAGTAAAAGAATAGTTCACGACGGTAGAGTACTGTGTGGGGTTCGAACGCGCAACCACTTGATCGCAAGTCCGACGCCCAAGCCATTACGCTACCACCGCTTACCTAATATGCAACTATGATTTTTGAATATTTTGCAAATGGTAAATACACAGCTATGAATGAATGATGAACACACTAGCAACTAGGCTCATGTACATTTTGTGGGTCGCAAAACATTCTAATATCGATCGACCTACTCATTATGTTTTGTCTTGGCTTTTTATTCAAGTTAGGGTATAAGGTAATAAATACATAGTAGGTTGTAAAGATTTCAAAAGTTAAGGTAATAGATAGTAGGTTGAATAGATTTCATTGATTTTAAATGTTAAAACTATTCCGTATGATAGGACTTTAAAACAAAACATATATATATGTTAAGATGACTGTGTTGTGTATGCTAAAGTTACCAAAGAAAAAATGCTCTGTTTCGGTAGTTATTAGTTTATTCATTTCAATTTATTTCGTACTTAGTCTCAATCCTCAGCCACGCTTTTAGAAATCATACTGACTAGCTCGCGAATTAAACGTTATGACACCTAAGAGACCAAGTATCAAAAGGACACGGAGCCTCGGAGGTCAAGTAAGAAGTTGGTCTCGACTCTCACAAATACTAGTAACATTTAAAACAATTGAGAAGAGGAGCCTCAACTGTTAGCAAAACTGATATTCTGTAATGTCCGGGTAGACTAGAAGTCAACTGTTTGTTATAATGTATACTTACCAGGGATGTTAAGAAGCTCCGTAACCGTAACTATCGGTTATCCGAAATAAAATCTATCTGAAACTTTAACCGAATGTTATAGGAATATTTCGGATATTGGCCGAGTGTAAATGTTAGTGAAATATGGGCTAAATTAGTTGTCTTGATTTATTATATTTTTGTTTTTATGTAGATGAAAATAAGCATGCTGCTGAACTGCTCATTTTCATATCATAATCACTAATAAGACCATTTTTTTTGATAAATTGTAGTCCAGGAAATGAGGATGGCACCTAGTCGCCTATCATTTAAAACAAAGGTTCTTGCTCTCCTCTTCAGAAAACTAGCAGAATCATCAGAACAGTAGAAAAATATGTTTATGTATCTATTATTTATACAACTATATTTATATATTCATGTATGTATCTATGTAAATATTTATTTATTTCTTTTTCGTATATATATATTTATTTCTTCTGATATTACACTCATCCGTATGCTTCCCAATGCACCTACTTCATTATTTTCTACACCACCTTAAGGTAAACTGGCAGAGAATGCCTTTGGCATTAAGTCCGCCTCTGTACATGTTGTGAATAAAATATTAAATAAATAAATAAATAAATACATACCAACTGATACCTAACCTAGAAATAATGTAAAATCCTTAAAACCTATGTATTTTTCTATTACAATCCCTTAAGAATCCAATATCCGCAACTGAAACTGCAAAATTATCGGATAATCCGAAATAATTTAATATCCATAACATCCCTGATGATCTTGGGTACAAGTAGGTAATAATATGAATAGGTAATAACTACTCATTTCGGATTGCATAGACCCATATTATTACGAAAACGGGTAACGTTAAAGTATTATTACTATTATAACTATTGCTATATTGCTAATTAGCTCCGAGTCGCATGGATATCTCTTCGTCTTCTTTCTGCCTTTTTTACTTCAAATATTCCTTCTTTCTTGTAGCTAGATAAAGAGATTTACCCCAGAGAGAACTTGAGCATTTATTACTAGTTCTGGAGGAAGGTGAGAAGCTCTTGCAACACAAAAAAAAACAGGTTTAAGTCTGCACCATTTTGGTGTGCATTTAATACTTATTTATATATATAAACTATTTTAACATGACTGTACGAGACTATAGGTCAACATAAATTTAATAGTGACGACCGACACACTTATTCATATTGACTACAACAAATAAAGCTGAGATAAATGTCAAATTGAACAAGCTAAATCATTATTCACTTCACAAAGAAACACGTAGGGACGTTAATTTTTTATGAGCTTCACTTGTAATTCTAACTGTTCTACATAAACTAATTACCTATGTAAACACATTTTGAAAGTCAATGTTACCCTACTTCCAATTGTCGTGTCATATCGAAATGAAACTTTGTATGTAGGTATATGTGTATAGTAATTAAATACTAATTTAAAATCTTGGAATCTTGTGATGATGCAGCCAGAAGGTGGTCAATGGAACTCTTCACTGGCTACTAGTAAGCCATGCGAGTTTAGGCTCATATTATTCGTTTTGAAGAATCCAAGATTGAACCAGATTGGACTTGGTAATTGTGGTTAGATGATGTGGATAGTGGGACTCTTTACTTTTTAATTTGGTTCGCCATTATAGCGTATTTTTTTAGTTTTAATAAACATTTTATTTATTGTAAATTTACTTTTACTGTCAGACAGCGGTGAAGGGTTTTAAATTTTCAGACTAATTTAAAAAAAATATTTTTTTGATTGTATAAACCAAGGTGGTTAGCTGGAACTTACATGAAATGATCCTTAATTATCCACTCTCGTTAGTATAGGCCCCGTCCTGATGTTTAGATTTGGTAGTCATTTATTTTCATTAGCTCAGGCTCCAGATTCTCGCGATTGCGCCTCGTAGAAGCCTTCGCACGATAAGTAGCAAGCGGATTTTGCAACAGTGCTCGCAATCCACACACTTCATTTATTCAGTTGCCTCGCGCCTTTGGCAAAAAACCGACACAAAACTGAGGGTCCCGTCGTGACGGCGTTGCCTCATCTTCCCTCCTAAATAGTGTGGATCGGGCTTAACAGACTTTAAAGATGGAGGAGATTTAGAATACGTCTATACCTACATAAATGTACATACTTATTCTCACGCCTTTATCTCCGAATGGGGATTTTAGACACATTTTGCTAACTATAATTTAGTCTCAATCACGTAATACGTAAGGTGCAAGCCTATTGTAAAGATTTAATATGGGAAAATTGGAAGTACCTACATTAACACAAGGGAAAGGTAAGTAAGAAATGAAGACAATGGCAGGAAGGCGATATTACCTATATGGATGGCTTGGGGAGTTTACACTCTACAATAGCTAGAGCATGTCAGGGTCGCATATCTGTAACTCGAACTGGCTGTGTTGCCGAAAGTATTCTAACATAATTTTATGTAGGTATGTTCATCTATATGGGGAGTCCGTTGCTGTAGAGTAAGCCGTTCTTTGACAGTTTGCCGGTATAATTCACTGTCAACTACGATTAATGAGATCAGGAAAAAGCTGGAAAAAGTCATATTAGTGTGAACTAAGACTTACACAGAACAGATATTAAGCATATAAACGGATAACTCTTTACCACGTTGCCTGATTTAATAAAATATAATTTTAAGAGGATTTAAAGATATTAGCAATCTAGGTATATAATTTTAAATTAATAGTCTTTATTTATTTAAATTTTTTTATTGT
The DNA here is from genome assembly GCA_949752705.1 of Callimorpha dominula. NCBI lineage: Eukaryota > Metazoa > Arthropoda > Insecta > Lepidoptera > Erebidae > Callimorpha > Callimorpha dominula. The sequence continues at coordinate 5,495,540 of OX457006.1, read as the reverse complement.
CTTGGGCATACGCAAGACACCTTTGACTGAAATTTTATCTTAAAAATACGACATTTTACATAGGTATAAATATACCTACCTACTTATGTGTCACAAGTTTATATTCACAATGCACATATAGCATTCTTTTGGCCTGTGTATTTATTTATTTCAACTTTTGCACATTTTGTACATGGACGAACTTGCCTAAGATATTCTCTACCAGTCAACCTTTGGGAGAATATATTTATATTTACTCAAAGAGTAAACTTCGGGGTGCTCCAAAGATTGCTCTTTCCTCATATATGACTTTGCGTTCCCCTACAAACATTTTTAAGAATCAAGTAACTAAACTTTAAAAATTCCGCGAATTTTTATAACTTTTATCTACTTTCATCATTAACTTTTCTATTTAGTTTCTTCCTAATAAAACGTTAATTTCCAGCTATAAAAAGTATGAATTACGTTATATAAAGTGTAGAAATTTACTACTAATCATATGATCAATAAAATATAATGCCAATGTTATTATATAAATAGAAACTGATTAGGAATTTCATAAAATGAAACGTGCGCGCGCTCCGCCCGCCCGATTTCGCGTCCTCGATCTGTCAAAATTGTTTCCATTCTTATTTTTTCGATGGCTTGTGTTGTTTGTATAAAATCAAAACAATAATGTTTTACACTTAAAAATACTGTTGAATCCTTTTTGTTTTGGTGACATAATTATTGTGTTTTTATTGTTTAGTTTGTATTTAGATACGATGTAAGATTCTGTGCAACTGTGGTGTCGTCGAGATTTCGTTGCGTGAACAGATCGTAGATCTTCCAGATGCTGCCTTCTATGCCTATCTTGTTTACAAGAGATAGTCGAGATGCTTTTGGTAACAAAATTGAGCCAAGCACAAGCTTTTTCAATGCAAGTTTTACTCCACAACCTGTTATCTTACCACAGGTGAGTCAGAGAAGATCGACGATGATTTCCTAATTTCTGTCCGATATCTTTATTGTACGTCAATGTATAAAATTCACAAATCGATCGTAGAAAGTAAAGAAGATATAATAACTAGTTTGATTCACAATTTTGTGTTTAGAATGAAGAAAAGTAAACACTACTGTATGTTAATGTGTCGCCATATTTATAACATAGCATGATCTATTTACATGACCTTACAAAATTGTTTATGTGTCAGCCACCACCCCAGAAGGTGGCACTGCAAGTTGCGAGAGTACCACCAAAGGAAACTAAAAGCAAGGCAACTGCTAAGAAAAAAGTTGATCCGCCTAAGATAGATGACAACATTTTAGAGACAGGTAAATTGTTTAGGGACTTATGTAATTTAATTCCTACTTTCATTTGTTTCTTACATGATGCAAAAGAAGAATTAAAAGCAACATTACTTTTTGTTTTGCTAAACAACATTTATTAAAGTTTATTGTCAGTTCAACTAGCCAGAAACATTTTTTTTTACTTTTACTTTATTTTCACACTTGTTAAAAATATCTTAGTGTTAAAAAATAAACATGCCTTTTGTTTCTTTCAGCTTTAGTTAGATCATATTACACAAAAGTACAATCAAGGTTTTCTTCCAACACTTCTGTGCCTACTAACAAATTTGTACAGTTTCAAAGTATATTAAAATCCTTCGACCCCTCTAAAGAAACTCCTGTAGATTTGTATAAGAAAATAGACAGTTTATTTGGTGCTGACCACAAGGATATTGTTGAAGAGTTCCTCTTGTTTCTGAAACCAGGACAAGCCGTTGAGATTGGACGATTTATGGATCATTTCATGTTAGTTCAACTCACCGGTTTCATTCAAATGTTGCAAGTAAGTGTTTTGAAATTATACTAAAGCTGTGCGATTTTGTCTTTATTGCTCTCCTTGCTAACTAATAGTATTTTAAATGAACAAAGCCAGAGGTTAGTTTAGTCATTTGTTTATCATGTGATAATATCATCCATCCTAATTGTCTGGTTATAAATCTAATTATTCTGCCTATTATATAGTAACTGATTAAAATTGTTGTAATACAGAAACAGGATTATAGACACAAATTATTGTCAGTAAATATAGCTTAAAGCAATCTGAACTTAAATTTTTCAACAATTTACATTAGGTACAAGAACATGAAAGCAATATGCACTAATAATTTTTTATCAGGGAGGATGTTGTCTTATCATTTTGTATAATAAATTTGTTAATGGAACTATGTATTTTACATAACTTTAAAGCAGGGGTTTCCCACACTTTTAAGTTAACAGAACACTCATCAAATCCTTATAATTCTATGAAACCCTACGTTCATGCAACATTTTGTGCGTTTTTTTGCGGAGGGGAGCTGGTAGTTTAAAAATTTACTTAAAGGTATATAAACATACAAGGTCCAGGGCGATCAACTGCCTGTATTTTATTTCAAAAGTAATAGACTTCCATACTTTACTTTAACATTTAATGTGAAGAATGTTATTGGTAATTGCTTTATGTTTTGGTGTCTGATAGTTTTATGGCATATGGGGCCACATGATTCCAGATTCTTAAAGTTTGTTCCACAGAACCTAATTGTTCTTAAGAACTCACTGTAGGAATAGGCTGCTTTAGAGTACCAGCATTTCAAGTTTTCTATTAGCTTTTTACACCATTATGAAAAACGACTGTTCAATCTTTATTTGCATATTTTATAACTTTGACTTAAATTTTGAGCGAACAACGAATATTATTTCTAATACAGTGTTATCATAGATTGATGTCAATATACTATTTAACAGCAATAGACTAAGTGTATACCTGTAAATTAATTGCAGAGATCATTCTCACGCAAGCCAACAGTACATCGGAAAGTGTTGCGTGCGATCACGAATGGCATCAACAGTGGGAGCCCTGAAGAGATGCGCGCTCGCGTTCTGCCGCACTTGCGTTCCAACCCACGCCTAGCTAATATGTTCAAGTCCTTGTTCCCTGATGAACGACCACCGGATAGGTAGGTACAGAGTAATTAAATACTCTAACTGCAGTGCTAACAATATATGGGCGCAACCTTGATAGGTTAATGGATTTTCTACTGCACTTGCGCTCCAACCCAATTTGTGCAAGTCCTTGTTCCCTGATAAACCTCCTCTGAACAGGTAAGTAAACGGTAACAAGATAATAAAAACAGCAGTGCCATCAATTTATTGCAACAGCCTACCAAAGCTTGCTACAATATGCATTGTAAAGATGTTCAAGGCAGACATGGATGTTAAAGATATATGAGTGAGAGAAACTGTGAAGTGACATTCTCTACGGCCTTTTAGAACACACCCAATGTAATGGTTCATGAAGTGAATTATGATAACTTTATTTTATTTTGAGAATTGATAGTAGTCAAAAGAACAGTACTGTAAGGAGTCTGTAGATCTTGCTTCTTGGGCGTTGCTGCAAAAGATATGATCACGACTATGTGAGGGGCATCATTGTGTTGCACTTGAGTCACCAAAATCTTATGCGGTGGGTCCTACCCAAACCTACTCCAGCTTTGCTTACGTAATGACCATGAGGTCATTACGTAAGCAAAGCTGGAGTAGGTTTCTAAAGTACGATTCACACCGAACAAGCTGCACCGGAGCTCGTCGGACCGGATCTAAACGGAAGCGCGTGCATGCCCCATCAACCATCTACGTCTGCCGTGCCGACGCGTCGACGCGTTCCGACTCGGCGCGGCGGTAGCCGAGCGCAAGTGGGATAAACCAGCCCAAGTGCCATTCTGCTGCTCCTGGGTAGTTTTGCCATAGCTGTGAGCGTTGGCAATGCATATGGTTCATATGCACCGAGAACGACTTACCAGCAGACCAGCTCTACTTGACTGCCAAAGAAGTTGTAAAAAAAATTTCAATAATTTTTTTCTCCTGGGTGAGTGTCCTCTGACCCTGCAACCTCCACCACAAAAGGATAATAATATCGTATGATAATATAGTTTGACGAAGACACTACGTTTTATTCATTCTCGTTTTTAGGTATGCACCACAATCAGGAGTCCAGGACCAACAGTATATTACGCAAAATCTTCGCCATATTTGTGAACCACACAATTTCTTTCCTAAGCATTCCGTACGTAGATGCCCTTAGGAAACTAAGGACATCTACATACAGACAACGCAGAAGCGTGCTTTCTTTATATGAACTTGGTTTTTATCTTCTTGCAGTTTGTACGAGACCGGAACTGATATTATAAACGAGAGCTTTCTCACGTGTGATAAAGGTTATGACGTGTGGGAGTTCCAGGACGAGAGTGACAACAAAAAGAAGTTAGATGCCAAGGAGAGTCTAGATACAATGGTTAGTATTTTATTGTTACTGTCTAAAAGCTTAGGATATATTATTTAACCCCAAATTCACCGAAACATCGCTAGATACTTTAATACAATATATTATTATCTACTAGCGGACTGAAGTCTTTGTACTTGAGGGGCTCGTGGCTAAGTGGTAACCGAGTAGGTTAGCACTTTACAAAGGTAAGTATAACTTGCCAGGTCAATCTAGGATGGGTGACCATTCTTAACATTGAGACCCCTCCGTGCCTCGGAGAGCTCGTTAAAACCGTCGCCGTCGGTCCCGGGTGCCATACGAACATCTGTGCATTCGTTACGGGTAGTTGGAGCCCTAAGTTCGACAACTTTATTTTTTTTTTGTACGTGTGGAAACCCCCTCAGGCCGTCACCCCACCTGGGTTTTGGGGGGGGCGGTGTGTCGGAATCAAACCGACTAAAACCACACGGTATGCCGTATTGCGCCTAAGATATAGGAGGGATCCGGGAACTGCTTCTATTAAGACATCTGGACCCCTCCCAGCGCTTGCCTGCCAAGAGCGGGCACCACCTTCGGGTAACACCAGAGAGACTCCTCTGGTGGTCAGGCACGCCACCTGTTGAAAGTTCCCCGGGCTGTAACGAGAGTATCGTCGGCGTAACAAATGACGCCAAGCCCGGGGGTAAGTCACCACGAAAAGCCCAGTCGTACCCCATGTTCCACAGGAGTGGTCCAAGAACAGACCCTGTGGAACACCGTACGACATGGACCGACGTCTAAGATTTCCTTCCTGGTCCTCGTACATGACGGTACGCTCCTCTAAGTAATCCGCCACCAGCTGCCTCAGGTACTGTGGAACCCCATGGTAGTGGAGTGCCTCCCTGATGCAGCTGAATGGCAGGCTACCGAATGCGTTGGCGATGTCCAGTGACACCGCCATAAGTACGCCGCCACTGCTGACCACCTCTTCGGTCACAGCCCTCAGACGCAACACAGCGTCGATTGTCGAACGTCCTGCCCGGAAACCAAATTGGGCGTCCGACAAATCGGGGCCAACCTCCTTCATGTGCCGGACGATGCGGGCAGAGAGCACTCTCTCAAACAATTTGCCTGCCTCGTCCAGCAACACGATGGGCCTGTAGGCTGCGACCGAATCGGCAGGTCGTCCCGGCTTCGCCAAAAGCAACAGCTTCCCGCTTTTCCAGCATTCAGGGAACCGTCCGCCCAGCATACTTGTGTTTAACAGTTCCCTGAAACGGTCCTCCATGTGGCCGAGGGTTAGGGCCAACATTTGCCCGGGGGCAGTATTCTTCAAACGGATTCTTAGAACGGCCGCCCCCAGTTCCGCATCAGTAACTGGCGGAACTTCTTCCTCGTCATCCTCGTCTTCGGTGAATGCCGCCACTGACGGAGGCCTGTGTTCTGCCCGTTCAGGAAAAAGACCCTCGACCACTTGCTGCAGGAAGCTGGGCTGGAGAGTAAGGGGGGTGGCCTGCGCGCGGAGCTTTTGTTGTGCCGCGCGATACGGCCGACCTCAGGGGTCACGGTCGAGACCCTCCAGCATCTCCTTTCTCTTTTCCTCCTTGGCGCAGCTTATAGCCAGCTTCAGAGTCCTCCTCGTTTCGCGGTACTCCTCGTGAAGCTGGTCCTCCTCCCCATCATTGCGGCGACGCCGCCGGCTGCGGGTGTAGGACCTTCGTGCCCGAATACAGGCCGCACGGAGGTCCGATAGGTCTTGGGACCACCAATACACCCCCTTCCTCGGAGGAAAGTTCGACAACCTGGTCTAACTACAGAACTTCGATATCGCCTAGTTCTTGGTTTGTGGAGGTCGGATGGTAGTCGCTTCACGTAAAATATCAAAGTTGGCCGTATCGTAGTTAGACTGAAAGCCGACCCCAATCTAGTTGGTAAAGGCGCGGAGGATGAAGTCTTTATACTTGACTTTAGACATTGTCTTTGTATGGCTTTGAAATCATAACTACAATTTATAATGCCACAGTACGTTCTAGATGTTTTCAGAATTAACACCGGTTAGTAAGACGCTCGGGAATATTAATGACACTATAGAATTGTCTAGGAACGCAATCTGATAATAACGAACATAATCATAAATTTAAAACACCTCTACTCGAAAATCCCTTCAACTATGTATTAGAAAAGAGCTGATGATCTTCGAACGGCTGAAGAAATTTTCTTGAATTATGTATATCACTTTCAATAAAAAAAAAACGCCCTTAAATCGGTCCATTCGTTTGGTAGCTACAATGCCCCAGAAAACACACACAGACAACGTCAAACTGATAACACTCTTTTTGCTTCGGGGGTTAAAAAGTACTTACTACTTTTTTTCATCATCGTCGTCCTCATGTCACTCTTGTCACAGTCAACACGGCCCACTCCTAAGACATGCACATCACGGGCAAGATTACGTTAAGGTTGAACAAATATGCTCAAATGAATGAATGTGCTCAAAATGTTTGACATATACCAATACGTCAAATATTTTGAGCACATTCCCTCTATCTTTCTGAATGCAGTAGGTGACGTTAATTTTAATTCGTAGCATTTTGCTTGTAATTTAGGAGACTCCTTAATTTTTGGGTAGGTTGTGTACCTTCGTAAAATTTCCAATTTTTTTTTATTCCCCATCCTCAAACATTTGCTGTCCCAATTGTCGCATGATGTATATATTATATGAAATTCATGTACTTATAACTATGATCATTTGTGCTCTCCGAAAATGGCTGTACGACTCCTAGCGCCATTCGTTTCCAGAAAACCCCAGTATTTTGCATAATTTCAATGCTGCAAATCTTTGCTCCGTGTTTAAAGGTCCTTAATCGTTGCACAACTAGTACATTACCGGTACCAAACCTCAAAATTGCTACTCAACAAGCACGACTTATACAATTGTGTAGATGTAGGGTAGAGTCTAAATTTCTCCATATAACACCAGCTATCTGCCAGTGACATTCCCGTGGAAATCGGTCCACCCGTTCCGGAGATTAGTTAAAATTATCTACGTAGAGCCTATTTTTTATAATCAATCAGTTTGATGTTTGGCGCCGACTCAAAATTAGTTTATATAAAATTTGATGGTTCATGTAAATAAGCTCAATACTGAAGACTTAAGGTTTATTTATTTTTTGCTTTTTAGTTCTTTTCGTCGGTTTAATTTTTTGTTAAAAAGATTTTTATTTAAATGTAAATCCTAACATTAAAAGAAAATGATTTGAGGATAGCTAACTATGACGTCAAAATTGTTATTTCATACAAATTTCTATAGACCGGACCTACCTTTTGACATTTAATAAAAGTAACTGATCTGTTTTGACAGTCGAGTACTGTATTAGGTTTAGCCTAATTTAACTGCAGCCGGTCTTCGTACACCGACTAGTTTAAATAATATTCGTTTGGCTGTCGTCGCACATAATTGACTTGAATAAACGCATTCGATTGAATGTCGTGTTAGCTGATTGGCCAATGTCAATGTTTCGATTAACGAATTCCGTCAAATGCATTATGAATTGAGCCATATGTCTAATGTAAACGTAGCATAAAATCCATAAAAAAGTTCATCTTATGACCTTATACACCTGCGTAATCGGTTTCGTGCCAAGAGAGTTAAAGGTAATTATTTCCACAGTACCTCCACGGGCGGGTGTTCCTTCAACACGGCAGACTCTTGCGGTCTGCATGCGTCACATATCCCTACAGCAAGGAGCCGTACCGGGTGCATGCACGACGTCTCGCTCCCACACACACACACCTCTCCCCGACTGACTCCGAAGACGAACGAGCCTCTCCCAAACGAAACGCAAAGAACAACCCCAAAATCCCACCGAAAAAAGCCAAGAAACAATTAAACAAGTCTCCCACAAAAAATATCAAAGACGTTAACGATAACACAAAACATAAAGACTGCACTGTTAACCTATTGAGTCCAAAAACAAGCAAAAAGTCTCAAACTACCAATAAAACTAAAAGTTTAAAAAAGGAACACGAAATCAAAGACAATATACAAAAGAGAGAGAGGAAGGATAACAAAGGTCACAGTGTTCAGAAGAAAGACGAAGGTTCGAAGCCTAAACAACCGAAGATTGAGATTCCTATCATTGTTGAACCTAAGCAAGTTGGGAAAAGCAATAGTTGGACGAGGGATGAGGATAAAACCATGTTACAAGTGCTAAAAGGCGAAGCTGGGTCTGAACAGGTGTTTGGCCGCATAAGAGAACTGCTGCCACACCGCTCTGCTTCTGAAATCAAAGAACGATTTTGTCATGTCATGACGTTGTTACAACAGATGGCTGTTGGAGAAGTTACTTAGGTGTAAGCAGAACTGAATTTATAATTAAGCGAAAATAGTATTTATAATTTTGTATAAATAAAAATTATTTTTGACCTTTATTCTCTTGTTTTCTTACATCAGCCTCAGCCTCCTCTTCTTACATGTGGAAAACTACATTTCTATAACCGCTTTATTTATAGTGACGCACGTTTCTAACCACACGGGTGCAGACTAAACGTCTAACCTCGCGATAATATATACCCATTACACAGTTCTGCGCTGATTTTAAACAGGCTATTTAAACGGCTTTCGAGTACTAAATACTATATTTTAGATTGACAAATCGCTGAGATTCTAAAACTCTAAAAAAAAAAATATTTTTTGTTAAAATTAATTAATAGTAAATTTTTAATTTTCCTCAGATAAAATATTACATTTTTAATTTACTGTATTTGTCATACCTTTTGCTGGTTAAACATAAATATACTACAAAAATTCATTTAAAAAAATGTTGGCTACCCTAAGCCAAGTAGACCGTTGGCTAAATTTCACTATAAAATTACCCTAAAACGCCCTATTTACGATCCATCATCATAAATATTATTAATTGCTTGCTGCATTTGCATTTTGCATCCAGCGAGTACCCCCACCCCCGCGAACATAGTGCAGATAGACAGTAAATAACGAGGACATATGTCAGAGCGTGCGTCGTGCGTGCTTGATCATGTATACGCTTGCTATACAGCAGATTCGGTATTTATAGTTTGTATCGCAAGGTGACTGCGCGTTGAGATTTATCGATTTCAGATTTATAGAAAGATATATTCAATATTCAAAACCAACATGCCAATACACAAAAACAAAAGTGCTGAATTGTCTTTTACATTGCCTGACATATGGCTGCTAAACCTGGAAATTTAACAAAAATGTTAAGAACAAAATAGTGACATGCGAACGGGGAATAGAACGCAGCATGCTAAACATAAAAAAAATACAGAAGATAAGACATTCGAAAATAAGAAAATGTACTAAAGCAACAGATTGTTTAGCACATGCTCTAGCACTAAAATGGAGGTGGGCTGTACACATAGCACAAATTTAAAACCAGAAATGGCCTAAAAGCGTAACCACATGGATTGGCCCAGAAGGTAAAAGAAGGAAGGGAAGACCGTGTTTAAGATGGGTAAAAGAAATTAAAAATACACTGGCTACAATTCGACACAAAGAGCCCAATGTAGAGAGGCCTTTATCAGAAGAGGTGTTCTTGTAGATTAAATCCTATAAAATATTCGTAAAAACTAATGTTAATTGTAGTAATATTTTTTTTATTTTTTCTTACTAATATTAATTAAAAAAACTTACTGAATACTTTAAAATATACTAATTAGTATTTTTTTTTCTATGGTAGGTATAGGCACAGATTACTAAGTAGTTACTTAGGGGGCAAACGAGCAGACGGGTCACCTGATGGTAAATGACTACCGCCGCCCATAGGCACCTGTAACTCAAGAGTCACAAGGCCTTTAAAGTGGGAATAGGGGAAGAGTGGGAAGGCGGGAGAGGGGGATTAGAGGGGACGAGAGGGGAAGGACGGGAATGGGGGAAAGGGAATGCAATCATTGTTTCACTGCCGAGTCGAACTGGCCCATACGTGCCGAAGCATGGCTCTCCCACGTAAAAGTATAGAATTAAGTCCTGTTAAATACTGAAAGAAATAAAAGACCTTGTTTATTTATTTTATTATAAGTCCCTTACTTGTCTGTGTGTTAATGTCTCAAGTGCGGACTGGTGACATTTTAAATAAATAAAACGCGCGCTCATTTATTTTGTTAGTTCTTTTTTCCTTTAAAAAAGTCGACTTCCGCACTAGGAATGATTCATGTGTTGTACTTTAAAAACATACAAAAATCGGCCACAAACAATACCCAGACAGCACCGAGGCCTTGAGCGGACGAACAGCTGGGATGGATCGTGAATGAGGCAGGCGTTTAAGGCAGGTTGAAAAATAAAAAAATAAGTGTATACAAATCAAAAAAATTCAATCCTCTGGATTCACTTGAGTGCTTCACAATTAATATAAATAATTCTCAGAAACTAAGTACTAAAACGCTAACTCAACCAAAAAAGTACTAGAGTTATTTATATTAACTCAATACATGTGTACTTTTGTTCGTAGGAGAGTCATACTTCGGCACGTATGGGCCGGAGTGATACCACGGCCTCACAGAAAACCGGCAGTAAAGCAATGATCATTGCTTTTCGCCGAGTGAGGTTACTGGAGGCCCTAACCCTTCCCCCTCTCCCCTCCTCTTCGCTTCTTCCTTTACTCCCTGCAGGATATCTCTTTAACCGACTTCCAAAAAGGAGGAGGTTCTCAATTCGTCGGAACCTTTTTTTATGTATATTCACCGATTACTCGAAGAGCCCTGAACCAATTTTGAAAATAATTTTTTTGTTTCAAAGGGTATACTTCCCAGGTCCCATTTAAATTTTATCGAAATCAGTCGAGCGGTTTCTTAAAAATCAACAAATATCTAAAAATTGTTTACATCGATGATGGTTTCGTTTGCTCCGAAACATCGCTGTCTCTTTGGAGCAGTGCGTTTGGTTGGCCTACCCATATTATATTTATACAAAATACATCTACTTTCCACTAAAAAGCACATTGAAGTCGGTGATACTTTTTTATAAAAGATAATTATTAATTTCTAGTATTTACTATTTTATTTAGTTGCGTCTGACCATGCACTGACCTCTTTTCTACAAACCCGTCATCGGCTCACTGTCACTCATAGAAAATGACGTTGACGTTGATAACTTTGTTGTTTTCATCACATTATAAACTTTTATAGTTGACGTTTATTTTATAAAAGTTATTTTATATTATATTTACAATATATTTTTGTATAATTATTTTCAAGATGACCGATAATCGTCTCTCAAGAGAATGTTATTTAAAAGGAAACCAGGTCCCCACCATAAGTTTAATGAAGAAATATATGAAGCCGGCCCTTGCTGATGTTTATTTCAAGTCTATGGACCAAAAACTTAAAGTTGTTGCTGGGCTGGAACCTCCCTTGAAAGGTGGTGGTGGTTGCTGGTATGTACCGCCAAAAGATCTGCTACAAGGTAGAGTGGCTTTAAAACCGTTAAATGCGAAATATTTGACACGATTAGGTTGGTGTGGAATGGACGACATTGCAATGAGAATGATGGTAGCTTATCGTGCTCGAATGGTATCGGAAACAGTACAAGCACTACACGACAAAGATGAACAGTGGAAACTCACCGTGACAAATGAATGTCAAGTGCATTGGCAAAATTGTGCTGCAAAAGAAAGTAAAACTGTGACGGAATATATTACAAAAGCTTTTTCAGATTTTACTGTTTTATATACTACGTCTATAACAAAGCTTGAAGAACTTATGGCAGACGCTACTATAAAAAAAATTAAAGAGACTCGATACAAGGCACTTCAGGAGATGCAAATGAAGTTTGAAGATTTGTTACAGAAGCAGGCAGCTCAAATAACTAATAAATATTCCAAAAAACTTTCAGAAGAAAAAGAAAAACTAAAAGAAAATTTCGTTCAAGACTTAGAAAAAAGACGTGCCGCATTTTATGATAAGTTGCATGATGTCAATCTTGAGAAACATGTAGCTGTCGAAAAACTGAGACATTTCTTGGAATGCCAAAAAACAGGTTGCCAAATCTATGTTGCATTGAAAGAACGACAAGAGTGTTTAAAGGAAATGGAGTCGACCAAAAAGAAGTACAGCAAAAAAAATAAGGCTTTGACTGTAAAAATAAAGACTAAAGATAAACATATACATCACGCAGAACAGAAAGAAGAGAAACAAGCTGACTTTATTAGAAAATGGCAGAAAAAAATTTGTCATGTGGTGAAAAATTTTCAAATGTTTATAATGTACTGTCTAAAGACGATGCCAGAACAAGCTGATTTCTTCATTAACATGGAAAAATTAATGTTGGTACAGCTTAATGAATCCCTAGAGGATCCCAGCGTTAATAGTATTTTTGAATTAGACTTTGAACGATTCCATGCACCCATACCAAACCCTCATCCTTTTTATCTTTTCTGCGAAAAAAGTAACACACCACATGTACATAAGGAATTATGTCGACAACATTGTACGTCAAGTGCGTCACTGTTCCCGGTTATAGTCATTAATAAACGCTGCATATACGCGGGTTGCGACAACTTCGAACAGTTCACAGACAAAATAAAAGACTACGTTGACGGCAACATTTTAAACGACGCCAATTTTGAAGACTACAATTATGATTTTGCTAAACCTGTAAAGTATGCATCATCTCAACAGTTACAAGAGTTAAAATTGGAAAGCTCTATGATGCAAGTGTTAGAGCAGGAGATAGCAAATATACAAAATGTATCTTTCGTATGTCCTGTTTGTCAAATTCCTCATTGTGTCGAATGTAACCGCAGTGTCCCTCATTCTCCAAAGTCGGTACATTCACAAATTAAAACTGAAAGTTTGCCTTCAGTAGATTCAGTACCTTCTATCTTTTTGACACGCAAAGAAGAGTTGGCTTACACAAGAGGTTCTAACTGGGAGAGTTACTTGAAATACGCCCAACCAAAAAAATGTAATTGTTCTAAACTGGCGAAGAAGCATTTACTAGAGCAACTACCAGCGTATATGAGAAAAGTGTCTTACTACGATGCCCCTGAATTGCTTAACTACAAACCGTGTTCTGCATTTGAACTAAAAACATTGGTCAAAATAGCAAAGGGGGAAAAATGTACATCGAGATCAAAAGTTCCAACTGAACCAAAAACTAAAGAAGTGGCATGTCAATATACTGATTTTGAGTATAATTATTTATGCTCTTGCTTTACAAATGAGAATTTAGAAAATATTTTAATTGGTTCACTACCTTGTAAATCACTATCAGATTCACCGTGTGGCAATGATACATTCAAACTGTTAGGCGATTCACGATCATCCTCGTTCTTGCTAAAGAGAAGCCAATCTTTTGTTGAAGCAAGAATTCTTTCCTTACGGCGGCTGATGCAATCATGTGAAATTCACGAAATATTTAGGAGAAGTGATTGTAATTCTCATGTATAGATTGTATACAACTTTTACACCTGTTAATAGAATTTTTATTAGTATCTAAACCATGAGACATAACTAACATATTTTTGCCATTGGCTAGCTGAAATTGCAATGGGCAGGCCATTTAGTCCGGAGAACCGAACACCATTAGTAAGGAAAGTAAAATTCCCGAGTGGTGGCCACGGCAATTAATACGGAAATGCTTGTACATTTTGTATAGAGATTATATAGTTACCCTACACAAGCAGTAAAATGCCGTAAACAAATTGTTCTCGTTTTAACTAACCAACCGATGATCATGAAATTTTGCTTATTCGTTACTTTTTTACCTACGACGGCACGGAGGAGGTATATGCGTTTAGGGTGAGAGATGTTTGTGTGTTTGTGCAAACCAATGTTGCCATTTATCTCCAACACTAATAGTCCGATTTTGATGTGGTTTTCAGTAATGGGTTCGTTGTCGATTGGTGCTGGTTCTTAGATGGTTGTTACGGTGGTAACTCACTAGGGGGCGCTGCAGTAAACATTAACTTAAAAATTTTGAAAAAACCCACGACGGGTAAAACACCCGTCGTGGGTTTTTTCAAAATTTTTAATTTTGCTTTTTTTTATTTAGTGTGAGACCGTGGTCTCTCTCCGGTCGTAAGATTTCATTAAGACCGTCTTGGATTAGGTTGGTGAAATATTAGACACCACCAGCTCAATATTAATAAGAGTTTTCATATTATATTAAATTTACCCGCAAAAAGGAACCACGAGTTACAAAGTACGAGATTGGCGGAACATATTTAAGCGAAGTCAACAAAATCTGTGACTTTGGCGTTATCATACATTAAAAAACTAATTTTCACAGCACACGTAGAAAATTGTTATAAAAACAGCCCAAATGTTCGGATTTCTGAGAAGAAACACTTTTAGCTTTAAGTATATTAGCCACGGTATCAGTCATCACGAATTTGCTAGTACCGTGTGGTCACCGAATTTTGTTGTCTATTCGCAACGAATTGAAGGTATACAGCGAGCCTTTACCATAAGTATTGTATTCTTGTGTAGCGGATTCTCACAGAAAACCATGATATGACGAGCCGCTATCCAAAGGACATTGCTCATAAATGTATGAAATCTTGTACCTACTGAGTTGTAACCCAACCAAACTTAGTTTTTCATGAACCACATTTAATATACTAACAACGCACAACTGTTTTTTTATACAAATAAAACCTGAGTTTTTTCACAATTTAATAAAATCGAGAACAACCTAAACTACCATTTTCATTAATCCAAAAACTACCATCTTCGTTTATAAAAACTACCATATATGTATAATGTATAAATTATATTCTATTGCTCGTAACATACCTTAGATTCCGATTAGCAAAACGAAATTATGCGTGTTTAAATAATTTACGTTAATACGTAAATACAGAGTATAATGTTAATACAATATCTATTCACATTGCTTCAACTTCAACTTTTGTACTTTGGTACTTTGGTGTACTTTGGTACTTAGCTCCTACCACAATTTTGACATTGTCAGGCGATCCGGAGGACAAGCTGTCAAAGGATTTTATGTAGAGGTCATAAACTTAATGTACTTACATACTACGCTATACTACGTTTACAGTAGATTCAAAGAGAATTTGTAAAGATGTAGAGACTGGTGAAATAATTGTTATAATTGTAAACTTTTACAGGCATAATAAAAAATAAATAAGAGAGCAATTTACGTAACTAAAATAAAAATAAATGTAGGTAATTAAATAAATAAATAAAAAATAAATAATTTGTTATGTTATGATGACCTCAAAACTACAACTTAATTTTATTGACATTAATATACTGGCATATTAATGTCTATACAAATGGGGTAAAAACGAGTGATAGGATCAATTTAAGAGACGTGGGGCGAGGAATATGAGGAGGAATGACATTATAAATAGGGAACCTTGATTTAGACAGCTAAAAATATATATGGTCCACATTTCCCTCAAGGCCACATTTGCAAATAGAGCTATCCCTTATTCTAAGTTTTGATAAAATACCGGGAGCATTAATGATTTAGTCTTACCCGACAAATTATAGAGACTGTATTTTTATTTAATTTAGTAAATTTTGGCATACCAGGGTTTAAGTGATATTTCTGGTTGTATATCACCATAAAATTCGCCTCTTATATTTTTCGACACTTGCCACATCCTAGACCAAGAGTCAAACAGCTGCGATTTTAAGGATAAACAAATAGCATAAGAGTATATTTCCGAATGGTCAAGAGAACCCGTAAAGATAGCGTTTTTAGCACATGAATCTGCAGATTTATTTCCTGAAATCCCTGAATGTCAGAGTAATCCAGGCCAATGTTTATAAAATTAAGTGTCTTCTATTTCAATGTTAGAGGCTGAACTCTAACATTGAAATAGAAGACACTTAATTTTAAGGATATCGGAATACTGGATTTCGATTGATGATTTCGAAAAGGGTTTCAAAGAACAGATTGGATGCAGTTTTTGGAATATTATGTAAAAATTATGCTATTGTTTAAATTATGAGATTTTATAAAGGAAATAGCTTCCAAGATAGCAATAGATTCGACTGTGAAGACCGAAGAAGTAGATGGGCATTTATAGTTTAAGATTATACTAGTACAAGGAATCCGCATGGAAACCTCAGTGAGTGGCCCAGTTATATAATTAAAGCCTATTTATATTGTTTTCAAATTATATCCCCTGTTCACAAATCAAATTCCTGACGCAAATAGTTGTAAAAAAAAATACGTAGTTGTACCTACTAGGTATTTAATAAATATTTAACATACACCTCTTATGTATGGGTATACATGAGAGGTTTACTGAGTCCTGACAGCTGTTATATAGTTTTATTGTCCACCACCTGGCTAAATTGTCAGACCCTCCCAACCTCGGTACTTAGTGCAATGTCTTCGACTCGTTAAAACAGACTACAATAGTCCAAACTTTATATTGTTACTAACCATTGAAGAGTACCACTTTCAGCTTTAATAACAAACATCGTCACCAAGTGTATGTGTCTCGTGAGAGAGTCTAAATCAGAAGTTTTTACTACTACCCTTTTTCGGCTCCATTAAGAATTTTCGAAAGAGCGTCACGTAAAGCATAAAGAGCCAAACTCGAGGAGTAGGGTGGCTATTGAATATCTGTTGTAATATCGGATGATCGTTAAATAATCATAATCAATCAACTCAAAAATCAATTACGTCTGCAAACAACAACAAAGGAGGTTACAATAGACTATTTATAAAAAAGAAAGCCTTTAACGTCAACTTTCATAACGCTAGAACATTTTTTCATTGAAGCACTTATAATAATAATTATAATATTTGTTATTGGGTAAAATGGTTTTCTGAGATGTACCACGCTTTTGAGATGTATTTTGTATTTGACGATATTTACTTAAGATGCGAAGAAACATAAACCATGGCCATTGAACTAAAGGAATAAGATTTGTAATTTAGCAAATCAAGTACCATTAGGTACATTATTTTAGTAGTGCGTAGCCTTACTTGATATATAATCGCTATGTTCAGTTTAAATGAAAATTATTACCTTAGAAAATGTTTCCTTGAAAGAGGTCAAGTTCCTACGCAATCAACAATGAAGAAAAAGATGTCGCCTGCTCTAGCAAATGTTTATTTTAAAAGCATGATACCCAAAATTAAAGTACTCGCAGGTCTTGAGCCTCCTATGAAAGGCGCTGGTAAAGATTGGTTTATTCCACCAAAGGACTTATTACAAGGCAGAGCAGTTATGAAACCGTTTAAAAAGGAATGTATGAGAGAATGGAATTGTTATGGTGTTGATAAAGTTGCAATGAAACTGATAGAGGAATATCACCATCAGATGAAGGAAGAATGTAACCGAAAGTTACATGAAAGTGATCTAGAGTGGCATCAAATAGTAGTAGATCTTAGTTATGATATGTGGAATAAATGTTCGAAAACCGAAGCTAAACTTAACACAGAATATCTCAAAACTGCTTTTAATGAATTCACCTCTTTATATACAACGTCTATAACTAAATTACAAACTTTAATGTTCGATGCAACTGTAAATAAAATCAAAAGTTTTCGAGAAGAAACATTCCAAAAAATGCAGGCAAAATATGAGTACTTTTTACAAGAGCAAGCGATAATGCTAACCGATAGATATACCCAAAAACTAAATGAAGAGAAAGAGAGATTGAAAACAGAATTTATTAGGGATTTAGAAATAGCGCGAACTAAATTTGGAGATAAATTGCATGATGTCAAACTAGAAAAACACGTCGCTGTAGAGAAACTTAGAAATTACCTGGAATGCCAAAATTTAGCTTGTCAAATATATGTTGCGTTAAAAGAACGCCAAGAATGTTTAGCAGAAATGGAATTGAGCAAACATAAGCACGCCAAGAAAGCTAAAGCTTTGCGAATGAGCATAATAAGTAAAGATTTCGAAGTTCAACTCGCACAAAAAAAAGATGAGGCACAACAAGAATTTAATAAAATATGGAAGAAAAAGGTATGTCATGTTGTGAAAAATTTCCAAATGTTTGTGTCGTACTGCCTAAAGATGCTACCGGAGCAAGCGGATTTTTTTATAAACATGGAAACATTAATGTTGTTACAGCTTAGTGAAGCTTTAGAACAGCCGAGCACTTGTAGCATGATTGAATTGGACTTTGAACAATTCCACACACCCATACCAAAACCACATCCTTTTTATCTTTTCTGTGAGAAAAATCACAAACCAAATGT
This sequence comes from Callimorpha dominula, assembly GCA_949752705.1. Lineage (NCBI taxonomy): Eukaryota > Metazoa > Arthropoda > Insecta > Lepidoptera > Erebidae > Callimorpha > Callimorpha dominula. Next base: position 5,477,118 of record OX457006.1, on the reverse strand, counting down.
AAATCAGGAATTCTGTCCAAAACATTGTACCTCCAGTGCGTCACAGTTCCCAGTTATAGTAATTAATAAACGATGCATATACGCAGCCTGCGATAACTTTGAACAGTTTACAGATAGAATTAAAAGTTACATTCATGGTGAAATTTTGAATGACGCTGATTTTAAGGATAACAAGAATTACAGTTTTACTGTACCTATGAATTACATGCCTTCTCAACAGTTGCAAGAGTTAAAATTGGAAAGCTCTTTACTGCAAGTATTGGAGCAAGAAATAGCAAACATACAAAAAGTTAATTTTATGTGTTCTGGTTGTCAAATAGCCCATTGCTTCGATTGTGATCGAATTAGCTCGCATAGCCAGCAAACATCATTGTCACAGATTAAAACAAAAATACAGCCTGTGTTGCCAATGTTGCCATCGATACCCTCCGGTAAAAAACTTTCAACACGAGAAGCCGAATTAATCCACGAAAGAGAGCCTAAATGGGAGAGTTACATGAATTACGTCAAATCTAAAAAATGTGAGTGTTCTAAAATGGCCAAGAAGCATTTGCTAGAGCATTTACCTACCTACATGAGAAAAATGTCTTATTACGATGCACCTGAATTACTGAACTACAAAACTTGTTCTGTTACCAAATTAAAAAGCCTGGTTAAAGAAGCGAGAGGTAAAAAAGATCCTACTCCGCCTCCACCAGAAGCACCGTCTAAAACGAAGGATATAAGCACCCAGTGTTCGGACCATGAATTTGAAGAGTTATGCACATGCTTTTCTGCAGATTCTCTACTTAACTTCATAAAAATGCTTCCGAGACGCAAACAAGACCAGTTGCGAGTAGTTGACGGTTCGTTTTCAGAATCCCACCTGACAATAGAACGTACGACTTTTGCAAAGGAACGCGCACGTTCTTTAATGCAATTGATAAAACAGGCACCTGAAGTTGAAGAAATATTTAAAAGCCAAGATTGTACTTTTAAATAATATATGGTTTTGAGTTTAGTTTTACATATATAGTGCTAGTGTTAGTTTTATATAGTACCTACTAGCTGTTATACGCGACGTATTACTTACTAATAGAAAACCGTTTATGTTGGAACATGAAATTTGAATTTCAATACCATGTGTAAATTGACAGCCAACTTGTAGAGTTGGTGATTTTATGAATTTGTCTACTATAAGGTATGGTAATATCTAACTATTAGATTACTAAAACAGTGAGAAAGGAAACTTACGCGACAAAAAAAACCAGAAGGTTTCTGCAATAGGTAGTAAGGAGTGGCGTTGCGTGCCTTGGAGGGGCCCTGTATCAAAATTAGTTGGGGGGCCCAAATGAAGATTAGAGATTTCTCACAAAAGAAACAAAAATGCTTGCATTAAATTAAAATAAATACATATTTTTATATCTTTTTTTCCCGGGTAGCACGAGATTAAGTGACATTGTAGATAATATTTTACCAACTTAGGCTTACACACGTTAGGGGCCTCTGTAGCCCGGGGGTCCCGTATCAGTGATACGGCTGATACGGCGGTAGCTACGCCCCTGGTAGTAAGGCAACATAGCTCAGCATTTAGCACCCATTCTTAGCTGACTTCTCTTTCCTATAAACTACGTGGTTGCCAAATACCAGGTTTTTTGTTTAAAAAAATACACTGTTTATTAATTTTACATAGAACCCTTAATCCACTCTTAGCGAACGTGTTTTTCCTATAAACTACCTGCCTCCCTGCCGAGTGGAAAGGACGGCAGCACGGGACCCTTTCCTTCCGACGGACGCAAGTTCTTTCTGGGTACGGCTGCTTCCATTTATTGCCCGTTACACTACTGCTTGGCACTACTAATAGTGTCATGGGATTTTTTTTTTACCCATGACACTACCGGTAGTGCCACGGGTAAAACAGAATTTCCCGTGGCACTACAGTGACCCTAGTAGTGTCACGGGAAAATTACTTGTTTTGGCACGCGGAGTATTACCTTGATACCCATATCGTTACTGCAATGCAACGAACTACTTAGGGTTTATTCTAATTCATATTTACTGGCACTTGAGATGCTAGATGATAAAGTTAAGTAGACAATGTCAATGTTATATGAATGTTATGCATTAAATTCAAACCAAATAAGTGGTAATAAGCTAATTAATACTTATAGACATAATTAAAAGTGCAAAAATAAACTACCTAATATTTCTTAAAATGCAGGTCGACACTAGTGAACTCTTCTTCAGACAACATAAAGGCGGCACGGTTTTTATACATTGTGATTACATTTATAAAAATGGTTCAAGTGTATGGCGATGTTCGGCCTATAAGAAATAAAAATGTCCAGGAATAATTACAATCAAAGAAAGTCTTAGGTTACCCATTACTGATCATTCAAAATTTTTTAATCCTAATTTTCTAAAATTTCTACTCCTATAATTTTATGGTTTATTTTTAGGGCAACAAATTTATTAAATCATCAGAAAAGGTTCACACGTGTGAACGTTCTGTCGGTAGATCTACTGTTGCTAAAGAAATAGAAAGATTGAAGACTAAAGTAAGAAAATGTGACAAGCCAGTCCCTCAATTATGTGACGATGCCTGTAATTCGTTTGAAAATAAAGGTTTGAATTTTGTATCCTCACTACCACCATTGTTTGTACGGAGGAACAAATCGCTGGGCGTTCTAAAAACAGTTTACCGAGATTTTGAAAAAGTGCAAATTCCAGTAGCTTTCTGTTATTTTATTTTAGCAGACTATTACCACGAAGGGATTCGAATTTTAATATTTGGTCTCCGAAATGCCGTCAACCAATTGGTGAAACCCATGAATTTTTTGGCGATGATACGTTTAAAAGCTGCCCACCACCATTTGCAGAACTACATAGTATTCATGCCGACATTGGTAGCTCAGTAGTAACTACAAACGTAATCCCGTAAATTTTTGCTTTATTACGTAATAAATTTTTTGGCGATGATACGTTTAAAAGCTGCCCACCACCATTTGCAGAACTACATAGTATTCATGCCGACATTGGTAGCTCAGTAGTAACTACAAACGTAATCCCGTTAATTTTTGCTTTATTACGTAATAAGACACAAAAAACATACGTGACCTTATACAACTAAAATCGGTATTACGCAATTGGTCCCCTGACATATTCTACTGCGATTTTGAGTTGGCAGCGATCAACGCGTTGACAGAAGTTTTCCCCGATATTGAACTCAAAGGCTGCTTTTACCATTGGTCAAGAGCCATATGAAAAAAATCCAAGACAATGGGCTTTAATAAAAAGAAAGATCACAAACGTGTTATTAGACTAACAGCAGCCCTACCATTGTTGCCGGACATTCTGGCTCAACAAAAAATTCTGAAAAATATTGAGTGTAACAAATAATGCTATGGAGGGTGGGCACTCCAAAATAAATAAAAGGGTGACCAAAGATTCCATCACGTTACCACGATTGGTAAGGCTAATAAAGGAGGTGCAGAACACGAAGCTGAAACGACAAGAATCCCTTGATCGTCAAGGGGTCAAAACGGTCCAAAATTGCCAAAGATAATGACGATTATAAAATGAACATACTTCTTCAGTTCATCAACGGAGAATTATCGGTTGGTAACACGTTGGAAAAATTGAAATAGATGCTTTCAGCAGTCAAATACGTATCAATATGAAATTGTTTATTTAAATAAGCTTAGTACTAAATAGAAGATAAGTCACTTTTGTTTCCTTATTTTTTAATTCACAAACCAGAATTTAAATCAAACTCCACTAGTTGGTAGTGCCACGGGTAATTAAGTGTATCACGGGTAATTTAGTTGTATGCGTCCAATGAACCAATTAGAGGAGTAGTGTCATGGGTAAAAAAAAAATCCCATGACACTATTAGTAGTGTCAAGCAGTAGTGTAACGGGCAATAAAGGGCTGCTTCGGGAAGTAGGTACCTGCACTCGATCGCTAGAAGGGAATTGAGCCCCGTTTGTCACCACTGCAACTGTGCCAATGCCAAAATAAAGGTTTAAACGAGTTTCCAGCTTACTATATCTTATTCCGAGGCAGTAGCGGATCCAAGGGGGAGGGGGGGGGGGGGGCTAAAGGGCTCAAGCCCCCCCCAAAAGCATCTGAGTTCTTCCGTGACAAATGTTAAACTGAACTTGAAATTATTCTAGTTGATTTTCTTGGCAAGCATTACACTATCTAAAATTGTCATCAATTATCTTTACCTTAATAAGTATTATGTTTTCCATTTTTTTAATGCTATAAGATATTTTGATTGAGTGACAAATTTGAATCCGTGCTACTCGAGTATTATTTAATTTCCTTCAAGGATTAGTGGTTGGCTATTTATTACAGTACAGTAGTTACAATACACACAAGTATAAATATTTGATGGAATCTTTAGAACCACATCGTAATAATAATTATTAAGAGCAGACAAAGGGTAGACAAAAAAAATAGTTCCGATCTGATTGGCTGAAGAAATACAAATAATACCTACTCTTGCCTAGTCTGCAGCCAACAACAGCACGGTGCAAATTTTTTAGCTCACTTATTATTTTCTGGCCCTGACAGTGAGGGCTAGCATTCTGTGGCTTTAGGATCTTTAGTCACTCGTCCACTTTGCAAATATAAAAAGGTGTTAGAAATCTTCAGAAACCACTTTATAACACATTTACCACAAAATGGCAGTAATAAAAAGCACAAATTCTAAAAGTTCATATGAACACCCTAAAAAGGCTGTCAATGTTTTAATTGAAACTGAAAAACAATAAAGTAGAGAAAAATAATTCAATCAAATAGAAAGCGGCTGAAATATACGGTTAAGAGACCACCGAGATGATGGTACATTGAGTGATAGTGATAAAATCAGCTAAGGTTAATTTCGGACACTTTTGAAATTTCGTATTGATGCAGGTGATTCATCTCTCAAAAGCATTTAGAGACAGCGCCGGAGACGACAGGGAGAACGAGGAGAACGGTGTTCTGCCCGTCACGGAGGCGGAGGTAGGGGCGGCTGTTCTACGGATCCGTTCCAAGAACAACGCCCACGGGCCATACGGGATCCCTGCCCGAGTTTTGGTCCTGGCCCTCGACCACATGTTGGACCACCTCAGGGAGGTGTTTGACGCTAGCTTGGCGTCTGGATGCTTCCCTAAATGATGGAAGGGCGGAAAGCTGGTCCTGTTAAGGAAGCCAGGATGGCCTACCGACTCAGTCGCGGCCTACATGCCCATCAATACGATGTGCCTGTAGGTCCATCGTGTTTATGAGCTGTGGAATGGGTGGATAAGGTGGGTAAACTGTTTGAGAGGGTCCTTTCTGTCCGTATCGTCCGACACCTTGGCGAGGTCGGCCCCGATTTGTCGGACGCCCAATTCGTTTTTCAGGCGGTGCGGACATTCGGTGCTGTGTTGCGCCTAAGGGCCGTGACCGAAGAGGTAGTGACTGGTGGTGGCGTGCTGTTGGCGGTGTCATTGGACATCGCCAACGCATTCAATAGTCTGCCATTCAGCTGCATCAGCGAAGCACTCCACTATCACGGGGTGGAGTGATATACTATAGAGGAGCGTATCGTCATGTTCGAGGACCGCGATGGAGTTATGGCGGTTAGAGCCGTACGCGGATACCGCACCGTGTCGACTGAGGCGGCGTGGGCGTTGTCCGGGACTCCCTGTGGGATTTGGAGGCGGAAGTGCTCGCCGAAATATATCGGCAAACGGCTGAGTTCCGGGCGGGAATCGGCAGTCGGCATCCGCCCGAAGAAGTACGCGAATGGCGCGAGGCTACTCGCCAAGCCACCATGGTTCGTTGGTCATCCCGGCTGGAGGCTCCACTTGCTGGCTTTGCAGCCGCGCTCCAGCCGCTCATCGTCAAGTGATCAGGGCGGCAGCACGGGACCCTTTCCTTCCGACTGACACAGGTTCTTTCCGGGCACGGCTGCTTCGGGATGTACCTGCACTCGGTCGCTAGGAGGGAATTGAGGCCCACCTGTCACCACTGCGACTCCAGTGAGGACTTGAGTCAGCACACGCTGGCGGTTTGTTCCGCTTGGTCAACACAGCGCTGGGCCCCCACTGCAGTCATCGGAGAGAATCTCTTGCTACCGGCCGTCATACGCCCCATAGCCGGTAGCGACCGGGGGTAGACGGGACGGGTTTCCCCCTCCACCCGCTGTAGTGGCTGTACATCGCCTAATTGAGCGGTTCTTACCCGGAGGTGTTTCCCGCGATTTTGGCGGGCAGGCACTATGGGAGTCCGGATGTCTTAATAATGCTGTTCCCGGATCCCTCCTATTTTAGGCGCAGTACGGCACTACGTGTAAAAAACTACGTTTGGTTTTAGTTGGTTCGATTTTGACACACCGCCCCAACGAAAACCCCGGTTTTTACACACACCAAAAAAGGTGGTGCTAACATGTCTGGAAAGTGCGTGAGTCAGTAAAAAGGTTGGAACTTTTCAAGCAAGCTATCTTTGAAAAACACCTAGAGGCGGAAAGAGTCAAGTTACAAAGTCTTGGTGATACACGCTGGGCTGAAAGACATGATGCACTCCTTCTCTTTAAAGAGATCTTTGAACCTATCGTACAGTTTCTTGTAGAAAACGTAAAAAACTTCTCCGTCATTGAAAATGGTAAGTTCTCTGGCTTCTATTCAACGATTCGACTTTGTCTAACCTTTGACGTTAACCGCCGCTGTATTTGAAATTACTGTTTTAGTTTTACGGCAACTCTAGGCTCTTGTATTTGTTATGAGATTGATAGAAAGTGTATTAAGTACGCTTGAAAAGTATTTACAGAGAAACTAAATATGAAGAAATTTCGATAGTGGCAGCTGCACGCGTTAACAGTGACAATTTGCTCATCCTCTCTCATTATCGGAAATAACTGAACGGAGAACGTCTCCTCCAAACAACAGCTGAAGTGCATCAAGACAAATGAGTTTTTCCTAAATATACAAATTCTTGCTACATTACCAGTAACCACTGGAGTGTGGAGCGCAGCTTCTCTTCGCTTTTTCTATTCAGAAACAATTTTAATTGTGTTTGAATACATAACAATTTATAATAAATATAATAATAAAAATACATTTAAAAATTAAAATTACAATTAAATAAAAAATGTAAATAGCATAATAATGAAAAATAAATTAATAAGGTTTTACAGTATGTCATGCGTGGTGATGTTTGCCACAAATGTAATTGCCTATATTTGAGTTGATAAATTCATTGATGGAATAATAACTATTTTCCAATAGGAAGGCTTTCAGTTTTAGTTTAAATACGGAAATTCTGTAAATAACGCTTTTTATGTCTTCCGGTAAACAATTATGAAGTTTAATTGATTGAAATTGAACACAGTGCCGAGCTATATTCAATCTAGGGCTTATTGTATATTTAAGATGTTTCTTCCGCGTACTCTCTCTAACTAACCTTTCTTCGTGGGTTTCTATCTCGTGTATATATTTGGATAAACTTAAACTAATACAATCGTACGACAATGACCGAAGACAAGTTAATAAAGTGTTATGTGCCTTTTAAGTATTTACTTTGCTAAAATCTACCCTCATCGGGGTCAAGCCTCTCCCAAATGTCAATCGTGGATCCGCCATTGTTCCGAGGGGAAACACTCATTAGACTGAGCTTTATATATAAATATGTCAAAACAAAACAGTTCCACTACGTTTTGTTCCTCTGTAAACCGATTTTCATATCCCGACTTGTTTGTTTAGTAGCTATTGACGATCTCTAATGTTATCAATAAAATAATGTAAGTAGTAACAGTTTTTTCTACCGACGAAGGATCTTCATTGTTAATAAGGTTACGGTTAATTTTAAACTAGACGTTCTTCGCAGTTTCATCAACGTTTGTGGTCACTGCTCCTCTCCTACAGATCGTAGCGTGATGTTACCTACCCTATAACCTTAATCAATAAATATTCTATCCAATACAAAAATAATTAAAGTATCTGACTGATAGTTCCAGAGATTAGCGCGTTTAAAATAAATAAACAATCAAACAAAAATAACTTTGCATGCAGTTTTATTCTATTAGTACAAATTAGTATAGATTTCGACTTCTGGGCGACTGGGGACTAATTTTCATTATTTATGGATTTTTTAATGGATTCAGAAGCACTTTGTTTGCTCCTATAATCCGAAACCTGCACAGTCAATAGAAACTTTACACATACTACTATTTCATGTGGAGATGTCCGATCCATGTATAAAAGAAACATTACTCACAGGCATTCAAATTAATTAATTGAATCCTCAATATTTAGTTAGAATATTTCTTTAATGTCGGGTGCTTCCTCTATAAAGTGTCTTAAAGAAATTGCTCTTTCCTTAGCGAATGTAGTGATATCTTTTGTTAGATATGCCCCAGACATCGAACTGTACAGTAATGAATTCTGGACATTCGGTGGATCTACTACTTCATTTTTTAATTGGTGCTCTTTGAAGCATTGGTGTATATTCTCCTTAAAAATATAACGACATAAACATTCTGATTCATGATTGGAATATTGAGTAGCTATCTCTTTTGCCCCAGACAATACTTCAGGCAAAATTGGAACAGTTTCTTTTTGACCCTTTGCTTTTTTCACTAATGTTTTTAGTGTCGTAACAGGGCAGGTTTCATAGTTTGGTAATTCAGGTGCATCGTAATTAGACGTTTTTCTCAAGTAAGCAGGTAAATGCTCAAATAATTGCTTCTTGCTCATTTTAGAACAATCACACTTTCTGGGTTTTACATATGTCATGTAACTCTCCCAATTGGTTCCTCTTTCATGGTCCAGTTCAGCTTTCCGAGTTAATTTTGCTGCCGATGGTTCTGGTATCGCCTGTAATGATGGCTCTTTAACAATTTCTAAAACTGAGCGTAGTGATTTATTACTACATATCGAAGAATTACGACTACAATCAAAGCAGTGGGGAATTTTACAATCAGTACATTCGATAGGGACGTTTCTAGCATTTGGTATTTCTTGCTGAAGGATTTGTAGCAAAGAACTTTGTAATTTTAATTCTAACAGCTGTTGGGAAGCTGTATATTTTATAGGCACATATCGATCATAATGGTTGTTATCTTTAAATTCTGCGTCATTCATAATACTACTGTAGTCTTTATCTATAGCTTTGTTTCTGAACCGTAATATACTGGATGTACATAGCTTTGGACTAAGATCTTGTTTCAGTTTTGATTTGTAAGTATTCTCGCAGCATGGGAATTCTTTTGTAGCATAGTGTGGTCCCATAACGCGCACATTGCTACTTTTAGTTAGCGACCTTTCTATTTGTTTTGCGTTTAATTTGTCCATGTAAATTCAACCAATAGCATCTACTCAATATTTTTTAGGTTGTTACGACATGCTTTATATTTTCTAGCATTTGGAATCCGTTTTCAAAGCTGCTTCTTCATAAAGACCTACTTATTTAATGTCTTTCATTATTTTTGATTCAACATTATTCAAAACTATTTTTAAGTGATTATCGGTTATGTTTGATAACGGTAGAGGGTAAGTGACAATCGTTTTGACATTTTAATTAATTTTTACTTACCTTAGATTATACACCTATAGAGAGAGATCAGCGTGCACCTTGTCATGGTCAATGCTTAAAAACTGCTACGTTGCCTGATACAAAAACCTGTTCCTTCAATAAATTTTGCTTGTCTTGTTACTCAAAATTCTTTCCCTCTTTAATTAATTTCATTCAATATTTTATCGTCTTCTTCTTCTACTGCAACCGCCAGTAAGAGTTGAAAACTTTCAAAATAAAAACAACGGCACGTCAAACCGACTCGGTAGGATAGGAATGCAATGACTAACAGCAACGCGTCGATCCGGCCTGGCAGATGGCCCCCGCGCCGGAGCGGGTCGGAAGGGCGGTATTGGTATTGGTATAGGCCTCTGTTTCGGCATTTAGACTCATAGGCGGTCCATTATGCGTTCGAATAAGCTGACTAGTTGAACCAGCCTCCTTCCAGAAGCACAGAAGCCTCCTGGGGCGTACACAGGCTTCTAGGAGCGACCTCACACCCGCAAGGATACTTGCCCGTTGTGTGGCCATTCCCTCGCACTCCAGGATAATGTGGGCGGCCGTTTCCTCCGCGTTGAGACATCCTCTACATAGGGGATTGTCTGTCGCACTGATGGTGAATAGGTGCCGGTTTAGGGCCAAGTGGCCCGTAATGGTTCCTACAACTTTTATACTATCTCAAGTCGGTTAAGACTGAGCAGTCAGCAAAATAAACGTGGTGAGATCTCCGTCAACACCAGTTTAGACTGCCTACAGCCGGGTGTTTCGGCCCAGGGACTGTTGTGCGCTTCACGAGTCCGTTGCCTTACCCATGGGCGAAGTTGATTAAAGGTAAGTGGCAGCAGTATAGTTGGACCTGTCACTGACGTTACAGATCCCTTTCTTGCCAGCTCATGGGCGGCGTCGTTCCCGAGTGAATTACTATGCCCTTTGATCCATTGAAGAATTACCCCATTGGCAGAGGCTAAGCGCTCCAGCATCTGGTGGCATTCATAAATAAGACCGGAATTCATGGTGTTGCCCTCCAAACCCTTCAGGATGGTTATACTGTCTGACAGTATATGGATGTTGTACTGCTTTATACCTTTTGACATGACCACGGTAGCGGCGTAGGTTATCGTCGGAAGGGCGGATGTGGTCGGCAGCCGCGGCATGCGCGCACGTCCGTTCAGATCCGGTCCGACTCCGGTTCGGCCCGTTCGGTGTGAATTGTACTTTAAGCGATAAAAACGAGCCACTTATCAACTGATGTTCACTAAATCCCAACTGCCACAATTTATTAAGAAACATATTTCATGGCAACTTCAGGTCGCAGTAATTATTTTTATTATTGGACACTAAGACTAATGTGGCGAAACCAAAATTATTAAGAAAATCAATGCATTTTCTTAGTTATATAGCACGTAGAGCGGTTATAAGTATAAACTAGCAGTTGCCGCGCGGCTTTGCTCGTGTGTACATATTTATATATTTCGCGCGGAGCCCTATTTTCAAAATAAAAGTAGCCAAGTTACATACTCCTTATAACACGAGCTATCTGCCAGTGAAAGTCCCGTTGAAAACGGTTCACCCGATCCGGAGATTAGCCGGAACAGACAGACAAAAATTTAAAAAACTGATTTTTAGGTATGGGTATCGTCCAAATAACTGTAGGAGCTTAACACGTTAAGCGCCAAGGCACCTCTGAGGCTAATGTTGTGGAAATGACTATTTTTTTTTCTTGCATAAATGCCTTCTCCTGGTCCTAAAATACTATGTGAACTTGATATTTTTTTCCTATGCTTCTAACTGTTTTTTTTTATGTATCATATAATATACACTGGCCCCAGAGACAGAAGTTCACAGTAAATAGAAAAAAAGTGGAAGTAGAATAAGAAAAATAAATAAATAATAAATATAAGAAGAACAAATAAGTAAAAAGGCTGATGATTATTGAAATAAAATTGTAAATTACAAAGGGTTGTTTTTTTCTTTTCATACTTAAAAAATCTGTAAGTCCTAAACTATACAATATTTCTATACCCCAGATAACCAAACGATTTGTCAGGGCCAGGCCTACAAAACTGCCAAAGAAAATGTGTTGTGAAAATGAAAATGCCTCTGAAGTTGAGTACTCGAGGTGTATAACTAGATATACACCGACCGGCCTGTGAGCTTTCCACTAGGGTGTATATTACCGTATACACGTGGCGCTTAACGTGTTAAAAAAACCTGTTATTTTGACATTACAAACATACACTTAAATTTTATTTATTTGTATTGATATTGATGACTAGCTGACCCAGCAAACTTCGTACCACCTCAGGATCAATAAATGTTGTGTTAACTATATAAGAAAAAATACATGATACTTAAAATTAATTAAGTTCAATAAATGTACAAAAATCTATATTAAATGAATGTAATTCACGTGGTAGTAAGGCATTTGATTTATTGAAGCGAATCGAAATGATTCACGTAACACTGTTGCGCTCATCATTTCAGCCATACATATGACACATCCACTGCTGGATATAGGCCTATCAACTCATGTTATAAACTATAATAATATATGGCGAGTACACGTTATATTTTTTATTTGAAGTTTTGTTAACAAATTATGTGATTCTAAAAAATTCACCCAATTCTCGGATTTCTTTGCAGGATAGTTTTTGTATTGACTATTGAAGTAATTTATAGTAAAAAAATAATATTATTTTCATAGAAGTTTTGTAGTGCTCTTTTACATTTTTTTTTCTTCTTTTTCTTGCGATAAACGTGTAAACATAGCGACTGTCTGATGCAGCTGAATGGCAGACTATTGGCGATATCCAAGCTGACGTCAGGCACAGTCCGCACAATACAGTGGTAATCGTCGAACACCCGGAAATTAAACTGGGCATTTCGAGACTGCTTTTTTGACTGGCTGATGCGGTGCAAAAATATCCTCACAAAAAATAACCCACCTCCCCTAGCACAATGGGCCTGTGACAACAAACGATATGGTAGTCTGTCCCAGTTCATAGCCATACGCTTGTAGGTCTTTAATGAGGCAAACAAAGGTCCGCATGTTAAACTCATAGTCTCCTGAGGAGACTATGATGAGGGGTCGGTAGGTCACGCAATAAGAGGAAGCAGGTAAATGCATTTTAGACAAAAATTAAACGTGACGCGTATATGATCCACGAGCGTGTTGGTCACATAAATGCATTGATAAGTCCCATGAATCATATATGATTCTGACAGAGATACCTCGGAGGGATGGAAAGCTTATGCGAAAACGGGGTGTCACTTGCTACGCGAATAATAAATCCAAAGGAACCCCTCTCAAAATCAAATAACTAAACACGGAGTATCTGGAATGGGGCAAGGCTTACTGCTTGAATTGTTACAACGAAGCCCACTGAACGCTTAGTTGTTTTTTTTCATAATTATGTAGGCACTTACTTTCCTGTGAATTTTTAGTTTATAGGTATTTTTGACTAATAAGGTCTATAAATAATAATTGTTTCCTTTGTGTTTTTTTAATATTTTAGTATGTAAATTAATAGCCACATTCATGTCAATTATGAAAGAAGTAAACTATGGTACTCCCTACCTCCCCATAGTGAAAATGCCATTTATCTTGCTACGTCCAACAGAAATAAATAAGCAAATAATTTGCTTTGCTCTAATTTTGTTCACATATGTGAACAAAATTAGAGAATCATATGATTCATGAACTTGTCAGTGTTGGAACAAAAAGTGTCATGTGAATCAAATGTGATTCATCGGACAGGGAACCTGTTAAAGTATAACACGTAATTCGATATCGTATTGATATATTCTTTAAATATTGTAAAATTCATAGTTAAAATTGACATGGTTGTTTATGTGCAGTATAAGAATGTAGATAAAGTAAGAGAAAAAAGTCCAGCAGCGCAATTTCTGTAATTTTAAAATAGAACCTTTTCGCCCTATATTTATGTTTCCTTCAAATTATTAATTAAAACTTTTTGTAAGATATAGAATATTTTCCACCATACAGTTTAATAATCAAGATTTTAGAAAAAGGAAGAAGTTTATTAAAGCCCGGAAAGAGTAGACAATTAAAATGGTAGGTATATATTTTGATGTTGATAATAGTTAACCGCGCTTTGTGATGAAAATATTTATCAATGTTATTATATTTGACGGCGCACACATTTATTTAGTGGGTATTTTTGTGAACGAACGATTGACGGTTGACAGATGGCATAACACCGAGCGCTGGGGAGGCGGCCATTCTGAATCGAGTTGTGAGAGAGCGCGCACGCACCCACGTGTTCTGGTGGAATGTTTTAGAAATCCGATCAGATCAGTGTGATCCTATATAATTAAGAGTGTTGGAGATTGATTTGGTGATTGATTAAACAAGTGTTGATTATATTTCAAAGTATTTTGGTGATTAACACATCCTGGTCTCCTCGCCCAACTACCCACATTTGTATTATGGCTGACAAATCAAAGAGTGATAATGTGCTTCCCCCTGACGCGCCTTCATCAGAAGTGGGATATCGAGGGCCAAACCTGGAGGGGACCAGCGACGAAACCGCTGGCCAATCCAACAGGAGCGGTGAGAGTGCTCTTCTGACCAGCATGGAGGCGCTTTTATCTCGCCTACTTGGAGCGACGCAAAGTGCTTCAACTAGTTCTTCACCGCCTCACCTCGTTAAGTTTGACCCAGACGAAACTGATTCGGATATAGAATGTTGGTGCAAAATAACCGAAATTATTGTAGATAGTCGAAAATTGACCGGACCAGAGCTGCTCCTCTCACTTACTCATGCATTAAGAGGTCGTGCTGCTAAATGTTTGACCCAACTAAGCAGCTCAGAGATAACGTGGCCTCACATAAATGAAATGTTACATGCCAAGTTTGGACGTCCTATGTTGATGCAAGATTACTTCGATAATATAATAAAATTTCAAATAGAAAGTAGGGAAACCGCTTGTGAAGCAGCTGTGCGGCTTTGGCATCTCATTGAACGCATACCCAAGGTTGAGATGGGCGAAGATGTTATCACGGGATTCGCGATTTCTGTGCTGTCACAAAAAGACGCCTTGATACGCAGAGAGCTGAATTCTCACCTTATTACTACAAGAGCCCAGCTATGCTGAGTACTCAGCAGCATTTCTCTCAAAAGACGTCATGATGAACATGAAAATGAGACTGATGCCAAGCGGCCGCGTTTAATTGACTCGCGATTCCCTGGAACTTGTCACTTTTGTGGAAATCGCGGACACAAGATTGAAGAGTGCCGCAAACGTCAAGAGAGCATGAAGTCGAAGCTCACGGAGAATAAGGAGAAGAATGTGACCTGCTACGCGTGCGGCAAGCCCGGACACATCAGTACCAGCTGTCCAGAGAAAAACTCAGCGGCACGTAAAGAAGTTCAGATCTGCGAGCGAGGTGCAACCAAAGGTACACTGTCGACATCATCTGGTGAGGTCATTCCTTTTCTATTTGATAGTGGTTCAGCCTGCTCTCTAGTAAAAACTAGTTTTGTTGAAAAGCTACCTGGCACTAAACGCATTGAAGTAGTTTATTTAGCCGGCATTGGCGGGGAAGATGTTAAATGTACATCTCAAGTTATTAGCTCCATTACAATACAGCAGATTCCTTTATCTATATTGTTCCATGTCGTATCTGATAACGCCATATCAGAAGCAATCATCATAGGAAGGGATGTACTCGAACAAGGTATTCATGTTGAAATTAATAGTGACAGACTGATTTTCTCTGTGCGTAAAGTGATCAATGTGTGCCAAGAAGCAAATGGGGTTGATTTTAGCAATATCGATACCGACATTGTGGGTACCGATAAACTAGCGCTGGTAAAAATTCTTAAGAAATATAGTACCTTCTTTATATATGGTATTCCAACCCGTCGCGTTTCAACAGGCACCTTGAAGATTGATTTAATAGACCCACACAAGGTAGTGCAGCGTCGCCCATATAGGTTATCACTCGCTGAAAAGGACATAGTTAACGAGAAAGTACAGTCTCTTCTACACGCAGGTGTTATTCGCGAAAGTTCCTCACCATTCGCCAGCCCCATCCTTTTGGTTAAGAAAAAGGATGGTTCTGATAGGATGTGTGTGGACTTTAGGGAGCTTAATGCTAACACCCGTCCCGAACACTACCCCCTCCCGAGAATTGATGAACAGGTAGACCGGTTAAGTGGCTCCTATTACTTTTCTTCGCTAGATATGGCATCTGGCTATCATCAAATCGTGGTCGAGACTACCTCAATTGAGAGAACCGCCTTCGTAACGCCGGATGGGCAATACGAATACCTTGCCATGCCGTTCGGTTTACGAAATGCGGCTTCTGTGTATCAACGCTGCATTAATAGAGCGCTAAAATCACTCCGGGACACAGTTGCTTTGGCCTACGTTGACGACGTGCTCTGCTTCTCATCAGAGATATCAGAGGGACTCCGCCGTTTGGATGCAGTTCTCGGAGCTCTCTCTGAGGCTGGCTTCTCTTTTAACATTCGTAAATGCAAATTTATGAAGAATGAGATCGACTATCTGGGTTATGTTATTCGCTCCGGTGAAGTAAGGCCTAACCCGCGAAAAGTCCAAGCTCTTATTGACGCACCAGCTCCAACCACAGCCACTCAAATCAGACAGTTTCTAGGACTTGCTTCCTATTTTCGAAAATTCATCCCCAATTTTGCTACACTCGCCGGACCGCTGTATCCACTTACTAAGCTTAAGGGAACCATTACATGGACCGAAAGACACCGCGACGTACACGCGAAAATCGTTAAAATCTTAACCTCTGAACCGGTTCTAACCATCTTCAACCCTAAAATCCCAATAGAATTACATACAGATGCAAGTAGTGATGGCTATGGAGCTATTTTAATCCAGAGAATTGGAAATACACCACATGTTGTTGCGTACTTTAGCCGCCGCACCGCTGATGCAGAATCCAGGTATCATTCATACGAACTGGAGACGTTAGAGAGAGACATCATAGAGAACGATCCAAACAAAATATGGCGCGAAGAGCTTGATGATGTTCAGCTAGCACTAAATAGTACTAGATCACGAGTTACGGGTTACAGT
This sequence comes from Callimorpha dominula, assembly GCA_949752705.1. Lineage (NCBI taxonomy): Eukaryota > Metazoa > Arthropoda > Insecta > Lepidoptera > Erebidae > Callimorpha > Callimorpha dominula. The sequence goes on along the minus strand of OX457006.1, from coordinate 5,460,519 downwards.
CCAATAGAGTTGATGCTTGGAATTCGCGCCCAATCATTAGGCCTCTCAAAAATATCACCTAATTTAAATTCACCCCATCGCCTCGACCTCGAGACGATACAAAACGAGGCGTCCACTAGCATCCAGAAAGCAGCTATGTCTGAGACTGAACGGTTCAATCGCGGTCAAGCGCAAGTAAAGCCTTTTTCGCAAGGTGATTACGTGTTCATTAAATGTTGTGAACGAAACCAAACCAAGTTATCCAGAAAATTTCGCGGTCCCTTTGTTATCGCCCAAGTCCTTAGCAACGATCGGTATGAACTCAAACCTATTACGGGTGGCAACCGTATCTACAAATACTCACACGAAAACTTGCGCTTAGTGCCAAGGGGTTTTGAAGGGTTAGTTGAAGTAGCTAACAATATGTCTAATGACGAGGTGGCCGAGACGGCGGTCGATGGGGAACAAACTGACCACGTAATCCATGTTGATGGCGACAGTGATACCATCTCGGTATCGAGTGAGAGCACCTTAACCGCTGGCTCCGATACTCTTTCAGTAACAGACACTGAACAACATTTAGGAGAATCTGAAGTTCAGAGTCACGTAAATGAAAGTAAGTTTTATTTTGCCAGTTCATTCTTTATTTGTAGAACTGAAATCGGTGTCAAGGATAGGCAGTCAAAGTGAAGATTGACTGAAAAGGTCCCATACGCCTGAGTCACGTCCTAGTACTTATAATACTGGTTATAATGGCTGGTTTGAAAAGGCCCCGAACGCCTGAATCACGCCTGAATGAATGGTCGGAATGGGCCTAGTATGCCCGGTCCAGGGCCCGAGGTTTGGCTGGTCGGTAAGGGCCTAGTGCGCCCGGTCCACGCCCCTAGGAAGTTTTAGGCTGGTCGGCAGGGGCCTAGTATGCCCGGTCCACGCCTTTGAGTAGTTGTAGGCTGGTCGTAAGGGCCTAGTATGCCCGGTCCACGCCCCTGAGTAGTTGTTGGCTGGTCGCAAGGGCCTAGTATGCCCGGTCCACGCCCCTGAGTAGTTGTAGGCTGGTCGCAAGGGCCTTACGCGCCCGGTCCACGCCATAGGGAATTGATTGGAGGTCGAAAGGGTCACATGCACCCGGTCCTAACAGTGCGTGTAGTGAAGGCTGGTCGAAGGGGCCTGATGCGCCCGGTCCATGTCACAGAGATGGGTTATGTTGGTCCAAAGGTATTGTGCCCTTTGTCAATTGGTGAAGTTAACATCGGATAAGCATCAAAAGCAAGCTTCGTGTCAGCATGGACGAACGGACACTAATACGTTGTTGTAACTTTTCAGGTGATTCTGCACGAGACTAGTAATCGCACGAGGACGTGCGACAGTCAGGGTTGGCCGTGACGGCGCACACATTTATTTAGTGGGTATTTTTGTGAACGAACGATTGACGGTTGACAGATGGCATAACACCGAGCGCTGGGGAGGCGGCCATTCTGAATCGAGTTGTGAGAGAGCGCGCACGCGTTCTGGTGGAATGTTTTAGAAATCCGATCAGATCAGTGTGATCCTATATAATTAAGAGTGTTGGAGATTGATTTGGTGATTGATTAAACAAGTGTTGATTATATTTCAAAGTATTTTGGTGATTAACACATCCTGGTCTCCTCGCCCAACTACCCACATTTGTATTATGGCTGACAAATCAAAGAGTGATAATGTGCTTCCCCCTGACGCGCCTTCATATTAAAATGAATGTGTTCAATCATTTTCAATTTTTTTTTGCCGTCATTGAGCATATATTTCGGCATAAATAAATGTATTGTTACGAATAACCCGCCATCTATTGGCGACTGGGGAAGTCGTATAGAGCTACAAAATAAAGATACACGCCATCTGTTGAGGCAACACGGAACTAAATAGTTAGTAACCCATTAATAGAAAATACTAGTTTGTTTTAGAGGCTTCTATTTGTTGTGTACAATTTACAAGAGGTGTCGCGATGTTTCTAGAAATACCGTTTTGCTATATAAAGCGTGGCATTGCGTAGTAGTTAGTTTTAGTTTTCAAGTGAGTGTCAAGTGAATTAAGAGCGACTTAAGTGTAAGTAAATTAAGAAGTTAGTGATAATAAATTATTGTAATTGTGTTTTTGCTAGTTTCCCTGTGTATTTTGTGATCTATTAAAATAAAGTGTGTCTATTTCGGTAACAATGTGGTATAATTCTCTAATCCCGAACCTCAGCTCGTAACAAATTGGTGTCAGAAGTGGGATGGTAGTAAGCGGTTTTGTGTTGACTACCGTCGGTTAAATGACATCACGAAGAAGGACAGCTATCCTCTACCACGTGTCGACGATACACTGGACACGCTAACAGGAATGAAGTGGTTCACGACGTTAGACCTGAAAAGTGGTTACTGGCAAGTAGAAATCGATTCAAGGGATAAGGAGAAAACCGCTTTCTCTACAGGAAAGGGTCTGTGGCAATTTACAGTTATGCCGTTTGGTCTGTGCAATGCCCCAGCGACTTTTGAGAGATTGATGGAGTTAGTGCTCGCCGGCCTAATCGGGGACGCCTGCCTGGTATATTTAGATGACATCATTATAGTAGGACGTACCCTTAAGGAACACCTGCAGAACCTCGAGCGTGTGCTTTGAAAAATCCGGGGGGCTAACCATAAGCTGAGTCCTAAGAAGTGCTCGTTCTTAAGACGGCAAGTACACTTTTTAGGACATGTTGTGTCGGAAGAAGGTGTGCGAACGGACCCGGAGAAGGTAGCTGCTGTCAAGGACTGGCCTGTTCCAAGGGACAAGACCCAACTAAGAGCATTCCTGGGTTTATGCTCATACTACCGGCGGTTTGTCAAAAGCTTTGCGGACATTGCAAAACCGTTACACCGGCTCACTGAAGAAAAACGAACTTTCTGTTGGGACGAAAGCTGTGACATTGCATTCCGGGAGCTAAAGGCGCGTCTGTGTTGTACGCCTGTATTGGGTTATCCTGACATGAAAAATGAATTTATAGTCGACACAGACGCGAGTAACACAGGTAGCGGCGGTGTGTTGTCGCAACGGAAAGGCGATCAAGAAATTGTGATAGCGTACTTCAGCAAGTCTCTATCTAGACCGGAAAGAAATTACTGTGTCACGAGAAGGGAGCTGCTCGCCGTGGTAAAAACATTGCAGCACTTCAATAAGTATTTGCTAGGTTGAAGGTTCCACCTGCGTACTGACCATGCTGCATTGAAGTGGTTGTTACAATTCAAGAACCCGGAAGGACAAGTAGCGAGGTGGATAGAACTGCTGCAGGAGTACGATTTCGAGATCCAGCATCGTAGCGGCAAATCCCATGGCAACGCTGACGCATTGTCAAGGCGGCCTTGCACAGAGGACTGTAAACACTGCGTTAGGCAAGAGACCAGGGAAGCTGTGCCCGTCCGCATGTTAAGAACGGACCTGAGTGACGAGTGGAAGGAAACCTTACGGAAGGCTCAAGAAGAGGACACAGATATCAAGTTAATCCTCGAGTGGGTCAAAGCCAATGCTCCGAGGCCAAACTGGAGCGACGTTGCAGCTATGAGCACAATAACGAAGGGGTATTGGGCGCAGTGGAATAGCTTGATCGTCCGGGACGGAGTATTGTGCCGTAAATGGGAGAATGCTCGAGGGGATACCTGTCACCTCCAAATGGTTGTTCCGAAGGCCAAGGTACCGGAGATTTTACAGCTTTACCACGATGGATGTTCAGGAGGCCATTTGGGTGTGAAAAGGACTTTATTGAAGATTCGAGAGCGGTTTTATTGGATCCACTGCCGCGACGATGTGGAAGACTGGTGTCGAAAATGCATCAGTTGTGCAGCAGTGAAGGGACCTCACACACGCAGCAGGGGTGCATTGCAGCTGTATAATGTGGGAGCTCCGTGGGAACGTATTGCCGTGGATGTAGCAGGTCCATTTCCGGAGAGTGAAGATGGCAACAAGTATTTCATGATTGTCATGGATTATTTTACGAAGTGGCCGGAAGTATTTGCAATACCGAACCAAGAGGCGACCACGGTAGCTGATAAGCTGGTCAATGAAGTCTTCTGTCGATTTGGGGTAGCTTTGGAGATTCACAGTGATCAGGGGAGGAATTTTGAGTCCCAGTTGTTCCAGGAAACGTGCCGCGTGATGGGTGCTTTTAAAACCCGAACCACCTCTTACCACCCTCAGTCTGATGGAATGGTGGAACGGTTTAATCAGACATTAGAGAGGTACTTGGCAAAAGTTGTGGAAGGCAGACAAAGAGACTGGGATAAACACATCCAGCCGTTCCTCCTCTCGTACCGAAGTGCGGTCCACGAGAGCACGTCAGTAACACCAGCCTTTGCGAACTTCGGTCGAGAACTTTGATTGCCTGCGGATTTAATCACGGGCACTCCCCCTGACACTCCGCTCAGTATTACGGATTACGCCAACGATTTACGCAGCAAGATGAATGACGTTTATGAGCACGTCAGACAATCAGGACAGCAGACGTCGGAGAGAATGAAAACCCGGTACGACCGAAAGATAAATGACAGAAGCTTTGAGGAAGGATCACTGGTCTGGCTGCATAACCCGGTTCGCAGAAAAGGCAAATCTCCGAAGCTGCAAGTGAAATGGGACGGACCGTACAAAGTAGTGACCAGACTCAATGACGTAACGTACCGCATTCAGAAAGGACCGCGGGGCACTCCCAAGATCGTCCATGTGGATCGGTTGGCGCGTTTTTATGGGGATAATCATGCTCGGGACGAGCATGTCTAAGAAGGGGGCAGTGTTACGAATAACCCGCCATCTATTGGCGACTGGGGAAGTCGTATAGAGCTACAAAATAAAGATACACGACATCTGTTGAGGCAACACAGAACTAAATAGTTAGTAACCCATTAATAGAAAATACTAGTTTGTTTTAGAGGCTTCTATTTGTTGTGTAGAATTTACAAGAGGTGTCGCGATGTTTCTAGAAATACCGTTTTGCTATATAAAGCGTGGCATTTCGGAGTAGTTAGTTTTAGTTTTCAAGTGAGTGTCAAGTGAATTAAGAGCGACTTAAGTGTAAGTGAATTAAGAAGTTAGTGATAATAAATTATTGTAATTGTGTTTTTGCTAGTTTCGCTGTGTATTTTGTGATCTATTAAAATAAAGTGTGTCTATTTCGGTAACAATCTGGTATAATTCTCTAATCCCGAACCTCAGCTCGTAACAGTATGTCCAAAATGCCCAGTTTTTGCTATTTTTGCCCGAATGCCCATATACACACCGCCGAATAAACACATTGCCCATCTCTAGTAGGGAATGATTTACCTGTTATGTAGCAACTACTTAGTAATCTATGACGCAACGTTATTGTAGAAATGGCTCAGTGGACCGCGTTAAGAAGGAATTAGCAGTTACCATATAGGTACATTCAACGCGGACGAAACAGAGGCACAGCTATTACTATCTTATATAGTTGTGGGTGAAATGAAAATTACAATAAAAGTCATTTGTATAGTCTATAAAAATCTTTTTATTAAAAAATCACTGCAATATTGTGTATGAACCGGCGGGATGCCACGGCACCCGCGCTGGTCCGCCTACGCACAGAACCTGGCAAATACAGCAAAGTTAACAATTACTCTATCATATGATCTTACAAGCTCGCGAGGCGAGCGTACATTACACGAATATTATTTATTCAATTACAACTAAACAAGCGAATCGGAACAGAAACAAATGGTATCGAATGATTCAATTACAAAATAAATACATTTACATTTCCTTAGATTGGTAGAAATTTAAACGACCGCGGCGCGCCAAAGCACGCGCCGATTTTTTAATATTTTATGTTGTTTCTCGTGCGAGAGGCGCCCGACCCTGCCGAGCTGAACACCCGTCCTCGAGGTGACCCGCCGCGACCGCGTCAAACATATCCGTGGACGTCATCTGCGTACAGCTCCGTAAATTGTGCGCGCTGAAGAACGCTCGATAAATTGTGAATTTTAATAGACTATTACACGTATTTTAACTAACACTCACCCACTATCAGTAAATTATTATAATTAAAGCGGGTGGAAATAAACGTCTGTCCATACCCTGTAGGTAAACGCGGCTGTACTTATATCTGGCGAGTGTAAAGTTATGCGCAGACGAGCCACAGGTTATATTTGTCGTGGCGATAGAGACTCAGGGTCGTTACGAGTGGACCAGTAATCTTAAGTGGTAAGTAGTGCGCTCGCTTAGCTGTAGAGGTCGTCGTCGCCGCCCTCCTCCTGGAACGTGGGCACGTCCCCGCCCGACGGGCCCGTGCCGCCCGCCGCGCCGCCGCTCGTCGGGAACCTGCGACAACACGCTCTCACTTAGCTTCACTAGTTACTGGCGAGAGAATGGGATCCATACATTCTAATTTAATTCATCAAATCTGCTTACTATAAAACATCCGCTTTGAATGTGCATATTTGTGTATGTATAAATATGAATACGTTCCTACAAATTTCTAGCAATATGGATGACCAAAAAGTCCCTCCTCTTCATTTCAGTCGATGTGATTCGAATATTTCTACAAACCTGAAGTTAGTGCCGAAGCCCCTGCTCTGCTGCAAAGTCTGCGCGAACATCTCATACTTGCGGATGTCGTTGTCGGACACGGAACGCCGAGCGAACTTCATGGCCTCTTCGAAGTGAGCTCGGCTGATCTCTGGCACCGGGTCCTCTTCATCCATCTGTCGTCACATAACACCATTATTATCCAAAATGGAGAAACAAATAAAAATTTTCATTCAAAGCTTTCATGTTATTCATTAAGCTTTGTTCACTATTCTTAGAAAAATGATTTAGAATGACCCTAGCAACTTCATTCAAGCCTAGTATTGTTTATATGTGTATAATGAATGTACAATGCTTTACATAATATTATGCACAATGTATTTATCCAGATAAGAATGTCGGTTCGTATCACGTCACTGGGTGAACGGCCGATACCCCTAGAGGCAATGCACTAACGTCCATGACGGCGGCCGCGGTCTGCTGCTGGCGCGTGCGCTCGCGCTGAATCTCGGCCTCGATGGCCTGTCGGATGGCGAGCTTGCACGCGCGCTGGCAAATCTCTGTCAAGTCGGCGCCACTGAACCCTTGTGTGACCTGAAATAAAATATATTAATGACGTCAATTGCAATATGTTCAAGTAACGAGTAACGATAAAATTTAGATGACACACTCTCTTATACTCTATTTTTATATGAATAGATTTTACCTTAGCGATGTATGTAAGATCCACGTCTTTCGCGATTGGTGACTTGCGGAGGTTGGCCCGTAGGATAGCCTCGCGCGATTTCTCGTCGGGCAATGGGATGTAGATCAGCTGGTCCAGACGGCCCGGCCGCAGGATAGCCGGGTCGATAATGTCGGGACGATTTGTCGCACCTAACATACAAAATCAAGCTGTTATTTCCGATAGGTATACTGACAGCATAGAATAATAAAATAGCAGTAACAAAATACATACTTATAATTATTAAAAATACAATAATTATAGAAAAAAAATATCATATTTAATTTTGATTTCACCTACTACTGCTTCGTCCTCTATTGGTATAAGTGTGATTTTAATGTTGTGAATACTCAATACTTTACCAAGAAAATAATACTTGATCCATATTATGCAACAAAAAATATTTATTTGAATTTTTTCCAATTTAAGAAATGTTCAAGGGAAATTTAAACAGCGAATACATAGATCTCAGTTAAATATAATAACGTTTTTAGAAGATCGTTTTATAAAAACATGTAATATTTATTAATAAAACTGAACTTTATCTCAATAAAATCAATGGAGTTGTCTGTAATTAAAATAAATTATGTAACATTGTTATACTTCTTAAGTAATGAAGTCTTATATAAGACTTCGGAAAGTTGGATTCGTTATTTGTTTAGTGTAAAACCAAACCAAACCATAGCGAGATATGACGTCATAATCCGTTATTTCATACAAGCTTTTAAAGACCGTAGAGTTTTTATGTTTAATAAAGACAGTCTACTACCGTTTTGTAATTTATTTTTGTGAACGTCCAAAACAGTGATAGAACTGACCGATAATGAAGACGTTCTTCTTGGCGCCCATGCCGTCCATCTCGGTGAGGATCTGGTTGATGACGCGGTCCGCGGCGCCCCCGGCGTCCGACACGGACCCGCCGCGGGACTTCGCGATGGAGTCCAGCTCGTCGAAGAACAACACGCACGGTGATGCTGATCGGGCCTGTGTACACATGATAAATATTTACATACACCCTTTTTTTATAGATTTTATCTATTTAGGAAGGTCAATCACAAAAAAAGACAAATCTAATTGAAAGCCATGTTAAAACAAATCCATCTATTCATCTATCAAAAATAGCAAAATCGCCAATTTTTAGCATGTTGTGTAATAAATCTTAGTCTTAGTTCAGTATTCAGTATATTTATTCAAGAACATCTGTTACATTGTGTTTGAATTAATTAAACAATATTAGAAAACAAAAACAACTTCATCTACATCATCAAACAGTTTTTGAGTTTTGAGTATTTGTGAGTGAATATTTGCATACATTATCACACTAAAAATTAACTTTTATAAAATCTTTCTGCCGTCTCTCGTAATAGGCCCCGCAAGCAATATGCAAATTATAATAAGGTGTTGTTGAGAACTACTCTAAATTGTATTATATAATAGTGGAATGTACAGCTGTTTACCGTAATTTATATGTAAAGATTTTAGATTGGCATTATTATTTATTATAATAAGCGAATAATTTAAATCAATACACTGATGAATATTACTTATACATACCTTGTCGAAGATATCTCGCACGTTAGCTTCAGATTCACCAAACCACATAGTGAGCAGTTCGGGGCCCTTTACAGAGATGAAGTTGGCCTGACACTCATTAGCAATCGCTTTTGCTAACAAGGTTTTACCTGTAGATACAAAGCGTTAGGATCAATTCTTGAAGATGTTGATATACAAATGGGCTTTTGATATAATACTATAAAATAAATTTTGAAATCAAAAGAATTTTATCTAGAATGGTTTTTGTTTAAAAGGTATGTTGTCTATCCGAGACAGCGCTGGAAAGTTTGAAATATATTTCGTATTCATAAACTAATTTCACCTGGTATATTGAATACTCTTCCACAGCACTGCTGGAGTACTGAGAGATTGAGAAGATGAGAAGCTTTGGGTCAGTTTTTTTTATTTTCACTAAACGAGCAATGAACATACCACAACCAGGGGGCCCATAGAATAGTACACCACGGGAAGGCTGCATGCCGAACTTGAGGAACTTGTCGGGGTGTTCCACCGGGTACTGCACCAACTCCTGCAACTCGCGCTTCACGTTCTGCAGGCCTCCAATGTCGCCCCACGTAACATTAGGCACTTCTACTACGGTCTCGCGGAGGGCGGATGGCGATGATTTGGTCATTGCATACTAAGAAATAATAAATACCATAATTATCTTAGACGTTATTATGATAATGAAAAAGATTTAACTATGTATAAGCAAACTTCAAATAACATAAAACGAAGAGAGGAGCGAACAAGGTTTTGGCAAAGAATTTAGCAAAACTTAAAACATATTCATGTCTTATGAGAACTGTTTTTAAATGAAGTGAAGATAATAGAAATGGCATATAATAAGTAACATTAAAAAGGGACATACCCGGAAGTTGTCCATGGAGACGGCGAGAGAGTTCAGCACCTCTGCGTCGATTTGGTCGTCTTCTAAATCAATGAGATCCATCTTCTCACGGATTTGTTGTAGGGCAGCCTCAGAGCAGAGAGAAGCCAAATCGGCACCAACGTGACCGTGAGATTCTGCAGCAATCTGAACAATACAAACATAATTAATACTGACATATTTATTATTTCAATCTTAAACTCATTGAGGACTTGAGTTCATAGCAAAACTAGTTTTTCACATTTGATAATATTATGATTCCTCTGATCCAAAGGGCATGTAAGTTGTAACATAGTTATGGTACACAGCTACACCATAGGTATCCCTGTATAGGCATGCCTTGTATGTCTTTAGCTACAATACCTACTTGTATATGCAACAGAGTTACTACTCTGCCATCATTATACAATAAGGGGATTCCCATAACCAAAGATGAGAAAAACACGACAGAAATATTTAATATTTGTGATTCTTCTGTCAATTATAATAATAATAACTTGAGACACCTCCCACACGGCCCTCTGATCCCAAACTAGACAGAGCCTATACTATGATAACCAGACAGCTGGTAAACTACTTATATATTCCTAAATACATAAATATTATAGGTAAATTACACCCAGACACAGTTATTTGTCCTATGTGGGTATAGAATCCACAATCTCTGGATCAGCTAGAGATGGGTAATCACCCGGATTTTTACCCAGTCGTGGGTTTTAATCTAGGTGATTACCCATCTCTAGGCTCAGCAGTCAGGCTTATTAACCACTAGACAAACTGGCCAGTCAATTAATCATAAATTTGCAACATTATACGTTTTATTATGATAGTATGTGGGTAGGTATAGTGGTAGGGACTTAGATATTTTGTTATACTGACTCTGAATTTGAGATTTACTTATGATAAAATGGTCGTACATACCCTCTGCAGAGTATACTGGGGTAGTTGAAATAAATTATTTAACATTTGTCATGAAATTAAGTGTCATTTATATTTAACAATATTTTTATTTTCATGTTTGATATATTTTCTTTACATTTTATTTTATCGTAAAAATGAACGATTTGAGGATAGCAGAGTATGACGTCACAAGTTGTTATCTCATTCATACTTCTAGATGTAGAGAAAGTACTGTTTTGACTTTTAATTAAGAAAAACTCATTTGACTTGGCAGTAAACTTACGTATCGTAAATGTCAAGCATATCACTTTAGACCGAGACTCTGCCAATCAAATACATACCTGTTCAAGATCGACATCGTCACCGAGCTTCATGTTCTTAGTATGTATACGCAGAATCTCGAGTCGTCCAGTCGCATCAGGAATACCGATGTCGATTTCACGGTCGAAGCGACCAAAACGACGGAGAGCCGGGTCGATGGAGTTGGGTCTGTTCGTAGCTGCCATCACGATAACGTGGGACGATTTCTTCATACCTGTTTGGCAGAGGTTTCATTCAGCAAAATTGCGGTATGATGAAGATGGATTCTATCCACCTCAAAGACGAACCAGAATATGATTTTATTTCTGAGTGGCGTTAATATCTTTGTTTGCAGTATTTCCCACACTAGGATTAAGACCCGTCTTTATCCTGTCCTATAAATAAAGTACACCCAGAATCCTAAACTTACAAATTACTGTACTTTTTATAGTCTTTGAAGAACCTCCTATTAATATCTCTCATTGTGCTATCCCAGAAATAGAGAGGCATTGGATAACTTAATATGAGACTACTTTGTTATTAATGTGTTAAGGTGATCCATCTGAGACTGTTTAATAGTTATGAATCTACCTAAATAGGACTTACGGCCGTTTTCAATAACCTATCTATCTGTAAATCCACATACAAAAGATAGACAAATCTATCGTTTGGTCCTTACTTGCTTTTCAATATCCTACTGGGGTAAAGCATGTTCTATCGAAGTTGTCGATCTATCGTCGAGAGGACAGGTAGCCTACTAGGGATAGGAATCCCATACAAATGGTTCTTACTTTCATTTCAATATAAGTTTTAAGTTACCTTTCGATAGACGGAGCTAACTCAAGTAACATCATTTGCTTATCTGTCAACATCGGCCGTTTTGACAAGGATAACTTTTAAACTTTTGAATAGTTGAAGTAGGAAAAATATACTAATAATATAATACAACGGATCATTGTAGTTGGAATTATTTAAATTATAATTGTGGTTAAGAAACGAATTGGCGTGAATACTATGCATACAGATTTTACTGAGTCTGCTGTAAACCAGTTAAATAAATAATTGAGTACTAATACCTAAATAAACTTATATTACAGATTTAGTGTAATGCCAATTTAAAAAGTATTTAATTCGTTTTAACAGAATACGTATTACTATAGCTGCGTCTATTTTTGTCAATTAGATTTTAATACAGTTTTATTTTTATTCGAATCGAAAAATCGAAGAAATAAAACCATTTAACAAGCCTGTACTTTGATTCTATTATTGCATTCATTGCTTTGTTATTTGAAACGACATTTGCCGCCACATGTTACACAAGCAGCATTGTCTCATATTTTGTCATGGGCCCCTTTCATTGACTAAAAAAAATTAAAATCTATAAGAACTAGAATGGGTTTAAGGGTGATTATTGTTAAGTGGTTAACAAAAAACGAGATGTTTGAAGAGGCGTGGATAGACGAGAGGAAAGGCGCTACCCTTCGTTGGATAAAGATAGATAGCACTTATTTCTGATTGTGAAACGCAGACTATAGATAGATAGGACCTTTCTGTTTTTTTGGAGATAGCGATCTATCGGTAACTACAGCTTGGTTATTGGAAACAGCCATTAGGAGAATTACACTTACCATCCATAAGTGTGAGAAGCTGAGACACAATACGACGTTCTACTTCTCCGTGAGTCTTCTCTCTTTTGGGAGCGATAGCGTCCAATTCATCGATGAAAATGATAGCAGGGGAGTTCTTATCAGCCTCCTCGAATGCCTTACGCAGGTTCGATTCAGATTCACCAGCCAACTTGGACATGATCTCTGGACCATTGATCAGGAAGAAGAATGCACCTGTATGGGAGAAATATATTGATTACTAAAAGTAAATTATTTGACAATAGCGAGGCGTCATAAAACCTTTATTGTTGTTGTTTCAAACTTACCGCAAATAGCGAAAGACGTATTACTTTCTCGCAACTTACTGTATTGAAACAACTGTAATGATTGAAATGATATAAAGCAATAAAATAAAAATTACAGGCATTAAGATAAACATGATACCAAACTTTCTAATTTTCTTTTTTTTGTGTCTAATTTTATTTTATTTTAAAGTTATAAATGTTAATAACGCATCGCAATTGGCATATTATTAAACTGTAACCTTTGCTAATGGGAGGGGAGACACTGGCCCCATACTATAATAACACAGTTATAATAGCAAAGGGGTCTGGGAATTCTTAACTATGTATGTACCCATTAATTATTATTCGTTATTCGGCATTTATATAGTTTTTATAGTTATATATCGTTTAGTAAGATAAGAGTACTTACCAGTTTCATTAGCGACAGCACGAGCGATCAGTGTCTTGCCAGTTCCGGGTGGGCCGTACATGAGGATACCGCGGGGAGGCTTCACACCAATAGCCTTGAACAGCGACGGGTGGCGCAGAGGCAACTCCACCATCTCTTTGATCTGTGCGAGCTGCTTGCGGCATCCACCGATGTCATCATAACCGACAGCGTTAAGAGCTTCCTCTTCCTCCTGTTAAACATCAAGTATATTATTATTTTTGGGATTGTCTTTTGCATTGTGATAAGTAAGAAATTTTTGTAAGTAATTCGCAACGGTGATACTTACACGCTATTTAATTTTTATTGTGATAAAACCCTAATTACGTTTCGTAGGCACTATATGATGATGAGAAAGGATTTCTACTCAATTAGAAATATTCCAGTTTAAATAACTATGCTCTTACTACATAAAAGTCAATCACAACTTAGCCACGTGAATACACCCTTAAATAAGAAGAATAGATTTAGCTCGAAACGCTTTGAAATACCAGAATGCTAAGTGAAATGAGAACTGGGTCAACCTAGTGATAAGAGTAGTTGTAATATCGCACATTACGTAGCCGCTACGTCATTGCCGCCATGCCGGTAGGCCGTATATTGTGAGTTGCCTTTACTATGAAATAGAAATGAGGTCCACAGATCAGATTCATATCATTCAAACAAATTTAATGTAGGCACCTATGTAATATAGCACACTTATAACCTTTCTCAATAAAGGGGTTATCTAACTGAAACACATTGATATGAGACTCATTTACATACACACATACATACACTCACACCTGTATTCAAATTCATTTATTCAATTAAGACACTAAGTGACATTTATGAACGTTAAATTGAAGCTAGAGTTAAAATCATAGATCGGCACAAACAGACGCCACAGCATGTACTGGATTGTCAAGGTAAATTAGGTGAAAAACACCAAAATCTACTGCCTGTTTGTGTCGATCTATAACTTCCAGTTTCCAAAATGCGTAGGGCCTTATGAGAAGAATACTGGCAAAGAAACTCATGGCCACTCTTTTTTAAAGTCAGATCTTCAGGTACAATAGTGTTAGTGTTACACGAGAGGTAAACAGGATGCAAGCTGATACCACCTGAATTTAATTTTATTGAAATGCTCCAAAAGCTAACGTACTAAAAAATAAAAATCACTCAGTGACACTGTTGAAGGTTTGAACCTATTAAACATAGAAATCATTCAAGGTGCACATCTACCTTCATTCAGTTGCAAAATCTACTGTGAAAAATAATTCATGACTGGATTAAGAGGCTAGAGTTGCAGTTGATCGAACCAAAATAATAGTATAGGCTAAAGCATCGCTGACTAGGCCGACCAGTCACCCCAAGCAGCACCCGTTCACGAGTATGACGCATGGACCAGCCATCATCTCCTTCGCCATATCAGAGGGAAAGAAATGACCCGCCCCATGACGACGCCGCAAGCAATGACATTTTAGTGAGCATGACGAACCATAGTCGAGATACTGATAAAAATCACTAATAGTCAAATTACCATAATAATCGTCACGCATTACTTTCAACTGACAATGGTTTGTTAATAATTTAGCTTAATTATAAGACAAAGAAGTTTGTGTGTATAATGACACCTTAAGCCCAAGACTGTTTGTCGTTTAGATAATCGTTGATCGTATAGTAGGATTTCCTAATAAGGTGATTTTTTACCGTTCGCTTGAATTTATCTACAGGAAGGTCGATTATTATTTCCAAAGGGGTAAGCAGAGGTAAATAACATTTTGAACCCACTCACTTTAAAATTGGCAAGTCTATTGCCGTCAACCGGGCACTTTGGCATTTAAAGATGAGAAAAGAAAATTGGGAGCATATTGAAAACTAAAGGTAGGTAAGAAGCGAAGGCAAAGGAGGGGTAAGTAATACCCCATTAGTAGTATTGATTATACAAATGGGAGTTGAAGCAACAACTCGAGCAAGTCAGGGTCCGCATACCTGTAACTCAAACTGGTTGTTGCCAGAAAGTCTTTATTATTATTATTGATTTGGGTGCCTGGTGCTACGTCGACCATTTCTGGTCTTTTGTAGCACACCTCTGGTTTACAGTTCACTGCTCAGACTTATGGCTTCGAGAAACCTCCAGATCCTATCAGCAGTGAATGTTTGTATTTCCTGGGTTGCATGATGTGCAACCCTAGGTGAATACTTCGGTGCCGCATTAGTGGGCCACAAGAGCATAAAATATGCATTGCAGTCTCTTCTGTTTCTTGACAGAATCTGCAAATTGTGTTCTCACCCAATTTTAGGTTGAACATATGTTTGTTCAGTTTGCAGTGTCCGGTGAGGACTCTTGTTACTGCACAGGTTTTGTATCTTTTGAGCTCCAGAAGTTCTTTAGATACTTTATTATCATAGCCCTTTATTATGGCTTTCGAGTGTCTTAGACCAGTCGTGGTCTTCCATCTCAGTCAGCCAATGATGTATATATGGCGTTTATGATAGAATACGCTCGCTGTTTGCTGATGCCGCAGAATGGTTCTGGGCTATGCTGTCGGTTGTCTGCACCAGCTCTGGCGAGTTCATCGGCTTTTTCGTTGCCATCGATGCCTGAATGTCCTGGTACCCATCTTAATGTAATTTTGTTTGATTGCCCCAGTGTGTTCAGGTTTTTCTTGCAATTTTGTATTAGTTTTGAGCTAGTCTCAAAATTGCCTAGTGCCAAGAGCGCCGCTTGGCTGTCTGAGTTGATGTAGATGCGTTGATTTTTTACTTTCCTTTCAAGGTTGATCTCCACGCACATGTTTGATGCAGAGAGCTCAGCCTGAAAGACGGAGGCCTCTGTTCCCAGGTTGGCGCTCCACCTGAATTTTGGCCTCTCTCCGTAAATTCCACAACCTACATCAGGGCCTTTTTTGGACCCGTCGGTGTACCACTCGTGACTACCACTTTTGTTGGATTCGAGGCCTTCCAGCCATGTATCCCTCTGTGGTATGTCTACTGTGTACCTTCTTACAAAGTCGATCTCTGTTTGCATGTCATCCGCTAGCATGTTCAGAGATTTTATTCCGAAAACCGACTCTTTTAGTGAGTTTAGTGTTCGTGATTGCCACTTTGGTTTCGTCTGTGTACATATCCTGTATATGCTTTTGGCAGCTTCTTTTGCACATAGATGCTGAGCGGAGTCAGGCTTAGTAGTGCATTTAGAGCTTCCCCTGGCGTCGAGGATAGCGCACCAGTGGTTATTAAACAAGCCGTTGTAGGCTGTCTAAATTGTTGGAGGTAGTCGTTTGGCTTACCTTACGGTACCAGACGGCAGCTCCATACGTTACGATTGGCCTTGCAATCGCCGCAAATAGCCATAGGGCAATCTTGGGCTGAAGTCCCCATCTGGCGCCGGCCATGCGACAGCTCATCCATAAAGCCATTTTTGCTTTATGGACTGTGTTTGTGATATGTGAGTTCCAGGTTAACTTTTGGTCAAGTGTGACTCCTAGGTACTTGACTTCACTAGAGAAAGAAAGGATTTTGCCGTTTAGTTTTGGATTTCACAAACTTTCCAGCTTCCTTTTCTTTGTGAATGGAATTATCGTAGTTTTGTCTGCGTTAATTGATAATTCGTTATCTCTGCACCAGTTGTTGATGGTGTTGAGGGCTCCTTGTAGTAGTGTTGAGATGGTGTGGAGGCATGGTCCTCTGACTATGACCACTAGGTCATCTGCGTAGCCCTGTATGTCATAGTCGAGGTTAGACATTTCTACAAGGAGTTGGTCAACAGCGAGGGTCCAAAGTAGTGGGGATAGGACGCCTCCTTGTGGGCACCCTCCTGTCGTATAAAATTTGTGCGATGTTTCATTTAGTGAAACTGTCGCAATTCTGTTTGAGAGCATGCTTTCCACCCATTTTATGGTGGTGACATCAATGCCCTTTGCATTCATTCCTCTAAGGATTGTTGCTGTGGGTGTATTGTCAAAAGCGCCCTCAATGTCGAGAAAAGCACATAGAGCAGTTTGCTTATCCTCTAGAGCCTTCTCCACTTTGTCGATCAGATCTAATAAAGCTGTTTCCGTGGATTTGCCCTTTTGGTAAGCATGTTGGTAGGGACTTAGTGGCCTTTCTACTAAGTACGTTGCTCTAATGTGCTGGTCTATAACTCTTTCCATAGCTTTTAGAAGAAAAGAGGTAAGACTTATAGGTCTAAAGGATTTCGGAACTGAATAGTCCCTTTTTCCAGTAAGTCTTACTACATATTATAAAACAAAGTCCCCCGCCACGTCTGTCTGTTCGCTATAAACTCAAAAGCTACTGAACGGATTTTCATGCGGTTTTCACCAATAAATAGGGCGATTCATGAAGAAAGTTTAAGTATATAATTTGTTAAGGTTTTGTGTAAATTGGTTAAATATGGTGATGATTGTTTAAGATGTCTCTGCTACACGTGCGAAACCGGGGCGGGTTGCTAGTAACAGATATTTGCATATTAGCTACCAAAATATACTCGATATAAATACACGTGATATCTCACTACAGCCCCATTGTCATATTTCGTGAGTTTTTTCTGAACTCCCCTTCTTTTCGAGCCTCACGTGATTAATGGACAATCCCTTAAGATATGAGGGGACCCAAGACTACTCCCAGCCAAATATAGATTATGCAGCAAGTAATAATAATATAAATAGTTACCAACCTCACGCTTAATGGGTTCCCCATCACAATGTATTATAGTGTCAGGGGCGACGATGCAGTATGGAGATGGGTCAGTCTCAACCACCTTGAATTCTACAGCGCGCATGCCTCCGCGGACCATGAAGGTGTCGTCACGGTGGATAGGCCTGTATGCTTCCATGAAGTATGGCTTCAGGTACACTTCGAATAAATTGCTGTGGACAAAGATATGAATTTTATCTTCTAAGCATCATTTGATTACTTATAGGTAGGGGAGAAGTATAACTAGGGTTGCCAACCGTTTTATCTGATATAGAACAATATGGGGAAATCCAAAAGGATAGGAGACACTGGATATCTTAGAAAATATTTCATTTTTTTATAAAGAAAAAAAATTGCTAGTCTTTAAATTTAATGTAATTGACATAAAGATAAATTACGTACACAAACTAGGGCGACGCCATTTTGTACAGCGTAGCATTTTAGAGGATTGATGATGAAATAATGCATATTATTTATTTTTCGCAGAAATACTTATAATTAAAGTGTTGTTACTTTAAAATTATCTTTTAAAAAAAGTATCCGCGACTTCAATGTGCTTTTTAGTGGAAAGTAGATGTATTTTGTTTAAATATAATATGGGTAGGCCAATTAAACGCACTCCTCCAATGAGACAGCGATGATCGGTGAACACACATAAAAAAAAAGATTCCGAAGAATTGAGAACCTCCTCCTTTTCAAAACAAATACGAAGAAAAATCAAGTGATCAAAATAGCTTTTATGATTTAGAAGATTAACTACCAATGGCAGGTCATGTAAGAACCGATACGAGAAAAGTAATGGCGATCAGGAAGTCAAGTAAAAATGTCAGGGAGATGTATGAACGCCTGTTGAAGACCTCTGAGCCCTAAGTTCAGCAGTGGATATCTCAATCTCTGAAATGATAATGAAGAGAATACTTACCCAGTTAAACCTTCAACAGAGTCATCAATAGGCAATATATGCACCCGCTTGCCGTACTTCACGGACGGGCAGGGCGCAATGGACACGACGTCAGACAGTCGCACGCGCAGGTTGTTGCGTACTACACGATTCATACGGATCTTCTCGTCGGGGCAGTTGTCGTCTGAGAGAACGATACAAACAGTCTCCTTGCGACGTTTGCCTTTTAGCAGGACGGTATCACCGCGGAAGAGTTGCAGCTGCTCCATTTTTGCCTGTTGATTAAATGGTTTGTTAGATATGATTCTTTCCTTTTTATGACTTATTAATATTTAAGACGGACCTCGCAGAGTATTCCAGTGGTCGTATTGGGAACCACTAAGACCATTTCGGAATTGGCATTTTTCATAGAAAACTAGGTAACTAAATTAAATAATTTTAAGTACATAGCTAAAATCAAAGAAATCTACTTAATCATTTGTGTGTGTTATATTTTGTGCAGTTAACATCTGTATTGAATCTGAAACTTTGTATTTAGAAATAATTTTTCAAGATTCTAGAAACCCAGAAACTTGATCATAGAAAGTGGAAACGCAGGTATTAACTGTTCATAGTTCATCTGATAAAAGTATGATAGATTGCAACATTTCTATTTTAATGTTTAGTAAACTAGGTAAAAATAACCTAAAATGCATAAAATAAATGTTATAATTTACAAGTGCGGAAAGCTAAAATCTTATAAAAAAAAATTCTAGAACTTTAAAAATTACGTGAAAACGGCTTTACGAAATTATTACACACGTCCAGTATATGTGATTACCTGTCATGGTAAGTAAGTCTATACAATGACAGCTAAAGTTATATATCGAAATTCGAACACCACGCGATCTCTAGTAATGATAATTAAACAAATAAGGACTCTCATGCGTGGCCTTTTATTGTTTGGCTAAATTATAACATTAATGCATTTAAGGTTATTTTTAATTAGTTTACTAAACATAAAAAAAATACTGGCCAATGAAAAAACCATGGTGGAAATTCGAACACCACGCGATCTCTAGTTTGTTTAATGGCATTAATGCCTTGTTTACAGATACTATATTTAATATAGCCATGATTTCTTCATGTTATGAACAAATATTGGGTAATTAATGGTACACTTAAGCTGCCATCCGTCCGGATTTCCACGATTTGTCCTGACGGGGAGCGTCCGGACGGGGTTTTCAAAAGGTGTCAGGGGAAAAATGTAATTAATTATTTATTTTTAGGCTATCCGGGAAAAATTGCGATTTCACCCGTGGCCAGAGTTTTGAAGTTTTTGTCCAGGGTCGGTAATTTGATTGCCATACAAACTAATATTTAGAGTATTTTTCTTATAAATATAAATTTTGTAATAACTTTAGGCTCTACTATGACAATGAAAAGAGTGTAAATTCGCCTAATCTTGTAGTTTACGAGTTATAATAATTTTGTTTTGAATTGATATGCTCGGAAGCTTGCAACACTAGTAAAATAGCAGATACTGACTTCTGCCTCACATTACAGATCACATCCCTTTATCACACTACGTCAGTGATATGATAAGTATATAACGACGTACTTTTATTGTTTATATATAATATATGGAATTGATGACATTTACACTAGTTTACATATTCCATAATTGAAAAAAAAAAGAGAAAGTAAATATTTCGCTGCTGTATTTTGTAAATATGAAATGGGAAAAATGCTGTGAATGACTTTATAATCACTAATGAGACTCATTATTACGTAATGCTTTCATAAATTATGAAATAACGAAACTAATCACGGTGTAATAACTCATGTTTCAGGTTTAAAGTTATTCGTTTTTTTTTTCTGTAACAACTACATATAATTGTGTGGGGAAATAGGGTTTTTGAGATTCAGAATTTTAGACATCCGCGATTTAAACAAACGCTTTGGGTACTTCCGATTGACACATAATCATGAAATTTGGCGAGAAGCAAGGTCTCACAGCACAAGTAAACGAATCTTGAAAGATAAGTTTAACCTACTAATTGTCGTATTGCAACGAAACTTTATGCACATGTAGCCAGTATATATTGTATATAGATAGTTTTTCAAATCTCTGGAATTAATTTTCGAAATTATTTGTGTTTTTCGGAGTATATTTGAAAGACAAACTTAACTTTTCCGTTCTGAAAATCTGTTTTGCAATTGCAAATAGATTTGCAAAACTATCTACATACAATATGTATTGTACGGAACCCTCGTCGTTGCGCGAGTCAAACTCGTACTTGTTCAGTGTTTTTATTTATACATATCTTGCAAATTACTGACCCACAGCAACGAGTGACCGGGTAACTAGTTGTCATATATCATAGAGCAATGTAAATAGATATTCTTGAATACATTGTTTGTAGTAAGTGAAGATTTAAGCTGTTTAAATTGTAACTAGGTTATTGAGAAGTAAGATTAATAAAATATGTTATCCACATTTATATTTTATGGGTAATGAGTACATATTTCATAGTGAGAGCAGAGGTTAGATAGATATAAACCAAAATTATAATTATTTAAAAATCCATTTCTTTTGTTTGCACTGATCAGGAAAGGAAATAATAGTTTGTATGTTAAAACATAGATTGTTTGTGGTTGTACCAATTTATTTTTTCTACTTTTATAAGGTCACAGTCTGCAAAAGATGTCAGTGCAATCTTTTTAAAAATAAAACAAGGTCTGATAATGGTCTGGTATCTGATAGTACTCCTCATATGTAATATAATATCTGTGGACTCTTACTATATGGCTTCTTATGACATGAATGAGACACTTTGAAGAACTACTAAAACAGTAACCATAAACATTTGCAGAGGACAAAAATCTTCAATACTAAATGAAATTTAAACAACGGAAATTATTTTTTTTATGACAGTATTTTATTTATTTAAAAATGGACATGACATGGTTCCGAGTCTCCTTGGTCAAGCTGCCTTTGCCATTACTAATTATCTAACACTAATGCCATGTTTCTTAAGAATTTGAAATTAATGTGTTTTATGCATTATTAATATTAACAAATAATTATAAAACAATCAGATCAACTCCAAGATGCCAAATTATAGTATTGCCAAGCTACATGTGCAAATCAGTCTGTGACCACAGCCAATGCAACCTGGTTGAAACAACAGGCAATTACATACCTCTGAATTGTCTGACTATGTAATACTTTTTCGCGATTGCATTAATTCCTGTGGAAATATATAATTATATACAAAGTTTAATTGCAATACGACAATAAGAAGTAGGTTGAAATTAACTTAAAAGATTTGTTTACATAGTAATTGGTTACAAAAAATGAACTAATAAAAGTGTGTCATAAAAACATGGCGAATACATACACATAATTGTGTTTTTTGTTTTATATTTTGTTTATGATGACAGTAACTAGAACTTAATCTAGAACCTAAGCACCTCAATGTTATAATTATGAAATCCAAAATATAACTAAAATAAAGAATTTATGATACCCATAAATCAAAACTTGGTATATATTTGTGGATAACAAGAATAAAAACAGTCTAAGTACTAATAGTCAACTAAGGCAAAAATTTTGAAGAAATGCAGATTTAATTCTATACTCCTCAAACATTCAGTAACAGTTTTGATTATTCTAATAACTGTAGTCACATGTGTCAATGAAGCTTTAAGATACTTACTGCTTGACTTAGTAGTTAGTATTTGATAAATTATATAATTATTCAATTATAAATAAATATAAAACATGTTAAAACCATTTGAACACCATTGTCACATATAAATGACAAATGAAAATTTACATTTTTATTTCACAAAAGTATTGGTTTTAATATTTTATATTGCAATTGGTTTGAAAGGCTAATAGGAACTAATAGTAATGCAGATTTGATTATTTAAAATTAGATCTAAATGTTCAAAACCCAAAGACAAAGATACCAATTGTGCAAGTTGCTGTATATGTATACATTATTTACTTAATTTATTAAAGACATAGGTGAACTTCTATTTTAGTTATACAAAATAAAAATACAGTAACAAATCTAGTATGAAATATTATATGTCATATTATATTATAGTCAATGTCTTTATAAAGTAATCTTTGAAATGCTATCAATTATGTTTTGTGTATTCAATCAGTAATATTATTTCATAATTAATGCTATTCCTGATAGAATACACAAAAGTGTAATTAATCAAACCAATGTTAGTTAAGGGTGACAAATGTTTTCAAAGATATATACTTAAACACTTAAAACAATAAAATAAGACACACTTTGATTTCTAATACATAGTAAGTTGACCAATTTAGTAGTAGTTAAACAAAGTAAACAGTTTTTAATCATAAATTTTATACCATGACTATGCAGATTAGTTTTTGTTATATTGAGGTTAGTATAAACAAGAGATGATAAATGGTATATAAGATTGCCACAATATATAAATTATTCTACAATAGACAGTAGTTATGGGGTGGTAAACCAGTTTAATACTATGATTAGTATTATGGTAATTTTGCTAAGATAGGGAGGGGTGCATTATTTACACAATTAATAGATTAAAATAAGATCATATTAAAAGTAAAGTATGTAGGTGACAAAGCAGTTTTCAACTAAGTTCATGACGAAACTTATACTATAGTTTTTTTCGGTGAATATAGACAAAGGTTCTGACCTGAGATAGCGCCACCACAGAGTTGTCATCGCTGACCGCCTCCTCGACGATGAGGCGGTTGGGTCTATCCTTACGACGGAGAATCGCGGTCGATAAATCATCAGGATTACTGCCAAACCACCAAAATCATAAAACACCAAATGAATAACCAAAGCGTAAATATGATAAACCAAATTTTTACAAGAGGAATATATCAATACATATACCGGAAACTTTGATCATAATTAATTAACAAAGGGACCAAATATTTAATGAACTTGCAGATTTCGATAATTGAATTGAGTTAGTTTGTAACTCACGACATGATGACAAGCCAATTTTTGAAGATTCGGTTGCAGTGTAACGCATCGATTACTTGTGAATTACTTTAGTATATATTCCATGTTACACATTATTATTTACTCACCCTTTACTATCTGCCATTTTAATAAAATATAATACTAATTACAATTTGTAAATTTACTAGTTATAAATGAACGCCGAATGAACAATCACTCTACCACTTCAGTACGTGCGTGACGTTGCCGTATTTCATTTGTTCGTCGATGATCGGAGTGTTGCCAGGAGATTATTATTGCTTATGGTAAAATAGTCTGTTTTCATTTACTTTCGGAAAATTACGGTTCTGAGTTCATAAAATACTAACACATCTCATTTAAATTTTATTACTCGTCAGTTCTAATTTGGACTGACTATTACCGTTAGTGGGATTATCGAAGAACCTGATATGTAACTACAAAGTATTCACACCTCGGGTTCTTTAATAATTTATCATCACATTTTGAAAGAAATGAGATGACCTAGGTAGCTCAAGTTTTTCAAAATGAACGCTCGCAAGTAGTCGAAGGCAATTCCCGTAGTCTGTAGATGTTTAAAATGACAGGAATGATGAAAAAAACTGTCAGTCGTAGGACTGCACGTCAGAAGTGAAAACACATACACACATATATAAATACATATACACAGACACATTTATAGACTATGTCATCATGACAATATATGTCGTCTGAGCGTAACGGTCACGCGAGTTCAGTGCTTTTTCTCCATTCCAAGAGTGCAAAACGTGCCTAATGAAGTTTTCACTTCAAAAAGTAATGCCATCTATCTATATCAGTGACATCATCATAAGTACATACAGGTTCGGGTATCCCTGGATATTTCGTGTCGTTAATTTTGTAAAGTAAAGATAACACGTCTACAAACAAATTAGTATATTGTTTTCACTGTTATTAAACTAATTATTTTTTGAATGAATAATTAATAACAGTTGCTGCTCCTTATGACAAAACTGAATGTTTAGATTAGCGCCCTCTAGTGCTTCTATATATGTATTACTAGCAGCGCCTCGCGGTTTCACCCGCGTAAATCGAGATCCCGTTGGAATATCAGGATAAAAAGTAGCCTGTGTGTTAATCCAGGTCATACATACCAAGTTTCATCGCAATCGGTTCAGTGGTTTTTGTGTGAAAGAGTAACAAACATCCATCCATCCATCCATCCATCCATACATCCATCCATCCATCCATACATCCAAACTTTCACATTTATAATATTAGTGGGATTAGTAGGATTAGCGCGACGGTAACGAGTTCAGTCCTTTTTTCCCCACAGCAAATAGAATAAGAAAGAATTTTTTTATTTGCGAGAAACATGGTTACAGGTTGTTACAGTGATAATTGTGTATAAGTACAGCATGTCTCACCGATAGCGGTGTGCAAAATTATTATTGTATTGGTATTACAAATTAATATCATGCAACAGTTAGAAATACCTTAAAATTAATGAATTATTCAATTTAAACATCAGTCCCTAATCAATCAAACATTAGCAATCAATTTAAACATTTTAAACATTAATAACCAATCAATTTATAAACAACTAATCAATTTAGACATAAATAATAAATTTTAACATTAATAAACAATTTAACCATAAATAATCAATTTCATCGTAAATAAATAATCAATTTAAACATTAATGATCCATTTAAACATTAATAATCAATAGAGTAGGAATTTCAAAATTCAGAAATAATTAGGGTTTATGTCAGTTTCTAATAATATTATCAAAAGTAGTCATTGTATTTATTTATTTTTACATGTCATGAACTCCTTCATTGTATAAAAGCATTTATCATTAAGCCATTTTTTAAGAGCATTTGAGAAGCCTGTCTGTGGTAAATCTCGTATATCTTTTGGTATTTTATTGAATACTTGAATACTCATACAATAACTGTTATTTTTATATAAGGTAGTTGACATCATTAGTAGCAAAAGTTTAGTTTGGTCTCTAGAGAGATATTTTTTATTTGTACATACTTTTTCAACCACCACAAATCGCCCTAACACATTTCTTCTGTGACACAAACACCCTATTTATCTCTGTCGAGTTGCCCCACAATAATATTCCGTATCTTAGTAATGAACCCACATATCCATGATATGCTGTTAAAGCAGTTTTCTCGTCTGCAATTTTCCTCGTCTTTCTAAGAGCAAACACGAATCTGTTTATGCGACTAGATATGCTTTCCAATTGCAATGACTGTCCAGTGCAATACCTAAAAATTTAGTCTCGTTTTCCTGTGATATCTCATGACCACAGAAATTAATATTTAATTTGGGTAATTTCATATTATAATTTTTAAATTGTATAATTTTCGTTTTTTTAAATTAGCAGTGAGGTTGTTTAATTTGATCCATGTAGAGATGGTCTCAATAATGTTTTCCAATGCTAATTTGAAATTGTCATTGCTATTTTTGCTTTGTGTAACAACTACCGAAATATCGTCGGCAAATAATGTGCATTTATGTTCTGTGACTTTCGGGATATCATTTATGTAGAGCAAAAACAAAAGTGATCCTAAGATACTTCCCTGGGGAACACCGACTCCATTAGTTTCATATGGAGATCTATACGAGGTGATAATCTGTTTAGCGTTTGTACGAGTAATCTCTACGCATTGTTTTCTGTCCCTTAAGTAGCTTTGCAACCATTCCAAACTATTACCTCTAATACCGTAAAGTTCACACTTGTGTAGTAGTATTTGATGATCGACAAAATCAAAGGCATTCGACATATCAAAAAATATCGCCGAAACTAACTTTTTTTTATGTATCGACTCAGTTATATTTTTTATTAGAGAGAATGTAGCTAGTGTGGTAGATTTGTTTTTTTTAAATCCATTCTGCTCCCTCGTGATTATGTTGTGTTTATTCAAAAAACTTGTTATCCTAACGTGCATTAATTTTTCAAAAACTTTTGAGAAGACCGGTATAAGCGTAATAGGCCTATAATTATTTAGCTCATTCCTATTTTCTTTTTTGTACAATGGCTTGACAATAGAGGTCTTAAGTTTGTCCGGAAAAAGTCCGTGCCAGAAAGAGAGGTTTATTACATGACAGAGTATTGCCGAGATCTCGTTACACCTGCATTTTATTATTTTCGTAGAGATTTTATCGTAGCTAATTGCGTTAGTATTTCTTAATGTTTTGATAGCTCTGCCGACTTCGCTCTCAGAGCAAGGCCTTAAAAACATGGTTGAGTCTACACCGTTTATTAATTTATAGTTAGGAGTAAATTTCTTTACAGTCTTTGCTTTTGAAATTTAAAAATTGTTAAATGTACTAGCAATGTCTGTTGGGTCTGTTATCGAGTTTCCGTTATAGTTGATTTGTTGTATGTCTGTATTATTATTTATGTCGTCAATTGTATTACCAATTATATCCCACGCTGCCTTACACTTGTTCGTTGCGTCAGAAATGTGCTTAATATTTAAATTCCTCTTAGAGACTGTAATGCATTTTTTGAGTAACTTATTATATTTCTTATAATTAGATTTGCTGTTATCATTTTTGTTCTTATAGCATCTTAATGTTCTTTTTGCTATAGAAGATTTCTTTATACCCTTAGGGATCCATTTTGGGGTAGTCATCTGTCTTTTAATCTTAACTTTATTCGTGGGAAAACATATATCGTAGAACATAGCAAAGGTTTCATGAAATAGATTATATGCTTGATTACAATCTTGTTCGTTTAGTATTTCTGACCACGACAAGCTCGATAGTCATTTTTTGAATATTGCAATATTTTCGTTGCTATAATCTCGCCTGAATGTATACACATCAGGTGTTCTATATGTTTCTTGCTTTACAGGGTAATCTAGACTTTGAGCCGTATTGTGGTCAGATAAATAAAGGTTATGTACTTCACCTATAGCGTGTTTCATGTTACTGAGGATATGATCAATGCAATTTTGTTGTCTTGTGGGTTGGTTAATGTGTGATTCTAGGTTATAGTTTAGAAGAAAGTCATTAAGTCTAGTTGACGTACTGCAACTTTTCAGTGTGTTTATGTTTAGATCCCCTGCAATAATGATCCGCTTGTTGTACTTAAGATTTAATTTGTACATTAGGGTCTCTAGCTTATCAAAGAGGATAGATACGTCGGAACTGGGTATTCTTTCATGGCAGTGTGTAATTATATATGCATATAATTACACACTGCCATGAGTGTATTTCAACTCCACAACATTCAAATGTATTTACACTAGCCATATTTTCACATATCTGTAATGGTTTATATTCCAACGATCGGTCAATCAAAATGCATACACCTCCACGTTTGTCAGCTTTTCTTGAAAAAGAGCTAGCCAACTTGAAGTTATGGATATTTATGTTAGGTTCATCACCAGACAAGACAAATGTTAAAGCACAGGATCTGAACATTTTTTTTATTTAATCTAAATTCGTCCAAACAAATTTCTATCTGTTCCATTTTATTTGAAAGTCCTGCGATGTTTTGGTGAAATAATGTGGTAAACTTTGGTGTACTATCTTTAGCCGATCCGAAAAAAGCTTGTCATTTGTACAATTGAGTGTATTTGTATTAATAGTTGTATTTTTACTAGAAAATAAAAAGGTATTGTTCCTCGCCTATGCATATATCTCCCATCCATTTTACTTGAAGAATGCATTTTTGGCTGAGAGTAGTTATGTACCTCTTTGAGACGTAGATTATTGTATTTCAAGTATTTAGAATTGTAGTCGTGTTGGTCTATTAATACATTATTTTTTTTACATATCTCAGAATAAATATTATTGTTATGATATTTATTATAAAAAAATTTGCTGTTGTCTAAAAGAGTAAAATTGCAATTACTAAATTGTGTGCATGTTAGTTTTAAAATGCTATTCAACTTGTCCTCATTCAAATACCTATTTTGCCTTATACCTATTACTATAACAAAGTGCACAAACGTGTCGAAAGAAGTTTTCACGACTTAAAAAAAATGCTATACATAAGCTTTAATGCCGTCATAAGAAAACGAGACGTATTTGACGTTTTTTGCGGAACTCAGACAACCATCTCAATCAAAAAAAAAACAAGGACGCATATGCTAATATTTTAATATTTGACATAACTCAAGCACAACTATGAAAATCAAACTTTTTAATAAGACGCATCTGTCAGAATATTATGCCACCAAGAAATAAAAAAGACATTTCTGCATAGATGTGACTTTGCATCTTAGTATTATCAAAACATATACCGGCGCAAGTAGCATTAGCGTTTTTTCTACTTAGTACGGCGGTTGGAGCTGTATAGTCAGTTGCGACCAGGCAATGCACTGTTTACAGGCCATCGATAAGAAAACTTATTGAAGGTAAGGTTTAAATCAACAGCCACCATACAAAACTAATAACTTAACGCCATACTTGTTTTGTTAAATATTTCAATGTCTACCACAGAAATAATATGCGTTTTATGAGTTAATAATTGAATTTTATTGAATTTCCTAATAAATATTAATTATTACCCCTACAAAAAGCAGCAAATGCTTAAAAAAAACATTTTTTTTCGTATGTTCAATTTAAATTTTCTAATTATCACTAAATAAGAAACACTTTCAAAGTATTTGTTTATATTTTTTTTTTACTAAGAAGAAAAGAAAATTAAATTTATTTAAGAGACCTATTTATTTAATTAAAGCAAACATTTATATTTCGATAGGTCACACTCAAATGTAAACTCCTGCATCACAAAATTATTATGGTTTTTATTTTCTTTGCCACAGCAAACATTTTAGTTTTAAAAATACTTAACATTTTATTTCTCCATATTTAACTTTAGGTAGATACGTCTTTTTCTCTTATGGCGGCAGAATATATGGTTCCGGTTTCACGATGTTGTAGGAATGTATTAAGAAATTGTGAATGCAGCATTTATGAAGGTGCAACTGTCAAAGGGATTGACAGTTGACAGACACTGCCTGCTTGTTGCCCGCACTTCCTTTTCCTCTTCAACCAGGTTAACGAAAACATATCTTCATAAACTAAAATATATATAATACCATGTCTCTATACTTGTATTATAATAAATCGTTTATTTAAGAGTGCATTTCTAATTATTAAGCTTACTAGAAGGCCTAGTACACATTACAAGTAGAGCACATTTCTGAGCTGATAAAATATTTCTTGGGACGGATATTATTTCATTTTAAAGTTTCTCCTTGGTAAACAGATGTTTGATAAAATATTCTCATATATTATAGTATTATATATGAACAGGCGCAACAACCCTCAAAAAGTAGGAGGAGTCCAAAATATTTTTTGAGGGCTAAAAAAAAAAAGTCAAAACACTTTATTGACTGACGTATTTCAAAGTATTGTAAGGCTTCTAGATAATTTGGTATTACGATAAACATTATTTTTACGGCGATTGTTCGCATTTTAATTATAATTTATTTTGATTCACATTTTTGTAATGGGTTATGTGGGGATATTTGGACACCCTCGAAGGGGGTGTCCGCAGGTTTTTATGGGGTGTCCGGACACCCTGGACAACCCCCCGTTGTTGTGCCCCTGTACATGAATATACCTATTGATATATAATATAATATTGTTACGAATAACCCGCCATCTATTGGCGACTGGGGAAGTAGTATAGAGCTACAAAATATATATATAAATGTCCCAGTTGTTCCAGGAAACGTGCCGCGTGATGGGTGCTTTTAAAACCCGAACCACCTGTTACCACCCTCAGTCTGATGGAATGGTGGAACGGTTTAATCAGACATTAGAGAGGTACTTGGCAAAAGTTGTGGAAGGCAGACAAAGAGACTGGGATAAACACATCCAGCCGTTCCTCCTCTCGTACCGAAGTGCGGTCCACGAGAGCACGTCAGTAACACCAGCCTTTGCGAACTTCGGTCGAGAACTTCGATTGCCTGCGGATTTAATCACGGGCACTCCCCCTGACACTCCGCTCAGTATTACGGATTACGCCAACGATTTACGCAGCAAGATGAATGACGTTTATGAGCACGTCAGACAATCAGGACAGCAGACGTCGGAGAGAATGAAAACCCGGTACGACCGAAAGATAAATGACAGAAGCTTTGAGAAAGGATCACTGGTCTGGCTGCATAACCCGGTTCGCAGAAAAGGCAAATCTCCGAAGCTGCAAGTGAAATGGGACGGACCGTACAAAGTAGTGACCAGACTCAATGACGTAATCTCCCAAGATCGTCCATGTGGATCGGTTGGCGCGTTTTCATGGGGATAATCATGCTCGGGACGAGCATGTCTAAGAAGGGGGCAGTGTTACGAATAACCCGCCATCTATTGGCGACTGGGGAAGTAGTATAGAGCTACAAAATAAAGATACACGCCATCTGTTGAGGCAACACGGAACTAAATAGTTAGTAACCCATTAATAGAAAATACTAGTTTGTTTTAGAGGCTTCTATTTGTTGTGTAGAATTTACAAGAGGTGTCGCGATGTTTCTAGAAATACCGTTTTGCTATATAAAGTGTGGCATTGCGGAGTTGTTAGTTAGTTTTCAAGTGAGTTTAGTTTCAAGTGAGTGTCAAGTGAATTAACAGCGACTTACGTGTAAGTGAATTAAGAAGTTAGTGATAATAAATTATTGTAATTGTGTTGTTGCTGGTTTCCCTGTGTATTTTGTGATCTATTAAAATAAAGTGTGTTTTTTTCGGTAACAATCTGGTATAATTCTCTAATCCCGAACCTCAGCTCGTAACAATATCAATAAAAGGGTGGTATCACTTTCAGGTGCCATTAAGCGGCGTATATTGTAGCAAAAAAACCATAGATATCCCTGCGTCCGTCAAGGATATATTTTTGCTACAACAGCTAATATATTTTTTTAAGGCGAGTTATTCGGTAAGAAGCTTTATACGTACATCCGGTACATCATGTAAGAGAATTTGGTAAAGGCAATTGCAACAGAGCACTTTCGACAAAGAACTAGAGACATTCTCAAGGATCAAATATTCAAATCATTTTACACATTGAATGAAAAAATACAATATGAAATCGAATTGAAATTCGAAGACGCGACGACGATGCGAAGGAAAATGAGATTGCTTTTTATCAGTAGGTACCTACAACTTGCAATAGAGTGAAATCGGTCATACCGTGAAATTAATCGGTTTTAATATTTTATCACTGTTCTAAAGAAAATTTATATAATGTACGTTGTATGTAAATATTGTTTGTTATTGTATATCATTGTGTACGACATGAATATAATGACTTGAGACACCTTACACACGGCCGTCTGATCCCAAACTAGGCACAGCCTGTACTATGTCAACTAACCAGACTGTTGATAAACATACTTTCCTATATATTACAAATACTTATTGCCTTTGTTTTGGAAGAATACAACACCCCGTTCCTCCACAAGTGAATACCGCAAATAACTATGTTAACAAAATCTTTATTTTCGAGAAGATTAAGTAGATAAAGCACTCTATGTGTGCACTAACTCGTCGCTGAACCTAAACGCTTACATTATAATCACCAAGTAAGTTTCTTCGCTTTTCCTTTTGGTCACGGTCATAGTTAAACATTTTTTGAAGTGAAAACTTCTTTAGGCACGTTGTGCACTTTTGCTATGGGGAAAAGCACTGAACTCGAACTGTCACGCTAATAGTAAATATATAGATCCACTAGAGGGCGCTAATCTAAGCATTGAGTTCTGTCAGCTCCTTATTAAATTAATCTTTAAAAATATAATTAGTTCAATAAAGTCTTATTGTATACGCAATTCATATGGTAAAATAAACAAAAACATTGTAATTAAGGTGAAAATTTATACCGCCTATAGTGCTCAATAGCGAAAACCTTTATTTGGTGGAACAACAAGTAGAAATAAATCCACCAGTGGATTGGAAAAGACCGAAATTTTTGTAGAGAGTGATTTATCTGTTACGTAGTAACTATTTAGTTAACCAAGTCTTCAATCAGATCTTAAATATTACTTAACACATATGTTATAGTCATTCAACCTTGTTATATTAACCATTAAATAGTTTATATCAACCGGGTACCTACATAGAAAGTTTAGGTACGTATAACATTAATTACTTAAATACTTTTATTCTCTAGAAAAAAAAAATAAAGAAAAATAGCCATTGTACATGAATTGGTTATTTGAGAAAGAACATAAGTCCATAAAACTTGATTTTACAGGAGACATGAAAAAATATCTACTGAAAAAAAATGTACCAAGCAGTAAAAACAATAAATGTAAATTTGTAAAGAATAATTATATGGACTAATTATACATAAAAATTATATGACGAATATTGATATTTCTTTAAAAAAAAAATATTTAAAATACTTGAACTTATGTTCTTTTTCAATTACACGAGGAACACTTTGACATTTAATGAAAATGTTTCGTGACATTAGGCCTTAGCCTCTATGACAGAAGATAAGAGCAGTATCACCATGGCACTTGGGTTCGTGGCTGAATAGACCGGAGGGAAGCGATCCCTCGGTCGGTCCTTCGTCGTTCGGGGTTGGCAGCTCGCTCTTGACGCCTTATACATTTTTTCTTAAAAAGTTTGAATCAGGTTTTGACTGGCCCTCATGAACAAGACTACACCACGTGGAACGGTCTTCAGATAGCTCTTCCTATTGTGCGCTAGGGATGGCAAAAGCGATGAAATCGCGCTAGGCACAGTATTTAAAGCGGAAATGACACCCCAACCTTTTTGCGCCTGCAATCTCTCCTAGTAGAAATGAGTCTGTTCCATGCGATGCATATGCCCAAGTCACCTTAGACGTCTCTTTTCGAGTGTGGCCGTGATGTGGTCTCTCTTCGAGTGTGGCCTTGATGTGGTCTCTCTTCGAGTGTGAATGTGGACGCAAGTTGCGGCTAGAACTTACTCTTTTGCCATGAGGTCTTTCCAAGAGATGCCTAGTATGTTTCGAAGATAGCGCATATGGAAAGTGTTTAGCCGACGTTCTTGTTTTGCTTATGGTTTCAAGATTCCGCTAAGTATAAAAGTGTGCTTAGAATGAACTCTTGATAGTCAAGTACCTTCGTATTTTACATAAGATGTTTCTTGTCCTTTAAGCGATGCTTCCCGAACATGGTGGCCGATCTAACTCTATAAGCAATTTAATGTAGTTGAGATATAACATTAGTCCAGGACTGATGTTGTTTCTCAACTATATGTTAAATTTGGTAGTTTTTATTTCCACGTTAAAAGGATTGGTAATGATTTTCTGCGACATGGTGGATTTACATCCAAATAACACTTTGACATCAATAACTCGATTTGCTCAAAATTGTGACTTATGTTCTTTCTCAAATAACCAATTCGCCAGGTTGGGAAAAAATTAAAATTATTTAAAACTATCGTTACATCCTTTATCGCTATTAATAATAAAGCATTACTCATTTGATTCAGGTAAATCACTATTTGGAATACGTAATGAAGTCTAGTACAGTTTCTATTCATGTTTTACTTTTAGAAGTTCACTGCACTGCACTGACTGCACGGATGGCGCGATGGTTTAAGTGGTCACGCGCCGAGTGTTGTGGGTTTAAATCCCACACGTGATAAAACTTTTTGTCATCCACGAATAGTTGTCCCGAGTCTGGGTGTTCTTTGTGTCCGTTGTTTGAATGTTTTTTTTTGTGTGGAAACCCCCACGGGTCATCACCTCACCGGAGCTAATGGTGAAGTGGTGTATCGGAGTCGAACCGACTAAAACCACTTGTGTTCCGTTACATGTGGGTCTGCTGAAAGGGACCCGGGTATACCCTAAGAAATAGCTTCCGGGAACTTATTTGAATGTTTGTGAAGCCCACCGCGACACAGGAATATTCCAAAAGCGAGAGATGTCTTTAAAAAAAATTATAATTTTTATCCTTTTTTTGCCATCGTGTAGGAATTGTTATATTGTAAATTTTCATTTGCTCCATTACTTCAATGTGTGAATATTCCTTTACTGCTTTCTTCAATTTATTTCTTAGCTCTCTCTGTTTTTTAGCACTCAATTTTTTAATGCTATTCAAAATAACTTTATGCAGAAGTTTGTATGATTCATCTTCAATATT
Organism: Callimorpha dominula; assembly: GCA_949752705.1. Lineage (NCBI taxonomy): Eukaryota > Metazoa > Arthropoda > Insecta > Lepidoptera > Erebidae > Callimorpha > Callimorpha dominula. The sequence continues at coordinate 5,425,650 of OX457006.1, read as the reverse complement.
CAATTTTTCTCTTCTGCAGTAATCTGATAGATCGCTTACATAGTTTTGGAATTGAATAATCTCTATTGGATGAAATGCTTCATCCAAAGCTTTGAAGAATTCAGAGCGTCTATTTGTTCTTCGATTAAGTTCTTTCAGATAAATGTTTATCTCTTCATGTATGAGATCGGTATACAGTTTAGACAGTCGCTTGAAAATTTTAGCCAAACCATTTGTATAAGTGTTGTCAATATTAGCCAGGTCTTCATGCATAATTTTACAGTAGCTTTTTAGCCGCTTGCCTGAACATTCATGAATCAATAAATTTAAGTAATTGCTCAAAAATCCTTTAAAAATACCTTGTGGGTTAATAATATATTCTCCTGTTTTTATACTTACTGATGTTGTTACATATAGTAACAAAACAAAACTTATAATATACACGTTTTTCGTCATCATGGTAACTAAACTACACGCGAATATTTCATGAATAGTTTTGTGGTTGTAACTCTTTATTCATGGACATGCTTAGAAACAAAATTCAGACATGAAACGATTTAATTTCACGGTGTGCGTATTACGCAAGTAGGTACAACAGGTACTACGCAACTAAGATGTTAAAGGCGGAAATTCATAATCAATTTAATCAGGTTACAAAAACTTTTTTACCAATGATATAATTTTTAGCTTGTAATATCTAATTATGACAAAATGTCTCAATAAAAAATAATCCATAGTATCAAATTAAAACATTTGTGAACCAAACCAACGATATGGAAATTTAGAATGAAAAATAGTAGATATAAACAGACTTCTGTCTATGTTAAAATATGTTCACACGGGTACAGCCATATATTTCATCCAGTCCAATAATAGTATTTTTTTAATAGTTATTTGCACGATATCTATGCCTAAGATTTTTTTTTTAATTTTTGTCTGCCTATTTGTTCAAGCTAATCTTCGGAACGGGTCGACCGATTTCCACTGGACTTTCACTGGCAGATAGCTACTGTTATAAGGAGTAACTTAGGAATTTTTTTATTTTGGAATAAAATTAGAGTTCCGCATAATATATATATATATGTACACGAGCTAAGCCGCGCGGGAACTGTCAGTCTTCTATAATACTAATATACATACAGACGGAACGATTACAGATTCTGCGAACACAAAGATCAAACAAACAATTAACAAAAAACAAAAAAAATCTTGATCTTCATGAACTTAGTAGAAATCAATTTCAGTTTTCTCTCGTAGATTTTTATTGCCTAAAAGTTTGCGTAGTAATTTCATAACCTGAAACCGAAGAAACATTTCTTTAAGTACCACAACATATAATATAATAAGTATGTATAATTGTGTATTTTAGATCCACTGTATTTTTTGTGTTTTTGTTATAGGTAAGTATGATACGAAGAATTTAGTGATTCTTTATTTATTAGATAGGTTATATCTCCAGAGTTATATCTTACCCGATAGAAGTCCTAGCCCCAAGGGTTGTAAATAGTTAATAATAGTTCCAAGTGGATTTTGATGTATTGAAGTGTACAATAAAAAGTATTTATAATATTAATAATAATAAATCATTTTCTGTTCAAAATGTCTCGCAGATTGCATGCAATATTTTTTGATTACATAATGTATAATTCACATTGGACTCTTGAACTTAAATTAATAAAATCAATTAAATGAAGTATTATATAAATCAATATATTTTTTTTAAATTGAATCGATTTAAGAATATCAAATGTCAAAAAGTCTACGTCAGGAATACATGAACAAGAACAAAATTGTATTTAACCGATATAATCAAAAATTAATTATTTTACAATTTTTATTAATATTACTAAGTATTTATTATGTCCAATTAATATTTAATTATCATCACATGTTATTAATGTTCCTTATTTATTTTCAAGAAATTCTGACTGCTGTCTGAATCGCTGCCTGAACATGATCTCCTATATTAATTTAATGAGACTTTGTTTATTCTTAAACGAGATCCATCACAATTACAAAACAAATAGCAATTTAAAAAAATAAGTTAAATATTTTGTTTTGTAAATACTAGGGCGTTAGTTTTACGAGACTCTGAAGAAATAGCTAACCATCAACCATTCAGTTTGTGGCGTGCGTCGGTCTACAAATTCTTGTGTTCTGTCTGTTTGAACGAATATTATACTAACTAATAGGTAATACTTTACTTGCTTTATCATAGTGGAATAGAATAGAATATTCTTTATTGTACACAATATAAACTTACAATAGATCTTAAATTTAATTTAAATGCTAGGTACAATGGGCAGTCTTATCGCTAAAGGCGATCTCTACCAGACAACCTTTGGATGGATTTAGTGTCAGGAGTAACTGGTAGCTGACGGTGTACTATATATAACAATACATATACTTACACACATAGGCAAATATATATATATATATATATATATACTTACATAAATAAACATAAACACATATACACAATACATGTACATGAAAACAGAACTAATAATACCACATTTACACAAACACATTGACCACATTTAAAATGCTGATTACAAAACAAATATAATTAACTAGCCGCGCCCCGCGGTATCACCCGCTTAAGTCCCGAATTATGAATATCGGGATAAAAAGTAGCCTATGTGTTAATCCAGGTCAGCTATCTACATACCAAGTTTCATCGCCATCGGTTCAGTAGTTTTTGCGTAATAGACTCACATACATATAAAACAAACACTTATAAGAAAGTAGATATAATTATATTAGTTTTTCGGTACACACTTTTGAACATTTAAGCAAGACAACCTATCTGTCTTTCTAATGTTAAAGTCTGTTATCACTTCTGACAAGAACATAGCTTATGTTACATCTTTGTGTCCCTGAACAGCTAAAGTGAGACCTGGATCATGTTTGGGAGGTTCTCAATAATAACGAATATAAGACAATGACGCACTAGCAAGCAAGGTGAGCAGACAGCCTGTCTAGGCCTGTCAGCCTGATATTTAAGGTACTAGTTAATTTTTTTTAGCTCAACGACCTATACCTCTATACCTTTGCTGCTGCTTTCCACAGACTACGATAACTGTTAGATTAATAACCAATGTTGCAATGGATTCACTTGTTAAGAGTTTGGCTAAAATTTAGGTTATTCACGGTCAGTTATCACCTCACCTGCCATAGAATAACAGTGATCAGTGTTGCGAGCAAAGCGTCGTTCAATGCGATGAGTACACATGCGAAGACCATTGCGTCAAACGTTGATAGGTTCCATTCCTCTCCCCACCTTAAAGGCAAAGTAATTGTAGATAATAACTTGTCCATCTATGCCGTATTTTTTAAACTACTACTCAAAGCTCCGTAAACCATAAAAAAAATATTAGTAGCATTCCTAATTCTAATCTGTTTTAGTATTTGTTTGTCCAATCACGACGAATGCATCAAAGACTTATTTTTATTGCATACCACTATTATACAAGGTGTAAGTGACACCGAAAATCCGAAAATTCATATTTTTTTTTGCTTAAAAGTGATATCACAATGAGTAAACAGAACATTTTAGGGAAAACAATCAGTAAATACCCGATACGGCCAAAAATTGCAATGTAAAACATTTTTACAATCAGCTGCTTCGACGGCGCCGTGCGCTGAAGGTCATTCACCTTACCGCACAATACGCGTGTTGCGTTACATTGCGTAGTTCAAAATCAAAATATTGACTGTAAATCCTTAATCTCGCATTTTTATGATGAACTGACTTTTGTATTGTGATAGGTATCCAAAGAAAGACGTTTTTGTAAGTTATTCGCGATGGTGACACTTACACGCTGTATATTACTTACTACTTATTTTTATTGTCACTGTTAACTTTAAAAAAATGATTTCATTGAAGCTTTATCAGAATATTGTTAAAGGTCCACATAAATGAGGCGGAGAGTACAGTGTGTAATTCATTAATTGATCTTTAAATTTCCTTAGGTTTTGAAGTGTAATGTTAAACTGTTATTGTTTTTTTTTATTTTAATGATAATTCTGACGTTAATGAAATTTTTGTTGATAGTAGTGGGCCGAAACTACGGTTGTTTACGACGGCTGTATATATTATGCCATTACATGATATTATATTATCAAATGTTGGTTAGTTAGATCACTTGGATCAACAAGTACGAGTACTAAGAAGTACAAGAACCTCTTTGCTTTTCAAAAAATGTTTCAAGATCTATATATACGTGAATACGGCTAAGTAGCGCCTAGTACTATTATGTATTCTGTGGTAGCGCATAAATTTTAACTTACCAAGTTACAGCGAAGCACGAAGGAGTATTATCATTAGGATCATATAAGAGAGTGCTGGTGTTGCCAGCTTCTCTAGCCGTCAGTTCTACGTCTAACAACCTCTCCAATATTGTGCGCTCACTGGCTACCCAGCTTAGTCCATCCAAAGCCTTTGAAGACAGAGAGTTACAATATTATAGTGCTTTCATATCAAGCTGCTGGCTATTTTGAACTAATTGATTTTAAATTAAGTAAGAGCTCTGTTTAGGAAACCAATTACAAAAAACGGCAGAAATCAAAGTTTAAATTTCGAAATTGCTTGATGTTTTTTTTTTTATTTGAACTTTGTGTATGATATGGTAAAGACCATAGAGACTTACTCTTTCAAAGAACGCAGCTAAGAAGCGTGATAGTAAAGCTTGTCGTGTCTCGGTTTCTCCTAAATCTAAAAACATATATAACATAAGTATCTTTAATAAAAATGACATCATAGTAAAAAATGTGGGGCATTTTCCACAGCATTAAACACACTGGTATTTTGTGAACATTACTTTTTTCATTTCATACTTTGCCGTTGTGATAACTACACCGTAAACAACTCGAAACATAAAAAGGAATAGGATCTACAGATGATGTTATATTGTTACGTAATACACAATTCACACAAAGTATGACAATTTCCGAGATCGCTGTTAAAGGACTTGTTTTTGTACGCACAATGACAATACAATGAAGAAATAATACCATAACTATTATCTTATCAGTGACAATACTATGAAAATTATTTAGCGTACATAGATAGTATTTTTTATTTAAATAGATAGGTTTATAAGAACACTAATAATATGTGATCCAGATGTAACTAATTTGACTATAATCTATTAGTGTGAATCTCATTCTTTTAAATTCTTCAGAAATATAATTCATCGTGCAAAAATGTTACAACACGCATGGCACGTGACAAAGTTATAAGGATTAATTAAAAGACATAATTAAAATATCTGAAGATTTTTGTGTTGTTTATAATGACCCAGAAGAAAAAAAACAAAGAATCACCCATTAACAGAAATACTTAGATATTTAGTCTTTGTTCGTAATAGCTCGGTTCATTTGAGAAGTGCATTTGCATTTGTATTAAGATAGCAACCCATAGGTACAAATAAGTATTTAACTTAATTTACCTGGTAAAGAAAGTGACAGCTGCTTGTATACAAGCCTGTAATTATACAAGTAAATATTATATTTATATAGTGTTAACATAAAGTTTAATTTACTATCACATTATTTGGTAGAAATACCTCAATTGTGGCGCGCACACTACTCGACACGTCGCAAGCGGACCAGCCATGGACCTCAGGTCTTTAGAGTCGTTATTTCTTAAATAAAATATAGTTAATTTAATTTAAATAAAAACAGCTAAAATGGTAAAAATGCAAGGGTTAAGAAGAATTTACTATCAGACTAGTTCTTTTATTATCTTGTGGTGATATTTTTTAGGGTTGCAAACGTCCTCGAGATATTGTAGACGTCGGTATTTTTGGCGTATTCGAAAATAAAGCATAAGAAAGATGAAATACGTTTTGCAGAATAACATTAAACTTAGTTTGCAGACAAGAAGCATACGTGCATACATAGCGTAGCACGTACGTAAGCATGCGTACGTACATAGCGTACTGCCTAGCATCTTAAAATGTTTTGTAAACCTAAGATAAATATAATATATATATATTATTTCTTTGTAAATACTGTTTCACTGAGTGACAAATTGAAAATATGGAAAAGCAAAGCATTCCGTAGCCAATAGATAAGAACGCATTAACAACCGTTAGATTTCATCACATTCTTCAGAGAAGCTACTATTTCCTAAAAAAAATTAAACCATTTTTTTATTATTAAATTCTTACCTGCCATGCACATAATGAGCATAATAATCTTGTTCGAATACTAATAACGACAGACCAACGTTGGTACAAATGTTTGTCAAGCTTTTAATTGGTGAGCCGGCCAGTCTGTCCGATAACAACCGAGCCAACAGGAACGTGGTGTACGAAGACCACCACGCGATGGTCGCTACAGTCCATTTGTAGCCAAGACTTGTAGGTAAATACGACTGCCAAGGCATAAGAAGCTGAAAAAAAAACGCGTTTGTGGATAACAATATGATTGTGTAAATATGCAAATGTTAGTTGATTTCGAACAAAAAATTAATACGTACGGTGCTACATAAGTTTTGTCTTATTCATACTAGACATCATAATATTGTGATTAGAAGTCCTATCTATAAACCCTAAGTAGGTAATATTATGGAAGAGATCGCCGTGAGCGATAAGTTTTTGGATTGTACCTCACTTAAAAAATTAAATGAAATCACTTAAATGAAAATGGCGGTGTTCTCTCGTTATGACATTCCTGTAATTATTTTTTATAACTTAAACGTGGCTTAACTAAACAAAAAATTGGGGACTGAGGGAAACTTTTCCATTTCTCCATTCAAGGACCATAGAACAGCGGTATATTTAATTCAATCTCTGCAACATTAACTTGGAGGATGATGCAAGGTCCGGCAGGCAGATAAAACTGGCTACCGAACATTGAGACTGTAAGAAAAGTATTGGAAGTACAATATATAGTTATCTGTGTATTGGAGGAAGAACGATGTTTGACATATCAAGGCGGACGGCTAATCACTACAGATTATAAAACAAAGTCCCCCGCCGCGTCTGTCTGTCTGTATTCACTAATAGACAGAGTGATTCATGAGGAAGTTTTAGGTGTATAATTTGTTAAGATTTTGTGTAAATTGATTGAAATGTATTAATGATTGTTGACGATGTCTCTGCTACCCGTGCGAAGCCGGGGCGGGTTGATAGTCTTTAATAAATAGGTAGGTAGGTAGTAAACTATACCTAAAGCAGGTAAAATAACTTTTTGGCCTAGAAAAATTGTTAAATCATGATATTTACCTTCACTTTACGTATTCTTACAAAGAATATACGATATTTACACGGTGGTAGTGAAGGTTTTCCCTAGGAATAAAATATTCAGAAGTAGGTGTGTCTAGAATTATTTATTATGAACACCATTCTCGGAAGATTTTTTCAATGTGCATGTTTTGAATAAAAGATGTCATTCACGGCGTTAAGTTGTCTTTATAAATACGTCTACAATCAGCGTTGTCGTGTTCTCACTACATTTGCTGAAGCACTATACTTCTGAACAGAAACGGTGGTAAACTATATTAATTATACTCTAAATTGGGTGTACCTAGTACCTACTCAATATGAAACGTAAATTATAATTATATATACTAGCAACCCGGCCCGGCTTCGCACGGGTAGTAGAGACATCTTCAACAATCATCATCATGTTTCAACCAATTGACACAAAACAAATTATACACCTAAACCTACCTCATGAATCACTTTGTCTATTGGTGAAAACCGCATGAAAATCCGTTCAGTAGTTTTTCAGTTTATAGCAAACAGACAGACGTGGCATGAGACTTTGTTTTATAATATGTAGTGATGCAGTGAAATAGGTTTTATTGGCGTTCCATGAAAATTGAAACTGTAAAATTTAGACAACAAAATTGCGATGAATCAATGTTTTCAGAAATTCAATAAAATAATAAAGTAACACGACTTGCGCATAACGACTTGCTAATCATTTCTCTGCAAATAATTTACTTTATCTACAAATTCTAATCACATAATATCAATGATTGTATGAATGGCCTAACTCGCAATCTCGTCAATGGCCTTCAGTTCGATCCTCAATTAAGACAGTCTCGATTGATTGATTAGAGTCCTAAGTAGCCGTTTATTCGTTTATTGCATATTTATAAAACATTGCGACACGATATAATCTGCTGCGGGAAATGTCTAAAACGAAACAAATTCTTAATTTAACCTTACATGCAAAATAAGCAGTGCTAGAGTGACCGTATGGCCCGGTGAGACTCTGCGCATAGTCTGCATTCTACTCCATTCTCTAGCTAGCGTCACAGCTCTCCAGTTACCAGATTTTTCATCTGCATCTACGGAAGTAGAAACCGAACAAGTCACTATCTAATAACATGATATAACGGAATAGAAATTGAATAGAAATATAATAATTACAGTTTAGTAAAACAAAAACACAGAACTAAAAAGTAAAAAAGAGTTCCACTATCCATCTCCTGGCTTCATCACCAGAGCATCGTTACCAAGCCAGATCTATTGGACTCGTCACAACGAATCATACGAACCCTAACTCGGGGGATTTACTAGTAGCCATTGAAGAGTTCCACTATCCACCTCCTGGCCATCATCAGACCAGCTCCTAGATACTAAATTATAGTTTTGTTATCCAAATTACATATACATACGAAGCTCCATATCGATACGACAATTAACAGTTGGTTAAAATTAACTTTCAAGATTTGTGTAGTTAGTTACAAGTGAGTTAGTTTAGAGTTAGTTAGATAGATAGTTTAGAGTTAGTTGGATAGATAGTATAGAGTTAGTTAATTAATTACTGAGGTCGTGGTGTTTTGTATTGATGAAATATCACATTTTTCGATTATCATTAATATCAAAAATTCGTAAACTGACTAATATTGAAACAGCCAGCTTAGTCTATTTTAGTTATTTGCGTGCTGCAGAAAATGGCAATCTGAGAAATTAATAACTTATATAGGTTATCGTTATTCGCCGTATGCAAAAAATATTCCCGTTCTATTGTCACGTGCGGGTACCTCTCATTGACACAAAGAACATTGACACAATATGACTGGGGTTAGACTCAAACTTGATCAGTGGAAGACGTTAGTTATTTGTCAGACGAAATGTAGAAAATTACAAATAAGAAGAACAAAGCTTTCTTGGCGGGTGCTTTCAGCCCCGCCACTCAAATGTATAAGGCTATTTAAATAAGGATTTGTAAGTGTCTATCGACGTCCTGATTTATTTTTGGCCCAAAATTTCATCAATGATTCTACAAGAGGCCCTAATTTGTCTACTGGGAGTTCGACGTAAGTAAAATATTAAGAATACGGATTTCAGCATGTCGTATAATAGCAAATCCGAATAAAATGGTTCTCAACATGTTTCCATTTTTAGCTGTGCTGCAATTGAAGCTCAAGGAAAAATATAACTCCGCAGTATAATTCTCTAGGGTGAAGGTTCTTTTTCAGTGTACACGGCTACGGCTTAAGACGACGCCTCAAGCAAATTTGTATAAATATGTATTTAGATTTGTTTTTCTTTTCACCTCAAATATTTTCTTGGATGTTTGCAAAAACTGGGGCAGGTATAATTTTCTCGATACCAATCGCAAATCTGACGTCATCTTTCAGTACTAAATGTTTAACGGTTTTGTCGTTATTTCATTTTTTAATTAGTATGTTTTAGTAGGGGAGCGATTAGCAATCAAATAGATATTTATGATAAACGTAACCTGTAGAAACTTATACTAGTGGTATTATTTTAAATTATCTGTAAACGGTGCGGAATGTTAGATAGAATTTTTGGTACGATTAAATGCTTACATAGATATTAAAAAAAATGTTTTTTATTGAGCTACATACTTTTTTTATGGGTTAGGGGGCAAACGAGCAGGGCACTTGATGGTAAGTAACTACCACCGCCGAAAAAATATACTACATGATTATAAATTATCATAATGTCTACGATTGGTAATAAATAGTATAAACAAATGAAAATAGTAGATAACAAAATAAAGTTTTATTTTACAAACTCTAGCACAGTTACGTTATCAAGCAACTGTCAAAGAGAAAATAAATAAATAAGAATTTTGTTGGGATCAGATAGTTCATTCCAGTTAGAGTAAAAATCTGTTCTTCCTTCCCTTTCTTTAAACACTAACGTGAAGAAAAAACTAACCTTTAAATGGTGGGTTGTACTCTGACCAGTCCAAAAAGAAAATATCACAGCGACACTGTTTAAAGTTGATCCAGGCCACTTTGAAAGCCTGAAAGTAATATAGATATTGAGAAAAAAATACTGTGAGAGAGCCATGCTTCGGCATGGTATGTATTTCGCCGAGTGAGTGAGGTTACCGTAACCTTTCCCTCTTCCCTTCTTACCCCATTCCCCTACACCCACCTTAAAGGCCTGCAACGCACTTGTGACTGATGAGTTGCAGGCGCCCATGGGCGGCAGTAGTCACTTACCATCAGGTGACCCGTCTGCTCGTTTGCCCGCTATCCCCTAAAAAAAATACGCGGAGTATGTAGACTATGTAGTATTCGTTCTTAACGTTCAAACTTGTTTTCACAGATGTAAAATTGTAGGTATAGTATAGTTTCACCTATCGTTAATAAACTCACTCAGTTCACAATACAAGTCTTGTGACCTATTTTTTCCGTTACGGCATTTTTAATTATGATTTTTATTCAATTAAGCCAGCACCATAAAGTTGAAGAAAGGTTTTTTTTTATACGAAATAAGTTTTAATAACATTAAAAAGACTATATAAAGTTAAATTAAACGAAAACAGCTGACGTTCAAATCAGGCCAACGTTTCTTTGAAATGCTTTTGTTAATACATAGTATCTATAGACGTTACGTCACGTTAGTTATTAAATTATTCTAAAATAAAAAAAAAAATAAACATGTTGCCACGTCAAGGATGACACGTCACCTACATTCTACAATTTATTCTACATGACGTATTGCACATTGCTAAAGTCGTAGATTAATAAAATCTTTTTAACAAAAAAACCGACGAAAAGAACTAAAAAGCAGCTTATTTATATAAACTATCTAATTTTATATAAACTTATTTTGAGTCGGCGCCAAATAAAATTTGATAATTAATCTGTTTGTTGTTTGGCGTCGACTCAAAATAAGTTTATATAAAATTAGATAGTTTATATAAATAAGCTCATTACTTAAGACTTAAGGTTTATTTATTTTTTGCTTTTTAGTTCTTTTCGTCGGTTTAATTTTTTGTTAAAAAGATTTTATTGTATGGTTTTTTTCATCATCATGATGATGATGATGAAAAATGATGATGATTTCTAAACAGGACATGAATAGTTCTGGTGCGTCTTTAGCTCATCTTTTTTTTGCTAAATTAAGTTCATACCTATAATATTAAACAGAACGCGGCAGTCCATAGGATTTTAAATGAGATTAGGCTTAAAACGAAGTCTCTTTGACTGTAAAACTGTGTATCTTTGAGTGTAAAATTTTTACTTTTAAATTTTATTATAATAAAATGTAATTAAAATATGTTGGTAAAATAACGACACAAATGTTGAAATTACTTTACAAATTGTAAGATGTTTCTATTTCGATTCCAATTTCCAGACGAATAACAAGCTCTCATCAAGAATAGAAATAAAACTAAGGCGATAGAGGGATTGTATTAAATTACCTTCAAAGACACTGCGGAATAAATAAGTGTTTTTATAAGGCGTTCTTCGGCTCGCGACAATGGTAGCGTCAATCCGAGCGTTCCAGCTTCTGCAGCTAAAGCGTGGAGCGTGGAAAATAGTGTCGCCTGGTTAGAAAAACAATGATAATATTAAATCCGTCTAAGGATCAATAAAGGTATGTACCTATTGGTTTGTTTCATGCGTGTAATTTTTTTATCTTACTTAACAAATCTGGCAAACCAGGTTTTTTTTGTGTGGCAGGTGCACAAGTATGTATATATTATTATGTAAGTAGCAACCCGCCCCGGCTTCGCACGAGTAGCAGAGACATCTTCAACAATCATCAATATATTTCAATCAATTTGCACAAAATCTTAACAAATTATTCCCTTACTTCTTTCCTCATGAATCACTCTGTTTATTAGTAAATACCGCATGAAAATCCGTTCAGTAGTTTTTAAGTTATCGCGGACAGACGGACAGGCAGACAGACGCGGCGGAGGACTTTGTTTTATATTATGCAGTGATGATGTAGTGATACTTAGTACTTAAATGTAATAATTAGTAAACATTAAGTTGCTGTTTGAATTTTAAAACATCTCAATAGACAGAGTGAATTTAAATTGTGCGTATTAACTGAGTTATCGACAAAAAATTTCTTCTCAAATCTTTACAGAATTTCTTCTGCAGAACCTAATTTGTAGATCTGTAGAGAAGTACACACAAACAGACAGATATAAGGACAGACGAAAGCTGAAATGGAGACTCTTCGTTCGTTTGGTCAATTAGCCAGTCACTCGGTATGGGTGTATTTTTATCATATTTTTTTCTCTGTACATATCTATAAGTGTGAGTATATAAAAATAGCATCGTCTACATATTTACTATTAAGATACAACTAAGCTGATTAGGTTACATAGATTTACATCGGGGATGTGCAGCATGGGATTCTAACTATAGATTTATTAATTTGATGCGCAACTATTATTTGATGCGCAACTATTATTTGATGCGCAACTATTATTTGATGCGCAACTATTATTTGATGCGCAACTATTATTTTAACTGTTACGAAAGAAATCCCTTTCTGAAGGCTACCATATTTGTCTTGAGTTATGAAAACAAATGTGTTAAACACTTACGAAATACAATGTGTCGGCGATAGAACCGGCTAACAGCGGGGCTACAGAGAAGTATAAACCGCCTCTTCGCACGATACCGCGCCATTGCACCATGGCGTATAGTGCCAGCATCGAACCTAAGACACCGCCCCATATCTAAAATCATGTTTTTTTATTTGATACAGATTAAATATACAATATGTTACAGTAAGGTCTTTCAAAATGCATATCAAAAATTTAAACATTTCAAAGCGGACGTGGTTAAGATTACACAAATTAGACACGAGGTTTTCCTGAAGGAATTCAGTATGGGTTTCTCCAAGCGTTCATTGGCTACGGTAACCGCTTACTATCAGCCGGCCCGTTTGTTTGTTTGTCACCGACGTGGTACATAAAAAGGCAGGGTTCTTACCCTGCCTTTTTATGTACCACGTCGGTTCTTTGTTATTTGTTATTTTCACTAACTTACTCTTGTAAGTTAGTGAAAATAACAAATAACAAAGAATATATAGGTATATTACTGACAGGGAACTGACTGACTACGTGTACTGACCTCAAGTCCTCGATGCAGGCCAGCTTCAGGCATAACATGCATCACTTTCAAAGTAGTAACAATTGTGTTTGAGAGCTGAGACTTTGTCGCGTAGTTCGCTTCGATTGATACGTACAGTTTTAACGAGCCTTGACTGTTCTTGTCTCTTTCTATCCTGGTTGAAAATAATAGGTTAAATATTTCTGAAGAAACAAAAAAACTTTGAATTTCGAACGTTTGATTTGTACATATTTTAATAAGAAGCTATTTAGTCTAACGTAGTGTTTATATACTATTTGCTATTCAGTACGTCCACCAAGACTAACATAAAGATACTTTAATTTTGAAATAAAACCTGTTCAATACGAAAAAAAAATTAAAATTGGGCCTCAAATGAAGTAGAAAGTACATACATACATCACAAAGATGAAATCGTAAATTCGGCACCTCGACAAATTATAATTTTTCATATTTTAATGTGTGCTCCGAGATGAAATATTATAATGTAGTCAATATTATCGCACTCAACCATTTAAAGAAAAGCGCATGCGATGAAAAAAGAAAAAGAAAGAGAGAAAGATATATTTGAACCTTCCATCAAGACATGAACAATCAACTTGTTAAGCGCCGCCTCGATATAAAGTCTTTGATTCAGGCACTTATGTTCTTTTTTAGAGACACTCATGTTTGTGCAAAATACCTTTTGATTTATATGTCATAAATAAAAAAATAAATGAACACTTACTGTACCCGAATCAGCAAAGTCCGCAAATAGACCGTCAGTGTAGTATTAGTTGTTCTTGAAAGAAATGTTTCCAAGATGAAGTATCGTTTAAACTTGCTTGATAACCAAGTACCCATCTACAAATTTAGTTAAACGATGTTTAAACATTCAAACAAAGTTTGTATAGTTTATTACACTCTCTAAATATTGTGTGACAATACATGGTTTTAGCTCATACAACTACTTTTAATCTAGAGGACAAAACCTGGCGAATTGAAAAAAATAAATATGAGTATGTTAATAACAGGCATGTTTTTGTAGCACTTTAATCGAGAAATATTTTGTAAGATCTTTATAGCCCAGAGTGTAATTTATTCCTACAGTTATATTTATCCTACATAAAAAACCAAACTTGCTTCAAAAGCATCTTCCGGACTTATTTAGTCTAAAGAAAAGTTGGCCAAAAACTAAATATGCGCAAACTATACATGCATCTTGTATGTACCTTACCTACAGTACATTAAGAATAAGTCATTCAAATATATTGAGATCTTATGGTAGCAGCTGTAGTTCAACTAAAATAAAGCTAGGATACTTATAGTGGAACCAAAACTCACATTCGAAGCATCGAACACTTCTACTAAGTTCTTGCGAAGCGAAGATTTATGGGTTTCAGGAGCTACTAACGGAATTTAAAATGGCCATGTGGTTGCAAGCATACATATTTCCTTAGTCACGGGACTAAGGCTGAGAAAGGGGGTGAGCTTGCCGTGGGCTCGTTTGCCACTTTGAGGTAGACAGATAATAGTGTATAGTAAACTCCTTACAGACGTGTCCTGATTTCGACACGAGAAATTTTACCACTTTGAAGTTAATTTCTCAAAGTAAGATTTACCTGTACAGTGTGGCCATTGGGTTTTCGTGGGTAAATCGGTATTTGTATAAAATTTCCATCTGAATACATATAGGGTGAAATCGTCACATTCTGATCATCGTTTAATTTGTTTGAGACGTTCATAGTGCAATCCCTCCTGGAAAATATATGATTATCAAAGGAAACTAGTGAAATACAGTATCGAAATTGTTCACGGGCACTTATCCCTTGCGATTATCTATTGTCGGAAATAGGTACATAGTAAATATTATTCGAATCCCAGGGTTGAATAATCGTTTAGCATAAGCCATAAAGGCCACCGTTTGATATATCGTTTTTATACTAAGTGAAAGCACATGAGACCCTAAGGGTCAATTTGAAACGATTTCTTGCTCCCCTTCACTATTAGGGATTAGGCCTCACATTAATAATTCATGAAATCTTTGTTGAAATTGAAAAATGTTGTGTAACACAAAATAGTCAAATGCAATTGTTTTCTATTACGAATTAGCTGTGCAACGCGGTTTCACCCACGTAAGACCCGATGCCTTTTGAATATCGGGATAAAAAGTACCCTATGTGTTAATCCAGGTCTCCAGCAATCTACATACCAAGTTTCATCGCCATCGGTTCAGTAGTTTTTGCGTGAAAGAGTAAGAAACATCCATACATCCTTCCTTAGTAGGATAGTGTTTAGAATTTCAATTATGATTACTGTGACGACTTATTATAATTTATGTTTCTGTAGAAATCCTCGGTACTACCAATGGCATGGCGATGAGGACATATTGGAGTGTAAGTCGTTCTCTTTGACTCTCCAATTACGGACCAAAAATGACAAAATATTAAGTTATTGGTTTTCACAATTATACTGAAGGTATTTATACTCAAAACCCTAATAGAAAATCAATCATTTTGTAATTTTAATTGCACATTTAAAAAAAGGTGTTTCTATGAAATAAACTTAGAATAATAATTTGAATAATGATAATTTTTGAAGACTTTTTTGTAAAAGTAATGCTTAAGCGGTAATATTTTTAAGCGACGAAAGGATGAAGTTCTCACGTCGACGAGTATGTTTTTTGTATGGTCCCATTACATAGGTTTTAAAAGCTATGCAATGGGACCTGGACAACTAGCTTCACGACTGACTTAGTCTGACTCACTCCTACTCCTGACAATTCAAAAATACCTATTATTGGTTTAATTGAAATAAATGGTTTTGATTTTGATTTTGATTTTGAAAGAGTTCTATTAGTCTTATTATAATGTTGTTTTAATTGTATTTCGTAGTACTTTTGTATTTAATTTACTTACTTCGACAAAGAAGCCAAACGTATAGTTAGTATTTTTTTCTGAATTACTTTACATATAAATATATATAAATGTTTTAGTGTAAATATTTTATTTAAACAAAATAATAAGAAAAAAAGTAAACCAGAGTATCATCTGCAGTTGACATCAATTGTCTTTTGTTGTTCTTTTTCCTCAAATTTTCTACTTCCTCATTTTTTGTATGTATAACGCTAACAAAATCCCTTAAAGCCGTAGATTTCACTTTACGTCACTTCCGGAACGAAAGTAATATTCTCAATCCATGACTTCCGTCCGAAAACGATGTGAGATGCTCTTAGGTCACGCCTCAAATAGCTTTATTTCAACAAGGAAAAGCAAAAAATATATTTTTGCTTTATTTTAACTTATAACTGTCCTAATATTGTCGTTATGCTGTGACAATGAAAAAGTTCTGTTTATCGGAGATACGAATTGAGAAGCAATTGACAAACTTATAAGCGATGTTGCTCATTATTTTGAAGACTAAAAGACTCCGTTCTAGGACAAAACAAGTCGTCGTTTTCAAGGCTTAAAAGCACTTAAATTCCAAAACTTTGTAATCTGTTCCAAGACTGTCTCTTCTCAAGGCAATATTTAAAAGGTATCATCTTTTGTGTACCCTATGATTCAATCGTGGTACACTGATCGCGGACACTAAAATGTCGTTTTCAGATACTAATAACTTTCATCATCAACATGACTTCTGCGGTTATACATATATCTATTAAAAATTACTTACGTAAGATCCCGCCCAATTTTAATATTTTCAGGCAAGTAGCACGGAGAGACCTGTTGACTCGTATCTTTAAGTAACTGAACTCCTCCTTGCGAAGTGTATGCCGCTGCCACTAATACTAAAGAATCCTGAAACAAGTCAAACTTAACAAAAAACTTAAAATGGGTTCTTTTATAACACTAAAGTAGCAAGCATGTCCCTGCTCCCAACACCAGTTGTGTTCTCTAAGCATGTGTGTTGACTACTCAATCCAAAAGCCACTAACAAACTTTTCATCATCATCATTATATGTACATGCTTCTTCGACGCATCGCCACTGTAATACCGCACTTGTACGGCACATGTTACGACATGGTGGTCTGAATGGTCAGATTGCTTCAATGTCATGTTGTTGTTACTACGTATGTCAAACAAAAAGTAAAATATGTTTCATCTAAAAGCCTTATTATAGCTTGGAGCTGTGTGATGGTGCAAGCAATGGTGCAATGTCTTAACGTGGATACTAACTAACTTGATTTGGTTTGATTTGATTTGATTTGATTATAGTATTGTGGCAACCCTAACCCATAGAGAATATTGACTGCCCCGATATTTTATATTTCAGTAAATGCTCTTAGTTTTATACTGAAATATAAAATATCGGGGCAGTCAATATTCTCTAAATCAAATCAAATCAAATTAGTTAGTATCCACGATATATATATATATATATATATATATATATAGGCTATTGTTGCCACACCAAAACCCAGAGCGAATAAAAAACTGTTCTTAATTTGATTTTGGGTGAATTTTTATCTAGGTAAGAAGAAATAATCCACTACACTGCATAATATTTTGTCACGTTCGTAAATCACTGCTGTCATAAGGCTTCAAAGACATTTAGTGGAAATAAGATACACATCCCGCCATATTTATAGAGCCCACCGCTGATATATATTTTATGATGTAGGATTTACGGTAGCAATATTGCCGTCACCAAATATCATAAACCTGAGATAATAAAACCTTACCTTCCCGCGAGGTAAATTCGTTTCACCCGGATATTTGTCTGTCAACGACGATTGTACTATAAGTGGCGGTAAGGCTGGGAAAAGAGATAGAATACATTTACAAGTTATACGACCTTCCGCAATTGGTGTAACAAACGTGGTAATTATTTACAAAAACCGTACAAAGCGTGAACCTAATGGATGGAGCCTGTTATAGATATAAAACGGTTTTACTTTTTAGATTTTATTATCTACGGTATATCTACCACGTACTTATGCATATTTCATAGGTATATTTTTTGTATTTAATATCTGTTGAAAGCATTTACGAGTAGGTAACAAAATTTTAAGGATGTATTCATTATTTGTGAAGATTTTTGTGTTGTCAATTATAACCTAAAAAAAAAAAACAAGAATCACCCACTCGCTTACTATTATCTGACTTGCTCAATATTACGTTATTTTTGTTACCAAACAAGCCTTTTCAGGTGATGAAAGTTTATCAAACGGAATGATTACTGAAGCTTGCACAGTATCCGGTGATTAAATTCTAACTACTTTTAAAAGATTTCTTGCTAAGGACACATTTCAATGAATCTGTCTATTACGATCAAATTATACCAAAGAACAGTGACTAGCCCCCAGATGACCCTAAGTTACGAAGTAACTATTATCTTATCTGTGCCCTAAATCATATCGACCAGGCACGTTGGGCTTAAGGCGGGGGACTTATAATATACCAGCTTTTGCCCACGTGGGCCTCGTTTACCACTATAAAGAGTATCCTAAATCCAAAGGTTGCCGGGAAGATATTGCTTGTTGTGATAAGGTCGCCCATTGTGCATTTTACGTTGTTTTTTTATATGTATATATATTATGTGTTTGGTGTACAATAAAGAGTACTTATTTACTTACCTATGTGTTAATCCAGGTCATAACATATATGTGTGCCTAGGTAGAAATGTTATATTCATTAATATGCTTTTGTCTATGTACAATTACTTTACGATCAGAGAATTATGCTGGAAATGAGAACGTTTCGCTATCTACAAACTTATAAGATAGGAACAAAATATGGATTTAAATTCTCTGTATCTTACAAAAAGGCGTGTTGGTTTTATTATTATTATTATATTCATGAATGCTATACACCGAGCGGAATGTTTTCTAATTCTGTGATTATCTTGAATGTCGCAGCGACTGTAACTTTATTCATTTTCTAACGACTCCGGCATACACTTTATTAATAAATTAGCAGCACCAGATCCCGATCCCGTGGGAATATCGGGATAAAAATTATCCTATAGCCAGGTCTCCAGCTATCTACATACCAAGTTTCATCGCAATCGGTTCGGTAGTTTTGGCGTGAAAGAGTAACAAACATCCATCCATCCAAACTTTCACATTTATATTATTAGTGGGAAAAAATAAACAACTGGACCACTGTCCACGCTACTAAGGTTGTGACAGAGAGACAGAGTGAAAGGCCTTTCGCTTCAAACATTCCCGTCAGTTAACCTCTAAGCTAAGTTGGACGATACCGCCTTGCGACTTGCGTCTGGCCTGGGTACTTCATATGTGTCTCGGCATCGGTGTTATTATGGGAAAGTTATTAATAACCTCGGCCTATAGTAAATAAGAAGCGCAGGCTGCACACATAAATCGACAAGTAGTGACATTATCCGTTGATCGCGAATCGGAACATAAATCTCTCGGCATCGATGTTATTATGAGAAAATTAATAATAACCTCGGCCTATAGTAAATAAGAAGCGAAGGCTGCACACATAAATCGACAAGCAGTGACATTACCCGTTGATCGCGAGTCGAAACATAAAGTCGGAAGGTAAATCGTTGGTGTGGGTGGTACCTACCGCAGTGATCGGAAAATGGTAACGCATTACCATCTAACGATTGTTGCGAATTGTGCTGACATTGTTACACTCACGAAGTAACTCAAAGGGCGCAAATACAGAAATCTTGTCTTTGACTATACATTTCAACGGTTTATCTTTGAGATGCATAGAATACGGTTTCTGAGAAAGATATAGGAGGTATTCTATATAATGAATTAAAAAACGTTTAGTTGTTGCTTCGCGTTCTCAGAATAGCTGGCATTTTGCAAGCTCAAAAGGTTATGCTTTACCATTTAGCGTGGCGACTCGACACTGTAAGTCCTCTGGGATATACCAAAAATAATGTTGACGCATTCTACAGCTTTTAAATAATTTATTAATCTGTACATAACTTAATGGGCAAAGATAAAAAAAGTTTTTTTTTTGCTTTCCTTGCCATTTGCCAGTGTTGAAAAGTACCTACAATAAGTATGTGTTCTACTTACTTTCCTATTAAGATTTTTTATACAGAAAAAAGTTACTAAAATATGTTAAATCTTCGGTATTGATTAATTATTCCTTAAAAGTATTTCACCAACAGGTCAGAAGAAATACACATATTTATTAACGCTTTGATACGGCCGGTATACTAAAACTAATGTTGTATGAGGCGCATAATAAGCCTACCTTTTGGAGCTGGTATTTTAGATTGTATCCATAGTCTGCAAGGCCCTGCGGGGTCGGTAGAGTAAAAATTTTTGACGCATTCACTGGCTAGACGGCGACAAGCTCGGAAATCATTTTGCTGAAAGGTAAAAAATCTGTTGTACATTTCTATGTATCTTGTACTGTAACTATATATATATATATAATGATAATATCATTCGCTTTACCTAGATACTATATTTATTATTTCATTGTTCCCGTTCTAAATATTTTTGGTACGCCACCAGCTACCGATTACTTTCCTCTGTTGTTTCCATACAAAGGTTGTCTGGAAGACATCGCTATTAGCGATAAGACCGCCCATTGTACTTGCCGCTTAGTATAAACTAACTAATTATGTCTAATTTCTGTTCAACTGTGGTGTACAATAAAGTATGTTCTATCTATCTATCTATCTATGAAAGCATAAACATACATCTAACAGGCCTTTAATACCATGATATAAATGAAATTTTGGAGTAGGTACATACGATACATTTTGTAAACACTTACAAACAAAAACTATCAGCCGTGCGTAATCGACATTTCAACACATTTTGGGATATTTTTGTTTTAGGAAATGACCTGTTGGTCTAGTGGTTAGTGACCCTGACTGCTAAGCCAGAGGTCGTGGGTTCGATTCCCACCCAGGTGAAATAATTGTGTGATGAGCACGATAATTTGTTCTATGTCTGGGTGTAATTTATCTATAATATGTATGTATTTAGAAATATATAAGTATGTTTATCAGCAGTCTGGTTACAATAGTACAGGCTCTGCCTAGTTTGGGATCAGACGGCCGTGTGTGAGATGTGTGAAGTTATTATTATATATATTAATATAAAATCATGGTAATTAAGTACTCGCGGGAGCATTTCGAAAATTGAGAATTATTTTATTTAAAACCATAAGAAGGTGGTGAACTTCTTTTTTGATAAAATCACCTCCATAAATACGCTGCGCGATCCAGACCTAGACCTTATTTTGAATAAATTATATTAGATCCTTCAAGAAGTTAACAAAATCGTTATATAAGATTGCCAACCGTGCTAGTGGCTAAAATATTATCTACATAGTTCCGGAATATCACAGTCTGATTCACGTACAGTGTAAAGTATTCGTGCAATCTTATTCAGTACATTGCACACTTTGGATACTTGTTGCCTCGTCACGTCCGTCGTTGCGGTTGGAAATAATAGTCTCACGCTGGCTAAGTCAGTTCACAAGCTTAGGGATTCGTATAGGGAGTAGTGTTTATGGACGTAATTTTTGTCTTAGCTCCTCAATAACTAAATTTTTATTTATATTTAATGTTATAAGCTATTGCACTCTCTGCGTAAACTTTAGGTGGTTTTAAAAACTAAGCTAGATTGCAAAAGAACCTAAGTGGTTTTGTAAGATTCTTCAAAAGACCCGGTTTTAACAGGGTTCGCTAACCATGCACTTGATTAAAAGATTATTTTATACTAGCAGCGTCCCGCGGTTTCATCCGCGTAAGCCCCGATCACGGGGAATATCGGGATAAAAAGTAGCATATATGTTAATCCAGGTCTCCAGCTTTCTACATACCAAGTTTCATCGCAATCGGTTCAGTAGGTTTGGCGTGAAAGAGTAACAAACATCCATACATACATCCATACATCCTCACAAACTTTAACGTGTATAATATTAGTAGGATAAAAATGTAATTTCATGTATGGCCTTTAAAAGTTAAAATGCACCTACATAATTAAATGGTTTCATTGGCTTTCAGCTCCCGAGTATATATATGTATTATATACAATATACACATAATATATGTTATTGTAAGGTAATGAACCTTAGATTATAGACATGTGTATAATGAAAGGTATGAACGTTATCTTGATCATAGACTTCATAGACGCTTTAAATATTTTGTCAAAAGAGAATGATACAAAACTGAAATATAGAACACTTTCCGTGTCTGAGGTGTCTCGAGTTACTATTTATTTAATTATTTTCTGTTTGAAATTGGAAGCAAGTTGATACACTTACCGTACATAAATATTCGTGCTTCACCACATCTAACAAAGCTAATGGATGCAAAGTATTCTCCTCGTACTTCGGTCTGTTATTGACGTAGCTCTTTGGTACACAGATCCCCTTAACGATGATATGGCTCTTAGCGCAAGCGCAGGCCTCACACTGCACGCAAACATTGTTCTCAGCTCTGAACCCTCTAGCACATTTCATGCATTGTACCTCTTTGAGAGGCGAACCGTCAATGTTTTGGGTAACTGTTGAATAAAAACAAAATTGATTTCAATTCTTTGATTGCTCCCATCAAATAAAAGGAGGCTTACTTCTTCAAACTAAAATAATAATATAAAAGTAAAAAGGTTTTTATACATACATATTTACACGAATTTGACCACCTTTTCATGGTTCAAATTAGTTTAACCTACCTTATATGTAACGGTATCTTATAATTCAATGAGAACGAAAAAGTCTACATTTTAATATGTGTATTGTGGACCAATTTCCACATTGGTTGGTTAAAACATTATTATTGTATTCTTATTAGTAGCCTAATGTGTATGTGAAGTAAGTAGCAAAAAAAATAAGAACAAAAACACATCGAGAACACGACAATCTACATGCGTGTATGCTAAAACCATAGACTAAAATCATACATGGAGGACTGAACGCACCACTGATGTAATCTCCAGGACACTTCCTGCACACGAACCGTCCCGCTGTGTTTTGACACCGCCGTGGTACGCAAGTGGCGCCATCTGCAGACACTATTTCAGTAGCGTTGCATGGCTTACAACGATTGATCCCTGCTGGGACACTGTGCTCTTCACAAGTGCAGCCAAATCCTTAACACAAATCACAAGAGCGTTTTAAATATGTTAAAATTCTGTATTTGTATTTGAGAGTCAAAATTCCTGTTTGTTAAGAAATGAGGAATGTCCCTGTAGTGTTATCCATTAATAAAGTACCTACTATTTGGACATATTAGAACCTAATGCTATAAAAATGGTAGAATTAGATGTTTAAATCGGGACTGAATCGCGATAACAATTACAAAGCACAATACCTTTTTTGGTTTCCCGACTTTTCGATCGAATTGCACCAAACGTGGTCAATCTGGGTCCATCCAGTTTATGTATCTAATACTAGCTGCGCCCCGCGGTTTCACCCTCGTAAGTCCTGATGCCGTAGAAATATCGGGATAAAAAGTAACCAGGTGTCCAGCTATCTACATACTAAGTTTCATCGCAATCAGTTCAGGGTTTTTGCGTGAAAGAGCAACAAACATTCATACATCCTCACAAACTTTCACGTTTATAATATTAGTCTAATATGTATAGTCGGAAGGTTTAAAAACTAATTATTATAATTAAAAACAAACAAAATAATTTCATTAACTTACCATCAGCGGATGTAACAAGAGAAGCATTAGCAGGACAGCTCTGGCAGGCCATTGAGCTAGGCTCATAGTAGTGGCCAGGCTGACAGCTATCTGGCATTTCTAACTGCATGGCACTAACACACGCCATCACGTAAAGCCAATAATAAATTTTATTAAATAATCCTTTCATCGTCGCTTATTTTCCTTTACATTTTCTTTATATATAATGTTTGTTAGATAATGTGCTATGAGACTCTCATTACCTATTTCAGAGTCAGATATATGTCTTGTTGGTCGTTGCTTGGCAGCAAAAATCTTTAATTAAAATTAATTAAACAGATTAGCTGGCAATAACAGCAGTATATATATAAAGGTAGTATTTTCAAAGTAGGTACATACCGACATACATAATCCCTCACATTTCATTATACTTTATCCACTTTAATAACAATACCAGCCAAATAATTTACGAGTTAATTAAAATTAATGGCGGCTAATCGCTGGGCTAACATATCAATGACGTCACTAATGACGTTACGAACGTCACTTGATCCTAAGCAATTAATAGGAGAGTAATTTGTAAAGAAACAATTTAGTTAAGATTCTGTTTTGTTAAAATTATGTTGTTATATGCGTTACTATGGTAACCAGTGTTGTTAGTTGCCAGGATTCAAGAATATAGAAGTAACTGAATAATGCGTTTTTATTATTTATTAATTTTGTTTATTTTCTGTATGTTTGTTTGTTTAATTAACTACGCACTAAACTAAAGAATAACAAACAAAATTTTGACTTATTGACGGCAAAACTTTGTTGTTGGAACAAAATAGACAGCTCTGTCGGTCGGGAGGCCTGGCCCGGTAAAACGTGAAGACTCCTCCTCATTTTCTTCATACATAATTTTTCATCTGTGCAATTACTGATGAATTTGCATTGGAAATATATATCGGTATATAACCGGTAATCATGGCACGTTTGATGTTGTCGTGGATGGCTCCTTCCTGGAATATCTCTCAAACATATATATCTTTTAGTGCTGACACTACGCAGTGGCCAGAATTGTCGATCCGACCAAATTGTGGGTAAAAACCCGGGTGATTACCCATCTCTAACTGCAGGCGATAATTTATTCCACAGATAGGTTGTGCGAAGCAAAAGGTTTCTGTAGATTTTTTTAGTATTTATAGTGTTTCCAATAAGCAGGCAAGTCAGTATTTGTAGTAAATACAGTTCAGTATGTGGTTGGTTGGTTTTGGAACAAACCTAGGCTTGTTTCAATTTAAAAAACGAATTATATAATAATAACGAATTATATAGTACGTAGTATTGTATTAACCGTAATTTTAAGAAATTTTGCTTTTTAATGTTCCTGGTGTACAATAAAGAGTAATATTATTATTATTATTATGTAGTCTTAGATTATATATAGGTCCAGATACCGCGACCAGTACAAAAGTCACCGTTTACTCTGAAGCCACTTTTTTGGAGCTGTGTGAGTGACTCCCGCCCAACGCGAGTGTCAACATACAATATCTGCGCTTGTGTGCGTGACGGTTTTACTACCAGTGCATAGAGGTTACCCCAAAATTTAGGGACTTTTTTATGAAAAATAATATTTTTTTATGTAAGTAATATTGAATAAAGACATTTTAGGCTCAACCATTTGGAAACAGGCGGCTATAGATCGAACCAGGCAGATGTGTTATTATGTTATCCATTTTTGTTTGCTTTAATCATTTTACATTTGACAAACTATTGTTGCAGTGACTCTGTGTGTTGATCTATAATTTTTAATTATAATAATTATTGATTAAATCGACGATTTCGAATAATTGATGGTCAATTTTATAAAAAAAAAAATTTTTGGAATTGAATTTGTATTTAATGTATTTAAATTTGTTACAAGTATTCGTTTAATAATTTTTTTTTTATTTAATCGTTTGGTTAAAAAGACAAATGTAAAATAAAAATAAAGCTACTCAGTAGGAACTATTTATATACTCAATGAATCATTAAACCGGGGCATTGTATTCCAATTTTATTGCATTTTAATTCAGCAACTTAAACCATGTACATTTAAAGACATTTTACAACAATACTTGGATATATTTATATACATATTTTTTTTGTTTGAAATTTTTTCACGTTCCTACGAACTGTCAAGTTGTAAAAATCAATACATATTCTTGTAGGAAATTATTAAACGATCTACGAAAAAGGTCGGATATGATTTTTCGCTAAGTCAAATCGTTTAAAAGTTATTCAAGGTTAAATTTCAGTAAACCCAGTTGGAGAGATTGACGTAACTTTAAGTATTATTTACATCTGAAAATTGCCCTAAAGGTGGCGCTCCGATCGATAACTACAGTGATTTTAGCATTAAAATATAAAAATAATAATAAAAATTTATAATTAGGTTCAACATAGTAGAATTTATTTCAGTATCAATATACTTCCAAGTAATTGCAAAATTTTAAATGAGCTAACTTAGCAAAAAATCATATCTGACCTTTTTTGTCGATCGTTTAATTTCCTACAAGAATATGTATTGATTTTTACAACTTGTCAATTCGTTGGAACGCGATAAAATTTTAATAAAAAAAAATATCACGTTATTTAAATGGGAAATCAAAAATCACGAAGCGGCACCTCTTAATAGTAATATTAAGAGCTGCTATTTTCACAGGCTTATTTTTACGTCATCTTGAACAATACTTTCATGGTAACTAATGAAAAAAAAATCAAAAGTTTTTTTGGCCCACCCTAATATATATATATATTGTTTTTATGAACTATCAAGAAACTAGCAAAGTTTTACAAGTCCTAAGTGCTCTATAGCTGTGTTCGTTAGGAGTAGTAATAATAAGTTATAATACGACTACAATCCTATAGCCAAAGTATCGTTTAACGGACACATTGAACTCCGGGCGCTAGCTTAGAAATTAAGAATTTTTGAAGGATTCCAGTTTCGCGAACATTTAAGTATATTTCTCGTCTTTCTATAAATAACAAGTTTGGCAAAGAAAATTATACATACTGTTAGATTGCGTTATGGGTAAATGAAATTCACGTCCATGGCAACATCTCTAATTATGGCGTCCGCAATTTTATTAATTTGAAATTTTGTTCTATTGTTTATTAATACATTGGGAAATAGAATGCTTACAAGATGTAATGTGATGTTCGGACACTTATGTTTTTTTTTGTATAATTTTTACAGGGTGTAACTGCACAACCAGGCATTTTTGAATATTATATAAATAGCGGTTCTAGACTTACTTCAGCGGCGAACGTTCGCTCGCGTGTGACGAGTGAGTCGCTTGTATTTGTATTAGTCGCTTGTATTTTTTGGCTTCAGTTTTGGGGCGCGGATCTGGACCTATATATAATCTAAGACCAGTGTAAAAAATGTAGTCGTCCGAAACAAACATTAGAGTTGGACTGCTTCGATTACTGACGGTCTATCGATGGCTTACATTTTAACTTTTTAAGAGACCAGATATACGAAATATCTATGTAGATTATAGTCGTCAAAAAAGAGATGAGTAACTTTTACTTAATATTGGTACGTTTTCATTTTATTACTGTAGAATCTTTTTAAGCGCCCTCAAAACTTAGAAGCCATATTAATTATAACGGCATAATAAAATAAATTGTTTATGCAAGTCAATGTTATTTTTCAATTAAAAGGGGATAAAATGTTTGGACTCCATTTTAAAAATAAAATGAGACTTAGTTTTTTATAACTACATTAACGCTGTGCATCCATCAAAATCAGACTGAAAGATGTCTGCACTGAATGGCAATAGAGCGTTTAAAACAATGGATGATTTATAGCGTTTGGCAGTCAGCCTCATAAATCCTTTTTACCCATAAATGTAACGAATAGATTAATCACGATCTGATCACTGCAAGTCCTGGACTTCAAAAATGTCTACACATTTTTTCTACGCCATAGTAAATTTAGTCATATCGGTCACTGAAATTAGTTCCTGTATTGAAGACTATCGCCACAAATCAATTATAAATTGTGCTACAAAAGTAGCAAACACTTATTTTAATATTCGTATGCCAGCTGTGATCTTGTCGAAGGAAGTTGAAAACCATCTTGTAAATGACTTCATAAAGCAGTATAAAGGAACAGTGATAATTGAAATTAAAAATATTGGTTATCCAACGAAACAAGTGGTCATCATTGTCGACAACTATCAGTCATTTGTAAAGCTGCTGGCCAGTTTAAAGCCAGAATTAAAAGGCAAAAATCTATTCAACGGTAAAGGAAAATATATAATCGTTTTGAAATCGTATCGGAAGAAACTGGATCATATTACTCGCATTTTTTGGAGTTATTACGTCACCAACATCGTAGTTATTGTTCCAGATAAAAAGAACAGAGTATGTCTATACACATTTTATCCATACAAAAATCATTTAAACTGCCAAAACACGGCTCCGACTTTCATAGGATATTGCAAAGATATTAAATTATTAGATGTGTATTCGGATAAAATGCGCAATATGCAAGAATGTCCCATGTACATATCGACGAATAAAATTTACCATCAGTCTACAGAACAGGAGATACCATTACAAGTGATAAAGAAAGCTATGGTCCGGCTACTCCGAGATGTAATGAATTTTACGCCTATAGTATCAAATAGAGATTATGTGAGCTTTGATTCTGATCGCGCTAAGAATTGGTCTGACTCTTTAAACGATGTTATCATAGGTTTAGCAAATATTTCAACCTGTAGTATTCCATTAGGGGTAGATGTATTGGGTCTACTCGATTACTCGTTTCCGTATTTTAGAGTTTGTATAGCGTGGTTGGCTCCTCCTGTTCGACCAGGGCCTGCATGGTGGCGTCTAGTTTCACCCTTGAATAGCTACCTTTGGCTTGTACTGTTTTTAGTGATCTTCTTATTAACATCTCTTCCGTTTATTTTAAAATTTGGACCTATAAGAAAGTTCTGCACTACCTATTTTGAGAACTTCAATAGAGTACAAGATGCTGCTTTTAGGGTATGGAGTGTGATGTTAGGTCAGACTATTCGAGTTGCACCTAAACGCTTCAGAGACTTCTACATTATTAGTCTCTGGTTATGGTTTACATTTGTCGTGAGGAATGCTTATCAGAGCGTACTTATTGGTGCTTTAAAGACGGAGACGTTGGTTGGGAACTTTGCAAATCTTAGAGAAACTGTTGAATACGGTTATACTTTTGGCGGGCGAGCTGGCATTTATGCTTATTTCGAATTTGATCCTTTAATAAGAAACAGATTTGAAATTATTCCTGAGCAAAAATTTGAAAAAGTGTTCCATGACGTTATAGATGGAAAAAAAAACTTTGTGATTGCTGTATCTCTAGAATATGCTTTAGCAAATTGCCTGTCACAAGATAAGAGGGAGAATGAATGTGGACATGTACTTCCTGATTCAATTCTGACGGTGCCATTAGTGGTATGGATGAAAAAAGATTCACCATTTGCCAGATCATTGGAAGTATGGTTACCAAGGCTCTTGGAAAGCGGTTTGTTGCACAGAGACCCATACACAAAGACCAGCTCCGTCACAACAGCATCGTCGGATCCTTCGCCGTTGAATCTCCACCAGACTCTCAGCTGTTTTCTTTGTCTCGTCACAGGGATGGGAATATCTATAGTTGTGTTTATAATAGAAATTCTTAGAAAGTATGCTTCACAGTTCATTATTGTAAAGAAGAGTGAAATCGAGGTATGTTATCTTCAACCGGCACGTATGGTAAATAGAGAATAGTATAGAAACTTTCATGTGTGATATTCCCATAGAGAACATTCAAAGAATGTTTCTATTTTCTTATCCTTATTCTTTTCCCGTGTTATATGAATATGATATAATTACCTTAGAGTTGAACTTACTGAAACAACACAGCATCTCCGAAATCAGATCTTTTGCCGGGAAAGACGATTATGTCAAAACGTGGAAGTACCTGCAAAACCTGAGCAGGTCCTGGCTCTGTCTTCTATGAGCAAAGCGAACCTTATTACTCTCACGTGAATTGGACGAAAAAGGTCCTCTCAGCCATGTTTGTCGCTCGATCAGGACATTCTGAGATGTTACAGGTGATTATGCTTGTTGTTGATACACAGAGTATTTCTCACCAGTAGTGAATTCTTGAAAAGCACGATGGACGTGATACGTGTTGACGTGTGACGTTTTTAATACGCCTCTGCTTACCCCTTCTACATACAGGTGTGAGTGTACGTATATATGTATACGTTCACTCACCCCGGTATGCAGAAGGGCCATGTATATTTATATATATATATATATGTATATATATACACATAAACGTACATACGTACATTTATCTACATTTATACATACACTAAAAGAGGAGAAAATGGCACCGATTTTCTTTCTTTTCATAGATAATAAGGAGCTGCATTGTTATGGGCGACAGCTAGTATAAATAAAACATCAATCAAGTTTTTTATTTTATTTATCATTGAACATAGAAAATAATTGTCATTTCATTACATTTAATTGACGTGAAATAAATGAAAACATGTTTGTTTTATAATATAATTTATAATGTTTTTTCATTAACATTCATATAAAAATAGGCATTTAGTGATAGCACTATAATTCTACAGGAAGATTGGAAAATACATTACAAATGTATGAAAGTAGGAACACTACGCACCTACTTATATATATACAATTATACCACGAATTGAGATACATGGCAATACAGATTGTAAAGTCACAGTTGACAAAAATATTATTGCTCTCGAACCTCTTTTCAGATGCGAGGGATAGAACCTCAATAAATCTTGTAAATCATGTGCCGTGTTCAAAAAAAAAAAACCAAGTTACAAACATTAATTTGCAAACTTTCTCACTATCGATCGCTAAAACAATTGAGTTCTCAATTTTATATGAGATTTCTGTAAAGGCGTTTCTAATAAAAAGTAAGACACATACTTATGCGAATTGAGTAATACTTTGAATTATTTCAAGTCTTCAAATAATTGGGATAAAACGATTATTGAGTGTATTCATGGTATAATTGTACTGCAACATCTATTCTATTTGGCACTAGGAGATATTTGCTATTTATTAAAATACTTTCTTAACCAGTATCGAAGGATATAGAAGTGTAATATACACTTACTTACTTTCTCCAAACATATTTTTTACTACTAATCTTTGTTTCTAAATTTATTTATTTTAATTATATTTAAACTACAAAGCAACGGTAGAAACAGTAGATTACAGTGAAAAATTACGACAAAATGAAAAAGCATTTATAGTCCGAAATATTTTTTAACACTTAAAGAAATAAAAACAAATGAATATTAATCAATTCCTTGGAAAATTAAAACAAATTAATCAATTCCTTAGAAAATACACAAACACCCCAAACAAACTCCCCTTAATTCTTACATTAACCAACATATCGCACCCCTAGATCTAAAGCTAACTCAAAAGTTCAAATTTTTGAGTTATGCACACCATCGAATTCCTTATCTCAATACCTACCAATACCAATAAACCAAATTTAAATATATCACCACATTCATTTCATTCATTCACATAAAGTACTGTTTCCGGGGGATGGAATGAGAAAACTAGTATTACTCGAGAAAAGCCGCGGGCAAAATATATTATATAATAGTATATAGCACAGTATATAATAGTCGTAGTTTTTTGTGCCTATGAAGTAATATAAATAAATAAATCTTTATTTCTCTCTCTGTCTCTCATTTAAACTTGTTGACAATACAGAAAGCAATGATACTGATTCCCAAACAAGACTGAAACCTGTATTGTCGGAGACAGTGTTCAGTAGTGTAGATAAAAAGGTTTTATTTAAGGGTATGGTGACTGTCATTGTTCTTTGTGAGATCTAGTATATATCTAAATACAGGCATAGCATACACAAACGTTTCTTAAATAAAGAACTTAGGATCGACATGATTAGCTGCTGATATGGAAGTGGGTGTGAAGGGAATAATAGAGATATCTTGTGGTGAAATAGTACTTGAAGCTATTAAAATAATGCTATTACTGGCTCTGAATCACACTTTAGCCGCTAATAGCTTTGTTTTGATGAACGAGTTTCAAAGGTTTTCGACAGTTCAACTCATAAAATGATTTTACGTAAACTACACAAGTACAATTTAGTGGGACATTATTGTATAAAGTGGACCCTGAATTCTTTTACTTTTTATTTGAGATTGACTTTTATATAATGTTGAAAATGAATATTTAGTAACATTTCACATGAGGAATCATAATCAAAATTAAACAGCTTAAATTATTGATATGAATCTTTTAACTACCAAGCCTATTAACAGTATCATTAACGTGTAAGATACAAAAAAAGCATTGCTAATAGTAGACATAGGCAAAAATTCATGTAAAGAAGAAAAGGCTTTCCTAAACAACACATTTAAATAAATAGCCGCTTTCTGTCTATAAATGCATAAAGATTAATATTGATTCCCACAAATTGGCTATCTATACCATTTTCACATAGTAGTTCGATGACACTTGTTTTATCCATTTTGTCCACGCAGTTTATTTTTCGTACAAAATAAAAATATAAAATACAAGAAATGAACCGTGTCTTCGTAGAAATTGACACAATGAAATCGTCATAATCAAGTTCATGTTTTATTTAACATTGAAAAATATCATATAAAAATATTAATTTGCAAAAATAAGAATTAATATATAAAAAAATTTTATGATGGCAAATGGGGCAAAGGGGGCAAATGAGCAAACGGGTCACCTGATGGTAAATGACTACCGCCGCCAATGGGCACTTGTAACTCAAGAGTCACAAGTGCGTTGAAGCCGATCAGAGGGGAGGAGAGGGGGATGAGGGGAAGGACGGGAATAGCGGAGAGGGAAGGGCTAACCCTAAGGCTTCCGGTAACCTCACTCACGGGGTGAAAAGCAATGCAAGCATTGTTTCACTGCCGGTTTTCTGTGAGGCCGTGGCATCGAGCGGAGTCGAGCCGGCCCATACGTGCTGAAGCATGGCTCTCCCACGTATGATAATAATAAATTAAGATAAGTTTTCAGAATTTTCATGTTTGTTGGAGCTATATTAGAGGATCAGTCGTCATCCCGTTAAATTACAAACTCATCTGAGCGTGTATGCATTATATGCAGTCCCTGTTATGTATTTTGCGTGTTTTCATAACCTATCGGTTACTTAAGGTACGGTACAAAAAACCGGACAAGTGCGAGTCTGACTCGCATACCGTGGGTTCCGTGAGAAAACAAACTTGTGTGTAGATAGTAAATCCATCTCGGGAATCAATTCTTGAATTTTTTTTGTCCGTGTTTAAGAAGGACAAACTTAACTGTGCAGTTCTAAACATACTCTCTCATACATCGATTTACGTCAAAATCAACTTTCCAACCGCAAAATATAAGTTTGTAATTATAAAAGCTACTTTTTTATGTTATATAAAAACAAATGAATGACTTTAGAATTTTTGTCTTTACTTGTGCTGTGAGACCTTGCTTTTTTTCAAAATTTCATGATTCTAGGTCAATGTGAAATACCCTATAGGTTTTAATTTACCTGTTAAATGTTTAAATTGTTAAAATCTAAGGCTTAATGGCCATATCTTTTGATTGCGTTGACTTAGAAGCTTGATTTTTTAAAGCTTCAAGGGACCGCTGACATAATTATTTAATATTAATTTGAATCCTTCTCAGGAACCCGTTGACGAATCACGTCAACGGGTTCCTGAGAAAAAGGGTCAGACAGACAGACAGACGGACGGACAGACAACAAAGTGAACTTATAAGCGTTAATTTTTTTTCCTTTTGAAGAACGGAACCCCAAAAACGAAGAAGATTATTCTGGGTCGTTAAATCTACTTCATTGTGACCACTTTGAGCGGGAATGAGATCATGGCGGTACGCTATTGCCTCTTTCCAACGTTTTGGACCGAGGGGCAAGTGCGTTGGATATTGGAAGGAATATCTTTTCTCGAATCGCTCACGAAAAATATAATGTTTCTTTCACTGAAGATAATCAGCTATCGACCACAAATTAGGGGTTATCAAAGAAAACACCGGTAATTAATGTGGAACAGTTTTGATGCCAAAGCTATCTGGCATGTCTCTATATTTTCCCTTTCATTATTTGCCGACCCTACTTGTCTAATTGATGTTAAATAAATAATTAAAAAGTAATAACACTGGTTTAATTGTTGTGGATCAAATAGTTATACATATATATATACAGTATAATTTATATTAAACATAATAATAATAATAATAAAAACTCCACACATCTCACACACGGTCTGGTCCCAAACTAGGCAGAGCCTGTACTATGGTACCCAGACTGCTGATAAACATACTTATATATTTCTAAATACATACATATTATAGATAAATAAACATAAGTTTCAATATAAATTATATCGTTTAGATTACTTATTCAATCGATATTTTAGTACCTAACTAACTTAAAATATCAAACGTCACCGAACTCATGCTATGTGAAAAATGGTATAACTCATTACTCGCGAAAGCGTGTTTTTACAATCATTGAAATTCATCAGTAGTTATCGCGTCGATAGATATATTGATCGACTAATGGATTACGATATGATGAACTATAGATATTATTTCGTTTTAAATTTAAGAGCGGCGCACCGTAACATTGGTCGCGCGTATTTCCTACTTGGTGAGCCACTGGTCGCATGGTCGTCCGGGGCAGGTATATTTTAGGTAGTACACCGCTAAGTAAGCCAGCCCTCGTGTAGGGCAATATTAAAAGTAGGACGCATACGGTTCCTAGTCTAAACCAATCTGAACCGAACAAAGCACCTTCAGCTTAAATAACACTGTGGCTAAATCACAGATTTTTTTAATGGACCTGTTGGTCTAATGGTTAGTGAACCCGACTTCTGAGCCAGAGGTCGTGAGCTTGGTTGGGATTTTCAATCTGATTGACAATCTAATTAATTTTCAATGCAGTTTGTACGTTTGTTCCTTGTACATGTTGAGTTTGTCGATTATTACTCGTTAACCTGTAAAGTCTTCTTGTAGCTGTGACAGTTTTCCGTGTTACTTCGTTATGTATGAATTGTTTACCTACTTCTATCAAAACAACAATTTGGCTAAAAAATTAGCACTTTAAAATTTAAAATTTTGCAAACAGGTTCCTAAATCGAAAATCGTTTTCAAACACCCTAATGTCTTGAAAATACCTATCTAACGATAGACAAAAAAAAAACATCCCCACTACGTGGAGAGGACAGTATCTTAATTATTTTTTTAGAATTGATTTTAGCACTTTGTCCACCATATTTTTTATATTTTTCATTATAACCATGCCAAATTACAAATTTCTAGTACGTCTCTGAGCTAAGCCGCCGAATAGACGGACGGACATGGCGCAACTAAGGGTTCCTTGTTGAATACGGGAACTTCATAAATTATAGAGGAGTTTATGGCGCGTAGGCGTATAACTACGACTTAGTTTCATACCGAAACTGCAGTGCAATTGAGATGCATCTAGACGTAACTAATGTTCCTCGTGACTATGACGTTTAATGCAAATCTGTGTTATAGTCCATTGTTCAGATAGTAAAATGTAAATGTTATCACAGTCATGTCGTTAACTAGAGACACGGATAAAATGTTCATAAAATTTGCATATCGCAGCATCTGTTTTAAGTTTAGCTTAGCATACTGTGAGGAAGACTGGATATTTTATGTTTTACAATGCTTGTTTAAGATAAAGCTTAAGAGAATTCATCCCTTTCTGAATGCTGTTGATTGATTAGTGTTTTGTTTGCACTTCTATTCTGAACTAAACTATTCTTTCTGAAACAAAACTCTCGAAACATATTATCTACAATACACGTATCAATAGGACGTTCAAAAATTATATTTTAATAAGTGTGTTGTCGCCACTTTAAAAACTCTTATTTATTTAATTAAAAATAGGAGCAAACTATAATAGCTATGATAAAACAGTTCAATATTTAATAAAAATTTGTGAATAGACATTATTATGACTAGTCATACCGGCAACGCAACGCTATTGGTCGATTAATAAATATTGATGAATAGTGTATAGAATTAAATAGATTATAAAAGCCTAGGAATGCATAGAATAAATATTATAAGTTGATAACAATCTGCCTACCTGAATGAAGAAAAGCGTGAGCCTATGTGTGTATGGAATTATTATTTCCGGTGTTTAGATTTTTTTATGTTTATTTAAATGTATCTGAATTAGGTAAGTATATTAGAGAAGAAGAAATAAAAAATATTCTATTTCCCTTTTTTAACAGCAAAATTTAATTAATGCTATGAGGATTAGTTAGTTGTCGGTATGAGCTCGTTGAATCATGAAATTTGGAAAGATACAGGGTGGACAAATAAATGTATTATTATTATTTATAAACCGCAACTGCATCCTATTTGCTGACGATACAACGTTAATAATTAAAAATAATAACATAAAGAAAATTGAGTCAGAAGGTAATATTGTTACCGAACAATCTATACATTGGCTAAAACAAAATACTAATTTAATCAAATTCCAAACATACAAAGCAAACACACCAGAATTGGATATACACTACAAAAATCGTACCATAAATAATATTGACAAAACTGTTTTTAGGTATAACTGTTGATAATAATCATTGTAACTGGAAGCCACATATAAAGAAGTTAATTGGGAAAATCGACCGATAAGTATTTGTTTTGAAGAGATTAAGAGAAACAGTAAATATGCAAACTGCTGTCTGCTGTCATTACATACCATGCATATGTGTCCTCCTTTACGGTATTATTGTATGCGGTAATTCGATGGAAGTTCACAAATTATTTATAACGCAAAAGAAATGTATTAAGGCAATAAAAGGGTCTGATTGTATGAATAGTTGTAGGCCAATATTTAACCAATTGGAAATCTTACCATTGTCATGCCTATATATTTATGAAACATACATATTTGTCAAACAACATCCCTATTTGTTTGAAACATTGGGAGAAAACAAGAATAGTCGATTGAGACACAAAAAGAGACTCAAACTACCTCAAATTAAATTGGAACTATTTAAGAGAAACGCATATTGCATGGCAATAAAATTATATAATCACCTTCCAGATGATCTCAAAAACTTATACCAATTGTAAGTAGTAGCACTAATTCGCAAAAAATATTCAAATACTGCACAACAAAATCTATTATCACATAAATGAATACTTAGAGGACAAAATAATAATTTAAACTCATAATTCTATCATTTCCACTGCCCATAATTTGACATTTTAATTATCGGTATTTTTTATAATTTTTCACGATTGAATATAATGTTTCATTTTAATTATAAATCAATAATGTACTTTATTATGTAAATCTTTGAAATAGAATGTACACACCTTAAATTTAAATTGCATGTATTATAAATATCGTTAACATTAAAAAAATATTATTAAAAAAAAATTAAGATCATACGAAACCCTTAGGTTGCAAGTCCTGCTCATGCTTATCAATTTTTTTTTCTACACAAGTAAGATGGCAACAAGCCCATACCTATATAAACACTGTAGGTAAGTACCTAAAACTCTAGCGATGACAATTGCACGTTGTTAATCCTATTGTACAACCCTATGGGGTTCAGGCGACACTATTCTCCAGTAAAAACTTAACCTCATTCTGGTAATGCTGGATTGGTATTGGTATAGGACTTTGTTTCCGCATTAAGACTCATTAGAGCCGGTACATTAAGCGTTCAGATAACGCCGCGCTGCTTAGTTGAGCAAGCCTAGCTCCTTCCAGAAGCCTCTTAGGGCGTTCACAGGCTGCTACGAGCGACCTCACGCCCGCGAGGATACTTGCGCATTGTGTGGCCACTACCACGCACTCTAGGATAACGTAGGAAGTCTGTTTCCTTGAGACTACCTCTGCATAGAAGGCTATATGTCGCAAGTAATGCTTAACCACTGTCTTCTGTAGGACAAAAGTGCTTTCTCTCTCTCTCTCGGATTCGATTCCAGTCGCGTTCCAATTATTTTGTAGAAAATTATCAGTAGCAGCACGAAGTCTGGAAACGCAAATGAGGATGTACATTTTTGTTCATCCCTTTATAGATACACAATCGTAAGTATATATAAAGAAGTCTAACAAAAAGGTGAGCATTATGTGAAAAATAAAATTGGTGGAACAACATTTACAGAAAATACATTCTTAGTAGCAATATTGTTAAATTATGTAAATGACTACAATAAAAACGAACAAAAAATAAATATATTAGGCTGCTAAAGTAGGTGGATCTACTACTAAATAAGGGACTTGTAAAGATAAGGTAGGTTGTGGAAGTCCAGGGAAGAGTATTGGATACTGTGGTGGTGGCTGCGGGCCCTGAGACAGTGATCTGGTTTCTGGTTCTGAGCAGTGAAGCAACCAGTATGTGATCATTCTCCCTCGGCCCTTGAGTTCCACCTCCCCTCGGCGTTCTACGACGAAAGTCCCCCACTGATCCAGCAAGCTTCTGGTATTCTCGCTTAGGTGAATGCGCAGAGCTAAAATTGGGACAAACAGAAAATGCAGTTAAAATTCATTATTTTATTATAGAAAATAGGTAACTTCAAGATAGATAAGGTTCGTCCGTATGTAATTTATTCAAACAACAAAAGCGGGTTGTCTCTACTGTCCCATTTGGATAGTGATATAACAGAAGTTTTTCTTCTTTGCAGCCACAAAAAAGTACCATTCAATTCCGTTGCTGCTCAAATTTAGCTCAAACCTATTCAAAACATTCGCTGGAAACAGCGCAGAAGGGACTGCTGTTTCTACTGTTACTTCCGCTGCCCAGGGTGCATCACGATGCGGTTTTCTGACGATGCACTCGTAATCAGAAATTACCTAGTTAAAAATACAAACGTTGCCTTTAAACAACTACCATGAAATTACTCACTTTGTATATTGTATCAACCTGTTATAGCATACAGAATTTTTTACTACACATAAATTCTGAAATAAATGAAATGAGTCGCAACTCGTACTTAACAACAAGTAAAAGAGTAATAAATCTAAGTCTTATCTCTTATCGTCACGGCAATCCTTTTCAAAGTTCAAGTTTCTTTTTAGACTAATTTACGACTTTGCTAGTCGAAGTACTCCAATGCTGTACAAATAAGTATATAGGATGTTAAAGAAAAGCATGGTCATATTTTAGGCTCGTATACTAGACCCGGTGAATAACACAAAGCGCTAACAGAAATCTTATCTAAAAACTGACAAATTCAAATTACGCTATAAAATTTACCAATAATGCTACTATTTTGCATGGGAGAGGGCTGACACGAATGAAACTATGGGTATTTAATATACCAAGAATGTTGATGGAATGTCCTGATTTTTCTGAAATTATTTGTAAAAAAAATATTTTATATTTTAATAAAAAAAAAATAAAAAAAAAACAATTGAAATTGACATGAAAATTAATAAAAAGTGTTTAGAAATTTGCACCACACCGGCAAAAGCATTCTCCGAAGGATTGTTTCAAAATAAGTAACAATGGTGTTACGGAAGTTTTACATTCGATTCCAGCAGCAAATTATACGGTTATAATAGTGTGGTAGAAGTCAGATCTTTGGGTAATTGAAATGAGACTGTTCAGGGTTGTATAATTTGTCTGTCGCTAAAATTGAAATAAGTTAGATACTAACTAAAAAAAATAAAAACAGAATAAAGAATAAAGGAATAAAGAAACTCACATACATACATAAACCCTGAAACATTATACTCCTTTTTTGGGCAGTCGTGTAATAACTTTTCGCAAGCTGGGAAGTAGGGTCGCCAAATCTCTATTAAAGTGATAGGCAAAGCATTTGTGCTGCCACTGATGTTGGGCATGTGCGAAACAGCCTCGATCCATTTTTGATATGCTAGTACGTCATATATACACACATAAACAAACATTGGTTTTTAAATATATAATATACAAAAATCATTGTTTGTTTGTTCGTATGCGCTGCCATACTGTTCATCTGATCATCGTTGAAATGTTGCATGCCAGGGATATAGAAAAGGACATGGGGTGCGTTCCATACAAACGGCAAAGTTACTTTTACGCGAGCGACTGCCATGCCATGCCATTATATGCGGGCCTCACAGAAAACCGGCAGTGAAGCAATGTTGCATTGCTTTTTGCCGCGTGAGTGAGGTTACCGGAGGCCCTAACTCTTCCCTCTGCCCCTTTCCCCTCTCTCCCCTCTTCCCGCTCTTCCCATACTCCCACCTTAAAGGCCGGCAACGCACTTGTGACTCTTGAGTTACAGGCGCCCATGGGCAGCGGTAGTCATTTACCATCAGGTGACCCGTCTGCTCGTTTGCCCCCTATACCATACAAAAAAAAAAGTTTGAAATTATGGTTAACTATGGTATTTCTTGTAAACTACACTCTCACACTAACTAAAAAACACTAAACTCAGACAACACGGTAACGAATTATCATTGCAGGTACACACGCATATAATAAAAGTATGCAAGGAAATTATTAAGAAAAAATTTTTTAAACATTTTTGTGGGCCGTCAAAAATAAATAAAAAGGTTATTGCTTTATGGTCATTACCACATGTTCATAATCAACTTACAAAATTAAATACTTCTTAGCATTTGTTTATATCCTTTTTTAAACGCAAGAAAGGTTTACCTTAATTAAATATGTAAGTGCGAATTTGAATTAAATAATACATTTTGTATTACCTATATGATAGATAATGTTTTTTTTATATTTTTTTAAAAGTACATACGTTGCCCGGTAGACTCCATTCGGCTTGCCGTGTTGACAGTGTCTCCGAACAGACAGTAGTGGGGCATCTTGACACCAACTACTCCTGCGCAGACTGGGCCAGAATGGACGCCGATACGAACCTAAATAAAGGCAATTGAACAGAAAAAAATGCCTTAATTACAAAAATCTGACTGAGACCTTCTGAGACAATAAACGAATTGCTTTATCTCATTTTGCTAGGGAGATTTTATACATTACTTCATGCTAATTCTTAAGCCGATTTAAATAATATAGGAGGCAACATCTTCTTACCAATCTGATAACTTATAGCCAGCGGAGTTATTCAGATACTTTACGCAACCATAGTGTAGAAAAAGCGACTTAAATCACCGTTTTTTTTTTCAAATACAGAGTGAACTATTAGCACGGTCAAGCTATTGAACAAAGCAGCAATTTTATCGTACGTAGATATGCAGTTACCAATAAAAAGGGAATACAATAGCAAAAATATAAGTGATATATAAAAGTAAGAATATGGCAACTATCAATCACCTCCAGTCTGTGAGTCGGGCGATGACGCACCACAAATCCTCGGACCGCCTCCACGATTGCAAGGGCCATGAGACAGATCTCACGGGCGTGTAAGTCGCCATTCCGCGCTGGCAGCCCTGACACTACCATGTAAGCATCACCTATTGTTTCCACCTACATTGAAAATTACACAAGATGTAGAGAGTGTCACATTTAGTTACACCACACCAGTAAGCGGTTACCTATAAACTAGAAGTTCGTTACTAATAGTAAAATAGTAAAAGTGCTGTTTTTTTTCTGTTTGTGAGTTGGGTTGCCATAGCTCATAAATAAAG
The DNA here is from genome assembly GCA_949752705.1 of Callimorpha dominula. Taxonomy (NCBI): domain Eukaryota; kingdom Metazoa; phylum Arthropoda; class Insecta; order Lepidoptera; family Erebidae; genus Callimorpha; species Callimorpha dominula. Next base: position 5,384,142 of record OX457006.1, on the reverse strand, counting down.
ACGAATAGGGTTGACAACGTTGTTGAATTCACTCGCTATTATCGATAAGACCGTCCATTGTACTCTAATTTGTGAGATAAGATTTATTTGGGGTTGTGGGTTCGATTCCCACCCCATTTGTTCTGTGTCTGGGTGTAATTTATCTATAATATGTATGTGTTTAGAAATATATAAGTATGTTTATCAGCAGTCTGGTTACCATAGTACAGGCTTTGCCTAGTTTCGGATCAGACGGCCGTGTGTGAGATGTGTGACGTTTTTATTATTATTATATTATTTGAACTGTTTGTTATTAGTGGTGTACAATAAATCTATCTACTTCTACCAATAAAAGCAAATTACTTTTTGTCTAATTCTAGGCTCCTATTTCATCTCGGATTCCATTTGACTCCTATGATTATACTTTACTACTTTTGTAATATAATACAAATCCAACCTTATAAACATCATAGAATCCAATGATTCTATCGAACGTCGAATACAGATCGTTGAGTAGATCCACCACTTGTATCGGTGTAGAGGCGGCGCATAGCTCCGTGAAGCCGACTATATCACTGAAGTACACAGTAACGCATTCACAGCTTTCAGGCTGGACCACCTCGCCTGCCATCAACTGCTGCGCTACCGGCCTATAGGAAAAGCAGCGATCAGAACGGTATGAAGGGCATATCACATCGAGGCTGAAAAGATCAAGACCAGTGTCGAAGGGCAACTGTTCTAGTCTTTTAAACGAAAATATGTTGCTCAAATGTTGCTGCTGTGCTGTGTAGTATTTTTTTTCTCTCTTAATAATAATGTACAAAAAGACGTCATGTTTTAGGAGCGTTATGTATGTATAGCAGATACATACTCGTCGTTGAGTCAGTCAGCAAAATCTTACTTTTTTTTTCTTCGTATAGGCCGTAGCACCTTTCCTAAGATCTTGTTATCATTAGGGTTCCGTACCCAAAGGGTAAAAACGGGACCTATTACTCCAAGTCCATCTGTCTGTCTGTCACCAGGCTGTATCTCATGAACCGTGATAGCTAGACAGTTGAAATTTTCACAGATGATGTATTTCTGCTATAACAACAAATACTAAAAACAGAATAAAAGAAATATTTAAGTGGGGCTCCCATACAACAAACGTGACTTAAAACTAAAAAAAAGGTTATAATATAGTGTCTAATGTTGTATAGATAATGGTACGGAACCCTCGCACGAACCTCGAACGACTCGCACTTGGCCGATTTGTTTATATCAATTTCAATAATTTTGTATTATTTTTTCTTTTTACTTTTAACAAATATTATTACTTAGAATTTCATTCAAAACAGGCTTCTCTTTTACGCAATAGTAGTTTTATCAGTAAAATAAGATAAGGTTTCTATACTTATTAAAAATCACATCGTTATTATTTGTGTCTAGCGTACGACCCGAAAGCATGTCCACGCCTTCCTAGAACACCTCATATATACCTAATTTCGGACTATCGAATTGTTAATTTAGTGTTACAACTTTACCTTGGAAGCACTTGGTACAGAAGTTCTTCAGATCTTCTCTTCTCCATCGAAAGTTGTTCAGTTTTCTCCTCGACTAGAGATTCGAGATTATTCGCATATTGTTCCATACGACGCAACAAGTCATCCATTAGGTTGTCACAGTATCCCCTAGAGCAGTCAAATCAATTTTAAAACAATACTATAAAGGAGAGTTGAAGTTAAAGATGGGTTAAATCGTCTGTTTGGTGAAGTATGTCTACACACAAGAGATTAGTAAAAATGGACGGTCACGCAAGATACGTCGCCGTCGCATCTGCCAGGTAGTGTCACAATGTTGTACATCTAACTCAAATATTTTCGAGGCAAAATATAACACTTCTCTTCTCAATAAAAAAAATACTTTTGGCTTTCCAATATATTTACAAAGTCACATGGTTAGAATTTTTTTTAGAAATTATTAGAAAAATATGGAAAAGTTATTTATGTATGGTTAGTCCGTGACGAATTTTATTGCAAATTTTTCTCTCTTCGCAGATCGACTGGAAGACATTTCTTAAAGTAATGTAGTACTTAATTCACTCTTCCATATCATTTATTAAAACTTTAAGCACAAACATGTACAATGGCGGATTTAATCCCATAGGCATTCTCTACCAGTCTAACTACCGTCTATTACTGTCACCATTTGTAATATTTTGTCAAGTCTCAATAAATAAATAGAAATTGGTCTTAATATTAATACACATAACCCAAGACATGAAACCGTAAACCATTACAAAACAAAACACAGTACAATGATAAAACATGGTTACATAAAGTATAACGTTCATCCCTTATCAACCCAACATTGCGGAAACGTCTGGGACAGACATTAACTATAACTTTTATGTGTGTATTCGGGAAACACATTCTCAGTATGTTACCATACAACGACGATAATGTTATGTCTAAACTTTGGCACTAATATAACAGTCTAGAAAACCTTTAAATTTTTTTTGCATACAAAAAAGGTAAGTACATACTGGTACATAAGTCCATCTACATTTCTACCTTTTCCTGTTTTTGCTAACAAGAAAAGTAAACCTTTACTCAATACTTATTAAGTTAACATTCTTTGAGCAGTTAGATAGTGTATAGTCAATCAATCAATCCCCTGGCTTATTCCCTATTCGGGGTCAGCCCTCCTGCTACATTTACGCCACTCTTGGCGATTTTGCGTCATTTCTGATGTTAAGCCCATCGTCACCATATCACTGTGGATTGTTCTTGTCCATGTAGTCGGTGGGTGTGATATATAGTGATAGATAGTGTATAGTCTAAAAAGTAACAAAGAAAAATCATTCAATCTCAACTAAAACGAGGGGCTTTAAAGTTAATAAAAAGTCTAATACTGAAATAGGTACGTATACAAGCACTGAATGTAATAAGTAAATCTTAATAATCATCATCTCATATTAAATAAACACATAATTGAATATAAGAGTACATACAGGAATGTTTATTTATTAAAAACATATCGTTTTACTCACTTGTAATAAATATTATCCTAATAAATATGAATACCTACCACTCACGTAACTTTTTATTCTAATATATAGTCATTACCTATTGCCGATGAGATGTCTTTAAAAAATGATAAAAATTCCCTAGGTAGTAGCTTAGTTCTATATCTTTCTACAGCCTCAAAAAAGCTCATATCTCAGATGGCCATAAATACCCTCAATGATCCCAGCTTTGGTCTCACTAGCGCCTTTCCAATCCTATCCCCATACAACCGTTACAGTCACACTCATCAGCAAAAATTCATTACCACGTTAGACGTATTGTTTAACTGCCATCTACTATCACCCCCAGTCCGTCACATCGGCTCTGGTGAGGTGAAAATACCTGTGACCTGTTTTCTGCTTATAATCTTTTATCACATACTTGCTATATAGTTATTAGTTATGCAATTGACTGTAATGTGTATTTTTATTATCATTCCCACTTTCCTAATAAAATTTTCTTTCGCTTAATATTTATTTATTTAATACTTTATGCACATAGAGTACAAAGGCGGACTTAATGCCATAGGCATTCTCTACCAGTCAACCTTCGGGTGATGCAGAGAAAACAGGAAGTAGGTGCTATAAAAAAAATATGATAGTTTATTAGGTAAATATGCAAACTAAATATCAGACAAAAATACTTAAAGTATATAATATAAAATACATATCATAAACATACATACAAATATGTACACAAACATAATATATACATACATACAAATAAAAACATAGTAACGATGTAGATGATAAACTATGGGCAAGTTGCTTCTGCTAGTTGTTCGAAAAAGAACTCCTTTACTTTCACTTTGAATGAGTAACGATTGGTGGCCATCCTAATTTCGAGGGGAAGCGCATTCCAAAGAAGAACAGATTGAACGAAGAAAGAAGAGCCCACAAAGTCTGTGGTGTGAGAGGGACAAAGAAGAAGAAGATTATTTAGGGAACGAAGGTTTCTATCATGATTACTACTTAAATATTGGAAATATGAAGTTAAATACATTGGGGAAGATGGGGAATTAAGGATGGTAAACAGGGCAGTGAGGGCTAGCAACATACGGCGCTGACGAATAGACAACCACTTAAGCTGAGAACGGAAAGAGGACACATGGTCATATTTACGAAGATTAAATATAAATCAAATGCAGTTATTAAGAAGATGTTCTAATTTATCGAGGAGATCTGCATTCAGGTCGTAATAGCACACATCACCATAGTCGATTATTGGGAATATGAGAGCTTGCATGAGCATTGTCTTGGTTTTCGCGGGGAGATTTTTTTTTAAGCGATGTAATGCACGGAGGGTACCAGTAACCCTCTGGCACAGGTTTGTAACCTGATCGCGCCAGTTCAATGTGGAGTCAAGATGTAGACCCAGATCTTTCACCGATTGACAAATAGGTATAGTAGGAGAGCTAGGAGCTTCTCAGTGTCTACTCTACTCATCAATCGGTGGCTACCGATTATAATGGCTTGACATTTTGAAGGATTTACTGACAAGCCAAACCTTCGAGACCATACTTCTATAGATACGAGGTCTCTGTTGACCATGTCGATGGCCGATGATATGTTCTCAACCCTAGCTTGAGAGTACATCTGCAGATCGTCGGCATACAGATGATACGCACATTGAAGTTCCTGGCATAGGAGATTAATAAACAGAGAAAATAGCAAAGGAGAAAGAATACCGCCTTGAGGGACACCAGAGTCAAGATCATTCCAACTTGATGAAAACTCGTCGACACGAACAGACTGCTGGCGGCCCTGAAGATAAGATGAGAAACATTCCAGTGCATCAGGCGAGATCATAAGATAGGAAAGGATAGATAAGAGAATATCGTGATTGACGGTATTGAAAGCGTTTGAGAAGTCGACCAGTACTAAGACTGTCAGTTTTGCGTCTTCCATTGCTGCTCTAATATCGCCAGTCACTTTAAGGAGAGCGGAGGTAGTACCGTAACCAGGCCTGAAACCGGATTGTAGAGGGCTTAATTCATAATTCATAATACTTTATTTGTGGAATATAGGTTATTTTTGTAAACAAAATTGGATAACTGTTTAAGCACGCAGGATTCTAGCACTTTAGAGAGGAAGGGAAGAATTGATATGGGTCTAAATTGGTTGGGAAGTGTGGGATTTGCAATTTTGGGTAGAGGAATGACATAGGCTTTGCGCCAAAGTGATGGGAAGATTCCGGAATCTAAGGAATAATTGATAATATGAGTAATAACAGGCAAAAGTGGATCAAGGCTTGTTGTGACCATGCGCCTGCTGATTTGATCACAACCAACGGCATCAGATTTAATCGATAGAATTAATTTTTTGATCTCATCCGATGCAACTAGAGAAAAGTGAAAAGGATTAATATTAGGGCAGTCTAAGCCTGCCAAGTAATCAACAGTGCGATATTTGGTTTGGTGATCCAGGTAAGCAGAGGTTGAAAAATTACGGTTTATGTCGTCCAAACCAACTATCTTCTGCAGATTCGTTGGTCGCCGTTTACCAATACCCAGAGTTCCAAGAAACTTCCAGGTGTTGGCCTTGGTTCATCCAGGTTGCAGGTGGTCTCTTAAGTCTGATTTTTCTAATAAGTGCATGGCAATCATAATCATTTCAAAAAGTTTATTCTCATCGATCTTCATACTACTTATTAAACATTTTCTGCAGTATTTGTTGTCATGTTTTCTGTCAAAATAAGTGTAATTTCTTTCTAGAATAACGATTTACTTACTTGATGTAGTTGACATTGATAGTATCGAAGCTTGGTCTATCATCAGGCAACTCAGCCCAGCATCGAGAGGCCAGCTCCAGTAGTTCTACAGCAGCGCCACCGCCTCCTCCCCCCGTAGTGTTCACTTCATTCACTCCTACTGCAGAACGAAATGGGGGAGACTCCCGAGCACACACGCGACTCACTATTTCTGTTGATAATCATATAATAGTGAAATGATTACTATCATACTATAATAGAAGTTCACGATTAAAACCAACTAAAAAGTAATCAAAAAATGGACTAAGCTCAAAGTTACCAAAATAAAAAATTAACATTTATATTTAAAATTACTGGTATAAAATTTATTAACAAAATTTATGAATAAATGAACCTTTTGAAATTCGAATGCCTTTCATAAGTTATTCACGCTTTTACAGCTTGGGTAGAGTTACTTCTTAAGTAGCCGTTCTTCAAGGTTTTTTCATCTGCATTTATGGTCACTGGGCACATATGGTCCTATGGGTCGTAGTGTAATGTTGCATAGTCTATAAATTTCGTGAAGGAATACTCTATCCAATATAAATAATTACTCAAATTGATAGATAGTTCCAGAGATTAGCGCGTTTAAACATCAAACAATAAAACAAAAAACTGTCCAGTCCACATTTATAATATTTATACGGTATCTGTTTGATTGACCGATATTTTAATAGAATTGCGTCGATCGTGACCATGGGTGGGTGAAACACATGTTTTAGTACTGATTTATACGTCTAATATTCATACAAAAGTTAAAAACTTAAGAATAAATTCATATAGAGAGATATTCAATTTTAATTACTTGTTTGAAGTCTACTAAACACAGTGCATTCTATACGCAATACCATGAAATGAAATACTGTCTCATGCTAATTTTTATAGATATAAACTTCATCAGCATAATAGACTATATTATTCGAAAAAAAAAGAAATTTAAAACGGACGATCAGCGAAAATCAGCGATTAGGACATCAAATCAATTAAAACAAATTGTCCAGCTGTAACCACATATCCATTACCTACATTATTACAAAGATTTAAATCATTGTTAGATGAGAATAAACTTTTTGAAATGATTATAAAAACTGAAACTAATTAAACTACAAACTAACTTTTTAAACAGACTAATGGATTCGACAAAATTGTAAACATTGTTAATCCTAGACTACACAGTACAACTAAACGTGATATATTTTTACAGATTCCGTTACAACTACAACTATTCTAATGTCAAATCGGTTGAGACTGAGCAGTCTGCACGTTAAACGTGGTGAGACCTCCGTCAGCACCAGTTTAGACTGCCTACAGCCGGGTGTGTCGGCCCAACGGCCGTTGTGCGTTTTATGGGTCCGTTGCCTTACCCATGAGCGAAGTTAATTAAAGGGAAGTGGCAGCAGTACAGTTGGACCTGCCCCTGACGTTACAGATCCCTTCCTTGCCATCTCATCGGCGGCGTCGTTAACGGGTGAATCGCTATGCCCCTTGATCCATTGAAGAATTAGCCCATTGGCAGAGGCTAGACGTTCCAGGGTCTGGTGGCATTCGTAAATGAGACCGGAGTTCATGGTGTTGCCCTCCAGGGCCTTTAGGACGGCCATACTGTCTGACAGTATGCGGATGTTGTACTCCTTTATACCCCTTGACATGACCGCGGTAGCAGCGTAGGTTATTGCAACGCACTCACATTGAAATATGGAGCTGTGTTGGCCCAGCGCCAGTGATATTGTTATATTCAAGTCTTGTGAAAAGACTCCGGCTCCAGTCCCTGTCCCCATCTTGGAACCGTCCGTGTATATCCGGACTTCGTTTATGCCAGATTGATCTCTGTCGTTTTGAGAGAGTTGTATTTGGTACCTCCTTCCGAAGATGTGTTGTTTAGGGATCCTATCGCATGGAGCAGCTATTAGTGGTTGATATTCCACTAATTGATTCCATAGTTTGGAATGGGGACCCTCTCGGTTGTACCATAGACCCAGGTGTTTGAGTCTGATGGCTGCCACAGCTGCTTTCTGTTGTATATATAGATCTAGTGGTGCTAGATCTCGAGCCACTTCAAGGGCAGCTGTGGCTGTTGTGCGCATGCAACCAGTGACGGCAGCACATGCGAGTCTCTGGAATTGCTGCAGTTTATTTCTGACTGTACTTAGCTCTGTTCTCTGCCACCAGGCAATAGCACCGTACGTGATGATTGGCCGTATGACCGTTTTGTATAGCCATAGTGTGATTTTCGGTGATAAGCCCCAGCTTTTGCTGAAAATAATGCTGGCTTTGTTCAGTTTTGCGTCCAGGTGCCTGTTCCATAGGAGTCTACTGTCCAGTATTACTCCTAGATACTTGACCTCCTTGTTAAGGGCTAGACGGGTGTCAAATAGTTTAGGTAGTCTTAGTTCTCCTAAACTACGTTTATTTGTGAACATAATCAACTCTGTCTTTGTCGGGTTCACTGTTAAGTCGTGTTTCTCACACCACTGCTCAACGACCTTCAAAGCGGACCTCATTCAGAGCTTGGCTAATAGTGGTGAAGTTAGTTTTGTCAAAGGCACCTTCGATATCGATGAAGGTTCCTAGGATTGACATCTTGCATTTTAGATTGCCCTCTATGTATGAGACAACTTGATGAAGGGCAGATTCTGTTGATTTGCCCATCGAGGAAGCATGTTGGTTGGGGCTCAAAGGGTAGTTGACTAGTGCAGTGCTCCTGATTTCCCTGTCTATTAGTCTCTCCAGCACTTTAAGTAGGAATGATGTGAGACTGATGGGTCTGAATGATTTCGGTTGTGTGTAGTCTCCTTTGCCGGGTTTAGGAATGAAGACTACTTTGACCTCTCTCCACTTCAGGGGGACGTAGCGGTATGCCAGGCAACTGCCGTAGATGATCTATTAGTGCCCCATCACACCATTTTAGCAGGCCTGGGAAAATACCATTTAGTCCTGCCGCTTTGTATGGGAGGAAGCTGTTAATCGCGAACTGTACTTTTTCATGATTCACGATTTTGCGGGCAGTGGTCCAATCTGAATCGCCTGGTGTGTTTCGCTTTCTTCCCATGTGTCCTTCTCATTTGATATACGACATCCTGGGAAGTGAGTTGTCATTAACAGTTCTGATGTCTCTGAATCTGTTTTTGTATAAGTCCCATTAGGTTTTTTCAAGAAGCCGAGACTGTGCCTTCGTTCACCGCACATGATAGTCTTGTCTCTGTTTGCCTGATTGCTGTTGTCTATGTTAGTACAGAAGCTTCTGCAGTATTCAGTTTTACTGATTCTGATCCGCTTCTTGTAGTTAAGTCGGGCCTGTTTATATGCTTCCCAATGTTGATCTAATTGTGATTTTTTGGCTTTATTGAACAACTTTCTGACCTTAAGCCGTTGTTTTTCCAGTTCCGGTCCCCACCAGTGTTGTTTACTGCATAGTCCAGTTCTGGGTAACGAAAGTGGGCATGTTTGTTTAAAGCAGGTGATTAAGGTGGTAGTAAGGTTGTCTACATGGTTATCAATATCCGCTGTGGTCCCATAAGCATTTGGCAGATCGGTGTTTTTCAACGTTTCCGCGGTGACTAGCCCATACTTACAGACGTCCATCTTACGAGGATTTCGTCTGGGTTCAGGCGGTGTGAGAGTCATCTTCAGGTCAAATTTGATCTAACGATGGTGAGGGGGTTTTATATTTCTTTTATACACCATTTTTAATGTGATCCCTGTGTATTCCTTGCAAAGCTTAAGTGTAATCATATGTATTTAAAACTTTACACGGTAAAAAATCGTGGTTTTATAAAAATTTGAAACTGTACGGTGGGAATATAACTCCTGCGGTTATTTGGGGTCTTACGAAGTTGTATGATACTCTCCACATTGCAATATAAAGTTCGTGGGAGTGGGTAGAGATAGGTGTAAAGTCAATATTTTTTTTATTTTTGTTATTAATTTTTGTCTCAACTGAAAAATACATGGATGTATAAATACATGGTTGTAAGAATTTTTATTGTAAATAAAAATTCTTACAACCATGTATACTAGCAGTTCCCGCGGCTTCACTCACGTGTAGATATTTATATATCTTTCGCGGAGCCCTATTTCTTTTTTTAAAATAAAACACCAGCACCAGCTATCTGCCAGTGAAAGTTTCGTGGAAATCGGTCTACCCGTGCGGGAGATTAGCCGAAACAAACCGACAGACCGACAATTTTTTTTATTGATTTATAGGCATAGGTATCGTGCAATTACTGCATAAGCTTTGAAAAATTAAAACTATTATTTTGACATTACAAATAGACACTTCAATTTTATTGATTTGTATTGATGCGTGTTATGTTATTCCGTTCACAAAATATGTATGTGGCAAGGGACTAAAATCTGATGGTAGGTTTGTGCCGTGTGACCTAGCCCTTACAACGGTTCTATTGTGACGATGTTTCCTAAGCTTCAAAAATAAGAAGCTAACTTTAATATAATTTCGTTTAATTTAAACTATTCTGCTTTAAATAACGAGTTTGCTCCAAAACGTTATTGTGAACTTTAAGAATAGTTGAAAAGAAAGAAAACTTGAAAAAATATCGTTAAAAACACACTTGTTATTTTCTAAGTAAACCTGTTATTTCATAAAAGTCCCTCGACATAAACAAGATCATTTTAAATTGAATATTGATATTTTTAAATAAAAACCTTGACTGCTTGTGGCAATAAAAAGCTTATTACAATATCTGTAACATAAGAATCATACAAAAACGTGCAAATTTTGTCAGTTCGTATGTGTAGCGAAAATAGTCCTGAACTTGCAGCTGTTTCAACAAATGTATATTTTTCTATAATCCTAAACCATGTATGTATATGTAGAACTAGCAGCGCCCTGCGGTTTCACCCGCGTTAGTCTCGATCCCGTTTTTTTCACATTCTATATCTTCACTACATGTTATAAAACAAACTACTGAACGGATTTTCATGCGGTTTGAGGAAAGTTTAGGTGTATAATTTGTACCCGTGCGAAGCAGGGGTGGGTTGCTAGTATATTAAGAGTCTTTTAAATAACAAATATCTAGTGTCTTGAAAATTCCCATTACGGACACAACCGTCAACAACGTCTGCCCTCACGCGTCTGCCCGTGTTCGGGTGGCTCACGCCACGCGGTGCCACGGCGTGAGCAATGTTTCCCCCCCCCCGCCCTCACCCGCAGTTTTATATTATAGTCGTAACTTTTAAAATATTTGACCAAATTACGTACTTTAAAAGACAAAGTTTATCTACTTTGAATATCAGAAGCGATATTAGTATTTATTTTCATAAAAATCAATTTGTTACTGCTAAATGTGAATTGGAACTAAAAAATCAAATTTTATTGTATTTATGGTTCACTATTTTGGTAATAATGGCTTACATATAAAAGATAGATATATACTGTCGCAGACTTTTTTGTAGAACTATTTAGGAGAAACAATCACTACAACAATAATTTCAACAGAACAACAATATATTCGTATAACAACAGAAGAAACAATATATTCGTGTAATTCTTGCAGTTTCTCCACCGCTCGCCAGAATAGCTCGCAGATGACAGATTTTTTCCCGACTTACTTAACACTTATCGTAATATTTTAGTCAATATACACAATATCGTCATAAATTATAGCCTATGTGTTATTCTCATTTATAAGCTATATTATTGTAAAGTGTCATTAAAATCCATTCTGTAGTTTTTGCGTGAAAGAGTAACAAACATCCATACATCCATACATCCATACATGCGCACAAACTTTCACGTTTATAATATTAGTAGGATTCATCCGTGTTTCCTTACCAAAATGTAAGGTAACATTACTGTAACTTCAACCGTAACTTTTTAACGTGCCTCACAGAATACCGGCAGTGAAGCAATGTTTGCATTGCATTTCGCCGCGTGAGTGAGGTTACCGGATGCCCTAACCCTTCCCTCTCCCCTATTCCCGTCCTTCCCCTGTCCCAGTCCCCCCTCTTCCCCTACTCCCACCTTAAAGGGTGGTAACGCACTTGTGACTTTTGAGTTACAGGTGCCCATGGGCGGCGGTAGTCATTTACGATCAGGTGACCCGTCTGCTCGTTTGCCCCTATACCATAAAAAAAACCGTACTAAAAAAGCGTATAAAACCGTTTTAAACATTTTTTAATGAGTACACTAATAGGTTTTTTAAATACTCCTCAAATAAAGGTAGTACCTACATACATATATGCAACACCGTACGAAAACGAGATCATTTGTATACACTCGCTTCTACCTTCTCATTATAGAGTATATCCCTATCTGTAGTAGTCAGGAACATTTTAATGAAACAAGGGTATACTTTAGCCAAGCAATTTCAGTCAGAGATAAGTTATCTTATAATAACATGGCAAAGCTTGGTACCTACTTATGAAAACTGAGCATAAATTAAATCAAAACTGTCAAAATTTTACTTCCGTTAAGCCTATCGAGTTCTACGCTTATTATTTCTTACTGATTTCCCAAATTATATGGCTTTTTCGGCTAAACTTAATTAAAAGTTCACCGTAATTCCTTTTATCAACGAAAACAGAATAGAACTCACACCTAAAGGAAAATTAAATCTTATTCGAAAATTATAATTACAATAAACAGTAGAACCTCTGTAAGTCGAATTTCGTTTTTTGCACCCTTGCCTTCAAGCCCCAAAACCTCAATTGCTCGAAATGTAAGCCCTCTATAAGTCAAAATAATGTAAGTGTGTATCAGAAAGTCCAGACAAGCCATTTCAAAACATATTTCCCTACATAACCAACCCAAAATGAAACATCTGACATGTTTATTTGGGTACTTATTCCTGTTATTGATTACATTTAAATTTGCGCTCCAGGGGTTTTCATGAAAGAGCTAAGCTCTTCTTGCTTCTTTTATAAAAACCCATGCAATGCAATAAAATAAATAAATTACGGGTTAAATACTTTACGGAAAGTTATAGAGCAAACCAGCAACTTAGAAGAAGACATTTTTTCTGCTGTTTATACCTTAAATAATGCTATAGATAGAAAACATCCTAATTATTTATATTACAGTATATGTTACATAACTTTCTACTTGAGGATATTTATTTTAATTAGCTCTATAATTACATTTTTTGTGAATAAGTATTCAAACCTACAAGTCGAATATTTCCTTACAAAATCCACCTAATTTGAAACCCTTCATAAGTCAAAAACTCTAACTCGATTTTTTTGGCGTCTTCCTTGAATTTTGACTTACAGGATTCAACTCATTTACCAATTAAATTAGATTTTTTTAAATATTCATACTTCAGACTTCTGCTTAATTTGAGACACCAGAATAAAAAAGTACCCCCAAGCTACAGAAGACGACGGTTAATTAAGGCAGATAATGCCATTAATTAACCGTGTAATGGAGATGGGATGGATGGTGAGTGGGACAGGATAGGTTAGATTACGTGCGACTGACAACACTGGGTATATAAAGGCACTGCTAAGTAGCTAGCACTCGTAAGTAACAGCTGACCATTGTTAAAAGTTTATAAGTGTGTATTGAAAACTAACCTTTATTAGACATGGTGTTTGTATAATGGTGGAAAGGTCCATCTCTCAGCACGATCTCTTCAAGTATGATGCCAAAACTATACACGTCGCCTTTCAGAGATGCTGATGCGCCAGGGTAGATACTGCCAGCCACTAACTCTGGTGCTGTCCATAGCAGTTCTACACAAAAATAGAATTAGAATGATTTCTTTTTAAAATGGGTCAAGTAAGATAACAAAGCAGAAGTGTGAGTATGTCACCTGGTTTTTATAAATACACAATCAACGGACACAAAGTTTATCCAGACTTGGAACAATTATTTGTAAGTCACACGTATTTGTTATCTTAATACACGCTTGTAAAATCGAACTACTACACTATGCACTTTCAGGTCATTTCGCCATTTGGGCTCTTAAATTAAATTTATTCTACATCTGTACGCTATTTTTTATAGGTAAATATAAATTGGAATCAAGGAAATAAGATAGGAGAGCAAACAAGGCGTTGTGCAAAGTTTATACGCTACTTGGGGCAACTACTCTGAGTTATGTCAACCCGACGGAACGTGCTTGGAACATTATTGCATTCTTAATGATTTTATTATTTAGATATCTCTAGGGTGTATGTTAACATTCGCAATAATACGTTCTACACGCTGTGATAATGGACATTTTAACATCGAATGTATAATAATAACAACGAATTAAGAAATCAATTTCTTCAGTTTCGTTCTTCTAGCTAGGAGAACAGCGGCGCAAACCTTTGTATGATAAAGTGTAAAGTATGCAGATAATATTCTATTCTGATATTGTAAATGTTTTGGAAACACACGTTTATAATTATTATTCCATTACAAATTAATTAGCTCACCAACTGCGTCCAGTGCTGAGGGTTCGATGGCTGCATGCTATAATTATATTAGTGTAATTTACCGATAATTGTTTTAAATTTGGGTGTATTTTATTTTATATCTATTCATTCGATATTTGTATGTCATTCTTATTTATTAAGTCTTGCGTTCAATAACCTATTTATGATTTATAAAGGCACAAAATAGGGCACATTTAGTGATTTATTAAATACTTTTATATATTACTGTAGTAATAAGTGTCGTCCTTTATCAAGTCGGTAGGCGTGCATAGCGTGTTGAGTCCGTAGTCGGAGATTTTGAGTACGAAGCGTCCATCGATGAGGCAGTTCGAGGAACGAAGTTTGCCGTGTGCGCCCAGGCCTCCATGGAGATAGCACATCCCCTAAACAACAACTTAATTTGAGTGAATTCTGAAATAGCAAAATTAGTTTCGTGAATATCACCGTAAACCAATTTGTAGTCGTCTCTCATAGCCAGGGAATAAATAGACTTGCTATTTGCTACATACAGTGTATGTATGCCTTAAATTAGTAAAACGTTGTGGTACTCGTACACTGTTGATAAATTTGAGGGGAAAAGATAGTGTTGATATGCAAATATATTAGGGGAGGCTGTTTTAAACAACTTAACCTTAAAAACTCTCTGCCACTCACTTTTAGTGGCCAATGTTTAAAATACGAAAATAACAAACACTTAGACTCTGCTCCCAATATAAAACTAGTATCCAAATGCTATGTTGTGTATTAAACCGCTTATATTTATTAGGAAGACAAGAGGGCAAATAAGGGACCGAACGAGACCTATACAACTTTACTAACAATTAAACTTCATATGTGTAGGTAAGCGGGTTTAAATCAGTAATGTACAAGACAGAGTTTGATATGGCAATCTATAACTTGCCAAGTCGTAGTATTACTGTACTAAATGTAAAATAGAGTAAAGATATATCTTGCTTATTTTAACATTTTATTAAATATTCTTAGCGTACCTTAGCACTTAGCATTGCCATACAAACCTTGCTCGAAGCTATTACTATTAAATATTCATAAGACTGCATTGAAGAAGTGGACCGTAACTGTAATTTATATACACAGTATGGTGATAAGTTCTATTCCAATTTTAAGCGTTTATATGTTCTCGTGACATTACAAACTTATGTAATACTAGCCAGGTCAGTCTAGGATGGGTGACCATTCTTAACACATTGAGACCTCTCCGTACCTCGAAGAGCACGTTAAACCGTCGTCGGTCCCGGGTGCCATACAAACATCTGTGGCATTCGTTAGGGGTAGTTGGAGCCCTAAAATGTCCGACAACCTGGTCTAACTACAGAACTTCGATATCGCCTAGTACCACAGATAGTTAATAGATAGAGAATAACAGATAACAGATAGATAATAGTTACTGCTAGTACTTGGGTTGTGGAGTTCTGATGGCAGTCGCTTCACATAAAATATCAAAGTTTGGCCGTATTATAGTTAGACTGAAAGCCGACCCAAACTTAGCTGGGAAAAGGCGCGGAGGATGATGATATGTTTTAAAAATGTTAGTTTTGAATGTTTGGGACAGGTCTTTATTCTCTTTAGCCCTAATTTTCTATGGATGTACGCAGGCTCCGTAGAGAATTCTACCACTGCCCGCTACAAATATTTACCGCTGTACAAAAAATCTACTCATCCTAATAAAACTGTGGGGTTCGGTTCGTAGTAGTGGGATTGAACTGTGATACAACATGGTGACAACGTTAACTTATATTGCAAATACTTGCAAGTTTTTTCGAAATTGTTTTTTTTTTTTGGAGTTTACTCCTTAAGAATCGATTTGCATATAAGGCGCCCGGTATGAAAAAAATATGAAGAGTAAAATTTAGTGATCGGAGGGCAGCGTAACGCTTTATTGTGCTTTTTATGCTTTATTGGAGTTTACCTACTCCTTATTCTCGACGCATGTAAGTAGATATGTGTATACCTTTATGTTATATATATGTGTAAATATATACAGAATATATAGAGGGAGGGAGGGAGAGAGAGAGAGACTCCAGTAAATTGTAAACTCCAGTCGTGCGTCGGAGCTGACACACACATTTTTTTTTTTATGGTATAGGGGCAAACGAGCAGACGGGTCACCTGATGGTAAATGACTACCGCCCTTTAAGGTGGGTATAGGGGAAGAGCGGGAAGACGGGAGAGGGGGGAGAAGGCAAAGACGGGAATAGGGGAGAGGGTAGGGTTAGGGCCTTCGGTAACCTCATTCACGCGGCGAAAAGCATTGCAAGCATTGTTTCACAGCCGGTTTTCTGTGAGGCCGTGGTATCGAGCGGAGTCGAGCCAGCCCATACGTGCCGAAGCATGGCTCTCCCACGTTGGCGTCTCCCAATTGTAAGAATATACTTTGTCGTTTGACTCGTTGATCTGCCCTACTACCGTGTAAAGAATTCAGCCGTAAAGAGCACGTTTCTGTGTTTTCCACTAACGCATCGGAACAGCAAATGTTTGTATAGATTTAAAGTCAGCACACACTATACCGTCACAGTAACGGCACGGCTCCAACCCAGCAATTAAGCTGTCATTCAAATCTGAGCTTTAAAACGTGGTCGTATAATATATTTCATAATGTCAATATGAAAAACCATACAACTGGACTCGCAGTCAGTGCGCTGTAAGCTTGCGGTCGATGAAATTAGCTTGCACTTCGGCGCGTGGTCTGCGAGGTTTCTCAATTTCAGGCGGCGCCGTGCTGCAGCTGTGCCGTTACAGTGCCGTTATAGTGTGTACCTTTACTCTCCTAAGTTACAGGGATTGATTTAGGGCATATCCTTGTTGATTTAGTCGAGACAAGACAAGCAGAAATGTTCAGCAGTAATAATTCTTGTTTCCAAATAAGGTTCTGTCGTGTTCTGGCTTTAATAGTTCCCATATTTTCAGTTTGCCCTTGATTTGCGGTTTTTGAAGGGTCTTAAAGATACGTAACGGCTCCACTTCCACTTTACCGTCATGGTGAAAAATGATATATCTATAAAAGGGCGGGGGTTCAACCGAGTCTTTTTACACATTACAGCATTCAAAATTTCAATTTAGAAAAAAAAATCTGTTTTGACTACATACTTTTTTTTTTTTTTATTTAAAAAAAGTTATTGCAACAGGTGAATTTGAAAACAATGGAACTATGAATGTCTGAAATACACAGGGACTTCACTGTTAAAAATCTGGAATTTTTTTTTATAGCATATATTTTTTAAACAAGCGCCAAATGATAATTTATAATTTTAAAATATGACCACTTTCATATATCCTAGGTCATTTATGAGCTCATTTATTTACATTGCACCTTTTACCCTAAATTTATTTTTAATTTAAGAAATTCCAGATATTTTAAAATTCCTCCCTATCTTTCAAAATCTATTCTAGACACGGTTTGTAACGGAAAGGACAGAAAAATAGCTTCCGTGAGACATAAAAATGTCTTGTTACTCCAATAAGGACAGAGGTCGTACAACGACGGTCTAAGGCGTTCTTTTTCGATTCGAGTGAAATGTTCAATAATTTCAAAAATGTATTTTCAATCCCTTTGTGTAGTTTATTATTATTACTACAAAGGAAAAAGGACTGTTCGATATTTGCATCGGCGAACAAATTTGTGGGCTCCAATTAAATATTGACTACAACGTTGTACCCATACACCTTCTACAGTTAGTTACGTTTGTTTCGTATTCAACGAAAATTTTACCGTCCGTAGACAAAACGAATCGTTTTTTGTTTATTGGAACGCGGCATAAGTGGAAGTAGTGCAACTTCTACAATACCCAAATGGATAAGTACCTCCATTTTACAGAAGATCGCAGTATTATTATTACCTTGCTACAGGTGGTGCGAGTGATTCTAGGTATCGGTAGCCTCTTTTGACTTTTATTACATTTGAGATTATTTAAAAATATATATAATAATAATATGTATTATATACAGGAGTAGTAGGATTAGTAATGTTACAGGAGCTGCTGTTATAATCGTGTTGATTATAAAAGTTACCCTTCTGGAATTTAAGACGTATGAGCTGAAATGTCTCAGATGTACTAAATATTTAAATACTTAGTAAATATTGTAATATTTACTATGTCTGAGATATGTCACAGTCTTTAAAACTAAAAAATAAACTACTAAATTTTATAGCGCAAGATAAAATACTTAAACTGATTTAAATATCCACTGGATTACACAACCCCAAGGATTTCTAATAACAACTTCACTGTTCAGTGAATTTACAATTTAATATTGAGCAAAGTAACACGATAATACTAACTCCACGAAGTTATTATTATTATTCTGTAACAAATCGAATACCAGACGGAGTGTTATTACAACTTCTTTATTTATTGTAACACAAAATCGTAACTGAAGAGTTACTCTTCATATTACTTTAATGCTGTAATTTTGCAATATTTTACGCTGGCTCCAGGAATAGAATAAATAATAGCACTCCAGGATTATAAAAATGTAATTTTATTTTATATGTATTTGAAAATACGTACATATATGAAAATATCTTTATTTAGTATAACTGTATAAAGATGTTTTTCAAATGGTTTCAAATATGAAATTGTAACCGGGTGCAATAGAACGGTTCTAAAATAAAATTGCAGTAGTACAGAAACATATACATTCGATCTATGTATATTAAGGAAAATTATTATTAATTAATATAATTAGTTTTAGGTGGTTTGTCAAATCCAGTTTTTAATCATATTCAATTGAACCGAACAAGTATACTGGAGGTTATTCCCTAAATAGGCAAAATTGGTCTGAATATAATTTATTGCGTCGCAATTCTTAAGAATTCCAACACAAGAAAGACGCCTCATGCACGTAAGTGGCATCTTGAGTTGCTCGATTCATCAAACGCGTAATCTGCGTTTAAAAGGCAAATAAGTAATTTTTGTTTTTAGACTTACGCCATAATTTCACATCTTGGGTTTTTATACTACTTTTAATGTCTTAAGGTACCAATGATATAAGGAATAAAAATCAGTGTCATAAATAGTAAAAATTGTCAAACCCGTGTTACAAACATTCACGTAATTCTATGATCACAGTCATCATCATCATATTGCCAAACACTGTCTCCGTGAAACAGAGGCGTTTAGAATAACTTTAAATAGGTAGCGAAATTTTATTGAAATTAGCTGTAAAATTTAGCCGTATACTTACAATACAGTCAATTGGCAGTGCATTCCATAAACGAATAGTAATTAAAATTAGAGCAATGTGACACAATGTGTGTGTGTGTGTGGCAATGTGGCTTAGGTACCTACCTGTACAATATCGTGCACTAGCGACGTCCTGAAGTTCCAGTCCAATTGTAGCTCGTCGTTGGCGAGTACGTCCTTTAACGAACCCTTAGGACAATACTCCGTCAGCACGAACACTAGGGGACAATCGACGCACGCGCCGATAAACCGCGCTGTATTCTCGTGGGACACGTTACGAGCCTGTTAAAATTGTCATACCAATGTTAAAATAATTTAGTTACATTATAAGAGTCTCTCTGGAGATTCTCTTTTATATCATTTAGCTTTTTTATTTTAAAATTAGGATAAATTAACTGCTTTAGTGATGGAGGTAGGGCTCTGGCGACTTCTCATCAGAAAGGACCTTACTATACTTTAAAAAAAGACAACTCCTGCATTCAGAACATTCCTGTGTCGCATGGGGCTTCACAAACATTTAAACAACGGACACAAAAAACACTCAGACCCGGGACAACTGTTTATTTGTGGATCACACAATTTTTTGTCCCGTGTGGGATTTGAACCCACAACACTTGACGCGGCGTAGTAGCGAGGTGACCACTTAAACCATTGCGCCATGAGTGCAGTCTTCCTACCATTACTGAACACTGCCTTCCAGCCTTTAGCGGATAAATCAACACTATTTGTTGTATTTTTACTATTGAAAACGATTGCCAGCTAACACAACATAACATTATTCACAAAATACAGCACAACGGTAGTTGTATGTCTTTAAAAAATCTGAACCATCGATATGATATCGAAGACTAAATATTTATAAAGCTTAGTACCATTGAATAAAGTTATTCTATCACAAAACAATGTAATGAGAAAATATGAAATCTAAATACTGATTAGTTTTAGAAGACCCTTTAACCACAGATTACTAAGTAGTTACTACGTAACTTAACAATGAAAACTCTAGTTACGTTCTTTATACAAGCCCGATGGATCAATTTTCAATTTCGAATGCTTAAAATTAATATGCATGAAAGCTGACGACAAAATAAAGTCTTAGATTAAAAATTTGTATGTGTTGAATAAATCTACAGCGTTTCATTAAAACATGATAGTTTAGAATAGCATAATATTATAGTATACTAGTTGTATGCTATATTATTAAATGATTAAATAGATTGACAATCTTTCTTCTCCTATCGTATATATCATTCTTCTGTCTACAGATGGAATTCCTGGTTTCTCTTACCTGTTTGATTTCCCAAAACAGTTTCTTGTTCAAGTCGAGCTTTTTTCTATGTATCTTCTTGACTGCCACGCGGTTCCCCTTGTACAGGCCAACGGTGAACGATGACAGCGTCAGAGAGGGCGTGCCTACGTTTGAGGCAGCTCCAGTACTGCCACGGGTACTCCACCCCAAGGAGAGCTAATAACAACATATTTACGGTAATGAAATCCGAACTAATATGATTATAACAAGAATATAAAACTCGACAAGTTTCTATGGGCAAAGGAAACAGTTTTGATACCTAGCGACTCTAGCCTACCAGCTAGCAATACTCATTTAAGTTTAAAGTCTTCCATAAGTTAGCCATAATAGCAAATGGAGTATGTAATTACCTAAACCTTTAGTTCTTAATATTTCCCCAGAAAAGAATATTGGACAAATAAGCTAGAGGCATATAAGTATAAATTCTGATACCAGCTCGAAATGGGTAAAAATGCTTTATATAGTTTACCGAATTAATTCGTACCACTCTCGGATATAATTGTGTTAACATAACTATGTTGAGCAGTAATGAAAGGCCTCTCTTAAGAGTAAACTGTTACTGGGGCTATAAAACTTTGTAATAAAAGTAAAGTCACTCGTGCATAGCCATAGGTTGGCAATTTAAGTACAGAATTATCTCTTAATGCAGCGTTCCAATGAACAAGAAACTTTTTCTTGAAAATTCAACGAAATTTTACCGTCCGTAAGCAAAACAAATCGTTTTTTGTTTATTGGAACGTGACATAAATAAAGTATCACCGATTTCAATGCATCTCAATCATGATAAATTGTAATAAGCTGTATTTTTCATCCCTTAACTTTCCTTCCTTAGAAGTGTAATATTTTCTTTAAATTTAAATAAGACCAACCTTGAGTGAAACTTATTCAATAAAAAAATGCACGAGTCACTACAAAGAAATACCCAAATTGCTTCAAATGTGTCTATAAAATTTGAAGAGTTCTCTCGATTTCTCCAGGATCCTATCAACAGATGACCATGGGACCACCTGGAAAGTATACCCTTTCAAACAAAAGAAGAATTTTATAAATCGATCCAGGCGTATTTGGGTAATCGGGACACATACGTAAAAAAAAGATTCTGACGAATTGATAACCTCCATTGAAGTTGGTTAAAAATAGCCCTGTGTAGTAAACATTAGGTTACGGTTACAACCTATAGTAGATCAGTAGCCGTAAATCTTAACCACATTCTAAAAACGCAGATGAAATATGAATTACAGACTACCATTTTAACTTGAGTCATTTATATACCATAAATGACTCCAGGTAAAATGGTAATCTTTAAGAATACAGCTGCGAGTTCACAGCAGGAATTTGATTAAATTAAAAAGCAGTTAATTTTGCTTCTTGATGTTCCAACAAGGAAATGGAAGAAATACAATGAATAAACAATAATAATTTGTCTTTGATTTACTGAGTTCATATTTCATTGAGATCATCCCTCGTATTCTATCAGTTTGAATTACACCTTATTATTTACCGTCTACGGTTTATATTTCTTGTAAACTTCATCACAGTGGAATTATTCTATAATATTATTATATTTACCTACATTAAACACTAGTGTAGTTCATTTTATTCATCTGTAACGATTCGTATTTAATTCGTTTGACATTATCGAGTTGAAAAATAAGAAAGATGATTCGTTGTTAAAAATTTACAGTGTGCTTCGAATATAGTAATCCCCAAAATATCATTTAATACGACTATTTCACTGAGTTACATGTAATAATCAAATACAATTTAAATAGACAACTAAGTGTTACAAAAGTTACTGATTCAAAAGAAATAAACAGATTTGGAGCCGATGAGTTTACGTTTGAATATATATATATATTATTCTATAGTTCCATAGATTAGGTAGTTCTATCTATACTTATAATAAATCTGTAGCGGGATGAATTCTGTACATTGAATATATATTAAAAAAAAACCGACTGAGGGGTATTAAGATATCGATACTGATGCCGAATATGCGATTCAAACAATTTTTGTCTGTCTGTCTGTCTTTCTGTCTGTCTGTTTGTATGTTCACGATAAACTCAGAAGTTACTGAAGGGATATGCTTGAAACTTAGTATGATAATAGTTTGAGTGCCTGCGCAGGTTATAGGGTACTTTTTATCCCGGGTTAAACTTTGGTTCCCACAGAAAAATCAATCAAAGCTGTAATAACATTGTAACGTTAGTAGAATGTATTTACTTATTTCAAACTAAATTACAGCGAGCGTTAAGCCTATCTGGTGTAGAGTACGGATTTTACTAGGTTGGGTGCCGGATCGAATCCCTCTTTGACACTCTTTTCTTTTTTTGCACATTTTTTTAATATATAAACTAATTTACTTTTTAAAATTAGGTATCGTTTTTAACCGACGAAAAAAAAGGAGGTTCTCAATTCGACCGTTTACATAGATATTTCTTTTTTTTTTAATGTATGTTCGTTATTTTTGAACCGATTTTGATTTCTTTTTTGTTAGATAGGGTATACCTCAACGGTGGTCCCATGTCAAGGAAGTCAGGATCTGAAGATGGAACTCTGATAAAATTGAGAGAAACCCTCTAAAATTGTAGAAACGAATAGTGGTTCTGTTTACTTTTCATTACTTTATCAGGTATTTACGTTAAGAAATCATCACATCATGTAGCCGAGCTGATGATGAAAAAAATAGCATGTTCTTGACTATGTCAACGAGCTATTTTGCCTCTCGCAGCCATTAAATTCATAAATATATATTCATAAATAATTACACCCAGACAGAGAATAATTCGTCCTGGGTGGAAATCAAACCCACGACCTCTGGCTCAGCAGTCAGGGTCACTAACCGCTAGACCATCAGGCCAGTCCAGTAAATATACATATATTTATAAATAGGGTTATAGAAAAAGAAGATCCAAACTTTTAAACTTTTGTTTCCATGATAATATAACTATGTTGACGGGAATTCACGCGATCACTTATTTAAAAGTATTATAGGTATAGGCCTGCGATCACGGCCACGACCACGGCAAAGTAAAGGTATGTCATACCTTTTAAATACGTGATCGCGTTGATTCCCGTCAACATGATTCTATTAGAATAGAAAAGAATTTTTATTTAAAGCATCTATGACTTAGTTGTTAGTTTAACTTAAAACTTTGTTAGTATTACAGTATTTTACTATACTAAATGCATGGCAGAAACTATCGCCATAAAAATTATATCTAAGCTGAAATATTGACATGTAACCGGTGAAGTTTTTTTTACACTTTGAGACCATTTATTTTCCGTTTGGTTACAGTAGTGTGAAATCTTATGTTACACCGTGACTAAACCAAGCTCAGAAGCAAACATTCATCTGTTAGGTTTACCGAGGGGGGCCATAACTTCTAGGAAGCAGCACTGACTGACCGACTACAGCCAGTGTCTCCCAGTTGGTCGGACGAATCAAGATGTTAGTTCACCACAGTTGTTTTATGACAATTTTCTGCGAGGAAAACAACTCTCGCGCAGAAGGGCACCGTGTGGATTCGGTAGAAAAACTTCCAGGTGGAACCTTTTCACTCGCGCTCTCATGCGTACGCTAAGAGTGGCCGTGCGTGTATGAGACGAGTTTTATGTTCTTCACCTGAAGCAGAGTCTCCCGTAAAGAGGGTGTCTGGACATCGCCCAGTTGCCTGGGTGGATCATTGGAGGCAAAACGTGGCCGTACCGACAGTCAACTCATAAACGGTGCTGTGAGGCACATCGTGTGGTTTTAGTTGGTTTAAGCCTGATGTACGGCCTCACCAATAGCCCGGTGAGGTGAGCTTCCACACGAACAACAAATGAGTAATGTTAAAACGGCCAAATTATGTCTTTATTTCACGTGTAAGCAACCAAAACAACCTTTTTCGTACGCTCCAGGTTGTTTAACCGCCAATACAGTACCAGAAATATTACCTGGAGAAAGAGGTACTATGCAATAAGCGACAAATTGCTATTTTCCGAAAAAAACGTGAACGAAGCTAGTCTACAATAAAAACCTTTGATTACTTAGCTAAGTTCACATTCAATTTGATTAAAACCTTTTAATACGTGCGTCACTCA
Organism: Callimorpha dominula; assembly: GCA_949752705.1. Taxonomy (NCBI): domain Eukaryota; kingdom Metazoa; phylum Arthropoda; class Insecta; order Lepidoptera; family Erebidae; genus Callimorpha; species Callimorpha dominula. The sequence goes on along the minus strand of OX457006.1, from coordinate 5,359,393 downwards.
AGTAAATTGATTTTTGAACAACATGTTAGTAAACACAATATAACACGCCCAGGAGATACCTCTGAGTTAGCGTTTCGAACAACTGTTTTGTTTGTTATACGTGAATACGTGATGAATATGAAGAATATTCATTCTGACGAACTACGTTTTACTCGTCCTTTAAACTTTATGGTAATTTTGTAGTTATCTAAGTGATCATTTTATTTGTTTTTTCTTTAATGAAATATGGTATTGTAAGCTAAATCTTCTTTTCTCTCTATTGTTCTGCAAGAGGATAACGGTTTCTATTAATCTTCGATATTTCTGCCTTCCTTTCACGATTACCGACCAGTATTTGCACAGTCAGGCAGATCATTATGTGATTATTTTTAAACTAATTGTAGGTAAATATATTTTTAGGCTTTAATACCGAGGGTAATTTTGAACGAAAGCGTAAGGCCGCTAAACGCCTATAAAATTTGTCTTACTTACTACATAGATAGTATCCAAACCTTAAATGAGATAGGTGTTTGACATCCGCGGGAACGCAGAGAAAATGACCAATGACGATTGTTGTCGCCACATCAAAAACTGTTACTTATTTTATTAAAAATAGGACCTAACTATAATAGATGATTACACAGTTCACTATTTAATAAAAATAAGTTAATAGATATTATTTTGACTAGTTATACCGGTAACGCAATACTATTGGTCGACTGATAAATGTTAACAAATTGTGGGATTATAAAAGGGTAGGAATATGTTTAGAACGATTGACTTGAGTGCAAACAGAGGTACGAACAACTTGGCAGTTACTGTTAGTTGGTAATTTTCATAGCTTATATCAGTGGTTGTGAGACTGTTTCTTACACGATGTATTTCAATTACACATACATATGTTGGAACGACCACCATATTGGAATATTATTAATCCGAGAGCGTTTTACTAGCGTGCAGTAGATGAATGAGGAAGTACCCTAGTAGGCCAATTCAAAGTATATAAAAAGATGGTCGTATATGTATAGAACCATAGCATAAACCGTAAAATCATTTAAATTTTTTAGATGAAATATTGTCTTGCGCATGAAAACCTGAAACTTTTTAATATTGTTCTAGTATTTGGAATTCTAGATGTGTTTGCCTAGATTGACTTTTGCCGACAGTACGTGCACTGGGCTACGGGTACGTGTCAAATTAATATCGTAAATACGTTTACAAAAAGTTTTTTATCTAAAATGCGACTTGTTATATTAATTACTAACCGTACCCTCCAGTTTCACCTGCGTTTATGGTCACTACTCCACCCCTAATGGTTGCAGCGTGATGTTGCGTAGCTCATAACCTTCCTCAATGAATATTCTTTCCAATACAAAAATAATTATTCAAATCTGATTAATAGTTCCTGACATTAGTGCGTTTAAACAAACAAACAAAAAACTCTTAATCTTTATTCTATTAGTATAGATATCAAAAGGCAACAAAATCTATAATTGCGTATTCATACAGGAATTAACGCGAAAAGGTATAAGTCAGCCTGTGACCACGGCCAGTGCAACCTGGTCGAAGCGTTAGGCAATTCAGAGGTATATAGTACTTTTTCATAATCGCGTTAATTCCCGTGTAAATACATAATTATATCATGGAACACGTAAGTTTAAAAATTACCTACAAAATCTGTTAATATTCGTAGCTTTGCGCTTACTAATTTAAATTTCATATTCTTCATTAAAGATAGTGAATGTGATTTTGACCTTGTATTTATTACTCAAAGGTTAACCTTAAAAAGTCATGAACTTTGAAGCGGGTGAAATGGTTTTACAATTTATCGCTAATTAGATATGCCATGCCTTAGAGAGCAGCCTATTCAAGAATTCATAAATACTTAAACACAACTCGGCCCTTAATGTTTGAACTTGATTAGACTTTCCATTAAAATTTATGTCGATTTAGTCTCCTCAAAGATCAGACTTGTTCAGAAATTTTCTACCCGTTTTTCATCCTTTTTAATATTAAGTTGGTAACGAAGCAAGCGGTCGTTGCATACCAAGTACCTATGTGTTTTATTTAACATGTTTTTTAATTATTAAACCACTCCATTATTATGTCATTACAACAATCAGTACTTATATGCTCAAGGCGTATTCCTGTCCAGGGTAGGCAGAGACGATCCTGACATACAGCTTTGGCTTCTTCCACTTTCATCAGTACTGTCAAACAAGATCACCTTTCATACAACAATGAGAAATTATAACAATAACTACTTATTGTTACATACTTTGAGCACTTCATTGATGCTGTGCAGCGCTGGACTGGCACCTAACCCGGTTCCTACTTCCACGAGCACTTCTTCAGGTCGGACACGCCACGATGTGTTGTTCAGCTCGGCGTCCATACGCGCTTGCCTGTTTTGTACAAAAACAATCTTGGTTTGGGTAGTAATCGTGACAGAATAAATGATGGTACTTTTGTATAAAAGGTTCAGGTAAGCCTTAAAGCCAAATAAATTGCAACTCCGATTAGTACACAATAAGGTGTAAAGTGGCATTTTCAATTTTGCCAACAATTAATTACATTTAATTTTACAAAAAAATTTAAGGGTGGGTCACCCTTATCATTTAGGGGTATGAAAAATAGATGTTGGCGGATTATCAAACTTACCCGATATGCACACAAAATTTCATAAAAATCGATCCAGCCGTTTGGAGAAATTTGGTAACAAACACCGCGACACGAGAATTTTATATATTAGATAAAGACGCTGTAAAATAATTATACATACACATAATGCACTAACGTACTTATACTTTGTATGTGAAAGTGTATGTATCTGAAAGTGGAATTACTTACTTGTAAGCGATACATGCAGCTGTTACAGCAAATATTAGAAATATTGCCAATCCGATGAAACAATAGATTATGACGGTCTGAGCTTCTGATCCAGCAGCGTGCAACAAATATGGCGACTGTATATAAGATAAATGTTACATACATACTCACTCACGTCTGCAGGCACAGGCGTCTTAAACACCCTACAGTTTTCCAACAAAAATTCGGTGCACTCTCGTAGGGGCCAAGCTTATTGGCGTCCACCGGGCACATTAGGAATTAAAGATAGAAAAATTTGGTGCACTCTCGTAAGGGGCAAGCGTATTGGCGCCCACGGGGCACATCAGGAATTAAGGATAGAAAAATTTGGTGCATTCTCGTAGGGGTCAAGTTTATTGGCGTCCACCGGGCATATTAGGAATTAAAGATAGAAAAATTTGAAGTAAATTGACAGGGAAAAGTAGGCTAGAGTGAAAGGCAAGGTCCAAAAATCATGGAATTCGTGTGACGTAATTTCGGCTGATACCGGGAAGTCCGGTCTTTTAAGTAAAGGTACATTTATCTTTACTTCACTGTATAAGCATTAAGAACAAAGTGATTGTTGTATATTCAATTCCTTTATTTTTATTTAGTCTTTCTTTGCTATCATGATCTCATACGTTCCTAATTTGAGCCAATATCGCCAAAACCATGGTAGGTAAATAATATTCCGTTAAATGTACTAACTATTAATTAAGACAGGACTTTATGTAAAAACATCTGTGTTTATTTATGTCATAGTTTCGCGTATAATAAAAATATGCATATGGGTTTAAACCTTATATTTCCGTAATTTTTTGGAAAATAAGAAAGTATTTCTTAACAAATTTCAAAAATCCTAAATAATCCCACTACGAAGAACATGTAAAAAATACATTGATTTCAAGCAGTGAGGTTAGAAATGAGCTTAGAATACTTTTGGAAGTCGGTGAGATATACAATGCATATATACATGAATATGTAATAAAAGACCCCCAAATATCTTTCGCACTTCCCTTTATGTATAACAATAACCTTATTTTTTCTTAACAACTAAGGGAAATATTCCAATGTAAATGATTAAGGTCTTACTACATTAGATTTAACTATAATTAATTTTGGTAGTCAAATAAATTTAACATGAATGCAGACTAAGTTTTTATGGTTGTGAATTATATTGTTACATTTAAAGAAAATACTGTTTTTTTTCTATTTTGAAATAAACTGCGTTGTAATCTAATTAATCTCTGTATTCCGTCATGCTCGTCATAGACAAGACCACCAACAAATATAGTGATGTGACAGTATCTACAACACAAACATTAAAGAAATAGGTAAGGAGCTCTCTGCAGTAAAGATTATAATATTATTATCTACAGGCCTAAAACCAGGTGCCCTAAAACTGTCATTAGCCAAGAACTGCTGTCCCCTGTGCAATATTAATAAACTTATTTGGAGCGCGTAGCAAAAACGTTTACGACGTAGAGCCGCTACGAAGAGCTACGAAATTATGTTTGAACAAAACATTATTATGTCCTTGAAAGGAAAAATGAACAACGTGTCAACCTACAAAAGTTGTTAATTTTTGCCCATAAAGATGTTGACAGTTTTACTTAATATTTGCGTTGCCTTCAACTTTGTCATAAGAGGTATTTAGCTATTTTAACTTACTGTCTCTGTAAATAAGTATTTTTCTTAAATTCATTATTGAATTTTACCTCTTTCAACGTTAAATACTTTAAATGGAAAATAAAACGAGCAATGCCCCACACTAGGCGAAGCAATGACTAGCCGTTGGATATAAGCCACGATAGACCACTCATTATAGATGTTTTTAAACGTATGTGACGTCACATGATTGAAATAGTGGAATTTATAGAAACCCCTAGAGTACTCACCGCCTTGACACATAGGATCGTTGCCTAAGAAGCCGCATCTTGGGGTATCAAGTGGCGGGCCCCGGCGACCTCCTGGCCAGTGGATTGCTTTTCCAGCTACCGGTTTGTAGCTGCTGTTCAGACCATGGTAAAATGCCACCACCTTAATGACAAATAAGTGTTTTAGCTAAGTATGCCTTTAGGTTTTCTGTTTCTGCACTCTACATAATATTAATCTCTTCAACGCTGTACCTAGGAATAAATGACTGGTCAATTCTGTTAGCAGCAACCCATAGTAGCGTCAGTGGATAAAAAGTTGAAGAGCAACAAAATATCGTGGTGAGGATATATGATGCGGAAGGATGAGTGAAATGTGGTGAAAATAGAGTTTTATGTTTGGAAGTTGACAGGTGCAAGAGTAGAGGACGACCAAAGACAAGATGGATGAACGTGTCAAAAAGGATATGGCGAGATAAGATAGTAGGAAGTAAGATAAATGACGAATAGAATAGAAGAAAACATATTGCGCCAACTCCAAATAAAATCTCGCTCGACTGCAGTGATACCACGGCTTCACAGAAAACGGCAGTGAAAACGATTTCATTGATTTTCGCCGAGTGACTGAAGTTACCGGAGGCCCTAACCCTTCCCTCCTCCCCTCTCCCCTCGTCTACCCTTCCCCTACTCCCACCTTAAAGGCCGGCAACGCACTTGTGACTCTTGAGTTGCAGGTGCCCATGGGCGGTGGTAGTCATTATACATCAGGTGACTATTTTGCTCGTTTGCCCCCTATACAATAAAAAAATATATACGAATAGGGGTGGGGAGATGATGACGATATTGATAGAAACACAATTATTGTTTCTGTTATACAAAGAAATAATAATTCATATTATATAAATAACATTGCAAAGCAAAGCAGCAAAGACCAACAACCAATCTCTCCCGCCAGTAAAAAAACATATGTGTTATATATACAAGGAGTGGCGGATATGATCAAGCGGACTGAAGGATAATATAAAACACCCTGACTTGCCGTTGTAAATTCCAAATATTTACAAAATAAACTAAACCTCTTGTAGTACCCAGGTAGTAAGAGTAGGCCAAGCGACTGCGGATTACTACTGAAAAGCCAAACCACATGTAGCTGGTATAGATCCATGGTGTATTACTTGAAGTAGGCGCCAATAACCTGACTTAATTTCATGGCACGCATCTTTACGATTGAAATATGAAACGAGAGTGTCAAATTTCAATCGGGAAGCTGATTTTAAATTGCAGATATTTTTGTGGATTCCAGAGGTCAAAGGTTGGTTTTATACGCAGTAGTTACATTACCAAAAACAAGGCGAAATGAAAACATAATGAATGAGCGGGTGGATAAAGAAACCTTTACATGGGAGAATGGACATGAATAGTGACAGTCAACTAAAGACCACGGCTGTAACTGGTCGAAATCAGGCAGTTCAAAGGTATGTACATACCTAAAATATGATCGCGTTAATTCTCGTACGTACAGAAATACGTAATTGTAAATCAAAAGTTTCAACGTTATAATATAATAGAACATCTCATGTTTTTTAATCAGTTCGATTCTGCCATAACTAGCTGTACCAAGCGGCTTCAGGCGTTGAAATTGTAAAGAAAACAAAATAAAAATAAGGTGTGGTTTACGTCACGGGATTTATTGTAAAATAAATCCTGTGACGTAAACTTCAAATGTTTACTACAAAACCTTCAAATACATTAGTTTATTAAGATGAGGGAGACATCACAATAAAAATGTTGGTACTGAATCACTAGAAGAATTTACAATCTTAAAAAGTGGTATTTCCGGACCGATACGACCTTCAAACCTTCAAGAAAAGAGCGTAGTCCCACCTCAAAGGCCGGCAACGCACTTGTGACTCTTAAGTGCAGGTGTCCATGGGCAACGGTCACTTACCATCAGGTGACCCGTCTGCTCGTTTTCCCCCCATAATATAAATAAAAAAAAAGCCTGCGATTTTAAAACGTGAAATACAATAATAGCTAATAATATATATAATAATACTATTTATACCTAAAATTAGCGATTTCATGAGAACAGGCCTTTGTTATACATTATCCAAGAAACACATAGTAGCTCAGATGATATATGTATAAGCAAAATCTGTTTGAATGATTTAATCATTAACCTGTTATTCTTAAGTGAAATATGTAAAAAAGAAAGTATTAAAAAGTATTAACTATAGTCACGCTAAACCAACTGTCCGCTAGTCCAGAACGCAGCCTTAGGGTGATATTACAGAACTTAACTCTCAACAAGTCAAGACAAGTCTCGCATAAACTTTGTTCAACTAATTACTGTTTGAGTAAGGCATCTCAACTTAGTATTTAATTTATTACATAACTATCGTCAAACTCTAATCAAACGAAACGATGTTTGAGTACAGGTTCAATGTATGATAGTCAACTGATTAAAGAAACAAGAGGCGAAATTTACAATCTCTCATCAATAACAAAGTAATAAATGTCTCATTCACAATACTTAGGTGATTCTTGCTTATCGTTTTACTGCTTGAGAATTCTAAAACTTTAAGCTTCAAGCCTCTTGACTGATCTTACGATCTTACTCCTGTAGGTAATAGTCACCAATGAGAACAACTTTATTGAAGCTAACAAATAAACTAAAAATTCGAATACAACTCTGATAATATCTTTTATAACACTCAGAGTACAAAATGTGATTATCCTTTAACAAACACAAACACGGATCGGTGATTTAATTGAACCCAGGCTTTTGTATATTTAAGAGAGTTGACTTTTTTCTTTGCATTTCATTTTGTTTATGGGTTTTAGCGAGTTAAGTAAGATAGTTTTATTGTACTTTGTGACTGCGCATCATATAAAAAGACATATGCATGTTATGTGTAATAAGTAAGGAAAAGTACTAATTTTTGTAATTTTAATAGTCAACAAAATTAATGATGTAGCGACCACAGCCACAGACCAGGTATGATCACCTAGCCTGAACGGAAGATCCTCCCTTGGTGTTGAAGGGACATACACCCGTTCCTCAAGAGTGGAGACTGCTGTGAATAGAAGTCGCCACAATGACAAAAAGCGAGAAAAATGAGAAACGCTATTTAAATATCATACACATACATTAATGAATGGTAATGATAAAGATTTTTGAACAGAAGGCCATAAAGCCATGGGCCTTTAAATATGAAGACACTCAGATACTTAATATTACTAAGTCAACATACATGCACATGGATAAGCTAATTTATTAAAAACTAAATAAACTTAATAAAACCATTTTAAAGGCAACTCTTTCTTTTCAGAATCTTTTCAAGTTATTCGACCGTAGGAAGAGTGCAAGTCTGTAAATTGAAAGCTCCGGCAAGGCTCCAATTCTAAGGCAGTCTTAGAAGGTAACGGGAGCAAACGGCTTACGTGAATTACAAACAAAATCTTTTTTTTCCTTACCATTGCGTGCCAAGCCCGGAATACAATATTTTCACCTTTGAACTGCCAAGTATAGGCTTCATTCGGTCAGCACTATGTTGTTGAACCAAATGGAACATTTATTGTTAAAAGTTGCGTACACGTGCAAAAATCATTTGTAGCGTACGGAAATATGTTATAGGTTTATCAATTTTTATGATAATCATCTATCTATCCACACCGTATGTTTGTTGGCGACCTTAACACCGTATGTTTGTTGGCGACCTTAGTGGTACGCTGGAATTGCTAGTATTCTTTTAGATTATTTTTTTAGCATTAGGAATATTCCTGCATGGTGTGGGGCACTTGTTTGGCTTCACAAACATTTGAACAACGGACACAAATCTCGGGATCACCCAAATTTTGTCTCGTGTGGGATTTGAACAACACTCGGCGCGGCGTAGTGGCGAGGTGACCACTGAAACCATTGCGTCATCAGTGCAGTCTAGTTGTAGATTGTGTAGTTCATTTGAGGCATATAGAATCAAAGGCAGCTGAGTGCCACACATTTCAAAAATGAACTCAATTAGGTTTTTTGTTTTTTTTTAGCTTTTTATTTAAAACTAGTACACAACTGCAACCAAAACCAATAACAAACCACACACCCTTAAGTTAGGATTTAGCACGTACCTATATGAACATTCCTAACTAAGACTAATTAAATGTTTTTTATTTTGCTTCCTGAAAATTTGATCTGAAGACACTTAGCTGCCTTTGATTCTATATGCCTCATTTATACTAAACACAATAAAGCTGAAGAGTTTGTTGTAGTTCATTAGATAGTCTAATTCTCGAAAAAGGTTATGAACTTTAAAATCACGGTATTACCTTTAATGAGCAGCGACCATAAAAGCGGATGAAACTGCAGGTAATTGTTTTTCACTTACCTCGAACTTTCCTGTAACTGGATCGAGATCTAAAATAGCGTAGTCAGCGTCCCTGTCGCCAACGGCGTCGATGCGGACGTGGCCAGTTATACCTGAAATAACATCTATTTTCAATAATTTAATGAAGGGAAACCTTTATAGCAATCTTAGGCATTAACCACTTAGTTTTCCGATGTCGAAGGTACCGCAGTATAGCGTAACAAACAAACAAAAATAGGATACCGGTCGTTTTGGATTTTGATAACTTGCAAATATGAAGTAACCAAATACTAAAATAAATATTAAAAAGAAATCGCAAACACTATTATTTATTTTAACCTGTTATGTGGAAGAAATCACCGTGACCGCCAATGATATACCGATCTAAATGTTTACTTATATATATATATATGTATATGTAACTATTCAACTATGTCGGTGTTGTATTTCATTTAAAAAGAATACAATGAAGAGATAAATAAATATAGACTAATGTATACATAAACATTGTGTACTAATATTAAAGTCCGACTAACTTATTTATTGAAGTGAGTGAGTGAGTACTGAAGTGAGTTTTGTATTAATTTTAAGTTTCAATTTATATTATTCTATTAAAATGAGTTATGACCTGTCTGTTGATCACAACTTTTATTAAAAAAAGAACCTTCAGGAAATGCCAAGATCAATTAACACAGATTATAATAAATAAATAAATAACAAAAGTTTTTTAACGAAATACATTCCGCCACCTGCTCTCATTGGAGAATAGATAACAGTACTTTCGTCCAGAAAACTCACGTAGCTAGAAAATAATAAAATCGACATCGACACACCGTATGATAAAAACATATGGTCATCGTTAGTTCAGGTAAACTATTCTAGGTCGAATCTCAATACGTAAGTCCTGTTAAATCACCGTTAAGTCACTATAACTTCTGCTCTAAACATCCAAATTGATAGACCCGCTAGTTTAAACACTTTACAAAATACTAGACATCAAAACCAGTGTTTTTTAAATATATATTTTACTACAATCTGGCAAAGTATTGTTTGATTATCATCACTGTATTCGTACGGGACTACCTCGCTTGTATGTAGAAGGAAACTATAAAGAATTACACAAATCGTCTGTCAAATCGTGAATCGGAATAGTCGGTTACGCTTACTACTTGGTTTATTTGGTTATAGTTATTAGGATAACTACAGCTAAATAAACCAAAAAAAAAATGTTATTCGTCGTCGAAATAATAATGATATGAAGTACTTATTTGGATCAAAATGTATATAAACGCTAAAGTTTATTGAACCACAGTAGGTACCTATGTAATCTTTTATCTCTATATTTATCGGATAACAATAAGAGTATTTATAAGCGCCGTTTGTACCTATTGTTGCTATTTGAATCGCCATTGTACAAGTTTATTACAATAATTTTCCCACAGAACTACACAATGAGGAAAACAATCATTCTGTTTAGCTTTTGTTTGAGGGATGACTTAAGAAACAACTACCAAATTGTACTTAGCTGTTGTTGTATGTTTCCCTTCTGATACTATAGAAAGATATGTAGTCTATACGAGTCGTAAGCATTTAACATTTAATTGTTGTGGTTCATTTTTATCAACCCTGAGAATAGAGTACGTTTATAATTCGGTACGTTTTTTCTGTTTAGGTCCAACATTGTTAGGGGATTCGATCCTGCCTCTTTATTACTAATCCCGGGATTTCGAGATTGTTTAAACTTAAAAAAAAAAAAAGTCAGATCTCTACAAGGTGTTACAGAAAGGTGTGATCGTATTTTCGCTTTATTTTCAGTTTCCCTATTGTCATATCCTTTTTTGTTTATTTACTTTTAATAACATAATAGCACACAAAAAAATGATGTACTAATAAAATTTAATGAATATTGTTAAAATTATCTGGTTTTTAAAAGAGTGGCCGTGAGTTTGGTTGCCCGATTTCTTCTCACAAGGCTCAACTATTTGGGAACGGACGGTTATAGACGACCGACATAGGCAGATATGATGTTATCTTTTTTTAATAATTTTACATTTGACAAAGCAAAATATTGTTGCGGTGACTCTTTGTGTCGATCTATAATTTTAAATTATAATCATATTTTTTTTTAATTGACGATTTCGAAAATTTGGTATTCAATTTAATGAAATAAATATATTGAGATTGAATTTAGGAGCGTTTTGTGTGGCCGAAACATAGATTAAATAGCCTGAAAAAAACCAAAATAGTTTCAATATTCAAAAATAAAAGTTCTATATTCTATGACGTATACAAGTTTAAAATAAAAAGGTACAGTACATATGGATTGTCATCCAACTAAGTACTTTTCCTGTAGAATAGTGGATTGATTGGCAAAAGCTAGTGCTTAATACAATTCAGATTAACAACTGTCATAACAACATTAAACATTTATAAAAAAACCAAATCGAATCCTCTAGACATTACTTAATATTAAAATCCATTTGTGTACGTTGACTCTCACTTATATACATATCAGTATTTAAACGGAACGGATTTTAACACAGGAAATTTTAAACTTTTATTACAGAATTTGGTGAACAAATTACCGATAACGTGTGTACTTCTGATATCCGATCTCGGGATCGGATCCCCACCTTAAGTATTAAGTACTAAAACAAAACAAAAATACAAGATTGATCATAAGTAACCTCACCATGAAAGTCTCGTCCCCACATCCGTCGAGTGATGTTCCTGCCATCTCTGATGTCTCCACCTTCTGTCAGGGTCTCATTCAGTGCCATACCCAACAAATACACTCCGTCATAGAATGCGCCAATGAAGAAGTTCACCTGTTAACACAATCAGTACATGAAAAAGCCTGTAGCCGCATACTATTTGGTTATTCTAGAAACATCTCTGAACTTGGACAGGTGGCGCCAATCTCACGCATTTGAAAATAAATGAGCATATTCAGATACACATAAATATAATGCCCTGATTGGTTATTTAACGCGGTTCTTACTTCGTAATAGCCAATCGTGATTTAGTCAATGTTGCGGTTGCATGAGCAATTGCTTCTTGGCATGCCTTAACATGTTCAGGCTGCGACTGATTGCCAGATCTCCTTCGGAGGCAAAAAAGGTTGGCATCGAGTAAAACTTTATAGTCACTGTATATTATTATGGATGCGGACCGGGTGCTATGGCGCACATTGGGAGAGGCCTATGTCCAGCAGTGGACTAACTTAGGCTAATTGATTGATTGATTGATATTATCAAGCGAGATTTGTAATCGTTTGTTGCAAACGATTAAAAAAGTAAGAAATACACAATTACAACACATACACACATACACAAATACAATTCTTGTATATATGTATGTATACATATATAATCTGAATATAGGAAACGGCTCCAACGATTTTCATGAAATTTAGTATGCAGGGGGTTTCGGGGACGATAAATCGATCTAGCGAAATTTAATTTTTAGAAAACGTAAAAAAAAAACCGAGCTAAGCTCAGTCTTCCAGGTACTTGAACATTTATATTAAGAAACAAAGGAAACTACTTAACCAACAGCATCTAATTTCTAAAATATTAAAACAAATATGTCGCTTAAGGGTCGCGTGGGATTCGAAACTAGTCGGCATCCCCGAAATATTACACAAAATCCTTTGTTTTTTTTTATAATAATTTAATTAATACAAATATATAAAATTTAAGTGAGTGTTTAAAATGTCAAAATAATAGTTTTCTTTAAGCTCATACAGTTACTTGCACGATACATATACCAAAAAAACAGTTTTTTTTTAATTTTTGTCTGTCTGTCTGTCTGTTTGTTCGGCTAATCTCCGGAACGGGTAGACCGATTTCCACGGTATTTTCACTGGCAGATAACGGGTGTTATAAGGAGTAACTTGGGCTACTTTTATTTTTAAAAAAGAATTAGGGTTCTGCGCAAAATATCAAAAGCGCTAAATGTCAACTTTACATTAGCCTTGTTGTGGAAACTGTGTACAGTATATAAACATTATAATGTATATTGTCTAAATAATAAAGTAAAAATACTTGTCTTTGTTTACGACCCGATAACTGCTTAATGCGTAAAGCCTCTATTTATTCTCTATTAAATGGCCGTCTATTTACATCGGAGTTTTACGTGTGAATTAATCGGTATAGTACAAAAAAACGATATATTATCGTTTATCGACTTTCTTCAAAATACTATATTTAATAAAACGTTCCAATAGCCATCACTAATGCCTTGTTATTTCAGGACAAATTCTTTCGTTATTATGTTTGCAAATGTATTTACACCAACGGAAAGATTTAACGAAATTTACCTCTCGGAAGGTGTAGAAAAATAAAGAAGGCCAAAGGATAAATTACCCCGAGTGGGCCTGAAGATAGTAATTTTCTACAGTTGTATATCCGTTTTTTTTTGTAAGGAAATGTAAATGTAATATATTTGAAACTTTTTCTACGAAACTGGTAAGCGACAACAAAGGCTGACTTTCGGGGCTACTTACTCTAAGCATTACTATAAGAAACGCAGAAATATGGATTAAAAGGTTTTGTTACTATTATCGGTTTTTTGCCCTAAATTAAACAAATGTTTTAGTAGTAGTAAACGTTCAAGTAGACCAAGCCAGCTTTTTAGGATTATTATTCTACTAGCAGTTGCCGCGCGGCTTCGCTCGCGTGTACATATTTTTATATTTTGCGCGAAACCCTAATTCTTTTTCCAAAATAAAAGTAGCCTAAGTTGCTAAGAAGTAACTTAGGCTACTTTTTTTCTTTTTAGTTTCGTTTTGTTTTCAGATTTGAATATATTTTATTGTGTGTACACAATAAAATATATCATCAAAATATATCAGATCTGATAAAAAAGTCTCAATTTTTCCCAGTCTCAATTTTTATGACAAGTTTGTTAATTTAAGAAACCAGATTTTCATTAACATTTTCTATTCACTTAACGCAGGCATGTCGTACTGATCGGTGTAGTAGATAGTATACTAAAAATATACCCATATGCGCTGGACGGCCACTAAATAGGAAATACACGCGCGATTTATGTCACGATGTGCCGTGCTCACACTATGTTAATGACAGCATTATATGTGACTAGTGACGAGGACTTCAATCGCGTCCTTATTCAAATAGACGGCAAGCTAAACACGCTTAGTTCCATTTGTCCTAGGCATTTTTTTATAAAATTATTATAACCAGTATTGTTATTGACTGGCCTGTTGGTCTGGTGGTTAGTGACCCTGACTGCTGAGCCGGAGGTCGTGGATTCGATTCCCATCCAGGGCCATTGCGCTAATGCTCATTGTCCTGGGTGGAATCCTGGGTCCAAATAGACACAGAACAAATGATAATTTATTTGTTCTGTGGCTAGGTGTAATTTATTTATATTATATATGTATTTAGAAATATATAAGTGTGTTTATCGGCAGTCTGGTTACCATATACAGTCTCTGCCTAGTTAGGGATCTGACGACCGTGTGTGAGATGTGTGAAGTTATTATTATTATTGTGTTACATGATTATATGAGTACCTATTAAAAAAATACAAAAGGACTATTATTAAACAAAATGACGTACTTACACCAAGCAAAGATATGTGTTTAATCAAAAGTTTTACCTCCTCTCCATCGGAGAAAGTATAATTATAATGCTGCTTGGCCTTCGCCCTCACGGTGTCAGCGAATTCATCGAACCGGTCACCCGTGGGTAGTTTTAAGGACACACGAAGCAAGGCTTCGTACGCGGCTCGGGCAGCAGTGTCGCGTTCATCGTCAGCTGCCCAACCAGTCTCGCCCCAATATCCACCCTGGACATAAGAAAAATATGTGAATATGGTCAGCAGTGAATTTGAGTTAATATCTTCTACTTTATTTGTGACAGAGTTCTACAACTAGTTTAAGAAACTCTGACACACAGAGGTCGCTAGTCAGTGGTTACCGGTAAACTATAAATAGTCACAAATCGCAAGTTCGAATTCTCTAGAAGCCCGATGAAGTCGTGGTAACCCTACTCCCCAACAAAAATACAAAACTGAGCTACACATTAGTGTTTATTAACCACGGGCTTCTGTACAGTTAAGTCACTACACCAATCGGGATAACACACCAGCCGGGCCGGGCGTCTTAGTAAAGATCTTGTGTCCTCATTCCACTGAAAACTGCTTTTCATTATAGGCATAGTCTATGCATGATGATGAGAATAGGTATAAGAAATGAATTAAAATTAAGCACTTGTTTATTTTTTCGGCGATCGCAAACGCTATATGAAATAATAAATTTACGTTCTGATTATTCAATCTGATTATTCAAATTTAGCAGAATAGGTTACGCATGAAAGCGTTCGTAACAATTCTGTATTTTAACCTTTTCGGAACGTTCGCTTTTATAGTATTCTGTAAATACTTTGGTATAGAACATGTTTACTTAATATTTATAAAACATGTTACGATTTTCTATTTACAGATTCTATTCCAGACATTTTTTCAATAACGAGATTATTTTTAATAAATGAGATTTAAAATATCCTAAATATATTTATTAATTGTGACGGTTTTTCAATGAAATTATGCGATCAGAATTTCATTGAAAAACCGTCACAATTAATTCCCAAATTTTCGGTTACCTCACTCACTTGGCGAAACACAACACAAGAAATGCTTCACTCCCGGTTTTCTGTGAGGCTGTGGTATTACTCCAGTCGAGCCGGCACATACGTACCGAAGCATGGCTCTTCCAAAAAACGCAACAGAGAAACTTATTTGCTCACCATATACAAAACTTTTCTATATTTTGGTACATTTTGTGTTATAAAAATCTTTTTAACAAAAAATTAAACCGACGAAAAGAATTGATAGTTTATGTAAATAAGCTCAATACTTAAGACTTTAGGTTTATTAATTTTTTGCTTTTTAGTTCTTTTCGTCGGTTTAATTTTTTGTTAAAAAGATTTTTATTTTATGTTTTTTTTTCATCATCAGCTCAGCTACATGATATGATGATTTCTAAACGCAAAACCTGATAAAGTAATGAAAAGTAAACAGAAACACTATTCGTTCCTACAATTTTCGAGGGCTTCTCTCAATTTTTTTCAGGACCCCATCATCAGATCCTGACTTCCTTGACATGGGACCACCCTTGAGGTATACCCTGTCTAACAAAAAAAGAATAATCAAAATCTGTTCATAAATAACGGAGTGAGGGCTGAACAGACATATATTATACGGTCGAATTGAGAACCTTCTTTTTTTTTCGTCGGTTAAAACAGAATACATGCCAGTGTATTAAATATAGATAGATCACTATTTTATAAGATTATTATAAGACTCTATCACTATCTAGAACATTCTTTTTTTTTATTAAGGCCTCTTTTTATGTATCGATTAAATTATGAATGCAATCCCACTTATCATAACTAACCAAGTTACATAATTATTTGCACCTTGACAAAAGGGATTATTACCCCTAATAATTGCGTTAAGGTAACTGAAGGGATTGTGATAAAAATGTTTATTTAACATCAATATCTGTGTACCTACATATATCAATATTAGTTGAGAAGGTTAGGGGTCGGTCCTTGTATGTTAGAGGTCAGACTGACTGTTGATCCAGACGTGATTGAAGGGACGCATTCTGGAGTCTGTCGATCGTGTACCTGCGATCCGTCCAAACTCTAATGTAATCTTACATTGGCCGGATCGAAGAATAATGTAAAGTTAAGGATACACTTGTATATCTGGTTTTAGTTTGTTTTTTGAATTTTCTAAATCCGGAATATAACCCCGGAACCACCGCTAACCTGCCAACCGCCGTTTTATTTTCTATGTTTAGGGTGCCTAGTGCAGTTTTGTCAATTTCAAATTGAGCACTATAAAAAGTTGTCATAAGAAATAACTAATTCGTAAAAAAATTAAAACTTGCTGATTTTACTAAACACACACAGACTGCTGTTGTTGACACAGACAGCTAAAATCACTGAATGACTTTTCTCATGTAGGCGAACATTTCTCAAGAACATATCGATTTTTATGTCAATTTCAAGATATTGTTTTTTACCGGAATTAGCTTCCCTATTTCCTGAATTGTCTTTAAAAAAAACGTAATATGAACTGATGATGTACCTCTCTTATACCATGCTCTGTTGTACCCGACGTTGATCAACTATTTGCTTTCTGATACAATATTAAATAATAATAAAAAAAAAATATATTCAATCAAGTTCAATATATTTCTGGATAAATCAGTATTTAAATATAATAGTTATTATAACATTAACGTGGTTTTCTTCCCTATATAATTGCCGATACAATAAAATATCATTTATCCTATATTTTCTAGCCGTTTTTATTATATCGCCGTTTCCGCTGTTATCGCATAGTGCCGTCACAGCAACAACACAACAAAACAGCACAGTCGAATAGGCACTCAAATGAGGCAAATACTGAATCAGATTGTCACTTGTGATGTCAAACAGATTGCGTATGAAAATCGAAAACGTCCGTAGCACTGATTGGACATAGGAGAGACAGCTAAAATATGTACTTATAACAAAGGTAAATTGTGACAAAACAACCTGCTTGTAAGTATATGGTAGATTACTTACAAGTGAATTTCGGGGAGGCTTCGAGGTAGATGATTGTCAAGTTAATAAAATTTCTAGTAAACGGTAAAACGGTAGGTTTAGTACATTTTCGTATGAAATACTAAGACATGACGTCACACCTTACTGTCAAATAATTCACATTTATTTTAATTTAACGATTAGAAATTAATTTAAAACGTTAAAATAAAAATGGGCCATAGTTGTCATAGAATTTTAAGTTGTTTTATTGACTGATTTGGAAAAAATAATTTAGTTTGAACTCAACCTATGTTGCTCCAAAAATTTCGATGTCTTCGACATTTCAATGACAACAAACCCGTTATGGCGATGAAAAACGCGTTTAGAGAGTTGCGAGAGTGCATCACAGGCAGATATTTTGAGCCTTCACTTTAGACCTCTTAATTGCATGTTTCTGAAGAATTATTGGACAATACTACACTATATTATTTTGTACTACATGTTGATAAACTATTATCATTAGCTAAGTAAAAAAATGTAAATTCCAAGATTGCTGAGGCTTATATCAATCAATCATATCTATTTTACTAATACATCGATATTAAATATTTATCATAGAGGACATGTCTTTACTTTTGCGAAAAGGTCGTTGTGTTGTGTACCTCTAACATGAACGTAGCAAGTCATTACGTAAAGTGAGATCACACACTTTACAATATAGATAAAATTTTCACAAACATGTGCTCCAAAATTTATTTTCAAACATTTTATTTAACAATCTTCTAAAATCTTAGATAATCAGATTAAAGGACAACATCGTAAATATTTTTTTATGATTATTGTAATCTGGAAAATGTTTTATATACTTTTCAGTTCTTTTTTCCTAAGTTGTTGGCACCGCTGGCAAGTATTTTCATTACAAGTTACTGCATATTTATAGTCAACTAGCTTTTGCAACACCGGTTCTCGTACAAACTAAGCAAAATGTCATTTAGTTTTATTTTTCGTGAGCAAGTTCTCTTTTAATTTTAATAAAATCCCCCGCCCTAAGTCATGTTGAACGACGCTTTTACGTGTAGTAACAGGACCTAGCCTTGCCTAGCCAGAGGCTATTGCCTCTGCTCTTGAAAAAAAAATGTAGGTTTAAAGCTCTAGACTTTGTTCAAGATGCACTTCCCTTATGAATTCTTGAATGTTCAGGTTTATATTCCTAAGCTTTTATTGTGTCTTTTCGTTAGAGAGGGTATAACTTTAACACAAAAGGTACATTTTTCTTTCATTACTCACTTATACTTGAACTCTAGAAAGAAACAGAATTGTTTTATTCGTAACTGCTTGCGAAGTATCTTCGTCTCTTTTTTTTACTTCCCTTTTTTCCCCTTTCTTTGTAGTTCCTTATTTATAGTTTTTGTTAAAATATGCATAAGGAATTAACATAAAAGAGCAGTTAGCACACAATCTGTTGCACCATTATTCCTTATAGTAAAATGAAATAACTTTAGTGTCCAATGTCTATTTGCAAGATGTCATCTAATAAACAAAAACCGTACAATTAAGAGAGAGAATTAAGAGTCTGCCTATTGACTATTTTAATACAATACTTATTAAACCAGTTGTGTACTCACTTGAAATATTTCGACGTCCAGGAAGGCCCAATCGCCGTGCGTCATTCCCAGTGCGTGTGCAGCCAGGAGGAACTCTCGCACGAGGGACCCGCGGACGCTTAGGATCACAACTGGGCACAAAATATCATTAGTAGGTTAATAACTATTGTTATCAGAAAGAAACGGAAAGTAATGTAGTTATTAAATTATAGTCGGAACTAAACAGATACTGACACATTTTTGTTTCGCTACAAAAAAGTTTCCATTTGTGCTTAAGAAAATATTTTATTGAAATAGGGTTATAGAAACTAACTAACAACCCCGGCTTCCCACGGGTAGCAGAGACATCTTCAACAATATTCAACATATTTCAATCAATTTACACAAAATCTAAACCTTCCTCCTGAATCACTCTGTCTATTAGTGAAAACCGCATGAAAATCCATTCAGTAGTTTTTCAGTTTATCGCGAACAGACAGACAGACAGACGCGGCGGGGGACTTTGTTTATAATATGTAGTGACACCAATAATCAGGTAGACATAAGTGATTGGCCTATTAAATAACAATGCGTCTTTGCTTCAATAACGTGTTATCTTAAAAATTAAGATTTTACAGAAGAGTGATTGTGAACATTTGAAAAATTGTCTCGAAGCAATTTTTTTGTATCTATTTACAAAGTTTTTACAAAGTATATTTATTGTAATTTATGGTAAAAATTACAATGAATATACTTTGTAAAAACTTATCAAAATTAAATATAACAAAAAGAAAAAAAAATGTGTGCTGTAGTTGGACACCAGATAGGAACGATGTTCCTTATTATAAAAATAATAATTTCAAGTTCTATTTGAGGTATATAGAAAATAGTTATTCGGGTATACATTTTTTATTATTAATTTTTTATCGATAAAAATCAAAAATACTTAAACATAATGATACTATAACATATACTCACACACATCCTCACACACATCCTCACACATCCTCACACACGTCCTCACACACACATCCTCCCACACATCTCACACAAATTCACAATAACAGTCATCACGTAGACTATAAATTAGACACTGTATAGCCATCATACATAGACTATACATAAAAATCTTACGCTTTTTTTAACGTTACGGACGTTTTTTGCCGGCTAGGGTAAAATAAATAGTAGTAAAATATTTCAGACTTATCACGATATTGAAGCAAAAGAGCGAGTCATGATTTTTCTATCAGCTTTTTATCGTGCTTGTTTCGTCGTAATAGTCAGAATTTGCATTTACCGTGACATCACGGCGTATATTAACATTTATTGGTATATGACCGAAATCGTCAGAAAAACGATAAAAACGCATTCATCAGCTGCCTTGGTAAATGTTTTACTGTAAGAGACTGCATAAAAACAAAATGAGAACACAAAAAATTACTTCAAGCAAGACAAAAAAGAAACAATAGAAAAAGTGCTTATGAAAAGGCATGATATTCGATCCGGCCTCTACACTCAATATAAACTTCCTAGAAGAAATGTATTAAAGCAACATCCTCCGATTAAATGGCTGGAAACGGAACAGAAAGAAAATAAACAGGGTAATAACTGTCAGTTTTCCAATTACCAACAAATGGAAGAGGTTTGCCCTTTCCAATAAGAGCTGGAGAAAATATACAGTGTAAATGTTTTATGATCGTGTGTCAAGTAGGTAGAAACTAACTGGCACAATATACCTGCAAACATTATAAAAAAAAAACTCAATAAACATTAAAAAAAATGCTCCTAAGCGAACTCATTAGAGGCCATCCATAAATTACGTCACACGAATTTCATGATTTTTGGATCCCCCCGTCCTTGTCATAGGTGGTCACATTTGTGGAACCCTACCTGCTGTGTCGTCATATATTTTGCAATTTTAAACCCAGAACGGAAAAGAGCAGTTCTAAAATTTTATTTTTAGTAAAAGTGCAATAGCCTATATCGTATAGGTACAGGTAATGTTTTGTGTTTAATACTTTAGATTTTAACATGTGACGTCACGAAGTTTAGGACTCCCACCCCTTGTCACACAATGTCACACTTCGTTGACCCCCTCCCCCTCTTAGCGTGTGACGTAATTTATGGATGGACCCTTACATAACTCAAAAGACATTCTTTCTACGTTCGGTACAATACAATAGTTGAATGTCAAGTCAAATCAGAGTCCCTTTATTAAACTTGAAACAGGTACGTTCTGTAGGAATTTGTAAGAAATTTCAACTTTTGTCTTCATACCACATCATTTATTTATTTGGTGTGCTGTTACTTGTTACATTTATTTTATTACACTTAAATTATTTATTGCTATTTCCATTAGCACAATGATTTTACATTAAAAACAAAAATAAGAATGAAAATAATAACTAGTCTGATTTTTCTTATAAACTACATTCAATATCATAAGGAAAGTTGAAATTTAATAATGCACCATAATACTTTTTTATCTGTACTCCTCACATATCTAACAAATGGATAAAGCTTTATCCCAATAGGATGAATGTTACAGGAACGTAAAGCTATGTGTGTAATAAACAAACTTTGTTTCTTGTAATTTAATTATATTATAAACTTACTATACTCTAATTTCCTAAAGTGTTTGTGTAACCATAGGAACATTTTAATAAAGAAATGTTAAAATTGCTGAATAAAAGATGACGATATTTTATTAATTACTATCTGACCCGACAGACGTTGTCCTTTCTTAACTGTGAATATTGAAATCGAATTGGTGTAATTTGCAATGCGCATTCTATCAATCGCGCCAACTGTCAAACTACTGACAGTTTTGTCAAAAGCGCCAAGGTTTCATTGGAAAAGTCAATATTAGTCGTTAAGATTTCTTAAATTTTCTAATTTTCAGTGCAACTTTCTTAAATTTATCTTTCATAAGAACTTTCTCTTGATAGTAACAAACACCAAAAAAGGAATTAGGGAAACCGTGACCAAGGGAAATAGGGATTTTTATATAAATAGATATAAGAAGTCTACATTGCTTGTTATTTATAAATGCGGATTTGACAGTGGTGAAAATTGTAAATTATCATTTTATCATATAATATGATTTAAAAACGTTGTTAGCACAACACAAGTAAATGTTTTACAAATCCCACTAATATCATAAATGTGAAAGTTTGGATGGATAGATGGATGGATGTTTGTTACTCTTTCACGCGCAAAACTACTGAACCGATTGCGATAAAACTTGGTATGTAGATAGCTGGAGACCTGGATTAATATATAGGCTATTTACTTACTTACTTTTTATCCCGGTATTCTCACGGGAACGGGACTTACGCGGGTGAAACCACGGGGCGCTGCTAATAGCTATATAGTCTTTATTCTCTCCATTAAACAACAAGTATTTAAAAAAATTGGAATACTAAACTGTACGTACACAACAGTTAATTAATGTTGTATATAAACATATAGTTTGTATGTAGGTAACATAAAACTACAGGTCATTGGATAATTCGCACTAATTAACTGGCCTTTCACGTATAAATCGACATTTTAAAGTATTTTATTTCATGAAAATTGATAATGTGTTCATTAATTAAATCAGTCAACACAACAAAAATAATATATATAATTGGACTTTGTAACAAGTATTTGTTGCAATGCCATTTAATGCAGCAGAAAAAAAACAGTTAGTGTCTTAGGCTGCGTTTCCACCAGAGATATGGAGGTAGCTAAGCGGTGCGAGGATGCGTAACGAAGCTGTGAAACGATTTGAGCGTTTCCACTAGATATGTGCTAGGCCGCTGAGCGTTGCGAGGATGCGTAGCGACGCTGTGAAACGGTGCGCAAATGAGCGGTGCGAGGATGTGTACAATATACATAAACCTCTAACAAACACCGTCTAGAACACATCTCTCGCACTCATCTCTCACACACATCTCGCTTGTTTTGTACGTATAAAAACCTCGCTCCGCTAAGCCGTTTCCACAGAATCTGCGCTGAGCGAGGCTAGGTAAATGCAGACCGCATAGGAAAGTTTCACCATATATTATAACTGTTGAATTTTAAAATTTAATGCAAACAAAAGCTTAAACTTATGCTTCGGGACCAACCAGGAAGTAAATGTTAATATTTAACAAACAAAAAAATGTCTGTCTGAATTTCTCATCTTGAATGGCGCCATGCCATCCATAAATTACGTCACACGAATTTAATAAATGAAAACACAACTTTAAATTTTTTTAAATTGTCAAAAAATTACATTATGTAAACTTTTTTTTTTCGTGTGAAAACCACCACGGGTCATCACCTCACCATGGCTATTGGTGAAGTGGTATGTCGGAATCGAACCAACTAAAACCACACGGTGTTCCGTCACAAGTGAGTCTATCGCAAGGGACTCGAGTATACCCTAGAAAGGAAGTCCCCGAGAATACATTATTTAAACTAATAAACGAACGATAAATGATTAATTGTATTACTGAAAGATCTAATAATGGAAAGAAACATCTTGTGTCCATGGACTTTTAACCCACTGCTTTATATTATTTATCACTCGCGTAACATTCTTTACATTTTGTAAACCAAACGAAGAGACTACTATGCCATCTCTCATTTACAGTTAATATTTTGTGTTGTAATACTTCAGATTTTGACATGTGACGTCACGAAGTTTATGTAATTCATGGATGGGCCCCTACCCAGATATTTTTTTGTTTTAAGTTGCTAGTTAAAATCTAGCTTTTAACCTAAACAATGTTCCTATGCTAAAAAAACGATCTACAGTCTGAAACGCGCGCGTCTATGCTAAATAACATTATTATACAAAAACGCTTAAGTAAGGGAGTTTGCATGGGCTTTGAAAGGAATAAAACATCTACACGTTTTCCAGCCAAGAAGCTCTATGTATAACAATAGAAAATAGTGTTTTTTAATTTCTTTAACTCAAGTAGTTTTCAGAATCTTTTAATGCGGGTCACGTCTTACTAAAAGCCTAAAATAAAAGAACTATGACTCAATCGCGAGAGTATATTTTAAAAACGCAAAGCAAAGTACTCAATCTTATCTTGAATGATAATATATTTACATACATTTTCACTCAAAGCTTGTCACTGCTTTTGAACGTAAATGAAATACGTATCGTGTAAAGATAGCTTTATATGCACATTCTATTGAGAGAATATTATCTTACAAAGACTTAATAAAGCTTAATACTTGTTTTGCAGCTTCATTTTGCTGAAAGATGAAGATGAAAGGGATTTTCATGTCTATCAAATATTTTTGAAAAGAAAAAGAAAATTTCTAGTGTTCATAATAAATGAACGTTATTTTTGGGAACCCGCATTTCATAGAAGCTTCTAGCTACATACAAATAAGTTCAAACTACGTTATCATTGTTTGAGTGTTTTACGTTATCAAAAAATAAATAATGTGGCGACCTCCACATACAACAAAAACATACTCCAACATCATCCAGCGAAGACGAACTACTAATCCTGCATCACGCTATGAGAGTTATCTCGCCGATTTGTATATAAAAAACTTCCAAACATCAACCGTTGGGCCGCGGTTCGCCAGGCATGGTCACCTAGCATGGTTGGAGGATCCATGGGACATAACAGGCCTGGAGGGACATAACACCCGTTCCTCTACAATATCATAAATACGAATATGAGTTTGTTTGTTACGCTTTCACACCTTGCATACTCAGAGACCGGGCAGGGGTTTGATGTTCACAAAATTAACGCAAACATAGTCGCGGGCAAATGCTATTATCTTATAAAACGTCGTGTGAAAGCGGACAGAAATCTTAATTTAAAACTGAAAAATTAAATTTGAAAATTGACCGATAAAGATAATATTTAGTATGTGAGAGGGCTGAAATGAATGAAACTATAGGTATTTAATACCAATGATGTTAACGCAATGTGCATATTTTTCTGAAAATTACTGCATGAAAAATAAAAAACAAAACAATTGAAATTGACATGAAAACTCATAATGCGTTATTTAAACATGTGCACCTACTAGAAAAAGCATATCCCGAAAAAATAAAAATTATAAAAAAGCTGTCAGTCGTAGGACTGCGTCAGAGGTGAAAACATAACTGACACATCTGTCATCTGAGCGTGAAGGTCACGCGAGTTCAGTGCTTTTTCCCCATACCAAAAGTGCCCAACGTGCCTAAAGTGCCTAAAGAATATTTCACTTCCAAAAAAATTTTTAACCATTTGTCGGCTACACATAACGCTCCTAAAATTTGACCACACCTTTGTGTAACACTCTGTATAAACGATATTTTGCTTTTTTATAGATTTCTCTACCTATAAAAAAGCATAGTTTGGTGTTTCCATATTAATCATACCCCATCTCTATAACATATAGTTAATGGTTATATCAAATTATTACTGCGGAATTAAAAAGTATATGTGTACAGAAAAATAGGTAGAACATTCTTTATTGTACACCAATTTTAGATAGTAATGAAATATAATTTGAAACAAATGATAATAGGCGGCAAGTAGGTACAATAGGCGGTTTTATCGCTAGAAGCGATGTCTTTCAGACTTTAAATATAAAATATTTTAGTTTATGTTTCAGACAACCTTTGTATAGAAACAACAGAAGGAAAACGCTGTAGCTGGTGGTGTAGTATAAATATTTTGAATGGGAACAATAAAACAATATAATAATATACATTCTGTCAAAAAAGTATCGGGAATTGATAATTTAATTCTAATTTCATTTTTAATTCAAATAATTCTTTTTGTGGTTAAGTTGGCACAACTGTTTTCTATATTGGCGCGAAGTTTGAGCAATTTCTGTCATATAGTTTGTTTCAGTACTCGATTTTGTAAGCTCATCTCAAGAGTGTTTTGCGATTTTTATAATGGATAAAAACATCGGACAAAAAGTTTGTCTCAAATTTTGCATTGCAAATGGAATTTCATGTTCAGAGTCGCTGAAAATGTTACAGAAAGCATACGGTGAATCGACTTTATCATAAACTCATGCATATGAGTGGTACAGTGCATTCAAAAGCGGTCGAGATTTGTTGGAATATTTGCCTCGCTCTGGTCGGCCAACAACGTCTTCAACTGAAGTTAACATCGCTAAAGTGAAGGAAATTGTGACTGAAAATCCTCATTCAAGTTTGAGAGAGATAGCCACTGAACTTCTCACGAATAGATTCGTACCATTTAAAACGATCGCTTGTCATGAAACACGTTGCCGCTCGACTAGTCGCGAAAGATCTAATTTTTTTTTCAAATTTTTGACCAAAAACTTAACAAAAACCATCGAACAAGTGGTTGTTGTATTCACTGGATATGGCTCCAGCCTAATTACCATTTCGAGGTACCCGTTTTCAGTCGATAGAATATATCAAAGAGAATTCGCGGCGAGAACTAAAGTCGATTCCGGAAAATGCATTTAAAAATATTTTGATAACTGGATTATTCGTTTAACGTAAGTGTATTTTTTCTGTAGGCCACTACTTTGAAGGCGATACAATAAATTTGGAAGAATAGTTAACATTTTGCATTTTATTGACCTTTTCCCGGTACTTTCTTGACAGTTAGTAGTAGTAGACAGTTCTTGTAGTATATCTATACTAATATTAAGCTAAAGTGTTTGTTTATTTGTTTGGTTGAACGCGCTAATCTCTGGAACTACTGGTTCGAATTGAAATATTATTTTAGTGTTATATAGCCCATTTATCGAAGAAGGCTTAGGCTATATAACATCACGCTACGACCAATAAGAGCGGAGTAGTGACCATAAGCGCAGGTGAACTTAAAAAAAACATAACATATAGTGTAATAAATATGTGTAATAATAAGTAGTAAGACTAGTGGAGTTATATTGTGCTTTGTTAGATAGTGCTTTAAAAGTAAGTAGTTGTTATAACCTAACTACTCGATATTTTATATATGTATGTATTTCCTTTGTTGTTAATGATACAAAAAGCGCCAGAGCTCCTATAATTATTATAAATGAGGTACAGGTCTTTAATTTGCATAAAAAATGTGAACTCGTAATCGTGTCATTAATTTGTAACAGAATATTCTTTTATAATAACGCAGATAACTTGCTCATTAACGTCATAATATAAATGGGACTAAGAAGAATAAATTATACCTTTTTTACAAGCTGGCACTCTACATATAAACTTCCAGCATGGAATAAACTATTTTTATTTTTTTATTATTAATATTAAAAACATAAATAGGGTAGGCACACAAAACAGCCAGTCACTTGCTTATATCCTTACATACCTCACTCTTTCTCTACTGCCATTTGACCTTTAATTCTGACCTGTCCTTTCTTCAAAACATCATCAATTTGAAGAGCGTATGTTCAATTAAACCGATAATAGGTATTTTTGAAATGTCAGTAGGAGTAGGAGTCAGTCAGACTAAGTCAGTCGTGGAACTAGTTGCCTGTTCCAATAGATTCAATCATACAGTTATATTATACAATTCCGTAGATCCTATGGAGAAGAAAAAAATTCTGGTTACATTGCTTATAAGCGTAAATGAAATGAATGTGAGGACTATGTAACATATTATTCTAAAATATAAATAGACGCGCTAATTCACGAAAGGCACAAGTTCACGAGCATGACGCACACGCCAGCCATCGTATTGAACGGAGCCGAACGACCACCATTGACAGAACTTCTAACCGAGCATGACATACTCAGAACTGCCAAGCAACATAGGAAATTTAACTAAGGAAATGTTCTGCGTGGTCGACCCCTACCGGCCTGCTCACTAACATTTGCCTTATGTTTTTCATTCGTTCCTCACTCATTCTTTCTTCGTGACCACAGCACTCAGCGTAACCTTTTCAGTATTCGTCCCTACGTCGTCTTCCAAGCCATACTGCTCTCAAAAATCTACATTCCTCTTTCTGTCAACCATACTCCACATATAGTTCGCAATGATCTCATCTCAACATTAAAAAATATAATTATAATATATAACTTTCTATTTTTATGGCAACGGGCCATAAAAATAGTTCCACCTTGATTATCTCATCATTGGTACACTTGAACGCTTTTATTCAAGAATTACCGATTTTACCAAAACTCATTTTAGAAATGTAAGAAAGAAAGAAAAGAAAGAAAATATAATTTATTTGCAAAAACCTCAGCGGACATTTTTTTATGTTATCTAAGTTTCATGATTAAAATAAAATAATAGCAATACAAAAATATACAAGTATCTAAGTCTAATTTCACTCTAAAACAACATAATATTATAATGAAATTAAAATACACATTGATAATAATCATGCACTTCACAAAGGCCTTATATGTACAGGTTACACCCTATTTTTTATATTTGACATTACGCTTTTGTACCTACAAACGGACTAGTAATGATTTAAATAGTGGGTAAAGTCGTAGGGCTCTGTTCGCGTGAGATAACTTTAATATAAAAGATATCGCGCTCTAATCGTTTTAATAAATCACAGACGTAAACTGTACACTCATTTGTTAGCGACGACACTCACAGGGCCCTCCAAAAGATTTTCTGAGAGGCTGAGGCTAATGATGATTATTATAATATCTATAAAGAAATATAATAAACGTTGACTTAAATGGAAGAGGTCGTCTAACTTTCGAATGATTGATCGTATTTTTGCGGTGTAATCAACATGGGCTCTGTGTCGTGTCTAGCCAGTAAATGAATGACCAATGACAATGACCATTTTGTGTGTATTGCGTCTATATGCATATGAGTGTTAAGGCATTACAGACAGGTACATTGTTAAAGTAGAAGATTCATACTTTCTTACCTCTAGCGTACATACTGACGTCCTTCAGCAAAGCTTCACAGGACTCTCGTTCGTTGCCGTCGAGTTCCCTCACAGCCTTTAATACACCCTCCTTACGGAGCCCCCACTCTAGACTTTTGCCTGTCAAGAAAAAAAATTTAATCAGTTACTACATACGCGTTTATCGTCACAGCCGGATATTTTAACATGCGCTCTTTCGTAGGAAGCAGAGGTACCTAACGTTATAAAATTGGTAACCGATCCATAAGTAAGGTCGCAACAATACCAAAGAAACTAATTGACGTCTAAAAGCGTCTGAAAAGATCTATTTGCAAGATAAATTCATTTATTAACATTCGAGTGAGAAAACTGATGTTGAAAAGACAATTAACCGAATGTACCAACTGAGTTGCATAAAATGGGCTTTACGATGGGCAACACAAGCCATTGAAGGCCAAGCAAGGCATTGGAAGTTCTATAGAATTTATTAAGCCGACAACAGAATTCTATCTTCGGGAACTATAGGAACTCGTGGGGCAATAAATATTCAACTTACCGACTGTTAAAGAAAATAAATCCGACTTGTCAAGCAACAACGCGACGTGGGTCCATCCGAACCTCTCGAAGACGCTGGTGAAGACTCGTGGCAAGCGACATTGGCAGTACGACATACGGGTCAACGTAGGATATTTGCCTTTGTCGTTAAATAGCGTTTGTGGCTGGTGAAAAATAATCCATTAATAAAATTTAACATTTTCACTAAAGTGAACAAAATCTTTATGATATTGACTATTAGTTACACTACACTAAGGTGTTACAGAAAGATGGACGCTGATAATAAAATATCTATTCACCTTTTAAGTAGATTTTTAGATATTTTTCAAACAAATTGATTAGGAATTGGTATGACATCTTAAAACGCCATTTTCTCTAAATAAAGTATGTGTGGCTTGACACTGTATTGCTTATCAGCGTCCAGATGTGGTCTATTTCAGGGTCGTAGAGAACAAAGCGTAATGCGCTAATAATTGATAGGATATATCGTGTTTTTAATAAACAACCTTATTCTATTAATACAATTGAACATGAAAATGAATAACTAATTTTGAAATATGTACCTACATTAGGACTTTATGAACTATAATTATATATAACTTGTTTCTGTAACACCTCATGTAAGTGCACCAACGAACAATTGCATATTGCTAGTGAAACTCACCCTGCTTCCTTTGCGTAAGTTCCTGAGTCTGTGCATACGACTGACAACACTCGCTGGAGCAGCCAACTCTCCCTCCGACGGAGGCTGTAACAACAACACTAATGAGGATGATAAAACTTCGGAAGAAATGTTATCAAATGGCGACATTGGACTGGAACGCGAGCTGTAGAGCAACGACCTGGTTAAAGTGTATGAAGATCTTTGAAAGGCGGCTAAGTTCAGTGGTGGACGTTTTATGGCTGATATGATGATGATGAGTATAAGATCATTATTAATCCTACTAATATTATAAACGTGAAACTTTGTGACGATGTATGGATGTTTGTTACTCTTTCACGCCAAAACTACTAAACCGATTGCGATGAAACTTGGTATGTAAATAGCTGGAGATCTGGATTAACATATAAGCTACTTTTTATCCCAATATTCTAACGGGATCGAGACTTACGCGGGTGAAACCGCGGGGCGCTGCAAGTGAACAATAAACACATAATGTAGACGTATTTTTAAAAAATAGGGACACAAAGCACCCAATAAATTAAAGCATTCTACTCAATCAATTATAAACTTTTTATTTAATTATACAAAGTTTATTTTACACGTTTTGTGTATCTTATTTGTTTGCAAACATCGACGGTTGTTAATTGGATTGCTCACGAGTGAATTTCAAAAGGTTTTATCTACCATGTGTGTTTTCTGTTTCGATTAGTTTAGTTTCATTTTCATCCATTCAAAGAGCTTCTACGAAGGTTTATTTACATTTGAAATGTATTTGTTGTGAACTCTTTCGTTATAAAATAATAATATTCATGTTTGTAGTCTATTTTACCTACTCCTATTGTCCTAAACCGACGTACTCGTATCTAAAGCTAGGTATGCGATGTAATCATATGGTAACAAATGGTAAAACCACAAAAATAATACTAATGTTAACTGATCTCATATAACCCACCCGTAGGATTAAAAACTAAATAAATAATAAGCATAAATATCTTAAATATTCAGGCATAAAATGCTACGCTAAATCTGGGTCAGTCGTTAAAGATTAGACGTAAAATAAGCAAAACATGTTTTTTAAGTTAAACGGTTTTATTGTAAATAAACAATATGTTACTACTTCTAAAAGCTAAATAATAATTCGGAAATAAAATCGTGGGGCGTAGCGTAATCTGAGCAAATATGTAAGTCATTCTATACTCTTTAACATATTTGTTACGTTTCTATACAATATTTTATTTAATCTATTGACGGGGAGTCAATGGATTACCTCGAGGAACGGTTTAGGTTCCTTCATGACACACATTTAAAATGCCTGTGGTCAGCTGAAAACTTGAGACTGGAAATGCCAGGGCATTCCAGCAATTTTTGTGATATATCGTATACTGTGGTAGCTGTACGTTTATAGAATACATTGCCAATTGTTATCAATAGAGCACAATCATTAGTTAAGTTGAGAACAATGATACATGAGCATTATCTGTCACTATAATAATAACTCGACACACCTCACATACGACCGTCTGATCGTAAACTAGGCAGAGCCTGCACTATGGTAACCAGACTGCTGATAAACAAGCTTATATATTTTTAAATATATACATGTAATAGATAAATTACACCGAGACAGAACAAATAATCATGCTCATAACACAATTATTTGTCCTATGTGGGAATCGAACCCACGATCTCTGGCTCAGTAGTCAGGATCACTGACCTCTAGACCAACAGGCCAGTCCATACTTATATTTAAAATAATTATGTTATGTATTTTTATGTACCTATATAAGAGTTCTTGTATGATAAGTAGGTATAACTATTGAGTTTTGTATTGTGTAATAGATGATACGCATTGACAACCTTTTCATTAAACGCCACCAGTTTGCTTAAAAACTCCAGTCCATCCTAAGGCCGCCCTTTGTGCATTTATTGATGCGATACATCTTATGTTTCATATTCTCTGTAAAACCCTGGTGTACAAATAAAGTGTAATATATCTATCTGTTTTAAGCGAACCCTATAAATAAGTTGATTGACGTCCAATATTTCACACACATTTACGACGCAGTGAGCTTAGTCTTCAACCATTAATTAACAATATAGCGATACTGACAGCAAAAAGCCCTGAACCCTTTCTCTTAAAAGCCCCCTGTCATGTTTCGCACAATACAACCTACATAAGCGACACGAGTACAAAATGTTGAACGTGATTTCTTTGTAGAAATGCGGCTATTGTCTAATACTTGCAGCCTATAACAATGATAGCGGAGTAATCTAACCAAGTTTAATCCCTGATTCTTGAAGTTGATCTCATTATAATCTCAACCAAGTTTGTTACAAACTGTGATGAGGAGACATGAATATCTGAAGGTTCAATCAAATCAATCATTTAGTCTATCATAGTTCACTGCTGGACATAGACACACAGCACCCGGTCCTCCGCCTTCCGCATCCAGTCCATCCCTGCTACCTTTTTCAGGTCGTCAGTGCATCTGGCTGGGGGGCGTCCTACTTCTGTTTACCGTTCGCGGTCTCCTCTCTAGGACTTGTCTGCTCCAACGGCCATCGATCCTTAGGCAGATCTTTGCTACTTCAGCATGCTTATCCTGCGAGCTATGTTGGTAACTTTGGTTCTTTGTCGGATGACCTCTTTCTGAGAGTTCGCCAGAATAATATCGAAGGTTTGCTAAAGTCTGCGATTTCGGAGATAGTGGTTTGTCATACCGAGAGTAAGCCAATATCCGGCCTGTTATTAATCAATTATTTGTTGTTCGACTTGTCCCAAGAATGCGCTTAGCTTTTAAAAATATTTTCGAATGTGCAATGTGCAAAGTATAATATACTCGTTACGCCTTAGTTTTCTCTCCAGAGCAACAAAAGCCGTTAAATAAATAAAAAATTAACTTCTAGTTTTACATGAGAGATGGTCTTAAATAAATACGCAGTTGCGGATTCACTTAAGACTTGAATGTTTTATCAACATAATCTAGAGGAAAGGATTAACAAGATACTCCTGACATTAGCTTATTGGGTACAATCTGTTTGCAATAAATCTTTGTGAATACCTACTTTGTATCTATTTAAATGGACTTTTTTTTTCGTGTGGAAACCCCTACGGGTCATCACCTCACCATGGCTATCGGTGAAGTGGTATGTCGGAATCGAACCGACTAAAACCACACGGTGTTCCGTCACAAGTGAGTCTATCGCAAGGGACTCGGGTATACCCTAAGAAGGAAGTCCCCGAGAAAATTTTTTTATATTTAATTATTGTCTACAGAAGTGTGTCAGTAAAATCAAAATCAAAATCATTTATTTCAATTAAACCATTATGGGTATTTTTGAATTGTCAGGAGTAGTAGTCAGTCAGACTAAGTCAGTCGTGAAGCTAGTTGACTGTTCCAAAATGTAAAATATGCTCCCTCGTGATAAAGTTGTTTACAGCCAACAAAATGGTGAAGTGCAGGCTAACACCTCTACAGAAGCCTGGCCAATAATAAAAAAAAGAGCATTGATGGAGCTTGATGTTAGTCTAAGCATTGAAAAACAATAAGAAATGGATCCTGTATGACAATCAACACTGGTTAGACACAGAGGAGGTAGCAAAAAGATGAGGAGATACGTGTAGTGATGTTAATTGATTAATTTTCATGTGCGCACATACTATGTACATACGTTACGATCTAAATCAAATCGATCTATTTAATATTTATATTTTTACGATTGTAATGTGTTTTGTGCATTTAAATAAACTATAAAATAAAAAGAAGCTGTAAGTGTATGATGGCCCTGTGCTGGCATTATACCTATAATGATAATCAAGCTTGCGATAAAGGATAAACTAGACTTGTCAATTGCTTCCTTCTTCTCAACAACACTCGCCCACACACCGCACAACGGACCATCTCTAAGTTGCAGTATATTAAAGTACATTTTACTATGTGTTCCTTTATAGCAGAGACATCACGAACGCTGAGTTGTCGTCTTAGGATTAAGCCATCAATATCAACATCTGCACACACAAAATAGTGATAGAGCATGCGCTGTTTGCAGATTAATATTTACTCGGGCAAGAGCGTCATTGAGACATGCCATTTGAACTGTGGACGACTATGGTCTTGAGAAAATAAATATGTCAAATGTACATAGTCCATGATCACTGAAATATTTTTTATATCAAAAAGGATTTTACTACTCGAATAGGGCAGTTTTTTCAAACATTCTTAGACCCCCGTGTTGCTTAACGTCCCACTTTTCATTATTTTCAAAAAGTTTTTTTTTTTATATTTGTCATATTTAAGGGGCCTTAGACCCCGTAAGCTACACATAATGCTCCTACAATTTGACCACATCTTTCTCAAACATTCGCATAAACAAGGAATAACATTGCTGTAAGTTTTCTATTGATAAAAATGACTAAACAACGTATGCGTGAGATATTTATACGTAAAACTAATTATTTTATAAATTCAAACAAAACGATATTTTTTAACATTTTGTTTGAATTACATATATGTATAATTATATAGTAAATAAGACTATAAACCTGAGCGGAATCTACTTTTCCAAACACACACTTCACTCACGAAGTTGACACGACTGTGTAAAAATTTTAAGTGCTTGTTATTGTCACACTGAAAACAACGCATTTAAATAATTCAATGTTTACATTAACTGTAGAGCATGCTCTAGCGAAATTAATTATAATGAATGTTTCGACAGAGCGTATGATAATATTGACAGTGTACATACTGTAGTGTAGTGATGATGATGATGATGGTTCCGACCGATTTCGGCCATGGCGACCACTTCGACCCCTAGTCGGAGAGATAGAGCTGGTGCGCTCGAAGATGGCTTATGTAGCCTATCTTTGCGGCGAAACACCGTGCACAGTGAGGGCATGTGAGTACGCCATTCTCGTAGTGATATGTTATGGCAGCAGGTGGCCGAGCCTTTAACCGGTCGCGTTTGGTATCAAGATCAGCTTTACGCAGAACCTTGAACTCGCGTACCTGGCTGTTCACCATCCTGCGCCTTCATATGTCGCTTTTGGACATCCTTGTACCGGAGGAGGGGACCGCCATGATTCCGCTTGCCCTCCTCCAGTTCAGAGTAGAAGATGCGCTTCGCCACTCTTTCCTCTGCCATACGAGAAACGTGACCGTACCACCTAAGCTGTTGACGCATTAAATAGGCCTCAATGCCACCAACATTGGCTCCACCTGCTTCAGCACATCCTCACCAAGTTTTATGGTCAGTGTCTCATGACCGTGTTTGTCCACGGACATCACCTCCGTCGTGTTGACACTGATCTTCAGGCCGAACTTACGGCAGGCTTGGTCGAGTGGGGACATCAGCTGTTGCAGGCCGTCTGGGGACAACCCTCTTCTTGCTCCTTTCTTGCAGTTGACGCACAGAGAATATAGCTTCGCATGTGCCTCGATCCGGTCGGAAGCCAAACTGGGTTTCAGGCAGAACCTTTTCAGACAATTTCATTAGGCGGTTTAAGAGAACTCTAGCAAAGACCTTTCCGGGGGCTGTAAGGAGATACCGCGGTAAGAGTTGCAGTCAGATCGGTCACCCTTGTTCTTGTAGATAGCACTTATGCGCGATACTTTAAAGGTGTCTGGAACGCGTTCCTCCTTCCACATGCCAACAAATAGTTCCCATACCAACGTGTGCAACTCCTCTCCGCCATATTTTCTCCGCCATATTTTATCAGCTCTCCCGGTAAGAGGTCAATGCCAGTCGCCCGTTTGTTTTGTTGCTGTCTGATGGCAGTAACAACCTCGTCACGCATTAGAGGCTCGTCCAGCTCAAAGGCAAGGGGGAGCTGAGGCATTAAACCGATACTATACAGATCAGCTGACCGATCAACATTTAGCAGAGTATTGAAGTTCTCCGCCCAGCGCTTTAGTACATCCTCCTTGCTCGTCAATAGGTGACTACCGCCTAGAGACCTTAAAGGCACCCTTGCGTGATAGGATGTACCAATCAGCTTACGTACCTCACTGTAAAACTCTCCCAGCTGGTTTGTGTCAGTGAGCCATTGCATGTGACTAGCTTTGTCCTGCCACCACTTATCTTTCATGCGACGAGACAGCTTGCGCAAATCCAGGTCACTAGCTTTAACAACCGCAATGCTTCTTCTTTGCCTTCTATGCTGTCGCAGAAGATCCCGGTGTTTGTCGAACGCTGCCTGCAGGATTCCATCATTTCCATCAAACCAGTCTTCGTTACGACGGAATTTTTCACCAAGTGCAGTTGAAGCGGTATCCATGATATGAGATGACAAAGTCCTCCAGGCAGCATCGACATCATCTAGCTAATCAGCTGGCAACAGCTTTTCAGACAGGGCTTCAGCATATTTCTCCCTGACCGCGAGATCTTTTAGCTTATCCACGTTTAAAGACGCAAGCTTTTTTACAGGAGATCTAACGCGGGCGACGGAGGCGGATTCGCAGTGACAATAAGTCGGTGGTCAGACCAGCAATGTGCGCCACGGTGACCTGTACTTGGCTGAAATCTTTTTGCCTCACGATTGCATAGTCAATCCAATGCTTGGATCTTGGGTGCATCCATGTTGTCTTGTACTTGGCGGCGAGTCTAAACATAGTGTTTGTAATTGCCAGACCGTATTGAGCACAAAGACCGAGCAGCAACTGACCATTGCTGTTCATGTTGCCAAGTCCATGTCTACCCAGAACTCCAGGCCAAGCCTCATAGTCCCGACCAACCCTGGCATTGAAACCGCCCAGCAATAGAACCTGCTCTCTGGCGTTTATGTTATCGAGGCAATGAGTCACTTCTTCATAGAACTTGTCCTTGATGTCATCAGACTTGTCTAGCGTTGGAGCATAGACACTGATGACATTGAGGTAGTTGTCTTTGTCCAGGTGAAAGCGCAGTGTGGTAACGCGGTCTGAGATATGTACAGGGTACTCCTCTAAACGCTTTGCTAAGTGATTTTTTATGGCAAATCCTACACCTGATCGTCGAGTTTCGGAGCTTTCCAAAAGAAAGTGTAACCGCCACCTACTTCCACCAGCTATCCTTCATCGGGGAAATGTGTTTCGCTGAGAGCAGCCACATCCACGTTATAGCGATGAAGTTCCCGAGCTACTATGGCGGTCTTACGTTCAGGGCAGGCGTTGCCATCTCGATCAAGAAGCGTTCTAACGTTCAACGCGCCAGATGTCATAATAGGTGTTCTTTTTAAATTCACTTTGCGACGTCGACCACGAATTGAATGATGCGATAATAGCTGCGGTTACTACCATCTGCCATATCGGGACGAGCATTTTTTAGAGCACCTTTTCTAGCCCCCTCCCCGGCTGAGCGGGGAAAGCAGTGCCTCCCTAAACAGGGCTGCTTTGTCATCCCGGGTGATGCCGAGCCCGCGCTGTCGCCCCAAATATGCAGCGCGGAAACGACCACGGTGTGTACTCACACCCCCGGGACCGCCTGCGTGCAGGTATCATACAAAGCCTAGCTGCATCAGGCTAGACCTCTCTACCTTTACCCATCGCCACAGGACTTTAGGGTACTCGGAGTCCATAATCGGAAGCAGTCAGATGCGCAGGATATATTAAGGTGCACAAGTGTACGCGCAAAACACAGGTGCACATACTCATCTTTGTCCTACTAAACCCAGTGGAACGGGAACCGTTACGACCAGAGCAAGACTCAGACAGATGGAACAGTATCACGGTGAGAAAGTTACAAGAGGTCAGGACTTTCTCACACTCCCTTAATCACCTTTTACGATACCCACGGGAAGATATGGGGTGGTGCTATTCTACTCCGCCGCCGGCACCACACGACAAATGTATATATGTACGATATGTACTATATGTAGGTACATGTAATCAATATTCGATTAATATATTTATACGTTTAAGTAAGAGAACATACATGAGAGAGCCACACTTAGGCACGTAGGGGCCGCCTCGACCGGAGTGATACCACGGTCTCACAGAAAACCGGCAGTGAAGTAATGCTTGCATAGCTTTTCGCCGAGTGAGTGAGGTTACCGGAGGCCTTAACCCTTCCCTCATCCCATCTTCCCCTCTTAAGTTCAACGGAAGGTCTACGAAATAATATGTATATTTGTCATATAAAAGCTTTATGTAAACTTTGTTTGCTCCAACCCTTCGTCATATGCTTAAGCTTATGCGACAGATGTCAACTACTTAGTATATATTCTAATACTATAAAGCTGAAGAGTTTGTTTGTTTGTTTGATTGAACGCGCTAATCTCAGGAACTACTGGTTTGAATTGAAAAAATATTTTAGTGTTGGATAGCCCATTTATCGAGAAAGGCTATATAACATCACGCTATGACCAATAGGAGCGGAGCAGTGACCATAAACGCAGGTAAAACAACGCGGCCGGCTAGCATAGAGTATAATAAATAGTTGATTACTCTGAAGTTAGTTCAAAGGTTTTTTGTAGACTATGTAGTAGAAACATAGTCTACAAAAAACGTTTGAATTGACTTCAAAGTAATTACGCAAGCTTTAAACCTCGACTTCTATAAAACAGTATTGCCTGTATTTTAATCTAAAAAAAGCATTTTATGCCGCCTTTACGATGCTTTTATGTCCAATTACAAGAGTTTTTTTTTTACTTTTAAAACTTACGACTGTTCTGAGAGGACTAAAATGAGATTAGGTTGTTATACTTTTTTTTACATTTACATTCTTTTGTTTTTATATTTAAAGATATTTTTTTAACATCAAGATATAAATATTCAATAAATCTTAAAAAACAAAAAAGAATATCGATCCTCTCTTTCATTACACATGAAAACTTAACCGAAATTCTGCATGTCTGCATGAAACAAAAAACAAAATATTTGTGTTACAGAAACCTCTCCACGCGAGCCCGATTTACATTGAAACGATTTTTATTAAATTCTTTGGTCTAGCGGCTTTGTACCACGCCACTGTGTATTTAACCCGGATGCATTCCTTTGGGGGCAGAATACATTTCTGCTTAAAGTACCTACTGCTGAAAGTACCTACATTCTACAGAAGACCACAGTAATTGACCACTGCACGGTACTGTTACTTAGAGTACATAGACTGCACTAAAAGTATCGGGAATGGAATATTTCCACTGTTTCTGTCATATTAAAATCTTTTTAATTGAAAACTCCTTGGTTTTAAAAATCGAATACCATTTATTTATTTAAAAAAAGATTCTCGGTCTTATCGCAAGGTTTTGTCAAACTTGTTTAGTCGTTGAGAAAATGGAATTGACTCGAGAAAATTCAAGATCGATGATTTATTATGACTTTCGAAGTGGTTTAACGCAAAAACAGTGTGTTGACCGGATGATTTCTGCATTTGGTGATGTAGCCCCATTCAAAACCACACTTTATCGCTGGTTTGCTGAATTTCAACGTGGACGTGTCAAGCTCAGTGATGATCCCCGTCAATTTCGTCCAAAAACTGCAGTCACCCAAGAAAACGTTGATGCTGTGCGAACGTAAGCTGATTGAGGAAGATCGACATGTGACATACCGCGAAATTCAGGCAACTTTAGACATTGGCATGAGTCAAATACAAATAATCTTGCATGAACAATTAGGCGTAAGAAAGTTGTTTTCCCGATGGATACCGCATTCGCTCTGTGAAGAGCAAAAAGCGGCTCGCGTTACTTGGTGCGTCAGAACTCTCGATAGATTCCACGCAGGATCCTCAAATGCTGTATACAACATCGTATCAGGTGACGAATCCTGGATATATGCGTACGAACCCGAAACAAAAAACCAGTCACGAGTTTGGGTGTTCGAAAATGAGTTAAAGCCAACAAGAATTGTTCGTTCACGGAGTGTTGCAAAAAAAATGGTGGCCACGTTTGTATCCGAAACCGGTCATGTTGCAACTATTTCTCTTGAGGGACAAAGAACGGTTAATGCAGAATGGTATGCCAGCATTTGTTTGCCACAGGTTGTTTCTGAACTCCGTAAAGAGAACTGCAACCGCCGCATCATCCTCCATCACGACAATGCGAGTTCTCACACCACGCACAGAACAAAAGAGTTTTTAAAGCAAGAAAACATAGAATTATTAGACCATCCGCCGTACAGCCCCGACCTAAGCCCTAATGATTTCTATACTTTTGCTTAAATAAAGAATAAATTGCGTGGTCAGAGATTTTCATCACCTGAAGAAGCTGTAGACGCCTACAAAACGGCCATTTTGGAGACCCGAACTTCCGAATGGAATGGTTGCTTCAATGATTGGTTCCATCGTATGGAAAAATGTGTCAAATTTCGCGAAGAATACTTCGAAAAGCAATAAATACATTTTTAAACAATAATGTTGTGTCACTTCCTTGATTCCCGAAATTTTCAGTGCCGCTCTCGTAATTAAGATTTTTTGTTGGAGTCACCAAGCTGAGGAAGGGGAGAGTGACAAGAAAACCAAAATAATTTATTTCAATTGAAACAAATGTAGGTATTTTTTATAATCAGAAGTATCTAGGAGTTAGTCAGAATCAGTTATTCGTGAAGTCATTTGTCTGTTCCAATACGTAAATTCTATAGCGAAGGACGGGCAAGAAATTCCAAGGAACATACACGTCTCAAATCAGGCGATCACTTAACATAATGCGGGCCATGGGTGTAAAATTAGCCCGATTCACACAATCGAGGTATTGACGATTTTGCATGATCCGCCCTCTTTGAAACTGGTTGGTTTCAGTTTTTACATACCAGGGGTTGCAATTATCCGTAAGATATACGGACGGTTTGTTATTCTAATATAAAATCATAATATTGCTCGTACAAACAAGCTAAAGATTGATTATTATCCAATATCTGTGCGCCCAGTACGAATGATCGCACACTACGGACGGTCTGTCAATTACGATAAATCGATATACCAATTGACCGACTCATCGACAAAAATATCGGTAGGAAATCAGTTACTTACGTGAGTTAAGACATAAACATTTTTTTAATAACTCTTTAATTTCAATCTTTATTGCACTACATAATGTTAAAGATATGGGGAAAGATGGATTTTAGTAAATTTCTAAATAAGTAAAGTGCGTTATTCCGAAACTTAAATAATTCTTTCAAAAAAAAAACCGACTTAAAAAAAAAACTATTTCATAAAAGACTTATATGGTTTTCTCATGGATGTCATTGTCAGAACTGGACCAAATTGAAAAGGGACCACACAGCACAAAGCACCAACTTTCAAATAAAAAAAGAATCATCAAAATACAGTCGATTTGAGAACCTCTTCCTTTTTTTAAGTCGGTTAAAAAACAAATATTGTGATTTTGATACTACTGCGGGAAAAACGACATTCTAATTATATACCTAGTTAGTAGGGACAATCCACAGTAATTTATCCTGTAATTGCAAAAACCCAATACCAAGCGAACTGTGTAATGCGATGCAGCCTACGACCACACGTCTCGACTCTTAGTAG
This sequence comes from Callimorpha dominula, assembly GCA_949752705.1. Taxonomy (NCBI): domain Eukaryota; kingdom Metazoa; phylum Arthropoda; class Insecta; order Lepidoptera; family Erebidae; genus Callimorpha; species Callimorpha dominula. The sequence goes on along the minus strand of OX457006.1, from coordinate 5,317,735 downwards.
AAGTCAAGTGTCAATATTCGTAAGGCCTTTTTATTTTCAACAAACAGTATTTGAGACTTTGAGAGTTATTTGGAACGGAATAAAACGATACCGGTTGCATATGTGCAGTTGCCTAGTTTGATTTCTGAAAACATTTATCAAAATGTATATGTAAACTTTTCCGTGTTCTGTTACCTTTTACTTATATCATCTCTCCAATCGCTGCATACATTTGTGATCCTTTAGAAAATTGATAAAGCTCATAGTGAATGTAAACTGTAAAAAACCGGCCAAGTACGAGTCGGACTCGCGCACCGAGGGTTCCGTAAAATATTTTTATTATATGATGTAACTAAAAATTTATGGTTTTCGCAATTTTTCCTTTATCTGTGCTATAAGACATTGCTTCGTACCAAATTTCAAGATTCCGAGTTCACGGAAAGTACCCTGTAGGTTTTGATTCCCTTGCGAGTGTCGAAAATTTGCGGAAATTTGCGGCATAAACGGTTGTATCTTTTGGTTGCGTTGGCTTAGAAGTTTGATTTTTTCACAGCTCTAAGGGACAGTAGACTTGAGTATTTGATATAAATTTCAGCTTGATACTTCCTCGCTTTCTTGAGAAAAAGGGTCTTGACAGACAGACAGACTTTTGGACGGACGGATAACAAAGTGATCCTATAAGGGTTCCGTTTTTTCCTTTCGAGGTAAGGAACCCTAAAAATGAATGGAAAGGTATTTTAAATTCTAACAGTGAAAAAAAAAGTAAGTTAAGTGTACTAACAGTAATATTTTGATTTAAAATGAACCAATATTTGAATTCCAAGGAATTCATTAGACATATTAATTGAAATACACATGTAAACAAACGTTTTTTCGATGTCAAGATTATTATTTAATAAATAATGTAAGTTAATTAAATTCCCGTATTTGATGGCCTTATTTTTAGACTTGTATTAATACAAGTATGTTATAAAAGTTCACTGTGAAACGAACTCTAATTGAATTTTTATATCCTTTTTAAATGGATAAATGTGTCCCCGGCCGACTCCGACCTCTATATTTACTTTAAGTAGATACGATTTTTATAAGATTTTCGAAAATCTTTAATATTAAAGTAAACCGTAAGTAGACGTGACGAGTCGGCAGCAGTCTGTTAGTTGTTTTCCTTTTTGGCTTTACAGTGACAGTTTTTAAGAGTGTATTAAATTGCTGTTCTGACTAAAACAATAATCAATTAATCATTATATTGAAATATACATTGGAGTATAGAAGAAATAATGTTGTTTGAAAAATACTGTCATATGTTTATAGAACTTATCAGAAAATGTAAAAGGGTTCGGAAAATATCTACCTATATTGTTCATTACCATCGATCTAATCACTATTTTTTATTTTATTTATTGTCGGAGAGCCATGCTTCCATATTCACCGAGTGAGTGAGGTTACCGGAGGCCCTAACCTTTTCCTACCCCCCTCTCCTCCTTCCGCACTTCCCCTACTCCCATCTTAAAGGCCGCCAATGCACTTGTGACACTTAAGTTGCAGGTGCCCATGGGCGGAGGTAGTCATTTACCATCAGGTGACCCGTCTGCTCGTTTTCCCCCTATACCATGAAAAAAAATGTAAATAAGAAATGCACAAATAACGAAATGGGCCAATAACTATTACCCGCGAACGGAGACCCAGAGAAACAGAAATGATAAAGATTGCTTTTCTTCCATCAGGCTAAAAACTGTTAAAAAAAACAGGCCCGCACAGGTAGATTTCGTGTTTTTTAATTTTTATCTGCAAAAATATAAGTCGCATTAAAAACTTTAAATGTCTACATTGTAGAGTAAAATAAAAAATTTGCTTTCATTTAAAATATTACCGATTGTAAAAAGGTTTACAGGTTTCGGAGCTATGCATTTTTTTCCAACAAATTTTGGTTTCCCCCCTTTTCTCCCCAAGTTAAAGATGGAATCATTTAGGGTTCAAATTACAAAATGTTCGTATTTACTATGGGCATGCTATTAAAGTTAAAACGGTCCAAAAATAGGAAAAAAGTTATGCTGTAAAAACTGATTTTTGAAAATCTGCCCCCCAGTCCCCCCTTTGTGGGAAAATCCCCCAATCACGAACTTAACCTTTTTTTTTCCCTTTTGATTTTTTGTCCAAGTTTGAAAGCAATCGGTATATAATTGCAACCTCTATCGGGCCTGTATACATATATATATATATATATATATATATATATATATATATATATATATACATATATATATATATATATATATATATATATATATATATATACATATATATATATATATATATATATAAACTTTTTAACTGGTGTTTGTTTGGGGGTCTAGGGATCATAACTAGACCTCCTGTAAAGAAATTTTTTAAAACTTGAAAACTGGTACAAAACCGATAGGTAGACTTTTCTTCGAAATCTGCTTAAAACTAACGTAAACATGTGTGTTTGTAATACCAACCTTTTGGGCCTTATTTATCATTAGTGCTTATTCAATTTTATCTGTAAGTACATATACATGGTTTTGCTTTCATTTGCCACATCAAAGGACTACAAAATTATATATTAGCTACTAAAGAAAACCACTGGTCAATTTCATTAGAGAATTACTAGAATACGTTGTGAGAGTCTGATTACGTAAATCACATAAATTATGATTTCTGTTACTACCTTCTCTCAGTCTAGTATGTAGTGCCTTTTTATTAAATCTGTCTAATAATTTACTGATTAATTGATTAAGAGGTCTTGAGTAAGTTGCGTAACTCTTGTATGACATCTAAACTAATAGTATAAAGAGGAAACATTTGTGTGTATGTTTTTAATGTTTTCACACAAAAACTACTTAACTGACCGATGAAACTTGGTATGTAGATTGCTGGAGACCTGGATTAATGCATTGGCTACTTTTTATCCCGACATTCCCACGGGATCGGGACTTGTGCGGGTGAAACCGCGAGTCGCTACTAGTGTAAAATAAATAATATTTAAACGGTGATTTTAACTGTATGATTTTTGAGAGCTTGGATAGAGATAATCTTGTTGTCTAGGTGGAGGTTATTCTTCATAGGTAGTTCGTCATAGTCATTCGTCATAGAGGAGTCAAAAACCGGATTTTTAGAAATTCAACTTGTAAAGGTCTAAAAAAGGGTTTGACTTTTATTTAGAGCAAATTTTTGTCTGTCTGTGAAAAAATTGGGGATCTTGATTGTGAAAAAAAAACTTTATATATTTATGGTATAGAGGGCAAACTAGCAGACGGGACCCCTGCAACTCAAGAGTAACAAATGCATTCAGTATTAGGAATAGCTAAACGCGGACGAAGCCGTGAGACTTACCTACTTATAATCCAATTTTAATGTTATTAATATTTTAAGTTGCCTTTACGGTAATTCAACATATTATTAGTCTTAAAAAATTTTAGATTTAGATTTTTCACCACACCAACCTAAGAATCCTTTCAGAAATGAACAAATTAAAGTATCTTCAAGACACAGGTCTTAAATCTGAAACACACTGAGCAAAAAGGTTTGAGATTCACATAAATAAAACGTAAACCACCACTACAATCTCAATAAAAATCCTATTTGAAACAGTCAAACGCGGCTAGAAGTGAATGATATCTGCGCACAAGTGTACGGTCAGATAGGGTATAGTCATGTGCGTCAGCTCATTACTTTTCAATTCAATCTCGCCCGTGTCAATGCCAAGTTTAGCTCTCTCGCTGATTTGTTTGTACCCTTGACCAAAGGTACACGCGATGTATTTAGATAAACACATTTACTAACTTTTCTCCATTTTATTTACTTATTTTTTATACCATTGAATTTCTTTTTACTTTGTGAAAGTACAACAGAATTTGTTATACATGTACTATCTTAGGAGTACATCGAAAATAAAAGAAAAATGTGAAAATAACAAAGGAACTTAAAACAATGAATGACATATATAATTACTGATGAGGTTACTGAAAATAATTGTTTCATTAAACATTAAGAATAAAAAAGCATTTAACTCAAATATTTTGCTTCATTAATATAAAGTCATGAGCATATTTGTTTAGGGGGACATAGCAAGAGTAGCATAATGCAGTATGTTTAAATTAAATAAAAATAAAAGACCCGAAACAGTACGTAATGTCTAAAATTTATAAAGACCCAAGTGTAACAATGAGTAGGTCGAGAAATGTAAATATGCATTCTGCCGGTGTCCTAAATTCTTTAAAGGAAATATGCTCCACAGGCTCTTTACAACCTCAATAATGTATCATGAATCGAATAAAATTCGCAACTCCTCTAGTGTAAAATCCGGTAAGCGCTAGACATTAGGTGAGTCATGTCCTTATTTTCCAACTGAGTTGTAGCTATAGGTATGTAAATAAAAGACTACGCTACATACTGAAGAAAACAATGCTAAAAATAATCAAGTTTATCGTACATGGCATTTACTGTAGAATAAGACAAATTCGTATGACAAACTATTATAATGAAGCAAGGTGCATTTTTAAACCTTTGAAGACTTCATGATTGCACTTGACGCAACCTTTTATGATTCAATGTATGTTCAGGTCCCTTGTTAGTTTATTACGCATACAAAAACTAATGATATTCATACAAACATACATATACTCACGCATATATCTCCGAAGGGGTAGGTACTAGTCTATTGAACACCCACATTTTCCCAAATATAATTTGGCCCCACTCGCTTAATAGGGGCAAGCCTATTGCCGTCCACCGGGCTATTTGGAAATTAAGAAAATTGGGAGTATATTCAAAAGGAAAGGCAGTTAAGAGGGGAAGGGAAAGAAAGAGATATTGCTTATACGGATGGATTGGGAAATGTAAGATATAACTCGAGCACGTCAGCCGCCGAGGCCTCTAACAAATGATGTTCAGATTAGTTCAATTATATTTGGCCCAAATGAAACTGATAAATTAAAAAAAAAAATTTAAAAACTTGACTGGACAATGTTTTTAAAGAACTATTTATTTATAATACGGTTGGAATATTGCCTAAGACAACTTGTTACTTTAATATTTATTGACTCGAAAGTAAAAGCTCAACGCACAGGATTCGACTCAATAAAATATTTTAAAATCTGTAGTCGATAAATTTAAAAGATATCTTCGAAGTATGCGTTTCTAAAATCGTCGTCCAAACTTTGTTTGGAAGTGTATCTATCTAACATTTCAAAATCAAGTCTTATTAATTTTCCAGGCAGTGTTTCACTGAAGCTTAGATCTCTCACTTGAATGTCCTCATTTTTCCTTCAAACAAAGTCACCTCCTAAAAAAATAAAACTATTACTGTTAATACATAACTGTGAGAAAGTTACTTTGCATCGAATTAATAATATCAAAGATATCAAACAATAAAATCGAATCGCAAAAGCCAATCGCAAAAACAAATAAAGCCACGATAGAGAAACGAATTTAGACACAAAAAGTTGAGAGGTCAGGGTCAAATTGACAGGCTTTACTGACGAACGGACTCTTTAATCCTAAAAGAACTTTCTGATTGTCCCCGACGTCCAATAGATAGCCTTGACGAGGCTTTAACTACTTTTAATCACTCAACAAAATAGCTTTGCCCTTAACCTTAGATTTCCCCCGACACGAATCATTAGAATGCTTGATTAGAATAATGAGTCTGAATACGCCGTCTAATTGTTTGAATTTAATCGAGATTGGCACGCGGCCCATTTTCTATAGATTACTGCCCATTATTCTTAGTAAATAACAAATAACAGACTTAAAATTTACCTTTACAATCAAAAGAAATTCATTAACTGTAGAGGGTTCAATGCGATTGTTTTCGATGTTCCTACAACGTCTGCAAAATTACAAAAAACCTTATAACTCTACACCTTGTTCTCACAGCAGTCTTTAAATTTATTTGAACCTAACATTTTTAAATGATTACGAAACGATTGTTTATTCGTTATGTGTATTCTTTCTTTAATCCACGTGATCAGCTGCTTATATGAGAGGCTAATGAGACTAAGAGGTGCATACCATAATGTTTTTTTTTTTATTTTTTAAGTTTAGCTTGTAGACACTTGACTCTAATAAAATCTGCACTTAAAAGTTTAATATTTCGCAAGCGGATCACTGTATCAAAAAATAATCTTCATACCCCCTTAATGTTTTTGAAAGACCTATCCAACGGTACTACGCATTATAAAAAATCATCCGCACTTTACGTATAGGGGAGGAAACATTTTTTTCAAGGTTTTATTTTACCACTGTCTCTGCATGAATAATATATATTCTCATGCAAAATTACAGTTTCCTAGTACTAACAGTCTCTAAGCTGCGGACGGACGGACGGACAGACAGACGGACATGGCGAAACTATAAGCATTCCTTGCTAGGACTACAGAACCCTAAAAACCCTTCGTAAATGAATTAGCTTATACTCATTTACAAACAAAAAAAAACTGAATTGGTAATTTAATAAATTACTCGCATAATAAAAGTAAGTTTACTTTTTATTAAACGAAAATATTGTTTTTCAAGTAACCGAATGCATAATAACTTTATAACCGAATTATTTAAATGGGGCTATGTACGTTAAAAATGATGAACATATTTTGACAAATACTTAATTCCTTACTATTTTACTGGAAAAAAATTGTAGTTGATCACGTAATCAAAGCACTGAGAGCACTTTTCCTCGAAAACGCCAGTGCTCACAGTACAAAAATGGCGACGATTTATGACGTTATATATTTCCCTAGGATACTGCAACAGTATACTGTCAGTCCATAACTAAACGAATTTCTGCGCGGTAAGAGCACTGAACAGTGCTCGCAGTGTATATCGGAACATGCCCCAAATAAATAATTTATTTCATTATTTGTGTACTTTGTACAACCCTAGAGTGTCCGGCAGTTCGCCTACACACACAGACGAAGGTCGCGCGGTGGGCAAGGCGTTCTCAACTTTCGAAAAGCGTAAATAAGATATATTTCTGGTCGCAGCTTACGCCAGGTATTATTATTTAAATTTTGTAGGCTATTATAACGTAGGTATTTTCAGTTTTGTATGGGCGTGATGTATCTGTTACGTAGTAACTATTATCTTATCTGTGCCCATGGTGTTCCCCTACGTTGTGGATGATACCTTGAAGGTAGGGGAACATTTGGTTTATAACCTATTACTACCATATCCGATGCTTTTGGTTAGTTCATTATACGAGTGGTTATTGGCCTATTGAATAAAAAAGGACACAAATCGGGGGAAAATAGACAAAGAACAGCATCCTCACTTGAGAAACTTCGTCTTTTTTAAGCCCGTTAGATAGTTCTTCGTATTACAAATAAAAAAACCGTTTTAAAAAAAGATATTCAAAATAAACACAGTACAACAACCAAACCCTTTCAAACTAAGAATACTTTAAGACAAGAAAGATCAAAAGCTAAAAGGTTTACCCAATTAATAAAACATAAACCGCTACTACTAATCGCAATAAAAATCCTATTTGAAACAGTCAAATGCAAATCGAAGAGTACGATATCTTCGCACACAGGCTAAAGAGTGCGTCAACTCATTTATTTTCAATCCAATCTCGCCCGTGTCAATGCCGAGTTTAGCTTTCTCGCTGATTTGTTAATACCCTTGATCAAAAGGTATATCCTTTTGATATTTATGCATTTACATGGGACTTATGCGATCACGAAATAGGTGTTACGTACCTCTGAATTGCCTGACGTTTTGACCAGGTTGCACTGACTCCGCCGGTGACCACGACCAGAGTTCAGTGTTCAAAAGTATGTAATACCTATTTCGTGGTCGCGTTTATTACCGTGTAAATACATAATTATAATTTACATGGTTTTATGAACTTTAACAAGCAAGTACATCCCTAATAGTTATATGTATCACGACGATTTTGAAAATAAAGTATCAATGCTGTCAAGTAACCGTACCGTTATCCAGCACATGAGTAGAATAGCATACACATAACTATGTGTATGTATTATTTTTTTAGCTAGGCCTCACATCTGCCAGACAATTTTAATATCATAAACGAATTCAAAACTTTATAATGTGTTGTACAAAGTTTTTGACGTACGACCCTTTTCAATGTGTTTGAACTTGTGATATTGTTTTCATGAAAAATATGACTCTCAAATTAATTTTCAGGCATGTTTGACAAGTTTAATCGTAACAACGTGTAAGACAAAATGGAACAGATTCACAAACTCTGTGAAACTTTGAGAATGTTCGCTCTCAAGGCTTAAACCCATCACACCAACATAACATACGATCCTCTGTTTCAGTTGCGTAGGTTACATTTAAGCTCCTGGTATTTGTTATATTCAGCAAGTGTGCGCTACAGCTCTCTATTGAAATGGGGACGCGTGCCAATCTTGATTAAATTTAAACAATTAGATAGCAATATAAGACTCATTACGCTTTACCAGTTTGGTTACTTCATTGTTATGTAATATATACGTCCCCCGGGAAAATCTAAGGTTAAGGGTAAAGCTGTCTTGTTGAGTGATTCGAAGTACTTAATGCCTCTTGGAGGCTATCAGTCGGCACTTGAGTGCAATCGGAAAACACTTTTGGGATTAAGAGTCATTCTGTTTGCATCTTTTGATCTTCCAAATCCTTTCAAGTTAACCCTGACCTTTTTATCATACGTATTTGTAACTAAATTCGGATTTGATTGTGATGTTGTTTTGTTTGTTAGGTTTAGGTTTGAGGAAAACCACTTATTATTGTTAGAATCGTTGTTGTTATTACTAAACGTAATGAAGTCGAAGATCTGATAGATAGTTAGATTAGTGAAGGTGTTGATTAAATCTTTTTTTTAAGATTACTAGGTCAACTAACATAGGTTGCATATTGCTATTCATTATATTGGATAACCTATGTTTCAAAGTGTTTTGAACTTTATAAAACAGATTTGCGAAGGGATAAACGAAAAGCTGAGTAAAGAGGACGAAGGTCAGTGTGAAGGGTCAAATAATAAATGTCCATATATTATGAAGTTCTCGAAGCGTGTAAGTGAAAGTCTGCAGTTTATATTTATTTGAACAACTGCAGTTATCTGCGAGATGCTAACAAATGTACATTTTTATGTTAGTAATATTTGTTAACAAATACTTCTCAAGTTTGCCCAAAAAATACTTTTCGACATGAAAGCACTGACTCCTTTTTTATTCCAGAATAGAGGTTAGTTTTATTTTTCTCACACACGGCCGTCTGAACCCAAAGTAGGCAGAGCCTGTACTATGGTAACCAGACTGCTGATAAACATACTAAATAGATACATTTTATAGATAAACTAGCTGACCCGGCACACGTTGTTTTGCCATATCAATTATTTTTAATGAGTATTTTGGTAGTCAAAAAGTAACTAACTTATTGTCGGATGGTGATGACTATAAAAATAACAAAACACCAACCATTCATTTTCTTAATTCAAAGTACTTCATGAACTAAACTGACATATTTAAAGTTTAACAGTGGGAGAGCAATGCTTCGCACGCACGTATGGGCCGGCATGATCGGCATATCGATAAAGCAATGCTTACCTTGTGTTTCGCCGAGCCAGTGAGGTTATTCGTCCCCATCTCTAGATCTCCCCTCCTCTCCTACTCCCACCTTAGTCACTTACCATCAGGTGACACGTCTGCTCGTTAACCCCTATTCCATAAAAAAAAAACGATTATAACAATCGCACTTTCTATTTTCAATGGGTTAAATACTTTAAAAAAATTCCCTCCCGTCCCTGTCTCTATCTTCCCCCCTATCTCTCCTACTCCCTCCCACCAAGGCCGGCAAGGCACTTGTGACTCTCGAGTTGCAGGTGCCCATGGGCAGCGGTAGTCACTTACCATCAGGTGACCCGTCTGCTCGTTAACCCCCTATTCCATAAAAAAAACGATTATAACAATCACTTTAAAAAAATTGTACCAATGAAAGGAAACATACTAATATCACTATTAAAAAACAGGGGTTGATCGTAGAGAGTTGACAATTCAGGGTTCTAAGTATTTTCTAATGCTGTATCATAAAAAATTAAAAAGAAATAATTTATCTAATAATTAAAAAATATAAATTATGGGTGGACTACCCTTAACATTTAGGGGGATGAAAAATAGAAAAGAGCCGATTCTCAGACCTACCCAATATGCACAGAAAGTTTCATGAGAATCGGTCAAGCCGTTTCGGAAGAGTATGGTAACTAACATTGTGACACGAGAATTTTATATATTAGATTACACCCAGATACAGAACAAAATGATCTTGCTCGAGTTTATTAAATAAAACTTTGACTCAAACTCACACAAAAGACACTTTCTCTCTCTTTTCAAAACATAAGCCTTGTGATAGTACACGTTCATTGTTTAGTGTAAAATAAACTAGCTGCGCCCCGCGGTTTCACCTCGTTAAGTTTTCTAATTATGCGCGCAACTTTCTTAATTTTTTCTTTCATAAGACCCTTCTCCTGGCAATAACAAATACTAAATAAAAAAAACCGGCCAAGTGCGAGTCGGACTCGCGCACCGAGGGTTCCGTAAAATATTTTTGTTATATCATCATAACAAATACTAATAATAATAACAAAAAATTTACGGTTTTCGCAATTTTTCCTATATCTATGCTATAAGACGTTGCTTCGTACCAAATTTCAAGATTCTGAGTTCACGGGAAGTACCCTGTAGGTTTTGATTCCCTTGCGAGTGTCGAGTCGAAAATTGCGTTGGCTTAGAAGTTTTTTACAGCTCCAAGGGACTGTAGACTTGAGTATTTGTTTTCAATTCCAACTTGATACCTCCACGCGTTCCTGAGAAAAAGGGTCTTGACAGACAGACAGACGGACGGACAACAAAGTGATCCTATCGAACACGCGTGATGCCGTGACCAAGGGAAATAGGGATTCATTTTTATATATAGATTAAGATTATATATTATATATAGGTTACATAAAACTCTAAGTAATGGGCAAAGACTTCAAAGAATATTGTAAATTTCGTAAAATGATTTCCAACCTCTAAAGTTACGAAAATACATTTCTGAAAACGTTGCTTTTAAAACAATAGAATAAATTAAACTGTAAAATAAACGAAACTGAAACTATAACAAGCCGTGAAATGTAAATATGTGTGTTGAACTATAAATATGAATGAAAAATAAAATTGCAAGAGCCTTTAATATGTGTTTTATTACAATAAAATCTCTCTAAATAGCATTCATATTTATTAAAGACTAGCTATTGCCTGCGACTTCGATGTCAACAGTAGATAAAATAATATCAATGTGCTATAAAATTAACAATGTCTATAATAATAATCAAAAAATCAATACGTCAGATAAAAACAAGACGAGTAGGTACCTTCTCATTGACAGTGTGACTGTGGAGCAGGATCGGCGTTTTGGCAAACATTTTTATCTATTTATATATTTATGATCATAATCATATTTATATAACTTCTTCTAATTTAAAGAACATTACCTGACTTCTTAATCTATTACTTGTACGAAACATATTCTATCTGTTGTGTACATTTGTAATTACTATATCAATATTATATATTTATATACGCATGTTTGTATATATTATCCATGTGTATATGTTTATACAGATTGTATATATGGACTAGTGTGTATATAATGTATTGCTAGGGATGATTGTATATAACGGGTGTCTCAGTAAGAGTGCACTTTTTCATCATGCGTTTCAGCGTAACTTTCCCCAATTTTATAATGAGTTTTCACAATTATAACGCACAATATATATATAATTGTTCTTTCGAAAAGCGTTCCGTTTTTAATAATCGGAATAAACAGAGGTGACAGCTGTCAAATTTCAGAGTTGCCACTTGCATGAAAAAAAATATATTCCAATTTTAAAAAGTGCACTCATACTGAGACACCCTTATACATATAAGTTTAATTACTTTTATTATTTACTTTTTATTCATATCAAATGCTATATACTGACGGACTGGCCCGTTGGTCTAGTGGTTAGTGACCCTGACTGCTAAGTCAGAGGTCGTGGGTTCGATTCTCACCCAGGACAAATAATTGTTTAATGAGCACGATAATTTGTTCTGTGTCTGGGTGTAATTTATCTATAATATGTATTTATTTAGAAATATATGAGTATGTTTATCAGCAGTCTAGTTACCATAGTACAGGCTCTGCCTGGTTTTATTTTGCGTCTGAGAAGTGTAGAGTTATTATTATTATTATATTCTATATAAGTACGTTTCAATTATTTAAAAAAATTAAAATATCTTGTATATCAGCACTTCACGCCAAAACTACAGATGATTTCATTTATTTATTGTCGATTTTTGCATCCAAAGATTGCCTGGAAAAAATTGCTTTTAGTGATAAGGCCACCCTTTGTACATACGCCACACTTGTAAAAACATTTTTGTTGGTGTACAATAAAGTTTATTTCTATTCTATTCTTTAATGAAGCTACCTCAGATTATTTTCCTCTTACTCAATTATAGCATCAATTTATCTTATATCATTATCAGAACCGTAACTAAGTAACTATTTACGTCAAAAGACTATTACTATGTCAAAAACGCTACGATGCAAAGTGATTACGTAGGCATTGCTACGATGCAGCCTGATTACGTAGGCATTGCTACGAGCGTAGACATGCCAACAAACATTAGTACTAGATGTATTAAAACGAACAATCAAGGTGCACGAGCTCTATTCGGGGGTTGAGGTTTCTAACTAACAATTGACCGAACCGGGGTTTTAATTAATAATATTCGCTGGTAATAGTTTACTGTCAGATATATATTATAGGTATATAATAGCTTACCTTGTGCTTGTTTGAATTCTAAGTCATATAAGAAAATCAAACCTCACTAGACTTATGGTTACTTTGTAAAAAATTTACGCAACACACGCAACATCGTCCTTCTTGAAGTTAGTTAAAAACTAGTGATCACAGCGAAGCTTTAAAATACAAACAACAATGAAATCAGAAAACTAATTTACAACTATGTTATCACACCGGAAGCTGTAGTCCCACACGGATGAGCACCGCCCCTTACAGTGCAAATAATTCTACATCCTCTATATATTGCGGTCCGGTCGGTGTGTCAAGCTCGGCCTTGACATTTTGTGAGGACGAAAAACGATGCGTTATTTAGTAAAGCTGAGACTACAAGAACGTTATTTTACGGATTGAGCGTAACTTCATGAGTCTTGCTTTATCGCATATGGTTAGCAGTCAAGTGACGTCATTGGTGGGAACAACCAAACCCACGTACACTAAGACCAACACTAGTGAACCATGAATACACTAATCAGTGTTTTCATGGTTTTCTCCTTTAACGAGAAGCTTTCAGAAATATTATAAAATGTGAAGTACATTAATTATAATACTTCTGAATCCAAACCTTTCTAAGGGGAAACAAAATACCAAAAACAGGCGAATGACATGCCAGAACAAGTCAATTCCGACCCTACATTCGTAAAACGCATTGTTACTGGTGATGTGACATGGGTTTACGAGTTTGTGATGCAAACTAATCCATACGCTTCGGAATGGCGACTTCCACCTGAACCGAAACCGAAAAAAACCAAGACAAAGTCAATCAAAAGTCAAGGTCATGTTGACTGTGTTCTTTGACTATCAAGTTGTTGTGCACTCGGAATTCTTGCCAGAAAGTCAGACTGTAAATAAAGAATATTATTTGAGCATTACGCGGCGTTCGAAAAAGCAAATTCGTGGAAAAAGACCAAATTTGTAGAAAGAAAATTCTTGGATATTATACCACGACAACGCACCATTGCACAAGGCCATAATTATGAACGAATTTTTGACCAAAAACTCAACAAATACCATCGAACAACCACCGTATTCACCGGATATGGCTCCGGCCGACTTTTTCCTTACATAACCTAACATTTTATGTTTTATTGAAGTTTTCCCGGTACTTTCTTGACAGAGTAGTAAGTATAGATGTATACGAGATACGGATAGTCCACTGCTCTAGATATTGATAATAGCTGACGAAATCCTGTAAGAACCGATCACCAAAACAATAAAATAGTTTTTATACCACTGGCATCCCAGATAATATGTCTCTTGGCTGCCTGATGATCTTGGCAATTAACTTACAAACTCTTGGAAAACCATTGCCGTGCCGTGCTATATCAATGGCATAAACAATTGTAGAATAGAATAATTAATAAACAGAATCACTTAATTTAATCTAAGGGTTGGTATTTGATATTTGCAGAGAATTTTAATAAACTATATTCCATGACACAGAACATCGATCTAATATAAGGTTCTCCATTTATAACCATAACTAAATGGCACTTTAATGGATATGAGAATGTCCCTCTTCTTCTACTTACTACAAAGTAATCGTATTTGTATGGCGTTGAATTGCATATTTTGACAAAGTTACGCTGGCCGTGGTCACAGGCTGACTGACGCGATGTCGCGCTCAGTTGTCGAATCTGTGAGGTGGAAGTTTGTTTATCCCACCACGCTTTTTCAAAGTTTTTGTCCCAAACCATTACGTGCATATGCTATCGTAAATCATGAAAGTTTAAAAGCTATTAAACGCCAATCCATTTCAGATGACAAGGTGGTGGTAAAATGAATTCATCATCATCACCAGCGTATCGCCGTCCACTGCAGGGTGAAAGCCTTCTTTTTTGTGCGTGTGGAAACCCCCTCCGGCCGTCACCCCACCGGGGTTTTCGGTGGGGCGGTGTGTTGGAATCGAACCGACTAAAACCACACGGTGAGCCGTACTGCGCCTAAATTAGGAGGGATCCGGACAGGGTGAAGGCCTACCCCAAGGAGCGCCTACTATCCCGGTCTGGGGCATCCATCCGCTGCCAGCCACCTTCAAGTCGTCGGTCCGTCGTGCGTTAGATAACATCAAGAAATATAAGGTAATGACTAAAGGTAACACACAAGTCCTTACTATCACATGACTGATTTGGAAAGACTCATTTAATTAATTTTATGGCAAAAAATGTTACATGATTTGATGAAATTTTTAATGACGGTTTTTACCACCTTATCGGATTTACATTTTACCATCTCATTGGTTATGTACAATAAGGTGTCTTAAGTATGGACGGTAACGGAGTTTTCAGTCTTGAGTCCAGTGGCATATCCATCCAGTGTGTGATTCACTACATAATACAGTTGATAATAAGTTTGAGCTAACCTGGGAACGAAGATATGATTGAGAATTATTGGAAAAAATATGATTGTAAGTATACATATAAATTCCTAGATGTGCATAGTTGCTCCCACCCGCCTCAATTCTAAAACCAATATTACATATTTTATTTATTTATTTATTGACTGGTTATACAATATAGATAGTTCACATAATCAATCTAGAACAAATCATCTTTTAAGACTTCCAAATGTATTAATTATATATATTAATATATATTAATTCTGGTTAATTATGTTCAACGATGGCAGCCGTACTAGTATAAACTGTATGACAGCTGCCAGCGCCTTCCATCCATGAAATAACAAATAAGTACCTATTTAGAATAATGTGTACTAATTTTTTTAACAATTTAATTATTATTGTCCTATTTGTTTGTGCGTGAGCGTGTAGTATGTATGTGTGAGTGTGTGTATGTGTAGGTATGTTGCGTATGCATATGTACTGCATGCAATATATTCAATTAATAAACTCTCCACTTCACAGTATGATAAATTTTGTAGCCAATGTTTAATTTAGATTTTAGTTTGCACACTATTAAGGTGATGGATAGTTAGTTTATCATTTAACTTATAGTAGATTCTACTACTGATAATACATATAATATTGTTTCCTCGCCAGTGAAGTTCTATGCATTTCCATTGAACAGATTCTAGTAACTCTACGGGATGATGTAGGCAGAGTGCGGGGTTTTGTTTTATGTCTCTCAAGTGCTACTTGCACAATGAAGAGCTGTTTCACAGTTAACACTGAACAATCCCTGTACAATGTTATAGTGTTGTACCGACGGGGCTTTTGGGATATTATGGCGCAGGAAAGTTAATGGTTAGTAAAATATAATCTTGGGCTTTCCTTAACGTTCGTTTCGGTGAATGGTAGTTATTTTTTCATTTCGGTGTTTTTAATGACGAATTGAAGGGTCGGTGAGAGTGGAGAGCACGGAGTGATGCGAAACGAATATCAGAAAAGAATAGCTTCGTTAATTTTTAACCTATTTTATTCCAGGGAAAGCACGAACTTTCTAATGTTTATATTGTCCTGGAATTTTTTTACCAGATTGACTTAGTGAAAAACAAACAAATAATTTAAACGGCCATTTCTTTTCTTATCAACAACTTACTTGGCAGAGAGCACACGGCCCACGGGTGGCCTCTAAACAATTAGAACGCCCGCAAATAGAACTTTAGCAAACTTACGAGTAAAACATTTTCTACCTGTTCTCTCAATATTAGTTATAAACAAATATAAACATTAATTAGAAGTCTATTATTTGGAAATTGAAGGTAGACTTTAATTAGATAGGAATTGTAGTGTGAATCTAACTACTACAAACAAAAGTATAGGTTTTCTTTCGTCTAAGCAAGATTTAACATATTAAATATAACTGAGACACCATTTTGCCAATGTGTTGCTATAATGTCTGTGAAATAATATTGATAAATAGATGCATAAGTTCAGTTTGGTCACCGTTTTAGCTTTCTTTCTCTTTTTTAAACCTTTACGTACCTATAAAGTATTCATTTAACTCTGTATCAGTGGTGAAGGCTTTATAGCCTTATTTATAACACGCTTCCTACCAGTTTCCCTTTAAGATTTATTACTTAATACCTATATAAATATGAACTTTTTATATAGTGATTATGATTAAAAGGTGTAAACTATTTGTTATAGTAAAAATATAGTTAATAATGTCAGTCTCATTATTTTGCATAGCGATTCATCTAAATACGAGGGCGGCACTGAAAATTTCGGGAATCAAGGAAGTGACACAACATTACTATTTAAAAATGTATTTATTGCTTTTCGAAGTATTCTCCGCGAAATTTGACACATTTTTCCATACGATGGAACCAATCATTGAAGCAACCATTCCATTCGGAAGTTGGGGTCTCCAAAATGGCCGTTTTGTAGGCGTCCACAGCTTCTTCAGGTGATGAAAATCTCTGACCACGCAATTTATTCTTTATTTAAGCAAAAGTATAGAAATCATTAGGGCTTAGGTCGGGGCTGTACGGCGGATGGTCTAATAATTCTATGTTTTCTTGCTTTAAAAACTCTTTTGTTCTGTGCGCGGTGTGAGAACTCGCATTGTCGTGATGGAGGATGACGCGGTTGCAGGTCTCTTTACGGAGTTCAGAAACGACCTGTGGCAAACAAATGCTAGTATACCATTCTGCATTAACCGTTCTTTGTCCCTCAAAAGAAATAGTCGCAACATGGCCGGTTTTGGAGACAAACGTGGCCACCATTTTTTTTTGCAACACTCCGTGAACGAACAATTTTTGTTGGCTTTAACTCATTTTCGAACACCCAAACTCGTGACTGGTTTTTTGTTTCGGGTTCGTACGCGTATATCCAGGATTCGTCACCTGATACGATGTTGTATACAGCATTTGAGGATCCTGCGTGGAATCTTTCGAGAGTTCTGACGCACCAAGTAACGCGAGCCGCTTTTTGCTCTTTACAGAGCGATCGCTGTATCCATCGGGAAAACAACTTTTTTACACCTAATTGTTCATGCAAGATTATTTGTATTTGACTCATGCCAATGTCTAAAGTTGCCTGAATTTCGCGGTATGTCACATGTTGATCTTCCTCAATCAGCTTACGCACAGCACCAACGTTTCTTGGGTGACTGCAGTTTTTGGACGACCTTGACGGGGATCATCACTGAGCTTGACACGTCCACGTTGAAATTCAGCAAACCAGCGATAAATTGTGGTTTTGGATGGGGCTTCATCACCAAATGCAGAAATCATCCGGTCAACACACTGTTTTTGCGTTAAACCACTTCGGAAGTCATAATAAATCATCGCTAAATCATCGCTCTTGAATTTTCTCGAGTCAATTCCATTTTCTCAACGACTAAACAAGTTTGACAAAACCTTGTGTTATGACCGAGAATCTTTTTTTAAATAAATAAATGGTATTCGATTTTTAAAACCAAGGAGTTTTCAATTAAAAAGATTTTAATATGACAGAAACAGTGGAAATATTCCATTCCCGATACTTTTAGTGCAGCCTATGTAGGTCTACCTTACCTGATCTCCCATTCCAGTGATAATAGGTGTGTTCCAGTACGCAGCAAGTCTGGCGACGGGTTCAAGAGCGAAGGCACACGCTGGCCCGATGAATGCAATGACGTCATCTTTAAAGTGCATGTCCGCTGCCAGGCCCGGCGCTATGGCACCGGAGCACGAAGGGTAGCTAGGAAAAAAACATAGTATTTATCATATGTGACATCTGTACTGTCTTAAATTAGGGACGAAAAATGTAAATGGAAAATATTATCTTGGAATATGATACTTGGGAAGGTGATCAAACTGGGGAAGGGACTCCTTTTTAGAAAAGAGTGTTCCAATTTGGGACTAGGATTGCTAGGTTTATAAAAAGGAGATATAGAATGTGTGTGTACAATCCCGAGTACTAACCTGCTGAGACAACGAGGAAGAATTATAATTGTGGCTCTATATTGGATACATCTAAAGGGTGGCTCCATTTAAATTTGAAAATGTAAACTTTAGGAAAATAATCAGCTGTAGAAGTTTCACAATATACTTCCTGTTACATCTTTAAGAAATGTAATAATAAGATTAATACCTGACTGTTGTTACGCTGTTTATTTAGTTCTTAAATAAAATAAAGCCTGCTTGATTTTTAGTTTCTTACTCTCACAATAAATATATTACAAAAATAATCTCTTTGAAGTTATTTTCACACGCAAGGCTCTTTGATAAATTTGCAAATCTCGAAAGCTCAGCCGTACAACGACAATCTACTTACCGCGTTGGTACTTAAAAACACCCTTCTAAAATAAAGAAGTGTTAGAATATTAGGGCGAGCAACGTCTTAATTTCTCAAAGGTGTAACGGAGACTTTTGGGACGTGGCAATAATAACGAATCTTAACTTTTAGAAGATGACTACTTGTTTACAATAATTAAGTGTAAGTTCAAATTTACGTTTCGAAATAGCTATACCTATATACAGGGTGTCAGTGGAACGCTGCCGAAAAGGAAGACAGACGGTACTAATTTTTTTTATATCTTTATCATTTTTCACGCTCCATCATGTTAGTACAGCTAAATAAAACGATAATTTCATAAAAAATAAATCAAACACAGCTGACGCTCGAGTCAACAGACGCGCGAGCGCCGTACTAGCGCGGCCTTCTGCGCCCGCGCGTCCTTTGACCCGAGCGTCAAAACTGTAAATAGTTAGTTTTTATTTCATCAGGATCGAATTTTTTTCTGACCCATTATCAAAGGTATCATTAGCACTATCGTCTATCTTCGTTATCGGGAGCGTTTCACTAACACCCGGTATATCTACGGTCGTCTTTGTCCATTCAAAGGTTGCCTGTAAGAAATTGCTCATAGCGATAAAGGCTGCCTATTGTACATAATGTTTTCTGTAATTTTCCGTGTAATTTAATTGTTGGTGTACAACAAAGGTTATTTCTATTCTATTCTATATCGCCGATTTTGTCCGAGTTTTTTATAGTTACTGCTCCACTCCTATAAATCGTAGCGCGCGTGATGTAGCCCAACAACCATGTACCATCTTTTATCCCAAAAATGATGATTTATGGCTTACTGTTTCGTTTTTTAAACCTAACAACTATAACGGTGAATAATGAGAATAAAACTTGCTCTATTCAAAATGTACTAAGTTTAATAACTAACAAACCGGTAGTGAAGCAATGCTTGCATTGCTTTTCGCCGAGTGATTGAGGTTACCGGAGGCCCTAACCGTTCCCTCCCCCTCTCTCCCTCTTCCACCTTTCCCCTACTCCCACCTTAAAGGCCGGCAACGCACTTGTGACTATTGGGTTTAGGTGCAAATGGCCGGCGGTAGTCATTTACCACAGGTGACCCGTCTGCTCGTTTGCCCCCTATATCATAAAAAAAAGTCTTTTTAAATTCGGTGATAGTAACGAGGAACGGGTTTCTGTACTGTGTCTTGAATCGGTACCGTCAACCGCAACCAGAAAAAATATTTTTTATGTAATATAACGCTAAATTAATTACTTTCGAGTTCTTGTACTGTAAGACCTTGCTTCTCGCCAAATTTCATGATTCTAGGTCAATGAGAAGTACCCTATAGGTTTTAATTCACTTGTTAAAATTGGTCAAAATATAAGGCTTAAATGGAGGTTTCTTTTGATTGCGCTAACTTAAAAGCTTAATCTTTATACAGCTTCAAGGGACCGCAGACATCAGTATTTCATCTTAATTTCATATTAATACCTCTACGCGTTCCTAAGAAAAAGGGTATTTACAAACAGACAGACGGACAGTGAAACGATCCTATATCGGTTCATTATTTTCCTTTTGAGGTACGGAATCCTAAAAACACATATTAATTTAAGATTACTACAAAATAACAAAAAGAATTTGCTACGGTTTGCGGTTTCACCGCTTCTGTAAAAAATAAAGTACAAAAATTAAAGTCGTTACAATTATCGGTGGAAGTCAAATATAGCTAGGAAATATTCAAATTATCTAAACTATCTTTCCGACACCCTTGAGAGCAAGACTCAGACAAACACACAAACACACAATAAATAACACGGCTCGTTATTCACGTCGGAATTTATTACACCCTCGCGTTCCACTGGCTTTCTATTTTAAGCAACCACTAATAGGTAAGATAACATCGCAATGTATTGCGTTAGTCCAAGAAAACATTTTTCTCCTTATCTTCATACACATTTAGAAGCAATATAACTATCGAAAAATTATTATGGGATCCTTTTAATACATATACAGAGCTTCTATTTTCTACTTTCAGTCGTATTTTCAATTTCATATCTGAAAATGTATTTATTCAGCATATGAAAGGTTTATAGAAGCATCTTGAAGGTAATAGAGGCGATAAAGGCAGTGTATGACAAGAATGCGAGTAGATTCCGCTCCCAGCAGACGCTTTACGAGCTAGGATCAAGAATGCGTCTGGTAAATCTCCATGCGATGTCAAGCCGTAATCTTAGTGTAGCGGAGCGTGAAGCGAAAAGAAATCAAATTATTATAGCACGCTGAATAGTTCACTAAACAGGACTGTGGTCGTATAAAAAAAAACAAGATTACAAATCCTGAACTCGGATTTGCCACATACCCGTACGACCTCAATTTTCTAGAAAATATTTGTAAAAACGAACCAAAATATTTTTACTATGAGCACATACAAAAAGTAAAAGAAACAAGGGTCGACCTATATGAGAATAATTCTTCAACAACTTGCACAGAAATGCGTAGCGTTTGCTTTTTTCTTTTATTATAAACTGAACTGTATCGGTGTGGCCGTTTCGCAGTGAAATAGAAAACATCCGGCATTTAAGTAATCTTATTATACAATAAATAATTATTGCTTACTTTTATTTGGGTTGTGGGCGAGGCCATCTTGTTCCAAAGATAGATATAGGTTTGCTTTTCAATCTTTTATACGTCGTTATTTATTTTACCGATATTAAGTTATTATCTCTAAAAAAAAAAAAATTTGATGATCTATTTTACCATATGAAGATTCTGTTCCAACCATTTTTTAACTTAACAAACATCACAAAATCATTATAATAATGAAAACTTTGTCGGAGGTGTAATAATATAAATAGTAAAATAAATAGTACATATTATCTCAATTTGGTACGTATTATATATTTTACACCATAACCACCCACACTAAATCATTACAATCCTGTCCATCCAAAGGTTGCCTGGAAGATATTGCTTGTTGTGATAAGGCCGCCCATTGTGCATTTTATGTTTAAGTTGTTTTTTTTTATATGTATATATATCATGTGTTTGGTGTACAATAAAGAGTACTATCTATCTATCTATCTATCTATCTAACACGACTAGGTCGTGTAGCTTTGCGGAAGTTTTGTTTGCCAAATGTTTCCAGGTTATCTATATAATATAGGTATACGTCAGGAGAATTCTTTTTAAGCATTTTATTAAGCAAACGCGCACAGACAGGAATATTAAAATTTGAGTTCTTAAAGTGTATGTGTATAAGAAGTGCAGAAACTAAATTTTTATACAATATATATATAACGTTAAAAGTTGTATAAAAACGGCTACGTAAAGCTATAGGGCCAGTATACATTTTGACATGTCGTGTCGTCTATACAATGAAAGATCAAATCAATTTTTAAAAGAAAATACAAAAAACAGTTGTACTGGTCATTAAAATAAAACTAGACATTCAAAACAATTGCAATTCGATCGCCAGGCGATCTCTTTAATGTTCAAAGATTTTGTATGACAAAAACAAAACGAAGACGTTCAAGGAGCCGGGGACCATCTCAACAAAATTAAAATTTTGAGATAAGGTTCGTAAGTCTATTATACTTTCAGGGAATGTATATAGATTTTTGGACGGACGTTAATTAAGTGAATCATTGTAATATATTGTAGGGCCTTGTTCCCTGTTTTATCATTAGTAGATGAATATGGTCGATTGAAGTTAATTTATATCATGAAGTTAATTCCCAATTTTTAGAGTTAGGCCTTTATGATTCTAATGGTCGCTCTCACGTAATAGGAGGCAAGCCTGTTGATGCACTTTATGAATTAAAGATGACTTTTAAAAAGAGTGGTCATGAGTCTTTGTCAGTATTCTTCTCATAAGGCTCTACGCATTTTGGAAACTGGAAGTTATAGATCGACACAAGCAGTCAGTAGATTTTGGTGTTTTACCTCGACAATCCAGTACATGCTGTGGCGTTGTGTTTGCGCCGATCTATGATTTTTAACTGTAGCTTCAATTTAACGTTCATAAATGTCACTTAGTGTCTTAATTGAATAAATGAATTTCAATTTGATGGGAAAATTGGTAGAACCTAGGTATTTTAAATGGGGAAGGTAGGTAAGAAAGAAGGCAATGAAAAAAAATGAATCTCAGGTCGCATACCTGTAACTCGAATTGGCTGTTGGCGGTTGGAAGTCCGAGCCCTCTCTGTATATTTGACTGAAATATTTCTAGCTCTTGGTGATTTAATATACTAAGTAAAATCTTATGTCCAATGAAGCACAATAAGTGCAAAATACGCCTCTTGGAAACTCCGATCAACTTTTCCATCCTGAGCAAAATTAAATCTAAACCATGTTTTACGGCTTCGTCGGAACCATTAAAAAGAATAAATATAAACAGCCGGAACTTTTACCGACATTTTTCTTGTTTTAAATGTACTGGACGATGAGGTATCATTATTTTAATACGTGAAGAAAATGCTTTGTGCCCCTTTTTAAGAAAATTTCGCGAACGTAGTAACGTGAATTTTGGAATATTTACAGTTTACAGAAGAAGTGCAGAAAGCTAAAAAAAATTTTAAACAATATGTCTTACAACTTTAAAAAGTACGTGAAAACGATAATAAAGATAATGAAATTAATTACACGCGTCCAGTATATGTGATTACCTTTCATGGTAATGACAATGACAGCTCAAGTTATACTGGCCAATGCAAAAACCATGGTCGAAATTAGACCACCACGCGATCTCTAGTTTGTCTTAATTTTGCTAATGGATGCATGAAGGCTTACTAATGGCAATCTCTAGTGTTAACAGTATGTTAATAATAACTATAAGACTTTTGCATTGTCGGATTAACACCAAGATTTGTCACGGGAAGATCAGACGTGACAAATAACTGTATGTATGTGTACTATTTTATAATTACTGTATATTGTGTAATATATAAAAATTGAATGATCGTTGGTTCGTATTTTATGCGCTGCCATGCCGTACCGTTCATCTGATCACCATAAAAATTTGCATACACGTTGCCAGAGATACAGAAACGGACTTAGGGTAAAAAGTTCTGTTCCCGAAGAATGGAAAAAAGTCGCGGGCAAAGCCTAGTAGTTAATAATAGAGTAAATGCTCCCCATATGAAAGCTTCTCTTAAGGAGATGGTTGACCAGGCGCGACTGACAGCACTGGTGTTCCTAGTGTTTATACGGAGGAGCAAGTGCTTACCATAATGCGGGTTGCAGACCAAGAGCTAAGCTAAGTTCCAAGCTCCGTGGTTCTGAGTATGACTGAAAGGATAGCGCAATGCATTAAGTCGTCACCTCGCGAGTGTTTTGGGTTCAAATCCCACACGGGACAAAAATTTGTGTGATTTTTAGGGATTTTCACAGAGAGGATTTTATTTTCGCTCTAACAACAAATAATAAAAACAAAATAAAATATTAAAAGGACATTCAAGATATTTTCGGCGTCCGCCTGTCTGTTCCACACGACAAAAAAAAGGCTGCATCTCATGCACAGTAATAAGTAGACAGTTGAAATTTTCACAGAGTGTGTGTATTTCGATAGCCGTTATAACATGAAATATAAAAAAACCTTTCCCATACGAGTCCGACTTGCACTTGAGCGGTTTTTAGGGTTCCGTATATCCGAATGAAAAATCGGAACCCTTGTAGAATCACTCGTGCGTCTGTCTCTCAGAATTTTGAAAATGGGGTCACTTTTGGGGGCCAAAACCGTGTGAAATCAAATGAAACGGAAACACAGAAATATATCGAAAACAACACAGAAAATAGTTGTTTACCTTTAGATTACAGAATAACTTATTAGAAGTCTCTGGTCTTAAAATATGTACTACAAGTATCAAAACTAAATTATATTATATTATCATTTTCTGCCAGCTTTTACTGTAACGGACTCGGTGGGCGTCTATTCACCGAAGAAGTCAATACCAATGTGCAAGCCAGGTCGTAGATATAATACTACACAGACAAAGTCTGCCTTATGAATAGATACATTCAATAATTTGGTCACGTACGTACGGACTTCTAATATTTCAGAACATTAATTTTATTACAAAAGTTGATAAAATTTCTATAAGACTCGCATTTTATGAAAAGGCATGATAGATAGATGTTTCATTTTTTTTTTATGGTATAGGGGGCAAACGAGCAGACGGGTCACCTGATGGTAAATGACTACCGCCGCCCATGGGCACCTGCAACTCAAAAATCGTAAGTGCGACGCTGGCCTTTAAGGTATGAATAGGGGAAGAGAGGGAGAGGGAAGGGTTAGGGCCTCCGGTAACCTCACTCACTCGGCGAAAAGGTGCCGGTTTTCTGAGAGGCCGTGGTATCACTCCGGTCGAGCCGGCCCATACGTGCCGAAGCATGGCTCTCCCACGATTGATAATTGATTTAAATGTAATAAAAACTTAATTATGAACGTACGTAATGTTTACAAAATATTTTTTCTTTCAACTTTTTTTCTTATTTTACTAACATCTTGTGATGTTAAATGCGACGTTGTTGTGCCTGGGAAATGACATCAATCTCGAATATGTTATTTGAAGATCAAAACTATTTTGACTGTACTTTAGGGCTATTGTGGGACAACAACGAAGAACAAAATCGCAGTTGGTATTTAGGGCTATTACATTATCGCATAATCTAATTATGTACTGGTATGTAGTTCCTTCATTCCACGTTACATAGCGACTGATTGTATAAGGGCTATTGACGATAGTTTCTCTTTTAGTAAATGAAAAAGTTTAAGGTCTTTTGCTGATCTTGTCACCACTTTCTTTGTAATAAAATACATATCTTATTAGCTTCTTTCAACTTTTAAACGGCTATGAAACTAACTTATAAGTGAGGAACCAAATTCCATGTTAAAAACTTTCACAGTAATCAAAAGTTTTATACACTATGAACGATGTACAAAATTACGTACTTATTTTAAAATTCTAGGACTGTTGTACCTTTTTATCAAAAAAACATTAGAACCCAACAAAATCCACTTTACAAGCTGTCT
Organism: Callimorpha dominula; assembly: GCA_949752705.1. Lineage (NCBI taxonomy): Eukaryota > Metazoa > Arthropoda > Insecta > Lepidoptera > Erebidae > Callimorpha > Callimorpha dominula. The sequence continues at coordinate 5,291,748 of OX457006.1, read as the reverse complement.
GTTAAAGTAGCAAAGGTATCAGAAGTAGTGCTGACCTACATTATCATCATTTCAGCTATGAGGCATCCACTCCGTCACACAGTACGTTCCTCCCCTAAAGACATCAAGAAAGAGCAGTATTTTCGCCGCATCCATCTGTCATCTACCACTTAATAAATACTGATCACACTTACACATATGTAATAGGTCAGGTACTTTATCATGTCTATAAACGTAATAAACTTATATCATCCACGTGAGCTTTGATAACAACTTATTAAAAAAGGGCCCGGATCTCGTATTCTTGCCCCTATTACGTAAATGAGATCAAATTACATTTGGCAAAATGAGTGTGTTTAATACAACTCTGCCTACCCTTTCGGGGATACAAGCGTGAGTGTATGTATGTATGTTTGCAAAGTACAGCTTTATGTACCTAACCACAAAGTGACATAGATAGAATCGTCGATTGGTGTAATACAAATAACATGTCACTTAATGTTAAAAAATGTTTCCATATTAAATATACGAGGAAAAAACAATCTTTTACCTCATCGTATAATATAAACGGATCAAGTAAATGAAGTCCGTGATTTAGGTGTTATCCTAGACAGTAACAGCAGGTAGTAAAAAACACATTGATAGCATTGTTACAAAATAAGCACAAATGCTCGGATTTATAATGCGCTGCACTAAGGGGTTTCAGCTACCGCGAACCAAAATTACTCTCTATAATACCTTAGTTCTTAGTCGATTAGAGTATGTAAGCATGGTATGGAGTGTCGAAAGTATACAACGCGCATTTATAAGAAACCTAGCCTATAACTCCATTAAAATTTCTCATAGATGCCCGTACCAACAACGACTAAATCGACTAATACACTTTAATATGTATACAATGCGTGAACGACGTCTAGTGCAGGATCTTTTATTCCTGCGTAAGTTAACGAATGGTAAGCTGGACTGTAGTGAATTGGTTTCGCGTATCAGTCTCCAAGTACCCCGTAAAATACCTAGATATCCAATCTCCAATGTATACCATTTACCGACCTTCAAAACGAACATTGGGTCCAGTTCTCCTCTTCACCGACGATGCAAAGAATTTAATACAATATCCAAGTCCACACCTGACATAGACATCTACCACGACTCTAAAAATAGTTTTAAAAATAAAATATTTAATTCCTTTCGAACCTCTAATAATAACAACAACAGTTCAAAGTAGTAGGTACCATAGTATAAGTAATAATTTTATCTATTTTCTACTAAATTCAGTTTCGTACAAATGTTATTTCGTTTAGTTTATTCATTGTGTTAATACATTTTTTTTTCTCTGTTTCATTGTCATAATACGCATGCTGGTTATTCCGTAATTGGCATTTGTATCAGCCATATTATTTACTAACATGTTCTGTACCTAATTTGTAATGCATTTGCTGTGGATAGACCTAAATAAATAAATATAAATAAATAAATAAACTGTAATGGTCAAAGTCCCTTTGCCGGAATGTGTCGTATTTCATCACGATAGAAAGTAGGCCAACCATTCCAGCAGACTATTACACTTCACAACCATCTTTAGTGTCTTTAAAAACATTTTCCTATTTTCCACTACTACGTGTTAGTGCCATGGAAAATGGTTATAGCAAACTGATATTGTAAAGGTTTTCTTCTTATATACGTTCAATTGTTTTTGTTAATTGTTATTTGGATAATTATTCTTGTATTGAAAGGCTATTTAATGTGTAAGGCTACATACCCACTAGTAGCTATAAGAACAAGGCAGTAAACCAAACATATTTAAAGCAATAATTAATCTAAATAGGTAATTTCTTCTGCCTGCTATTTACCCTAGATTTGACCTTTAACCCCGTTCCATAAGGTTTAAGTAATATTACCTAACATTTAAATTCTTCCTGCACTCTAAGATGTTTTAGACAAACCAAGATAGCTAAGAAGAATCATATATTTCATACGCATTATTATTAATTGAAGTTTAAGGTTCCCGAGTTTTAAGAGCACTTGCAGACTGTTATTTTATTTATCTAATCAATGTTCTGCTACCACTAAATTGATATTATTGATGGACACAGTGTTTTATTTTTGTTAAGAGTGATGGATCGGCAGAATACCATATTGTGCTGAACCAGATCCTATTCGATGGACACGTGAGATACACGTTTCTAAGGCGAATTTGATACTAGATTGCCTAAATTGTAATGCTTATTTAATGTCATAATATATATCCTATAATGTATCTTAAATGCCATCGAATGAATCCTTTCTTTCTTCTTCTTTCTTTAGATGAGATAGGGTCTCCAACACGCCATTGACATCGCTGACGTTATGAATATCTCACAACGCCGGTAAACACTTATTACCCAGCGGCTCGTGGGCTTGTGTACTTACAGGTTAATACGAGTAGAATGTTATATGTACACACGTTTATTGGTTTATCTACAGTTAAACAAATAGAAAGTTGTTAGTACACAAATTATATCATTAAAAGTGTTTAAACGTACGAGCTATTCTCGATGTAGGTTCGATTTAAATAATTTGTTGAGGAAGTCCTTTATGCGTATAATATGTATATATGTTAAGGAGTAAGTGGTTAAATATTGCGCTATTTACGCCCGGGCAATATGAATAATGTCAAGTAAAATCGGACTATGTTATAAATACTTACATAAACTTCGTAATTTATCACATTGTGCGACCATTATGAATATTGTTACATAACTGTTAGGCAGATTGATAATTAAGTCAATTACGGTACATTAGGCAGATCGCTAGGACAAAGAACATATACGGAAGGACCATTACCATTAGCAAACACGCGCAGAGTACAGTTGTATAGTTGATGTAGTTGTAAAGTGGTGTACGAGTATGTCTCACAGATGTAGTTATTGCAAAAAAAAATTGTGCAACCCAAAATGCCTAACTAACCAGTAACCACACGATATAATGCTCCGTCACAAGCTCAAGTTTTACTTGTTAAACAGAATTCTGACTAAGGTTAAAAACATATCGTACCGAATAATACCGAATATCTTGGTACCTATACGCTCCATATTGTGACAAAACAACATCTGTCCATGCATTTGGATCATAATAAAAATTTTGCTGTGGAAGATTGCGCTGAAGAGACCTAATATTTTTGAATTTTCGGGCAATAGTTCCAACTGAGTTTTATCCTTCACTGTCTCGATATGGGCTAAAGCATAACAGAATACTCCTCGTAGTAATCCATAAAAGAAGATAGATGCGCTTAGGTGGGTCATTGTTGGAGGCGTTAAAACAGTGGAAAGTAGAAATAAGAAACTATATAAGAAATAATAAAAAAATATATAACTATAACTATAAAGAAATATATAAGAAAAAATAAGAAAGAGAATAATCGGGTATTCGGCCAGGAAGTCTGCAGAATATTCGGTATTTACGGAATACACTATTCGTTGCAAGTCTAATAAATAGTATTCGTTCTCACCTACAAATTTAATTTTATAGTAAAAAAGTATGGTATTATCAAAACTACAGGGTTTATGTAGCAGGTGTCTTTTATTATTATAAACGATTCTATTTTTTATTACGTTACCGAAAAAATATAACACAATAGCGAAGGAGATTCTAAATATCAACTTTTTAATGATTAAATTTCACAATGAAATATAGTTTCTATAGGGATTGAGTTACGTGTATATTCCCTATTGAATAAATCACGTCTTTTTATTAGTCTTCCCAATAGGTCAATTTACTTATTTCAATGGTTTTTATTATATTGACTACTACTGGGCATTTTTTAAACGGTCTAGACATTGTGAATAATGCCATATGACTTGGTTCATGACATATATTTTGTATATTTATATATTATGTAATATCGAAGCAGTCCCTATAACTATGAATTCCAACGAATCTGGTAAAATGTAAGTTAGTACACGAAGATGAAAGAAGAAGAAGATAAGATAAAACTGTACGCCACAGCTGAATTTTATAAACTACTTTAATAAGTAACGTTACAGAATACATACCTGCCTTGTACCTTCTGAAGTTCAACGCCGTGGTGCGCGAGAAACTTGTCGTTGATTTTGTCCAAGGCCAAGTCCACGGCTGGTCCGCACCTTTCCAGGTCGAAGGGAGAATCAAGGCGGGAGGCCATGAGGACGCCAACTTTGTACACTACTTGGGTAGACACGGAACTCGACAATACGGGCACGAACACAAGTAGGCAGGATATTTGGAATAACATGTTTGCGGATTCTGACACTTTCGGTACCTTCTAATATCTTTATATATTAAATTTTTATGGGTTTAAAAATTATACTGTTTGGTCGTAAAAGTGGTGGAAGTTTGATTTTGAAATTACAAACAGGCACTGTTAGAACTAATATTTTTAATGTTAATTTAATATTATTCTCTACCTTTATTAACGCTGATCTTACTGTGTTTTTGAAGGTATTATTATTATATTTTATTCCAATTCGAATTTTTTCATTCTATGAAAATAATTTCCCTTCACTACAATAAAAACTGAGAGATTGTCACTTAGTAAATAATTTTACATATTTAAATTATTCTTAAAGATAAAATACAACAATAATAATAGCCAGCGTAAATACACTATAAAAATAGCTACTGGTAAATTTAGATTCACATTTATCTATTTTTTAGCCACATATCGTGCATTTATTCATTATTGATGTTACGTACTTAATAACCACTGAGTTCTAAAACTAAATATTTTTAAGCCACATAACTAAGCACAAAGAATAGATTTTATTTCTTAGAACGAACTAAGATCGCGAAAGCTCGCAGTCTCTGTTGAAACGAAAATGCGACCGACTTTCACTAAATCCTATCACGACTGGCTCACATTGAAAAACCAGTCACAGGGGAGTTTCGGAAAGCAACATGTTTTCCCGCCACTACGCAATCACTAAGAAAAACTGTAATATCTCTATTATATGAATTTCACATTTAAAAGGGTTTTATGTAAATTATGTTTTATAATAATTGTTTTTAAACTTTTGCGACTTTGAAAAGAGACGTAGAGCCTCTTCATTTCTACGTACTCGTACATCGTTCATATAAAATTTAAATTATTATTCAGTTTGTTGTTTGGCGCCGACTCTAAATTAGTTTATATAAAATTTGATAGTTTATGTATCCAAGACTTAAAAGGTTTATTTATTTTTTACTTTTTAGTTCGTAACCGTCGGTAAAATAAAATAAAATTTGTTAAAAATTTATATTACCTCTTTAAGTGCCAGGGGTAAGAAGGCTTCGTAAAATTTATCTTGCCAACACATTGATATTCAAACAATAAAAAGAAAAGTGTGAGTCTGACTAGCACACCGAGATTTCCATCTCGGAAATCGATTCTCGAAAACTTGCCTGTTTTTTCCATTACTCTCTAACCCTAAATACTCTACATCGATATATATCATTACATTAACTTGTGTTGTGAAATTCATTTCATTTGCAATAAATAGCTTTTCTAAATCTCATTTACCTAAATGGCCATATCTTTTGATAGCGTTGATTTAGAAGCTTGATTTTCTTAAAGCTACTTAATTTCAACTTGATGCCTCCACGCGTTCTTGAGGAAAAGGAAAACTTGAAAAACCGACAGGCAAACATACGGACAATGAAGTGATCCTATAAAGGTTCATTTTTTTCCTTTTGAGGAACAGAACCCTAAAAACGACTTTGTAATCAAACTGACTTACCATCAGACGTTTGGCCTTATTCTTTGAACCAGAATAAAAGTCAATGCAGCATTTAAACATTCACCGTAAAAACGGGTACATAAATATCCTCACATTCATAAAATTATTAACAAAATATAACAACCTGGCATTTTAAATAAAATATGGCCATAATTGAAAATGGGGAATGTCTGCTCAAAGCATATTCAATTTAGATTCTTATGATTTAATATACTGTGAGTATTCCTAATACAATTTAAAACGTGAAGGTGAAATTCATCGAAAGGCTCTCCCAATATTAAAGTAATTTAAGTTATCAGCGCACAGCTAAGAGCTTGCTAAAAATGTTATAAAAAAACAATTTTTTTTTTCGTTAAGGTATGACGGGCCTGTTTAGCTCATTGTTTAGATAATTTGTTCTGTGTCTGAGTGTAATTTATCTATAACATGTATGTATTTAGTAATATATAAGGATCTGTATCAGCAGTCCGGTTACAGTGTACAGTGCAGTACAGGCTCTGCCTGGTTTGCGGCCGTGTGTGAGATGTCTCAAGTTATTATTATTATTGCGTTCTAGGTCAAACAAATTAACAACCTAGCTTAAAGAAAAAATCAACTTCGATCTAACACACGGACAGGTGTTTCTGGTGTACCGAACTCAAACTAAGATATGAAAGAACTAATGAAATTCCGTTTGAATTAATTGTGATGTTGTAAAAACTTAACAATTTATAACGATTTATTTACGGACTTCCGAGCTGTGCAAAAAAAGATATTTTATTTTCCGTCTAACTGCCGACAGCGGATGGGAACGAGGGCTCTTCGGAGCTGCAAGAAAAAAATTTCTTAACAAAATCGCAGGCGAAGTTGACTGTTTCACTGTCTGTGATTTCGTTCAAAAGCCAATGGATTCAGTTGAAGCCATAACTATGACCCACAAAAGAAAGAAACCTTGATTGACTTGTAGGGGTAGCTGGATAGAAGAAACGACGAAGAGTCAAAGAAAGACTGTACTCTGCTTGCATGGGTTGCTCGAAAGTGAAAAAACGTTTGCTTTCGTTCAAATGGAAGTGGTAGCTAGAAATGCCGATCAAGACTTTCCGAAGGTTGGTGGTAAGTAAGTAAATTACCTCCACCGGTCCAAAGATCTTATTCGGTTACACCGTGATGTTTCAAGCTGTTGGATTCTAAGATATCCACTTCCTCACGCCTTACAACTTAATTACATTTATGATTTGGTAATGACAATTGCTATTTATTTATCATTCTAAATACAGAGTAACTTCAACGAGTTACTACATATAAAACAATATTACTCCATATTTACTCTATGCCTAAACAAACCTCCCGCTTCTAGTCAGTTATATAAATCTGTTCTCTCTAATTAAATTTCTGAGGCAGTAATAATATGTAACACTGTTTAAATACATGCAGAACACATAGCTTATGCGGCAGACGTTATTAGACAAGCTGCCACCCATTTATTACTTCATAACGGCTCTCTAAGCCTTTAGATTATGATGTATTTGGTGTACAATAAAGAGTACTTACTCACTTGGAAAATTTACGAGGTTAGTGTTATGGGTAATGGCAGGTATTAAATATAAAGATCTGAAAGCGTATCTGTTAAAATGTCTGCGATTGTACATAAAGGTATGAAAAATCTACCTCAACTGTACCTACTAAGGCTAAAAATTACATCCTGTTTCGTTTGGTTCGGAGTAATACTTTTTTCTTGCAATCAAAGTGCTTGTCGTTTAAAAGTATTTAAATAGGTATACTTATGTAACTACATATAAGATCCGCACGAAGTAATTGGCTAAACACGTCTCTAATGAGGGTGGTTAGAAACAAAAGGAGACAGTTACACTTTTAATTTGAGTAGTTTTTATTGAAGAGAAAACATCTTTAGGCTCGTTGAGAACTTTTGGCACTGGGAAAAGCATTAAACTCGAGTGACCGTCACGCTCAGATACATATATACAGATGCGTGTGTGTGTTTTTTTTCTATAGAACTCTAGTTATAAATATTATTGATTTTTGTAAATTAGATTCACTAGTTAACGTATTTCTATCAAAACATTCTCCTGAAACCGAAAAGACTTAAAAGCAATACTTTTCGTCTATTACTTTTGCGATTCAATATCAAATGGATCATTTTCTTAAAGAAAATTGAGGTTTTGCTTTAAAAAAGTGACAATAAATGTTTTTCGGTTAAAAACAATAACATTACAAAACGAAATACTGAGGAGGATTGTAACTAGATGTGTGCCTTGACGTAGAGACTTTAAATTTTTGTTCGGTGTTTAAAGTACACTCATGACTTGTTGTAGCTGCTGTATATCGTTATACTCGTAGGTCTAAGAATCTTAGATATCTATAAGAGGCTAAAACTATCTAAGATACCGGAGAAATAAACACATATGAGAAAAATGTTACTCATACATGTATCACTGCAAAAGTACAAAATTCTGAACACTTTTTTTTTGCGTTGCAATACTAGAAAAAATTAGATACAAATTACCCATACAAATAATTTTTTCCAATGCTCCTAGTTTTGGTATGTGAAAGAGTATTTTGAAATATTAATCTCTTCAATAAAAAGTATGGTAACTTTCCTTATTTTATTATCCACTAGCTGCGCCCCGTGGTTTCACCCGCGTATCTCCCGGCACCGTGGGAATATCGGGAAAAAAGTAGCCTATGTGTTAATCCAGGTCTCCAGCTATCTACATACCAAGTTTCATCGCACTAGGTTTAGTAAGTTTTGCGTGAAAGAGTAACAAACATCCATTCATCCATACATCCTTACAAACTTTCACGTTTATAATATTAGTAGGAAGTAGAATTATATGATAAAAACTAGCAGCGCACCGCGGTTTCACCCGCGTAAGTCCAGATCCCGTAGGAATATCGGGATAAAAAGTAGCCTATATGTTAATCCAGGTCTTCAGCTATCATACCAAGTTTCATTGCAATCGGTTCAGTAGTTTTGGCGTGCAAGAGTAACAAACATCCATACATCCATACATCTACACATCCACACATCCATACATCCTCACAAACTTTCACGTTTATAATACTAGCAGCGCCCTGCGGTTTCACCCGCGTAAGTCCCGATGCCGTGGGAAAATCGGGATAAAAAGTAGCCAATGTGTTAATCCAGATCTCCAGCTATCTACATACCAAGTTTTATCGCAATCCGTTTTGTAGTTTTTGCGTGAAAGAGTAACAAACATCCATACATCCATACATCCACACATCCATACATCCATACATCCTCACAAACTTTCACATTTATAATATTAGTAGGATTAGTAGGATTATATATTTTGAAAATTTTTAACAAGTGTAAAACCAGAACATGAATAGCTTAAATAAATATGATCTTACAATACTTTGTTCCAGGTACCTAATTTTGACCCTTGGTTTTTGTTTTTGACTAAACTACTAATGAGTCAAACTTTTACTTATATTTTTTATGACTTGTTTTATTTTGGTCAAGGGTATAAAAACCAGTGAGAAAGCTAAACTTGGCATTGACACCGATGAGATTGGATTGAAAAGTAATGAGCCGACGCACTCCTAGCTGACTACACGTGTACAAAGATATGGTACACTTCGATCCGCGTTTGTCTATTCAAATACTTAGAATTTTTATTGCGATTGTAGTGGTGGTTCACGTGTTATTTTTATGTTTACCACCAAACCTTTTTGGTTTTAGGTTTTAGATCTTTCTTGTGTTCATTGAATGCTTCCTTCTTTTTATGAGGTAACATTATTTTATTCAAAAATGATGAAAAACCTGTATTAATGACATATTTTTAACCGATACCAAAAGATTAATGAATTACATAAATTGTATCTTCTAAGTATTACGTACAAGCTTCACACAAATTAGTGAAATCCTTGATTTCAGTAAGTGTTGATATTTTGTTAGTAGTCCTTAGAAAGACTTATGTTTTCTTTGTCTCGTTAATATCTTTTCAGTCTAGGAATCGCTCGAGTGTTTGTTATATCTCCATTAAAATTTTGACCTCCAACCAGATTGAGTAGGGTTGATATGTATCAAAGTTCACTGTGGACAAACATTGTATATCGTACATGAAGGGTTAAAGATTGTTTGATAATGTGACCTATGGTTATAATAGCACACATTTCTGAGAATCTATTATCAAATACCAAGGCATCATGACTTGTATGAAGGGATCTGTTAGATAATGGGACTAAAATTATCTTAATCTAATCAAAGTTATTTTAGATAATGATATTCATTGTGGTCAAGAATGTCGATAACTATGCAACAATATTGAAGCATTTTTTTTAATCAATGTTATGCGAGTGATTTTTTAACAAATAGTACATAAACTCAATAAATTATAATTACTTAAGTAAGAGGAAAGATGGCAGACGATTGGTGCCAGAACAGCAGGCCATTTACGGGTCAGACAAGGAATGCTTCTCTACTTCTCAGGAGGAATGGAAATTTTCGCTCCTTCCGATAGAAAAGAAACACTAGAAATAGTCTGGCCAGGACCTTCGCTGACCTCTCGATCGCTGATATATCGATCTGTTTACACGACCACTTAACATAACGCATCCAGCTGCAGAAGAATTGTTATTACGCTCAAAGCTGAAATTACTGATCTTCTGTTATACGGGGTGAGAACTGTAGTAGTCTAATATTATAAAGAGGAAACATTTGTTTGTATGTGTGTAATGTTTTCACACAAAAACTACTGGACCGATTGTGATGAAACTCGGTATGTAGATAGCTGGAGACCTGGATTAACGCATAGCATATTTACTGGCATAACTACTTTTTATCCCGACATTCCCACTTTTTTTTTTTTTTTTTGCCCCGTCAGACCAAGTCTGCCCCGGCAGACTTGGCCGCCTGCTCGACAACAGGCGACCTCACAATTTCGCTGGGGGCCTTGCCCCCTCCGATTTAGAGGGGTGCGCGTGGAACACGTCGCGCTGCCGTCTCAGGCCTGCTTCTGCTAGGGCGACGGGTAACCCATCACTCTCAGGCAAGCGCTCATGGAGGCCGGAGATCGTCTCGCTCTCTCCGGCGCCTGGTGCGTCTTCTTCGGGACGGAAGAGTGCTAGATCTCTCCCGTTCCCTTTCCGCCACCTCCTTGGCACTCATCACTTCTTCGCATCCCGACATTCTCACTGGATCGGAAATTACGCGGGTGAAACCGCGAGGCGCTGCTGTCATTTATAATGGTACTAATCATAATAATTCATAATGTTATTAATCGTAGTAAAATTTTATTGATATTGTTATTTTATCATCATATTGTATCGTATTGAAATGATGAATATGATAATACATTGTAATTTCGCAGCATACATGCTTGTATGCTATCAAATATCTTGGTGCAAACTGTAAGCTTATATTGCTATTGCTAATACGTCGGTATTAGTTTATTTAAAAGTTAGTTTCAACGAGAATATAACCACAAAAGGTGCTATTTGTTGGCCTGCAAGGTCTCCTGACCTCACGCCATGTGACTCCTTTCTTTGGGGATACTTAAAGATATTACAGTGAGAGAATAAACAATGAAAAGCAATTGATTTCTCGCATACTCTGAGAGTCTGTCAATGGTTATAAGGAAAGTTCACCAAAACAACTAACAGAGCTCGACTGTGTATTAACAAAAACAGGCACTTTGAACATCACATTATTTAGTACCTGTTGAATAAACTGTGCATAGTAAATGTCACTCATACATTTCACCGCAAAAGTACGAATTCTGAATATTTTTTTTTGCGTTTGTTTGTTATGTTATGTACTAAGCAATGGTGGTTGTTTATTTATTTATTATTTAAAACTTCATGCACATTTGTACAAAGGCGGACTTAATGCCCAAGGCATTCTCTACCAGTCAACCTTAGGGTGATGTAGAAATGTTTATCACTCATTTAAAGTTTTGCAATAGCTTTAAAATTTACTTAATAAGAGTCAGAGGACACATTCAACATTTCCACCCTGCATATGTAATAAGGGAATCAGTGCATAACCTTGACCTATTTTCTTACGGATACGGCAACTTTAAGAACAAAATTAAGTTAGTCGAGTCTCCCTATGTCGATGTTCAATGCCTGGCTCCACCTACGCAACCCGGCCGATCTATCCTTTGGAAGGTAAAGTTAGGTGTAGTTTACGGAAACAAAACAGCTAGAATGATGAAACATGCGGATCTTGTAGAGACTTGACTCGCTTTAAACAAGTATTTATTGGAATCAAATAAAACTTGGGTACTTAGCACTTAGAGTACAGATAGACAACGGGAACTCCGTACCGTGGCGTGACGGGTTCGACTACGACCGTCAACTTGGGAACACCATCGCTTTACATGCTGTAGTTCAATCGATAACAACCAAACTAAAATTTAGTTTTCTTGGTAATTAGACTTTAAATATACATAGCCGTAGGGTAGATACGTTATTGGATAGACACACTAGTATATTTTAAATATTACTTTTTAATTTTTCCAGACGCTTACAAGCCTGGGACGTTCAAGACTAAGGTGAATAGTCATCTCTTGGGTAGGCGTGTACCATCCACTTTTATCATCACTTTCATCAGGTGTGTTGGTAGACAAATCCCTATTCCATTACTCAATAAAAAAAAACATCTGTACCAACAACATACATGAATACCGATAAAACATGGGTTATATTAATTGAGAATGTGAGAATAGTCGAGGATCAAACTAATAACGACAACAACCGCACCACTTGAGTGCGGACTTTGACGTACTTGGAGCGCGATATTGTACGATACAGTAATAAGTGTGGTTTAGAATAATTCGAGTTGTGAGCGAAACACAGCGTTTGGACGTTTGTACGTATAGTAGTGGTAGAAACCGCAGCCTGATAAAGGGTGGAGGTACTCGCGGAATCTTACAGTTTCAATTCGAACAAAATCTACTAATAACTCATATCCAGGTCTTTTGTTCAAGCCGTTCACATGTTAATGCGCGTTTTGACCTGACGCGACGCCGGCACCTACAGCATTGACGCGCGCTTTAAAATCATTGGTTTGCCATACATTCGTTCACATAACCCCACGTTTTCAACGCGCCAATAGATTATTTTAAAAACAGGATTCGGCCATTTAAATGAAAGTCCGTATACCATTTTTGAAAATTTGTAATCATGTATACAAAACCCTAACACGCATACGACGCGCGGCCAACGCCCGTCGTCTGAACACAGTCTGAAATTTAAAAGGTATAAAAACATAACACTATTTTGTCCTAGAATTGCTATAATTGTAGGAACCCCAAGTCAAAACATCATTCATAAAGCAGACGTCACAAAGGCCTCCAAGTGTTAGCAGTCCATCGTTAACTCGTTTATGGATCGTCAAGTGCCTTTAACTGCGTACTGACCATTTGTATTGTGTATAATAATGTTATAACTGCTCTAAGCTTTAAGATGTGCTGAGTGCGATCATCAAGAAAATCGTCAATGGTTCTTAAGTATCAGGCTTTTAGTCAGTAATACTTTCGCAGTGAAATGTATCATAAAGAGAAATATGAGTGTATAGACACTATCGTCTTAAACATAAACATATATATATATCTAGGAACAGGTGGCTAATCTTAGTAAATGTTTATTTATTTATCTGTCTGTCCGTCTGTCACAGTCAATTAGCACCGAATCTGCTGAACTGATTAAGTTGGAATTTTGTGAACATATCAATACTTGTAACTCAAACACAGACGTACAAGTCGTACAAAATTGTTTGAATATGAGTGTCAAAGAGTATACAAACACTACGTTAGAATGAGTGTCACTTTTGGGGGCTAAATTAGAAAATTTTAAAAATATATATTTGAAAGGTGCATGTGACACATCAAATAAGAAGGGCTCGTGAGGTTGTGAGATCTCCAAAGACACAGGGCGGTTACAGAAAGGTGTGGTGATTTTTTGGGGACCCTGAAAATAACGTAAAGCGTTACCAATTTTTTTACAATTAACAAATTCAAGTTAAAAATTGGCCGATAAAGTTAATATTTCGTATGAGAGAGGACTGACATGAATGAGGTATTTAATACCAAGGATGTTAGTAGAATGTCCCGATTTCTCTAAAGCGTCTGACAAAATTTCTGGTCCATGGAAAGTGCCTGATACTTATGATACTACTTTAGAATAATACTCTTCAAAACATATATAAAAATCAGCCATACAAATTTAAGTTAAGTAGCTCTTATTTTTAGCTACATTTCTTACCTGGTATCTTCCCAGGTGTCACAAGGCGAGCCCCACAAGCACGCAGGTATTCAAAGCACATGAGACGCTACTGAGAACCTAAGGTTTCATCTATGTGAAAATAAGTTTTGTCTGATCGCTCTGGGATCTTACTCTATCATGTTGTTTAGAAATGTGCGTCTACAATAGGAAAAGATTTTTTTCAATATCCATTTTAATTGCAAGCTAAATCAAGTATTACCGACTTTAATGCGCTTAAATCATGATCAATTGTAATAATCTGTATTTTTCATCCCTTCATTTTCAACCCTTAGAAGCGTGTGAAATATTTTCTTTAAATTTAAATAAGACCAACCTTAAGTAAAACTTATTCAATTAACAAATGCACGAGTCACTATATAAAAGTACCCTAACAAGTGTTCCTATAAAATTTGAAGACTCTAGGATCTCATCATCAGATCCTGACCTGATGACCATGGGACCACCTTGGAACTATACCCTTTCAAACAAAAGAGTTTTCCTAATCGGTCCGGGCGTCTTTGGCTAATCGAGAAACATACAAAAAAAAATATATAACTAGAAAAATATAATGATTTCGAGTCGACAACATATATCCGCAAAATTCGGATTGTCGATAATTTGTTAAATTCTAATGGTGCAAATGGCAATCGCCATATTGGCCCCTCGGATGCCATCTTGAGTTCGTTAAGGCTCGTGATTCACACGTATATCTACCTACATTTTCTAAAAGATTGTGTATTATGATGAGTCACATTTCACCCGAGCGAAGCCGGGTTTTCATCTAGTATTGAATTATTTGCATCATGCGCAGCACCAATGAGTGCCGATTTCGCCTGCCAGACGTTTCATTTCTTACTTCAATAATATTCAAGTTTCACTGTTCAAAATATCTGACTAACGCCGTAAAATACTTTCTCGTCTTACTCTATTGTTGCATTCCTGTAAAAGTGAACCGAGAACCATTCATTAAGAATTATCACTTCATGCTAAACCTTATTGAAGAATAAAGTCAGCCACTGACATCCATGTTCTTTTAATAAATTCCACTGCTAAACAATCGGGAAAAACTGTTCCCATTTTACATACCTACTTTGTACTGCCACTCTAACTTCACATCTGCCTTCTTATTCGTACCGGCTCAACGAAGCGCCAACACGTGCTGCTTGCCCTCGTACCATAAAGTTGAAGTCTACAAGTCGATGACGCAAGTAAATCTTAGTTTGAAATTGAAAAAAGTTATTTAAATATTTATCGGATGCCACATAATGCGCGTATCAAAACTATACTTAAATTATAATTTAACTGTAACAGGTCCAATTCTGTACAATGAAGATGTTTTGAAAATCTTTTTTGGGGGCGTTCTATAATCGATACTGAAGCCAAAACTACGATTTCTTTCATTTTTGTCTGTATGTCTGTATCATGGCTGCGCATTACGCTTAAACTGCTGAACTGAAACTTGGCACGATTTTAGTTTATACTACATTTGATTGCATTGCGTTACCGAAGATCCTAACCCTTCCCTCTCCCCCCTCTCTCCTTCTTCCCCCCTTCCCTTACTCCTACCTTAAAAGCCGCCAACGCACTTGTGACTCTTGAGTTGCAGGTGCCCCTGGACGGCGCCTGCGGTAGTCTTTTACCATCAGGTGACCCGTCTGCTCGTTAACCCTATATACCAAATTCGGTAATCAGGTAATTTGAAGATTGTTACGTAATATTCTTTCTTCCTTTTGCCGTTGCCTGACGTGAAAAGTACAAAAAATTCAACACGCAACGACGTCTGTTGAAGGAATGAATTTTTATTTCTCGCTTTTAAGTGGGTCGGTTTGTAGTTTGTGTAAGTTAAAATAGCCTAATAGGAACTGCTATCAGCAGCAGTATTTTTGTCTAAATGTGGAAACAGAACCCTCTGCCAATACCCAAATCGCTACCCCTATAATATTTGAAGTTCCTTCGATTACTCCAGGGTCCCAAACAGATTCTGACCTGACGCCGATGGGACTAACTAGAAAGTATACCCTTACAAACAAAAAAAATATATTTTTGAAATCGGTCCAGCCGTCTTCTAGTTATGTTATTTTGTTTTGTTAAAAAAAGACAACTCCCGCATTAGGAATTACTCCTGTGTCGCGGGGGACTTTACAAACATACAAACGACGGAGACAAAGAACACCCAGACTCAGGTGGGAATCGAACCCAAGACCTGTAGCATAGCAGTCAGGGTCACTAACCACTAGGCCAACAGGCCAGTTCTAGCTTCTAGTAGTCGGGTAACGTACATAAAAAAAGATCTGATAAACCTTTTTTCCTTCCATCCTCCTTTTTTTTTTTGAAGCCGGTTAAAAATACTAAAGGATATTGGTTCAGAATTTTGGCTTTCACACATTTATTTATACCGTATTTGCTCTATTATCTTACCATTGACCTCGACAATGGTTCATATCCAAGCCAAATTCTTGTACCTACAATTGCATCAAGAAAGAGTGAGTCCTGCTACCTAGCTGCTGCATACCGTCGCATATAACGTCGCAGTACCGATGGTCCACTTATTACAGGCGCTGTAAGGCACACGGTATGGTTTTCGTCGTTTTACGTCTGATATACGGCCTCGCCAGTAGCCCGGTGAAAGGTGGTGAAATTCCATACGAAAAAAAAAATTTGTGCTTTTCCCACTTATGTCGTTATTTCGCATGAAAAAAATCAAGGCAATATTGTTTTGTACGCTCCAGGTTGTTTCACCACCTATACATTATAAAACATTATACCTAGAGGATTCCCCGTTTCAGGGAGAGTTTCCGACATAGTTATTCAATATTTGCATACCATTGCTATAGTTAAACATGCTGATCTGTCACATAGTTTATAAGACCTTCATTTGTAACCGTGTTTAAACGCAAATAAATCTATTCTATTCTATACGCGAACGAAGTCGTTGGCACAGCTAGTGCGACATATACGCGCACTCATATCGTAGTGTTGTCCTGTATAGTATGTTATAAAGATCTGGAAAAAGAAACGAAATTACTTTGAAACGTGACATTTATTCAACAAAATCTCTACACACTGCTTACAATCTTGCATAAAATATAAATACAAATCTGAAAGGTACTATTTGGTGTTATAAATTATTACACAAAACAAATTAAGTAAATATGTATTTATATAAATATATTGACCGAACAAACAAAATATTCCAACAATTTTCAACATATAAAATATTTGCACAAAAAACTACAAACAATAAAAACTATATAGAAAAATTCTCAACAAAGTATTGAAGTTAACCTCGGCTGAATCCGATACGTACATAATATGGACATCCTTAAACTCAACCCATACATAGTTTCATTGTAGTTCATACCCAACCACATAGAGGGCCTCTGTCAATGCGTTCAAAAACACCCATTCCATCACAAGATAACAGTACGGGATTGCGAGGGTGTCAATCTAAGTTTCATAAAAAATGAGGTTTAATCTATTTTACGTTTTTCTTTGTCTGAGATAAAAACATGAAATACCTTTAAATATTATTGTTCAAATCACCTACGGTAGGATAATAATATACTCTCTTAATAACCTTCTATTCTATGAAATATATCAATTAAATTTTAAATATAATTTTAAGCGTCAATTTCAAATACATACTGACTACGGGCTTTGAACTACTAGATACGCTAATATGTGCGATCTTTTACATAAAAACTTTATAATAAAATATATAATATGTATTTACACCATTTATTTATATGGCAACACTAACTAAATTACATAATCTAACATGCGCACAGGCAAAAAAAATAATGTTCGACGTTTTGTAGACTGTTTAGTCGTGATCACGTCACAGAATTCTTTGTTTAAACATTTTCTGGTCGATGGTTCTGTATTTTATATTCAAAACTTACTTTTGTTTTTTGTATATGTTGCCAATATTAAATAATGGTATAGAAGGTCACATACAAACAAATGAACAGACATATACGTAGAAATACTTACGACAAGCTTGTTAGGCCTATTAAAGTGTGTACTACTGTACAATGCGGAACATGACTTATAGCCCTCAGACTGGATTGATGCATCGAATTGTTGGAATAATAAATAGGTACATTAGTATAATTTTTTTTTGGAAAATTTTATTGTATGTTTTGTGACTCCGTTTTATTTTAATCAATACATCAAAACATTCTCAAATTGTAGAAATTGTTTAAAATGATATAGACTTAAAGCCATCTCCCGTTATGATGACTAAGTACACTAGGCGAAGTGAACATTAGGCGTTTCCAAATAGTTGTAATGCTACAATATTATATAATAATATTGTGTTAGCGGTAGGTACTGGTAAAATGGCAAGATTTATAATAGAATATTGAAATATGGCTACCACAATATCAACATAATCTAGTGATAGAAAAGAGCGGAAAACAGAATGGTTGGTCTGTGTCGCTGGCATCGTAACTTTCAAAATACGAACAGATTTAGACGATGGTATGATGATGATGAGTGACTGTGCCTTTCCTGATTAGTGTAGGTCTCATGTGTCAAGTATTTTTTTATGTGTGCACACAATAGTTATGAAAGACTACTATGGAAAAGTATAAAAATCTTTTCGTTAGCAGAGATATATTTAACTACATGCTTTTTTCAACATTGTTTCTTTTTAACGTGATTTTAGAAACCCTTTTCTTAATCACTGTTATTTAGCTGCCAATAAGACGTGAACAACTAAACTTTGTGTTTAGTAAGTTTATGATTTGATACCACTAAAGTTTCGAACAAGCATGCCACTAACCTTTTTCCTTGCTCATCACTATCGCTACATATTATTATAAAACAAAGTCCCCCGCCGCGTCTGTCTGTGTCTGTCTGTCTGTTCGCGATAAACTGAAACACTACTGAACGGATTTTCATGCAGTTTTCACTAGTAGACAGAGTGATTCATGAGGAAGATTTAGGTGTATAATTTGTACCCGTGCGAAGCCGGGGCGGGTTGCTAGTTACATATAAATCGATGACTAACGGAGGCTCAAAAGTCATCTCTCTAAGAAGATCCTATGAGAGGACATTTTTTACCTTCAGTTTCTTTTGTATTGGTTACTAATAAATAAATTAGTTGAGACATCAAATTATAAGGTGACATTTTACCAGAACGGTACCAACCATGTTAAGAAGACATCTATAAACAGCTATACAAACAATAATGACTAGAGTTAGAACCTATCGATACGTTATTACACAACTGAACATATTCAGTTGTTCACAAAACATATCTTGCACTTAATACAAATAAAATTGTACTTTATCTTAAACAGCTTTAAGGACTAAATTAGATAGCTTTATATTCCATTCTGACGAATAAGTTACGCCACGACCAGCATAGCTCAAGCGTGTCGGGTGGGACTTTCGAGCGAGGCACAGCTACCGCTAACATTAGCTTTTTCCTAATATTATTACTAGGTACTAGATACAAATATCTATAACGCGATCTAAGAGCAATAAAAAATATATCAACAAAACGGTAAAATTACACAATCGAAAAAATAATTAAAATCTGCAGATTATTTCATTTAAATGAGAAACCATGAGATTTACACGGCGCAAGTGTTATTCGATGCTTAAAAGTAATAAAATCGGCTTGCTTCACTAAATAGGTCACGCTAAAAACATGATAAAATGATGTCTCGACAGTTATAATTGTAACTTGTAATTATGACAGAAAGACACTTGTAGTTTTTTGTGGCAAAGAACTACAATCATCTTCGTCTACAGATAATGTAGTCTTCAAATCACATTACAAATTATTAGTGAATGTGGACCGCTGCTTAGGACCAATAGCAGTGGTCAGTGCCAAAGCCCCACTCCCCACAACTTTAGCTGCTAAATACCCTAGTTTGACACGGTCTTATTGCACTGTTGGTACAACACAACGCAGTGTCGCCCGGTATGCAGTGGTTATACTCCAAAAACGAATCATCACACAAAAACCTAGATAATAAAACGATGATTCATACTATATACTTGTGCCTGTTTGAAAAATCAATGTGAAAGATTTATAACATCTACATTTGGGTGTGGCGAGGTAAGTGCCCACCAACACCATGAGCTTATACAACTATTCGCCCTGCTATATATGTTTAACACCACAGTTTTGTGCCAGTGTTGCCAGCGTCAAATATTAAGTCATCATAGGACACACAAAAGATGATTATGTAGAAGTAAGGTTTATATATTCTTAATTATGTAGTGGAATTTACAACTGTCATGATCTATTTTGGTGTCAAACCTACTGAACCTGCGTGTCCATTTTTCGGGCTATGATAATATAGAGGTAGCTAGGTAACACGCGCTCAGCAAGTAGCACACTAAGACTGGGGCAATTGACCTAGTTTAGCTCGGACAAAGATCATGTTTCTAGCCAACAAATCACCAATCTAACTCAGCAAAACAGAAACACGTTTAAGGCAAAGTGCAAGTAATATTATCAACTTTACTGAAAACTTACTTTGTAAATTTTTATGTGTTTTGTGAATGATTCGCAGGTGGAGGATCACACAAACAAACACACGATCATACACAACAACAACTACTCTATAATTTGTGCGTATCAATCTAACATTACACAATTCACACATCCACATAGGTTAGGTACTTCAATAATACATACACCGATTACATTATTTACTAACTTTATATAAATATATAATTTATATTAATTTATATATTTATTGCTGACTCTGTTTCACAGAACGAAGAGCTCGATAGATCTCACTTATATTACTTAATTGTACTGCCAAGGTCAAATGAATATACACCCAAAAAATTGTCAATATAAATTACTTTGGTTGGTAAAATATACACGAATATGGCAATTGTATACATTTGGAATTTCGTTTCACATACAAGGTCCCCTATGGTTCATATAATATATCTGACTTGTGGGGCCAATCTGAGAGCTAACTAGAATGTCTAATTGGTTAGCCTTTTATTTCTTTCAGAGAATTTGTTTTGCACTTCATTCGTTTACTATTTTATATATTATAGCTGCACAGTAATCCGTAGTAAAGGTATCCAAAAGTGAAGTAGATACTTATCAAATTCTTAACAGAACACATATTTCGGTCAAAATCTGAACTATTATATATTCCATTTAAAAAAGGAATATGCATGCCCATTAATTTTTACAACTAGTCATTATTTGCCCATTATTATTAGCACTGGTCATTATTTGCCCAATATTTTTACCACTGGCCATTAGGTATTTGTCAATAATTCTTTCCACTGGCCATTATTTGCCCATTATTTTTACCACTGGCCATTGGTTGCCCATTATTTTTACCACTGGTAACTTATCTGGAGTGTTAGTGTTTGAAATGACAGTTACCTAAATGTAACTATAACTAAAATTCGATCACTAATTTCAGCTGTCAGCCGTTTTGTAATAAATCTTGGCAAGTTATTTTCAGATGTCTGTACAACATCAAGTGATACCCTGGTCAGCTCACAAATTTGCCCTTTCTACATAACTACATTATATAAGCTAACATTCAAACTCCTAAATATTTTTTTATAATAGGTAAAACATTTTATATACTGATTAAAACAAACAAGTATTGTAAAACAACTTCTACATTTACTTATTGCTTTCATGGCTCCGTTACTCGGAAGACATATAGTCTACGCTATTAGGTACTATTGCCTACATTTTGTGTATATTTACTTGTCTATAAAAACTATGTCATATACATATGCTTTCAAAGATGGCATCTAAGTAATGGCACATTAAACAAATGATAAATGAAAAATATTAAGTACATAAAATTTCTTATTTTGCGTTCATCTGTTTGTTATTCGAGTTTTTTAATTTTAAAAAGAAAATGATATATGAATTTCTGCCATGTTTAGCGGCCAATCAATCATAGAGACAAAAGCATCTGTCATTGTAAATTTTATCAATAGAACATATTTAGGCCTAGATTTTACAAGTACAAACTATTAAAAGGATCTTAAAGTAACTAGTGTATCAGAATAATCTAATTAGGAATCGTTTAAGAGGTAGAGGACCAAGGTATCTTTTTTGAAGTAGCATAATGGCAAGGTGCTTAAATGCATTTTTTCATATGGCAACAAAATACTTGGCGACTTGAAGGGACAAGAACAATTTTTAAAAACTAAACACCTGTTTTCCATCGGTCAAAATAATATAATCAAGAATTATCAATCAATTCACTTGCTACCGAATTTGCTCAAATAAAAGCAGAGGAAATTAGCAACACTAAGGTTATTTACAGTTTACAGACAGAAAAAGGGTAATACGAGTAAGGATTAATGGTGATATACTTGTCGTAGCCAGATCTTGTAGGCGACAGTCGCACATAAAAACATTTCTCAAAATCGCAAAATCATCCGTATATTGGCTTAGAGTCTGCAATACCCTATACCAATAACAACAATATTCACGACTTTGCTAAGAAAAGTCAGGAAATTACCTTTATCTTGACCAATGATAAAACAGGTATTAATGTGAATTAACCTGTTACTGCCCCCCTGGTTTATTTTATTTTATAATCGTCTTAACATTGTACTTAGGCACTGAGTTTCACACACATATAAGAGTGTTATTATTTGTAATAATGTATTCATTTTTGTGCAGAGTATAAGACCAATAACAAGTTAAATCAGCTGCATTATAGATTAAATTAGTTGTTTGGTAAACATTGCAAATCACGAAGAAAGGAAAGCGATTATTAGAACCGTTTTAATAGGCCTCGAATGTAATATCGCAAAGAGTAGTCTCCTTCACAAGTATTATAAAAAACAATTTTAAACTCTTATTGATTCCAGATATGACTCTTTTTCGTAGTCACACTGATTAATTAAAAACATTTACTAATTAGGAAACCCTTACATTTGCCACATGAAGTTATTTTTAACTATAAATAATATAGCATCATTTTGAGGTAGAAGAAGGGACATTTAACACACATTTTTTAAAACGCATAAAAAAATCTCATTGGAACATTAACATGCTAAATTCAGAGTTATTTTTTGGTTTATAGGTTGAATATAACTATATTTATCGTTATAATTGTAGTTGTACACATTACATTGTAAAACGAGTCTGTAAAACGTGATGTTAAAATCTTTTTCGAACACATTGACTGTTGTCAATAAAAATAATTACTAAAACGTTTGTTTTGCAAAATATTTTCGTTACATTTTTCACCACCTTTGATATTAAATACCAAAATAAATACATAACAATGTTATGTCATTTTTATTGGTGTTATTAGCGCCGTTTTTATCACACTTACGACGACATTGAAGTGACAGTGAAGGTCTTACTAGCGTTGCGCCAACGATGGCTAAGGCGATGTATGGTGGCGTCTACGTCGTCGGAAGACCAGGGCGAAGATGCTTCGAAGTCGCCGCCAGCGTCTTCGACCACCACTCGTCGATATACCGGTCCCCATTATTGATGACTATAACAAATTAAGTTAAAAACATGATAAAGGCCCTGCAGAATGAAATAATACTAGGAACGGCCGAATTTAAATGACTTTCTAAGTGAGGCCATATCATATGACGTGTATACACTATAGTTCACATCTAGCATTATTAAAATTAGATTCAAATTCAAAATGCATTGTACAAAAGTTAATCCTTAGATAGCAACCAGAGCCCCGTTTACACCGTTTAATGTCTATTAGGTACTGTGTAGGCGCTCTCACGTATATTAAATAGTAATTATGAACATGACGCGGTCAGATGGTCTACTGGACTCAGTGGGCATAAACTTTCATTGGGTTCGGACATAGTGGATACCCTCGAGCAAAAACTAGAACAAAAATTAATCTAACTAACATTTATGAAACCAAATTAAAATATACCGCGAGCACCGATAACACCATAAACTAAAATTATATGAAATAGACAGGCAACTTGTTTTTAGATTAGCTCAGCGCCTCTGTGCGTGAAGCAAGGGAACTACATTTAGTTCCATACTCCACATATAGAGGCGCTGACTATAGCTGTAGAAATGTATGAGTACCTGCCTATAGCTATTAAGTATAATTATGAAAACGAGATAAATAATACAAACATATAATTAAATAAGTTTATTAATAAAATATTTTAATATCAATTCGCTAACAAGACTTTATTATGTTCTTAAGCCTATACGAACTGTCACCTTCACCATATTAATTTTTATAAAATTTAGAATAGCTTTCGACTGTAAGAACTTTGTTGACTTCTTTGCACCAATTCATAACGAAAAATACACTATTATTACAACAAATAATAGAACTTATTATTATTACAAAAAATGAATATTTTAAATTATTTATAATATAAACAAACCGGCAGTTATTTTTCGAAACAATAATTTAACATTTTAAATATGAATGAATAACTTTTTTACGTAAAATTTTAATATTATTTATGTATTTACGGGAATTAACGCGATGACGAAAGATCAGGCAATTCAGATGTATGTAATACCTTTTCGTGATCGCGTTAATTCCTGTAAATACATAAATAATATGAAATCATGGAACGCGAAAGTTTAAAAGTTAATATTTTAAGTTAAAAAATCAAGGAAGGATTAAAAACGACAAACCTTACGAAAAGGTAGTAGGTATAAACTTGATAATTTATGTAGAATACCTTAAATGTGTGACGGTAAAATATGGTAACCTAGAATAACACTTTTATGTATCACGTGAATGGCTCTTTTAATAAAATAAAAAATTGTTTCCGATGAAACTTGATATGTAGATAGCTGGAGACCTGGATTAACACATAGGCTTTTTAACCTGATATTCCCACGGCACCGGCACTTACTTGGGTGAAACCGCGGAGCGCAGTTTGTTTTATTTGTTTTTTGATTAATACGATTGAAATTTATTTCTTTTCTTCTGGAGATAATGTGTACTACACAGTGTGTACACAGATAAACACGGAACATGTAAATCACCTGTCTTTGTCTTTCCAAGCGTCGTATTTCCCTAACGAGCGCGTGGAAAGCATCATCAACGAAGTGTCGAAGTGCAGCTGACGTCTCGAAGAACGGGCAGCCGAGCTGAGTCGCGAGGGCCTTGCCTTCCTCTGTCGTCACCTTCACAATCATTAGGAATCGTACATTTTTTTAGAATAATCATTATATACTTCAGAAATATTCACCAGTGATATACAATTGTACTTAAGTATAAGTTGTAAGGGACTCTTATTGGTTAAGGAACATTTGCTGTATTATAGGGAGGTGAAAACCTAAGCTCTCTTTACTCTATTCTCTTACTAACTGATTTATTTTACTGTCAATCCGTATGACATCAAAAGACTGGCTGGAACAAAGTGGTAAGACACTGCTTAAGACCGAGAAAGATGGCATAAACAAAAGGAGGCCTACACGTTAGCGGTTGAAAATGGCTGAAGAAGAAGAAAAAGAAAACCTAAGCTTAACTAACAACTACTCTGTTGTAACTTGTTGCCAAGTGGCGTTAATAGATAAACCTCTTTTACGCTTTTAAACCGCGTTTTGAGTCAATTGCGTTGGTTTGGTTTTATTTTATCCACTGTTGCCAAAAATTACAAAAACGTTATGACTATGTTAACATATAAATAAAACGATAGTACTTTACAATATGCTCTATAGTTGAGATTTTATAACTGTATAGCTTCAAACATTAAAGACAACAACATCAATCAACAATAACATCATCATAAAATCCCAACAAAGTAATATTCGACTTTAATATAAACTTTTATATATATATATATATATCTCGAGAACTCTATACTACAAAAACCGCCTAGTGCGTTGTTCCGTAGCTACCCGTCACAATATGCGGTCTTAGACGGGGCATTTTTTGACACTGTTTTTTTTTTTTTGACCAGGTGGAAGATCCTCATGGATTTCCTACGCCCTTGGGGAGGCGAAGAGGTCTATCCGACTCTTACCGACTGAAACTGAAACCACCCCGGTGTTAAGCTACTTGCCTATAATCGGGGGAGCGAGAATCGCCAGTACATTCTTCCGCAACCCCCGATAGGCATTGACCCATCTCACCCTAGACGGGTCCCATCACCCGTCAGCCGCACTCCTCTGAGAGCGCGCGCGGAACACTGCGCGCTGCCTCTAGGGCTTGTATCTGTTCGGACGACGACTTCTCCAAAAGTTCGTCCGCAACTCCGCCCGCAGGTCGACTTCGCCAGGTCTCTTCGCCATGGTCGACACCATGGCGAAGAGCACCGATTCCTGAATCGAAATATGGTTTTCACACCCACTAAATATTTTTGAACGCTATCCCACACCATGACGAGAAAAAAAAACATTTCCACATTACGTGTAGGGGAGGTACCTTAATTTTTTTTATATTTTTATTTTACCACTTTGTCGGCGCAATAAATATATATGCGAAATTACATCTTTCTAGTACTAAGAGTATCTGAGCTATATGGCAAAACTGTAAGGGGTCCTTGTTGACTATGGAACCCTAAAAAATGAAGATATGTTTAAATGATTACCTTTAATTTTATTTTAATATGAAGAATAAACATAGCATAGCATATTAAATAAGCTGGTTTCTAATGCAGATAAGTAGAAAGTTTGAGCATTTAACTGACTATAGTCAATTTGGCGAAGTGAGACAAGGATTTAGACATCATAAAACAATATGAACTCACTTGTCTAAACCTGGGCGCCAGATCTAGCTTATTCCCCACCAGTACCAGAGGGAGTCTCTCCGTGGGTCTAGCCTGAGCCAGCAACCGCCTGTACTCAGCTGCAGCGCGGAACGAACGCCGGTCTGTCACCGAATAGCACAGCACGAAGCCCTCGCCACACCGCATGTACTGCTCTCTCATTGCTGTAAACTCCACCTGTGAGATAGTTGTAGACTTTAGTTCCATACTTTTGTAATTTGTGCAAATAGATGTCAATAAATACTACAA
Organism: Callimorpha dominula; assembly: GCA_949752705.1. NCBI lineage: Eukaryota > Metazoa > Arthropoda > Insecta > Lepidoptera > Erebidae > Callimorpha > Callimorpha dominula. Next base: position 5,264,866 of record OX457006.1, on the reverse strand, counting down.
CAGCAAAATATTTAAATAACAACATTATTGTAGAATGGATAAAGGCAGACTGAGTGAGTGGAACGAAATATTAATACTGACAAAAATCGAGAAAAGTGGAGTGACAGGGATACAAGGTGATTATGTTGGAAATTTTTTGAGCATATGTAGAAAAGACAATTTAAAATACTTATAGTTTCATCTTCATGAAACAACATTATATGTAGAAACAACAACATGTTCTTTAAACATTGAAGGAAAATAAATCTGCACAAATAAATGCAACCTTCATTTTAATTACTCCCAACTCAACACTAAAGATCAGAACCAAAGGGCCCTGATCTTTTCTGGGGTTTAGATAAATAATGCCAAATGGTGACGAACACACAAAACAAAACATAAAGGAACATAACGGCCGATGCCAACACTTTGTTTAAAAGAATTAAGTCAACTATAATGCATAAAAAGTTTACCAGGTTTTTCATTACTCTGTCCTTGCTTGAGCATCCAAATTGCATATTTATAATAGATTCATAAATAAAACAAATTTTAATTCCTTGTCTAAAATCCATTCTGGCAATCAATATATATATTGTGAAAAACACTTTTCATGTGCTGATGCCCAATTGCAGACTGACAGTGGCAGCGTCATATTGCTATACACATAGCTATCTACTCCCATGCTCAGCAGGCATGGAAGATGTAGTTGCATTAGTTATTTATATCTGTATACTTAACTGACCTGTCCTGCAGTATCCAAAATATCCAACAAAGCTGGCTCTCCATCAATTACTGCTTGCTGTTGATACGAGTCCTCTGTGAGTAGAAAAATATTCTTATTTTAAACTTGTTAATATGCCGAATATACAATATTTTTTTTCTTCCATTTCATGTCGTCTCAGGTCTACTAGTGTCATAGTTAAATTGTTTTTATGTAGGTGAACATTAAGTTACAACATTCAGCTACATTGTAGATGTAACTAAGTATAATAATTACAGATCAAGATAATATAATAATTAGAAAATAAAAATTATATCATTTTTATTTAGCTTTTTTAAGTATCCTGTTGTGTATAATGTTACCTGCCAGATGCCACTGATTTTACAAACAATTAAAAGACACAAAGACAACAATTAAAAAAAGAAAATATTGTAGTTGTGACAAGTTTTTTGCCCCATTGACCTGAAAGAAAGCTAGAGATTTCTACATTGAATTATTTATGAATATATCTTTTAATACCAGAATGCCTCAATGCTAGAGTCGAAGCATGGCTGTAAATTATTTAAAGTACTATTTAATTCACACTAGCTCTAAATGGCATTTGCTTTTTTATGAATAAATTCTAATTTGAGTGTTATGTGATAACAGGACTAGGATAGGAACCATATGGTGCTTGAGTGGCTGTCAAAAGTTCTTATAACTACTATACATATACATAAAATTGTTTAATATCATTTACAGAGTAATAAGCACATTTAGCCTGTTGATAGCCGCCAGAGTACCTATAGTGGGGTCATGGTAGTCCAAGAAGCTGTGGCTCACGAACTGCAGTGTGACAGCAGATTTGCCCACACCGCCGTCGCCCAGCACTACGATCTTGTAGACGCGGAGGCCGCGCGACGTGCCCGCAGCCTCGCCCGCCATGCCGCCGCATGCCTGCGCCCTCAAGCCGCGATAGCCGCGACACCCGCCGCCGCCTTCACGCCCCAGCCAACGCCATCGCCCGCTGCCGCACACGCCGCCGCCTAACACTAACACCACCTTGACCGATTTCACAGCACCTAAACACTTATCACTTCACTTTTCATTTATCAATGCACATTTTGGTTTACAATTCTTTAATAAAAAAATCGACAGCTGATTAAAGACGATTGACATTTCGATAATTGCATGCTATGGCAACTTGGAACATAAAAGAATTGCCCTTTTTTTATTGAGTCCAGTGCCATCCCAAGGATAGATACCGGAACTAAAATTACTGTGCTACAATATTTAAATTTATAATTTGTATGAGGGGAAATTTATTACCCTCAAATGTATTACGATTTAAAATTCGCATTTGTAAATACCAAAATATTGTGTATTAAATATCTAAAACCACTTTAAATTCTTTACAAACAACAATTTGTTTACCAACACACAATAGTATTAATTGAAAATACAATCGAAACAATCAACAATTTTTTTTTAATATTTGGAACTTATTAATATTAGGTTGGCAACACTTCACTTATATTGCAAATGGCTGCGTATGAGTACCGATTGCCGGTTTCTTGTGCTTTTCTTTTTGCAATAAAGGTTTTGGTTTGAATATAAAAATCGGAGATTAGTCATAAACATACATTAATTAGCTAAAGTATAAAATTCTCATGTTAGAACCAAACCAAAAGTTAAAACAAGAAACAGGTAACAACAAAACACATTCATACACCGTATAAGTAGGTACCTATATATTGTTCAAATGTATATATATATATATACCTATAGATATGTATATTATATTAGTTTTCGGTATCTGACCACCAGGCAGAGTTTTGTGTTGTCATAAAAAGAAGCAGAGTTGCCTGTCTATATCCTATATACTATTGTAGTCTTTGGATAATTGTATTCTAGAGGTTGCATTCCTACAGTGGCTTTCTAATAGAAACACGGTTTTTACAATAAACAAATGAAAATGTTATTAAAAAGAGTAAATACTTTATTTGTTAAACAGAGTTTAAGGACATAATGAGGAACCAAAGTATTTTATCATACAACTCTTGAAGTAATAGAAATGTAATATATTGATTACTATTTCTTACATACTGAACGCATTTTAATTTATACCATTGCTGACAAAGTTGGTGGCTGTTTTAAGTTGACGGGGAGAAGTGGATTTATATTTTTTTTATTTTTCGCTATTCTAACTGTTCGTTAACTGTTCTTCATTGTTCAATTAAAGTTTTTTTTTTGTTTGGTCTTAGTTTTTTTTTTTAATAAATTACCCTCAAGTCGTTCTTCTTTTTTTTTGCTATTTAGATAGTTTGTAGCTGTTCGTCATTGTTCAATCAAAATTTTGTTGTGTCTATGCGTATTTGTGCAAGGTTGAGGAACGTTTTCTTATAACGACCAGCTGCTAATAAAGATATTTTCATTAAGAATATGTTTTAATGACAACCAAACATAGCGGCGAAAAACGAATGAACATCAAACTTACTTGGCATAGATATATATTTTGACATAAGAGCAATAATTATTGCTCTGTGATTTTGACCTATTTATGAGCAATAATTATTTTGACTAATATCATAGACACATTAACAACCTTCTCACAGTGTCTCAGTGTACAGTGCAGCAGTGATCTCAGTGTATAATGGTACGTTTACACGCACGCCGTGCAGCCTGGCAAGCAGCTCGGCACGCAGCTCGGCGCGCAGCCTGCCACGCAGCGTGCCAAGCAAACTTTTCACACCAGGGCTGCCAGTAAGCACAACTTATTTTATACCGCTAAGACTCGGAAATTATACAAAATCACGTACTATTATACAAAATCACGTACTATTATACAAAATCAGTGTTGTACAACTGTAAAACGTAACTCTCTGGGGATTTTAGTAAAAGGTGTTTTAACTTTAATGTATAAGGATTTAACAGTTTATCACAGACATGATTTGTTTTAAGTATCTTTATGTGTATGTACGTACTTTTTACGCTATAACATCAGCAATGACATTGTATCCAATTATACAATGCAAACTACTATACAAACAGGATACAAAAGATTACCGATATTATACCAATTTTGTCCAATCTGGCAGCCCTGATTCACACACTTGCAAGCATGGTCCGTAGGGAAAAAGCGCGGGAAACACAAAGCCGTGAAGACGTGGTTTTGGAGCCTTTTGTTTTAATAATTATTTTTTTCTATATTTACTATAAATTTGGATCAGAGGGTGATCGTAGTGTGTATATATAGTAGCTTAGATATTAATTTTGTTTATTTATTGTAAAGTGAAATCCAGAAGCTTGGGGTAAGTTCCCTCCAATCTTATAATGCCGCCCATTTTAGACCCCGATCCCGGGGGAACGGTTCCAGATATAGGTTTCACAATAGCTGTTTCCAACAATGAGGAATCTGGCATGGAAACAGATTCATCTATTAGCTTGGTAACTAATAGCCGTAAACGGTTAGCTGTAGACAGGACTTGTAGACACTGTAACAAAAAACGTAGTCGTAAACGACACCGTGAGGGAAGAGAATATAATAAAGACGAATGTCAATGTTTAAAAGAAAATATAATCAAAAAATCCTCGACACCATCAGTTGCGAAGGATTCAATCTCAATTAGTCAGTCAGTATCACAAAGTCAAATCTCTCCTGTACAGCCAGTACAGCCACAGTCGGTTGCCAGAATGTGCTTCTATTCTTCCGACGCGGCGCCGTATATTGTCCACATTCAAAAAACGTCACAGAGACCCCTACACCCCATAACCTTTGGAAAATTTCTAAAAAAAACTCAATACACAATATCGTTAATGGAAGCCTGAAACGCATTGATCGTAACAGGCTTGCATTAGCCTTTGCTAAGTACGAGGACGCCAATGCAATACTAACTAATCCAGCTTTTGAATTAGCTAACTATAAAATTTTTATACCATCTTTCTCAGTCACCCGCATGGGTGTTGTAAAGGGCATTCCAGTGGAATGGTCAGACGAAGAGGTAATAGAAAATATGAATACTCCCGTTGGCTGCAGTCAAATTCTTAAAGTGCGAAGAATGAAAAGGAAAAGTATTGTGGATGGTCAAATGGTTCTGAAACCAACAGAGACAGTAATTTGATGGACAGGTCCAAAAGAGGACCCAAAAGAATTTTTATTTGTTATACTGCCTTACTTGTGGATTTATATATTTACCCTACAATACAATGTTATAACTGCTGTCGATTTGGGCATGTTAAAGCTCAATGTCGGTCACAACCAAAATGTTTTAAATGTGGTCAGGGTCACACTGGAAATAGCTGCTCTGTATTGGAGGAGGATGTTACATGTTGTTTGTGTAGCGGTTCTTATTATACCATTGTAGTTATGTCAGATGTTATGTATGGCAGTATGCTATGTATGGCAGTATGCTATGTCAGAACGGAAAATTAAGTTGTCCCTGGAAGATTCTAGTTCAGTATCTATGTTATTGTGGAAAGGCCTCCCTCAAGGTTCAGTGTTAAGCCCCATTTTGAATAATACTTATACATACGACTGTGAGTCTTCGTTGGATAACGATGTCCGATGTCTGCAGTATGCGGATGATTTACTATTATATTCTGTTCATAGATCCATCAGTTCTGCCTGTACATCGCTAACTACGTCTTTAGACCTCCTTAAACAGTGGCTAGATAACAACGGACTTGAAATATCCCCAACTAAAAGTTCAGCTATGTTGTTTTCCAAGAAAAGACTCCCTCCTCCAATAACTGTATTATATAATAATCATGCTGTCCCGGTTAAAAATAATGTCAATTTTTTAGGTATTGTACTAGATTCCAAGTTAACTGGAGTATCTCACTGTGAATACATAACAAGTAGATGTGAGCGTAATTTGAATATCCTTAGGTGCCTGTCGGGCGTGTGGTGTTTGTGGTGCACACCCATTTACCATGAAATTAATGTATAATGCATTGATTAGAAGTGTTCTTGATTATGGTACTTTTTTATTAGAACCGGGTAACAAAGCTGCATTCAAAGGTTTAGATTTAATTCAATCAAAGCATTGAGAATTGTGTCCGGTTGTATGAAGTCAAGCCCCATTAATGTGCTACAGGTAGAATGTGTAGATCCTCCATTACATCTTCGTCGGCAATACCTGTCTGACAGATTAATATTCCGTTGTTTCCAACTATCAAACCATCCCATTCATCAAAAACTACAAAAACTTTCTCAGATAGTACACACATCCAAGTTTTATAAACACAATCCTACTCCATATTTAATAATAAGTTATAAAAAAATTATTTCACTTCAAACTCCAATTTATAGTTCCCTTTGCTTTCCGTTGTTCTGTGGCAACTTCGAATCACTTATATTGTCACCAAACATACATCACTCATTAGGTATTAGAAGGGATGACCCTCAGGCAAATATTACATTCAACTGCATCAGAGATAATTTATGGAAAGACTTTCATTACATTTTTACAGATGCTTCGAAACATTCTACTACGGGACAGGTTCGAGTTTGAGTGTTTCATTCACAATTTATAATGCATTTAAAATCAAATTTCCTCCTGAAACTTCAGTTTTTACTGGAGAATGTTATGCTTTTTTTTAAAGCTCTTGAGTATGTCATTTCAAATTAATTTGAAAAAACTGTTATTTTTTCTGATGCCTTAAGTGCATTACAAGATTTAGGCAGATTTCCATTTAAGGGTGATATATATACTATTATAGTTGATATTAGGGATTTACTTTTAAAGTGCTGTAATCTAAATTTAATTGCCTATTTAGCATGGATACCAAGTCATTGTGGAATAGTAGGAAATATTATAGTAGACCGGTTAGCTAATGAGGCTGTACAGGATGGAGTTGAAGATCCGTATATAAATTACTACCATGACACGGCTTCTTTACCATCTATTTATCTAAACGAGCGTTGGGAGAATCATTGGGCTGAATCCAGCCGTTACAAAGGTAAACATTATGCTAGGATCCAGTCAAAGATTCCTTCAAAGCCTTGGTTCAGCAAAATTATTTACAATAAACGTGTTACAAGTTCCCTCATTAGAATGAGACTTGGTCATGTATGTACTCCGGCACACCTTGCCAGATTCCAAATTGTCAACAGTAACCTATGCGAGTGTGGTGAAGTGGGAGATTTGAATCATTTATTCTTTTCTTGTCCATTATATGATAACTCGAAATTAATTTCATTCTTAGTTTCCATCTGCATTCCACTTCCTTCATCTATTCCCATACTTTTGTCTTCTAATACTCCTGATGTATATAATATTTTAGCCTCTTTTATAACAACCTATGAATCTTTAAAAATCTAAATATGTATATTAATTTGTTCCTTATCACCTTTTGATCCAGATCCTATCCAAATTCAAAATTTCCTTTTATTTTTTCATATTGTTGCCTGAGGGTAATTTTTTATTTTATTAAAAAAAACTAAGATCGAACAAAAAAAAATTGATTAATCAATGACGAACGGATAACGAACAGTTGAAATAGCAAAAAAAAAATTAAAAAAAACGACTTCTCCCCGCCAACTTGAGGTTAATTCTTTATTTTATTTAAAAAAAAAGCTAAGATCGAACAAATAAAAAATTTGATCGAACAATGACGAACAGTTAACGGACAGTTGAAATAGCAAAAAAAGGTTAAAAAACGACTTCTCCCCGCCAACTTAAGAAAACAATTTTTTTATTTTATTTATAAAAAAAAACTAAGATCGAACAAATAAAAATTTTGATCGAACAATGACGAACAGTTAACGAACAATTGAAATAGCAAAAAAAAAATGTAAAAAAACGACTTCTCCCCGCCAACTTGAGGGTAATTCTTTATTTTATTTAAAAAAAAACTAAGATGGAGCAAATAAAAATTTTGATCGAACAGTTACGAACAGTTAACGAAAAGTTGAAAGAGCAAAAAAAAAGTGTAAAAAACGACTTCTCTCCGCCAACTTAGGACAGCCGACCTCGTGGGAGCTACTGCTTTGGGCTTGATCTATTATTATTGAAAAAAAAAACAGCCCAACATAATTTTGCATGCGACTATTTTTACATCGAAGAGCGCTTTTACATAATTCGTTTCTTATTTTAGTGGGATCTCTTTTAATGAATTTACTATCCTTGCTAACTTTTGAATAGAATTTTTTATTATTTCTAACAAACATTAACATAAATAACCATGATAAGCATTGGGGGCGGCTTCTTCATTAACTGTGTTTCGTAACTGTTTTAAGGCATACATAAATCTATTTTATTTACTTCACATCATTGATATGCGATTAGTTACAATTCTCTAATCGTAAATCAATCAATCAATACTTAAGAATTGGCACTATTTTGTTTCATATTTTTTTGGCCCTGATAAACAATATTAATTTTTACTAAAAGAATAGTTCACAAACATCTTTCTGAAGTCTTCTTTTGCTTTCGATTCGTGATGATGATAAAGGTTCAGACCATTCCGATATATTTGGTGTCGTCAAAAAATTAATTTCGATTGTTGCGTCGTCTGTACGCCACGAAGATGCAAACTATACTAACGCGGCCGAGCGCGTGTGTGTGAATAGGCACACAAGCACAAGTACATTTACCTTTTGATGTGTGTCAAAAAACCGACAGTCGTCCCGATCGGCGGCAAGCGCAAGCAGGGCTACATCACTCGCTCGAGGTCGCGTTTTATATACCTACCAGTTTAGCTTACCTTCCACGGTAAAAGTGTCAATGCGTAGCTGAGAGCACGCACGCACGGCAGAACGGTATTCTCCGTAAATAAAAACAAAATTTCAAATCGAACTTATTATGAAGTGGAGATGTTTTGTTATTGCTAAATGTATTTATTATGTTGAATTGCGTTATTGTTAGACGTTAGTGATCTGTGAAATCCTTTAAAAATAAGCTGCAAAAATTATTTTAGCTATAACTTTTTTGTCAATATAATATAAAAACATCTCCACTTCATGTGTTTGTTCTTTACTCGCCATTGTCGCGTGGCTGTTCTAATAATAAATAATAGTTATCTTCGCAACAAAAAAATAAATGTTGCTTATATAAATTCTATACGAGGTTGATAAATGATGATGATGTAATAAATGTAGTCTATTAAACAGTCAATAATAAACCCATAATTTCTACGAAAGGTGACGAACTTAGTAGGTGTGAACTGCCAGCGTATTCATTTGTTGTAACTTGTAGACAAGGCGAACTGACGGCTGCTTCTCTCACACAATATGTAATATAGTTAGAAATATAGTTAAAATAATAATAAGAGCTACTGAAATGTAAAACATATTGAGATCGGCACGGATTGAGGTTTTTATTTGAGTAGGTAGTTATTTGTTATTTAATACTTTTGTGAAACATAATATGTTATACAAAGTTTAAATTATCAGAGTATTTTTCTCTAGTCTACGCAACAGCTATTACTAGCAACCCGCCCCAGCTTCGCGCGGGTAGCAGAGACATCTTCAACAATCGTGATCATATTTCAACCAATTTACACAAAACCTTAACAAATCACATGCCTAAACCTTCCTCATAAAGAGCTCTATCTATTGATGAAAACCGCATGAAAATCTGTTAAGTAGTTTTTGAGTTTATCGTGAATAGATAGACAGACAGACCAACGCGGCGGGGGCATTTGTTTTATAATATGTAGTGATGTAGTGATAGTGATGTATATGTCTACAGCATCAACATTTTATGTTACTAGGGGTTTAAGGGATACTTAAATTACCTAAAAAAATTAAAGATATAAATTTTATAGGGGAAATAATTTTATTTACCATTATATAAAACTCAACACCCATTAATTTGATTATCAAGTGTGTGTTCCGATATGCACTGCGAGCACTTTAAGGAGTGGCGTCAATTTAATATACTGCGAAGCTGTTCCTTTATAATTAGCTATACCTACTGGTTATTGTTTAATACGGAACGCAGTCCAGTATACTGTCATCTATGTTTTTGGCGCTGTTTTGACGTGAAAATAATTATCATATATACAAGTTATCCGTTCAACAAGGAAAATTATTGTTTGAATGTAGTTATATTTAAAAATTTAATAGTCAAGTCAATTGTCAATTGAATTACTCGCATAATAAAAGTAAGTTTACTTTTTATTAAAAGAAAATATTGTTTTTCAAATAACCGAATGCATAATAACTTTATAACCGAATTATTTAAATGGGGCTATGTACGTTAGAAGTGATGAACATATTTTGACAAATAGATGTTTACTATTTAAAGGGAAAAAAATTGTAGTTGATCACTAGAGATCGGATATTCGGATGCATATTTACCTAAAGTTGAGATGTTGGCTATTATGGAAAGCACTTTTTTATCGAAAGAATCCCGCGCCCATGTACAACTTTTCTATCTTTCATTTCTCTTCTATGTAGTTTCTGGGTGTACAACATAAAATTATTATGTGATGTAATGAATAAATAAGTTTATATTAATTTATGTTTTCTTATTTACCACACCACCATTTCTCTTACACCTTACATACTTACATACTCGAATAGGAAACACCTTAACTTAAAAAGAATTAACTTAAAGTAAATATACATCCGATTAGTTTTGCGATCCCGGAATCCCGGAATTTTATTTTAAATAAAAATATACTTTGTAGCCGCTTCCATAATTTGTTATCCAAAAAATAACTTTAGGTAAATATGTATCCGATTATCCGATCTCTATTGATCACGTAATCAAAGCACTGAGAACACCTTTCCTCGAAAACGCCAGTGCTCACAGTACAAAAATGGCGACGATTTATGACGTCATATATTTCCCTAGGATACTGCGGCAGTATACTGTCAGTCCATAACGAAACAAATGTCTGCGCGGTAAGAGCACTGAACAGTGCTCGCAGTGTATGTCGGAACATACCCCAAATAAATAATTTATTTCATTATTTGTGTACTTTGTACAACCCTAGAGTGTCCGGCAGTTCGCCTACACATACAGACGAAGGTCGCGGGTGGGCAAGGCGTTCTCAACTTTCGAAAAGCGTTAATAAGATATATTTCTGGTCGCAGCTAACGCCAGGTATTATTATTTAAATTTCGTAGGCTATTATAACGTAGGTATTTCAGTTTTGTATGGGAGTGATGTACCTGTTACGAAGTAACTATTATCTTATCTGTGGCGCAAGCACATTTACGCAAGCATGCACAAACAGCCTGTTCACATGCTTGTGCCGTTGAATGTCAGTTTGAACGCGAGCGTGTGAACGCACCCGTTAGTCGTCCCGCGCGAGCACATTCACCCAGTAGACATGCGCAAACCATGTCCGACATGGGATTGAACCTGGAACGGTTCCTTTCCTTGTCGGAACTAGTTCCAGGAAACATGTCCGAGGAACTATCTAATTCCTTAGTTTTATCCGGACATTGTAGTTAACAGTTTTATTTCGGTTCAGACAGTTCCTCGGACATACATGGTTGTAAACAATGATATTGTTTATTTAGACTTAAAATATTTTAAATTAATGTATTGGCTTGGTCTTTAATAAATCAATTGATAGTATATATACATAATTAAGTAATATTTAAATTTGTACATCATAATACATAATATATTATATAAAGGTATTTTATTTATAATTGCTAACATAAAAAGTTGCTCAGGCACCTTGATGACTTCAATCGTTGCCTTCTGTACATAAAAGTAAATCCTGCTTTTCAAAATACACCCTTGCTCGGAACAGAAGTAACACTGACGGCCCGGAGCGCAACGCTCGCGGCATACGTCACACGGACAGTTCGTTATTCGTCATTCAATATCACTCCGGCCGCTCCTTCAAACCGCGTGATCGTTCCGAAGAACTGTGAAACTGGAACTATTAGGTTGAGCAAGTCGGAAAGAACTGACATAGTTCCGACTGCGGCCATAGTTCCAGGAACTATTACGCTCCGGAACTACACATGTCTATCACCCAGGCATGCACAAACAGCCTGTTCACATGCGTGTGCCCGTGCATGTGCTCGTTGAATGTCGGTTTGAACGCCAGCGTGTAAACCCACCATAACGGAACATACAAACAAATATACAACATGACACTCATGACTGTGACAGTTGAATAAATGTCAAAAAATAGGGCAGCTTTCTGTTGTATATTTTTTACATGTTTGTGTTTTTGAATAAAGAATTAATTTCGTAGGGGACAATGGCTCACATACAATTTGTAGACGAAATTGTACGAGAATACCTATTGTTTAGAGGTTTTTCATCGACTGTAAAGGCGTTTGATAGTGATTTAAAAGCAGATAAAGATAAAGGTTTTCGAGTTGATAAAATAGTAGAACAGGTTGTGCATTATATTAATGTATCGGATCTTAGTGGTTTAAAGGAATATTGGTTACACTTGGACGCTCTGGTTTTTTCAAAGCTTGAAAGTCATGTTCAACGAGGTAAAATTGGTATTAATTCTTTCAGGTAATATTCTTTTAAAAAATCTTTATACTGATCTGTTTGAATTGTTTTAGCTGTGCAAAAATTAGAATATAGTTTGTACAAGCTATATCTAGTGACAGCTGCTCAAAGCACTGGTGGTGTGCGCAATGAGAGGATTGCTGACTTTTTAACTAAAATGTCACCTGAACTGCAAGGCCAGGTTGAGTGGAGAGATTGGTTTAGTATGTGTTTCAATCTATGTATTTATCTGTCTCTTATTGATTGCTATGTATTGTAACACATTAAAAATATTATATACATTGTCATTGAGATACTTATCATGTACTCTGTGTTTGGTATATTATGTACTTATGACTTACTTGGGTAGTAGATCTCTTTACAGTTTTTGTGAATACAAAATGAAATCCTATAGAACCCTGGTACAAAATTATACTACCAAACTTTGATCAATGTGTATCAGTCCTAAAATATAAAATTTTGTTTCCAGTGCTACCATTTGTACAGAAACCAGAAGAGAATCCGTCTTTCAGCCTTTACTTCACAAGATCTTGGCAAGACAGTGTATTGGTCTCATTACACAATCTCTTGGCTACTGTGTTCCAATGCATGCCACAGCCAACATTGACAAGTTATGAAAGTGATGCTGCTATGGTTAAGAGACTGCAAGATAAGTTGGCAGCGGTTTCTGGAAAGGTGAATTTATTGAATAATATTATGGGCATTAGCCAGTTGTAATGATTACAATAGTTAAATTTAATAATCTCTTAAATAAGTATAATCAGATGAGATCAGAACAGCTCAGTAAAACTCTTTTGTCCACATAGTTTTGATTTAACCCTTTAATTAGCAGGGCAGTTAGAAGAAACCTCATGGGTTGGTGTCTCAAAAACCCTACTAAAACTTCACTAAGATTGGTTTTGGATCAATTGGGTGACTATGTAATCCACATCTTAAATGTTCCATTAAAGGAGTAAAAGCAAAAGAAGAATGCTAGAAAAAAAGAGTAATGTAAACACTGTATTCAATATTTGTTTTACATTAAGAAAGTTATATGTATCTGATATGAAACCAAGAATTACTCTGAAACTAGGTGTACTTCTAATCATAATTATGAATTATAGCAAAACATAAAATGTCAGTAGTGAAAGAATTTAGCAATGAATTTGAATCTACCCGTTTCTTTATACATCATGTAGGTTAATATTTCTCACACAAATCTAGTTGGCTAGAACTTATAATGAGAATAACAGTGTAGGAATATAGGATGGTAATAAATACTGTTAAAAATAAAAACTTTCTCCTTTCTATGGGCTATACAAAATTATTTCAACAGAAATCAGACAATGGTCCCAATTCTGTTACTTCACTCGCTAAATTAAAATTCACTAAATTTTCTTCATATAAGATATAATCTTGTACACTTCAAAAAAAGGTCTTATTTCAAATTGAAACAAGTAGGTAACATATGTCGCTATCGAAATAAGCAATTTATTTGTCGACTAAAGTCCCATACGCTTAAATAAACTTTAATACCACGTAGCGAGAGCCGCTATCCATTGAATGCCATCTCTTTTGCTGTGTTTTTAGTAAGCGTCTTCGTAGGTGTCGATTAAAATACCGTCATTTTAGTTCGTTTTGAACAAGTTTTTATATGGCAGTTATACAGCATTTGAATAAATGGAGACTCTCGCTGCCGTGGAAATAAAGTTGAGTATGTTAACAGGTTTTAGTGAAATTTAGTGGCGCTGAGAAATAGATGCCAGTAACAAATAGACCTTATTACGAAAAACACAAGGTTAATTTCATATGAAGAAGTTAAGTCAGGTTTTAGTTTAGTCAAGTGTACAATAGAATCGGCACCAAAGTCTACCATTAAGATAAATGCTTCTCTTCTAGAGAAATGTATCGAATCTGCAGCATGCCAATGTTGACTTTTGTTAAACATGCTGCAGATATTGTTATTTAACATCTTTACCAAACCAGACATTATTAAGAAAATCAAAACTTTTCATTTACTTGAATGTCATTTCTTTATATCCGTAGGCCCAGCCACAACCATCGGTTGAAAAGACATCACCGATTGGTCATCAATCCCGTCTCTCTCAATATTCCGAACGGCTCAGTGGGCCCTTACCACTTGTTGACGACTTCTGCGCAATCCCATCAGAACAACTTGAGAGTGGAGTCCGCGAAGCAAAGGGACTTCGTGGCCTCTTACGCCAAATGGGGGGTAGTCCTGTGATGGGCAGAAAATCTGGACGATCTCACAGCCAAAACTGATAGTTGTAATTTTTTTGTAAAGTATTGTAGATAGTAAATAAAGGTTCCTTGTAATTTAATGTTTTAAATTCCGTTGTTTATTTGCGTGGTAATAGAGTTGCTGTAAAAAAATAAACTAACTGCGTGGTAACTAAACTTTTTAGGCCTAAAATCTATATATAATAATAACATGACACATCTCACACATGGCCGTCTGATGCCAAACTAGGTAGACAGAACAAATACCATGCTCATCAATTATGAACAAATGCCAACAACTCTGTAACAACAACAAACTCGTTCAAGAAACATTACTGTTAGAGCACCAACTCAATACCGTTTGTAGGCCCTGGCCCTTGATCACATGGAAGTAAATTCTTTCGAGGATTCTCTGCTCGCAACGTCCGGCACATAAACATGTAAAGTTGTTGGACACCCAATTCGGTCTTCGAACGTCTCCCTCCCTTACTCTGCTCGAATGCTGGGCAGAGGCAATGAGCGGTGGTATTATGCTATTAGCTGTGTCATGCATCACTAATGCTTTAAATAGTTACCCAAGGCAACCAGTAATTTAACCAACTGAAAGTGTTCACCGAAGTGCTAATTGGAAGTCTTGTTAGCCCCGAAATTTATCGGTGCTGTAGGGGGCGGCTTTTGCCAAACTTTAGCGGACCCAGTACCGTGTATCGGTGACTTCTTTTCAGGATGGTTCGGTCAATTACGTTGTACGTCCTTGAATGCCCACAATACGTCACTTTTGTGCGAACTGCGCACTAGGCGAAAAACCTCAATGGGTCTTGGAATTGGTGGTAGGTATATACCGTGGAGGGGCTATAACTGGTACTGGCAATCCTTGCCTTTGCGTGGCTCGATCGCCGGAGGGCTTTGACTGACCTGATGTCAATTCACAAAGGAAGAGGTGGCAGGGTATCCACATTCGGGAAAGTCAGGAAAGCTCAAGGTGGTCAGGGAAACGGAGGAGCTACCTGGAAAGTCAGCGTAAAATTGGGGGTTTATACTGTTTGCGTCCCGAAATTTACCAGTGATTATAAAAGATGAACGTAGGTACTATCTACATACAAGTTTGTTGGTTACGGAACCCTCGGTCAGAGTCAGACTCGCACTTGTCCAGTTTATTTTTTGTTTTAATAAGGGTCCATAACTTTTTAATTTCTGATCTGATTGTGAAAGTACGTAATGCACCTAAGTTATTGCCCTTTTTAGAAGATAATTACTGTCGTTATCTACTTCATTTCAGTAATTAAAAAAATAAATGTCACATTACATTATGTCACAGAGCTAAATCCTTACATGTATTTTGGAATGTAGACCATTATTTAGGCCAAGTTCAGGCAATATAACATTAAAATTCTAAATCTTCCTCAAATATCAAAATAATAAAAAAGTCAAAATGGCCACAACCGCATTTAAAATCGACGCCTTTAAGAGATTTACGCGTAGGAACACTGTGTGGTACCGTAACAACCTCAGAAAAGTTTTGGAGGCGGGTAAAGAGAAGCATGTTAGGGACATTGAAACTAGCATCGCGATGGCCGAAGAGCTCGAGGCGGTAAGTATTAGGATTCACTATCTGCTTATAGAAAACTTGATCAAAAACATGTAATGTTAAATGTTTTCATTCCATACACGGGTGTTGCTATAAACCTCACCTAATAGCATGCTGTCACCGTTGCCTACAAAGGTTCCCATTGGTTTTCGGCAACGATCATTCTGTGGCGACCACAAACGTAGCACTACACTCATAGCGCAGGTTAACGATGGTCAATCACAAATCATTCTCCCTTGTGGGGAATTTATAACCATAATACTTGACGCAATAGAAGTTAGAGATTTGAAGACTTAAAACAATTCAAACCAACAGTTAGTTGTATTCACTGACAGAAACTTTGAGGAACAAAGTTTTATCCACTTACCTAACTACCTAGGTCAATCCTTTATTTAAAATCAAGATCAGTAGGTACTAACGGTTTCCTTTGTAGATACTAAACGAAAAAGTGGCACTTCCGAGAGAAATTGAACCCCATCTATGTAAGCCATTTGAAGACGACAGTTTAATGAGGCCGGTAGCGCCGGAAGTATTGGACATCGTGTATCGTAGCACTGAAAAATACGCGACGGAAAGATATTTAAAACGAAGAAATCACGAAGCACCAGAAGAGAAGTCAGTTTGATAAGCAATTCGTTTTAAAGATTATTCTTTTTAAAAAGACAACTCCATCCACCCCCTTAAGAATACTCGATGTGTTTACAGACAAACAACTAGCGTTACACGAAGTACACCTGGACTCAGAACGATTATTGTATCTGTTAATAACATAAGTAATTATCCCACGTGGACATCCAACCCACGACACATGACATGGTTACTATCGACAAGGTGGCCATTGCACTTAACGGTGCCGTCTGTGTGTTAAATGTTGTTACGAGCTGAGGTTTGGGATTAGAAATGTACACCAATTTATTACGAAAATAGAAACAGTTTATTGCAATAATTCACAGAGAAACAAAGAACAACACGATTACAATTATAAAATCACTTATCGCACTTCACACTTATCGCTTTGTTTTCTCGCTGATAGCTCAACTAAAAACTCCATTCATACCGCAATGCATGCGTATTATATACCCGGACGTGATTTCTTAGAGAGATCGCGACGTCTTCCGAAAAATCGAAATCACCCTGGAATATTCCAATACATCGTAGTTTAGCACATTCTATTCATAGCCTTTTCAGCTCCGTGTTTTATTAAAAGATGGCATGCATCTCAATTTATGATTCCACGACTAATAATATTAAAACCAATCTGACACAATATCGGTCAGTTCTGCCTGCATCAATAGCCGGTAAATTATGTCGAAAGGATTATACGACATCGAATTCGTCGCGTGTATAGTTATCTCTGTAACTTACTTGGCTTGTGAATTTTCGATAGAAAATCTCGACTTGTCAATTTTCTGATAGAAAATGTCTGCAGTGTACAGACAAACGTGCAAAACTAATTAGTTTTCGAATTCGTTATAAAAACATCTCTTAGAAGCTCAACATTTTCAGATATGTCTTCAGAGTGGTATCGAGCTGGGACTATGGGTGGCAGCAGAAGCAGTCCAAACAACGCGCGC
The DNA here is from genome assembly GCA_949752705.1 of Callimorpha dominula. Lineage (NCBI taxonomy): Eukaryota > Metazoa > Arthropoda > Insecta > Lepidoptera > Erebidae > Callimorpha > Callimorpha dominula. The sequence goes on along the minus strand of OX457006.1, from coordinate 5,247,364 downwards.
GTGACTTCAACCGCGGACGCTGTGCAATTTTGCGCGACACGTTCTATCGTAAGAACAACCTCAAGCCCGATCCACCGCACTACGGCCAACCTAGCGGCACTGAATTCTCAACTTGCAGCGAGTATTCCTGCAATTTTAACTGAAAACGCCGAGTTTACTGCTAATAAAACTTAGATAAACACGTGAATAGAATTCAAATACTCTGATAAAATGGAGCTCAAATTATTTCACTGCAGCAACTGTGTCACGATTTCACAGAGCTTTAAGACTCTAGCTAGAAAACGTTACGTTTGATATGCAAACAATGTGTTTAGTGTTGACAATAATACAATGAAGGAACGATTAGTGCTGACTAATGTGAATGTATGGTGCCCGTAAATTGTAGATATATGTACTAGAAGCCTTGATTGTCTCATTCTAATATATTCTCTCTAATACTGTAATGTTGAAGTGTTGTACTGTACTGTGTGTTCAAGTGTATACATATAATCTTAATGATGGGATTTAAACTATTTTTAACGATTATGAGGTCACTCATAGTAATTGTGTAGTACAATAGCAATTCATCACTTTTAATACACTTGAAGCAAATTAAATAACACCCCAATTATAGCAAAAAACATATATTTTATAATTTTATTATTTACAATATTTCAACTTTTATTTACATATTAACAACAGCGAGTGTACCCTTATCTGAGGCCACATCTAGCTGTTCGATAGGGAATTACTAAAGATAAAAAATGTGTACAGATATCTTTCAAATCACCGAAAGATTCGTGTGAAAAGGTGTCGCCTGTGCTCGGTGTCAATAGATCGGTTGGGAATAAGGGAAGCAGTTGTTTCTACACTATATTACAAAAATAATATGAATATGGAATATCAACACCTATTGTGACGAAGATTATATAATAGCAATATGATCTATTGAGACCGATTCCGACGCTCAAATGCTACTATAAAATTAATTAACCAGCATATCAACAACATCCACTCACTCCTAACAAATTACTATGAAAATAATAATTAATAAAATAAAGATTAATATTAATAATAATAAATATGAGACATTTTTGTTCTTTCTCAAGTTCATATTTTGACACATTATGTACAATTAATTTATATATCAGTCCGTATTATCTGCATAAACAATATAGTTAAGTTTGTCTACAATTTTGGTTTATATTCTGCAAAATAAGACAATTTATTATGCTCTCTCCTTTGGCCCATCGTCAAACTTTACAGATATGCAATGTACAATAGTGTCTTGTTAATTATGCGCTTGGAGATAACATTTGGATGGTATGATGTACACTATACACGAATTTTCTAATTTATTTTAAAGTATTAACAACACGTTCGGTACACAGGAGACAGATTTTTTCTATGCGCATAATTATCATATCACTAAGGTACGCAAGCTAGTGCCCCTTCAATTTGTTTAGAGGAAAAACTGACACTGTTTGAACTGTTATCAATATGAAGATAACTCTTTGCAACTCTGTTATATTTATTATTTCTTAAATTCACTAATATGCATATTGCCCTAGGATTGCCAACTCTACTTATCAGCCATTTTTATGTAAATCTGACTTAGTATATAGTTGTAAGGTAACATTTGGTTTAAGTCATAGCTTTGTACATTGAAAATTAAAATCTCTCAATATACTGTTATTGAAACATGCTCAACACATATTCGTGAATTTTAAGAATTATACATATCTAAGTATATTTTGTACACTGATATTTCTCATCAAAATTTTAACTGACTATTGTAGTTTCACCTTCCAATATGTGTGATGATAAGGTGAATGAGATCAGAAAGACATACAGTGAGAGTCAAGTAATGTTGCAACCTGAAATTAAGCTTCCCATTTGCATTATCAACTCATAAATAGCTAGTTTCAGAAGAATGTACCTAATTTTCCTCAAAAACCATGAGTGTCTAAATTGAGTGGAATGTCCTCACCTCTTACTTAAACTTTCACATCATCGCATATCAAAGTATAACTTTTTATGTGATTGTTAAACGGGCGCAACATTATTACAATCGTATTATATATAAAAACTGTTTAAACATTAACAGCCTTATCACTAAACATAAACAATATTTTTTGTTTTCGGATGGTTTAAACCCAGTGCTTTCATAAGGCTATGTTTTGCAATAAGGCGGAAAGTGTCGCAGTACACAAGGCCAGAGCCGCGGCACTTAGGAAGTGCAATGATATGAATTTATTGTCACAACTTTGTAAAATCAACAATTACTCAAATGGATAACAAAGAAAATTCATGTAACAATCTAGTACTATTAGCATGGTAGTATTGAACACATCCAAATTTTCAAACCTAAGCAAATACGTTTAGAATAATTTTGGTGTTCAATATTTTTAATAATGATAATATGCTCTGTCCAGGAATAGTAAGTTTGTTTTAGTTTATAGATTGCCAAGTTTTAGTACCAGTATTTGGAATTAGCCAACATGGCTTATTATGGGTAACATCATTGGTATACTATACTAACGTTTAAACCTATGTATAAGTAGAAATTTAGTCAGCCCGGAACGTCACGCAATTCAAAGGTATCAATGTGTGTTTGCGTTAATTCCCTAACATATACATAATTAAATTTCACTGGTGGTACAGATTATATTCTTCTGTTTTCTTCGATTCATTGACAGTTCCAGGAACATTCTATTGTTTACTAAGATTATAGACAATGTTGATTACAATGAATGGAGACACATAATTCAAAAAATATTTTCATTTTGCTTTCAAACAAATGAACTAGGTTTAAACCAGAATTTTTCATTGTTTTCAACATAGTAGTTTCGTTAGACAATGTTTTTTCAAAACATCTAACAAATTATGTTGGAAAAATCATTTATAGTTGAGTAGAATAGAGATAATATTGCTCACTCTTATATCAGTCTGTAGCATGGACTATGGGATTGAGAGGATACAATACAATTGAGCAATATAAATTGCTGTACATTACAAACTTAACTACAGTACGATTGTAAGAACCTGATGAACGTAAATCAAGCTACTAGGAGAGTATACATTGACTATGTGATTTTCGTCCCTATTAACCGTTCCAAGTCCGCAGCCTAACATTCCTTTGCTAACCTAAACAAATTAATGGACTGTTTCCAATGGTTTCGTCTTTTTTATTGTCTTGTGAAATTGTCAAGTTCAGTTTTTGTAAATATTTAAAAATTAAAACTTAAAATATTTTTGCAGAGATACGCTTTTAAAATTGCAATAACTTAAAATGTACAGAACAGCTGAACAGCTGAATTTTCATGGTACAGCATACAAAAAGTTAACACATATTCAGGTTTTATCAACTTAGATGTGTTCATTAACTTGTTGCAGTTGCAGATGAAAATATTCACTCATTCCAATAATTTCACATGTCTAGGGTTACAATTTACAAAGTCACATTAGTCCATGAATGTTTCTAATTAATAATAATCACTCGAATCGATCGATCGATCCCCTCGGTCCCTCATCAATACACTCGCACGTAACATTCGCACCACGTTATTATCAGATCGTAGACGTCCACACTTCACAGCGCCGCACACTATCACTATCGAACGTCGATTAAGTCACTGGCATGGAATATCAATGTCCGGTAATGTCTTCCCTTAGGTCGATTAAAGATTTAGTAAATATTTCGTCTTGTACTTCAATGGTGAGTCGGGCCTCGGTGGAGGCGGCACTAGGTGGAGGCGGCACTAGGTGGGGTGCTGTGGCGCGGCGGGCGGCGGCAGCGCGGGCGGCGGGCCGCTGGTCCAGTGCACCAGCGCGTGCTCCGGCAGCTGCGTGGCCTGGAAGTGGTCCTTCAGCAGCGCCTGCGAGAAGTTGCAGTGCATCTGGTACGCCTCGTTCTCTCGCTCCGTCTCGCCCGCTAGCCGGTACAAGTCTAGAAAACGTCACATCCCATTTATTGCACATTGTTACACTAACCGCTAATAATTTATATTAAAAATGATATATTTTATGTCTTACGCTGATTAAAAATTAATTATTTTAGTTAACTTTTCCATAGCAGTATTCCAATTGATACTAAACAGTAAATATTGGGATAATCCCCCAAAGGGGAGGATGGGGTGCAGATTTTGAAAAAATTAAAAAAACACGAAATCTACCGCTGCGGGCCCGGTTCTTTTTAAATGTAAAAAGGTTATGCTAGTCTACAATTGGTCCAGATATGTTAATAAAAGCTGTTCCCGGATCCCTCCTATTGTAGGCGCAGTACGGCACACCGTGTGGTTTTAGTCGGATCGATTCCGACACACCGCCGAACCCCGGTGGGGTGACGGCCCGAGGGAGTTTCCACACATACAAAAAAAAAGTCCACAATTGCTTTATTGATATGTCGGTAAAGTTAATGATAAACGAAACGAATTTTCTGCTTAGTGAAGTCCAAATTACCAAGGAATTAATCGTTACCACGAAAATACAACATAATATTTGAAATCGTGTATAAATTTAGACTTTAAAACTATAAAATCAGCAGTTAGAACAGTAACTTTACCCAGAAAATCATTCAAATTCAAAATCATTTATTCAATTAAGACACTAAGTGACATTTATGAACGTTAAATTGAAGCTGAGTTAAAATCATAGATCGGCGCAAACAGACGCCTCAGCATGTACTGGATTGTCGAGGTAAATTAGGTGAAAACACCAAAATCTACTGCCTGCTTGTGCCGATCTATAACTTTCAGTTTCCAAAATGCGTAGAGCCTTATGAAAAGAATACTGGCAAAGAAACTCATGGCCACTCTTTTTAAAAGTCAGATCTTCAGGTACAATTGTGTTAGTGTTACACGAAAGGTAAACAGGATGCAAGCCGATGCCACCTGAATTTCATTTTATTGAAATGCTCCAAAAGCTAACATACTAAAAAATAAAAATCACTCAGTGATACCGTCGAAGGTTTGAACCTATTAAACATAGAAATCATTCAAGGTGCACATCTACCTTCATTCAGTTACAAATAATTAGTGACTGGATTAAGAGCCTAGAGTTGCAGTTGATCGAACTAAAATAATAGTATAATCAAATGATTATAGTTAGTAGGGGTAAAGCTACTGTTTAAACTTCTCAATAGCTACAAAACGTAAGATTAATAAAACTAAAAGAGATAAGTGAAACCGCGTTACTTTGTACCAACCCGATTATTGCCACTGGGAACACAACAATCAATATTATATTTACCTTTCAATATCGCTGATGCCCACAACTGCACATGCACATCAGGGATCTTACTCGCGAGCTGCATGGCAGGTGTAACCATGTTCATGCTTTCACGCGAATTATTGATCGACAAGAAAATGTGCCCCAGCAGCACCAGGGAGCATGACGTCAGTCGGTTTAGATCCTCAGCATTCGCCATCTTTAATGTCTCGCGTAGGTACCTCCTGCGTAAGAAATAAGTATAATTAACTAAATAGAGATATTCTCATATAGGGATTTATTGGCAGGGCTGTATAATATCGAGTTTCACTAAAGTCGCAATTCTATAGGAATATTTAAACAGAGTCACAGAATACATAATAGTACTAGTACAGAAGGACCTCTTCGCAATACCATTTAAATAAATAGCGACTCTTGCTCCGACACAATAAGGTGCAATTCAGATCGCACACCGCGAATTCCAAATGGGTTATATTAACCTAAAATTTGCCTCTCTTTCTATCGCATAACTCTTATCTGTTCTGATGCCGTTAAGGTTGTCTTCTGTGAAAAGAATTAATCTAAATATTTAATAACCCGTTATGTGCCTATTACTTTACTTCTGTAAACAAATGAAGTTTTAAATAAACCTAGGCTAGGTATTTACTTAGTAGTACCTAGGTAAATGTAACTTATATTAAAGAAAACTATTTTATTTCACAACATCTGCATAGATACTTTAATCTCTAAGAAGATAGGCATTTGCCATACGTTAGTGTGTACCTTGGAATTCCATTCCAAGGTCTATCTCTATCTCCTTTAGGTGTTTAGCTAGGTAGGTATCAAATCAAATCGCGGAACCCTATTCCTTATAACACCAGCTATTTGCCAGTGAAAGTCCCATGGAAATCGGTCCACCCGTTGCGGAGATTAGCCGAACAAACAGACAGACAGACAAAATTGTTGTAGTCCTAAACTTATCAAAGCTAAACTTGACTAAGTTACTCCTTATAACACCAGCTATCTGTCAGTGAAAGTCCCGTGGCAATCGGTCCACCCGTTCCGTTGATTAGCCGGAACAAACACACAGACAGACAAAACGCGAAAATACGTGAAAAATATTTTTTTTGGTATAAGTACCGTGTAAACATTCAGATGCATTTAGTAAAAAACTGTCATTATGACATTACAAACGAACACTTCAAATTTATTTATTTACTAGCAGTTCCCGCGCGGCTTCGCTCGCGTGTACATATTTATATATTTTGCGTGGAACCCTCATTCTTTTTCCAAAATCAAAGTATCATAAATTACTCCTTTTAACATCAGCCATCTGCCAGTGAAAGTCCCGTGGAAATCTGTCCACCTGTTCCGGGGATTAGCCGAAACAAACAGACAGACAGACAGATAGACAAAAATTGTAAAACATGTTGTTTTGGTATATGTACCGTATATACATCCAAATGCACTTAGTAAAAAGCGGTTATTTTAATATTACAAACAGACACTCCAATTTTATTTGTTTCTATAGATTATAGATGTATAGATAGAAGATGTGTATCAGTTGTTGTGGTCCTAATAAATAAATATACTTATCATAGCTAAACTTGACCTTGTAAATATCTAACTATACTGATTATAACTAAAAATATAATCTAACTACGTAAATACGGGAAACGTAATTCGTAAGCGACGAACGGACGAAGCGACGTAGCGCGTGAGTGAGTATTGAAGTTAAGTGCTACCTGACCGGCGCGTGGCAGCCCACTGAATTTCGCCCGACTTGTAGCCGCTGCTAGGTACCTGCAGCTTCATACCTACTGACCGGAGTGGGCCTAGCCTGACAGAGTTTTATTAGACCATGTTTCTCGACAATAACGGCATATACTTACTAAAACTACGGTTTAAACTTAAAGAGGCTGTTAGGTAGTTGACTGAAAGAGAAACACATTACAGGATATGGAAATTATGACCAATGAAGCCGAGAGCATGCATCATTATCGGTCTATAGCTGACGATTTATGGAGTAATGTCAGAGAGATATCGTTTTGGTGCACCCCTACCACAAGCATGACATGAGAAGTTTGCGATTGATGACATTGAGCCGCCTTGATGTTGTCTTTGTCTTTTGACAGCTAGTGGATCGAAACAGGTCTGATCGACAAAATTTGCGACCCACCGCAACAATTCCTCTCCATTCCGTTCGCTTCTCAGCAAGCATTTCCCATTCTTGGTGGTCAATTCTGAAAGAAGCCATGGCCCTCTTTGGACAATGTCTCAGCATTCGCTACAGCGCCCAGAAGAACACGTTGTGGAAGTCGAGAAGGTTCCATCCCGTGCACATGTTTAAAAAGCGCGGTCAAGCTGTGTTACTTCTAAAACCTTCTGATTTGTAACACTGTCTTGCAATGACAATCCAAGGATCTTCAGTAGGCAATGCATGTATGAGTTTAGGCGACGCTCCAATTTTGCATACGTCGTCCAGGTCTCAGCTCACTATGGAAGTTTAAAAGACCAACATCTTGGTCTTAGTGGTAACCTGTTTGTTCTGTCACACTCTTGCAATAAGCTTTAATCGTCAATCACAGCAGTTAACGAGAGTACATATGTCCATGACGGTGGACCCCAGGTAGAAAAAACGGTCAACCACCTCTAACAGGTCTGAGAAAATTAATCCACCATTCTCTGGAGCTTGATTTCGTAGTCAGCAACGAAAGCAGCGTCAACGGCAATAAGAAAGCTGTCGACGAATAGATCCTTGCTGTTTCTTTTGGACTTCAGAAGAGAGAGATTTAAAACATCTTTGGGTCCACGAGGTATCTATTGGCACACGAGTGTGGACTCGTGTGCCGATAAATACCCTGTTCGAGTTCACCAAAAGCAGCTCAATATGAGCGAGAAACATGTGCCAAACAGGGTAGGCGCCAAGGTACAGCCCTGTCGCACTCCGAACATAAGTTCCGATGTTTTCCCATTAAAAACAACAGCACTCATCATGTCCTCGTGGAAAGATTTGAGGCTCAGGAGTTCAGGCGGACACCTGATGCTCACCTACGCAGTGTACAAGCCACAAACAGATAGATCATTATTATTATCTGTTGGAGTCGCCGCGATCACCTTTCCCTTTTTAAAGTGTAATAATGTTTGTGTCACGCAGACTTGGTGCCCTCTTCCCAGCATCTACACAGCAGATTGTACAGGATTGGTTTCACGCATTGGAGTATTTCCGACTGAGTGCCGTCGCCGCCAGGACTCTTGCCACATTTAAGTCGGTTGGTCGTCATGGTGAATTCCTCTAAGTTACCTTTGGAGCTTTGGACTGCCTCTGGCTGTAAATACACGGGGCTCGAATATAGATTGTTGTAGTGTTTGACCCACCGATCGAGCTGTTTTTGACTGTCCATAATGACAGCACAGAGCATGCAATGTTACAGTTTTTTTAGTCAAACAAAAAAAATGGACCCTGCAAACAGTAAACATCAAGAATATCAGACAGTCTCTATCTTTAAACATAAACAACTAAATTACAATTTTCATTTGGTGAAAATACTTACTTCGCTTCGTTATACCGAGCTTGGAAGAAAGCCTGCAGTCCCAGCACATAGTACGACGCAGCTCGCAGCCCGTGCGCGTACGCCGGTAACGACTCTGGCCTTACCTGCAAACGTAATTTAAGTAAGTTGGCAATGATATCTGAAGTGGCTGTTACCGGATTAACGATTTAATTGTTTTTGTTTTACTTTTCCTAGAGTAACTTTTGCCGATTCTGATCTGGCTCAATAGAGCTTGTCGACGACTGCAACGACAGCACTATACAGCCCAGATGGAATACCTTACCGTCGGCAATAATCCATGTCCATTCTTCTTTACAAATAGTCCCTATTTGTAGAGATTTTCCAGCTGATGCAGATGCTTTGAAGGCACAGCTACTTTGGAAAGTACACACACTGCACACAGTCGCAGGTTAGGAATTCATTTGCGATTTCCCCCACAAAGCCAAAAACTCCGTGAAAGAACTTACAAAACGTATATGCGTATACGTATATATAAATATAAAACTTGAAAATCGGTGGATCGATTGGCTAAAAATAAATACCAAGCATAGGAAGTAATTTCCAAGCTTATAATTTCTTATTTTTATGGATTATTATTATTGTTCCTGACTACTACAACTGCATGCGGTAAGCAGGGAGGACTCTGTTGTGCTTTTAAAGTCTCCAATGCACGGATTTTTTTACATCTACAGTTCTAAAAGATAGATAGGTATGAAAACTGTTAGTTGCTATCTTTTCAAACATAATGATTAAGCACTTACTTGTTCCATCAGTTGCGTGAGCTCATTGTCTCTTCGCCCTCGTAAATACACTATAGCCAAATTCAATTTTGCAAACATCCACAAATCTCTTTCTTGTGACATCTGAAAGAATAAAAGATATTTAAAGATAACTGGTAATGCGTTTACTCTACGTGTGCAATGCGGATTTTCGTCTCGCTTCAGTCAATATATTAGGGATGTGTTTATATTTATATACTAACGTGTATGGCGGTGTGGAACTGTGCCTCAGCGGCCTCCATGCAGTTCATAGACATAGCGTACAGCCCCAGCAGACAATGTAACTGTGGCGTGTGGGCTGCTGCAGTCGCCGCTGTAAAGGACAATTTAAGTATTAAGATGATGTCTTACTATCATTACAATTTTAAACATGATAGGTAAAAATTACCTTTTTGACTGTAATTGTTGTCTGTTAAGTATCAGTTGAAACATTTAAAATAGGTTGCCAACAACTCAACTTTTTATTAGGTTTCTCAAGTAGCACTAAAGAAGCGGGCACCGATGCACAGGCATCAATTTGGCAAATATATGTCCATATTATTTACAAATAAACCATGGATTATGAATATGTTTTCGATATTTGAGAGAGAGCCGCTTTCGCCACAGAGCCGCTGTGTCCAGCAGACCAACACTAGATACATATAGAGCTCACAACGAATTTTGGGAAGGTATTTTAGGCCGTTAGATATTTTGAACAGTAAAACTTGAATGCCATTCAAGTATGGAATGGAAAGTCTGGCTGACCAGATCGGCGCTCAAACCTACTGCGCATGGTGCATATCCTGCAAAATATTTCAGCCAAAAAAGGTATTTTAGGTCGAATGCGACTTAAAGAAATAAAAAGTAGACGTATTAATTAACATAAAAATAAAAGAGCCAGACATTTTAATTTGTGTAAAATAAGAGCCAGACTATCCTGAACTTGTATTAAAAAAGTGAAAAAAAAAAAGGTATTTTAGTTCGAATGAAACTTTAATAAGCAGAAAGTAGTTATATTATTTAACATAAAAATTATAATGCCAGACATTTTATGTTGTCTAAAACTAGTGCCAGACGACCCCTAAGACGTACTAAAGTGCCCAAAAAAGGTATTTTAGGTAGAATTCGACTTAAAGAAATAAAAAGTAGGCGTATTAATTAACATAAAAATAAAAGAGCCAGACTTTTTAATTTGTCTTTGTGCAGCGCCTGCGCCTTGCCGCCCGCCACAGAGTCGCTGTGTCCAGCACTAGATACATAAGTGTGGGCGCCACAGTGAGTAGATGCGCGGCGCGAGCTATTTCATGCAGCGCCTGCGCCTTGCCGCCTGCCACAGAGTCTCTGTGTCCAGCACTAGATACATACGTGTGGGCGCCACAGTGAGTAGATGCGCGGCGCGAGCTATTTCGTGCAGCGCCTGCGCCTTGCCGCCCGCCACAGAGTCGCTGTGTCCAGCACTAGATACATACGTGTGGGCGCCACAGTGAGTAGATGCGCGGCGCGAGCTATTTCGTGCAGCGCCTGCGCCTTGCCGCCCGCCACCAGCCGGCACAGCGCCGCATGCTCCACTAGCGCCATGCGCAGGCGCCACGCCAGTGCCGCACCACCGCGACCCATTGCTGATGATCGACTCTCCTCGCAACCGCTTGCTGTGAACGAACAACACTCAATATATATATATATATATATATATATATATGTATATCTAACCAATGTAATATGTACATGCCAATCGAATAATAAAGGCTTTTTATTTATTTTATTTATTATGTATATCTAACCACATCACACAACAAATCCACAGTCAAACCGATTACACGGTTTTGTGGGAAATTGTAAAATCTATTTACTAAATACAGAAAAATTTAATAAATAAATTTAAAAAAAAACCCGCTGCTTTGAAAATGAGCTCGAAATAAGAGCCTTTTTTGTTGTCAAACTATGTAATAATATGAAAAAGTCATTTGAATACTAACTGATAATTTTGCATAGTTCATTATTTCCTATAGTGATTGTAAGAGACCTACAAGATCTTCATTGACCTATGGGTTAACACCGAAAATGTCCTCATTCCTCATGGTCATGTCCTGTGTAAGATTTGCATGCTTTGTAAATTATTATTATTTCACATATTTTGTAAAGTGTAAAGAAGATTGTTGATGGAAAACTTTTAAATACCATTGACCGATTTTAATTCAACCACACAAGTGCATTTAATCGTCCATTCTGTTTGTAGTCCTCCATTTATTCATAAAATATTTTTAAAATCAAGTCTTATTAGAAATTTCTATTTCGTGATTATTTCTATCTAATGTGCAAATAATTAATTTATCCTAAATATTTACAGATATTTTTATGTATTCAATATCCAGTTCAAAGTTACATAAACATTAAGAGATAAACACCACTAGATTAAGCATGAGTAGGCAAGTAGTAGTAGACTAACATGTGAGCTTATCAATCTGCGCGAGGGCCTTTTCGGTGTACTTGTGCGCCTTCTCCATGTAGCCAGCCTGCGCGGAGTGCATCACGGTGACCAGGTACACCAGCACGTACAGCTGTTGCCGCGACAACCACACGAACGACTCGCCTGGCGCACTGCCGCACACCGCTGTCACACACATGGGTATATATGTATTTAGAAATAAACAATAACTAATCTAATTCATCTAATTATTGATGATAATAATAATACTCCGTTTTTATTGAGAACACTAAAGCTCGCAAATGGCTACAACAAAAAACGGTTGACAGGCAGGAGTTTTAGTACTGAACACTGCCTATTTATATAAATATAGATAATAATGTTATGGAAGCCTAAATATCTCGTCGAGTCTAGTATCTACACGAGATGTTTCAGGAAAATTCAACTTTATATGAGATTTTTTTATAACTGGATGGATGGACATTCAGTTCTAGTTGAGCGATACTGCGGGTAACAAGTGCGAAGTATAGCGAATAGTTCATGTGAATAGTGAGTGGAAATAGTGAGAAGTTTATTATTAATACAATTGTATTAATAATTGCTAATTATTTAAATAAATTGTGTCTATTTCGTTATAAATTGGGGTACCTATCTAATCCCGAACCCCGGCTCGTTACAATAATAATAAAATGTACGATCCTGCTCGGCAGCATTGTGTTGATAATATAATTTAAACATGTGTGTCTTTCCAGCCAGTGTTCTTAGACCAGAACGAAAAGAAAGCTATGAAAACATAGGAATTCTACAGGAGGAAATCGCCTTTAGAGTATAACTTGGGAAGGGTGAAAGTTGGGTGATTTTCAATGTTTGATGACAAACCTGTGCATCAAAAACTTTCATTTGAAAAAAATAGTTAATCTTCGGTAGGATAGAAGGCTGGTCAGATCTGAATAGATTTCATTTTTTTCTATACAGAAGATGGTTAGGGTTAAGTGTTGTATATTTACCGTCATCATCAGGCCACGTGGGCGCCATAATAGTCTGTATGCTCTGTTGAAGCTGCTTGAGACACGGCTTCACACTCTTTACCTGACCCGCCATTAAGTAGTGACATACCTGTAGGCAAACATTATCCTTGTAATTGTAATTTGTAAAAGGTTCTTACGGAATAAAAAATTAAGAAAATTGCGCAGAAAATCGGTTCCCGTTGGATACATTTAGATTTTCACGCGAAGTCGCGGGCAACAGTTAGTTAATTATAATATCCATCCATTTTATAAGTAATAGGACAAGACTATTATTCTACTATATTATTAAAATCAAAAAAAAAAGTTCAGTAGAAAAGTAACTTAACATGCATAGTAATTTACATATTTAATTACGCAATGGCGTGCAACCACTGAATTATCTAAAAGCTGCCAGTTGCAAGTAGCTAACATAAAAGGACATTGTTAGTTGAACCACAAAAGATATAAATGCAATATTATAAAAGTGAGATTTGTTTGTTTATTTATTAACTACTAGCAGCGCCCCGCGGTTTCACCCGCGATCCTGTGCGAATATCTTGATAAAAAGTAGCCGTAGCAGTAGTATGTGTTATTCGAGGTCTCCAGCTATCTACATACCAAGTTTCGTCGCAATCGGTTCAGTAGTTTTTGCGTGAAAGAGTAACAAACACCAATACATCCATACATCCACACATCCATACATCCTCACAAACTTTCACGTTTATAATATTAGTAGGACTAAACTGAACCAAACTGCGGACCAACATATAAATTACATTCAGTTACTAATAAAAAACTTTAAAAGACAAATACAAGATCAAAGCCTAATTAGTTTGTTTCAATAAAGGGGGAATAGCAAAGCAGACTCGTTTTAGTATTATTAGAGAGCTGTAGCAACAGCAATTAGCAACCATTAAAGGTATATTTATTGAGTTAAATGGCTTGGTGTCAATTCACTTTAAGAGAATAGCTTTACAATTCCTAAAAGATTTCTTTCAAACCAATATAATAATGAGGAAAGCATATTGTAAGACTTATTTCAATGCCAAGAACTGAATATTTAGCATGGACTCTCTGAAGTTTCATGATTTCATGTTCTTGGATGAACTACTAATAAAGAATTAGACAGAATGTATATGCAATAATGATTTCTACTCAATTAAAGTTCTACTCATTCGAGAGGAATATATTTGATGGAACAGTGGACATCTCACCACTGTCTCTCTCCGCACACACTGTGACATGACTTCACTTGAGTGAACAACAAGATTTGTACAGATGTAAAATGTTATTGTTAAATCCATGTCTAATGAATAATCCTACTAATATTATAAACTTGAAAGTTTGTGAGGATATAATATTATCTACGTATGAACGGGAATTAACGCGATCACGAAAAGGTATTACATACCTCTGAATTGCCTGACGTTTCGACCAGGTTGCACTGGCCGTGGTCACAGGCTGACTGGCTCAGCGGTGCACGCCCTCCGTCGCCGACATCGTGAGGTAGAAGGTTCTTCATCCACCTCCACTTTTTTGATATTTTTTTGATATTTTCGTTTCGCCATGTACCGTCACATACTATACTAACAGTGTCCCTATTCTGTAAGCAAACCGATGTGGCCCTATTCTGGTGTTCACCCGACTGCGCATAAAAGCGAGGTGGCATGTTTTTTATCACTGGATTCCACGCTGTAGATAATTTGAAACCATCTTCCCGATTGAAAGTTTTGTGTTTTTTAATTTCAATCGCTTCACGTACAACTCTTGAGTAAAAGTGACGTTCCGTGGAGAGGACTTGCGTACGGTGAAATTCAATCCAGTGATTGGTGCCCGCTTCGAGTGCATGTTCTGCAATCGCTGATTTGCTAATCTGTCGGTTCTTCACAGCAGCGATGTGTTCTTTGACCCTTTCAGCAATGGTCCGCTTTGTTTGGCCTATGTAGGAACTACCACAGCTGCAGTTTATTTTGTAGACACCTGGAGTTTGTAACGGCAAGACGTCCTTCGGTGTACCCACGATGTTTTGAACCTTTATGCCTGGTGTGTATACTGTCGGAATGGAGTATTTCTTTAATACGGAGCCGATCTTATCCGTTACTCCTTTCACATATGGCATGTAGGCTGGTTGTCTGTTCACCTCCGGATGCTTGCGTCTCATTGTCGGTTGCTTCCGTGTTCCATTCACCTGATATCCGTTACTTTTAAGTACCTCCTGAACATGATCCAGCTCTCGCTCCAAATGTTCAGGGTCACAAAGATCGTACACGAACAGAGCATACATGAATGGAACACGGAAGCAACCGACAATGAGACGCAAGCATCCGGAGGTGAACAGACAACCAGCCTACATGCCATATGTGAAAGGAGTAACGGATAAGATCGGCTCCGTATTAAAGAAATACTCCATTCCGACAGTATACACACCAGGCATAAAGGTTCAAAACATCGTGGGTACACCGAAGGACGTCTTGCCGTTACAAACTCCAGGTGTCTACAAAATAAACTGCAGCTGTGGTAGTTCCTACATAGGCCAAACAAAGCGGACCATTGCTGAAAGGGTCAAAGAACACATCGCTGCTGTGAAGAACCGACAGATTAGCAAATCAGCGATTGCAGAACATGCACTCGAAGCGGGCACCAATCACTGGATTGAATTTCACCGTACGCAAGTCCTCTCCACGGAACGTCACTTTTACTCAAGAGTTGTACGTGAAGCGATTGAAATTAAAAAACACAAAACTTTCAATCGGGAAGATGGTTTCAAATTATCTACAGCGTGGAATCCAGTGATAAAAAACATGCCACCTCGCTTTTATGCGCAGTCGGGTGAACACCAGAATAGGGCCACATCGGTTTGCTTACAGAATAGGGACACTGTTAGTATAGTATGTGACGGTACATGGCGAAACGAAAATATCAAAAAAATATCAAAAAAGTGGAGGTGGATGAAGAACCTTCTACCTCACGATGTCGGCGACGGAGGGCGTGCACCGCTGAGCCAGTCAGCCTGTGACCACGGCCAGTGCAACCTGGTCGAAACGTCAGGCAATTCAGAGGTATGTAATACCTTTTCGTGATCGCGTTAATTCCCGTTCATACGTAGATAATATTATATCATGGAACGCGAAAGTTTAAAAGTTAGTTTGTGAGGATGTATGGATGGATGGGTGGATGGATGGATGGATGGATGGATGGATGGATGGATGGATGGATGGATGGATGGATGGATGGATGGATGGATGGATGGATGGATGGATGGATGGATGGATGGATGGATGGATGTATGTATGTATGTATGTATGGATGTTTGTTACTCTTTCACCCCAAACACTACTGAACCAATTGCAATGAAACTTGGTATGTTTCGCTACTTTATATCCCGATATTCCCACGGGTACGGGACTTACGCGGGTGAAACCGCGGGGCGCTGCTAGTATATGATATAAATATTAACACCTTCCAACATGAACTTTTGAGGCAAAGAGACAATGAATATGTATATTACTATTCATACAAAGTTTGCTGCCAACTCTTTTCCCTTAGGAGTTCAAATAAATTTCTTATTATATTATGCCAAAGACCATTACCATTACCATACCAGATTTCCAATGAATATGACTATAAAGTAAACATTCCTTACAAACTTATCTAGCTTATTTTTCCCTTGCAGGAGTAAATATCAGAATATCCTTCTTTTAAAATAAGAATACTGAAGGAATACCTTTTCTAAAATTATAATTTCTATATCTATCTATATAAAGTCCGTAAAAACACTTATTGGTACAGATAGCAATAAATTTAGACATTTACCTGAAGCACTAGAAAAAATACTTTGAGGTACTCTTTCTGATGTGGACTGCCAGCCCATGAGTCTACTAGGTGGCCAGCCTGATTCAACAGTGGTAATACTTCTTGTATCTTCTTGTCTATTAATAGCAGCTGGAACATAATAAATTTATGTAAAACTTATAACTTGTAATGAATGTAGAGAAATTAAAATAATAAATGATCATCTTTCTCAGTTGCTTTCAGAGGGCAAATTTAAAAATTATTTTAAAGGAGCAAAAAAAATTATTTTACATATTATACTTCTTTTAGAATAATATAATAAGGAAAAGAAGAATCCAGTAAATTAACTTTGTAGGAAGGAAGGAAAAAATGAGATTTTTTAACCATTTGAAATTGGTTAATAATCATATCATCCTCACCATTACTCTACTCAGTAAAAAGAGTACTCTGGTATAGGCAGCATTGGATATCTGTGCGTAATCCACACCAACGCCCAGTAGACTACTTGCCACTTCATATTCTCGCTCTGTTGCATGGATTTGCTGAAAACAAACATTGTGTATTGTTTTTGAGTTTATATTATGGTTAGGTTATAGTATGTATAGTTATTTCGGCATTAGTTCAATAATAGTTTAACACTAAAACCTATCAGTTTGGTATTATGATAATAATGATAATTACTTTCTTGCAATAAGTTAATTTAACATTGTATATTTTTGAAGAAACTGGACAATTTTGAGATCAAAAAAGCATGACAAATTTGAATAAAAGTTAAGTTTTACTACATATGTTTAGTTTTATCTATTATATTCTTATTTCTGCAGCTTCTTTTCCTTTTCTATAAGATTAAATTCTAGAATAATTCTAGAAATACTTGCAATACAAAACAACTAAAACCCTTGGACTACACACACTTTTATCAGTAAGACTTGGCCATTTACGCCAAGCTAAAATCTGACAACTCTTATCTAAAAGCATCTTACAGACAATGAGTGCATTAGATTTATATTGACGTAAATTAGCCTCTACTATATATTGACTATGTTTTAATATCTCTAAGCTTATTAATAGTAACAGAACATGTAATTAATAATATTAGAGTATTGTAATAGTATATATATATCTTAGGATAAGCTTGTTGGCCAAAATACACTTGACCTAGAGATTGAAGGAGAATTTGATAGAATGAAGAAATTGGCAGTAAGATATAATTTTAACTTAAATATCTTACTAATATTATAAACATAAGTCTAAGTCATAAGTTGAATTGAATTGAATTGAATTGAATACACATAGGCTACTTTTTATCACAATATTCCCACAGGATCGAGACCTATGTGGGTGAAACCGCAGGGCGCAGCTACTTTAATATAATTTTTAACTTTATAAAATTGAATGTTAATGGCAAAAAATATCTATAAAAATGAAATGCCATTTGTAAATGCATCACTTGAGAATAGCTTGACCGATTTGGCTCCTTTTGGTTTAATGTTCTTAATAGTCCAAATTAGGTTTTTATGGAAAAAATCATTCGAAAATTGCAGGGAAAACTGGAAGTGCTTTTTCCATGAACTTAAAATAAACTATTGACATTTTGACAGGAATCTGTCAGGTAAGCTGGTACGTAATATAAACCTATCCGCTGGTGCACAAATTACAGGCCTCAGCTCTTACTGTGTCCTGTAATGTGCCCGCTATACTACTCTACTCCAATGCTCATTAGCCATCCTTCTATAAACAGCTTTTAATTTTCATATTAGTGAATCCAGTAGTACAAGCTGTTCAGCATTAAAACATGTTAAATAACATAAAATTCTGTGACAACAGTCTTAATCTGAAACAACTTATAAAATTTTAGTTTCTAAAAATACTGTGAGGGAACACCGTGTGGTTTCTGTCAGTTCCGAATACGACATACCAGCCTACCGCTTAGCCCAGGTGGGATGACGGCCCTTGGGGGTTTCCACACATTAAAAAAAAATACTCAAACATATCAAAACTATTAAGGTAAATCCCACTAATATTATAAATGTGAATGTGTGGATGGGTGGAAGTTTGTTACTCTTTCACACAAAAACCACTGAACCTATTGTGATGAAACTTGGTATGTAGAAATCTAGAGACCTGGATTAAGACATAGGCTATTTTTTATCCCGATATTCCCATGGGATCGGGACTTACGCGGGTGAAACCGCAAGGCCCTGCTAGTATATAATATTTTTTTAATATTTTCTAGTGAAAGATATAACTAAACAGATACAAAATAAGAAAATGTCATAGATACAACTATCCCATAAATAATATTTCTTCATTTATTAAGGGTTAAGTAAACATTCATGATCAGTTCAAATGGCATGGAATAATCTCTTTCCCAGGTCTGAATAAACATTACATATCGGTTTCATGGCTTTCAAAACTACTTCTATTGAAATCAGGTAATTTCAGTATGTATTTGTTTATGTTACTGATAATCAAATAATAATTGCATCACAGTCATGAAACTTAAATGTAAACAAATAAATTGTGTATATTTTAATACTTACTGCCAATTGGAATATAAGTCTGCAGTGCCAATATACACTGTGCTGTGACAACTCAATAGCTTTTCGTAGTATGGGCTTTGAGTGTGTAGGCTGGCCCTGTTGCTCGAAGAGCTCAGCGAGGACACTTGCCGCCTCGAATTTAACGTCGTCAAATCCATTGATAGTCTGAGACAGGCACCACTGCAACCACAACACTGTTCAACCACCATATGACCCACTTGAACTTTGTTTACATACTTTGAGAAAGTGGTATCTCATTCAGCCACAAATAGAACAACATTAGTAGAATTATATGATATCATAACATTTACCGTTACTCCAAAACTCTGTATACACCCGAAAGTTCGTGAATAACAACAAAAAAACTTACACTCTGTTCTAAATGCGTTCTCGCCAAGTCGATGTTTTTGGTGTGTGTCAAAAGAATATTTCCAAGCTGTAAATGTGTCCGGGCTTCTACCCTTTGAGGTGGTTTGAAATTAAATACAGCTTGTAGGCACTGGATACAACTTTTTATGTCAGGAGGATTTGATGTACGAAAGTGTTCTGCTAAACCAAGTAAAGAAATATACCAAGCGTCCTGCGTTGACGCCATTTTGACATTTCTGCTTGGAGGGAACGATGTTGCCAAGATTATGTTCTCGATGGTATTTAAAAAACAACTCGACTTACAGATACAAAAGAAAATTTCGATTAGAAAAAAAATCCAATAGGGAAAGTGAAGAACGGAAGAGTCTATTTTCTAATTTGTATATAATTAAATATACCATACCAAATATTTTGGAATTTCTAATTTCATATGACTTAACAAAAAGGATATTCGTAGGATATTAATTATATATTATTAAAACATATTTTTAACCTTTCTATAGAACAGGGATCTTTTCGACATAGGTTGAAACTCTCATTAATAAAACCATTACATAAAAAGGTACGAAAACAGATGTAGCAACTACAGAGCAATAGCGTTGACTGCCATACTAGCTAAATTATTTGTAAGGATTATGTCCAAGCTTAACTTTTTAGAAAATACACATATCAAAAAAGTTTAAGCATCCAAAACTCATTTAATCACAAAAAATTAACAATATGTGTACGGTAACTAGAGATGGCCTGAGATGGTTAGATTCTCGAAAACTTGCCTGTGTTTTTCATTACTCTCTAAATCTAAATGCTACATCGATATATGTCATTACATTAACTTGTGCTGTGAAATTCATTTTATTTACCTTAATATCCATGTATGGCCATATATCTTTTTATAGCGTTGACTTAGAAATTTGATTTTCTTTAAGCAACTTTTTTTCAACTTGATGCCTCCACGCATTCCTGAGAAAAATTAAAGCTTGAAAAACAGACAGGCAAACATATGGACAATGAAGTGATAGTTTCACTTCGTTGTCCATATGTTTGCCTTCTCTCCTCCTGGTTCCTTTTTCCCTTTTGAGGAACGGAACCCTAAAAACGACTTTACCCTATGCCATGCATGAGTCTTGTGGCACAGGCCTTGCCTGGCCACTCTTTAGACTCTCGTCTCCTAGCGTTGACGGATTCCACGTTCTAATACGTCACAGTCACCTAGAGGATTAAAAAAAAACTAAGATCGAACAATGAGCAAAAAAAATATAAAAAAACTATTTCTTCAAGCTAACTTGAGGGTAATTTTTTATTTTATTAAAAAAAAAATAAGGGCGAACAAAAAAAATATTGATTTTGAACTTAAGACTGCCGACGGACTCGACGTCGACAGTCGGTTCATTCAACGCTCATCGCTAATACAGTAGGTATGTTCGATCCGCAGGTGCTTTGCATCGATATTCAGGATCGCAATGGATCGTAATACACTAATAAATAAGCAATTTATTTGTCGACTAAAGTCTTCGTCGACAAAAATTCGTATTGAACAAGTTTTTATACGGCAATTATACAGCATTCGAATAAATGGAGACTCTCGCTCTGTGCAAATAAAGTTGAGTATACGTTGACAGGTTTTAGTGAAAATTAGTGGCGCTGAGAAATAGATGCCAGTAACAAATATACCTTATTACGAAGAACACAAGGTTGATTTAATATGAAGAAATTAGGTCAGGTTTTAGTTTAGTCGAGTGTACAATAGAATCGGCACCACTGTATCGATCCTATTGATTTGATACGATTTTTTGGATCGATCCAGTACTTTTTATGTTATCCTTTATAGCATCAAAGTTTATTTTAGTAGAGAAACAAAAACTTTTTTTTACATTGGCCAATCTTTGAATCGCAGGAACAGACGTTCCTATCACTGACAAATAACGTAGGGCTATATCGCTCAATATTCCCCAAACGACTTTTCTCGCTGACCAATACTTAATTGGTTCAGACTTTCTGTCCAACAAAGGTTCTGACAAATCCTGTACGAAATATGTGTGAAGGCCTTCCTGTGGTCTTCTCGCGCCACTCCACTCGCCGTTTTTGTGAAAACCGACCAAACAATTAAGTTTTTTTGGTGGAGCCATAGATATCACAATTAGTATATATGTTGTTGGCGGTTCAAGAGAACAAAATGTAATACACAAAAATGAAATGATCTATCATCATAAGTACCTAATCATGCAGAAATTGAAGTAATATTGAAATATAAGATGCAATACCAACTGATTTAAAAGAATCTACCACCAGAGATATATTTATATTAGTGTAACATGAACCTGTTCGTTGTAGTAGACCATACTTTATAGTTAAGGAACGCAGTATTAATGTTATGAATAAATATTATGGTTAAAATTTGTTTTATCTATTTAAGAATTTAATACAAATTGATCCATTTTTCGATCCGATTCTCATTGTACATGTATCCATCTACTAACGGATCAATTAAATTAAATTCAATTCAAAATCATTTATTCAATTAAGACACTAAGTGACATTTATGAACGTTAAATTGAAGCTAGAGTTAAAATCATAGATCGGCACAAACAGACGCCACAGCATTTACTGGATTGTCAAGGTAAATTAGGTGAAAAACACCAAAATCTACTGCCTGTTTGTGTCGATCTATAACTTCCAGTTTCCAAAATGCGTAGGGCCTTATGAGAAGAATACTGGCAAAGAAACTCATGGCCACTCTTTTTAAAAGTCAGATCTTCAGGTACAATAGTGTTAGTGTTACACGAGAGGTAAACAGGATGCAAGCTGATGCCACCTGAATTCCATTTTATTGAAATGCTCCAAAAGCTAACGTACTAAAAAATAAAAATCACTCAGTGATACCGTTGAAGGTTTGAACCTATTAAACATAGAAATCATTCAAGGTGCACATCTACCTTCATTCAGTTCCAAAATCTACTGTTAAAAATAATTCGTGACTGGATTAAGAGGCTAGAGTTGCAGTTGATCGAACCAAAATAATAGTATAGGCTAAAGCATCGCTGACTAGGCCGACCAGTCACCCCAAGCAGCACCCGTTCACGAGTATGACGCATGGACCAGCCATCATCTCTTTCGCCATATCAGAGGGTAAGAAATGACCCGCCCCATGACGACGCCGAAAGCCATTGTGTCGATTCAAAAATCTGGTGGATCGTATTCTTTTGTATCGATCCACAAAAGTATCGGAGTGGATCGAATATCCCTATAATACATTGTTGATGTACAAATTATATTTGTTTAGCTCTATGGTTCTGTTTTGGCGGACGATCAATTGATTGACAATCGGACAATTAATTAACTTTATTCATCCGATTAGCGGACGACTAATTTAAATTTATTCATCAGATTAGCGGATGACTAATTTAAATTTAGTCAACCGACAATCGGACGACTAATTTAAATTTATTCATCCGATTCGATTAGCGGACGACGTTCAGACACTTCGAATATAATTACCGAGAAGTGCGTATCAACAACTGATCCCAACAATGACTCAATACTTCAGTCAATTAGTCATAAAGGATTTATTCATTATTTATTATGAGTGGCCAGTTCATTAGTTAATATAAATTAAAATGGTTGAATACCAAAGTTGTGTAGATGGAAACAATTTTAAATAAATAAAATATTCCTATTAGACCAACTAAAAAGTTGTATCAAAGAAAAATAGGTGATCCGTTTAGATTGGTCCGTTCAGTTTGTCTGTTTGGAATAATTTTTCCCAAAATAAAATATATGACCAACCAGTCGGTTTGACTGGAAAAAAATGTGCGTCTCGGGACGCCCAACAGAAATGATAACTTAAACGCCAGACAGACTGGCGACGTAACGAAGCGGTTTACCCTCACATAAGAAGTTTTCAAAAACCTTTAGAGTTCAATTTTGCACAACCAGTTGGTTGGAATGTAAGGACAGTTATTATGACTAGTTATACCAGTAACATTACTTGTTTGTATACTCTTTGGATAGCGCAATATTATTGGTCGGTTGACAATAGTGCGGCGATAAAAGTCTAGGCATGCGTTATAAGTTGATAACAATAACTTGTGTGCTGATTGAGGTACTATCAACATAGCAGTTACCGTTAATGATTTTGATCGTTTTATAGCAATAGTGGTGAGAGATTGATGCTAACAAACATAAATATCTCGAGGGCGACGAAAATTGAATTACTGTACAACCAGCAGTGGCGGATTTACCAATAGGCTGAGTAGGCTGAAGCCTAGGGCGGCAGATTTTAGGGGCGGCGAATTTGGGAAAATATTTTTTTTTGTCTTACAAAAATTAAAAAGATTCAATAGTTACACAAACAATTCAACATGTAAAATGTTTCACCACCTATATAAATGTTTCTACAATTTTCGTAGTCGCGTTTGATTGCGGGCGGGAACGCGTGACACGACCGTTCACTAGTGTCTGGCCAACACAGTTCGTGTGCGAGAAGATTTTCTAACTTAAAACACTATTGAAAAGTTATCTAAAATCTACCTTAAATTAAATTATTAAAGTGGTGGCACTTTAATAATTTAATTTCATCGTCATCATGAGCCGGATTGTTACCAGATAATTAAACTTTTAAACGCAATAAAAATTATTTTTACATGTTTCAGTCTCTAAAGCTGTTCCCCGGGAAACGCAAACAGCAACAGTCCAAACTCCCAAGACCCTCGTCGTCTGAGTAAAATGCGCGAACTGTCGGCCACTCAGCCGTCTGGTCAGATAGGAGAGCCTAAAAAACTGTTATGACGCGACCTCCGAAGCTTCAACATTCACACGATAGAGAATGCAATTGAGTGGAACAAGGGGTTAAGTGTTTGTTCAGCACTTGGCCTCCCCATCTGACGAAACTCAAAACTGAGAATAGCAGTCAATTCAAAGCGCCAGATTCTCGATGAGATCGAGAAGTTTTATGGATAGCTGTATGCATCACGGATGATAGAACCAACGAGACTCAGTTATAATCCCAGAGCCCCATTAACGCGCCATTACAGGGAGGACATACCTGAAATTGTCCACAGCAAGGATAGAGGTGGCTTTCGAGCAGCTAAAAAAACGGACCTCCTGGGAATGACGGAATTACTACCGAGCTCTAAAGGTAGGCCAGATGCAATTCCTGAAAGAGCTAGCGAGTCTAAGTTAGGTAGCAATGAAAAAGCTGATGAACTCGCCAGAGCTGGTGCAGACAACCAACAGCATGGATCGGAACCATTCTGCGGGCAGCGTATTCAACCGTAAACACCCAATACATATTAATGGCAGTTAAGAGATGGAAGACCACGTCTGGTCTGAAACACTCGATAGCCTTAATAAAGGGCTATGATAACAAACCATGGAAAGACCTTCTAGAGCTCAAGACGTACAAAACCTGAGCTCCTCCTCAATCGTCACCGGACCCTGCAAACTGAACAAACATATGTTCAACCTAAAGTTAGCGAGAACAAAATATGCAGATTCTGTCGAGAGGCAGAAGAAACTACAATGCATATTCTATGCTTTTGTGGCCTACCAATGCGGTACCGAAGTATTAACCAAGGGTTACACATCATGCAACCGTGATAAGATCTGGAGGTTTCTTGAAGCCATAAGTCTGAGCAGTGAACTATAAAGCAAAAGCGCGTTATAAAAGACCAAAAATAGTTGAGGTAGCACTAGACACTAAAAACAATAATTATAATAGGTAGTAGTTTAGTTCCGTCCTCTAACAAGGTTTAACACCTAGGTGTTGAACCTGGGGTACTTTTCTTCAAAAGAGCAGACAACATCTTGTTGAAGAACTATAGACGCATCTCACTCCTGAACCAAATCTACAAGTTCTTTTCGAGGGTCTCGCGAGATAACTCGATGAATACCAGCCACCGTAACAAGTCGGGTTTCGAAAAGGCTACGAAACCGTGAACCGTACCGTACCGTAACATACTGGTCGACAGATTGTGCAAAAGACCGAGAAGTATTTTTAGCCGCTGTGTGCGGCTTTTGTGGATTACAAGAAAGCTTTCGACTTCATCGAGACCTGGGAAGATTTGCATATATCGAGGTGCTGAAAAGCTTATATGACACCAACACGATGACCGTACAGCTCCAAGCCCAGAGGACAAACAGATAAACTTGCAGCGTGGAGTTAGACAAGGGAATTTTATCTCCAAACTATTTACCAACACCCTTGGGAAATTGCGTGTCAATTGTTTTTTATCACAAGTTGAAGTTCGTCGTCTGTAGCAAAAATAGAATTAAGGCGGATGATTTTTTATGATTTTTAAAGTTCATTGCACTGCTCGTCTTCAAAATGCTTTTGGGAGGAAAGCATTTTGAGCACCGTAAGGCGTTGCTACGCAGAATTTGATCGTGGCCGTGTTTCTCTCCACGATGAAATTCGTAAGGTCAGCCCTCAACTGCGATCACTGAGGAAAATGTGGCTACTGTCAGGCAACTAATTGAAGAAACTCGGCGTATCACCTATCTGGAGATTCGAGGGAATTGGTATGAGCTAAATTCAATAAATCAAAACATTTAAAAGTTAGGAAACTTCTTTGCCGCTGGATTTCTCATGAACTCACCCCAGAACAAAACGGACTCGTGTTGATTGGTGTAAAAAAATGTTGTTAAAGTACGATCACGGACTTTCAAATGCTGTGTATGACATTGTGACAGGAGATGAAACATGGATATATTGTTATATGTGTTCGAAGGTGACAGCAAACTAACAAAACTGAGGCTGGCGAGAAAGGTAGGCAAAAAATGATTGCATATTTTTCTTCCGGACGTTTCCTATCTGCACGATCAAACTTGAAGAACAAAAGATAGTGCCGAGTGGTACACCATTTGCCTAGTGTCTTTTAAAAAGTTAGGGAAAAACGACCAAGAGGTCGCATCCTATTGCACCATGACAATGCTTCGGCGCACACCGCGAACAAGACAAAGTCATTTTTGGCTTCGGAAAAGGTAGAGCTAGTGACCCATCCCGCACATAGTCCAGACCTGACACATTGCGATTTCTTTATTTGCCCAAAAATTTAAGATTTCATGAGAAGCATGACATTTACGGGGCCGGAAGAGGCCGTAATAGCTTTCAACCAGCACGTGAGAAACATGCCTATAGACCAGGGGTCGGCAACCTGCGGCTCGCGACCCACATGCGGCTCTTTGGATGTGAAGTTGTGGCTCTTTAGTTCCATACGCAAATTGTTACGGCGAACAACATTTTAATGCATATTTTTATCCGCAACAACTCCAAGTACGGGGTGTCCCAAAATATTTTGTACATGAGGCCTAAAAAAAAAAGGTCATCAAATTCTTTCTACGACGAACAACTGGCTCTTCTAAAACTTAGAAATTTTGTAAATTGCAATTTTGATTCTTGGGACTCAAAAGGTTGCCGACCCCTGCCTTAGACCAATGGTCCTCATGTTTTTAAAAATGGTTTGACCAAATGAAAAAGTGTTTAAAATGTAATGGAGAATGCTTCGAAAAGCAGTAAATATATTACTTTACATGTAAATTGTTTTATTAATGAATTCCGCAAAACTTTCAGTGTATCCCACGTACATTGAGCACATTATCCAGCTCGTTAGAAACAACTTCGGGATGAAATCACCAGAAGGATCCTGTTAGGATGGGCAGCAATTGCAAAGCTACGTTGAGTTTTCTCATCACCCTTGCAGCAATCCTCAAAACGAAGGTCTTTGTAAAACCAGAGCGTCCTACCTCTCTTGACATACGGTGCTGAGACTGTGGGGTGGGGTCGTTAGTGGCCACGCCTCGGCACCGTATGTCATTCGGTCTAGTCCACAAGCTTTCTAAAGTTGCACTGGAGAACCGGATGATTTGGCGCACGTTAGGAGAGCAGTAGATTGCTATAGGCTGATGGATTGCACGTTTATTGAATGTACATTTGTAAGTAGTATTAAGGCATACCGATCTTAAAAGAAGGACATGATTGGTTTTTTTTTTGTTCAGAAATATGCGATAACCTACGCCGCTACCGCGGTCATGTCAAGGGGTATAAAGGAGTACAACACTCGCATACTGTCAGACAGTATGGCCGTCCTATCAGCCCTGGAGGGCAACACCATGAACTATGGTCTCATTTACGAATGTCACCAGACCCTGGAATGTTTAGCCTCTGCCAATGGGCCATTTCTTGAATGGATCAAGGGGCATAGTGATTCACTCGGGAACGACGCCGCCGATGAGCTGGCAAGGAAGGGATCTGTACCGTCAGTGGCAAGGTCCAACTGTACTGCTGCCACTTCCCTTTAATCAACTACGCTCATGGGTAAGGCAACGGACTCGTGAAGCGCACAACGGCCGTTGGGCCAACACACCCGGCTGTAGGCAGTCAAAACTGATGCTGACGGAGGTCTTACCACGTTTAACGTGCAGACTGCTGTCTCAACCGATTTGACATCAGAATAGTTGTAGGAACCATTACGGGCCACTTGGCTCTAAACCGACACCTATTCACTATCAATGCGACAAGCAGTTCTCTATGTAGAGGCTGTCTCAACGCGGAGGAAACGGCCGCCCACGTTGTCCTGGAATGTGAGGGAGTGGCCACACAACGGGCAAGTATCCTCGCGGGAGCGAGGTCGCTCCTAGAAGCCTGTGAACGCCCCAGGAGGCTTCTGTGCTTCTGGAAGGAGCTAGGCTGGCTCAACTAGTCAGCCTATCTGAACACATAATGGAACGCATATGAGTCTAGATGCGGAAACAGAGCCCTATACCAATACCAAAGTTCAGAAATAAAGGTACCATCAAAAAATAATCAATCTTAGCTAAATCGTTGGGTTGTAAAAAAAATCTAGAAACTGAGACATCAATCTCCTAGTTCACAATCATACCAATTATGGAAAAAATGATTGAAATCATTGACAAAAGAGGGGCGGCAAAATTTAACTAGCCTACAGGCGGCAAATGTGTAAATCCGCCACTGACAACCAGTGTAGATAATAATGATAACTAGAAGCTATTATAAAACCAATACAATATACCACCCAAAAGATCGTCAGATTAGTTAGAAAATGAAAAAGGTGATAAATTAAATGAAATGAAGAATTTTTAGTAATAGTAAGGTTTCTTTAATAAAAAACAACAATTCTAAATTAAGTCCTCAGTTTATTCATCAATAGTGAGCGCACCAGAGTTGATGTCATTGATGAGGTCGTGTGGGGGCCTGCCCTCGACAGTGCAGCCGACCGACTGTGCGGTACCGAGGATCTCCTTGACTGTGCCAGACAGGTAGCGCGCCATTGAACGGGCTTTCATGGTTTTGGCGATGCTTATCACATCTTCAAGAGTGATGTTGCCATTGTGCTTAACTGAAAATGAAAAGTTTTGCATGTAATTTTTTCAGTAGAATTTATATGATAGTAGGTATATTGCATTTCAGAGTACTTTTTCTTGTTACTTTTATTACTATATCAGAAACCAAACATTTTTTGCCTAAGTTATTTTATTTAATGTTAAAAATGTTTAAGTAATTTCGTTTTGTAATGCATTAGTTCATTAAAATATATAAATAACAGACTTCAACAGACACAACAAAGTCGCCTATTCTGTTCTGACGACGTAAGGGTCACCTTTTTTAATAGAATTAATTGATCTGAATATTTAATATCAGTAAAATGAGTGCCTATTACTATATTTTTGTGAACAAATAAGGTTAGGTACTAATTAACTCAATAGTCTGCGAACTGACGAGACGCAGCGCGTGATTGAGCATCGAATTAACGTGCAATGTGCACAGCACCCCACTGAATTTTTAGCACTTGTTCTACCAATTATTATTTTCTAATAAGCCTGGAACTTTACTATTTGGGTTCTGCTAAATTTAAGAACTCTATAGCAATGTGTCAGGATTAAAAAAATCAAATGTTAACATTACATTTTAAACTCCCATATTCACAAACAATGCTATGAGGACTCGCAGTGAGTCCGGACACATAGGGTCGGCAATTTTAATACTTGAACAATACTTGAGTGATGGCCAATGCTACGCATTCATTAAAGAGAATCATCATGTAAGGTAGCTCAACAGCTATTTTATGCAATACAGTGTCGGTGTGAGTGACAGTTGATGAAAATTGCCATTTCATTTCATACTTTTGATGGAACAGGGAATAATACTTATGAAACAGAATAACCAAATGTATTGACTATATACTGTTGACCATAAACCAATGAGACAAAAATTTTGGCCATGGGCTCTCGCAATATATTTTGTATTTATGTCATAAACACATCTGTCAGTCAAATACTGGAGACACCTTAGAAACATAAATGTACCAATCACAGATCAGTATTTGACACCATGCATTTGCTTAACTAACTTGTGTTGTTTTTTAATGAATAGGATGGCCACAATTAACACTATGAGAAATTCCTTATTTAGTTTAGCGTTGCGTCCAGGCTTACCAAAGTATTGTTTGTGAATACGGGTGCAAGACATTTTTGTAACACACCATTTAAAAATCTTCTTTAATTCTAATATTAGCAAATACTTTTATCAAAATATTATACTCACTGTTCTTCTGCTTCTTACGATCACGTGGAGGTTCCTTGAGAGCTCTGATTATAAGGGCAGCAGCAGATGGCACTACAGAGATCTGGGCCTGCCTATTCTGGACAATTAGCTGCACGGTGATCTTGAGACCCTTCCAGTCACTGGTGGCTTTGGCAATGTCGTCACCAACCTTCTTGGGGGACTGAATGCAGAAATATAGATTAGTACAAAAATTTTAAGGTCTTGGTTTTTACCAACATTATGTTGGTGTAGGCAATGTTTAATGATTTTCAGCTACTTGTATTTATCAAAACAAAAGTTGCTGACCCTTTGCCCTGTTCTATAGAACTCTGGCTATTATAATCTAGCAGGTAACCAGCGCTGACTATATGCTCGACTTTGACCACCTTAGCCCCAAGAGGAATCTTTTATGCACTTTCAAGACATGTATAACCTTTTGAATGCCATTTTCACATAAATAATTACAACAAATATGATGCAACCTAACACAAAATAAACACTTAAACTTAAATTTTGGTCACTTACATATTTGTGACAATGACAAAAAAGATGAATGAAATGAAAAGGGCATGACTTCCAAGTTTATTTGCCATAAGCTCCATTTTCTTGCATTGATATTGTATAATTATGAACTTACCCCTAAGCCTGAGAAGTAAGGTAAACTTAAACAAGCATGACAGTCACATTGCCTGGTCCGCGACTCCTTATTGGGCATTCGGAGTAGCCGCGACAGGGAAATAATCCTGAGTCGCGGGTTCCTTCCATCCGCCACCCGGAAGGACGCGCCTGGTAGGGTGGCACCCCCCAGGATGATAACATAAGAGACAACTAGATAGAATAACTCGTATTTCAGGGCCCAACAAAATTTACCCACCCCGATAAAAAACACTTGTTGAAAAATAGTAAAACATCTGACATTTCAAATAAGTTCAATTACCGAAGTTTCGGTAATTGAAGTTCGAAAGGGCGATTCTAATTGCCTCTTGACCGTTTATGAAATAGGATTAACTTGTTGGTTTAGGACTGCCATGCCATGCTAAAGTTTGAGGTTAGAAAATTCACAGTATCAAATTTTACTTACAAGACCCAGAGGACCGATTTTAGGAGCCAAGGATGATGTGGCACCAACTTCTCCACCGACACATCGCAAGTTTACTGAAAAACACCAAATATAGATCACACATTATCAACAAAAACCATATCACTATTGACCGGTACTATAAACACTGTTATTAACTCTTACCGATTTTAATTTCATTAGGATCGAATTTAGGCGGCATTGTGTTAGTATATTATTATACTAATTAACGTATTTACGCTTATTCCAAGTTGATTTACTTGGATTAAAAGGCGAACCGCTGCTCAAACGTTTAACAACGTAGACAGTTCACCGGAAAAAGAATTTGACAGATGACAGTGCACAGAAGTCAGAACTGAAATTGCCATACGTAAATATAATTATTGAGTAGTACGTAATGGTGGGTTTACACGCTGGCGTTCAAACCGACATTCAACGAGCACATTCAACGACGCAAGCATGTGAACAGGCTGTTTGTGTCAAAAAACCTTGAAGTGTGTCAAAAAACTTTGAAGTGTGTCAAAAAACCGACAGTCGTCCCGATCGGCGCCAAGCGAGTGCACATTCACGCAAGCATGCACAAACAGCCTGTTCACATGCTTGCGTCGTTGAATGTCGGTTTGAACGCGAGCGAGTGAATGCACCCGTTAGTCGTCCCGATCGGCGGCAAGCGCGATCACATTCACGCAGGCATGCAGAAACAGCCTGTTCACATGCGTGTGCCCGTGCATGTGCTCGTTGAATGTCGGTTTGAACGTCAGCGTGTAAACCCACCATAACCACTGACTGGAAAGTACTTTATTCATGATCTATCTTGCTGTACGTCAAGATGGACAGTGAATAACGCAGAAGTACGTCAAAGCGATCGTGCGTGCGTCGCGTCTGATCGATCATGTACGTACATACGCTAACTGTACAGCGTACAGTAGATTCGGTATTTTGAGCTTGTGTCGCATGGTGCCTGTACGTTGAAATTGATCAGTTTCAGGTTTATAGAAAAATATAAGTCCCTCAATTGTCTGTTGAAAATCACATTTTAAATAAAAAAAAAACTGTCAGTCGTACGACTGCACGTCAGAAGTGAAAACACATTTTTAAAGATTGATTATGGAGCTGACAAAACTCAATGTTTAGATTAGCGTGACGGAAACGAGTTCAGTGCTTTTTTCCATATCAAAAGTGAAAAAACGTGCCTAAAGAAGTTTTCACTTCAATAGAACACGCGTGCTGATTTTCTTTTTTTTTTATTTATTTTTTAATATTTTAAAAGATAACTCCCGCGATAGAAATGATTCCTGTGTCACGTCACGGGGGACTTTCTTTGCCAACATACAAACAACAGACACAAAGAACACACAGGTCACAGACTCGGGACAAATATTTGTAGACCACACAAATTTTTGTCCTGTGCGGAATCGAACCCACAACACTCAGGGCGGCGTAGTGCGTCATCCGTGCAGTCACACAATTTACATCCAGCACGCTGGATGCGCGCACGATAGTGTGTATGCCACGTCCAGCACCGCGGACACACCTTGAGCGGACGTCGGCCGGGATGGAGCGTGAATAAAGTAATTGAAGAAGATTTTAGGGATCACGAAAATAATTTAACTATTTTTAAAAATAGCAGCACTGTTAGGTTAAGTGTTAACTGTGCTAGGTAAATGACTGTCAGTCGAGTTGAAGAATTCTTGTCACTGAATTTGTGATTTTGCGTTTATGACCTATGTGAAGTGTACATTCTATTAATATAATTGGTCATATTTCAAGTTTTGCTTTTTAATACGGTTTAAATATGGCTAACGACGATGTAGTGCTTAAACAATATCTCTCGAAGTACAAACATCGCGACTACACTGCTCGTGAGGTGATTAATTTGATACAGGTTTACAGGAGTTTGACCTATCGTTTAGAAGCCTTTGTGTTCAACAATGGCACTCGAAAAGACTTACTAAATCTAGAGGGAACAATTCCTGTTAATTATAAAGGTGCATATTACAATATCCCAGTATGCATTTGGTTGATGGACACTCATCCTCAAAATGCGCCGCTGTGTTTCGTTAAACCCACGGCGGACATGTCTATTAAAGTTTCCAAGTATGTGGACAGTAATGGTAAAGTTTACCTACCATTTCTTCACGAATGGACTCAAAATGGCTCTACACTTCAAAAACTTATTCAGTGTATGGTAACTGCGTTCGGAGAATTACCACCAGTTTATTCTAAACCTCGTACTGAGGCTAGACCTTATCCAGTCAGCTCCTTCATGCCACAGCCATCTGGTTATCCATTTCCTCAAGGAACTTCACAGCCAGGTTATCCTACTGTAACACCATATCCAACTACTTCAAATATACCTTACCCGAGTTTTGGATCACCTTACCCTGGAGCTGTCAGTACTAATGGTATGCCATACCCACCAACAACTGCTACAACTACTCCATATCCAACTGGAACAGGTTATACCCCGGGAACTGATGTGGCTGGGGGTACTATTACAGAGGAACACATTAAAGCGTCCCTACTTTCTGCTGTTGAAGATAAGTTGAGAAGAAGACTCAAGGAACAATCTCAGCAGTCTCAAGCTGAACTAGAGACCCTAAGGCGCACACAGCAGGAACTTCGTGAAGGAAAGACTCGTCTTGAGGATATACTATCAAGATTGCAGAGAGAGAGAACCGAGTTGGAAAAGAATATAGTTGTTTTGCAAGAGAAGGAAAAAGAACTAGACACTGCAATAGAGAAACTACAAGAACAAGAGGGTATTGATGTAGATGAGGCTGTTGTGACTACTGCTCCACTGTACTCTCAGCTCTTAAATGCTTTTGCAGAAGAAGCTACTTTAGAAGATGCTATTTATTACATGGGTGAGGCCTTGCGAAAGGAAGTGATTGATTTGGATACATTTTTGAAGCAAGTACGTACTCTGGCTCGTCGTCAGTTCACTTTGCGTGCTCTAATGCACAAGTGCCGACAGAAGGCACAGTTGGCGTGCTAATAGTGGCGAGATTTCTGGCAATGTACCCTTAAGCCAGTGACTATGTGGCTTAAGTGTGTATTGCCAGAAATTGAATTTTCTGTGATTTAAATTGCAATGATACATGATATGGTTAGTCTGTCATCAGATGATATGAGACTGAGACTCGGACATGAGTAGTGGGAGTTTGGTGGGAGTCCTGACTTGTAAAACAATTTGGTGTTAGTGTATTTCATAACAGTCAAAAGATTTTTTGTGCATTTCTGATCCAAGACATCTTTAATGCCCATAATATGCTTTGTTGATAATTTGTTGTTGATTATCATGGTGTTTTGACAAATGTTCGGTTTGTTTTGTATTTCTGATTGTAGCTGTAAATAGGGTAAAATAAAATATAATTGATATATATGATTTTATAGTATTTATCCCTATTAAAACTATACACAGCTTTGAATTATATTACCATTATAACATTTATCTTAAAATTGGAAAGCTACTTGAATAATTTTATTTTATTTTAAATAGAGTGTAGTCTAGGTATACAAGCTTTGTTCCAGTGTAGCAGTGTATTGAAGAACATACAATTAGTGTTTATTTCTGCTACAAATTTTATAAATATTGTAATGTTTTTTAGTAGTACATGTAAAGCAGAAAGTAGTGCATTATATTTCACCTAGTTTTTAATACATAGTAGTACACTGGATTTCCGAACAACGGTTTGTGATGAAATTACTATATTAATCTAATGAAAAACCGTTGCTTTAAATCTTTTTGCTAACTTTTAGTATAATGTTGAGTGTTATATCCCACAGTGTGCATTTTTTATAATAACTAAATGTCTACTCTGTACTGTATATCTTTATAATGCCTAAATATATTAATTGCTAAACTTTGTAGAGGAAATTAAAAATGTAATTGTATAAAGTAATTAATAATATTCAAAGTAGGGAATTTTAAGCCAAATACAACCCTTTATTCTGTGAAATGTCTTGCAGAGACAATGGTAAACCAGTAGTACCATGGCCCCATATCTTACTTTTTCCCATGTCTTGAAGGACCCGTCGAGGCTGGTCTCAGATACAAAGTAATACAAAACAAATATAATCTGTAGAAAGTTTATTCTATAACTATGTGAGGGATTACTATCTTTACTGCATTAATGACAACAATAATAATATGAATTAGTAATTACAATGAGTTATTTTAATTATATCCATAAATGCTCCATAGTTGAATTACAACATTAGGTTAATATTAATGATTAAGTTTTTAAAACAGTCAAATTAATTTTGCCTTGCATTTTAATTTCATCAGTATAATCTTAATAAAAATGCTGGTGCTTTTATACTACCATATTAATTTAAAAAACTGCGAACTTAGGTCATATTGTTCTTGTGTATTTTCTATATCTAAATTGTATATATCCCGTTGCCTAGGGCAGCTGCTAAGTGATATTATTTATGATGTATCATTAGAGCCGATGATGTCACCAGGCAGTCGTCCCGCTCCTACGTATTGCGTCATTACGAAAAAATATCGATTAATATTTTCTACATACTGATAGTAGCTGTAGGTAACTAGCTAAATAATAATTGAAGAGTAAGAGGAAACAGACTTAGACATTTCTGAACAGCTATCAGTTTCCGCGCTATATGAATCCACGCCATCTCGCCACAGCAGGTAGGTAAGTGGTTTCCAATGCATATAAACAAAAAGTTTTACCCGCGTTGCTTATTATACCTCTTTCCCCAATTATCGCCACGTAACCCCAAATTTGGTAGGGTATTTACCCAGTCAGAATTTACGCGCTTGCAAGAAATGTTATTCTATTAACAAAAAACAACGGCGGCTGAATGGATAGGCAGTATAAATATGTGTTACATTAGTCTTTTCTTGCCCTTTCCTGATACCCTAATGCAAATAAAATCACGCAAGTCATCAACGACTACCTATGCCTTATTCCTGATCCGAAGAAATAACAGGCATAAATAAAATATTTTAAGGAGCCCCAACTTAAAAATCCCTTCAAAGATTAGAAAAGAGTTACTGATTTTCGGACGACTGAATAGATTTTCTTGTATTAATAGCTAAGAACACTCTCGATCAAGTCACCTTCCAACAAAAAAATAATCAAAATTGGTACATTTTAGGAGCTATGATGCCACAGCAGATAGACCCACAGATACACTTTAAACCTTATAACACCCCTCTCTTGTGTCAAGGGTTCAAAATAAACCAACGGCACAAAATATCAACAGGTTGATAACACAATACGAAAAAATGTAATGAACTACGTACATACGTAGACTATTTATTATATTTATCTGTAAATCACTGTACTATGACATTGAGCATTAATGTATGAGCTATTTTATAATAGTTTAATTCACTAAGACTGTAAATAAGATCTATTATTGCAATTTTACTCATGAAAAGTGTACTAACAATAAATGTTACAATTACGAATTATAGCGTTACATATTTCTTGTTTAGTTTTAGACGTAAATAAATCGTATCTGAAATATAATTTAGAATAATCTAGCTCTATATGATTGCGAAGTAAAATAAAGAACGAATTATGGTGTTGTTAACATAATGGAAGGTTGCGGGTAGACTATTATCAATATTGAAAGTTGGGAAAAATGTTTTAGTAGCTCGACTAGCATAAAAATGTTTCTTTGAGCTAAGCTCTGTG
The DNA here is from genome assembly GCA_949752705.1 of Callimorpha dominula. NCBI lineage: Eukaryota > Metazoa > Arthropoda > Insecta > Lepidoptera > Erebidae > Callimorpha > Callimorpha dominula. The sequence goes on along the minus strand of OX457006.1, from coordinate 5,210,421 downwards.
TCATGGCAATATTGGCAAATGATGGTAGCAATGACTGGAGGTACTGGTCGATTTATTGACGTTGAATTGCCATTACCATACTATCCACGTAATGGGGCTGACGCATGGCGCCTCTGTTGTCAACAATGTGCTCCGCGCATATTTCGAAAGCTGAATAGCAACTAGGCTACGATCAATAGGATTATGCAATGTTCTTAAAATATGTTTGTCTGCAATTAGAGTTACCTACTTTGTATTGCTTATTAAGATGCACTGTTAATGTAGTGCCATGTCTATTTAATCGTAATAATATAAATGCATACGTTTATTACTTCGTAATTATTGTTAGACAAGGTTAGCTATACCTACCTATAATATATAAACTATTGTTAATGAGATATAAACATAAATATATGATAATTGTAGAATTTCATTATATGCAATTTATTTAATCGACTTATTTAAGACATCGTTTCCTGTACATATATTTTTTGTTATTGTTACCTAAGATTGAAATTACTGCGTGATTGTATGATCAGTACATCGTACGCTAAGTCCTGTTTTGGTTTGAGAAATATTCCTTTGATAATTTTATACAAGCAGTGTACTCATGCGAAAATTCCGTCTTATGGTCCAACCAAACTTGTCGACGTTACGCTAGCATGGGGCATTACTTTTAAATGTTTTCTAGAGTTATTTTGATTTAATGGTAACCGCGGTTACACAATTTACAAAGATTACGTTAAACAAATAAGATCTGGACACAAGTGTGTATTTAATACGCACTCCATGTTGCGTTATTCGGCAAATTGTGGTTTAGGAGTTTAGGACCTTCCTCATGAATCACTCTGTCTATTAGTGAAAACCGCATGAAAACCCGTTCAGTAGTTTTTCAGTGTATCGCGAACAGACAGACGCGGCGAGGGGCTTTGTTTTATAATATGTAGTGATATCTTTGTATTTATAAGTAACCGTATGCCGTATAACGTACCGCATCAAATAAACATTTTGCTTCTTTTGGAGGTCAAGTCTTTGATTCTATACATATATTTTTTAACAGCTTTTCTGTCATGTTGAAAATTATTTAAAATCAATACCTACAACATGCTGCTGTATACAGGTGCATAGGTTATGTTTTGGACCTCTGATGACATTTACTCATAGGTATACTTTGAGCCAACCAATCAGTGAAGAGGTGCAAGAGAGATACATGTAAACCGTTGTCTTCTTTCTCTTTTTACCGACGGCGTCGCCAACCCACATACATGGAATCCAATACCTTCTCGCCTCTAGCTATAATACCTCTATGGTTAGGACTCGGGAGACATATTTGTGTTTAGAAAAATCTGTTGGAAAACAATTGTGATATGGAATTTGATGATCTGCTATGAATTATACCTACTGTGTAATATAAACGTACCTACGTACTTTTGAGGTGACGAAAAAGGTCAATAAATTTTTCTTACATATACAAATAAGTCCCAACTCCTGAGATATATTGTTATAATTTTTATATCTTGACGTATGTATAAAGTGTAAGTTTGCATTGCATTGTTATCGGCGCCAATTGATATTTGTCACAATAAATACAAAAATAGCAAGATGATGTTTCATTATACTTCTGGCGACTCGAATGCTATGTTTATGAGTGTAACTATTCCTGTCGCCTCAGATAAGATAATACCTACCTACTTAGGTTTGATATTGTTGTTTGTTGAGATCGATCTTATCTCGCCATTTAACAATACAACTGTGTTGTTTTACTATACATATGAACTGAGTCACTGTTTGAATCCTTACATTCTTTTTTGACAATTATTACTATGTTTATTGACAATGTATTTTGCACGTTATATTTCTGTTGACATATTTAAATAATTTGTCCCGGAAGTGTATTCTGTTAATATCGTAAGTTAAATTTGAAGAGCGTAATATGTCCTTCAGCAGGTTGGCCTGTGAAAGGATATACCATCTTTACTATCGAAAATCGAACTACTGTCAGATAGACGTAAACGCATAAACCAACGAACGAACGAACTTTCGGTTTAATATTCGTAGCTTTCATATTGCGTACTGTTCACATTCATAACGAGTACTTATTACCTACCAAATTTATTTTAAATTAAACAACACACAACAAACTTAATTTATCTATCAAATTCAAATTTCATTATTATTTTGACATACTGTGTGTCCACTGTGGCTAATGATGGTGCAATTGTATGTCAGTTATTCTGGTACTGGAATGCTGATAATATTAAAAAGACTAACAAGAAAAAAAGAAGTACCTAGTTGTAATCAATTTTTATTGGGGATTTGGTAAAAAGTACATACTTATTATAAGTTTTGAGAGTTCTCATAATAAAATAATTTACCTAAAATTCCTGAAAAATAGTTCCTACCTTTGATTATATACCTGTCTATAATCAAAGGTTCCTACTTTCAAATGTTGGTTTTAGAAATTTAGGTTGTACTAAAATTCAAACAAATCAAAAGTATATTACCTCACCTCTATATTAATATACCTATGTATGTAGATAGAGGAAGCAACAACGTAGTGCTTTATATTCTCTTTGGCCGCAACATCCCACTGTTTTATAGTTTGGCAAGATACCTAACTTACATGTTTGTGCTTTATGGGGATGTACTTATATTTTAACTAAAATAAATAATTTATTTATAAATTATATTATCCATTAATGCATTTTCATAATAGGTATGCTTTTGTTATTTTATTTCTATGTATCCGCTACTATTTTAATTACACATATATTATCGTCCAATTGTCCAAAAGGTGTTCCGGCCTTTGGCTCTCTTTTTAAAACTTGTGACTCAGAATCGGACTCGACCTCTCGCGCTCTACTATGAGACTGTAACAGATGACCACCATAGCTTTCGGATCTCGGACTCTCTCACCACAACCGTAGAGTTCCCGTAGCATTACTTTACTCTTTGGTAGAAACCTTGCGACTTTCAATAAGTGACGTGCAAGACGTTTTTTTTTCTTTATTTTTTTTGTGTTACTTCAATTTATTATTTCTGGTTTCACTAACAAGCACTTTTTTAACGTCACTTAAAAAATAAATACTTGTTCTTGCTTTCTTTCTTCTTACTAGAGATGTTACTGTCTGAAATTTTGTCAAAACGAGTTGAATCGGTTAGACAATTTGCAAATCGATCATCAATAGTACCGATATTATTGATCCAATAGTACAGGGTCTCCAAACTTAGGGTCATACTGATTAAATAAAATTTTCATTGTAATTTCTAGCTAAATTTGTCGAAGAACACGCGAGCTTACGTTTGCTCAAATCAGGTATTTGCAATTAAACCATAGCAGTTCTCAAAGAATATAATATCAAAAGGACATTTACAAAATCCGAAGCAATCTTTATTTACGAAAGTCAATGCTGAACAAGAGACTGCAACTCGTGCCAGCTTTCGCGTTGCTCTTGAAATCGCAAAACCTAGAACCGTTCACTGATGGAGAAATTATCAAAGAATGTGTTCTGAAAAGGTAAATTTATTTAAAACTGCCAGTTTATCAGCAAACACCGTGGCTCGGAGGGTAGACAACATCGCAGAAAATATATCATCTCAAATTAGCATTCTATGTTGATTTGACAAAATATATGAACAAACTGAATTGCAAGGAGATAAATTAAGTTTTAGAGCTCAACTCGTTTATGTCGTTTAGTTCAGAAGTTCCTATGGCCGACTCTTACGTAGCGAATGTTTCACACATTTTAAAACATGTGAAATATAGAGCCACACTACTTAGACTGAGGTTCCCGTCGATTAAGCAATCAAAACTTTGAGTGCCATAAAGACAAATTTTGATAGTCCAAATTTGATAGAATTTGCAATATACAATGTGTTTGAATACTACTGCAGTTTGGTTTCATATAAAAACACGTACGTATTTATATAGCCAGGCTGTCATTTAATGATATAAAATATAAGCTTATTGAGACAAATAAATTAAATGCTTGATTTGCGGAATGAACTTATTAGCTCAGCTATTTCTTCTCTTCCTTCTTTTTGCCTTTCTTGGCAGCGGCGGCGGCTTCAACGTCGATGGGTGCCGGCTTCACGAACGGGATCAACTCTTGGTACTGTTCAGGCATCCACGGCTTTAAGACATCAGGCACCTGGGTACAAAAATATTTTTTACTAGGTGTGGCCCGCGATTTCGAAATCTATCTCACGGGAACCCTACATTTTTGAAGTGAAACTTCTTTATAATCGTTGTGATTTGAAAATTCGATGAAACGAAAAAGCGACACTAAAAAGAGACAAACATATGCATAAATAGGATTGAGCCCGCGAGAGAATAATATAGAATACAAGTATACAGTGTTTCCTATAATCTTTGTCTTTGCGCATGCGTATTACGATGGTTTTATAAATAAAATACCTTGTTACTTATTTAACTGATTTTTTAGACAAAAATACAGTTTGATTGACGCCATTTACCTAACATTTTGCTTGTCGCGTAATGTTGACATTATTGTTCTTGTTGACAACATTTAGGATCAGTGCGTTCATAAATAAAGTAATATTGGATTTAAGAATGAAAAATAAGAAAAAGGAATTAAAAAATGTAACAAAACTATTTTGTATTTTACAAATACTTTATATTTATATAAAGTATTTCAAATAAAAAAAATTGTTATTTTGAAAAAAAGTATTTCAAATTTAAAATAAAAATAGCTATTTTGCATTTTGTATTTGCATTCTAAATATATGTATTTCAAAGATTCACATCTGTGGTAAATTGTGAGTGTTGATTTTACTTTTTATTACTATTACTCATTCTCTCGTAGACTACTTTTCTGAAGTTTCACTTCTGCCGTGTGTAAATTGCACACACACACTTTTTTTTTTGATAAAAGTAGCCTGTGCTATTCCAGGCTATAATCTATCTCTATTTCTGTGCCCAATTTCATCCAGATACGTTCACCCGTTTTTTGCGTGAAAGAGTAACAAAAACCCATCTATCCTCACGAACTTTCGCTAATTTACTAAATTACACATTATCTTACTAATATTATAAAGGCGAAAGTTTGTGAGGATAGATGGGTTTTGTAATGAATAACAAATACTTAGATATTACGATATCTAAGCATTTGTTATTCATTACCGAAATGAGCTGTATTACTTACGAGTAATACAGTTCATTTCGGTACAAAAAGTAGCATAAAATCAAAATCAATACCATTTATTTCAATTAAACCAAATATAGGTATTTTTGAATGTCAGGAGTAGGAGTCAGTCAGACTAAGTCGGTCGTGAAGCTAGTTGCCTGTTCCTATACATAGATCCTATGGAGAAGAACAGGCAAGAAACTCCAAGGACACTCTTTTTCAAAATGTTTTTTACAAATTTCTGGTTATATTGCTTACAATATAACCAATATAAATGAAATGTGAGGATAATGTAAAATACCTATTATTCTAAAATATAAATAGACGCTAATTACTACTATACACATTTAAGTAGCTCCGACCAACGGGAGCCGAATGACCCGACACATTCTGCTTATAAAAAGACATGATTACAATTTACAAACTTTATTTTTTTTTGCTTATATTTTCAAACAATTTTTTACATCGTCCTTACATTTCTTTCTTTTGCGCTTATAACCAACGTAACCAGAAAATTGTGAAAAATATATTGAAAAAGAATATCCTCAGTTTCTTGCCTGTTCTTCTCCATAAGATCTATGTATTGGAACAGGCAAGTAGCTTCACGACTGATTAAATCTGACTGACAATAAAAAAATACCTTGTTAAAAAAAAAGTACCTAGTTTGTATACAAACTGTAGTGTACTTGAATACAGAATACATTCCAAAATAATTACGAAAAAGAACTTATTGTTACCTTGACTCCTTCTTCAGTCTGGTTACACTCGAGTAGTGCGCAGATGACTCGTGTAGTGGCGCACATGGTCGCGTTTAGCATATGGACGTACTCCGTAGCTGCGTTCATTTTTTTTGTCTGTCCATATCTGGGGACAAAAGTGCAAATCAACATGGCGTCAAAGTTTCATGAGATAAATGTGGCAAGCACATTAGATACAGTGAAACTCAAGAACGCAGGTTTTATTTCAGTGGAACAAAAATAAACCACGATGTATAAATAATATTGTATCAACCTTTATCGTGGGAGAGTCATGCTTCAGCACGTATGAGTCGGCTCGACCAGAGTGATACCACACCATTCATGGGCGGCGGTAGTCATTTACCATCAGTTGACCCATCTGCTAGTTTGCCCCTTATAGCATTAAAAAAAAACCGGCAGTGAAGCAAATGATTGCATTGCTTTTCGCCAAGTGAGTGAGATAGGTTGTGACTCTTGAGTTGCAGGTGACCAGTCTGCTCGTTTGCCTTCTACACCACAAAGAAAAAACTATTTTAACCAATTTACTGAATTTTACCTCTCTATTTCTGCATCACCTATGGTTGGACAGGTAGAGAATATCAATTGCATTAAGTCCGCCTATGTACCAAGTGCAGAAAATTTAAGTAAATAAATAATATTTCCTAAATAGTTTTACCTGACGAGCAGTCTCCTGGCCTGGTACTCCAAACAATTGCTGCATGATACCAATTCACGGAAAGCACCTGAAGCAGGGAACCAAGCTTCCAAGTCAAGTTTCTTTGAGGCGGCGTGATTAAGAGCGCCAGAGACGATGTTCACGACGCGGTAGGGGATGCCGAGCACTTGGCAGAACTCCTCAGCATTAGTGATCATTTCGTCCATCATCTGCCAGGAGGCATTGTCATGGGGAGAGGTCAGCACGAATTGTTCTACCTGTGAATAAATGAAATTCCTTTAGAAGCTTTGCCTTTTTCCTCTTTGGCTTCTGTAAATTCTAATAAAATATAACAGCTAAGTATTGAGGTACTGTAAAGACGCTGACGCTTTGCTATTGTGACTACTTATGAAACAAAAAACTATGTCGACGACAAGACACACCCGCGTGAGGTCCCTCTGAAGCCAGTTTTGTTTGACTGGTGCGGGCTAACCTGTATGCGTTTAGGAACAGTATTTCATTTACTCCTAGACTCTCTTACTTGTAAAGATTTTTACAACTAATAATAGCTACTTTCTTTACAACTAACTATAAGTAAGTTTTTATAATTTAACTTTATTACGTAACAATTTAAAATGCTTACCTTTTCAAACTGATGCACCCTGAAGATTCCGCGTGTATCGCGGCCGTGGGAACCGACTTCCTGGCGGAAACATGTCGAGATACCAGCATACCTAAAATTATTCAAATTGGAAACTATTAAAAAAAGCCAAAACATGTATCTAAAACGAATTTTTAAAATCGTCTGATTTTGATCATTGGTCAATGGTGGTATTGACTTGACTGACTGAGATTTTTCAAATACATTGTGTATTCTAATGGATATTTTTTTCTAATGATTAGAACCATGACTGGAAATTAAAAGAATGCATAATCATTGAGTAGTAAAACTTCCTTCCTTCCTTATATTAGTTTATACTAATAGGATTTTATCCTTTTACAGAGTGATAACCCTGGATTTAGTAATTAAGCCATATGGGTTTTATACTTGTTGGCAGCACATTTAGTTAGGGATATAAAATAAAATAACATTATGGTGTAGTAAGTAGTAAATCACTATTATCTCACCTAATGGGTAAAGATGCCTCAGGAAGCCACTCATCCCTGTGGAATGCAGCAATGGGTTGTTCAGAAGTGGCAATAAGGTACTTCTCCTCAACAGCACTATCACCCTTGTTCTCAGACCCTTTGCCAACAACCTTGTACAATTCCTCGTCAAATTGAGCTAGTTGCGCCACTTCTTGCATTACCTGCAAAACAGAAAGCGTAGGTTGCCATTTCTCCTTTCAATACGATAATTTTATGGATTAGCCGTAACAAATACACAGACGTGTTTGTTCGTGGGAGAGCTATGCTGCGGCACGTATGGGCCGGTCGACCGGAGTGATACCACAGCCTCAAAGAAAGCCGGCAGTAACGCAATGCTTGCATTGCTTTTCACTGAGTAAGTGAGGTTACTGGAGGCCCTTCCCTCTCCCCCTACTCCCACATTAAAGGCCGGCAACGCACTTGTGACTCTTGACTTGCAGGTGCCCATGTGGCGTAGTCATTTACCATCAGGTGACCCATCTGCTCGTTTACCCCCTATCTCATAAAAAAAAAAAGGAAAAACCAGACAGACAAAAACGTCGTATGAATACAATGTGTCTGCACTCTTCTACATCCACAACAGATCAACATGGTTTAAAAGATGTTTTTTTTTATTTGAAATTCAGGAGAGGCCCACTGAACAGCTACACTTGTGAGTTTGGGATGAGAATCCTCAAGGCTTGTTTTTATATATATTATATGTGCCAAAAGACTAGCATCTTGGTGTATCTGCCTCAAGGGGTCGAAAGTACTTTACGTGAGGTCGAAATTAGTACTTATAAAAAAGCAGTTGTTCCTTAGCGATTTATTACATTAGGCCATTAAGCAAACCAAGCTTTTAGAAGCTACTTCTTCGCTACTTATACTTCATTATGCAGAACTATACTAACGATGGAAAAAGCGAAAGCGGTTTTTGAAGAAAGGAATCTGATATATGTACATACTCTATCTTCGAAAGTAAAAAAGAAATTGTGTGTGACATACCAAAGCCTTACATAGTTATCATGTCATTATTTTATTTAAGTTCTAATTTTATTACGTATATACTATATACGTATTATGTGGTACAATAGATGTTAGATATTAATTTTTAACTCTCTGGTACACACACACAACTATCAAACTGCCTCACTTAAACTTGTCTCACCTCCTTCCTCATGAAGAATGGTGTATACAAAGGCGTGTATCCTTTTTTGAGCAACATCCTTAGGGAGAGTTGAACGAGCGCATGTTCTAAGAACACCGCAGCACCTTTCAGGTAATATCCACGGCCGCCCGCTACTGCAGCACCACGTTCGCCATCCATGCCTAGAGGAAATTAAAAATTAGAAGGAAATTAAAATTAAAAAAGGTAAATATTTTATGGTTTTAATTATTCATAATTTTAATATGAGTGTGTATATATCCTTCAGGATTTGGTGAATGCACCTGATAATTTTATAAGGCACTAGAGCTTGCCTGGTGTTCAAATTTCGACATACATTTTTTTGCCGTGCGTCGGAAAAAGAAGTCCGACAACCTGGTCTAACTACAGAACCTCGATATCACTAAGTACTTAAGTTGTGGAGGTTTGATGGCAGTCGAATCACGTAATATTTCGAAGTTCAGCCGTTTCGTCATTAGTCTGAAAGCCAATTTCCAGCTGCAACAGAGTTGGGAAAAGGCTTGGAGGAAAGGAGAAGTAAAAAAGATTCTTGTACGAGAGCGGCACTGAAAATTTCGGGAATCAAGGAAGTGACACAACATTACTATTTAAAAATGTATTTATTGCTTTTCGAAGTATTCTCCGCGAAATTTGACACATTTTTCCATACGATGGAACCAATCATTGAAGCAACCATTCCATTCGGAAGTTGGGGTCTCCAAAATGGCCGTTTTGTAGGCGTCCACAGCTTCTTCAGGTGATGCAAATCTCTGACCACGCAATTTATTCTTTATTTAAGGGAAAGTATAGAAATCATTAGGGCTTAGGTCGGGGCTGTACGGCGGATGGTCTAATAATGGCCTATGTTTTCTTGCTTTAAAAACTCTTTTGTTCTGTGTGTGAGAACTCGCATTTTCGAGATGGAGGATGATGCGGCGGTTGCAGTTCTCTTTACGGAGTTCTGAAACGACCTGTGGCAAACAAATGCTAGCATCCAATTCTGCATTAACCGTTCTTTGCATAACTCCGTGAACGAACAATTTTTGTTGGCTTTAACTCATTTTCGAACACCCAAACTCGTGACTGGTTTTTTGTTTCGGGTTCGTACGCGTATATCCAGGATTCGACACCTGATACGATGTTGTATACAGCATTTGAGGATCCTGCGTGGAATCTTTCGAGAGTTCTGACGCACCAAGTAACGCGAGCCGCTTTTTGCTCTTTACAGAGCGATCGCGGTATCCATCGGGAAAACAACTTTTTTACACCTAATTGTTCATGCAAGATTATTTGTATTTGACTCATGCCAATGTCTAAAGTTGCCTGAATTTCGCGGTATGTCACATGTCGATCTTCCTCAATCAGCTTACGCACAGCATCAACGTTTTCTTGGGTGACTGCAGTTTTTGGACGACCTTGACGGGGATCATCACTGAGCTTGACACGTCCACATTGAAATTCAGCAAACCAGCTATAAATTGTGGTTTTGAATGGGGCTTCATCACCAAATGCAGAAATCATCCGGTCAACACACTTCTTTTGTGTTAAACCACTGCGAAAGTCATAATAAATCATCACTCTTGAATTTTCTCGAGTCAATTATTTTCTCAACGACTAAACAAGTTTGACAAAACCTTGTGACAAGACCAAGAATTTTTTTTAAATAAATAAATGGTATTCGATTTTTAAAACCAAGGAGTTTTCAATTAAAAAGATTTTAATATGACAGAAACAGTGGAAATATTCCATTCCCGATACTTTTAGTGCAGCCCTCGTAATACCTGGGTTTAGTAAAGATAATAATTAAGAGCATATTATTAATTTATTTTTAAATACCCAACTTACCATCTATCATACAAATTAAGTCCACATGAGAATATTTTTTTTTAAACTCGCAGTCTCCATGTGTTCTTTCCACCTTATTATTGTCTTCATTATCGTCTACTGGAACTGATTCATGGAGATGATTGCCTACTTCCCGAAGAGCAGTTGAACGAGCCTTTTCTGCTGCTATAAGACCCTGCTCATTCTTTGCTATAGCTTCATCTATTAATAGTCTGACCTGAATATATTATTGAAACATGTTACTGTTACAGTCTTTAATTTTACAAAGATTTTTTTTAAGATAAACATAAAAATACATTTGACAACTCAACCTTTCAGGTATTTTAGCGGCTCTGACACCGCTTTTAGAGGCTATATTGACAGTTATTTCAAAATGTCTATTGTTAGAGTGCTTGAAAAAAGAGTCTGATAGAGTGAAAGAGACATAAGGCACCAGACTTACATGATGTGAAAATGTGATCAGAATCTCCAGCAGCATTGTCTACGCTAAGTAGAATTAGGGGTGTATATTCAATCACTATTATTGTTCAAAACTAATTAAAAAATAATTATATTACATGTGTGGCTAAGTTGCGTTTTTACTAATCACTACATATTATAAAACAAAGTCCCCCGCCATGTCTGTCTGTTTGTGATAAACTCAAAAACTACTGAACAAATTTCATGCAGTTTTCACCAATACATAGAGTGATTCATAAGGAAGGTTTAGGTAGGTTAGGTAAGGTTTTGTGTAAATTGGTTAAAATATGATGATGATTGTTTAAGATGTCTCTGCTACCTGTGCGAAGCCAGGGCGGGTTGCTAGTACATACTATAATCTTACTACATGGGTAATATTTTTGGATGGTCCCAATACATTACAATAGTTTTAAAAGTATTAAATAAAAAAATAATGAAAATAATCTTTATGTATATATTAGTTATACAGTTGTTATTACAGTTTTTCATTGAAGCCTTTGTGTTGTTTCAGCCTGCCTGCAAATATTCACGTTTCACCACATTGAGACCACCATAATGTAACTATGCTAGCCCAATAGAAAAGTTCTACATTTACAGCAAAATCAAATCAAAGTCAAGACTATTTATTCCAATTAAACATATTATAGTTACTTTTGAATTGTCAGGTGTAGGAGTCAATCAGACTAAGGCAGTTGTAAAGTAGCATCTTGCATAGCATGTAATAGATGATGCAATGTCACAGAGAATGTATAAATCATAAAAATAAATACTTAACAAAATACTTTTTAGTTTAACCCATTTTCAAAATAGGTATTTAGAATTTGTTACCATATTTTATTACTGGCCACACAAAATATATTTTAAGTAACCTAAATATAACATATGGAGAACTTAAAAATCATGTTTTAACAGACCATTCTAAACAGGCTTAAAATTTCAAGTTACATAATTGCAATCATTTTTAATTTTCTCTCACCTTTTTTATTTGATTCACAGTTAAAGGCCTTAATTGATCTGCAGTCAGGTCAACCAACTTGTCGGCAACTTCTTGCGGCACTGGTTGATCTTCTGGTCCAACTGGCTCTTTGCTCTTCATCTTCTGACCAATTTCTTTGCTACATACATTTTTAAGTTTGTTATAATTGTCTGCTTCGTGGCGAAGTTGTCTCCAAAGAGTATCTTGTTCGACCACAGTGTCGACAAGTCCCACATCTTTGAACCTCTTCTTTTGATTTTCACGAATTTTGTCCGGATTACCATCCTTATCAGCACGAAACAGATCTAAATCAAGAACCATGGTGGGGCGCTGAAACTGGCTACGGTTTATAAAATTATCAAAAAGACTAGCTGTGCACGTAGCACATAGCACTGCATGCGGCAGAAAGCTATTTATGACATTGACATATTTGACATGAATACACGGTATTGCCAGAAGTGGTGTCTCTGTCAAAAAATTATAAACTTTGGTTTGACACTATCCTACTATCCTATCCTACTAATATTAACAACGTGAAAGTTTGTGAGGATGTATGGATGTATGGATGTATGTAGAACTATTTAGGAGAAACAATCCAACCGTACATTATATTCGTGTAACTCTTACAGTTTTCCCACCGCACGCCAGAATAGCTCGCAGCGGCTTTTTGAAAATGAAAATAAAAAAACACATTTTGAAATACTCGAGCGCGTCAGATTATCATTCAGACGGTATGGCTTAATGTCCTAGACAAGCTGACAAATAAACTGACGATATTTTGAGGGATTTTTTTAATCTGACGATTTGAAAAAAAAACATGTATATTATTATTAAATATCACTACATATTATAAAACAAAGTCTCCCGTCGCGTCTGTCTGCCTGTCTGTTCGCGATAAACTAAAAAACTACTGAACGGATTTTCATGCGGTTTTCACTAATAGACAGAGTGATTCATGAGGAAAGTTTACCTGTATAATTTGTACGCGTGCGAAGCCGGGGCGGGTTGCTAGTATCAATTAAAATGCACGAAAAATAGCATTGAAATATAGAAAAAAAATTAAAAAGATACTCACTCACTCACTCACCTACTGACTAATCACGAAATCTGGAAAACTACTACTACCTATGAATATGAAACTTGGCAAGTTTATTTCTATTATGTGTGTGAAAATAATGTAAATGTATATGCATTTTTTTACAGAACTGATAATTGTTTTTATGAAGGTAAAATAAGTTTTCATAAATACCACCGTCAGGATGTTTCTTTCTTTTTAAATACCCAACTCACCATCTATCATACAGATTAAGTCCACATTAGAATATTTTTTTTTAAACTCGCAGTCCCCATGTGTTCTTTCCACCTTATTATTGTCTTCATTATCATCTACTGGAACTGATTCATGGAGATGATTACCTACTTCCCGAATAGTTTCCTACCTCGATAATATCAAGGTGACGTTTTTTTTTGCAAGTTTGTTACCTACCCACTCTCTTACGTCACGATCAAATCGTCAGATTATTAAAATGCACACTTTTCAGCCTGTAATTAACCCATCTAATCTTAACTATTCTTTTTTTACTATTCTGATTGACTGCCCTAAACGCCCGGCACTAGATAGAGGCCTTATAAATGGTGGGAGTACTTACTTAATCTGCCGCGCATGAGTAAATACTAAAATCTCTTAGTGGGCTTTCCTATTATAGTGCGTAATTATAACTTGGATGATTTCCAAACTGTCAAGATCTCGTACAAGTCACCTTCCAAACTAAATTTGCTTGCCGCGTGGCTATAATAAAACTTATCTATCTAATAAATGAATATTGCTTATATATTAATAACAATAAATTCAGCTTAATAGATATCGCGTAATAGTAAAAATGTTTAGAATTATATTTCTATACAACAATACATTTTATTTTGTGAGCTGCATTTTTTTTGTGACGTTATGTTTACTTTTTATAGCGTTTTCATTATTTCTAGTCTCTCCTTTATAATCATTATCTTTGTAGACTTTGTATGTTTGTACCCTAGAGCTTCGGCTTTAGCGCGAGACGCACAGCAGAGAGGCAAAGCGTTCTTAACTTTCAATAACGTATGGGCCGGCTCGACCGGAGTGATACCACGGCCTCACGAAAAGCAGCAGTAAAGCAATGCTTGTACTGTGTTTCGCCAAGCGAGGTTACCGAAGGCCCTAACCTTTCCCTCTTCCCCTCTTTCAACCTCTCCCCATGGAGATGGGATGATGCTAAAAGCCTCTTATAACCTTTCTTTTTCTCTACCTCGCAATAGATTTATATAGAGAGGCTAAAGTACTAACAATACGGCAGTTGTTCGACCTGCACACTATCATCAAGCAGCACTTGCTCATGACCTGATAATATAGCCTACCCTCTGTCCTCGCACCCTAAACACTCCAACCCTATTGACCGATGTCATTGCCGGTATAACACACACTTCAACAAACGTTTCTTCTTCTTCCTCGGAGGATACCTATATAGAGTCACAAGTGCGTTACCGGCCTTAAAGGTGGGAGTAAGGAAGGGAGGGAAAGGACTTTAGACCTTTTCCAAATACGCTTTCATTACCTTAGCGGAATGTGAGGACGCTTTGTTGTGGAAGGACGATATTGCTTCGAGGATGCTGTTCACAGTCAAAGACTGGGCAAGCAAGTATTCACGTACCAATCGGCAGTCACTGTCTTTTGGACTACAGTTGCGTAATGTCCTAATTTACAGGAAAAGGAAACAATCATTTTATTGCCAATGCTTCGACTTTTCTTAACTTTCGTCGGCAAATCCTCAAAAGGAAAGAGCCATTCGGCTGGCTGGCTGACTGGCTTATTCTTTCAGGTTTAAGGCTTTACACCCTGGTTTTGTTACCCTTCGTTAACACCTTTTTGCCACACTACAGATGTAGTTAATTTGTCTTGCAATATGTTCAATTATGATTATTATCAGAAGAACTTGTAAACAATTTTGGCAATAAATGTTTATCTTATCTAATCTTAATTAATTGTAATAACTCTTTAAAATTCTTGTTTTTCCCTGCAATGTTGCCTTTTACATGCCACAATTGGCAGGTACAGGTAAGAGGTATCTTTCTCAGTTAACTACTTTTGTCTAATTTTATTGAAATTATTTTTTATTTAATAACTTTATCTAATTTCAAAATAATGTTGGATCGCTTTCCAACCTACGTAAGTAGTAATAAAGTGCATTGTCTATAACAATTAAAGAATTTGGCTCAAGTATGCAGTAATTGTGTTGGACCATTTCTTAAATCTTTTTCTAGTAATAATCTCCCTCTCTTTTCTTACTTTAAAAAAATAACTAGGTTAAATTTAACTTGCAAGATTTGCTTAAAGACAGACAAACCAAATTAGAGCTTTAAAAGACGTAATTAAAAATAGTTTGAGCAACAAGGTCGTAAACTATTTTTTTTAGTAAATGTTTCGATAACATTATTAAATATAGTTTTCCTTCTTCCATCAATAGCTGTTGGTTATTGCTGACTTTGGCATAGTGAGCACTTCAAATATTGTATTTTGTTTTTCTAGCATTAAATGACATTATTTGTTTTACTTTCGAGTACTAAATAAATAATAGATTATTGTCGTTTTAAATTTTTTTTCGCTATTAGCTAAAAAAAATTTTAGAAACTTACTTTGTATGTTTATTTTGTACTGCAAAAATGTCGTATTTTTGACGGTCATTGCCATCGGTGGCGTCTCGTGGGCACCGTCGTACTCGTTTATATTTGTCGGATATAGCTTACTATGGCGTTCAAAAGCTTAAAAGTGCTTTATTTACACACAAAACGGTAGTGGATATGTAATAGTAAATAGTAGGTAGTATACTGTTACTACATACTTTCTTTATTTTGATAATTAATAGTGAATACTTTTGTTCAATAGAACGATTCTATAATATATGCCATTACATGACGGGAATCAATAAATAACATATACTAATATCAATCAGATAGTAAAAAATGAAAACCACCGAATATTTCTAGTTTTTAAGTGCTGCCTGCCATTTCGATGCGCTTTTTCTGTAACGTCAAGGACCACGACGTGTTTGATTCTTTATTGATTGAAAAAAGACAAAAAAGCTTATTTTAAATATTCTATTGTTGAGTAATAATATTCTATTGTTGTGCATATTCCCATTATATCTATTACAAAATAATAAAATTGTTGATGATCTGCGAAAATTAAAGAGTTACGGGTTTGTACTTATAATGTTCTTGTTTAAAGATATTTTTATACATATTTCGTATTTAACAGTTAGACTGAGTTCCAGCAAACGCAATGACAGTAAAATCGTAAAGTATAACTAAGAAATAATGGTAAACTTAAAATTGTTTATTGCTAAATATGTTTGTTTACAAAATATTATGTATAATGTAAAGATTACTAGCCGTCGCCGCAGTTTCACTTAATTACGTTTATGGTCACTGCTCCGCTCCTATTGTTTGTAGAGTAATGTTATGTAGCCTTCCTCAATAAACATGCTATCCAATCCTAAAAGAATTTTTCAATTGGAATATGTATTTAGTTTCTGAGATAGTTGACGCACTAGCGTTCAACCACACATACAAACAAATCCTTCAGCTTTATAATAAAGGGTAATTTTTTAGCTATTTTCTTTTTGGCAACGCTGATTTTGACAGCTCACGCACGTTTAGCGTTTTGTGTTACTGTCCAACATCTTCAGTTTGGTATATAATTTAACCATGAATCGTCTTACAAAAGAACGCTTGCAAAGCATTGAATTTTATAACTAAAATGCGTGCTCTGTTAAGAAAGTTCATCGCGCCCTTCTTCCATTTTATGGTCAGTTTAATCGACCCACTGAAGCGGCTATTCGGGCTATTGTGACTAAATTTCGCACCAAATTTACATTGTTGGACATTAAACCACCAATGACATGACATGTGGTTTCAACAAGACGGTGCCACATACCACACAGAACGCGAAACAATGAACCGATTGAGAGGCAAATTCGGTGAACTGTTTATTTCACGTTTGGGATCGGTCAATTGGCCGCCTAGATCGTGCGATTTAACGCCTTTAGACTATTTTTTGCAGGGTTATGTTAAGGCTCATGTCTATGCTGACAAGCCCGCTTCGATTGACGCATTGGAAGACAGCATTGAAGCATTTATTCGTGAGGTACCGGCCCAAATGTTGGAAAGAGTATGCCAAAATTGGACTAAGTGGATGGACCATTTGAGACTCAGTCGCGGTCAACATTTGCATGAAATAATCTTCAAACATTAAATTATATGGACTATCGATCCAAATAAAGATTTCATGCATTTTTCTGAATTTTATGTGTTTATTTTTTAAATAATTGCCTAAAGCTATTAAAAAATTACCAAATAATAGCATAGATAAAATATACCTACCTCTAGGATTGTAAAGATCTAATGTTGAAAATCGGTGTAAAAAAATGCTTTTTCTGAAATTGATGAAGAGGGAACTGGAGGACAGCAAGAATAAATTTAAAAGCTTTTGTGCTTTAAATCTACTTTTTATCGATACTTTTAATTATGCTATTTTAAATTAGTTGCGTTTGATATTGCAACACCTCTAAATAAAGTTGTCAAATTGTTGAACGATTGGTCGGTCCTTTCTCGAGCTGTTCTTGTTCATCGTTTTTACGTTTATTTGTGTAATATGTGGGTCTTATCTGATACCAGCTGAGAGTATTCAACCTTGTTTATCATCATTAGTTTGTGAGTATTTGTTTATATGTTCTCGATACGATTGTTCAAAAAAAATGCGTCGCACAGTTCCTTGTTTACACGTATTCGATAGCAATGGTCTCCCGATCTATTTACAAAGGGGAGGATTGATCTGATTAGATTTTGTTAAACTTTGGATACAGTATATTGTGATACAAACTGTTGTGATTTGTTTCTCTAGAAGTGATCCTAAGGCGGTAGATTGTTGAGTAGACCAGATTGTTTGATATACGGGTTTGTTGTTGTAACCCACTTGTTCCTAACAAGTAACAATTATTGCCGGCTGTATTTTATCTGATTACATATAATACTATTTGAAATATTTGCCTTATGTATAATGTTTATTTTGACGCCCTAGGTAAATTAAATGGTCAAAATAGTTTCATTATTACCTTGTCTTTTTTAGTTAACATCACTTGTATCTTGAAACTACTCATGTAGCCGAGTTTCTATAGGCACTGGTAGCTTATCATGAGGCATGGCATTTCGTTTGCCAAATTAGTGGTATAAAAAAAAGGTCAAACCGATACCAGTGCTCTGTATAGGAATACTGCTGTTACATACATTTTACTATAACATGTACCTCATTTCAAAGAACATCTCATTAGCTAATTCTCAAACTAATTCATTCATTATTTATATAACTAAACAAGAAGCACTTTTAAATGAAAATAATAAGATATTAATTAGTTAGGAGCTAGGGTGGAGGTGTTGTGCTTGCACTGAAACTGCTTAACCAGTCTAGCACCTACACTATAGAACACTGTGGTTTGTGAGCACTAACAACAGTGTTCTACAGGATGGTGCTGCTTTGTTCTTAAATTGAGTAGGATAACAGAGCTGTCATGTTTTGGTTTACTAAAATTGTATAAAAATATGTTGCCATAAAATACCTAATATGTACAATAGACTCCTTTGTTAAGTTTGTGTTCTCTGCTGACTAGACAGTACTAGTAAACAAAATTTATGTTAAAAGCCGATTCTAAAGTAATAATGATCATAAAAATATATAGGAAACCATATCAGGACATGAACAATATTAAAGCTATGAAAGAACTAGAACAGTCGAACTATAAATTTCGTTTTTATTCTAAAATTTCTTCTTTCTTGTAAGGAAAGAAAAAAGACCCAAATAGATGACATCTGCACACTGTGGACTCTAAAATATACAGAATCGAAAGGGTGTCCTGAACACCTCCATAGAGGATGACACATTCAGGTTTACTATCAATGTAATTTCATAACAGAACCTTTATAAGTTTGGATATGCTGCAAACATTTTCTTCTCCTTCTAGATATCAGGAGTGGAACAGACGTTTGTAAGTGGAAAGTATTTAATATAACTTATTGTTTTCTTCACAGGCAATGATAAGATGATTCCATTAAAAGATAACCAAGATGTGGCTTCATTCCTTGTCACTAAACACTCATGGAAGGGAAAGTATAAACGGGTGTTCTCTATTGGCACCCACGGAATTACTACATACAACCCAGATCGTTTGGAGGTGACCAACAAATGGCTGTATGCAGATGTTGTCACTATAACATCAGCAAAGCATTCAAATTCCACTGCTAATCATGATTTTACTTTAGTTATGAAAAAGGAAAAGAAAGTAGACACTATGAAGTTCTCTTCTGAACATAAGTGCCTAATACTCACAGAGGCTTTTAAGTATAGACTTTCTTTTGCTGAGAAACCAAAAGATATTTTTGTAAGTATCTACACTAACTTAGTGTCATAGAGATATTTGATTATGTTTATCTATATGTTAATACATAAAACAAAACAGTTCAGTATCTTTTTCTCCTACTGCACTGTTGTGAACCAATTTAACTTTTTTTTTGTTTTGTTTGGTATCCATTGATGAGATAAAAACTGTTTTTTTTTATTGATAACACTAATTGTTATGAATAAAAGAAAAATAGTTTTTTTTCACTATTGTTGACAAAGCTATTGTTATCAATGATTTAGGAATCACAGTCGTTTGTGATATCTGGGTAACCACTAGTTCAAGTATAATAAACAAAATATTTAAATATTTTTTAGAATTTCTTCAAATATATTAGACATGCACAATACCTCACATCAACATAATTAAATTTACTAATAGCCATTCTCTCCATTTTCTGCCCTATTTATTATCAATCTTCAGCTCCTGTGAGTTGGAGCATGATTATAAACATGCCTATAACCCTTATCAATAAACATAATCTAACTCAAAAGAATAGGAATTTTAACAGTAAAAACTCAGAATAAGTATAGATTCTAAATAGCATGTAAGTAAAACCAATAATAACAATGATAATATGTATAACTAGTTAAAATTTACAGAAATGCTATATCTGTGTTAACGAATATTTAAACATAACAACCTGTTTACAGAGATATCAGGCCTACAAGCATCACTGGAGTGGGACACGCCTTCCAATAGTCCTGGAAGTTGGTCCTTGTGCATTAGATCAGCTGGATCCTTCTACTCACACACTATTGGCTAGCTACCCATACTGTGATGTCCAAGGCATTTTGCCAGTTCGTGACGTATCAGGAGGCTTTGTCTTAGCTGTAGGCGGATATAGCCGCTTACACCTGTTCTCGAATGCTATGGACCATCAGATGATTATTAACAAGATGCTAGAATTAGCAAATCTAACTTTGAGCATAAGTATCAAGGTTTTATCCACAATGATTACTTTGGATGATTATCACAATCAAAGATTTGGGAAATATAGGTAAGTTTTGACATAGAAAATAAATTATGTTAGTAAAAAAATTACAGGTATTAGATATTAGTAATGTACGCCCTAAATGAATATCACATAGATTTGATTCAAATTGTTCTGATATTATATCCCTGGTGAATAGATCAGCACCATCTCCACTGTGCTATGGACATTTGGCATGTATTATTAGATACTTTGCTTTGCTAAGCATAGTTACATAATAATGCGTTTGTTTTTATTTGCCTCCCTGTGCATGTTCTATCGCTTGTATAATGGGTTGTGCCCCGAGGAACTATTTGACATGATGCCCACGGCCGCATTCTACCACCGCACTTTCAGGACATTCCTCCGCCACCTTGGGACCGAAATGGTCGCGCACGGTACGGTTGCAGAGGAATTTCCTCCCCCGAACACTCTGGCTGTGGAATGAACTTAGAAATTAAAAAAATAGGTAACAGGAAAAATTGCGTTTTCACTAGTAAAAATACTAAAACTAGAAAATTAATTAAAGATTCAGTATCGAAATAATGTGAAACAAGCATATCCTGTATGTAGAAAACCTGTTGTCTATCTAAACTGGAACTGATAATAATTGTATAAAATATCGGTCAATGTTGTTCCTATAAATACGTTCACTCAAAACAAAGTCATTGTACTATCGCGTAAATTAACCTACACTTTTATTTGTTTTAATTGTCAGTTAACACATTGCAACATTCGATTGTGTGATTCACACGACCTTGGACAAACTCATTTATCTAATGCGATATGCTCATCATAATGAACGTATCTAATTTCTTTTCATATATGCTACGTTAAAATGTTAGTTTATTAAAATAATACGCCTTTTATTAAAATCGAAAGTGTTGAAGCCGAAAGAGAAGGGGCATGTTTTGTTTCGAGCTCCTTAGGTACGAATACGGTTTTTTTGGCTGAGCTTCGTGATGCGGGTTGTGACCACGGTTTAGAAAGTAAAATCGTAACATTCACTCAAATGTTTATGACTAGGTTTAGAGTCCAGATTACGGCGCACACTGGGATAAATTTGAAAACGGGTTTTAGTCATGGATGTATAATTTATACGGCCATGGTTTTAGTATTATTAATATTATAAAAAATACGATATTCTTAAAAAATATAGATAGAATCTCCCTCTGTAAGATTTTTTGATGACGCCTATGTAACTATTACTTAATTATTAAGGATCTAGTTGCGCCCCGCGGTGACACCCGCGTAAGTCCCGGTGCCGTGGGAATATCGACATAAAAAGTAGCCTATGTTTTAATTCAGGTCTCCAGCTATCTACATACCGAGTTTCATCGCACACACATTCATACATCTATAGATCTTCAAAAACTTTCACGTTTATAATATTAGTATGATTCATACATATATGAGGAGGCAGTCTTTGCAAAACATAATTAAGTAATCACAAATATTTAACGTTAATTCTTTCTTTGTAGTTACAATTTGTAAATAATAATTAAGGTACAGTCGCCGGTGCTTAACTTGGAAAGATTCATTAGATGCGCAGAAGTAGTTTTTTAGATCTCTTTGGTTATCAAGCGGGACGCGGTCAATGTATTAAGTAGTGCCACGAACAAATACTATTTCACGTAGAAATGCCAGAAAAATGGTTAATGATGTCTACTGCTATATGGAAAAGAAAGCCAAAACTGAGAAAGAGACAGTAAAATGGACTACAGCGTTTTTAGGACACGGGGAAAAAGGTATAAAAAAAAATCAAGATCGATACTTTTGATTAGTCTGTAATAAGAACCTGTGTAGATAATTATCACATTAGAAATAAAGAGCTACCCACAGTAGGAAAACTTCGAAAAAAGTTTAAAGATAATAATTTTAATGGCTCTGAGCGAAGTGTGCGCAGAATTTTAAATAACTTAGGCTTCCGGTGGAAAAAAGCAAGAAAATAATATAACATTATTTATGTACCTTAAAAAAATTATAAAATACAAGCGAGAAGTAAGACCTATCATTTACATAGATATATCATATATACATATTTCAGGAATTCCTCTTCTTAACTTTCATTTAAAAAAACATTTTGAAAGAATATTATGAAATTAACATACATTTGCCAAGTTAGTTGCCGGCAACTGTAATATCGTATGTGAAATTGGATGAGTAACATTGTTGCGAACTATTTATTATTAGCTGTACCCGGCATGCGTTGCAATGGTTTTTTATAATATAGATTTTTTGCCTTGCCAAAGTTTCATCACAATCTGATCAACGGTTTAGAAATGAATAGAGGACAAACATAGGTACTTACATTGTTTACATTACATTTTTATATATATAGAAGATAAATCATGTCATATCATTCCATTCCCCGTTTAATTTTTTTTTGAACTTAACTGTCCCCCCACTGAGGGCACGCCGGACTTAATGCGATGATCCGTAACTGAACCATATAATGTGTGTATTTTCTAGACAGGAAGGATTTAAGCAATTAAATACAAGTAATTTAATAGGACAAAATGGTTAGAACAAATTCAAAACACAGCTACACCGCGAAAGTGAGCGCGACGCGCAAGCGGGTAGGTACGCTGTTTGTTCTGAATCTTTAGTCGATGAGTTTTCCTGTAATTTTCACAAAGGTTTTCGACTTCGAGGACCCGAAAAGCTCCTGTTCCTCATTGTTACCAGTTGGTATTCCGCGTCAGTGTCATTGTACGTAACGAAACGTATCCGTTCCCTTTGATCGAGTTCATACGCAGCAAACATACCCGGCCCCTACCAAGGTCTCCAGTGTGTCCACTGCCACTCAGAGACAGGTGCACAAAAATACTAGGCCAGCTGGCCTGAAGACTTTGTATTTATGAACTTGACATTGTGAAAACAATATGTTTACAACAAACACTATAACTAGTCGAATTCAAGCATACTTTACTAAGCACTTAGTGTGAGGTCACTATTCCCGTAACAACAAATTTATCAAAAGATATAAAAATACGTCTTTTGTGCGCTTACATTGAATAGAATGTCTCACCCGAAAACTCGAAAACAGCCCTTCGCCTAAAAAATGAACCCGCACTCCGCGCCTGAATTAAAACGTCATAATTAGTAGACGTTGTTACACGACACATACATATTTTCAGATAGTCTGTAAAAGGCTATGTAATACAAGAAACCATTTAAAGTACAACATAAAATTATAAAAAAAACATTTATTGAATTACTTTTAGTCGTTTGTCATCAATACATACGAATAAATAAAATTGAAGTGTCTGTTTGTAATGTCAACATATTTTTTTTAAGCTTATCAGTTTTTGCACGATACCTATGCCTAAAAATAAGTTTTTAAAATTTTGGTCTGTCTGTCTGTCCCTCTGTTTGTTCCGGCTAATCTCCGGAACGGGTGGTGTTATAAGGAGTAACTTAGGCTACTTTTATTTTGGAAAAAGAATTAGGGTTCCGTGCAAGTTTCATATTATTACTAGCACTATGAAATAGTCTTCTTTTATTTTACAGCGGTGACCAACATCAGACATCTCTAAGCGAGTTTATTGTACATAAAGTGAACCCTGCTCGTCATATGGAACCAATGCGTCGCACTCTGTGTCTATCTGACACTTGTATATTGGAGAGAGACCCACAGACTTATTCTGTAAGTATCTTTTAATATATTATAGTTAAAAAAAACACACACTTTAATAGCAAAGCGAACTAAAAAGTCGAAAATTATTGTTAAGCATGAAGAGTTTGTTCTATGGCGAGAAAAGGTCCAGTAATAGTTAAGTATTATTTTATTAACGAAATAATACATTTTATGCGTTTAATGTATTTTAATAATAACTTTGGTACATTTGATGTCATGTACCCCACGATTTTTTCTTGTAGCCTGGTCTGGACATTAGGTAGTTTATAAACTTATTAGTTTTTCCCCGTAATTTCACCTACGTTTATGGTCAGTACTCGCGTGATGTTCTCTAATATATAAAATTCTCGTGTCGCGGTGTTTGTAATTAAACTCCTCCGAAACGGCTTGACCGTTTCTCATGAAATTTTGTGTGCATATTGGGTAGGTCTGAAAATCGGACAACATCTATTTTTCATCCCTAAATGTTAAGCGTAGTCCACCCCTACATTTTTTTTTAATTTTTAGGTAATTTTTTATTTTTTTATGATACAGGATTAGGAAATACATACAACCATGAATTTTCAACCCTCTACGATCAACCCCTGTTTTTTAATAGCGATATTAGTATTTTAACTTTCATTGGTACAATTTTTTTAAAGTATTTAACCCAATGAAATTAGAAAGTGCGATTGTTATAATCGATTGCCGTCAAGTCGATGTCAACCTTTTTTTCTATTGAATAGGGGGTTAACGAGCAGACGGGTCACCTGATGGTAAGTGACTACCGCCGCCCATGGCACCTGCAACTCGAGAGTCACAAGTGCCTTGCCGGCCTTTAAGGTGGGAATAGGAGAAGAGGGAAGATAGAGAGAGGGAAGGGTTAGGGCCACCGGTAACCTCACTCGCTTGGCGAAGTACAACGAAGCATTGCTTCACTGCCGGTTTTCTGTGAGGCCATGATATCACTCCTTTCGAGCCGGCTCATATGTGCCGAAGCATGGCTCTACCACTGTTAAACTTTAAATATGTCAGTTAAGTTAATGAAGTACTTTGAATTAAGAAAATGAATGGTTGGTGTTCTGTTATTTTTATAGGCCGTCAATAGACCACAGCGCTCCATTCTTCTTTCAGTCATAGACCCCATTCCCACAATAAGTTAGTTATTTTTTATTTGACTACCAACATATTCATTAGAAATAATTAATATGGCAAAACAACGTGTGCCGCGTCAGCTAGTATAGCCTATAAACCTTCCTCAATAAATACTCTTCACTACACAATGAATACTCTTCACTACACAATGAATACTCTTCACTACATATTATAAAACAAAGTCCCACGCCGCGTATGTCTCTCTGTTCCCGATAAACTGAAAAACTACTGAACGGATTTTCATGCATTTTTAAATAATAGACGGAGTGATTCCTGAGGAAGGTCTAGGTGTATAATTTGTACCAGTGCGAAGCCGGGACGGGTTGCTAGTTTCAATACAATTTTTTTTATTGAAATCCGATTGATAGTTTTAGAGATTAGCGCGTTTAAATAAACAAAACAACTCTTCAGCTTTATTATATTAGTAAATAAAATATGCAAATTTTAATCAGACATCTTCAAGTTGTTGAAAATCACGTTACAAGATTCCGTTACATCAAGGTACATGCATAAAATTTAATAGATGCGTGTTAAAAAAAAAATGTGAACAGACTTTTTGCAAATATGCTCGAAAATAAAAAGCAAGCCATGCCTATTTTTGCAAGGCATAGTTGATTGCACCTTGCCTTAAATTAATAAAAAGTAATCACACGAGTTTTTACTTATCGTATACATATTTGTGTATATTTTGTATATTGTGAACCACAAAATTAGAAAATCACAAATCAACTTCTCGTAATACAACAATACTCATTTCTTACGATAAAGGTAAGAAATGAGTATTGTTCTATTAAAAAACAATGAGATACAGATGTTAATGGTTGTATTATATTGCCTTTATCAGTCAGTTTTAAATTAGTATGTATCTATTAAGAGCTATAATTAGTTTCTGTTAAACTGTTTGCGTTGATTTATACGGATATCGGTATCGTCGTATTGATTATCCCAGGTAAAGTAAGAAATGGGGTAGATGTAAGTATGCTAGAACTTGTTCTTAAGTTAAGTTATTGTTTGGGAAACAAATACGCAAGAATAGTAGACCGTCTCATATATGACTTTAATTCATAATTATTATGCTAATTAATATTAAATGAAAGTAAGCAAATATGAAGGCTACATTGCTCAATTCAGTTTATGAGGATCTGCTTGTTGCTGTCGCTCGTAGCTTAATGACCTCTCCTACTCGTATGCTTCACCTCTCTTACATCGGCCTCCTATTACTTCCTATGACACCGGGGCTTTTTTTTTATAAGAAAGTACAACACCCGCACTAGGAATGATTCTTGTGCCGCAGCGAACTTTACAAACATTGAAACAACGGGCACAAAGAACACCCAGACTCGGGACAACTTTTTGTGGATCACACAATTTTTTTCCCGTGTAGGAAATATAAATAAATAAAATATAGCGGGTCGTGAATATGGAAATGGTGATTTGGTTTAGTATGGCGACTTGTTTCTATCTTGGTTGGGTGTTTTGTGGCAGTGAGAATCTGTTTTAAAAGCAATCAAGTTTTGTCGTTTTACCGCGGATTCGTTCGCGTTAAAATTATTTTTCTATCCCTTGTGAACAGTAGATAGGTACTTTTCTGAATGAACGGTGCCCCCTTTTCCTTTTCTGTACTTGACAACGCTTATCCAAAAATTTTTGATGATCTGTTCAATAGTTAGGTGTGAAAGCATAACTAACAAATAAAGTTATATTTGCATTTATAATAGTAGCTGTTGCAACTTCGTTCGTGTGGAAATTTTGGGAAAATCTACCCTACGGGAAACGTAAATTTTTTCCGGTATAAAAAGAAGCCTATGTTCTATTCCAGACTATAATCTGTGTCTCCCAAATTTCATCCACATTCGATTTTGGGCGAAAGACTTACAAACATCCATCCATCCTCACAAACTCTCGCCCTTATAATATTAGTCAGATTAGTATTAGAACATTTTAGAAAGTTTAAATCAATAAATAAGGTTTTATGTTAATGATATAGGTGAAATATGTACTCTGTTATCTACAGGTAGTATGCTTGCGCCCGCTGAGCGATGTATTCGCGCTAGTAAGAGACCCAGAACATCCACAGAAATTCTCTATAGAATACCTCAATGGCCAGACGCGGACATATTTGGCTGGAGAAAGGTAATGACCTCTATCGTCTTTTTAAAAAGTATTTTGGCTAAGGTAGAGTTATAAGACTTTTTTATTATCCTTCTCTTTTTAAGAATATTTTAAAACTTTTTACAGAGACGCGTTACTGGCGTCGCTCTTAGACGGTGTGCGGTCTGCCGGCCAGCGTGATGTTCATGTGCGTTCGGTGCCAACCCCCCGAGGATACCGACTGGGCCCACTACACCAGCCAGTTGAAGAAGAAACAGAATCCAATCATCTTAGGTAGTATTTAACTTCATGATTCGTCAGCTCAAATTACACAAAATGTTTTATGTTTGAAATATATTCTTGTAGCTATTATTATTCTAAATCTTCCTTTATATTTGCAGGCTATTCCAAAATCCAGTAGGCATGTCTCGAGCGGAGGTAATAGAGAGATTCAATGCGAACGTGGGATACAGTGGCTTGATTTATTCCGTCAGCCAAGACGTAAGACATTGCCTTTGGTTAGCTATGTAACCGCACAACCATGCATACTTTATTCTAAATTTATTACATAAACATATTTCAATTTTCCTGCTCACTTTCCATGCTAATTTAATTTGTATTTTATGTGATTTTTGCTTTCTTGAAGTTTTAGGAAAATAGTGAATTCAGTGGAGCAAAATATAAATTTCGAAGTGCAATTCAGCAATTACATCTCCAGCACTAATCTTTTGAGGTTATTTTTATTAATTTATGTACTTCTAAACTTATATAGACATGCAAAATTAACTGACTTACAAAACTGAATATAACAATTTAAATAAGTACTTGAAAACTTAGTTATAATAAATACATAATAATAAACAAAGTCCCCCGCCGCGTCTGTGTGTCTGTTCACGATAAATGTTTTCACCAATAGACGCAGTGATTCATGAGGAAGGTTTAGGTGTATTCATTAAGGATTTGTTTAAAATGGTTGAAATATGTCGATGATTGTGGAAGATGTCTGAAAAAATTATTTAATAATAATTACGCTTTGCTACCCGTAAACAAGTATGGTCTTTGGATTAACATTTTAATTGCGACATTCTTCACTATTTTCTTAAACAAAATAAGCTTTATCATCGAGTTAGGCATATTCAAATCATGATTCTGAATTATGAACTTTTGTCACAACTCATAGAACTTAGCAATGGTAACATGAGATCAATATAATAGCTTTTTTATATAGTTGTACAGCAAAACAACATACCATTCAATATACAAATATTATGTGTTAATAAAACGTAAATCTATAATTCATTATTTCTCTACAAACTTAACGAACATAATTCCATACACTTACCTTCACGCTTTATTTTTATATTATATTTTGACATTAATTCTGGGGCATATTAATGTACCTTGTGTGCCTTTAGGCCCGTCCCCTGTTGTGGCTGTTTCTTACGTGGGAACTTGTAAGTCCCCTCTCAATTTATTATTTTACACTCTTACATTGCTACTTCTTTAGGTAAAGGGACTTAGTTCAATATACCTATCTATCAAGTTTAATAATTTTTTCACACAGCTCTTAAATTTTTAGTTAGAGAACCTGGATGTAGATCATTCCCATTGTCACATGTAAATACCATATTTTATTTTTCGATTGTTGTACATGAATGCCCTTGTCTTGAAAAGTAATGATATAGGTACTAATGGCTTTGGTTATTTAAGAATGTTGAATGTTTTGATGAGTGTCACTGCATTACTGAGTTAGATGTGAAATAATCGTGATAAATCATAACTTATTCAAATGCGCAATTCAGGATCAATTGTTTCTTGTAATTTAAAAATGTCTTTCATATCTATTTGCCTCAAGTAATTTTCACTGGCACTAAATGTATAGGTATTATATTATATTTAAAGACGGAAAGCTTTCGTGACTTTTTTGTGTAATGGTCCACACCAGAACACATTTCGATGTAGATGTGATTTCGAATTTTGCAACAGAATACGTTAAGAACTATGTAATTTAGCCAAAAGTATGAAATTTTGTTTCTTTAAATGAATATATTATTATGAACCGGGGTATATAAAAATCCAATAGAAGATTTAAGCTCCATTCCTTGACTTCTTTTAGGTTAGAAATACATGTTACATTATTTCCGAGTTGGAAATGTTACAAATTAATAAAACAATTTGAATTAGGGTCAAACACTTACATGGAATTATTTTATAAGTACCTCGGGAGAATGCGGTTAAGGGATAATTAAATAAACTTTTTGCTGTACTTATCTTAAATCTTCATTTTCTTCTTTCTCAGTCGTATTGATATTGAAGTTATCAATAAATATTTAACATGTCTTGTGCACTCTTTCCAATAGACATCTCGCTATTCTTCAGTTGGTACACCAATAGTGCTAAATGAACAATAGAGGAGCTCTAATATGTTGCTTGACAGCGTTTATTCGCGGAAAACAAGGAGAAGTTAATCACTGGCGCGTTGAACGCACTGGTGAGCAGCACGCCGTCGGGCGGCAACTTATCGCACCGCGAACTTGAGGCACAGTTCCATGCGCTGAGGCGGCTCTGTGCCAGTAAAGTGGGCTTTGCTGCGTTTACTGCGTTACCTGGGTGAGTATTATTCAATTTAGATCAGAGATTCATTTGTCACGGTATAAAAGGAATAACTAAATTTTTAACATTTCGATGATACTTCCCTTCTTTGTATACTTCTCAACAGATTACTACAATGGCTGATTCGTTTTCTTATTATTTTTTAAACCGAATTATTATATCCTGAATAGTGTTCAAACGGAATAGGGTAGGCCGAGGCGAATAGGATCATAATAACAAATATGCATCAGTGACGATTGATCTCATTATTAATTATTTGAAATATTTAATATTGGTTCCAAAGCAATTTTTACAAGAAATGTTAAGTTTAGTTACATGGTATGTACGATTTCATCCGCTCCAAAAATTTAGGGCGATTCGGATAGTATTCAATTTTTAGAATCGAATAGTTAAAAATTTAAGAAGTATTTATGTTTTTAAATGTTTATTTTATAGCTGAATAGTTACTTATTAATATTTTGTTAATTAAAGTAACATTAATAATAAAGTGATCCGATTCGCTTCGCTCTACCCTAACACATAGTCTTATTTAATAAATAAATACACACGTGTTTCACATCTGA
The DNA here is from genome assembly GCA_949752705.1 of Callimorpha dominula. NCBI lineage: Eukaryota > Metazoa > Arthropoda > Insecta > Lepidoptera > Erebidae > Callimorpha > Callimorpha dominula. Next base: position 5,179,835 of record OX457006.1, on the reverse strand, counting down.
TGTAATGTTGTGGTGACGTAGTTTCCGCGAGTGGATCGGCGCGGCGACGGTGGCGGCGCTGCGGCGCGGCGCGAGCGCCAGCGCGCACGCGGCGCTGGACGCCGTGTGCGCGCTGCTGCAGCCCATGCACGCCGAGCCCGACCTGCGCCAGGAGCAGCTCAACAAAGCCAGCATGCTCTCCTCCGCCACCTTCCTCGAGGGCCTGCTCACCATGTGGGCGGACCATGTCGTGAGTACTCCGCTTTCAAACTCGTATGTGTAGCGTTCAATTCTGTCATAGTAATAGAATAGTATTCGATATTTTTGGACGCATCCATTAATTACGTGAGCTCAAACTGGGGGGAGGAGTCAAATAAAATTTCATCAAATCTCATTTTAAATATTATTCAGCATATTCCTGAGGCACGTCACAGCGGCGCGCTTAAACATTTTTTTTTTGTATTGTAAACCTCTTACTTAAGATTTTCTAACGTTTTAAATTTAAGCGTGTAATTTTACCACTATTGACGACTTTGACGCACAGTCAAATTCAAAAAAGGTTATGTTGCATCTTTATGTAAATTCGGTTCCATCGACAGCGACACCCCCCAAGAACGTCATAAATAATAATAATAAAATATAAAAGAACGCAGCTCACGTAATTAATGGATGCTCCCTTTAGCATTTACATAAGAAAGCTAAAAACTGCAGTGATTTGATAACGAATAAAAGTTTTTTTTTTATAATAAGAATACTAGCAACGTAGGTCACACATTACTAGTCAACCTCCAGCTAAGCTAAATGCTTGTGTGGGGTTCGAAAATGCAACCACTTGATCGCAAGTTCGACACCTAAACCATAATGCTACCAACGCCTTTTTTATATTTTACAAATGTCTAACATAGTTTTCCTTAACACAGACTGCAGGCAGTGGTGCATTAATAGTGGCAGCGATGTTGGACTTCTTAACGTTCGCTCTATGTGTGCCATACAGTGAAACAACAGATGGAAAGCAGTTCGATCAACTACTAGAAATGGTATCAAAAAAAGGTCGTGTGTTATTCAAGTTGTTTGAGGTAAGAGTTACGTTGTTCTTAAATTCCATTCCATTTACATGTAGACACCGTGTCGTGACTTATTAGTAAAATTCTTCTGGCCCCTTCTACATTACAAAATCTTTTTAAACCGAATTTGTCAGAGATTATTCTGACTGGCCTGTTGGTCTAGTGGTTAGTGACCCTGACTGCTAAGCAAGAGGTCGTGGGTTCGATTCGCACCCAGGACAAATAATTGTGTGATGAGCACGATAATTTGTTCTGTGTCTGGGTGTAATTTATCTATAATATGTATGTATTTAGAAATATATAAGTATGTTTATCAGCAGTCTGGTTACCATAGTACAGGCTCTGCCTAGTTTGGGATCAGACGACCGTGTGTGAGATGTGTGGAGTTATTATTATTATCTTTATGTGTTTTCTATGTATAATATGTATGTATTTACAAAATATATATGTATACAAAAACAATGTATAAAATATATATATGTTTATCCATGTTCTAGAAACCATAACACAATCTCTGCTTAGTTTCGAGTCTATATAGCGTTGTGTTATAATGTCCCAGGGTATTATTATTATTATAATATGTTATTAAATACAGTCGAATCTTTTGTCTATGTTCTAAGAAAATTATATGATAAATACTTTTACAAATAGATGTGGCCCCTTGCAGCTATTCACTATGGCCGGGCTTGGCAATGATAAGAGGTTTGTTTGTTCAGGTTGAGTTTTCGTTACTTGCTTGAAAATATTTTTGAGATTTATTCTAAGTACTGTATAAACAGTATTAACACCTGCATGACGTTCGTGTATGATTTATAGCATCCATCCATGGCCATCGTGAAAGGGGCTGGTCTAGTGATGCGTGCTTTAGTAGAAGAGGGTGGAGAAGGAGTAGGCTCTCGCATGCAGACCCTCGCGTTGGCCGAGGCAGCGTTACCGAGACACTTACTGGCCGCTCTCTACGCTCCACCGAGATTACATCACAGACATTTAGCGAGACATTTGGTTTCCCTGTGGCTGGTCGATCATGCGCCTGCGCATTGTCTACTGAGGAGAATCATGGTATGTATTAGTAAGTCACAGTGCATCGTATTATATTGGGCTTTTACTTACAACAAAATTTATTGTGGCAATGAACTTCTTACGTTTATTAAATTGTTGAGGTTGCAAACAAGTTCACAACCTATATCATGGTAAAAAGTTACTCGTGTCTGGAAACTGTTTGCCACTTCGAAATTATAACTGTTGCAATTTACAGTTTATTTTCATCTTTCATCTCACTAGGAAGCATTATAACAAGGGGCAGGGTCATTATAAAATCGCATTTTATTTTGCCGCTACTAGTAATTCGTACAACTGACAGACCACGGAAGTTATTACCTAGTATATAGAGTAAATCCCCTTTAAAAAGGGTCAGTCTTATAAATAAATATAATAGGCAATTTAAATTCACTACTTGTACATACGTACAAACATCTTTATGCCAAAAACCTCAGCACTGTAACACTTCCAATGTTTCCAATTCTCTGTCTGAACGTTTACAATTAGTTCAATAATTATTCGATTTTAAAAGTGATAAAAAAAATTTGTAAATTGTTCTTTTATAAATTATTTTTTTCAATTTAAAAGTGTTTATTTCCTGTTTAAAAAGTAGCACTCGAGTTAATATTAAGTAACATCGGCAAAGCGAATAATTTTATTATTATATTAATAATATAATATAATAATAATCCATTTATTTCAGAATATATCCATAATTCGTTAGTATACGATTGACCTAAATAACTCATAAATTTTGGCATAAATAAATTATTATAGGACTGTCATGTCTGTCCGCAATGACACTCAGGAGACGGTTAGGGCTACCACGTATCCTCTGCAGCAGTGAAGCCCCTCGCTTTCGCCTTATTGCTGCGAAACCGTTTGTGTGAGCATCGGCGAACATGACAGAGGCACTGCACCACCGTGGCAGCCCCAACAGCATCCTGAATGCATTGTTGTACTGGACCCGAAGAGCACAAATGGTCTTTTGCGTACAACTGGTCCAAAGACTGCACGTGTAAAATATCTGACAATACGCTTTAAAAAGCGTCAATTTTACTTCACACGTGCAACGTGCAAACCTTCGGACCAGCATGTTGCTTCTAACCGCCAGTGCTCTTCGTTCCTGTTCGACATCTACATCGTCCTTCATATTTGACGTTACTATATGTCCAAGACATTTAAACTGTTGAACACGATTAAATCTCCCGCCAGCTAATGTAAACGAAGGTAAATGAACTGACGATTTATCACCGAAAACAAGAACTTCACTTTTCTTCGCGTTGTATCTTAAACCGTGCTCAACAGCATATCTCTCACACACCTGTATTAGGTTTCTCAGACCATTGACTGAAGGGCTTAAGTAAAGTCATATCATCCGCGTAGCTTATGTTGTTAAAGGCTACTCCATCTATATAACAACCTGAATTCATACAGCTAAGTTCACAAATAAGCGCATCAATATATAAATTGAATAATATTGGGGAAGTTAACCCCCCCTGTCTGACCCCACATTGCAATCTGTATTCATCTGATAGCTCATCTGACCATGCTTTCTATTAAATGTAATAATAAAATGATTACGCCGAAGTACTAATTGCATAAATAGCTATTTTGATACTTGGATAGCTCATTTCATATCAACAGACAAGCAGTAGATGAAGAGTAAACTCGTTTCAAAATTGAATATTTTTGTGTACAGCCGTCAGGTCTTCTAGCTTTCTTAGAATCCACTGAAGCACCACCAGCATCTGCTTTAGAAAGTGAGCCAGAGCGCGACAACCTGCAGTTAGCACAGGCCAGCATCAAACCTCGCGCTCAACATTGGGAAGCGCTTGAACGTCAAGTCAAATACATAGAGAAACATGTAGAGGTGAGTTACTGCCGGTAACAGAACGTTTAGAAAATATATTTATATTTTTCGAATAAGGAACACTCTAGTGTATGTAGGTATGTATATTGTATATGCTCACGCCCTGCTCCCAACCGGGATAGACAGAGAAGATAGAACACCATTTACCACGATCCTGATACACACATTCATCACCACCTCATAAACGCTTGCCAATGTACCAATCTTGTATACACCTTTTTTACTTATATTGTCACATACTATTCGACCCTGCATCCTAATTACAAATCTACAAAAATATCAATATGTCCATGCGGCCGGACTCCATATCTAGTGAATCTTTTGAATGAGATATTAACCTGATTCCACTTTTTTAGCTTAGTTTAAGAGGTTAAAGGGATTATTATTACCTAATGGGTTACTCAAGTAACAATTAATAATTTTGTGTTTACAGCACTACGCTCAACTAGCTCTCCAGCATTGGGCGGCGCGGCTAGGTCGTGGATCTGCTGAAAGAAGAGATGCGGTTAGAGATAGACCAGTACTGTTACGTAGAAGACGAGAGAGAGTTAAGTCAACCGCCAACTGGCCACTATTCTATTACCAGTTCCATAAGGACCACGCGCTACCTAATCTCATATGGAATCATACGGTGAGTTTATGGTATAGTTAGGCTTTCATGTCATATTTTAGGCGCAGTATGGCACACCAGTAGTTTTACTCGGTTTGATTGCGACACTGGCTCATTGAATACCCGTGACGGTGACGGCCCGAGGGGGTTTCCACACGCACAACGGCTCTTATGACATTATTTCTTACTAGTACATTAAAGAATAAATAAAAAAAATTGGTGTAAGACAAGCGTTTTTGCTACGCAACTATCAATCAACACTGGGTTTATATGTTACTCTAGTTAACGTTTTAACATATAGTCATTAGTATTTGGCTCTTGAACAGATCCACCAAAATTCTGAAATATCTATATAATATTTAAAGGTCCTCTTCGTACTGTACCGTTCTTTTCCCATCCAGCAACGTGCCAGTTCCTACAGCATGTAGCTCGGTTTTCGGCTTACACACTTTCAGAAACAGATGCCCAACTAGCCTTAAAATTAATATTTCAATTGGAAGCAGGTCGTCGTACCTTTTATAGTTAATGCTCATCTTTGATAATGCCTGAGCAGCAATTACTTGTTTCCCGAATGACTGCTTATTTGTAAACAACTTAAGTTTTCTTGTCTTTATCAGACGAGAGAAGAACTCCGTAACGCCTTAGAGAATGAACTCCGTGCATTTACTTCGGACCGGGAAGTGGCCGGCACCACCTTAACGTCATGGAATCACGCAGAGTTAGAGGTTCACTACCAATGTCTGCAGAACGAGGTGAAGATAGGTGACTACTATCTCCGCATATTGCTGGAGCAACGGGACAATGACGATAGTCCCATTAGAAAGTCGTGAGTATTACGCTCTACAATAATTTATCTTACTGTTTTACAATCTCGTTTACGATATCCTGATATGATTCATCATCATCATCAACGTTAGGATCTTAGATAGCTAACATCAACTCACTATTGTGTTGTATTAATGTAGTGTACATTACTTAATCAATCAATCAAGTAAATTTTGATGGAAAAATATCTTCATCTCTAAATCTCGACAAGCATCCATACGCTCGCGCTGCTCTTACATTATACCGCCTTTGTTGTTGCTTGTTTGTCACCCTAGTGTTGTGAAACACCTTTAGGAACATATTATTGGATTAATGTATTCAAACTTCTTATCCTTTTCAGATATGAGTTCTTCAACGACTTATATCATCGGTTTTTATCGACACCGAAGATAGAAATGAAATGTATGTGTTTGCAAGCAATGAGCATTGTATATGGAAGATACTTTGAAGACATTGGGCCTTTCGCTGACACCAAATACATTGTGCAAATGTTGGACAGGGTAAGAATGTAATTATGTAATTTTTATACATAGTGAATACTGTGCGAGTCTTAGTTATTATCATGCGTTTATTGACGCCATCACAATTACAACTTCTAGGTATTGAGTGAATGTTAAAAACCATTATATTTGTTTATTTTATCAAATTATGTTTATACTTTGGGCATAAACACTCTTCTGATCAATTTTAGGAGTTTACATCCAGTTGATCACATCTAAATCTTCACTCGGTAGCATTCTCACTAAACGAATCATTCATTGTTTTAGACGATCGACAGGATGGAGAGAGACCGACTAGTGCAATTCTTATCGAAACTCATTCTACATGGAAGAAATGTTAGCGATATATTGGAATGGAATGGTATTAGGTAACGTTACCTATTGCATTATTTGACAAGCTTATATTTGCCAACAGCGATAGACTGTTTGGTAACTGCTTGCCATCATTGGGGTAGTTATACTTCTGGGCTATCCATACATTACGTCCCCCGTATTTCATCATTTTTGGACTCCCCCCTCCGTCCTTGTCTCCCTCCCCACTCCTCCCTGGTGTGACGTCACATATTTTCCAATTTTACACCTAGAAATGAATAAATTAAACAGCAGTTCCAAATTCTTTTTAATAAAAGAATTGTAGGTTATGTAGTTCTTCGTTTACAGGTTTTGGTTTAATATTTTAGATTTTGACATGTGACGTCACGAAGCTTATGACCCCCCCCCCACTTGTCACACAACTGTCACACTTCCTTGACCCCTCCTTCCCCTAAACGTGTGACGTAATTTATGAATAGCCCCTTGTCTGCCACTAACCTTGCAAAACATCATGTAATAACCCTGTTCGGACTCGCCCTGTAATTCAGTTTAAGAAGTGAGAAGATTGCAATTTGTTTTGATGTTTCACCACACGCTGGTAATTCCTTCAATGACGTGACAGATTTCTACGACATCTCACTAACATTAGTTGTATCGTAAAAAAACAGTTTAAATTCCGAATGTTATAAATACAATAAAAGCTGTATCCTTTCCTATCAATTGTTTTATTTTCAGGATTTTAGTAGAGTTAATGACGTTAGCCCATTTACACACATCCCGGGCGACAGTCCCGGCCCAGAGCAATGTTATCGAGGGCCCGCGGGAACAGCCCGCGGGGGACCGGGAGTGGTACTATAATGTGGAACAAGGCGATAAGGTGCAGAGGAAAGGACCTGTCAGCTTTCAGCAGGTAAAAGTGATCTTGACTTGGAGGAACCGGAAATTTTATTAAAATTTATTCTTCCTTTGTACTATACAGACAGAAATATTGTGAAGGGAAAAATCCCATGCACCTTATTCATAGGCAAAATTTACTATAAATTATAGAAGACCGTTGCTCCTAGCAATATGACATTAGTGGACTGTGACAACCATAATGAAGATAGATTTATATTTGTACCCACAGCTTAAAGATCTCTTTAAATCAGGAGAGATCAACAATAAGACAAAGTGCTGGGCGAATAGTATGGAGGGGTGGCGAGCCGTGGGCGGCGTGGCCCAGCTCAAGTGGACGCTGACGTCGCGCGGCGCTCCCGTCTTGGACGAGAGCGCGCTCGCCGCTACTATACTGGATTTGCTCATTACTTGTTGCAGATATTATCCAAGCAGGTACTTTCTCTACTTACGTGGTATATGTAGAGCTATTTCAATCTATTGTTTTTAAAATAAGCACTATTTGTTTCTTAATTTCTGTTGACGAACAATTTAATACTGCAGTATGTTCCTGCAACAGCAATTTTAAGTAAAAATCTAACTTCTTACTACTATTATAAATGCAAAAGAGTGAATGGATGGATGTTTGTGATCATAGTCTGGAACAGCACATAAGCTACCGCGGAAAAATTTACAATTCCCGTGGGATAGGTTTGAATTTCCACTTTTTAACATCAGTCTATAACATGATTGTGTTGTTTTTGATGTGTTCATAAAAAAAAACCCTGCCACTTTATTGTAATTGACGCCATTATATTTATCAACTAACCAAAACTATCACATCCTACTATTATTATAAACGTGAAAGTTTGTGAGGATGTATGGATGCATGGATGTTTGTTACCCTTTCACGCAAAAACTACTGAATGGATTTTAATAAAACCTTACAATAATATAGCTTATATATCAGAATAACACATAGGCTATAATTTATGAAGATATTGTGTCTATTGGCCAAAATATAACGATAAATGTTAAGTAAGTCGGAAAAAAAATTGTCATTATTTATTTATTTACTAGCTGTGTCCCGCGGTTTCACCAGCGCAACTCAGATCCCAGGGGAATATCGGGATAAAAAGTAGCCTATGTGTTAATCCAGGTCTCCAGCTGTCTACGCAATCGATTCAGCAATTTTTGAGCGAAAGAGTAACAAACATCGATACATCCTCACAAACTTTCAATTTTTTTTCACATTCAATATCTTCACTACATATTATAAAACAAAGTCCTACGCCGCATCTGTCTGTCAATTCGCGATGAACTGAAAAACTACTGAACGGATTTTCATGCGGTTTTCACTAATATATAGAGTGATTCATGAGGAAGGTTTAGGTGTATAATTTGTATCCGTGCGAAGCAGGAGCAGGTTGCTAGTATATTATAGAAATGTATTTATACGTGGGAGAGCCATGCTTCGGCACGTATGGGCCGGCTCGACTCCGCTCGATACCACGGCCTCACAGAAAACCGGCAGTGAAACAATGGTGGCATTGCTTTTCGCCGCGTGAGTGAGGTTACCGGAGGCCCTAACCCTTCCCTCTTCCCGTCCATCTCCTCTCCCTCCTCTAATCCCCCTCTCCCCTCTTCTCACTCTTCCCCCCTCTCCCTCTCTTCCCCCACTCCCACCTTAAAAGGCGGGAACGCACTTGTGACTCTTGAGTTACAGGTGCCCATGGGCGGCGGTAGTCATTTACCATCAGATGACCCGTCTGCTCGTTTGCCCTGTATAAGATAAAAAAAAAATGTATACAGAGCCTCTTAACATATCGCTAGTGTCTTGAAAAATTCCCATTACGGACACAATCGTCAACAACGTCTGCCCTCACGCATCTGCCCGCGTCCGAATTGCTCACGCCACGCGGCGGTACTATTATGTATTCTGTCATTCTGTGACGCGGCGGTGAGCTATGTTTCCCCCTCCCCCCTCACCCGCAGTTTTATATTATAGTCGTAGCTTTTAAAATATTTGACCAAATTACGTACTTTAAAAGACAAAGTTTATCTACTTTGAATATCAGAAGCGATGAAAGTATTTATTTTCATAAAAATCAATTTGTTACTGCTAAATGTGAATTGAAAATAAAAAATCAAATTTTATTGTATTTATGGTTCACTATTTTGGTAATAATGGCTTACACATAAAAGATAGATATGTACTGTCGCGAACTTTTTTGTAGAACTATTTAGTAGAAACAATCCCACCGTACATTATATTCGTGTAACTCTTACAATTTTCCCACCGCACGGCAGAATAGCTCTTGCGCTGGCAAATGGAAAGTTTGTGATAATGTATCGATGTTTGTTACTCTTCCGTGCAAAACTACTGAATCGATTGCGATGATACTTCGTATGTCCAGATAGCTGGAGACTTGGATTAACACATAGGCTACTTTTTATCCCGATATTCCCCTGTGATCTGAGTTACGCGGGTGAAACCGCGGGACACAGCTAGTATGTAAATAAGATTCAGTCGGAAACGACAATTGCCTGTACTTATTATCTGTGGTCTTCCGTCCCCAATCATTCCATGCTGTTCCATGTGTGGATTTTTTGTAAATGTTCCGATAAAAATAAAAAATGACTGAAAAAGCCATCTTTTATAAACATTAAATTTGTGTGCATGGTGTAAGTATTAAATGATATATTCTTTTTGTTTACAGAGATGAAGAAGATGCAGTAATAAGACCGTTACCAAAAGTAAAGAGGCTTTTATCAGAACCGGCTTGTTTGGCGCATGTCGTACAATTATTACTGACCTTCGACCCTATATTGGTAGAAAAGGTATGTATCATTGACTTTTAACAAAATTCACCTAAGAAATAATCGACAAATTTCGACTGCGATGCTCGCTTATTCTATCACAGAAAACTGTGTCTTCATTGGTTTCTAATTTGTAAAACAAGAACCTAGTATAAACACTACATATTTTAAAACAAAGTCCCCCGCCGCGTCTGTCGGTCTGTCTCTCTGTTCGCGTTAAACTGAAAAACTACTGAATGGATTTTCTTGCGGTTTTCACTAATAGACAGAATGATTCATGAGGAATGTTTAGGTGTATAATTTGTACCCGTGCGAAGCCGGGGCGGGTGCTAGTATAATAATATAAAGGATACCTGTAAATTTTGTGTAGCTCTCACCTGACTAAAAACAAAAAAAATATTTAAATTGGTGGTGGTAATTGGCTCATATTTTTTGGTTACTAGGATATTTTTTTTGTAACTAATAGAAGGATCGACATTTGGTGTATTCATGAAACTATCTGAAATCTGAACATATGACAAAGCTCATTGTGAAGATCATTTTGTAGTATATTTTTTTGGGTTTAAGCGTAATTGGTAACGTAGTACCATTACACGCCCGACATAATTAGTTTTGAAAAGACAAATATTCAGGTATGATGCTTTAAAATTGCCAACTAGAAAGTTGGTGTTCGATAATTCATTTAACATTTTAGGTAGCAACACTACTATACGAGGTAATGCAAGACAATCCTGAAATCTCAAAACTGTACCTGACAGGCGTGTTCTACTTTATGTTGCTATATACTGGATCTAACTTACTGCCCATTGCGAGGTTCTTGCGAGTGACACACATGAAACAGGCGTTTCGAGCTGATACGGTATGTCTATTTACTGTTTAAATCTACGCGTTTTAGTTTCAACCAGTGAATTGCTAAATCCAAATTCTTGGCAAAATATTGTGATACTAATTTAATATACCTTGATAACCAGCTTTATCGGTTCTCTTTTTTTTAACTACTGTCTTGACTGATATGCACACGAAACGCCTGATTGTATGCATATTAAATATTGCTTGAAATTTGAGACATGGCTTGAGTCATTCGTTGGCTCTATACTTTGGCTCAGTCAGTACTACAAATAATAATAATATTTCAGGCTTCTTATCCTAAATTAGGCAGAACCTGTACTGATCATACTGCTGATAAAGATACTTATAAAATAAATAAAAATACATATATGTTATAGATAAATTTTAATATACACAGAACAAATGATTGTGCTCATCACACAATTATTTGTCGTGGGTGGGAGTCGAACCCACGACATCTGGCTCAGCAGTCAAGATCACTAATCACTAGACCAACATGCCCGTCATTCTATGCCATGTGTAATACTTAAAAAAAAACAGAAAATTTGCAAGAAAACTTATTTATATATTTAGCAAGGTGTTCTATACTACTCCACAGTATTTTTATAGTTTCTATATTTGTATCTACTTTCACGAGAGATGTAGCTATTAGAATAATAAATAAAGCATTAATTACTTATTATATAGGGAAGCTATTACTACTATAAGGGCAAAACTTATATAGGGAAATAGAGGTATGCTACCTTATCTATATTTTTTTGTTATGTACAGTCTAGTTCAGACATAATGCAGCGTTCAATCCTGGGCCAGCTGCTACCAGAAGCTATGGTGTGCTACTTAGAGAACCACGGTGCCGACAAATTTGCACAAATATTCCTCGGCGAGTGGGACACACCAGAGGCTATTTGGAATTCTGAAATGAGGTATATATCTTATTTGAACAAAGTTTCACCTGCTTTTATGGTCAGAATATATATATTCTTTAAATCCGACTGGTAGTTCTAGAGAATAACGCATTCAACCAAATAATTAAAGTTTAGTACAGCTACAAAAACACGCTTTACGAACCCAATTAAAAAGAAACTGACCATAGTAACTAAGCCCAGTATGTACGACTCGTCAAAAGGAATCAATGAACCCAAACTCGAAGGGCTTATTAGGTGCCACTGAAGAGGTCACCTATAATCACCTCTGGGATCGATCATCAGATCAGCTCCAAGATGCCAAATTAAAGTACTGTCATCTGAACTACATAAGGGTCATTTCGATACGACAATTGGACCGATTTAAGCAAAAATGATCCAATCCACAACCTGAAAATAAGGTATATTTTAACACATCAAAGACCTTGTGGATTGGATAATTTTTGCTTAAATCGGTCCAATTAGAAGTAGGTTAATATTGTCTTCCAAGATTTGTTTACATTGTTAGTCAGTTGTAAGCGAAGCTAATAAAAGAACAAACTCTTCAGCTTTATTATAATTATAAGTAACAATTACAAAGATGTTGGCGTAAACTGAAATTACAATTTTGCTGTGCATTGCTTGTTCTAAAGTCGTAACTTTAACAACATCACCATATTAACCAGCATTGTACTGTTTACTGTGAGTTGTTCATCGACAGACGTATGCTGATAATGAAGGTATCGGCGCACATCGGCGAGTTCACGCCCCGGCTGCGGGCGCACATAGCGGCGCGGTACCCGTACCTGGCCATCCCCGCCGTGTGCTACCCACAGTTGCAGCATGAGCTGTTCTGTAACATGTTCTACCTAAGGCATCTGTGTGATACGCAGAAATTCCCTGACTGGCCCATACCAGATCCAGTAAGTACTTTATGTTTTGGTGTAATCTCAGGGTATTTTTGGGATGGCTAGACAATCAGAATACTTAATTAGTACGTGTATTGAGAAGATTAGTGCGCGACCCGTTTAAATATTTTATTATACTAATGTGTTCAAAAAAGAGGAGATTTTCAATACTTCATAATTAGAGATCGGATAATCGGATGCATATTTACCTAAAGTTATTTTTTGGATAACAAATTATGGAAGCGGCTTCTAAGTATATTTTTATTTAAAATAAAATCCCGGGATTCCGGGATCGCATAACTAATCGGATGTATATTTACTTTAAGTTAATTCTTTTTAAGTTAAGGTGTTTCCGATTCGAGTATGTACGTATATAAGGTGTAAGAGAAATAGTGGTGTGGTAAATAAGAAAACATACATTAATATAAACTTATTTATTTATTACATCACATAATATTTTTATGTTGTACACACAGAAACTACATAGAAGAGAAATGAAAGATAGAAAAGTTGTACATGGGCACTTTGGGCAATATACATAAATAATTGTCATTCTAGAATTAATGTTGCTCAAGTTATTGTGTTGTTTTCTTTACAAGTAGCCATGACATGCACTTCTTACATAGCTAATATGAAAAAAATAAAAACTTAAAACTAGCACATTTTATATTTCACTTTTAAAGTGGCAGCGAGATAAATGTGGAGAGATTTGAAAGAGGCCTATATATATGCTCAGCATTGGGTGGCTGAAGATTGAAGAAGAAAGATTACCCCAGTGACAATATCTTTAATCACTATCTATGACTATGGTTCGGTCACTGAAATCTGTCATTTCTGTATCTGTCTGCGTTGAACATGATGGTGTTACGTCTGGTTCTACTGACTGTTCAAAAGTTCTTAATTTAGGATTATTTAGAGAATTGTAGTGTACGATAATAATTTTCTCGAGGTTATCATTTGTTAGTCTATTTCTTTTCATATTTAGGATCTCCACGTCTACAAAAGTAAGTGGCGCAAATTTGTAAATACTAGAGTCATTTTCTTTATTACATGTTTCACTTATTTCCCTATGAACATCAAAATCAGGGTTTCTATCCATAAGTTGCTCCATTTTGTTGATAAACGTATTGTTTGATGTCTGGTTTAAAATGAATCTTACGTTGTCAAATATTTCGATTGTTTCTATTATCGACAGGTCACATTTTTCTAATTTTACTATTGCAATACGTAAAATTTCGAAATACTCATATATATACTCTAAATCATTCTTCAAATTAGGTTTAGTTAGTACTTCCCTAGCATTTCTAATAGATATGGCTTCGTTGCTATCCAATAAAGCTACAACACTCGATATTTTGTCCAAATGTTTGGCATAGTAAAATGCCGCCTCTAACCATGTTCCCCACCTAGTGATAACTGGCTCTGGAGGCAAAGGTAAATTTGGATGTTGTTCGTTTAAACTGTTGGGAGCTTTTAGAAATATTTTTTTGACATTATTAATTAGAGTGTCTACATCGCCGTAGCTTAAACGTATTGTCTCTGTTAATCTGTGCAGGGCGTGAGCCAAACACGTGAAATGTTTTATATTGGGAAATGTATTTTTTAATATTTTCCCAGCCTGTATCATATTATATGCTACGCTGTCGCTACACAACATTAAGACGTCTTGCACTTTATTGTTGAATTGGTCCCCCCCATAAGTTTTTTAGACATTTAATCACAAACTCGGACACAGTACGACCGTTAACCAGTTCTAAAGTTTGACAATTTAACAAGTAAATTCGTCCCGATGAGTTTTTATTTAATGGTTTGACTAAAAAATTTTCAACATTTCGTCCCAGAAAGTCAGTGGTTTCGTCTAGAGATACCCATATTTTATTGTTTTGTACTTCACTGTGGATAAATTTCATTTTATCTTCATAAACATGGCCCAAGTATTTCTTCCTTAACAAAGACTCACTTGGAATGGTTCTATCTTGATTTTTACAGTTACACATGTATTTTTAAAAAAAACCACGAAAATTGGGGTTTTTAACTTTTGACCACGGTATGTTGCACATAATGAGAAAATTAATCAAGTCAATATAAAACTCATTTGGCGATGCTGCCTGAATTCCTCGATGTTTTTATGATTTTAGATGCCGATTCAAAATGGTTTTCTTCGCTTTTAATGTTGTTTCACATTTCGTACAGCTTATAGTTCCAGTTGATGGGTCGTAAATCATCTCTGGGTGATTTCGTAGCCAGGACTGAGCAATGTCTTCTCTTGAGTTAAATCTACCATCATGGTAGCGAATAATACCTGTGAAGTAAAAAAGATCATAATTTGATGGTTTGAAGAGATGAGTCGAAATTATAGATATAAGGCCGGTTTAAAACCAATTAAACCAATCCGTTTAAAACGAAAAAAACCGTTTAAAACCGAAATAAACCATTTTTCTTTATCATTTAAAACAGTTGGTGTTGATGACTATGTTTTTCTTAATTATAAGTACATTTTCTTGATTTTACTGAGGCGAGGTAGGGATATGACGGAGTACCTATAAACTATGTAAAGATTTTTTATATGTGTGATAAATTTATATACTTAGCGTGTTTAGTTCTAGTTGGTCCGTTCGACCAAGCGTAGGTATTACCTACCTAAGTTATAATAACTCTATTGATAAGTTAAAAACTCTGTGTTAGTAAATAAACATTTTTTTCATTGTTTTCAAACGATATAAATATAATCAATTTGATTTGGTTTAAAACCAAACTCACAATCAAATCAAATCACGAAGGCCTTGAAAACATGACGTTGTCTCTTTCATGCGCAAGTAAAACGGACGGCATTGTGTTAATGATGTCTTCTAATCTAGTGTGTGTAATATAATAAATAAGTATAGGTAGGTATACCTACATACTTAAGTTTTCGTGTAGTAGGTAATGTAGGTAGATACTTTCTATTGCTTTTCTATAAACTAATTAAAACAAAACATGACGCCAGGTGACCAGGAATTGCACACAATGAAGTGTAAAACACAGTTCTTTTATTTTTGTAGGCGAGTTTTCAACCGTTTAAAACGATTTATTTGGGGTTTAGAACGGCAACATTTTATTTAAAATGTTTTAAATCGGTTGTTTTATATCCATAGTCGAAATACAGTATCAGATAACCACACAACACAGCGCATTGTTTTAAAACTACCTGATATACAGAAAATCTGTTTAAACAATAGTCCCTTAATACAACAGTCGACCAATCAGAGAGCAGAACATGTTACTATCTGGCGAAACTACCATTACTCAGGTACATTTGACTTTACTACGGGTTATTTATTATATTATACATATTTCTATAGTCAAAATCTGTTTTCCAGCTATATACAAATAGGTACAATGTTTTTGAATGATTATGTAAAAAGAAATAATTCTTACCTTGTTAATAAAAGAAATAAGAGGTCCAAGCCGTAGAACAGGTAAATCCAGGATTCGTGGCACAAATGTCGTCGTTTCAAGTAAAAGGCCCGATTTGACCCTTGTTACAACGTAATAAGGTTGTTTTTGCTTCGTCAAAAATCACTGACAATAAAAGTAGGGAAAAGCAACCATTATACGTTGTAACAGAGCAAGTGTCATTTGTGTCAAACTGGGGTTTATTACATCTCACGGAGTATAGGTACACTTAAATTTGAATTTCCCGGAATCGCGGGATTCTTTCGATAAAAAAGCGCTTTTCATAATAGCCAACATCTCAACTTTAGGTAAATATGCATCCGAATATCCGATCTCTGTTCATAACTCTTCTTCTTCTTTGGGTGTAAGTTATGTTTGGTGGTTTGTCTCACTGTTGACATTTTAGACTGTAGACAATTTTCTCTGAAAGGTGTGGTCAAATTTGTGTATGGCCGACAAAATGTTTTTTTTTTTATTTCATTTTCTTAGGGCAATGCTTTTCCTAGTGTAGGTGCACGTTTCTGAACAATTATGAATTTTCATTTGAATTTCAATGATTTCATTTTTTTATGCAGACATTTTTAGAAAAATCTGCACGTTCCATGAACATCCTTGGTACTAAATACTTATAGTTTCATTCATGTCAGCCCTCTTTCATACAAAATATTCTTTATCGATTACTAGTATTCTCTTTGTAAAAAAAAAACTACCCTAAAATATGACCACTGCTTTCTGTAACATTCTATATAAATAAATAAAAGAGCTAAGTTTCCGTGTCGTATGTAACTATACAAAGTTCAGGTACCTCTACAGCTTAAAGAAAAGGCGTACCATAATACCATTCGCACCCGTTAACACATATTTATAAAACTCGTGAAGTATTCTGCAAATTGTTGGTTCCTAATGCAAACTCAACTCAATGGAACAGGTCCAGCTCCTAAAAGACGTGCTAGAGGCATGGCGTCGCGAAGTGGAGAAGAAGCCCCCGTCCATGACGGCGGGCGAGGCCTACGCGGCGCTGGGGCTGGCGGCCGGCCAGCACGACGAGGCGGCCGTCCGGAAGGCGTACTACCGCCTCGCACAACAGTTCCATCCCGATAAGAACCCCGAGGGACGGGTAAGCATATCTATGTAATGTATTTCAAAAAATTGATTGATGACATTTTAAAAATATAATTGTATATTTGAATGGCTGCATTAGTGCAGTTCTGGTTGTGTAACCACCGGATGCCAATTTTGCCGCAAATAGAGTGATTTGATTTGATTATATCGTCGTAAACATCTACCTATTTAAAAGGTCCGTAAAGAAAAATAAAGTTTAATTTTAATTAGAAGGAACCGTATTCCTTGTTATTACACTCGCATAACAATTTAGAAATTGACTTTGAAATTGAAACTCTGTATTAAGACGTCGTAGTGAAGTTAATGTTATCCTTTGATACAATAATATATATAAACAATAATATAAAATTGAAGTGTCTGTTTGTAATGTCACAATAGCAGCATTTTACTAAATGCATCCGAATGTTTACCCGGTACATATATATAAAAAATCAAATTTCAAAAGTTTTGTCTCTCTGTATGTTTGTTCCGGCTGATCTCCGGAACGAGTGGACC
The DNA here is from genome assembly GCA_949752705.1 of Callimorpha dominula. Taxonomy (NCBI): domain Eukaryota; kingdom Metazoa; phylum Arthropoda; class Insecta; order Lepidoptera; family Erebidae; genus Callimorpha; species Callimorpha dominula. Next base: position 5,162,230 of record OX457006.1, on the reverse strand, counting down.
AATTTCCACGGGTCTTTCACTGGCAGATGGCTGGTGTAAAAAGGAGTAACTTAGGCTACTTTTATTTTTGAAAAAGAATTGGTTCCGCGCAAAATATATAAATAAGTACAGTGAGCGAAACCGCGCGGGGAACAGCTAGTATTTAAATAAATAAAGAATTACGCTCGTAATACCATACATTGACATGCTGCCGACCTTTCTATCATCTCTTCAAAGATAAAAAGTTCAAGGAGTAAAATTACCTAGCTGCTCCAGGTATAACAAAAGAAAAAATAAGTTTTATTACTATCAAAAATCAGCTCAAACAAGATACATCTTTTCAAACATCCTTTTGGATAAATTTTCATACGATTACAGTGTTATTACCTGAACGTTGATTAGGGATGATCTAGTTACTTGTTAAAAGGATAAATAATACTCTGAATTATGTCAACGAAAATATTGTTTTATTTAACAAAATATCACTAGGGTCATTAAATGACGGAAAATCTTAACACCGCGATTTAATTTTAAGAATTTGGTACAGCGCCACCTATCGACCAAAGAATGAACTAAACGTTACTTCAAACAATCGTTATTTTTTAAATCTCTACCAGATTGTCGCAGATTATAGCGCTACTGTACTAAGTTTAAGGGAGACACGTCTATTTAATGGCGACAACCAGACTTTGATACATTTGATAATTCTTCTATGTATATGACTGTTATATCTGGCCAGGATCGCTTCGAAGCTGTTAACCAAGCATACGAGTTCCTATGCAGTCGCAATGTGTGGACGGGCGATGGACCCAACACCAATAATATCGTGCTCATATTGCGCACACAGACTATACTGTTCCAGAGGTATTCGGAAGGTGAGTAGTCAGTCACAGTAAAAAAAAATACTGTCAGTCGTAGGACTGCACGTCAGAAGTAAAAACACTGACAAAACTCAATGTTCAGATTAGCGCCCTCTAGTGGATGTAGATATATGTAGTATGTATTATAAGCGTGAGGGTAACAAGTTCATTGCTTTTTCCCCGTAGCAAAAGTACACAAACGTGCCTAGAGAAGTTTTCACTTAAAAAAAAATAGGCAGTCATGGGACTGTCGACAGAAGTGAAAACTTAAACGAAACGACGAACTTAGAACTTGCAGCAGGGCATTAGCAGGTTGGTGACATTAATTAATAAGGAGCTGACAGAACTCAATGTTTAGTTTTGCGCCCTCTAGTGGATCTATATATGTATTATTAGCGTGCGTTCCTACTGCTTAGGTAAATGTATGTTTAAAAAAGACTTATCAAAAAATAAAAGAGATTTCTTTATTTTTCTTATCCTATTTAGAATGATACAAGCTATTTCAATCAGTTTGAAATCCATTAAAAATATAAACGGGAAAGTTTGTGAGGATGTATGGAAGTTTGTGACTTTCACTCAAAAACTACTGAACCGATTTCGATAAAAGTTGGTATGTAGGTAGCTGGAGACCTGGATTATCACATAGGCTACTTTTATCCCGATATTCCCACGGGAACGGGACTTACGTGAGTGAAACCGCTATTTATACAGGGTGTAAGTGGCACCGTAACGAATACTGAAATAGTGTATTCAGACCATCATTGTGAGTGGAAAATCATTGGAAATTTATGCAGGAAAATTCATAATTTTGTTTTCACTTTTTTTTTAATTTTTCTTGCTTAAAAGTGATATCACAATGAGTAAACATAACATTTTACCGAAAAAAAATCAGTAAATACCCCATACGGCCAAAAACTGCAATGTAAAACATTTATGCAATCAGCTGCTTTGAAGGCGCCGTGCGCTGAAGTACCTCAATGGCCGGCAACATATTTTTGACTCTTGAGTTGCAAGTGTCCATGGGCGGCGGTAGTCACTTACCATCAGGTGACCCGTCTGCTAGTTTGCCTCCTATCCTATAAAAAAAAAGTTAGAAGGCTCGGACTCCCCGGCAAATGCTAATTCTGAGTTACAGGTTATGCAACCTTGACTGGCTCGATATTGCTTACATTCCGCAATCCATCTGTATAAGCAGCAATCTAATATATAAAATTCTCGTGTCGCGGTGTTTGTAATTAAACTCCTCCGAAACGGCTTGAACGATTCTCGTGAAATTTTGTGTGCATATTGGGTAGGTCTGAGAAACGAACAACATCTATTTTTCATCCCCCTAAATGTTAAGGGTAGTCCAACCCAAATATTTTTTTTTTAATTTTTAGATAATTTTTTTTTAATTTTTTTATGAAAATTTGAAGTTCAGGGTTGTATTTATTTTCTAATACTGTATTTAGAAAATAAATACAACGCTGAATTTTCAACCCTCTACAATCAACCCATGTTTTTTAATAGCGATATTAGTATTTTTACTTTCATTGGTACAATTTTTTTAAAGTATATAACCCAGTGAAAATAGAAAGTGAGATTGTTATAATCGATTGTAATAATCGATGTCAAACTTTTTTTTTTATGGAATAGGGGGTTAACGAGCAGACGGGTCACCTGATGGTAAATGACTACCGCCGCCCATGGGCACCTGCAACTTGAGAGACACAAGTGCCTTGCAGGCCTTTAAGGTGGGAATAGGACAGGAGGGGAGATTAAGAGATAGAGGGGAAGATAGAGAGAGAGAAGGGTTAGGGCCACCGGTAACCTCACTCGCTTGGCGAAGTACAACGAAGCATTGCTTCACTGCCGGTATTCTGTGAGGCCATGGTATCACTCCTTTCGAGCCGGCCCATACGTGCCGAAGCATGGCTCTCCCACTGATAAACTTTAAATATGTCAGTTAAGTTAATGAAGTACTTTGAATTAAGAAAATGAATGGTTGGTGTTTTGTTATTTTTATAGGCCGTCAATAGACCACAGCGCTCCATTTTTGTTTCAGTCATAGACCTTATCCCCACAATAAGTTAGTTATTTTTTATTTGACTACCAAAATATTCATTAGAAATAATTAATATGGCAAAACAACGTGTGCCGGGTCAGCTAGTATTATAAAATAATTCCTTTCATTGCCTTTTTTTTATAAGGGCTTATAAGAAGGGTATAAGAACAAGTGGGTAGAATACATGTTACTAATATAGAGAGTGACGTATGTCCACAGTTTTGGCGCCATACAAATATGCAGGCTACCCGCAGTTGCTCCGCACGGCTCGGCTGGAAGCGGAGGCGGATCAGCTATTCGCAGCGCGGGACGCGGCACCGTTACTACCCGCCGCTTGCGAACTCGCGCACGCCACCGTGCGCTGCTCAGCGCTTAATGCGGAGGAGCTGCGTCGCGAGGGAGGGTTACAGGTAAGGCCGGTGTTCATTTTTCATTATCTCCAACAATTAATTAGGTTCTATTCATTTTTTGAGGATCATAAAAGATAGCATAAGGGGCCCTCCATAAATTACGTCACACGAATTTCATGGTTTTTGAACCCCCCCGTCCTTGTCACAGGTGGTCATATTGGTGGGACTCCTTCCTTGGTATGACGTCAGATATTTTGCAATTTTACACCCATAACTAAAACGAATAGTGTTAAAATAATTATTTTTCTTATTAAAGTGTAGTAGCGGGTGTATCTCTTCGTTTAAAGGTAATGTTTTGTATTTAATACTTTAGATTGGGACCTGTGATGTCACGAAGCCTATGACTCCGCCACTCCTAGTCACACAATATCACTCTCCGGTGGCCTCTCCTCCCCTTAACGTGTGACGTAATTTATTTATGGCCCCTAAGGCAAGTAGTCGGTCGCAAGGTTGCTGCGGATCATCATTTTATGGGGTACCTTGATATTTATATATTACAACATAAATTCCCAACGTACCCGGTCGACGGCAAAAGGTTTGCCCTCTATTACGTGAATGGGGCCAAATTTGGTTGTGAAATACTCCTGTGTAAAAGACGTGGTTGGTGTGGCAGGTGCTGCACGAGGCCATGTCCCGATGCGTGCCGGTGCTGTCGGAAGCCAGCAAGGCGAGCGACATGAGCGCGCAGGTGTGCGGCCACGCGGCGCGCTGCTTCGCCGTGGCCGCCGCCTTCCCCGCCTGCCGCGCCGTCTGCGCTGACATGCCGCAGCTGTGCGCCGACCTCGTGCCGCTCGTTAAGAGACCGGTTTGTACTCGACGATACTTTTATCAGTTTACACAACTATACTAGTCAATAAGGTTACAAAAAAAAATAAGCTAAGTACTTTTGTAAGTATGCTATACAATTTGTTATATTAAGGCTGTTGATAAAATATCCGTGTTTGAACAGAATTATATAAAATCATTAAAACGAACGCCAAAATTGATAAAATATTGTAAACAAATGATATCACTGTTCTAACAGGTTAGCGATTTTATTGGTACTAAATAAAAATAATATAACTATTATGAAGCAGACGCGGTACAACATTAGCCACAATATTTAACGGGTTCGCTCGTACACTCCACGTGCACTTCAGTAGTTACATGGTGCTGTGATACGTGTACTTCGGTGTGCAGCACCTGGGCGAGGCGGCGTGCGCGGGCGCGGCGGCGGTGGCGGCGCTGGCGGCGGAGGAGGCGTGCCGCGCGCAGCTCGCCCGCGCCGGGGCCCTGCACGCGCTGCTGCCCGCCGCGCTGCGCTACGACTACACCCTCGCAGAGTCCGGCGTCGACACCGACGCCAACGTCAACAAACAGGTGCGCATCGTTTATAAAAAAAACAATATATATATTTTGAGACAATTAATCTATAGTACATTAAGGGTGTAGAGTCCTGGGAGGGGGAAAGTCTTTGCGAATAGGTCCTGGAAGATGTATTCTGACCAGATTGGCAGTATACTGAAGAAGGACCAAATTTAAAGCACTAGTAACCGACGAGCGTGTATGGAAGGTCTGATGAATGTGGTTAATGACGCATCATCTCAGCCTGCATTGGACGGGAATAAGGCGTGTGGTATGTATATATTGTACATATATATGTCATGCTCGCCTAGACGTCCTGCCGATGGTGGCGTATGTGTCGGGTCGTTCGGCTCCCTTTGATATGGTTGAAGTGAACGATGGCTGGCGCGTGCGTCATGCTCGTGAACGAGTGCCGTTGGTTGGGGCTGGTCATCTCCGAACTGCTATTACTTACATATAGTAGTAGTTTGCGCGACTGTTTATAGTTTAGAACAATACGTTACATTATCCTCACATTTAATTTGCGCATATAAATAAGCAATGTAACCAAACAGTTGTAAAAAAGATGTTGAAAAAGAGTGTCCTAGGAGTTTCTTGTCTGTTCTTCTTTACAGGATCTACTTATTGGAACAGGCAACTAGCTTCACGACTGACCTAGTCTGACTGAAAATTTTGTTGATTGTTTGTTTAACTGAAATAACTGATTTTCATTTGATTTGATTTGATATACATGAAGTATATACATAAAATATACATAAGAATAGTAGCGAGTAGATCACGTAAATAAAACATAAAAACTAATTAGAAAACCTATACAGACTAACCAAACCGCCGGCATGTTTAATTCTATGAACCTGCGCATCAGAAACGGAGTCTCTTGTACCGTTAATACTACAAACGTCATTTTTTTGTGCGTAGCTTAGACGTGGGAGACACACTACAGTTGCAAGGGAGCGCTGAATATGTTTTTATATTGAATACGCAGGGTATATTATGCTCATTGCCTTAAGTTGCTGTTGTATGAACTGTAGCAGAATGCTTTTGCTGTAACAGTATTCTTTTGACTTTATTTACCATAACCCTATCTCCTAACAATGCCGTTTTTTTAATATAAATATTAAATAGCAAAACTCACATGTTCTTTAATTTGCAACGACCAACGACCAACGGCTTTGTTCAATTTCGCAGATTCTATTTACACTCGGTGCAAATATTTGTAAGCATAAATATGTATTTTTACATTGGTCTGGATTCTTCTATGTATAATAATTGTAGTGTATTATATATGTATTACATGAAGTATTTATTAAAAAAATACATCGACATGGATTAATTTAAAAAAAAAAGTAACATACTAAGATAGAAAGGTTACACGCTATGCTTAGTTTGGGTCTACATAGCGCTATCTAATATGTCCGACACTAACATTGGTATTATAATTGCAGGAAATAGCAAACCAACTAGCGAAACAGTGCGTGATGGCGCTAGCGGCCATGTACGGTCCGCACGCGAGCTCGTCCGAGATGGACAATCGCATCCGGACCGCGCTGCATACCTTGCTCACCCCCTATCTCTGCGGCCGACTCGCCGAACCCGACCAGCACGAGGTGTGTATTACTAATCACGTCTTGAACAGAGAAGAACGACATTTTTTATACTATACCGGGTGTAAGTGACACCGTACCGAATCCTGAAATAGTGGTATTCAGTCCATCATTCTGAGTGGAAAATCATTGGAAATTTCTGCCGGTTTTTTTTTTTAAGTTTTTATAAATTATTTGTGACGGTGTTACTTACACGCTGTGTAATATTATTTTAATAGGAAGTAAGAGTCGATTTTCGACCATGGTTTATTCCATTGACCAGTATAACTTGAACTGTCATTGTAAAAGCTTACGTACCATGACAGGTCTACACACATACTGGACGCGTGTAATTTGATGTAGTCTTTTGTTTTAATTTTTTAATTTGCAAGACATATTGTTTAAAATATGTAGCTTTCTGGACTTCTTCTATATATAAACTCTCAGTTATGTTGTGTAAGGTACTATTTCACATGTTCGTTTTAGATTTCACTTTAGGTATTAGTATATAGTTACTTAAAAACTTACAACACATAACAGTAAATTCACTTTTTATAGACAATAACTGGTTTACAAGGCATGTAAAACAAAAATTGCCTATAGTTAACACACGCAAACTACTATCAATATCTACAAAAAAAACTAATTAATTCACCCAACTGAGTAATCGAACCTAGAGCCTCACGATCACACCACGCTATATACACCACCGGAGATTATTTTTTTCTTATGGGTTTTCGGAACGAATTTCGTTATCGCACGTTACACTTCAGACGTTCAGCGGCTGGCAGCTGGACGAAAAAGAATGTAAACGCAACGAAAGATGTTGACCACTGTATAGCTTATACATCTCGATCTCTGTACCTCTCTCTCTCTCTTTTCCTTATAAACCCACGGTCTTTTTCCATCGAGTTTATATATTTTATTTACGCCATCTGTGGATTTTGCGCGATACTACTGTACGTTGATGTTAGTTGCAACTTTCACAGATGGCGCAATTTTAATTTGGAGTTTTTACAGTATTTACTATACTTTGATACAATTTGTTTGTTATAGCAAAATGACTTTCGTTCGAAAGAGGTGTCCCAAACACACCTTACGGGTTTTTTGTATTCTAATCTCGTCATTTGTAATCTTGAATTGGAATCGAAATATTGTTAAACTTTCTATAAATTTTATTCTCAGTTACTGAAAACTCTCACATCAAACTGGCGCACGCCTTACCTGGTTTGGGACAACAGCACTCGAGCGGAACTAAAGGATGTGTTGCGCAACTGTCGCGCCACTCTGGATGACGAGGAGGCACTGCTCGTCGAACCGTTCACATACTCGGCGCACGAGGGACTAGTGTCTGTCGGAGGAGTTTACATCGATATTTATAATGAGCAGCCCGACTTCCCTATCGAAGTAAGAGTTTTCCTTACTTTTTTAAACATTTTAAACTATTATAAAAAAGCTCCCTAAATTATGGACTCCTAAATAGCCCTTGTGGCGACATTTAGTGAGGACAAACCGAACTATGCAGTAATAACTAATTCTGTCTTGCGCAGAAAACCGGCAGTGAAGCAATGCTTGTATTGCTTTTCGCCGCGTGAGTGAGATTATCGGAGGCCCTAACCTTTCCCTCTCCCCTCTTCCCACTCTTCCCCTCTTCTCCTACTCCTACCTTAAAGGGCGGCAACGCACTTGTGACTCTTGAGTTACAGGTGCCCATGGGTGGCGGTAGTCATTTACCATCAGGTGACCCGTCTGCTCGTTTGCCCCTATACCATAAAAAAAAAAGCTTTGTCGGAGGCCGTCGTTGCCAGCTGATGTGCTGCCGAAACGAGAGGCCTCTACGTTTCTCCGCATGTCCTTTGGATTAGTAAAGGGTGCAGTGATATACGATGAGGGTTCACCGTGTCTTTATTTTTTACAGTGCGGTCTTTCAAAGCTGAAAAATGTGACTCTTTCCCCACTTTATGCGCTTCATGTATAACTCTCGTGTGTTGAAAAAAAAAACATTTTTTATTAAACGTGTCTTTAAAGACTTACTATTAAAGAGAATATAATATCTCAATTGTTTTCACATTATCTATTTGTTTACCAGAACCCACAACAGTTTATATTAGAACTTCTGAAGTTCATACAAGAGCAGACGCAGGGTGACTTGAACACAGACAGAGTCGCACATGTGACATATGCACTTACCGCTTTGGCCAACGTTATTATCAAGAACCCAGGTAAGACTTATTTGCTTTTACGACTTATTGTGGTGAATCCGTGAAATTACTTTTTGCGCGCTGTACTTGTACTCGTAATGTACTTTTAAAATTAGTGCACGCTGTACTTGCACCCGTAATGTACTTTTAAAATTAGTGCGCGCTGTACTTGTACCCGTAATGTACTTTTAAAATTAGTGCATGCTGTACTTGTACCCGTAATGTACTTTTAAAATTAGTGCGAGTTGTACTTGTAACCATAATGTACTTTTAAAATTAGTGTGTGATCTTTGTTATTCTGTTTTGTTAAATTGGTATTAAATTTATAAATTCGATAGAAATACATGATAGATTTTAAATCTTTTACTTATATCCAATATAATTTTTTTGTGTGATGTTGTGCAATAGCATAATGGTAAATATAGGTGTTACGTGTTAATGTTTAAAAAAATATATCGCGTTGTCTGCCACTAAGTTACGGTAACGATAGCGACTCTAATTTTCTTATTAGGTTATTTCATCTTCGTAAAATAAAATGAGATTCAAGGATTTTTAATCTATTTATTTTTATGCTTACATTAGTTTGTAAGACTTTTTGGGTAATATTTCAAACTTCTCCATCTATTCGTATAAACAAAAAAAGCATTTTTGTAAAGCGTGGGTTTAAGTGATTATTCGTTCAGTCTCACGTATTTTTTTATGTAAAGATAAGTTATAACTATTATGTATTTTATATTTGTACAAAAGGTAAAAATTTTATGACACTAGTTATTCTCACAAGTCATTTATTTATATGAGAGATTGTATGCGGTACGTTTGCAGGCGTAGAGATCCAGTGCATCGGCCAGTTCGGTCTGATCTTCGGGTTGCTGTCGGCGCGCGCGCAGCCGGCGCTGCAGCAGGCGGCACTGCGCGTGGTGGTGGCGGCGGGCGGCAGCCGCGAGTGCGTGGAAGACGTGGCCGCGTCGCACGTGCTGGGCCACCTGCTGGCGCTGCTGGGCGCGCGACCGCCGCCCGCCGACGTCGTGCCCGCGGTGGCCGCGCTGCTCGCCAACACCGCGCTCGTCAAGGAGGCGCTCAACAAAGGTACTAGCTATTTCTTACGCTTGAACCCATCGCCTCCCAAATTACATTGAAAACGGTAACGGATATCGTTTTTCAGTCTTATGCTATACGTTATTTCATAAGGACTGCTAGACAATTTATTTTGACCATAGTACCTTCCTGAACTTTAGGGACTTGTTGCCTATCAAGTCCAATCAGTTTCCACAAATAACTTTTGTATCGTCAAATTGTTTACTATTAATATTAGTTTTTACAAGTAAAAAATAATATCATACTTGAAACATAGTGTTATGAGCCGAGCTTCGTGACTAGATGAATACACCAATGCCAAATAGGAAATATACACAGTTTATTCAAATAATTCACAGTTAACAGCTATTCCATACTATTAGCTAGTTTTCGCACTTGTCACTTGCTGTTCGCGAAACTAGAATTAATGCACACCGGTTACCGGCGGCCTATCATACAGAAAGTTCGCCAACTTTCCCAAAAAATTGCGTAATAATTGTCTGACTTGATATTCCTTTCTAGAACAATGTGGAACATTCTATTAGTTCTGCTACTCGTTAACAGGTGACGCCTACGTGTCAATTAAGGCTTCCGCAATAATAGTAATGGAACAATTTTTTTTTATAACACTGAGTTACATGAGGAAGGTTAAATATTTTTTTTTTAACAGTAGACCACTACCGTTATTACTACAAATTTTCATTCTAACTTTATTTATCATACAGCTAAAGTAATATCTCACTCAACCTACTACCCTTAGTATTGATAAAATGTAATATTTATGCAGGTGCTGTGATATACCTATTAGATTTATTCTGCAATAGTAAGATACCGGAGACGAGAGAAGCTGCAGTAGAACTGCTCGCGCGAATGATGGCTGACAAGTTACACGGTCCTAAGGTAAGTCAGTGATCTATCCACTCAATTATAGCAGTAGTATTAAATAATGCTACACAGTATAATAAATAATAATTTACCTCACAATAAAGTTTTAATGGATTGTTGATTTTATCATTTTCGAGCTTGTTTACACTCAAGTGTTTTTTAAAAATAGTTATTAATTTAAATATCTTCAAGAAATGATTAGATTGAAGCTATACTATAATTTGCTTAATACTTCAGCGCTTAGATTATATATAGGTCCATATACCGTGACCAGTACAAAAGTCACCGTTTACTTTGAAGCCACTTTTTGGAGTTGTGTGAGTGAATCCCGCCAACGCGAGTGTCAACATACAGTATCTGCGCTTGTGTGCGTGACGGTTTTACTACCAGTGCATAGAGGTTACCCTAAAATTTAGGAACTTTTTTATGGAACAATATTATTTTTTTTGATGTAAGTGATATTAAATAAAGACATTTTAAATGTATTTAAATGTGTTACAAGTATTCGTTTATTTCATTTTTTTTTATTTAATCGTTTAGTTAAGAAGACAAATGTAAAATAAAAATAAACTCAATGTATCAGGAAACCGGGGCATTGTATCCCAATATTATTGCATTTTAATTCAGCCACTCAAACCATGTAAATTTAAAGACATATTTACAACAATACTTGGATATATATATATATATATATATATATATATATACATCGTATATATATGCAGGTATCATATATATCGTATATATATACGATGTATATATATATATACGATAAACGAGCTGAACGTGACCAAATTTCAAACAATTTGTTTGAAATTTGGTCACGTTCCAACAAGTTGTAAAAATCAATACATATTCTTGTAGGAAATTAACCGATCTACGAAAAAGGTCAGATATGATTTTTCGCTAAGTCAGCTCGTTTATCGTATATATATATATACATCGTATATATATACGATATATATGATACCTGCATATATATACGATGTATATATATATATATATATATATATATGTATATTATGATTATGAACTATCAAGAAACTAGCAAAGTGTGCTAAGTATTCCAGTTTCGCGAACATCAACAATAAGCATATTAATTTCTCGTCTTTCTATAAATAAAAAGTTTGGCAAAGAAAATTATACATACTGCTAGAATGCGTTATGGGTAAATGAAATTCACGTCTCTGGTAACATCTCTAATAATGGCGTCCGCAATTTTATTAATTTGAAATTTTGTTCTATTGTTAATGAATTACATTATGAAATAGAATACTTATAAGTGAAATGTGATGTTCGGACACTTAAGATTTTTTTTGGTATAATTTTTACAGAATGTAACTGCACAACCAGGCATTTTTGAATATTATATAAATAGCGCCTCTAGACTTACTTCAGCGGCGAACGTTCGCTCGCGTGTGACGAGTGAGTCGCTTGTATTTGTATTAGTCGCTTGTATTTTTTGGCTTCAGTTTTGGGGCGCGGATTAGGCATCTGGACCTATATATAATCTAAGCTTCAGCGTTTATTGGTAAATAAAACGATTAATATACTCAAAGAAACATGAAATATTTAAAAATATATTATTTTTTATTGTATTTTATTACTAATATTATGATTGTCCTGACAATAGATGTCAGTGTCCAGTAGTTAAAACTATACACATATAGGAATAGGCCGCTGAAGGGGGCGTGATATGCGATAGACGAATAAAAATAGAATACTCTCATACGTGGTCCTTCTGTCTCTTTTTAGCTTTGACGACGCATCAATATACATACATACACGCCACGTAAACGCTCTAGACAAGGATAGAGGATCGCATCCACTCACACGATAACTACACCGCGTACATATTCCAGGTCCGGTTAACAATATCTCGCTACATCCCGGGCGTGTTCGCGGAGGCGATGCGCGAGTCGGCGCCGGCCAGCGCCGTGCACATGTTCGACGCGCAGCACGAGCACCCCGAGCTCGTGTGGAGCGACGACACGCGCCAGCGTCTCGCGCACCACGTGGCGCAGCTCAGGGACAAGTCAGTCGCTTACTTGCACACGACTCCATACATCTCATTTACTTACATTCGACTTACCTTACTATATCGTATATCTTAACAGTGTTTTATTCTCAATGAAATCGTTTTTGCTTGCGTTGGTAGTGGAATAAAAGTTTTGTACATTTTTAGATATTCAGAGGGTTTTGAGTGTCATCAAATATAATTAGATATCTAATTATATATATTACTTATTACGGTTACAAAGATCAAGCTGTTTAATTATCGTTTATTTTACTCAATCATAGACAAACAAATGTGTAACAATTTATACATAGTGCTTTAGAAGGCCTGATTTACCTAAATTGTTAATCGTTAAATAATTGTAAATCGTTAAAAAGTTTAATCTCAATGTTGCCAACTATTAGTAAAATTTTTGAAAAAGTTATTTTGCAACAACTAGAAAGCCATTTTAATCTAAATAATCTATTTCACAAAGAACAATTTGGCTTTACAAAGGGTCGTTCAACAATTGATGCTGGTGCAACTCTTGTGAGACATATATTTAATGCATGGGAGAATTCGCAAGATGCGATAGGTGTATTTTGCGATCTCTCAAAAGCTTTTGACTGTGTAGAACATAACACGCTTTTTCTTAAACTTAAACATTATGGTGTTAACGGTATTGCTTTGGAACTAATTGTTTCCTACTTGAAGGATAGAATTCAACATGTAGATGTCAATGGTGCGAGGTCTTCTGGATTACCGGTTACTATGGGCGTTCCTCAGGGCTCTATATTAGGTACTCTACTTTTTCGCATATATATAAACGATTTACCTTATTATTTAAAAGATCTCTGTGATATAGTTCTATTTGCTGATGATACGTCACTTATTTTTAAAGTCGATCATAAGAAAACAGTTTTTGACGATGTGAATAGGGCACTAAATGATGTATTATATTGGTTTTCAACTAACAATCTCTTACTAAATGCAAATAAAACAAAGTGTGTGAGATTTACTATGCCAAATGTAAAACAGCCAGGTACTAATTTAACTCTAAATAATGAAATGTTAAATATTGTAGACTCAACAGTATTCTTAGGAATTACATTAGACAGTAAACTACAATGGGGAGCCCAGATAGACAGCCTTGCAGGTAGGCTTAGTTCGGCAGCTTATGCAGTTTGGAAGGTACGTCAGCTCACTGATACGGACACAGCTAGGCTAGTTTATTTTAGTTACTTTCACAGCGTTATGTCCTATGGTATACTACTTTGGGGCAAGGCGGCTGATGTTGAAACGATTTTTATTCTCCAAAAACGAGCCATCCGCTCCATATACAACTTAGGTGCTAGAGTCTCTCTTCGAGAGTTGTTTAAGGATATAGGTATTTTAACTGTTGCATCACAGTATATATTTGCAAATATTATGTTTGTTAGGCACAACATTAATAATTATAAGAAAAACAGTGATATACACAATAATAATACAAGAAACGTTTAAACTCGTTGGGACCTATCATCGCTTACATAAAGTACACAACTCGTTCGAAGGTCTTGGTATACGTTTTTATAATAAAATTCCTATACATGTAATCGACCTTCCTGTAGATAAATTCAAGCGAACGGTAAAAAATCACCTTATTAGGAAATCCTACTATGCGATCAACGATTATCTAAACGACAAACAGTCTTGGGCTTAAGGTGTCATTAGGTATATACACACAAACTTCTTTGTCTTATAATTAAGCTAAATTATTAACAAACCATTGTCAGTTGAAAGTAATGCGTGACGATTATTATGGTAATTTGACTATTAGTGATTTTTAACAGTATCTCGACTATGGTTCGTCATGCTCACTAAAATGTCATTGCTTGCGGCGTCGTCATGGGGCGGGTCATTTCTTTCCCTCTGATATGGCGAAGGAGATGATGGCTGGTCCATGCGTCATACTCGTGAATGGGTGCTGCTTGGGGTGACTGGTCGGCCTAGTCAGCGATGCTTTAGCCTATACTATTATTTTGGTTCGATCAACTGCAACTCTAGCCTCTTAATCCAGTCACGAATTATTTTTAACAGTAGATTTTGGAACTGAATGAAGGTAGATGTGCACCTTGAATGATTTCTATGTTTAATAGGTTCAAACCTTCAACGGTATCACTGAGTGATTTTTATTTTTTAGTACGTTAGCTTTTGGAGCATTTCAATAAAATGAAATTCAGGTGGCATCAGCTTGCATCCTGTTTACCTTTCGTGTAACACTAACACTATTGTACCTGAAGATCTGACTTTTAAAAAGAGTGGCCATGAGTTCCTTTGCCAGTATTCTTCTCATAAGGCCCTACGCATTTTGGAAACTGGAAGTTATAGATAGACACAAACAGGCAGTAGATTTTGGTGTTTTTCACCTAATTTACCTTGACAATCCAGTATATGCTGTGGCGTCTGTTTGTGCCGATCTATGATTTTAACTCTAGCTTCAATTTAACGTTCATAAATGTCACTTAGTGTCTTAAGTGAATAAATGATTTTGAATTGAATTTGAATTGAATTGAATTGAATGTTATAGGTTTGTTTAGTTATAACCGTCAAAAATATCCTTAAAAGATTTATGTCCAGCAAAAAGTATGATAGTATTTTTTTTCCCAACAGACACCAATGCGATCAGCTCCGCGACGCAAACGTTGTGTTCGAAGACCGAGAAACAATCGAGCGGTGTGCGGCCGGCGAGCAAACCTGGGCGCCTCCTGGAGAAGTAGTCGTAGACGGAGTGTACCTCAAGCTTTATCTTCAGAACCCTCACTGGAACCTTAGGAGTCCAAAGAGGTTCTTACAGGAATTACTTACGGAAACTATTACAGCGCTCAACAAGGACGCTTCTGAGGTTAGTGGAGAATGTTTTGGCTATCCTAACTTATTATAAAGGTGAATGTGAATTTGTTTGTTTGTTACGCTTTAACGCCTTAACTACTCAACCGATTATCAAGAAAGAAGACTGGCAAACGTCCATACAACGTTCGGCCCACTTCCGAAGGTTGACGGACAAGAATGAACATATGACATCACTAGTTACTGATCGCGGTGTGTGTCGTGTGTGTGCGTGCGCAGGGTAGCAGAGGCGAGACGTGCGCGCGCGCGCTGTGCGCGGTGCTGCAGGCGCGGCCGGCGCTGGGCGACACGTGCGCGCAGCTGGGCGAGCTGCCGCGCCTGGCCCGGCTGCTGCCCGCCGCGCCCGCACTCGCCGTGCCCATCGTCGCGGCGCTCGCCGTCTCGCAGGTACACCACATATACATATCATTAACAATAGGTCATCCGTACATACGCCATCTTTGATTGAGTGGCATGCATTGATGCCTCCTCCCTATTTAGTGTAACTCTAGCGTTTTAATATCGAGTAGGGTTATCGACACAAAAGTGTTAAGAGCCATGTGGTATAAAATTCTCAAGGCTTCAGCATCATGTTAGTTATTTTACTTTATTTAGGATTAGATAGATATACCAATTTCTTACGAAATAGATACAATAATAATTCGCAATGAACACAAAGTGACAAACCACAATTGCAGTAATTCTCAATATTATTCACTTGTACTATTCCAATAATTTGCCATCTCACCAACCTTTGTTTTAAATTAATGACATTTCCAAATAAACTTAAACAATCCATTATAACACCAGTCTACAAGAATGGGGATAGAGACGATTTCAATAATTATATAACAATTTCGGTTCTACCATCCATCTCTAAAATAATAGAAAAGCTTCTAAATAACAGACTGTTAGCATACTTAGAAAATTTTTAAATTGTATCACCTTTACAATACGGGTTCAGACGATGCAGTCACAGCTCTTAGCTCCCTCATAGTAGAACATGTAGCTAATGGATTAAAATGTTTGACGATCTTTCTGGACCTAAAAATGCTTTCGATACCTTATCTATACCCGTTCTCGAAAATATTAGGCATCAGGGATCTCCCACTTGCTTTATGGAAGGGTTGACAGGACACCTCTATTGTGTTCTCTGGCAAGTCGTGGGAAGAAACCGGTTCACAGGCTATGTAGGGCCTCACTAGGGTTGATTACTGGTTAAAAAAGAATATGCTATCTTTAAATACGACAAAATCTAACTACGTGTGCTTTTCTAAAGACAACAGGACCCAACCGAACATAAACCAGATTTTAAGTACGATTGTGACTGTTCCATATTAACAAAATTGTCACTCGTTAAGTACTTGGGTGTAATGTTAGATAGTAGATTATCTTGGTTTGACCATATGGAACCTATCACAAATATAGTTAGGAAATTAATGCGAATTTTTAAAATATTAAGACATGTCTCTTCAAAATTACTTTTAAAACAAATTTACCTAGCCTTAGTTCAATCTGTCATCATATACTGTATCCCGATATGGGGTGGTGCTGCAAAAACGAGAATCCTTGAATTAGAAAGAGCCCAACGATGTCTAATAAAAGTGATGTACTTCCTACCATTTCGATATCCAACTGTACAGTTATACTCTATGTCCGAACACCGAAAGCACAAGATGTTACCTTTCAACCCCAATAATTGTGAAATTCGTCGAAGTTATGCCGTTGCTAAAATAAATAGATGTAAATCAACTTTTGCACAAAGACAACTTAATTTCCAGGCTAGCCATCTCTATAATAATGCCAACAAATTATTATATACAGTCTCACATTAAAAATCCTTAATTAAATGGCTTGCAGTCTTAGACTATACAGAGGTCGAATTGATTCTAAAGCGTTCTATGTGACAGGTTCTGACTGGACTGATAGTATAATTTTACAAATTTTATAAAGGGTACACTTTAAATGTAATGTTAATCTAAATCTCAACCAATTTATGTCAACGTATATAACTTGTTATTATAGTCATTATTAGTGATAGTATTATGTTGGTAGGTTATTAATTTCTAAACACACAACCATGACACTGTAAAAATTGGAGTCTCCTGGCACAGGTATTCTTTTACTTAAAAGGAGACTCCCAATTTTTGTAAACATGTGCATTGTTTATGAAATAAAATGTTTATTGTTTATTATTGTTTTATACTATTAGCTACTCTTCTCACTGGTTTACTCGTAGTATCGCGTAACTAGAACTGAACTCAACACCGTAAGTCAACTTCTTTTATAGTTCGAATGTTATCTCATAGAGAGTTCGTAAACTGGCCTGAAAACTCGAAACCCTTTCGAATCTTGTAGGACATTGTGGGACATTAAAAAATTTACGTGCGTCTCAATTTAGGTAATCTCGACCATCTATGATTTCCTGTACTAGTTTATAGTACCGCCTGCACGTCAATTTAGGCTTCCGTAACAATATGTTGGTAGTAACTGAAAGCAATTTTGTTCTCAATGTTGTTCTTTGCGAAACGGGTTCCAAAAAAATAGTATTTTCATTAATAAATCGACTGTTCCAATGCAGTTTTTGTTAATGTTTATTTTTTTTTCTACTAGGCATGCGTGGTAGCGTTATCACAAACAGACGTGATGTCAGGTCTGAAGACGGCGGTAAAGTCATGTCGAGAGATCATTGCGTGTGCATGTGAAGCATTATCGAGCATATTTTCTAGTAATGCTAACACCGACAGACTCGTATTACAGGTTAGTATTATTAAATGCTTTAGTATTAAGCCAATAATGCCAATAAGCATCTATAATAAAGTTATTGATTACAATGCTAGCAGATATGATATACAGACAAAATGTGATAGAAAATAAAATTTAAGAATATTAGTTGAAAATCCTTATGAAAGGAGAATACTGAATATGCAATGACAACACGGTAGTCGATTGTCAACACAAATCAATTTCATATTAAACGTCAAAACGGTATGTTCTGTAGAAAATTGGAAATAAAAACTCATTTTTTGTTCAACAATTAAAAGTAATAATAAGGAATCTAAATAGTCAATGTTATAATTTCTTGGGGATTGTTAAATAATTTATATTAACCAAAGGATACCATAGCAAATACATGTTGTGGTATGGTAATTCTGTGGTAAAGAAGTAATTCACACAAGGACAGATTGTCAGAGAGACGTTATTTTTTTTTACATCTGAGAGAAATAATTATCGGTGTGGGCATGGTGATGATTATTATCTGCCTACAATTCTCGGACATTCCGGGATCTTGTCACTCGAACATTCAATTAGTGCCACTATTCGTTAACAGATGGCGGCACGCGTCTCAATTTAGGCTACCGCAACAATGTTAATCGTTCGTATGATGTAGGCGTTAGAGACGGACCTGATAGGCGAGTTGCTGTCGCTGCTGGAGACGCGTCTGGACGGCAACGCGGCGGCGCAGCTGGTGCAGGCGCTGAAGGCGATGTGCCGCTCCGTGGCGCACGGGGAGCGCGTGCGCGCCGCGCTGGCCAAGTCGCCCGTCTGGGAACACTACTCCGCGCAGAGACACGACCTCTTCATCACCGCGGCGCCGCACCACAACTCGCTCACTGGTATGATCAAAACTTTATGATTTGGAATGTAATCGTTTATTGATGACCTACTGAGAAACTATAAAAATAATAAAATGTTTGGTAGAAATGGATATGAGCATGCAAAGGTTTTTATATAAAAGTAACTGAATATCGTAATATAAACTATTATACTGTAGCAAACATGTCGCCTATATTCATGAAAATGTATACATACTATATATATATGTATATATATATATATATATTAGTGATGTGTGGATCGTTAAAAATGTATATCTGGGATAACGGAATTATTAGTGTCAATCTTCTCCGATCTTTTTCTTTCCTCGGATATCCGGCACATCACTAATACATATGTATGCTGGGTCTCCATTATCCGTGGCGCCTGAACTGAGACTGAAGGAGAACTGTGTGTTGCAGCAGCGCCGCACGCGGCGGGCTACCTGACGGCGCCGCCCGCCAGCATCCCGGCGCAGCCGCCGCCCATCGACTGACAACCCCCTCGCTCTCTACGCGCCTCCGAAAGTACGTACTAGCTGACATCAGCACTTATTATTTGTCATTCGGTTAAACTTCTTTACTTGTGAGCGATTGAAGTTACATATAAAAAATAAATGCTGTTCTTTGACTATCGCATCACTTGAGAACGGCTGGACAGATTACTAGGAAAGGAAATTTACAAAAAACTGGTGTGCCTTTTTTCATATTGAATGAACAAACAGAACGTCTGTCATGTCAGCTAGTCTTAAAAGTCGCCATAAAGCATCAATTATTTATACATTATTCGTTTTTATTTCACTGACATTTATATGAAAGTTTATTCTAAACAGAATCGTATATGTAAAAGTTTTTTATCGCTGAAGCTACGCTTTGTATATAATATAAAATCACAGTCATAATCCCACATAGTATAGATCATGATTGTTAAAATATATGCAGTAGTATTCTAACAATACATTCTAAAACGAAACATTGGCTTTAAAGTAAACGTAACAATAAATAATAAGGATTAATAAAGTGCTTAACTCCACGTTAACTATACGTACGTACTTTCGGAAAATGTGTTAAGAATTTGCCTTGAAGTAACTCTGCCAATATTATCGCTTGCCAAGCACTTAAATATTTTTTTTTAAGAGTAACAGCTGGGCAATCGGACGCTAATTATTTGTAAGATGTCGTTATGCCGATACAATTAATCTTAAAGTAAGTGTATAATCGTGAGATATGATGTCGTCTTATAATTGAATGGCGTTTAAGTATTTAGCCGTGAGTATCTGTACCGTTCACTACTTTAATATATAAAAAGCAATGATGTAGTGATTTGTTTATGTTCAGAGGCATGAAAATAAGTATGACTCATTAATAATATTGTTTTTGCACCTTCATATAAGATTTTAGTTTTTCTGGTCTTACTATAACATAATTTTATTAATGCCCTAAGTTTCATATATTTAAAATAAGCGAATCACAGACCACTCCCAGTAAATACCTACTTGATGATAAACATTTAAATTTTTTTTTTAATTTACCATATAAATTCATATTTATCAAGTCGAATAATCTCTACATTTAAATATTTTAATTTAACATTTTATGTATGTAATTAATAATTATACACATTGGAACATCAATTTCGAATTTCATTTCAAATTCCGAAATTAAAACGATTTCTATACGAATTTATTACGAATCTGATGTTCGTAACACAACATTTACTATGATATTATTAAAAAAATCTGTTTAAGGTAGAATACTGTATGTAAGAGGGGAACAGTGAGGAGAGAAGGAAAAGGGAATCTGTGACAGGAATGCACTAATATTTACTCCATACACTCTGGGTTTTATCTGTGATTCCAGTTTTATAACAATCAGCTCAGTTCATCCATGCGTTATTGATAGGCAAATTCAAATTTGTACTTATGTAAAGTTGCTAATAATATTGTACTACTAAGTTCTGTCTCATTGTAAATTATATAATGTTATTATAACAGTTATCGTCAGTGAAAGAACGCTCGAAGTATTAACAGCCAAAGTTAAGTTTGTGTATTTAGTTCTGTTATTCTAAAATAGCGTTGTATAAAAGTTTGATCTCTATAAAGGCAAACACATCATTCCTAAACATATTAGTGATTTAAGATTTTGTATTAATATTCGCGATTTTTCACATATAATTAGACACCCAATCTATCTTCGAACAATAAAATACCTTCCAATTTTCGATTCGAATCTTCATAAGGGATCTCGCTTGCGACCTCTAATTGCTTTATAAATGTTTCCATAGGGACGGTGGGCAATACATACGACATTTATATTTAAAGAAAACAAATATATTATAACTTCAAAGCTAATAACCTACCTAGTGACGGGAGCTTAAGGTTTACATAACACAAGAAAATGAAGGAACCCACTGTGAACTAGAACTTGTTGATCATTTTCACGTACTCAACACATTAGAAGCGTTTTCAAAACAAGCTCTTGCACTTTCCTATTACTTTAAAAGTTAAGATAAAAAAATAAATTATTAGTGTTTTTTTTCTGCAAGGAATTTAATTTCATTACATTGAACACTTTAAAACATATAGTGTCGTTGAGTTTTAAGCAGGTTTATTTTTAACCGAGTTAAAAAAAAAAAAGGGGGTTCTCTGTTCGACAAATTTTTTTTGTGAATACATATATAGGTTCATGTATATAGATTGGGTATCTTCATTCTAATTATTCTGTCTTTTTAGCTATCATTTGAAATAAAATGTTTCAACACAATTCGGAACAACAGTGTCCTGTGAAAAAGAAATACACATACACACACATAAAATAACGAATCAATCAGCTATCACTAAATCTATGGAGTTTTGTCATTTTATATATTACCGACATCGTACCGTGTTGTCCTATGTTGACATCGAAATAAATAAAAAAGATTAAAATAAAATATATGCCTATATTTAGTGAATAGTTTGTGGCAACTGTGTTTATTGAATATATTTGTGCACGTTCTGTGTAGAATTCACACTTATATAAAGAACATAGTACTACAAATGTGTGCGTACCAATAGTCGAGTATGTGACAATATATTTTTTTAATTAAAATCGATTGTACTGATATGTTTTAATCACTTTTATAAGGCTTTCTTGCCATATTTATGTTTTGAGACTGAAAATCATTGGAAATTAAATTGGATATTTTTATTTGAATTCTGGCACTACAACTAAGATTGGTAAAAGAAAAAGAAAAGATATTTTGTCAATTTACGCTCTTAAACGAACATGTACATTGATGTTAGTGTATGTAAGTTGATATTAAAAGATTAGTAAATATGATATAATAAGGTTACAACTGCTTATGAATGTTTACTTGAATAAACACTTTCCCCTTATTGTAAAACATGTAATAGGATTTTTTTTCTATTGTTATTATATTAGATATAAACCAAGCAAGTGGAAAGGCGGTACATAAGGCTGAGGCCATACAATCGAGAGATTGCGATGCATGCTGTATAACGTGAATCCACTCTAAATACTACTGTATGTTATGAGAATTAACAAGAATACTTTAACGTGTATTCCACGTCTTTTCAACCAGAAATAACTGTGTAGTCATATCTTTGCTTACAAGGGGCAAAATTAAAAAAAAAACTGCAAATACTACTACTACTATATATCTAAGGGCGAACGCTAAAACTCGCGCGGGCGTACGCTCAATGAAAAATAGTTTGAGCAGCGGAGGCGCGTGCGACGGAGCGCGGACGCGAGCGACGGATTGTAACACGCGCGGCGGGCGGCGGGCACACGAGCGCACATCAGTCGAGCGCCGCTAGATGCTACGGTCACACGCGTCGGAGGCTAGGTACAACCATGAATATCGATACAGAGCGTGTAATAATTGAGGTGCAATTTTTAAAATGTATAAAATTCATTTATTTATTATTAATATTTGTAAAATTCGTTTTCATTGTCACGCAACTTCGAAAATTTGGTCACGAATTCTCCGCTGAGTAGCCTGCTTGTCACGAACAGGTTAGGCAGTCGACGTTGTTTTCGTAGACGTCTTTTTGCCAAATAATAAATTAGCAAATAATGCATGCTAATCTACTCGACACTACTGTACACGCTCGAGATCAAAATTATACTAGCAGCGCTAAATTAGACGGGCGCACGCGACGGGTGCCCGCTCGCGGATTCGTGGCCCGCGGCGGACTTGTGACGCGTGCACCCGCGTCCGCATCCTTCCGTGTTTTAGCGTTCGGCCTAAAAACATCTGATAAACTCTTTGTAACATAATTATGTATGTATTAC
This sequence comes from Callimorpha dominula, assembly GCA_949752705.1. Classification (NCBI taxonomy): domain Eukaryota; kingdom Metazoa; phylum Arthropoda; class Insecta; order Lepidoptera; family Erebidae; genus Callimorpha; species Callimorpha dominula. Next base: position 5,139,094 of record OX457006.1, on the reverse strand, counting down.
TATTTGTCAGATATAACAATATTAAAATAAACTACTTTTTAATATTGTTATAAACTCACATCAAAATTATGTGTGATATAATATAAAGAAATAAATAGTTTGGTTTGTCATATCATATAAAGTTAAGGTGTTTCCTTTATGAGGATACGATGCTCCTATGTTTAGCTCATTGTTAATTGAGTACGTCCTAAAATATTGTATTATATGCATCAAATGTACTGATTACGGTATTAAGTCCACTATAAAATTATTTACTTGCATTCGCTGTTCGTATTTGATGTGTAATTTTTGTGGAAATACTAGTAAATTTTATCATAGGTGTAAATCACATAATAGTCGACTATATACCGTAGTTTATACATGTTTAGTAATTATAAAGGTAAAGAGGAAGGTCGTGAACTTTGTGTGTTCTGTCTCACTCTAATGGAATGAAATACTTTGTGGTTTGTAAAATAAGTGCTTTATTATAATTTTATTGTAACGTCGTATGGATAATACAAATAAAAGAGACGTTGGAGTTTGGAACACACAATTTGACGAATGGAGTTTTCGAGGGCACCACAATGCTAGCTAGGTGTGATAATATGGATATTTTTATATCTAGCATAAGTAATATTGCTGTAAAATATACGAAGTTAATATATCCATATGAGTTTCCTTTTTATTCTTTCTTACTTTTGGAAAAAAAATATAAAGCTAAATAATACCAAATAATAAAAAAAAAGAGTATATATATATATATGGCGGCCGCTTATAGTACCTACATAAAGACTTTATATAAGCCAAACTTTTGTTGTGAAAATGCCATGTTCAGAGTCAAGTGAGAGTAGAATGATTGATGAAAGAAAAGTGAACACCACTACTCGAAAAGGTTTAAGCCACATATCTTGACAACCATTAATAAAATGTCTATAATATATGAACAGTAGAAATAAAAGTACAATTAAGAAATAAATTTTAATTAGGGTAATATTTTACAAACAACATCTATATTAGTATTAAACAAATCTCGTCAATTAATTATTTTATAGAAATTATATAGAAATATACATTAAACAATTTCTTGTAATTACAGATCCGCCAATGTCTATTGTGAGTTTAACTTATAGTTTAAGATTTTTGTTTATTTAATCAATTACAAATAAAATTTATTCTATTAAAAGGTAAATTCGTTACAGCATAAAAGTCAATATTTACAAAATAGGGCAATACTAAGGCATTCGACTATTATACATAAGAAATTTCAGTTTTCCACAAAGGTGGAGATTAATAAATTTACACATTTCTTATACAATTAATATGTTTCGTGAGAAACCGGTATCCGAAGATGTTTCTGACACAGATAACCAAACTTATTACTTATATTTTACGAACTATTTTACAAACACATTTAAGTACCGATATTTATCACAGCTTAACAACGCGAATAGACACTACAATAATCATAGAATACTAAAGGCTTATTCTATACCTAACTACCAAATATCTGAAGATTATACAGAGAGTTTCGTCATGCTCATAATCAGTTCTACTGTCAGAAGCTCGTGAATGCCAGACCTGTACCACAGTATAAAGTATATACAGTATTGTGACTTGGCCTCCTTGAAATAATTACCTACAGCCAGACGGTACGCAAACACGCGATAGGACTGCCCATAATTTTATCTACCTGCTTGAGTTATACGAATTTTGTATCCAATTATACAAACGGCAGCCCTGGTACCGAGTATATACCGAACTCAAGGCGTAGCGATCCGACCGTTTGTATGAAGATACAATGTGTGCCTGCATTGTGTACATTGCTCTAGAAAACAAATATTTCTTCTAATTCAAAACACCAAACTTACTACTGACAATGAACACTTTACTCAGATCACTGAAAGGGCATGACTACTATGCAGTTACAAAAAGAATTTCATAAAAAAACTATCCGTTTAAAAGTTTAAATGTTTGTATTTCCAGGTGTTTTCAACTATACACGCCTATTTAAACATATTATTATATTAGCAGTTCCTGCGGGGCTTCGCTCGCGTTTACATACGTGGGTCACATTGAAAGTTTTTACAATAGGACAAGTTAGCAATAAAAATATAACATGCTATATATATTATCATTCCGTTTTTATTTCTAAAAACTTTCTGTGTGACCCCCGTATTTATATATTTTGCGAGGGACCGTAATTCTTTTTCCAAAATAAAAGTAGCGTAAGTTACTCCTTATAACACCAGCTATCTGCCAGTCCTGTGGAAATTAATCCACTCGTTCCGGAGATTAGCCGGAACAAACAGATAGACAAATATTTTTAAAACGATTTTTAGGCAAATAACTATATGAGCTTAAAAAAATACTATTATTTTGAGATTACAAACATACATTTTATTTATTTGTTTTGATTAAGCACAAAGGGAGAATGTGAGATTCTTGTATTTAGTGTTGATAATTTTGCTTATAATCAAAGAGGAGAATATTGATTCGCGCTCTTTAAATAAAAAATATGTTTCTCCACATTTAGAAAACAAAGAATATTAAACATTCTCTATCAAGAAAACTTAACAATATTCTTACAGAAAAAAATACCTTACTACTTAAACTACGTACAAAGATACAAAATAATTACTAGGAGGTCTAAAAGTAATACGTCTTTATACTTCTACCAGTCGGAAAGGAGCAAGAGGAAATGTTGATGTACTGTAATTTGTAAAAATTACTGTACATTACTGCACGATTACACAGACAGACGTGGTTAAAGTACCAGATATCGTTCAGCATGATACTCAAATTAGTGTTGTTACTATAGCGAGAGTCTATTAATAGTATCATGATAGCATCGTGGTCTTGAAAATCAGTTCTACTGTCGACAGTCCTATCGAAAATATCGACTTCGATAATACTATCGATAGTATCGATTGACAACATTAAGGAAATACTATTGCTAGAGATCGTTATTATCACTTTTCGATATTACCGTTAGTCGTATTATACTTCGATAGTATCTATAATATTACACTTCGATAGTATCGATACTATTGATCACTAAAGTGTCGATAGTTTCGATGTCACTATCGAAAATGTTACTATTTTTTAAGGTCAACTATCGATAAGGAAATTATTGCTATCGTAACAACACTGACTCAAATTAGATTTTGAAGTAATAGTACAAATAGCAGCAGTAGTGATTCACTTCCATTTATAAGGCTACAGTTTTTGAGAGCTCAGCTAATAGAAAAACAGCTCAAGTCAGGTTCGATGTAAGTAGTTGAAGGACGTTTTTTGTGTAGGCCGGGCTGCTATCTTTTATAATTTGTATCTAATAAAATACAATATAAGGTGAATAAGATTTCGAGTCATTTCTTCAAACCGCATCGTGAACAGTCCGTTTACACGGCGGGCGCCTTGCTGAGCACCTGTGGCGGAGACGTGTAGTGGTTGCTCTGTAGGGGCTTCAGGGGCCGCTCGTAGCTCTCACCTCGCGACCAATTGCGCTTACCTCTACTAAAGAAAATGAGATATTAAGAAAACTTGTGCGAAGTCATCGGCAAAGACAATCTGAATTCTCGAATACAGTTTGCGGTTAACACTTATTTAACCCATGTTGAGCCAGTCAGACTGCGCTTTATCATAAAGTTGCCAGAACTACGTTTATGGCAACACTATAAATGATTTATGAGCTTAATGTCATCATGTCTATGATGCGCAACGGTAATGTCTATTTTTTCACAAGGAATAAAAACTAACCAAATGAAAAGTGTAAAAACCGCAAATTATGGAACCTTAATCGATCGAAATATGCAGCATATAATGTTGTGAGTCTATATGGAGTTGTGTCAGTACCTGATGAGCATTTTGAAGTATCGGTTGTGTTTGGGCGTGGGCGGTGCATCCGTAGGCTCCAGCTCCAGCGCCAGGTAGGGGTGCGCGCTGGCGTCGTGCAGCAGCTCGTCCAGCCGCGCGTGCAGCTCCGCGAACGTGGGCCTTGAGCGAGGCTGCGCGCGCCAACACGACAACATCACGTCGTACCTACACAGATTAATAGCTTTTTATGTGAGCAATACCGTAGTAAATTCTCCAGCCAAATTAGTCTTCCTTTATTAAATGCCATTACGGTACGTTCTGTAGAACATGGTAGGAAATAACAACTTGTGACGTCATACAGTGTTATCGGCAAATCATTTACTTTTAACGTTTAGTTTGATAATTTAAAATATTAAACTTAAAAATAATGAATTATTTTAACTTGGTAACTACCATATTATATATTCTGTTGTAAAAAAAAAATATACACATGGACATTGACATAGAGACGTTATTTTTTGTAACATCTAAAGAAAATAATCAACGCTTACAATTGTGGGCTGCAGTTAGCCGGGCGTGGCATGCGGTACCCCGCTCTCAATAATCTCGGCAGTCGGGCCGCGGGTACCGACGCATACGGTGCCGCTCCAACGGTAGCCACCTCCCATACCACTACACCGAACGACCACCTTAGAAAAACAGCAATGGTTATTTTTAGACAGCTTCTTAAGAACATAATTATGTACCTCAAAATTGATTGATTGAGTATTATTCATATGTTTCACTTATAGTAGGGGAGGCCATTATGGGATTTTTTGGATTTACTCCTGCGTGGCAGATTATTATAAGGGGGGTTAATTACATGCTGACAAGTGAACATTTTGATAATCTGACGATTTGAGCGTAACGCAAGGCAGTGGGAAGGTTACAAACTTGCAAAAAAAATTCGATCATTTGACATTGTCGAGCGCGTCAGATTAAGAAACGGTGGGTTAATTACATGCTGACAAGTGTACATTTTGATAATCTGACGATTTGAGCGTGACGCAAGGCAGTGGGAAGGTTACAAACTTGCAAAAAAAATTCGATCATTTGACATTGTCGAGCGCGTCAGATTAAGATACGGTGGGTTAATTACATGCTGACAAGTGTACATTTTGATAATCTGACGATTTGAGCGTGACGCAAGGCAGTAGGAAGGTTACACACTTACAAAAAAAAATCGTCGATTTTTTTTTTATTTTGAATAAAATAATTCAAGGATAACAGGCGAAACATATAATTTGCCCATTTCCACAAGCCGAAGTTACAAAAATCGTAAAGAAAGTTTAGTACATACAGCTGCAGTGAAGCATGTTTTTCCCACTCCACGCCTCTCTTTCCCTTTTACATTCTCTCTATCTCTCACTCTCTCATACCATCCCCACACTATACTCTGTCTATTTGTTTATGTTCTTTTTGAAAGTTGCTGGAGAGCTTGCGTGCAAACCGATCTCGATTATTTAATTACTTCATCTTCATCATAATTTACTCTTATTTAGACCAAAACGTATGAGTACAAACTTTTAAATGATGCTATTTCGATAGTGGTTCGTTGGTTTAACGTTAACAACTTTCTTATGGAGAAAAGAATAAATGTATCCAATTCACTACTCTAAACAGGTGGAAAACACTAAAATGGTTAAATAAGACGAATTGAAACTAGTTGATACCACGAAATTCTTATTAATTAAAATAAATAAATATTATCAAATAGACTCAGCAGCATACGTAGTTAGAAAACTGACAGGCAGACAACAACAGACTGATATTGAAACAGTCAGATTAGTCTATTTTAGTTATTTTCATAGTATAATATCGCATAAAACTATATTCGTGCTGCAGAAGAAGACTATCTGAGCAATTTATATATTTATATAACTCAAGTAGTTGTGATTCACTAGGGCAGAAATATAAAGAAATAAACATTCTCACTGTGGCTTATTTATGAAAACCTACTTTACCTTCATAAAAACACAGATCAGTTCTGTAAAAAAAGCGGTATACATTCTTTCCACACACGTAATAAAAACAACTTGTACCTGCTACTATACGACTATTTTTTTTTTGCCCGCGATTTTATACGCTTAATATATTGATTTATCTAAACAATTCACTTTGGAATATGTTTTTCAAGAAATTTGGAATTTAAATGGTATTCGTAAATTAACAAAATTGTTTTTAGCTTAGAATAATTCCTTAGCTGACTTCTCTTACTCATAAACTACCTCTCTGCCAAGTTTCATTTTCATAGGTCAAGTAGTTTTCCAGATTTCGTGATTAGTCAGTAGATGAGTGAGTGAGTGAGTATCTTTTCGCTTTTATATATGTATATAAATAGTTAAGTCTATTTGTATTTGCATGCTATTTTCCGTGCATATTTGACACATTTAATGATAATACAGGTATTTTTTTCAAATCGTCAGATTAAGAAAATCCCTTTAAATATTCGTCAGATTATTGGTCAGCTTGTCTAGGACATTAAGCTGAACCATCTGTATGAAAATCTGACGCGCTCAACTTGATCAAAACAGCGTTTTTTTTTGCATTTTGCATTTTCAGATTATTTAATGGGGGTTTCTTTCGGGTGTACTTAACATCCCCTCTTAACATCTGACGCGCTCGAATAAATTTAATTTTTCCCATTTTCTACCCTTCCAACCGCCCACCCCCACCATGCAAATGGGCAGATTAACATACCCCCATTAACAGAGACATGTGGGGTATCTACACTATTAATATCTGACACGCTAGAGTAAGTCCATTTTACTATTTTTTTTTACATCTTTGAAAGCCTGTAGAAGCTCCCCCCACCAATGAAACGGATACATCGCCTGAACTCTTTTTCTTTCTACCATCTAATCTTCAAAATCCAATAGGTCCCAACGACGCTGGAGTAAATACACATTTAGCATCGTGGGCTCCCCTTCTATTAGAGCTCGTGTCACTGTCACTTAATAGGTAATCCTACATACATACATTAGGCAATTAGTTAACAGTGGCAGTCACGCAGTATCAGACCTTACACGTTATGTTTGGCGCCATAAACATTACGTGGAAGACCTTGTACTCATAACAATTGCAATGCATTTCATCTATTGATTCCGTGAAGAATACTTACACATCACTCGCCGTAGTATAAATCCTTCTGGTCAACGACTCCAGCGCCATCCACTTTACAGGCATCTTCCCATTACCCTTCTGCTTATACTGATTCTCTTCATACACATCCCTGGATAATCCAAAATCTGCAATCTTCAGTGTCCTATCTCCAGTCACCAATACATTCCTTGCTGCCAGATCTCTATGCACTACACGGTTAGCTGCCAAGAACTCCATGCCCATGGCGATCTGCCGGCAAAATGACAGCAAATCTAAGGATGTGAGCTCTCTGTCGCAAATGTCCTGAAGTTCATAAAGTTTGTTCACGACGAGTTGGGAGTTATCCATCGGCATTTTGCATTTGAACAGGTCATTTCTGTAGTCCGATATGTCGATGTTATTGTTATAGTACTTAACGTTACGTTTAGAGACCATAATGTCCCACGTGCATCTGTAAATGAAATGAACGGATATGGTTCATAAATCAACTACAGCTTCATAATATGTTTTCGGATAGTAACTATCAAGAGAGACATAATTATGTAGGCAAACATTGCGTACGTACCTCAAGTATGTGAGCAGGTCGCCCCGACTGCAATACTCGGCGATGATGAGAGGCCGACGTCCACTGCAAACGCCAACCAGACTCACGAGGTGTGGGTGCACTCCCACGCTCTTCATCAGCTCCATTTCCGACCTAAATGACCTGATCTCTTCGAGTGATGGGAAGTCTGAAACAAAAAATATTTTCGAAAATAGGTAATCAGAAAATTGTTGTGTGTTGATAGATACACGCATTAATGTCTATCCAAATGAATACAATCAACATCGTATACACAGGTGCGTAGTTTGGCATATTTGCTGGCATCTCAGATTTCGAACCGGAAATGCCTAGGAAGATAGAGAAGTTATCTGTTTCGGTCCAATTTGCAAAAACCAATTTATCAACAGATGTCCTAGTGTATGCATTCGTGTGTACTTACGTACGTTCGTATGTAAATAATGTATAACTTTCAAACGGATCGACCGATTTGGATCGATCGTTGATCGTTAAGTCTTTGGAATGCATCTTTGTTGAGTGTGATGTGTTAGGGGTGGAATCTGTCAACAATGGGAGATAATGTGCATGCATAGTGTTCATAGAAAAAAGGTAGAGGAGGATACCTACTGATTTCATTGACAAAGTGGTGCACAAATTTGGAAGTACAACCTAGATGCGTTTTTCGTAATTTTAATAATACAACAATTTATCTTAAACGTTTTTTTATGTATTTTCTCTCATGGCACGGGGTTGCAAGTGCACCCCCTTGCATCCCTCTTCTGGCGCCCATGTACATCATATTGTCTGTCTCTTCTTACTCGACCAGACCGCATGTCCGACGCTATAGTTATCACACTTACGCTACTGCGACTTAAAAAGTCTCACCTTTGAGCATTTTAACAGCGACATTTGTTCCGTTGGGCGCGAGCGTGGCGCGTCTCACAACGCCGAACGCTCCTTCTCCGATGACTTCGTGCAACAGGAGCTTGTCCGACCGAATCTCCCAACTGTCCTCTATTTCCAATGTTATGCTTATTCCTTCTATGTCGTCTTTTTTCGGGAGTTCGTCGTTCTACGATGTGAAATGAGATAAAAATATGAATCCTCAGAACATGTTTAAGCTCGTTAGTCACGGTACTTTCAGCGTAGTAGTGTGTGCGATACTCACGGGCAGCTGGTCGGGCCGGTAGCGGCGGTGCGCGCGGCGCCAAGCGTAGCCGAGCGCGAGCGCCGCGGCGGCGCACGCGGCCGCAGCCAGCGCCGCCCCGCGCGCCGCCGCCCCGCTGTCCCGCCACAGTTGGGCTGCACAGTACTATATACCATTACACATAGCCTTCTACGTCGTACAGAACGCAGGATAATTTAACAGGAACAGTCTTTTTAGGAGCGAAGCAGGGCTAGGAAGGTAGGAGCGACCGTGCCTAGCTTACGGCAGCTATACGGTTGATTTTGTGTTATTTGTTATTTTACACTAATCGGCGATGAGAAATTACGGAATCAATTGAAATTCCAAGTGATTTGAGTTAGTTCGGATTAGTTCAGTTTCTTTCGCTAGATGGCGTTAAGTGAATTTGTAGATAAAAATCAGCACAGTATATTCTGTTTCTGGTGTAATATTTACCTGGGAAAAAAGCTCGTCTGCTAGTGACTGCGATTTTCCGGCCCAGTTTAGCGTGTAGCTCAACATAGTACAGGCCCGTACCAGAAACTCCCTTGAAGACCACTTCAGACTTATTCTAAAAAAAATGTCAGTTTTATTTCACTAATCTCAATTAAAAGCGAGGTTTATTATATACGAAGTTAGAATGGATTTAGATCAGATGACGGAAAAAAAATCGTTTTGTACGAAGGAGATCATGTTCATGTTTATAAAAAATGTAAATACCATTTTTCAAACACTGTACATGGACTACAAATTAATGAACATTTAATATCATATTACTTTAGGAGTAATTTTATTATAGAAGTGGAGAAAAAGTGTAGGTAATTTGACTAATTCGGATTCTTAACCTAATGATTTCCAATCAATTTCATTTAGTTCAGTTTCTCTTCGATAGGTGTCACTGTGTGTACTTTTGTCAAGAATATAAGTACCTATGCTTTTTCTCGAACTTCGCTTGCCACGCTACCGCGGGTCTAGATTTTACAGAAGCATGGTCAGTCTCAGATTGTCTCAAATTTTTTAAAAAAACATTACAAAAATGGAACTTTTGCGGCTGAGCCCCACTTACCCCTGGCACCTCTAGGCTCCGTACGTCCTGTGCGTATAATGTGATGTTGTACAATTCAACAGGGTAGCGCGGTAGTGACCAAGCCACGTGTACATTCCATGCATCTGCCGTCTCCTCTATTGCTTCGATTGACACATTCGAAGGAAACTCTGGTTCTCTATTACCTAGTAATATTAAATACCTGCTTTAGAAATAAACATTAATAATTTAAAGATATGCTGGTGCTAGTGCTCACAGGACACCGACCGATACTCAATGCGTGGCTCGTCTTGCGATTTTTATAGAAGCAGTTACTGTTCTGCAGTGAAGTGCCACAATACAATTTTATGTTATGTTATGTTAACTTTGCTGTATAAGTAATTATCGTTGCAAGTTTATGTTGCAACAACTGCATTCATTCCGGTAACCGGAATGCGGCGTGATAATGTTCGTTGTTAGGATGATGTATTGTTGAAGTAACTTGGGGACCCGATACCAAGGACTCCAAACCTTTTCAGATCTCAAGGCTCGTAAGCGAATATACCAAGATAAATCTGGAAAATCATAGCGATTGCATTTTTTGATTAACCTTTTGCAGGGCAGGCCAGAAAGGACAAGTATGCTACACTTACTGAGTGAACAGTTTACATCATCGTCGCACGTTGGGGTCAGGTAGTAAAGCTTAGTGTTCCCGTACAGGCCAGTCACTACTATGTCACATTTGTCGTCTAATGACATGTTGTAAAAAAAATGATATGGTTTGGAATCGGGCTGAAACAAAATTAACATTTCTATCAAAAAAGCTAAAAATATCCAGTAATTAAATTGCTTGTGTTAGTATCTTAAAGATACGAGTAGATATAAATGTGTTATAATTATGAACGAAACTGGTTATATTAATAAAGAAAGTAATGCGTTAATTGATGTAAGGCTGTAATCAGAGGATATGTAAAAGTTTTCAAAATGTTTATAAGAAAACAAGAATTACTTTACGTTAACATAACACTTTCTCTGTAATGAGCAATATTAATAATTGTACCTTAAATTTTTATTACATGTCTCGGTTGCAGTCCCTATGTATGGCACATGTTTTAATGAATTTAAAGCATACCTAATTAATATTAACAAATAAGTTTTACATCCTTTGCATACCTGTGACGTAGTTTACCTACATAAGTAGGTAATAACGATGTGGGTCGACATTGCACAGTTTCCAAATATTTAGGTAAGTATGTAGTATTGCATAAAAAATTTACATTCTTTTATGGTTACAACGTTACCTACTTCTAAATATATTTTTTATGTTATAGGGGGCAAACGAGCAGACGGGTCACCTGATGGTAAGTGACTACCGTCGCCCATGGACACCTGCAACTCAAGACTTGTGTACCTAAGTATTACTCACAAAACAATTTCCTTATTATTGAAAGTTATTGTTGAAAAATTATATACATAATATCTCCATTGGGATGCAATTCAGTTTTTTTATGTATTTATTTCCATTTTTAGGTCAATCCTTTCTCAAATCGCTACATTTTTAATTATGAATGCCGTTGTTGAGTCTATGCAGAGGCGCCGTTTAAAAATCTGTTTGATGTTTTATGGAATGAACAGGACTTGACATTAGGTATACGAGTCAAAGGATTTTTTGGCTTACCCATATTTTGATGTCGGTGATACCGGTTTTGTCACACGAGTTCACGACGTCAAAGCATATGTCAAAGTCTGAAAGAAGATGTCGTAAAATACCTTATTTATTTGATAGATAAATAGGTAGTCCTATATTTGTAGATTAAGTATTGCTGGAAATTTTAAAAGGAGCAGGAGTTTTATACTATCTATTATGGTTTAGTAATTTTAAAGTAAAGAATATACCTCCAGTTGCATTCCACATAAAAAGTCCCTTCACAAGTGAATTCTTTCCTTCATTTCCTTTAAAAAACTCCACCTTTATATCATACTTCTGAGGTTCTGGAACTAACAGCTTATTATATTGTGGCACAATGAATCCTCCTCGCCATTCTAAAGGTTCTCCAATGCGAAGGTCTGTATTCCAGAGTGTGTAGTTACCTCTGGGGGTTGTGCTGATTTCTTCATACTTTATGCTTGGTGGTATTAGGCTATGGTTCAACTAAAACAAAGAAAATCTTATTATTTATATTCTAACATGTCGTCATATTCGATGATGGAACAAAAATGTCGTAGCTTCCTCAAACTCTTAGGCACGTTGGACACTTTTGGTATGGGGAAAACTCTGAAGAAACTGGAACTCGCGTGACCGTCACGCTCAGATACATATATACAGATGTGTGTGTGCTTTTACTTCTGACATGCAGTCCTACGACTGTTTTTTAATAATGATTCAGTTGATGTAAGCTGGTACCAGTCTACGGTCTCGCTGAATTTTTTTTTGTAAAGAATATTGGCCATCGCGAACTCAGTACGCGCAGTTTGGAGTATGGCCTTAGTTTTTCCAGATATCTACGGCATTAGAACTTTAAGATGTGACTCAACTCTTAAAATCAAACAAATATATTTTTCGCATTCAGATTTCCCCCAAGCTAATGTGTTTTACATATAACGGTAGCTACAAAGCGTTCAATGAAACAGATTCTCTACTGTATCACTTTCCCGCCACGTCGACTGTTATCTCAGTTTTAAATACCCGCATTGTTGTGCAAAACTGATCCTCTTTCTGATACCGTGATGCGGAAGTTTTAAAAATGTTTAACTAAGATACTTTGATTTGGATTTGTCTATTACAGCGCTGTCTTTGCAGTCTAATGGCGTTAACTAAAAATAACTTAAGAAAATAACACCATTACGAATTAAAATGTAAGACGAAAATGAGTGACAGTATTGAAGACGTACAGTAGATATCTTTACTTATTAATCTTATTATACAGGGGTAAAACGTTCCCGGCCTTTTTCTGCAAGACACCCATTTTTATAATTTTATTCACCTATTTACCTCAAAGTTAGAATATCCCCTTATTGAGACTAGCGCAGGTTCAAATCCCATTCTCATCCAATCATACCTGAAGGCTCTCGTTAGCAAAATAGTTTGTTGAACTTGAAAACTTCTAAAATAGTTCTTAAAAATGTGTTAAAGGTGATAATTGTGACTCTGTTAGCGTGACAGATTGTGTGCGTTCTAACTAGGTATGCAATTGCTAAGAGCTATAATAAACGCTGCAAACTACGAATGTTTTTGTGATGAATAGGTTAGGGTTGAAAGTTACTTACCAAGTACTTGTCAGCTTCAGTGTCATTGGTGTGCTCAGGGACCAAAACGACCAGCTGCCAATTTTGTGAGGGTTCAACTTGAAACCTGATGTCGTATTGGTTACTGCATCTGATCTTCAGTAGCGGTGACTGTTCAGATGAACTGCTTGCAAAATCCAAACTTGGCAGAAATTTTGATTTGGTGAAGCTCTTTTGACAGCTTTCAAATTTCTGAAAAAAAAAATAGAAGGGGATAATCACAAATAAGGTAGCAGAAAACTAAGAAGATGCATAAGTTGTTATTTCATCGGTTGAAGACCTTAATAACCACAGGGTGATATCAACAGGGTATATTTTGTTTGTTAAAACTGATTAATTACATGAAACAATGAAAAAAAAGGTAGGTTTTGTTCTTTTATAGAAGGATATTCCAACAAAGATCACCCTCGAAAGACTGTTATGCCTCTACGTTTTCCTGGCCACGCAATGGGCAGGTATTACCGCGGGTGCAAAGGTCACTTCTAGAAGCCTGCAAACGCCATAGGAGGCTTCTGTGCTTCTGGAAGGAGCTAGGATGATTAACAAGCCAGCTTTAACGCATAATGAACCATCTGTAAGTCTAAATGCGGAAACAGGGCCGTGTACCTAATGGTTGTAGGACTCTGTAGAGTAAACATTAAAGATGTTTAGGTGACATAAAACCATAATAGGATCTATCAACATACATCGTCTCCTATAAATTCGGTACGAACTCAATTGGACTTTACAAGCAGGTAATGAATATAAAGTCCGAAAACGGTCCGACCGCATTTAAAAAAAATCGTAGACTAATAGAAATATCAGCCTTAATTTAAAGTAACAAGGTCTATTTCGATAGATCACAGGTATCACGTAGATGTGTAACTACTCGTACCAAAGCTCTTACCTTTGTTTGGAACGTGGAAAGCGACACGCACCCGGACCAATATTCACGATTGAATCATTGCCTATACACTGTTTGTCAACAAACAGAAATACCACCCACCAACGATCCGAAGGAATATTTACGGCATACCTAATTATAGTTAATTAGCCCTATGGTATTCTATTACGTTAGAAGGTTTGGTAATTGTGTCTTTTGAGGTATTACGATGCTAATAAAGTTTCATATGAAATTAATAAAAGGGTAAAAAAAAATAGTATTATATTATTTCAGTACAAAAGCTAGAGACATTGTATGTCTCTAGCTTTTGTACTAAATATACACTGACTATAGTAAAGTAGTATCTAGTGTTCTGGGTTCGATTTAAGAAATTGCAATAATAATAGTATTTGTGTGATTCATACCTACTTTGTTTTTACAATACCTACCTACTTACGATGGTTCTAAACTTCACCAAGATCTGACTGTCGCACCCAGGATTGGCTACAGACGAGGGAACTCCTCAGTGGCCAACAGCGCAAACACGAAATTTTGTGTATGCATTCAAGTAAGATAAATACACGGATAGAGCAATGGTTAAAGTGGTACTGCCACTACGCTGCGGCGAGTATTGGGAGTTCGATCCGCACAAGATAAAAAAAACTGTCAGTTGTAGGACTGCACGTCAGAAGTGAAAACACATATACACACACATCTATATGTCATCATGACAATATATGTCAACTGAGCGTGATGGTCACGCGAGTTCAGGGCTTTTTTTCCATTCCAAAAGTGCCCAACGTGCCTAAAGAAGTTTTCACTTCAAAAATAATTGTGTGATCGACAAAATAATTGTTACGAGTCTAGGTGTTCCTCGTGTCCGTCGTTTGAATGTTTGTACAGTCCCCACAGTTGTGTTTGTACGCCACAGGAATCATTCTTACTGGAGTGGCCTTTTATAAAGGTTGTAAGGATTACAAGGAAGTATAATGGCATTTTCTGAAGTCGGGCATGACTTTGATGGTGCAACATACTTACACGAATCGAAGTTATGGCAGACGATGTAAGTTACAAGCTGAAATAAGTAGCGCATAGTCCCAAACACCCTAGTCAAGGTGAGGCCGTGCCGACACAGATTACTAAGTAGTTACTACGTAACAGATAAATCACTCCTTACAAAAACGTCCATACCTACCGTTTTAATTACCTACTCTTTCCGAGCGCCGACCCCTGCATGCGAAAATGATCTTTAATGTTCTTAAAACACGATTATTATTGCCTCGCAATAACGCATGGTTGCGTTGCCGTAAGTGAGTTTAGGGTTACCTCTTTTTATGTAATATTAAATATCTATATATTTATAAAAAAGGCTATGTTAATTAAGTAAAGTTTAATTACACAAAAAATCGGGTGTGTTACCTGACTTAGAAAAGTGTAACACTTAGTACCACGTCCCCGTAAGTTTACTAATACGAAACACTTAACAACAAATCGCTTCTCCGAAAAACTTATTGTCGAAGCCACGCGACCTTGCTTAACCAAACCTCTAACGAGAAACATCAATAAACTATTAGAGAAAAGAAACTTAAAGAATTTGTCGTAGCGTGATGTTATATAGCCTATAGCCTTCCTCTATAAATGGATAGTCCATCCAACACAACATTTTAACAATTTTTCAATTCGAACCAGCAGTTCCTGAGATTAGCGCTTCAATCAAACAAACGAACTCTTCAGCTTTATAATATTAGTATAGATGTGATGTAGTGATAAATCTAAAGAACAATGTTGCATATGTATATTGTTGATGCTCCTTAATTAAAGTTGATTACCTACATCCAAATCTGTTCCCAATCAAACGCGTGGAATTCACTACACGAGTAGATGCGTCGTTGTCCTTGACGACAATAGTGCCGACAAAATCTAAAAACGAAAAGTTTTGGTCGGCTGGACGCACCACTAGCGCGGTGGCGTTTTGCTTTTGGATAAAAAAATAAGGTATCTATGTGACAGTCAAAACCGTATTAACTCTTATTTATGTTGTCGCCACATCAAAAACTCTTATTTATTTTATTAAAAATAGGGCCAAACTATAATGGATGATAACACAGTTCACTAATTAATAAAAATAAGTTAATACTTAGATATTATTTTGACTGGTTATACCGGTAACGCAATACTATTGGTCGATTGATAAATATTAACAAATTGTGGGTTTATAAAAGGAGAAATACGATGAGAACTGGACTTGAGTGCAAACAGAGGTACGAACAACTTGGCAGTTGCTGTTAGTTAGTGATTTTCATAGTTTATATCAGTGGTTTTGAGACTGTTTCTAACATTTATTTGTAACAAAAACCAAAACATCAAAATAGAACAAAATATATTTGAAAACAAAAACAATTACAAATTTTGTAATTTTTTTCTCTTACTGGATCTACGTCCATGTACAGCACATAAACTACCAGAAACCATGTCAATATGTCTGTATTTAAAGTATATAAAGCTATAAAAATATGATTTCGAATTACGTAAAAATTCAAAAATAAAAGCGTGAGCGTGCGGTACAGCTGTCGGCAACCCACTGCGCGAGACTGCGTATAAGGGCCGCCAGCGGCCATGCGGCCGGTAGTCGTTTAGCGCACGTAAGTACATCGAGTGGCATAGGCCTGGTGCCGAGGACTAATTGGCGTCTTACGATAACCAATCAGAATTTTGTAGTTACAGTATTTCCATTTTTTAAATATATAATAAGGTCACCAGTATTTAAAAAAATATATACAATATTTTATTTGGATGCTAATTATTTCACTTTAAAATAATCGATTGAAAACTACTGATTATAAATTCATTTAAAACAAAAAGTGTACTGTAGTGTACAAATAAAGTACATCATCTTCATCGATGTTTACAAAGTATCAGGAAGTGCGTCAACCGCATCAAAATATTCAAGTTCATGAAGTGTTTAGGTATACAATACGGTAGGTATATGATAAACAATATAATGTTATCTACTTCATTTCAATAAGTACACAGTGCAGTCAATATTTAAGCCTACTGATATCAACTATAGATACATCATGTTTTGGAGCGATCACTAGATAGTAATAATACACAGGTCACCTTTTTGCCTCCTATGCTTATACATTTAAGATGAATTACATTTTAACCGACTTCAAAAAAGGAGGAGGTTCTATGTTCCACTGTATATTTTTTTTTTATGTATCTTCATCGATTACTCAGAGACGCCTGGACCGATTTGGAATTTTTTTCTTTTGTTTGTAAGGTGGTCCCATGGTCATCAGGTCAGGATCTGATGATGGGATCATGGAGAAATCGACTCTTCAAATTTTATAGGCACACTTGAAGCGATTAGGGTATTTTGAGGCGCATTGAAAAATCCGGGCCCGCAGCAGTTCGCAATTCAAGTTAAAAAAATGAAAATCGCATTAAAAACTTTAAAAGTCTATCTAGAGCAAAATAAAAAATTAGCTTTCATTTAAAAAAATTACCGATTGTAAAAAGTTTTACAATTTCGGAGCTATGAATGAGGTACATACATACATATATATATATATTTAAGCTTTTTGGCGGTTGCTTTGGGGTCTAGATATCATAACTAGACCTGTGAAGAAATTTTTGGAAAACTCGACAACTGGTACAAAACCAATAGGTAGATTTTTTTTCGAAATCTACCTAAAATATATAGGTAGTCTAAATCTGTGATTCTGATGTTCCATTCCTGTTATTCTGCGGCCCTATGGGTTGTTTTTTATCTAGCCATTCGCCCTAGACAGACCAACATGCTTTAGTCGTTTAGAAGTCGTCGACGTGTCGGCAGGAAGTTCAAAAAAGTTACCACTTAGACTTCGATTGACCTCAACGAGGCGAGATAACCTTTGGTACAGTCTGTCAAAAATATCAGGCCGTCGCGTTGGCTTGTGCCTTTAAAATCATTAATCGTAAGACATCCATTATCAATCATAGGCAATAAAAGGATACCTTTGCGTAACTCTTGCAAAGGTTTCTAATTAATTCTAATTAAACACGTCAGATTAATTATTGTCATATAGATAAAAGTATTTTAATCTGTGATAGCATTTATGTCGTTCACAATAATAAAATATTGCAGGTGATCTGTTTGGCAGGATAAAGGATATCGGGCCATCCTTGAGACCGAATAGCCAGATATCCAGACGCCAAATATGCGACCGAACACTGTAGATTGCTGCCACAAAAAAAAATATACGTAGGAAAATGAGCAAATGCGGGAGCATGAGGGCCACGTTGAAAGCTGAGTTAGAAAGCCGTTACCTCTAAATGTAAAGGAATTGGTATTCATTCGCCATAATTTGCCCTAAATTACTATTACAAGTATACTTATACTTGCTTACTAATCCAGTATCCGGCCGAATAGTTACTTTAGACCGGATAGTTACCGGATATCTGTTTCATCTCTAGCTACGCTATTGGAATCCGTATACGAAGCTATAGAAAACATTTTTGTGTATGTTACTAACAACGTAATGCTGGAATTTCATAGACTGGAGCACCAATTAGACTCAAATGGGTAATAAATATTTGTAAACTATTGCAAGTTCGACACTCGAAACTCAGGTCTCATTGATTCCACGCGCTTATGCCTAGTTCGCACTAGGCTAGTACCGCACACGCACGCGCACCACGTGTCTCTGCCTACTAGTTCATCCGTTAAACTGAATTGACCCCGTCGATTTAGTCGCGTTCATTAGCTGCCTTAAAAATGTCGTAGCTAAACCTCGATCTTCTAATGCTAATTCCTTCAGAAGACAGTTCGTAGCTCCTAGTTCATTTTTTTCTATTCATATTCATCCATTTTCATATCCATAGCTCTTTTTCTTTATTTCATTTCTATTATAACACGAATTTCTTCATCCACTTCTTCTAAAAAAGCCAACCATAAGCGTTATTAGCTTGTTTACTTTATTGTGTTGCAACACGTTCATCTTGCAGAACACTACTCACTTGTGAACTGTACTCGACTGATACTGCGAAAGATTTTTGGACAGTAGTGAGTATTTTTAGCTACTTAAATACTCGTCACTCGATTAAATTACTAGGCTAGTGCGAACCAAGCTCTAGCCCTACTGAGTAAGCCGCTGAGAGGCTGACGTCTCTCGTAGATATATTTTTTAGGTACTACTTACACCGTTATATGACATGGGTCTTATACGTTTAGAGTTTAAACATTAGACTCTTTGAAATGCCATATACCAGGCCACTCAGAAAGTTTTTTGGAAAAGGGTTTTTATGTATGGAACACTGGCAAATTTATTTTCAAAATTAGATCATTTACGATAGTAAATATGTTTACAATTTAAAATTTCTATCCACAATTAATTACGAAATAAATATAATTATCGTGTCTCCCTGAAAAATCTACCTCGAGAACACATTCGCAAGACGATATTTTACGGTTTTAAATGTGGCATAAATTCGGAACAATCATTTGATTGACTTCAAATTGCATTTTTAGAAAGGCTCTGCTAAGACAACAGTTTTCATGCGAACTGGAAGATGCGCTGGCTGCATTCGAGCAGGCTGTGGAGCCTACCTACCACCTACTTTTGATTTAGTTGATGTTGTTTAATTTAGTGTAGGTACCTATAAGCAAAAATATTATTTCACAACTTTAAGTTATTTTTAGGGTTCTGTTCCTCAAAAAAAAAAAGGTCCCTTATATGATCACTTTGTTGTCTGTCTGTCTGTCTGTCAAAACCATTTTTCTCAGGAATCCGTTGACGTAACGTATCAAGTTGAAATCATATTCATACGTCAAGGGAATTCTTTGTACCCGTTTTTAAGAAAATTTCGCGAACCGAACGTAGTAAAGTGAATTTTGGAATATTTACAGTTTATATGTTGAAGAAGTGCAATCTTACAACTTTGAAAGTTACGTGAAAACGGCTTAATGAATTTACACGCGTCCAGTATATGTAATTACCTGTCATGGTAAGGAAGTCTATACAATGACAGCTCAAGTTATACTGGTCAATGAAAAAACCATGGTCGAAATTCGACCATCTCTAGTTAATACCAAATACGTATGTCTGCGGTGCCTTGAAGCTGTATAAAAATCAAGCTTCTAAGTCATCGTAACCAAAAGATGCATCAGCCATTTAAGCCTTAGATTTGACCAAATTTCAATTCGCACAGTAAATTAATCCCTATAGGATATTTCCCATTGACCTAGGATCATGAAATTTGGTAAGAAGCAAGGACTGACGGCACAAGCAAAAATTCGAAAGTCGTTAATTTGTTTTTGTAATTAAAAACTTATATTTAGCGGTTGGAAAGTTGACTTTTTCGTAAATCGATGTTTAGGAGAGTATTTTTAGAACTGCAAAGTCATATTTGTCTTTTCTCCCGTCGACCCTGAGAATTGATTCTCCAGATGGACTTACTTATGTATTAATAATTTTTTCGATATTTTTTTTTTTTTATTTCGTAATTTTAAGTGACATGTGGAATACTTATTTTCTTTGCTGTAGATACTTCAAGACTTTTTGTTAAAACTGGTTTTTTTTTGTAATGTAGTCAGTAAAATTTATATTTTTTTTATTAATTTAATTTAATTTTGCTTAAAAGTGATATCACAATGAGTAAACAGAACATTTTATAAAAAAGTGTAGTAAATACCACATACGGCCAAAAACTGCAGTGTAATCAATCAACCAACATTTAAACGTTTTATGCAATCAGTTGGCCTTGACGGCGCCGAACGTTTCAGGTCATTCACCGTACCGGACAAAAAGAATAGACACATGTTGCGTGTACATTGCGTAACGCCAAATGAAACTACTGGCTATAAATTCTCAATCTCGCATTTTTATGATGAACTGACTTTTGTATTCTGATAATTATAAACAGAAAGAGGTTAATGTAAGTTTTTCGCGTAGCTTAAACTTACACGCTGTGTATATATTAGCGAGTCAGCTGCCCCCTACTGGGAAAAATTCTTAGCTACGCCCATGTTTTATTTGTCAGTTTCATAATAATAGTTATCTGCAAAGAAAAAAGTAATATTCATGTTGTGTGGCAGTAGTTTACCTATTTTTAATTTTCCTAGAATAGATAAGTCATCATATTCATGTTAGAACAAGATGATGCAAGTCAAGCAATTCTACCTATTCCGACCAGAGCTTATCACAGTTCACCTGGTTCAATTTACGAAACGTCGGATAACTTCATAAATATAGACGAAAGGCATTTATTACTGATTTAGAAATATTATATATTAGTATAGATTTTTTAATTGACAGTAGAACATTTGTTTACACCACTTTGTACAATAGAACGTAACTCATTTTATTGCATGTAAAAAAAACACTTATTTAAAAACAAATACTACATGTACATTGTCATAATGTCTACGAATGTTTATAAATAGTAAAATCAAATGAAAATAAATAATCTATGTGTTTTTCTAATAGCGCGTTTTAGAGTTTTTTTTTTAAACTCTAACACAGTTGGGTTCTCAAGGAACTGTTTAGGTTATCATGAAATATTTTTACAATTTATCTCTGGCAACTATAAATTCGGTCTAACAGACTCAACTCTGACATCTGAAAATAGTTTGACCTAGTAGTAGGTAACTATCTAATCGAAGTTTGGTAGTTAGTTTATGATTTAATCTACATATCATATTACATCATTACTTTTAGCTAACATATTGTAGGCACAACACAATAATGAAGCTCCTCTAGGCTCACGATTCGGCCCAATTACAAAACAAGTATTTTATCAGACCTGTTGTCTTCAGATGTATTAAAAATATGTCTTATTATGTTAATGATTAAAAAACGATAAGCACAAGTATGAATGGTATGATAATTCTGAATTTAATCGACCGTGTTAATTTTGGTTAATCGGGTTATCATTTTCTTACGAGCGAGTTGTACGCAATGTCATACACCTTCAAGAGTTCACTGAGTCAAACTCGAAATGATATTATGTCTCTATAATCTGTGATACCCCTGCATTAAACTTCAGTGGACTGTTTAATTTTATTTATAAAGTTAATTTTTATTTTATTTTATCTATCGGATGAAAAGTTATATCAAATAAATCCAGCGTATAACATAATTTATATTTTTATTATTTACTTGCCAGGTTTCTAAAACTATTCATATTTTTTTTAATAGCTAATTATGAAGTCAGGTGAGGAAGGTAGCTAAGATGGATTTGATGCGGAAGGGGGACCGGGTGCTCTGGCGCACATTGGGAGAGGCCTATGTCCAGCTGTGGATATGGTGGAATAGGCTGATTAATTAATTGAAGTATGAAGTATCTTTATCTAAAAGCAATGGAATTGACTGGCCTGTTGGTCTAGTGGTTAGTGACCCTGACTGCTAAGCCAGAGGACGTGGGTTCGATTCCCACCCAGGACAAATAATTGTGTGATGAGCACGATAATTTGTTCTGTGTCTGGGTAATTTATCTATAATATGTATGCATTTAGAAATATATAAGTATGTTTATCAGCTGTCTGGTTACCATAGTACAGGCTCTGCCTAGTTTGGGATAAAACGGCCGTGTGTGATATGTGTGGAGTTGTTATTATTATTATAATGGAAAATTTATTTTTCTATTTTTTTGTGTGACGATTTTTATTTTAATAGACAACAGTACTAAACATTAGCTGAAGTTGTAACGATTCCGTCAAAAATAAGTTAGAAAATATTACGTAAATACAGACACCATGATCTTGTACTGTGGGTAACTATGTTTACAATGTTAATCAAAAGAACTTACCAGACCTGCAAATGACTCCAACACCGGACAGGCCTCATCGGCCAAGTATTGCAACTGATCATCAGATATTGTTACCGCCTTCTCACTATCTACAGGTTTTCCACTCACATACAGGTTAAATGTTATTTGTTTTAACAAATAAATTATTATATAGAGTTCAACTTTTTTGTTAAACATTTTAATTTTTTGAACATGTAGGTAGACACTCGACAAAAAACTAACAAAACATTTTTTTAATTATTATTATTTATTATATTAATCGAAGTATTCTTCGATTAATCGATTCAAAAATATTCAAAAAGCTATGCTATACACTTTTAAGAATATTAAAGAAACACGATATCGTTCAAATTAACAACGTCTGCGATCGGAAAAGCTATCCGTTCGTTGAAGGCGCGGACGATATTACGTTCGCGCGCTCAGGCCGCCCCTCAATTTATTACTGGGCCACTATGAGCTTCGCACGTAGCAAATATTCTGGAGGGAAGGCGGGCAACTAAGCTCTAAGAATGAACATCGATAGTGTGACGACTGTAATGAATATACATAACATTTCCCGCAACATACCTGTGCGGCACAACATCTTGTTAGGTGCAGCATTAGATATGCTGAGATGGTGACCTATTCAGACCCGCACATATGTGCTAAAACTATTTAGATTTATAGTTTTCTTTTTGTTATAAATTTATGTATGTTGCGGGTTATGAATAAATGTATTTTCTTTCTTTCTTCCTTCTTTCTTTCTGAATTATTATTCTTTAAATTGTTTGATGACCCTCTGCATCTCTCATAGATATATTTATAAGCTAGTAGGTACATTTAATAATTATTATGTATAAAGATCCGATGAACTCTATCTATAATATCTGCGCATATATCTCGATTCTTAATCAATACTACCTGAATAATTTTGTTGTTTCATATCTTCCAGCTCTTTTTTTTACAATATATTTTATGTTATTTAGTTTTATAGATGTGTCATGATGAACCATTGTAGGTATAGCCGAACCAGAAAAATAAATAAGGCTAGTGTAGGGGCGCCTCATTTGCGTTTTTTATTGCAAAACCAAGTATAGTATACACAGACAAGTACACGTACGAGTAACTTATAGCACACGTTCTTTTGTGTCGGGGGTTAAAAATTAGGATGGATGGTAATATACAACCTTATGAATGAATACTATTGTGAATCATTGGAAATAAAATTTTTATTTTGAACTTATTAAGCGATAATGTGCCAGAATAATAAATATATATTAATATTATCCAAGACTAAAGGATTCCTGAATTTCCAGGAAAATAACAATCGAAGCTAATACATTCAGAATCAATATTTTTAACTTCATTTGACATTTTTACCTTCTTCTTTTCTACAATGCACAATTATGGTTATATTCCAAAGACATCAGACTCATTGCCACGGTCGTTACTTGATAAATCTGGTCCATGTTTCTTTAAAACTTTAAGAAATAAGAATACTTAATAATTTAAAAACTATAATATTTTTTTAAATAAAATGCCTAATATTTGTCTCAAAACGATCTTTTAGAATTTAAAACAAAAGATCAACATTCTTTGAAGCAATTTTAATTTTAATATACCTCAAACCATTTTATTTTCACATTAAACGATGTGTAGGTACATCGTTTAATGTGACAAATATAGCCCAATCTTTCAGGCTTTCTTTCAGGGAAATTTTAAAATATAAAACCCTCACAAACTCAAAAATAGACCTTACTTATACTTTGACAGCATTAAAAATAAACAATGATCACATCAAACATTAATAACGTTGTAAAGTTACTCCTCTCATTAAAATAAATTATGTAGTTCCATTTGTTTTTCGCAACATGACGAGGTTTTTAATTTTCCTGGTCAGACTATACATAAATGAAGGACGCAAAAATTGAATTGATAATTTACAGAAGTTGGTTTTTGCGTATGTTTTCCTCTATATGTCGCAAGGGTTTAATGGAAATGTAGCTTTATTGAGTTTTTTTTAGACTAATTGTTATTCGCAGCCTCAAGGAGCTTCAGTTCCGGTTGGAAGACTCAAGAGAAGAGGACCTACTGCTCATCAGAGTATACACGAATTCTCATTCATACTGTACAGTATGGAGTGGCTGAATTCGAGTCCTACTTATATTAGCTGCAATAGTAAAGATCCCTGCAGCGAACAATTTTTGTTAAAATAATGTACCTAACTGAAAAAAATAGTGGTGTTTTCATCAATAAAAATAAAAGCCATGACAATTTCAAAACCAATCTCTAGGGTTATCTAATTTCAAAATAAATTTGAGTTAAAAAAATAAAGAAACACGCTTTAATATCAAACCGAACTAATAAGTAGAAAATGTTTTTCAAATATGGAAGAGTTTCTTCTATAGCTTTGTTGAACTTGAGGGTATTTTTTTATTTTATTTAAAAAAAAAACTAAGATCGAACATAAAAAAATGTATCAAACAATGAGGAACAGTTAAAGAAAAGTTGAAATAGCAAAAAAGCAAATGTAAAAAAAAACTTCTTTCCGCCAACTTGAGGGTATTTTTTTATTTTATTTTTTAAAATAACTAAGATAAAAGATAAAAAAAATTATCGAACAATGAAGAACAATTAACGAACATTTAAAATTGCAAAAAAGAAATGTTAAACAAATGACTTCCCTCCGCCAACTTAATACAGCCCTCTTACGGGGGAGAAATTCGTTCCGTTATGGACTGACAGTATACTGCCGCAGTATGCTAGGGAAATAAATCGTCGCCATTTTTGTACTGTGAGCACTGGCGTTTTCGAGGTAAGGTGCTCTCAGTGCTTTGATCACGGGATCTACTATACATCTTTTTCCAGTTAAATAATAAACAATTATTTGTCGAAATATGTTCATCCTTTTTACCGTACATAACCTCATTTAAATAATTCGGTTATAAAGTTATTATGCATTAGGTTACTTGAAAAACAATATTCGCTGTTGGGGGCTTTATTTGCACCTGATGGTAAGTGACTACCGCCACCTATGGGCACCTGCATCTCAAGAGTCGCAAGTGCGTTGCCGGCCTTTAAGGTGGGAGTAGGGGAAGGGTGGAAGAAGGGAGGAGGGAGGGAAGGGTTAGGGCCTCCGGTAACCTCACTCACTCGGCGAAAAGCAATGAAAACATTGCTTCCCTGCCGGTTTTCTGAGGTGCCGTGGTATCACTCCGGTCGAGCCGGCCCATACGTGCCGAAGCATGGCTCTCTCACGATTATTATTATTATGGGAGAGTATTTAAAAATACTCTCCCATACAATTCTAAAGAACCGCAAAGTTAAGTTTGTCTTTCAGAAAAGACGGGAAAATATCGTTTAAAATTCACCATGGCTACAAGCGAGATAAAGGCACTCTTGTCCAGGAAAGCTGCAGCTAAATATAAACTTAAGATAAGGCCTAGCGACAGTAACAAACAAAAATATATATATACGATACGATACGAAATAGCTGCAATAAGGTGTGTAGAGATGTACAACGTCAACATATTCACAAGTCTGTTCAAAACGGAGATCCAGCCAAAGTCTGGAAATTTCTTAAGACACTTGGAATTGGAAAATCACGGCATAATATCACTCCAAAAACTTTAAATATTAATTTACTTAATCAACACTTCACTGCCCTGTGCAATTTTGATGGGACTATTAAGGCAATTACGCTGAACAATCTTTCTTACATTCCAACGCCTAGTTATGATCCTTTTATTTTTAATCAATTCTCGGATTGTGATGTTAAGAAGAGCATTTTAGGGATCGCATCTAATGCAGTTGGTAGTGACTATGTCAGCCGTAACATGATCCTTCCTATCCTTGACGAAATTCTTCCTATCGTTACCCATATCCTTAACTAAATTAAACTAAATTTTTCCATCTACTTGGAAAGATGCCCAAGTCACTCCCATACCAAAAAAACCAAACCCTGTATCTATCGTCCGATTTCTATACTGGCTTTCCTTTCTAAAGTCCTTGAGCGCCTCGTCCATAATCAACTTAGTTCATTCTTGACCAAAAATTGCCTTTTTAACTCCCACCAATCTGGTTTTCGTCCCGGTCATAGTACTGTCACTGCCCTGGTGAATGTTACGGATGACGTAAGAACCGGAATGGAAAATGGAATTCTTACTGTTCTTGCTCTCCTCGATTTTTCCAATGCTTTTAACACAGTAGATTTCGAAATTCTGCTTGGCATACTAAGCTCTCTTAACATATCTCCAACGGCAATTGATTGGCTTCGTAGTTACCTGTTCGGTCACCGTCAGCGCATATGCATCGATAACACTAATTCATCTTGGTGCAACATATCTGCCGGCGTACCCCAGGGTGGCGTTCTATCTCCTATTCTTTTCGCAATTTTTATAAATTTAATCTCATATCAACTTCTTTCTCACTACCACCTTTATGCAGACGACCTTCAGATATACTCCCAAGCACCTTTAGATAAACTGTCTGAAGCAGTTGACAATATTAATACTGATCTGGTTCGAATCCGTGATTGGAGTGTGTCACAATGGCTTACCGTAAATCCAACCAAGACCCAAGTTATTATTGTTGGCAGCTCTAGGAAGATTTCAAGGGTTACCTGGACCCAACTTCCGCAGGTTGTTTTTGATGGTATCCCGATTCCAATCAGTCAAAAAGTAAAAAATTTAGGGATCTTTATTGACCATGAGTTATCTTGGGGCCCACAATTGCAGGAAGTAAGCCGCAAAATGTTTTCATCTGCGGGATCATTGAGACGGCTACGCAACTTTCTTCCTACTACTGTCACCAAAATTGCACTTGCAAACACGCTACTACTCCCAATACTTGATTACGCAGATGTTAGCTATCCAGATCTCACCGAGGCCCAATTAGACAAACTCAAGCGACTCCAAAATTTTTGTAAAAGATTTATATTTGGTTTATGCAAGTATGATCACGTCTCAGAATTTCGTCAAAAGCTTGAGTGGTTACCCATTCGCCTTCGCCGGAATGCTCATATCCTTTCTTTATTATATAATATATTGTTTAACCCTTCCACACCTTCCTATCTTAAGGGACGCTTTGAGTTCCTTCATGACACACATTCGAGATTCTTAAGATCATCAGAAAACTTAGAGTTAAAAATGCCTTTGCACTCCACATCGTTCTTCGACAAATCTTTTACCGTTGTTGCAACAAGGTTGTGGAATGCATTACCTATAGAAATAAGAAAGGCTCAAACTGTAATCGACTTTAAAGCAATGGTGAAAAGTCACTACCTAACCTTATAGCTCCATCAAGAGGTGTACTGAAATCATGTGACACTTTATCGTTATAATGTTTATTTGCAGAATATTGGTATGTATTTTCTCAGTTTTTAATTATTCATGTTATTGCTTCGGTATATATGAAAATATATGTATATATAGATAAATATTTGTATATTTATATATGTATATTGTATGCTTATGTATAAGACTAGGTATATGTATGTGTATATATGAAGTACACCGACAACTATCACTTAATTCTGCCACTAAATCCATCCTAAGGTTGTCTGGTAGAGATCGCTCTTAGCGATAAGACCGCCCATTGTACATAACATTAATATTAAGATCGATCATTGTAGTTTAATGTATTATGGTGTACAATAAAGAATATTCTATTCTATTCTATTCTAGGTTCTACGCACAGCCATTTGTATGTTTTTTATAACTTATTCAATCAAGTGCAGCAAGTTGCTAAACAAACTAGAAAATCTTACCACCTTATCTCAATAAAGTATCGGGCTTATTAAACTAAAGTTAACATAATCTACCGAGTCGCAGTTCGGTGATTTACATATATTAAGTAAACTTCTAAATACCGTATCTACTTAGAACGTCCCCTACACTAAAAATAAAAAAAAAAAAATACTTTAAAAAAAAAGTTAAACCGACTTTAAAAAGTACGAAGAAAGGGCACTGAAAAATAATCGATGGTACAATATAAACTTAATTGAAAAGCCTTATGTAGTCTTTTCAATATGCTGCAGTAGTGCCCACTTGTGTCACTACAAGGAAAAAAAAATGTGACACTTTTATTTTAAACTAGCAACCCGCCCCGGCTTCGTACATACAACATATTTCAATCAATTTACACAAAATCTTAACAAATTATATACCGAAACCTTCCTCATGAATCACTCTGTCTATTAGTGAAAACTGCATGAAAATCCATTCCAGTCAGTTCACGTCGGTAGTGCACCGGCCACGACCGGAACCACGTGATCGCAAGTCCGACGCCTTAGCTATTACGGTACCGCCGCTTGACTTTAACCTAACTTTATATATATATATGTATTTAGTATCTACTATGTAAGTATGTTTATCAGCAGTCTGGTTACATAGTACAGGCTCTGCCTAGTTTGGGATCAGACGGGCGTTTATTGTCTTTATTTATTTAATATACATATAACTTACATTTATACTGAATCCACGTCCCACTTGTCAACAATCTCGTCGGCTAAGACCAAATATTTTATTTCTTTATCTGTTTTGGCCTTTAAGAGATTGTCGTCATGGGGAATGGTGATGTCAATAATCATTGCACGGCGCTTTAATTGGTCTACCACCTCTATATCAGGCTTATTGGCAACAATAGTCCTGTCAGTGATGATAGATCGATCCCAGTACAATGTTGCACGACCATTTTCGAGAACACATACCTGCGGTATAGTAACTTACTAACACAAAGTTATATTTAAGAGCAAGTCGCTGATGGACTATCCTGGCCACTTGGTTGTGTCTATGCAAGTACTCGCCGTTGGCAAGATGAGAACAACCAAAAATTATATGCCTGAGGGTTTCTCCGGGACGATGACACACCCGATAAATGTCTATTGTGCCGTCCTTCAGGATATATTTAATATAGTTATTCGCCATAACAACTTCATCTGTAATTGAAAAACCTTCCGTTTTCTTCGAAGAAGTTACCGTACCGTAGCCAGGATACCGATGCTATAAAATTTACATCCGGGTTCATTTAAGGCACGATAAAAACGTCAATGCAACTAACTCCTTGCTCTTCCATATCTCCTTGCGATCTATAATACTAAGTACTGCTGGTTTGCGCCAGTTCTCTTTTGCAAGCAAAGCAAATGAAGCGAAGTGCGTCCATTCTCAACTGTCACCACATCCCAATACACATCCCCGTCAACGGAGAGGAAGTAATC
Source organism: Callimorpha dominula (assembly GCA_949752705.1). Lineage (NCBI taxonomy): Eukaryota > Metazoa > Arthropoda > Insecta > Lepidoptera > Erebidae > Callimorpha > Callimorpha dominula. Next base: position 5,109,299 of record OX457006.1, on the reverse strand, counting down.
TCTAAGGTTGCTACCTCGCGATTATGGAGAGTCTTGGCATTTATAAAACCACGACCCCCACATTCATACAATCTCATGACCGATGAACGTGGATGGTGCATTCGGTACGCAGTAAGTAGTGTACGAACTCTACTATCCAAGGTATCTAATTCAGTTTAAGTCCATGTAAGTATGCCAAAGGAGTAGTTTAGAACTGGTATGACCCAATCATTATAGGCCCGTATCCTTTTACCACCTGATAAAAGATTTTTGAATACCTTTTTCAGGCGGCCAAAGAAGTACACCTGTAACGATTGCTTCACAGACAAGTCATTTATTTACACCTAACGATTGTGATATACCTAGATACTTGTAAATTTTGTTGATGGAATGGCATTTAAGGTGTGTGGAGTCTGAGAGTTCCATCCCGACCGATTCCACAATCCAGCCTCTTTTTACATGCATGACTGCACATTTAACCACACCAAATTCTATCCTGATACTTATACTAAAGTTTTCAGTTACCTCTAGTAATCTTATCAATTGCAATTTGCTGCAGGCAAAAAGTTTCAAATCGTCCATGAAAAGGAAATGGCATATAACCTGACCTCCTCTCCGCAAACAATAGCCTAATCCTGAACCCTCCAACAAAGTGCTAAGAGGATTCTAAGCTAAGCAGAACAACAAGGGACTCAAACTGTCACCCTGGAATATACCCCGCCTAATTTTTAAATACTCGCCGTCAGCTTGAGTCCGCCGCCATCCTGGATAGCAAAGGACCGTTCTCCATTGCCACATACATGCCTTCAAGAAAGTACATAGAATCGTATCAATCTTGTACAACTCCATCACCATCAAGAGCCACATATGCGGCACAGAGTCATAGGCCTTTTTATAATCTATAAAAAATGTCGCCAAATCCTTTCGGTTACGGCGAACTTGTTGGTTAATGATCGTGTCAAATATAAGGAGCACTTTAGTGCCACGGGCCCCACTTCGACATCTATTCTGAGAGTAAGCCATAATGGGGTTTTTTGGTTAAATGAGATGTTATCTTTACGCTCAGAATGGACGTGAGTAATTGATAAACTGTTAGTAGACACCTTATTGGTCTGTAGTTTTTGTGATCTGTAGCACTGCCAGACTTAAGGTCATCACACACTATAACGGAACTGCAACTGCACTGTTGTATGGTTGCAGCTAGCGCGCTTACTACCGTTGCTTTTGGCTTTTTCATATTGACATTATGAAATATATTAAAAGACAACGTTTTAATGCTCATATTTGAATGACAAATTAAATGCTGGGTTGGAGCCGTGCCGCTACCGTGACGGTATAGTGTGTGATGACCTTTATAGAGCATGTGAGTAAAGTTTAATGTTAAGTTGAGGTTAAGTAATACTAGCCAGGTTGGTCTTAGGATGTGTGACCATTCTTAACACATTGAGACCCCTCCATGCCTCGGAGACCACGTTAAGGCGTCGGTCCCGGTTGCGGGTAGTTTGAGCCTTTAAAAGTCCGACAACCTGGTCTAACTACAGAACTTCGATGTCGCCTAGTACTAGAGTTGTGGAGGTCTGATGGCATTCGCTTCATGTAAAATGTCGAAGTTGGGCCGTATCGTAGTTAGACTGAAAGCCGACCCCAACTTATTAAGGTAAAAGACGCGGAGAAGGAGATAATAAATATTATTTAACAAAATAAAACCAAGAACCTCAAACGTTCGTTACGAAATTTCACATGCACGATGTCAAGGTTACAGAGAATGACATAAGGTAACTTTCATCTAGAAAAAAGTGTAAACTTCTCAACCGATCACCATGAGATTGCAAGGAGTGCAGAAAAGGATATAGAGTACCGGTAAAATGTACTGTTCGTGAGTGATACCCTGAAGTGGCAAGAAGCAGGCCACGTATACCGAAGGACCGATGACGGTAACGTAAACGGTAGGTCAGATGGATCGACGACCTGAAGGAGGTAGCTGGGGTGGAGGACCGGGTGCTATGGCGCAAATTGGCATAGGCCTATGTCCAGCAGTGGTCTGTGGTCGATGTAGCCGATATTGTAATTTCAGTCATATTAAACAAGATTGATCAATAATTACACCATATTGAATAAGACAACATTTTTAATATCACTAATATACTGATGATTCATAAGGAATGAATTTCGCAGAATAAATACTTCACATAATAATTATTTTGCGTCCTTGAAATGTTTTGAATTATTTATTTGCGAAGAACGCAATCAACTATTCAAATGGCGTAATTAGGTAGGTACTTTTTAATCAATTTAAAAGGCATTAAATGTATAAATGTAGTACCTAAAAGTTCTACCTTTCTAATTAGGGTTGGAGGCTCTTTTAACAATAAATTAGTAAGGCGAGTAAACAATAAATTAAAAAACAATATAAACTAAAGAAGAAACTAATATCCAGTATCCGGCCTATCCGGCCTTAATTTACGCACATTCATTATCCGGCCGGATATTAAATTTAGGTAGCTACTTTTAAATGAAAATATAACAATTATATTTTTATTTACAAGTACTTATTGTACAAAGATGATTAGATATTAGGGAACAAAGTAGCTTGATATCCTCTATCAATCCTCGTATCCTCGTAGTGACGATATTTGAAATGGGCATGCTGAGGTGGGTTGGGCACGGAGAAAGATACAGTGCGAAACAATCGACAAAACAAGTATGTAAGGCAAACGTTAGTAGGAACTTAGGGAGGTAGGGGTTGACCACGTAGAACATACTCGTACTCGTACTATGAAAAAATTTGTTGATGTTTTGAAGAAACGACGAGTCACGAAGTACCCTAATCCGGCAGACTTGTATAAAATATTTAATGGCAGTAGAAAAAGCTTCTGAGGTATGTAAGAAAAGATCGAGCCGCCGGCTGTTGTCTTTGCCTACCCCAAAACAAGAAAGGTGTGAGTTAATGTATGTTTGCAGTTAAAATAAATTTCCTAAAAAAAGAGTTTTTTTCTGGCGCTTGTTTTAACGTAATGATCAGATAACGGGCTGCACCCGCCATCACAAGGCACCTGGTTAATATTTCAAAGAGATTTACTACCCTGAAGAGTAGCAGTTCCTCACCGTGGAAGTGACGGAATAGCTCCAACTTTGCGAGTATTTGTTTAGCGATTGGCAATAATTCTTAGAGTGTGAATCTGCCTGTCTCTCACTGTTTCCCACCCTAATTTATGTCACCCAAAAGAAAACTAGGAAAAACCAGCGGCTTAAAACGAGGGCTACTCGTGATCCGGTAAAACATTAGCCGAAAGGGTTCTCCTTTCCTTTTTAACGCTTCCATTGCTCAGGGTTCACCAGGAAAAAAAATACTACATATCACAGAAAGCAAACCTTGATCATAATCTCGATGATTCCCATTAAGTACAACGTAAGTTACGTTGGACCTTTGTTATTTATATCTTCGAGCAATAAAACAATGGAAAAGGAACCTTTCTTGGCAACATAGCTAGTAGAATTCAAATTTATTCAAAATCCTTCAGACGAATTTGTCTTTCAGCGTTTTATACCTTATCAGGGACAAATACAAATACATTATGTATGCTACCCAGTGGTGATTTTTAAACGATTCGCAACCGTATAGTGTGTTCACATTATTAACAGCACCCTAACAACCATTTAAGGCAGCTTACAAATATGAATGTTATTTATAGCAATACAGACTTTAACTATAGTTGGGAGAAGAAGGGAGAAATGTTTTGACAAACACGAGCTATAGCAGTTCGTTTTCCACATTTCAGGTGACAGATATTTATGTTATGTTAGTTCTTATGTCAAATGGAGCGAGTGTGTGATTTGCTACTCTTTCAGTAGATATTAAGATTACAGAAAAGTTTGAAGAATGAGGAGTCGAACCGTGTCCTGTAATCGGCAACCTGTCAGATAAAATATTATCCCGTAAAGCATATTTTTCATTGGGAGAAGCATATTTTTACTTTACTAGCTCCACTAGGCTATATCGCCTGGAAGACAAAAAAAACATATCTTGATCTACTGTTCAAATAAGCTTAGCGTGTCTCATGAAAGCCTTAATCAATAAATTCTCGTGTTTTATCATAATACATCATATACTTATACATATTAGATTAAATTTAATGTTAGTTTGTGTCTTTTACGAAGCGCGCACACACAAAACACTCACTAAATTAGAGGGACAGGATACATTATAGTGGGGTCTACTCAACAGGCGGCAATGTCTACCGTGGTTCATAAGGATTTCCTTCCTAGGGTTCACCTGAGAGCCCGGCCATAAGAGCCAGTGACGGACCTCTGTGTGGTTTCAGTCGTTTCGAGTCCGATATACTACCTTAGTGTTTGGCGCCAGTGAGGTTTCCACTCAAAAAAATCTAGTTAGCTTAATTTGTAAAAAATCCAAGTATCATAACACTTTGAGAGGTTAATTTTCTAGTCATATCACGGCACGCTGCGTTAGTTACACCGACAATGCCAATGCCTTTTTTTGCATAACCTGCATTCGGTGAAAACACTTCTTACTTATTCTTAAGTTAACATTAATTTACTATTCGTATGAGAGTTTAGTATGTACTGGATAAACTTTTGTTGTTTAACCTAACGTAATGCTATATCTATGTTAGCACACACAATCACTCTTAAAAAGCAGATTATGAGTCGTCGGCCTATATCAAAGTCAAACTTTTCAATCGTCCGACTTCATTGAGTTCGGACAAATCATTATAATTTCAAAATCTAGTGTTTTTGTGGGCCTCGGCACCGATAGAATATTTAGGAACCACTTTTATTATTTAAACGCACACATGACGACTTTATTTTAGTTCTTATCACAGATCTAGTCTAGCCTGATAGTGTTGAGGACGTCCTCGCATAACTATAAAACAAGCAGTAAAGTAATTGAACTTTAAATGATATTAATTCACCTCGAACAGTAGGTAGCTAAAACTTAATATTAAAAATTCTATTAGCAGGAGCTAATATGCATATACATATATTATGTACTATTGGCCATGCTACTATGTGTTATGGACCAAGTGATTAAACCAGCAATATGAAAAACCAGCGATATGATGAAAAGTAAAATCGAGTCATAATTAGTAATTAATTCATAGCCCAATTTGTGGTCATTTGCAATCGAAAGAAAGAAAGAAAAATATTTTATTTGTATCTTCGACAAGGTAACACAATAAAACATATTAACGCTCGGTATTGAAGACCAAATAAGGTACCTGCGTCAGCTATCGTCGCAGATTGCTCTGCAACGCTGGTATTCTCGCTGGCCCCAACTCCAATAATTGCTGGTCTTCCTGGCCTCGTGGGCTCTTCAGTCACAGGAAATACAGGACACTCGAGTACGCGACGCCGGCCTGTGCGAGCTACTGCAGTCTCAGTCCTGTCCCCATCCGAAACTTGCGGTATCCAATACCTTCTTCCCCGTCTTAAAACGACTGCATTCCCAAGGAGACTTGGCGTCCGGCAGGCGGTTAGCCACAAAAGGAACCATCCAAAACCCTTTGCTATGTTACTCAATGCGCTGAACCCAATAAAAATTTGGAAAAGGGCAGGCAGATGAAGATGTAATGAATACTTATTATTTATCAAATTGTCTGGACATTGTGAATTGCTACATCACTGTTAGGCAATATGATAATTATGGTATATTACCCAGGACGCTAGGACCAAAAACATACATGGAAGGACCATGATCATTTACAAACACGCGCTGCTACCGAGCGCAGTTGTTTTCTATTCAGTTTATTATTAAAAGCTAATAAAGGCGGGCAGTTTATATTATTTATATCTCGAATTAAATCTAACACGAAGTTCGTCATAGTTAGTAATCAATAAAAAAATATATGTATCTGAATTAACATAATTAAAATGTATTAGAATGGTGTCAGGAGAAAGAGGTCTAGGTCTAATATAGTTGATGTGGTTGTAAAGTGTTGTACCTCTGTCTGACAGATGTAGTTATTGCAATAAAAATTTGTGCAATCTAAAATGCCATCAAAATGATAACGACGTGTCAGCCAGCATCTCACCCGGGCTAAGATAAAGTGGGATGTTGGCATCGAACCAACTAAAACTACACGAGGCAATGGCAATGATCACCAATGCTTTTTTTTCTTGTTGAAATAAAAGTCTGTCTAAACTTAAAAAAAAGGATATTTGTGTTATAATTTTTACATAAATAGTATTCGCACTCATCTACCATTTTGATTCTTTATTAATCCACATTTTTTTATTAATGTGCCCAATAGATGGGGGATATTATTCATACAGCATCAATTTGTTTTTTCAATCGTTTTATTCAACTGTCTGGACATTATGAGTAAGTTGGTCCAGAACATACACACCTAATGATATAAAATATATATCATGGGTCCATACCTATGTACGTTATGAACACACCTACATAATAACAGCAAGACATACATTATAATACTACCTAGGTTGAAAGGCTATATGTAAGGCTATATGCTTAGATTATACATATATAATCTAAGGCTATATGGGTAGTATAAATATACTAAATCAATAAATTAAAAAAATAACGTATCTAGGCGTTTTATTGAGCTTTTAATACTGTAATATGACTTTATTAATGCGCCTTCTATATCTTAGAAGAATGTATGCCAGGGGCCGACATTGGTTAACATCGTACATATTGGGGACATAAGAGCGTTTTTCTACGCCTCATAGTGGTTAAGAATTTTCCTCTGTATAATGTTTTGTAAATTTAAATATAAAGCAGAAATCAGTTGGAGTAACTTAGGTTAGAATATTTTTCGTAGTTAGGTTTTTAGGTCATGGAATTTTACCGAGCCCCACCATCGCCACTGAACATGAATCATTTGTAAGTATGTCCAGTGAATAAGTCCAAAAGTTATAAATAAAAAATGTTTATATTTCCTAAAAACTATGTATAACATTAAAAACAATAACAAGTTCCATTTCCTATTTATTATTATTTAAAATGATCATCAATTAGAGTGAATGTTTCTCTTTGATAGGCCTGTACCATCTTCGTCTTCATCATCACTTTCCATCAGATGAGTTGAAAGACAAACTCCTATTCCATTTCACAATAAAAAAATGATTAATTATCAATATTACTTAGAGAAGACATATTTGAATTTGTATAGGGCTAGATTCTTGACAATAATAACAAATATTTATTATTGTCAAGTCTAGTCTAGTACTTATTATTGTCTTGTTTTTATTTAGGCTTTAATTCAATACATAGCTGTCTTTCCACCATCGTCAACCGTCTATCAGAAAATGCAAAAAGATGTCATTAAACCGAACGTAGCACGTTGACTTCGTCCATGCGTCGTTGTTAATTCCTAAGTTAAAACAACGATACCAAAGAAAAAGAGAACTGTAAGAAAACCAATGAATACTTCACTAAATTTATTAGATGATTTGAAATTTAATAATTAGCCAGTATTAAAAATTGGTGATCCGAAATTCGCACTACTACTAAACGCACTACTAAATATAATAAACACACACCGGAGCACATACAAATTGATTTGCTTGATGGAACTTATCATCATCATCATTTCAGCCATAGAACGTTAAAAACTTTTATAAAATGTTAATTTAGAAATAAAATAAATAAAGACTTGTTTTTCTTCGGATGTTCTAAGAATAACTTCTTTTCTACAGGGTTATCAGACGACAGAAATTTTAATTTCTCTGATTAAAAATAAAAATAACATTTTGTTTGTTTCTGTTCTCTGTTCTGTTCTGTATCTGTTTTATTTATAATAATTTTTTCTGAGCTTATCTCTTATTTCATATATTTAATTAAGAGGCACCACTTAAAAATCAGGAATCAGCAATTTATATCTAGGAACTCAGAACCCTTGCAAAGTAAAAACAGCTTTAGAACTTAGAAGCACAAAGTCTACTCGACAACATAGCATTCGTAAGAAAACCTACAAGTGAGAATTATTGTGGGAACCAAAAGGTAAAAAATATATTAAACATACAAATACATGCGTTTATTGAAAGCAAATTCATTCACATATTCTTATATCGATTCTCGTGGAGGGTTGGCAGTGAACTTTGATCGACGGTTATTCGAGGTCATGGAACGATAATTTTATTTGTTTGAGTGGTTAATGATCCGCGTAAGATCCGAGCTTTTTGACTAATCCCAGCCACATTCCAACTGCAGGAACTTCAATACACCAGTACCAGGATTAACAACAGTTTAATAATAATAATCGAGCATTTATTCAGATAATATTACAGTTTCACAATAAAATAACGTATAAACTCATTTAACGAACCCACGACCTCTGGCTCAGCAGTCTGGGTCACTAACCACTAGACCAACAGGCCAGGCAAAATCAGGCGCATGTATCCCTGTCTGTACTGTGTCTTGATTGTGGGAGAGCCATGCTTCGGCATGTATGGGCCTCACAAAAAACCGTCGTGAAGCAATGCTTCGTTAAATTTCGGCGAGTGAGTGAGGTTACTTCAAGCCCTAACCCCCCTCCATCTCATCCCGTTCTCCCATTCCCACCATAAAGGCCGGCCAGTAGTCATTTACCACAACCCGTGTACCCGTGACAAGTCTGATCGTTTGCACCCATCCCATTAAAAAAAAACATGATTAAATTGCAATGGCCAGATCAGTTCGTACAACCTGAACTCATAAAAGTGTAGTCTTCACAAAATATTTATGTTTTCGCACTGTACCTGTCAGTTTCAGTATCAGTTTTTCACTCTGTGAATCCACCTTTAACACAACCTTACTTTAGTTGGATTTGTAGTCGAAAATATGTTTTATGTATCTTTATATGCGCATGTATTAAGATATGCTCATTTTACAATTAAAAGGATTCCTTTAAAAAAATTGGGTACGGTCGAAATAAAAAAACTGAAAAACAGTTGGAGCTTGAATATAGTGTAGTAATCGATATATTATTTCAATTTAAGATTATTTTTTAATTATCATATTATTTTGAATTTTCTAATTTATTTTACTAAAAAACAGTACCTAACTCCTAATCTGTTACATTAAAAAATTGTTTTCTTTTACTGAATTTGTTAATTGTTTAAGAAACTTGATTTGCCGACATTACATTTATTATTTTTAGGTTTTTTATTGTTTGTTTTAATACACTTCATTGCTATTCAAGAGACTTCCCTTCTAGACCCGGGCTCCCAACATTAAATCCATCTATAAAGAAGTCTATTAGAGCCAAAGGACCAAGATATAGTAAAAAAAGAGGGGTTACATTGACATAACAGAGATTTCCGTCTTTTTCCCGATAACAGCGAACCATCTTCCTTCATGTTTTCCTCATATGAAATATCCTTAAACAAGATCCGTGTCAGCGTGGGAGCGCACTTAGTATGTATATATGTATGTTGATAAGTTTTAATTAAAGTTCACATATTTTTTCATTTATAATTTTAAAATAATTATGCATACGAAATCTGAAACAGACTTATGTACCAATTCATTCTAAATAAAAAAGTGTTTGTCGTTCAGGTAGGTTATATCTAAATATCAAGGCGTGGTATTTGTGCTTAATATATACATTAATTGCTAAATAATTCTCGTTATTAATCGTGACTCGTCGAGTTCATCGACCGTCAATAAATAGTGACTAAATAAGTACGAAGGTTGTACGTGGTATCAGAGAACTTCAAGGTAACGCCGCAGTAGTCCTGAATTATAGAAAAAAAAAGTAGCTTTTTTTTTAAATTGTGGACTGTTTGTCAAAGGTCTACAACCTCGGTTGATGGCGCACTGTATAGTTAATGTCTTTTTTACAGGGGATAGGACGGTATCGGTAGGTAGATGAGGCCGGGCGACAACCCTCGAATGGTCTTCGAACTCTACAGAATGCATTAAGTGAATAGTTTATGAGAACACGTGATGAACACCCATATCCTTTGGTCAATATCCTCAAATATTGATATCCTAAATACCTACTTGTAATCTTAACTTATAAATTTAAAATGAATCATACTAAAATGTATTTAAGTTTTTTATTTTTTTTACATGTGACAATTCTTGGAACAATATATCGGCATGAAGATGAGTCTGATTTTTGACTTAAGTATTCTTGTCAATATTTTACGGATATTGACATTATCCTTAATTTAAATATTTTGGTTTAGATTTTACCTAATTTTATTAATTTTAGCCATTAGTCGCTTTGTATAAAATTGCATATGGCGAGTTGAATTCGCAAGTCAAAGGCGCTTGACTTAATTTTGTTCTTATACAGAAATGATAATAGTACCTATTACTATCTACTACTACACAGAAAGCTCTCATAAAAATAATAAAAATATTTAAAAACTATTGCTTATTGTTAGCCAGCGTAAGCTAGATGTCAAAGATCTACAGACCACAAGCGAAAGTTTCTTTTGTTCTGGCCTTGACTTGCATTCTACATTTAAGGATTTCATTATGTCATTATCTGTGGTATTACTTACGTAGTAACTACTTAGTAATCTGTGGTATTACGCACACATAGTCCTGTCCGGGATTCCCCGGATTTGTCCTAGTTTAGAGGGCGTCCTTGGAGCGTCCGGGCGGGGTTTTCAAAATGTGTCCGGGTAAAACCCTCTGTGCCAGGGGACAATTATAATCGTTAAATGAATCATCAACAAGCTAAAAATTTAAATGAATTCGGCGTTTTTTAAAGGTGTCCGGGAAAAAATCTAGATTTTACCCATGTGTCCGGGATTTTTTAAGTTTTTATCTGGCGTCGGCAATTTAAGTGATGGCCTACGCACACACTTAATTCTACTTTTTGGAAGGTATATCAAGCTAGCACTACAAAGTTAAGTTTCCTATTCCTTATTAGCACTATAATTTGTGACAAATTATAGTGCTAATTAGGAACGGGAAACCTTACTTGGTAGTGCTAGCTTGATAGATATACCTCTTTTTACACCATCATGTCTCTTCGTTCGATAGTCATAATATGTACCCAAATACTGGACAGCAGTTTCCTTTTCCCTTTAATTGACGTATGACTAAGACATAGCCACGTCTAAATGGGACAGTCACTTTAATCTACTTTTGTATGTTGTCAATGTTAATGAGAAACATTTTTCATTTACGCTCGCGTGCTTTAACTACAAGTACCAAAATTATGTCGGATAGTTCCTACAAATATTGTAAAGCTGGTTAAATTTTAGAAGATAGGTACCTACGTGCATATATATGTATAATGTATTAGCTTTTGCCAGCAGCTTCGCTGTTATAATTCTACCTGTAGAAAACAATAGTTTTTCTGTATATCTCTGGCAACGTGTACGCCAAATTTCATGATGATCTGTAGGGCGTAACAAATCAACAAACAAACAAACTCACTTTCGTCTCTTTCGACTCTTTCTTTACATTCTCTCTTAATATTTAGCTATTGCATGGCTAGGATAGCGGTTAAGTGGTCACATTACCCATTGCCACTCCGTAGTCCGTTGAATGCTTATTCCGTTGCTCATTCCATCCAAACATGGAATATTATTGGAGTGGTTTTAAAACAGTTACACTGAGTCTGATTCAGGCCTGATACAGGGCGTACCTTCCAAATTTTAATACCCAAATTTGTAAGGTGCATATATTGAAAGAAGCTCTAGGCTCTCCCGTGTTCTGTAGCGAATAAATTTACAATCCGGTTTTAACTGAACAAAGGTGCCTACCTACCTTCCAATATGGTATTTGTCGCTTGTAAATAATAATTTGCCAATAGGTAAGGTCATAATAGGCAGGTAACCGCAGTCCCCTTCACGTTTGACACTTAGACAACTAGGATATTAACGGGGTCACCTTGTCTTTTTTGCCTGGTTCTAATCTGCGTCTATTACTATTAATGTGCTGTCAAGGCATCAAATACCAGAAGGACATGTGATGACAGTTAAATTATTCTACAACACAAACGTTTACGTTGAACGCATCCACGAATTTTGCTAATTAAATTAAAAAAACTAGGTAGGTACTTGCTTTTACTGTACTAATAGTTTACATCAGTGGCGGCTCTAGCTAAATTTTTTGGTGGTGCGAGACCCTGTATATACCCCCTATAAATTCAAAACCTTAGTTTTCCTATTCTATGCAGCAATGATTATAAATAGTGTTAGATATATCTATCTATCTATCTATAGCAGGGGCGCAACAACGGGGGGTGTCTATTAAAATGTTCGTTTTGCTTTCTTTTAACAAAGACAACTCCCGCATTAGAAATGACTCCTGTGTCGCGGGGGACTTTACAAACATACAAACAACGGACACAAAGAACACCCAGACTCGGGTGGGAATCGAACCCACGACCTATGGCGTAGCAGTCAGGGTCACTAACCACTAGACCAACAGGCAAGTCAAGTTCAAATGTTGTTCGCCGTAAAAAGAATTTGACGACCTTTTTTTTTAGTCGTCAGAAAAAATATTTGGGACACCCCCTACTTTTTGAGGGTTGTCTCGACGGTTGATTTCGGCGCCCCCCGCATGACGGCGCCCGGTGTGGCCGCACCGTTTGCACCGCCCTAGGGCCGCCCCTGCTTTACATACATACTTACACTCACGTCTTGATACACATAGGTGTAGGCAGAGCTGATTTTAAACACCCACATTTTGCACACTATAATTTGGTCCCACACGCGTAATACGAGGCAAGCCTATTGCCGTTGCACAGTGTAATTAAAAATTAAAAGATTACAATTGTAGTAGCATTTGGTCATGTTAGTAGACTGTCTGTTAGTATGCAGCAATTTTTTTTTACTTTTAATCCATTAAAAATTCGGTTAAGGCGAGAATATTGTCCATTATCCACCACTGTGAGCCGTCCGGGCACTTTGGGAATTAAAGATCGGAAGTAGTAATAGTTACAGTCTTAACTATTACTATTATCTTAATTGCAAGAGGCAATGGAAAGAAATTGAAATTGCTTAGGTACGGATGGATTGGGAATGTAATACTTACCTGTAATTTGAACAGGCAGTAGCCATGAAGTCCGATCCTTTCTAACATCACTTTTCTCTAACTTAAATTATGTCTATTGCATAAACTTAATCTACGTTTATAGTAAGTAAGCAAATTACAATTTCATTGCTAGTATAGTGTGAATTAGTCAGCAGTTATTTATGTTTGTTTTAAATATCAAGCAGAAGGCAACTTGCTTGTCTACAACTAGGTAACAAAAGTCCAATAAAACTTCATGAATATAACTAACTATACATATCTTACCTATCCTTTAGATTATAATATAACAAGTATTATAATAATTACCTTGCGGCTTTCACTCCTTTAACCTCAGCGGACGTAAAATCTGGATTTGATGCAAAATATATAGTCATCATGAGCACTTATTTTCGGTAGATTGTCCGATTGTGCTTTGACAAAACTACATTCAGTCATTGTCCTAGATGATTGAATGATGAAAAACCACAGAAACACCTATCTTTCTCCGTAACACTAGGAATCTATGCACCGATAAATGACAGAACGTGGAATGTCACGTCATGTTTTGTTTCGACCAATGGTGAAGCGTTTTGCAAAGTTGAATTTCGCGCCCTTATTTTGCATATTTTAATTAATATTTTTTGCAATTAAACACGAACTAAATAAGAAAATAATTGTTTAGGCATAATATGTGGACAATAAAGATTCAAGGGAAAATTAATCAAGTAAATTTAAACAACATGCATATCCCCTATTGCACAAAAAAATATATTTTAAGACAGTTCGGTCTTCCAGGTACTAATAATTGGCGCTAATATTAATTTAAGAAATTGGTTGGTTAAATTAATAGTCCAAGATTCTACCTTCTACGACTATTGTGTTCATTATTGTCCATCTGTATTTTTTAATTAAAAATACAAAGTGACATTACCTGGCAATGATGACGTCAAAGTTGACGTCGCGTGCATCGGTCGGTAAAAAATACTTGCCTCTTTACTTTATTGCGTGGATAGTACCTACTATCGATGATGTGTCGGCACAGAATACATAATTGGTGTCGGTCTCGTCGCAGACTGATGATTATGCCATATTATTATATTGAAAAAAAAAACAGTTTATTTGAATCACACAACCGAAACGGGCCGCGTTTTTAGTGCGGTGGGTGATGGAAATTGAAGTTTATAGTTGATGATGATGAGATGATGAGATTTCACACACGGCCGTCTGATCCCAAACTAGGCAGAGCCCGTACTATGGTAACCACACTGCTGGTAAACATACTTCTATATTATTATGTATTTAAACGGGGATTTACGCGATTATATATTACTAAATACATACATATTATAGATAAATTATACCCAGACACAGAACAAATGATCATGCTCATCACACAATTATTTATCCTGGGTGAGAATCGAACCCCCGACCTCTGGTCGCGTCCCTCCAAACTACTACTACTACGACTAACAGGAACGGCGGATGTGGTCGGTCGTCCACTTCCTCTCAGATCCGGTCCGACGCGCTCCGATGTGGTCCCTTTATTGTGAATCGTACTTTATTGTCAATTTTTTAATTTTTTTTTTTATTGTGATTCAACTCACCTGATTCCATCCATTCCAGGATTATAATAGACTTTTAAAATAGACGCAGGCAGATCATTCTACACCTTGGCGACTCGAACCAAAAAGGAGCTGTCAAAGCGTTGTCTGAGAGAATTAAGCAGAATAAGATTCGCTGCCTAGTTCTGCTAGGTAAAGATGGTTCTCTTAAATTCAATTTTTTTAACAAATTACCTTTTTTTCAGGTCGGCCAGACCTAAGATTACTTTTACAGAGCTACCTGGATCAGAGAAGAAAAGAAAGACATAGCCTCGGTTTACAAAAAATCTGTCCACAATTATCTGGAAGTAAAGTTTAAACACATTCTCGTTCATCTAATCATTTCCGTACTATTTTTCACCTATTCAGGCCCCTCATAAATAAATAGAAAATTCAAGAATAAGTAACACAACGCAACGCAGTCGTCTCAAAAAAACAAGTCACGCCATTCCTTTATTACACCACGCCACATCGTAGGCTACTTTAATAAATAAACTTATAATTATTTATAATGTATGTATTGATTGTGTTGTAGTTTGGCGCCAAAATTCCTTACAAAAACACGACGACCGACCATGACTCTTGGACACAAAAAAAAAAACGCCGGAGGTATGAGTAGGTATTGAACTTGCGGAGATACTTCGATATAGATCTATAATAAAATTTATGGCGATGAATAATAATCAGTGTGCGCTCGACAGATAAATTGGTCTTACCTTTCAGTAAAGGTCGCACAAACATTGCAAGGTCTTTCAAGAAAAAACCGTTTTGCATCAACGTTTTGTTTTGACTACCTAATGGCCAGGAATTGCACTTAGTGTTTGTATACTCTTTGTTGCACAGACACATCAGGAGTCTCATAAATTGATTGAAAGTATTAGTAGTTCATCTTTCACGGTTTACGTGAATAGGCAAGTAAGTTCAGCCATCGAAAAGAGACCCCCGATGCGTCGCGAACTCGCGACCGATAAGTCTAGCAAAAGCCCTAAATGCATCGGGTACCACACACACAATTCAAATTACTATTCCATAGATGCGTTGCTGTTTTCGTAACCTTATTAAAGTTAAAAGTAAATCTTTCACTCACTAAAAATAATACAGACCTTATTACAAATCCCGAAAACACTAATGTAAACCAGTAAGGTCAATAAGTATGCGCGTAAAATACGTGCTCAATATATAAATATATATAAATTATCAAATTTTTCATTGCATAAGTTTTTATAAGTAGGTACCTACCGCCTTTCATAAACGCCATTAGTACCTACGTCAAACTCCGCTGCGCTTTACGCAAATGTTATGATAAGTAAGCAAAATGTTTCCCGGGTTATCTATGCGTAAAGTTGTCACTCTTTGCAAAACGTAAATAAATATTACTTATTTCTTATTTTGACCAAATCAATTTGGTTAATATGTTTTAATATTTAAGGTATTTCACAAAGTCCTTGTTTAATCTAATCGCGTGTTATCTATCTTTATAAATAAATAAAAAACCAATGTTTTTGTTTGTCCTCTATGCGTTCCGAAACCATTGATCAGACTGTGATGAAACTTTGGTAGGGTATTCCTGGCCCAAAAAATATATTTAAAAAAAGAAAAAAATTACATTGCAACGCATGCCGGGTGCACCTACCTATATTTTTGTAAAAGCATTATGAAAATATGAAAAGAGTAAAAAAATGCCCACCACACTGTCATCAATTCATCTCTTGTATAGTACACACATATATAGTACTTTTAAATATTAGAGTAAGATCCCAGAACCTGACCTTACCTACTTATTTTCTGAGGAATAAAATTTGTCGTACGTCATGAACTCATGAGTCTTGGGGATTTTTGAACCCTAGGATTTGTCTGACTGCTTAGAAAAGGCATTAAAGTGGTTCTTTACACTTAAGATATAAAATTCAAGACTCAGACTATAAGTAACGTCAAGTTATTTTTGCGAACTTTAAAGCATTTAGTAAATAACCGCCCACGGACAGTGTCTGTCAATATATATATTACTATTAATATAACCAGACACTGTCCGTGGGCTATGTATACTGTAGGTACACAATATCATTAATGAGTCATCTCTTTAATGATATTGTGTACCTACAGTATATATATTTATATATATATATATATATATATATATATAGCATACAATATCGTTTAAATTTTATTTTATTATCTACTAGCTGTTTCCCGCGACTTGGTTAGCCAGGAAATTTTGGTGAAATCTAGCCCACGGGAATAGTACATTTTCCGGGATAAAAAGCAGCCTAAGTGCTATTCCAAACTATAATCTATCTCTGTGCCAAATTTCATCCAGATCCGTTCAGCCGTTTTTGCGTGAGAGTAACAAACATTCATACATCCTCACAAACTTTCGCCTTTATAATATTAGTAAGAAGTTAAATTATTTTATTTTCTGTTAGAGTTAGAACTTATACAAACCTTTATTAGAATTGTTCGAGCGACTATTTGATTTCTAATGTAAGAGCTTTTTTGAAATTTGTAAACTTAAAAAAGCTGTTAGTGGTGTAGTGGGAGAGCCATGCTTCGGCACGTATGGGCCTGCTCGACCGGAGTGATACCACGGTCTCACAGAAAACTGGCAGTAAAGCAATGCTTGTGTTGTATTTCGTCGAGTGAATGAGGTTACCGGAGGCCTTAACCCTTCCCTCTCACCCTCTTGCCTCCTTTCCCCTACAACCACCTTAAAGGCCAGCAACGCACTTGTGACTCTCGAGTTACAGGTGCCCCTGGGCGGCTTTAGTCACTTACCATCAGGTGACCCGTCTGCTCGTTTGCCCTACCACATGAAAAAAAAAGAAAAATATCCGCAGTACCTACTTAATTAACACTTCAGAATTTTTATCAGTACATTAGATACTTATCTTCTTATTTTATTTTAATCACTAATCAGATTTCTCTGAGTTTAAACAAATACTTTTTTATGTAACTCGTCTTTATAGCTAAATGAAACTTGGTTAAATAATTATGTCACATAATGGCATACTATTAACCAAACGCACGTTTTTGCAGTCTGAGCGCCTGCCTTATTAAAATGTAAACTCAAAGCAGAAAATAATACTGAATTTTCTTGCAGGGGCTGACTTATGCAGTATTCAGTAAAGTTATTGAAAAAATCGTTTATAACCAATGGCAAAGTGTCTTTAATTACTATAGTTTGTTACATAATAAGCAATTCGGTTTTCCAAGGGGTCGCTCCACAACTGATGCCGGTATAGAGCTTGTAAAACATATATTTCATGCCTGGGTGGATGCCCACGATTCCCTAGGCATCTTTTGCGATTTATCCAAGGTTGTTGATTGTGTTGTTCAGGAAATTACTTCACTACGGTATGAACAGCATCAAAGACACGGCACTGGATCTTCTTACTTCTTATCTAAGTAACAGGATTCAGAAAGTCGATATTAATGGCAAGCTATCTATCTCCAGGGTCATACTTGGGCCATTTTAGTTCTTAATCTACATTAATGACTACCTCATCTTGATAAGAACAACCACAAGATAGTGTTGTTCGCGGATGATAATTCACTCTTATATAGGCTAAAACGTATGTGTACAAACTTTAAACGTAAACGACGCTATTTCGAAAGTGGTTAGCTGGTTTACCGTTAACAATTTAGTTCTTATTGGAAAAAGACCGTACATTTATTACGGTTCACTACTCCAAACGTTAAACAAGTGAAAATCACTATACTAGTTAAAGAAGACGAGTGAGAAATACTGAATACCACGAAATTCTTAGACATTACTCTTGATTCTAAGCTTCAATGAGGCCCTCATATTGATAAGTTATCGAATAGACTCAGCCTAGCAGCATACGCATCTAGAAAAACTCGTGAACCGGCTGATGTTGAAACAGCCAGATTAGTTTATTTTAGTTGTTTTCATAGTATAATGTCGTCTAGTATTCTACTGTGGGGGAATGCCGCTGATATTCAATCTATCTTCATGCTGCAGAAGAGAGCTATTCCAGCAATTTATAACTTAGGCAATCGTGAGTCATTGAGGCAGAAATTTAAAGAAATTAAAATAATTACGGTAGCGTGCCAATACATTTTTACCTAGGCTTAGTGGCGGATTTACACATTTGCCGCCTGTAGGCTAGTTAAATTTTGCCGCCCCTACCTCCTCTTCGATTCGATAGGCAATAGGGAATATGCATGTTGTTTAAATTTACTTGATTAATTTTCCCTTGAATCTTTATTGTCCACATATTATGCCTAAACAATTATTTTCTTATTTAGTTCGTCTTTATTTGCAAAAAATATTAATTAAAATATGCAAAATAAGGGAGCGAAATTCAACTTTGCAAAACGCTTCACTATTGGTCGAAACAAAACATGACGTCAAATTCCCCGTCCTGTCATTTATCGGCGCCTATATTCGTAGTGTTACGGAGAAAGATAGGTGTTTCTGTGGTTTTTGCCCTTAGCTAGTGCAATTTAGGCATTCTAGTGATATTAGAAATTATCTAGGACGATGACTGAATGTAGTTTTGTCAAAGAACAATCGGACAATCTACCGAAAATAGATGCATTCATGATGACTACATATTTTGCATCAAATCCAGATTTTACGTCTGCTGAGGTCAAAGGAGTGAAATCCGCAAGGTAATTATTATAATACTTGTTATATTATAATCTAAAGGATAGGTAAGATATGTATAGTTAGTTATATTCATGAAGTTTTATTAGACTTTTGTTACTTAGTTTAAGTAGACAAGCAAGTTGCCTTCTGCTTGATATTTAAAACCAACATAAATGACCTACTGCTGACTAATTCACACTATTCTAGCAATTAAATTGTAATATGCTTACATTAAAGTGATCTTCACAACAATATAAACACGATATTGAAGATACTTCATCTCTTCTCATTAATTTACACCATTGTTTTCGTATTTCACATTATTATTTTGTACAGGAAAAAATACTGTATTGGGTGTACTTCTTATAGTGTTTTTACACTTAGGGACAAGGCAATACTTATAAAATGTTTTTTAAACTTTATCCATCGTCTATTAATTACAATACATAGTAATTACAACTGAAAATCGGTATAAAATTACTGTAGCACTTCAAGTAAGTATACTAAGTTTAAGAAACAAACACTGAGCGTGATATCTGACGTCATCCAAGGCCCGCGAAATATGGCGGCGTTTAAACAGATCAAATTTTATCGATGTTTTCAATGTTATTTTAAAAATGAATTTGAAAATTGCCGAGGTTATTTATATTTTTTATTAGAGTAGAATGATGGAAAAAGTCAATAAAAGATAAAAAAAATACATGCATATTCCCTATTCACAATGATATTATTTACAACTTTTTTTTTGTTTGAGTTTTCCATAATTTAGTATGATTGTGAACTAGGAGATCGATGTGTCAGTTTCTAGCTTTATATTTAACAACCCAAGGATTTGGCTAAGATTGATTGTTTATTTATGGTACCTTTATTTCTGAACTAATAAAAAAGCTCAATCATGTGCTACTGTTAAGGTGGGGTAAGGTATGCCTTAATACTACTTACACATGTACATTCAATAAACGTTCAATCCACCAGCCTATAGCAGCCCACTACTCTATTAACGTGCGCCAAAGCACCCGGTTTTCCGCCTTTCGCATACAAACTATCCCAGCCAACTTTCTCAGTTCGTCAGTCCATCTGGCTGGGGGGCGTTCTACCTTCCGTTTACTAGTTCGCGGTCTCAACTCTAGGACCCGTTTGCCCAACGACCATGCCAGGTTCCGGTTCAGGTTCTTTGTCGGATGACCTCATTACGAATTTGATCCTTCAAAGAAACTCCAAGCATAGCTCCTTTCACAACCCGCTGCGCGACTTTAAAAAGCTTGTGGACTAGACCGAATGACATACGGTGCCGAGAGGTGGGCACTAACGACCCCACCGCCAGTCTCAGCACCGTATGTCAAGAGGTTTGGTTTTAGACGCTCTGGTTTTACAATGACCTTCGTTTTGAGCAATTACTGCAAGGGTGATGAGAAAACTCAACGTAGCTTTGCAATTGCTGCCCGTCCTAACAGTATCCTTCTGGTGATTTCTTTCTGAAGTTGTTTCTACCGAGCTGGATAACGTGCTCAATATACGTGGGGTACACTGAAAGTTTTGCGTAACTCATTAGTACAAAAATTTACATGTTTTTACATATTTACTGCTTTTCGAAGTATTCTCTATTACATTTTAAACACTTTTTCGTTTGTTCAAACCATTTTTGAAAACATGAGGACCATTGGTCTAAGGCTATGTTTTCACGTGCTGGTTGAAAGCTATCACGGCCTCTACCGGCCCCGTAAAGAAATCGCATGGTGCCAGGTCTGGAGTATTTGCGGGATAGGTCACTAGCTCTACCTTTTCAGAAGCCAAAAATTACTTTGTCTTGTTCGCGGTGTGTGCCGAAGCATTGTCATGGTGCAATAGGATGGGTCTTCTTGATCGTTTTTCCCCTAGCTTTTTCAAAGACACTGGGCAAACAAATAGTAGTGTACCACTCGGTACTAACTGTCTTTTGTTCTTCAAGTGGGATCGTGCAGACAGGACCCGTCTGGGAGAAAAATAAACGCAATAATTTTTTTGCCTACGTTTCTCGAATACCTCAATTTTGTTAGTTTGCTGTCACCTTCGAACACCCATACAGAAGACTGGTGCTTTCCTTCGGCATATAACAATATGTCCATGTTTCATCTCCTGTGACAATGTCATGCACAGTATTTGAACGTGAACCAATCAACACGAGTCCGTTTTTGTTTTGGGTTGAGTTCATGAGGAATCCAGCGGCAACAAAGTTTTCTAACTCTTAAATGTTGATGTAAGATTTTTTGAATTTGGCTCAAACCGATCCCCTCGAATCTCCTCATAGGTGATACGCCGGTTTTCTTCAATTAGTTGCCTGACAGTCACATTTTCTTAAAAAATGTAGACATATTCCTGAACAACTTCGAGTGTCAACCCTTCAAAGTCAATCGGTCTGCGTGCGACTTGTTCATGAACATAACCTTAGTTTTGTCCAAGTTTATTCCAAGATCACCGCGTCGAGATGCTCCATTTAGGCTTTGCAGCCTAATGTGAGTTAGTGTATGTACATGTGTGAGTGTTAGTTTTTTATTTTTTCGCCCAGCTGCCCCAGCGACTCTGCTATTAGAACGATGTCACCGACAAACCGAACGTAAGATGTACTTGACGTTTATATTGAATTTCCATCTCTTAATTGCCATTGATATGTATTAGGCGTTTATGATTGAATAAGCTCGCCGCAGAAGGGTTCCGACCCATGCTGTTGGTTTTCTGCACCAGCTTTGGCTAGTCCATCGGCTTTTTCATTGCTACCTAATTTAGACTCGCTAGCTCTTTCCGGAATTGCATCTGGCCTACCTTTAGAGCTCGGTAGTAATTTCGTCATCCATAGAAGATCCGTTTTTTAGCTGCTCGAGAGCCACCTCAATCTCGCTGTGGACAATTTCAGGTATGTCCTCCCTGTAATAGCGCGTTAATGGGGCTCTGTGGTCATCATCACTGAGTCTCGTTGGTTCTATCATCCGTGATGCGTACAGCTATCCATAAAACTTCTCGATTACATCGAGATTCTGGCACTTTGAGTTGACTGCCATTCTCAGTTTTGAGTTTCGTCAGATGGGGAGGCCAAGTGCTGAACGAACACTTAACCCCCTGTTCCACTCAATTGCATTCTCTATTGTGTGAATATTGAAGCTTCGGAAGTTGCGTCTTAACAGCTTTTTAGGCTCTCCTATCTGACGAAGACGGCTGAGTGGCTGACAGCTCGCGCATTTTACTCATAAGTTCGAGTCTTGGGAGAGAGTTTGGACTGTTGCTGTTTTCGTTTCCCGGGGAACAGCTTTCGAGACTTAAACATAATAAAATATTTTTTATTGCGTTTAAAAATTGATATTTAATTATCTGGTAACAGTCCGCCTGATGAGAACGATGAAATTTAACTTAATTAAATTATGAAAGTTATTGGCTTAAGGTAGATCTTAGATAACTTTTAAGTAAGAAAATCTTCTCTCCTCCTAGCTGTTTTGGCCAGACACACTAGTGAACGGTCGTGTCACTCGTTCCCGCCCGCAACCAAACGCGACTACGAAAATTGTTGAAACATTTATATAGGTGGTGAAACATTTTACATGTTGAATAGTTTGTGTACCTATTGACATTTAGGCAGTTGGGTATATATGTAGATATGAATCTTTTTAATTTTTGTAAGAAAAAAAAAATGTTTTTCCCAAATTCGCCGCCCCTAAAATCTGCCGCCCTAGGCTTCAGCCTACTCAGCCTATTGGTAAATCCGCCACTGCCTAGGCTCCAAATTACCAAGTCGTTTCGAGGTCAATGGGTGCGGTAATAAAATCCCAGATAATATTCAAATGTTAAGTCTAAACAAGTTTAAGTCCACAGTAAAACGACAACTATGCCTCAAGGGCATTAGTGTAGTAGGATAAAAACGCTTGTGATTGAATTGTATTGGATTCACAGGCTATTTTATATACCTAATACAAATGTAATGTGAATTAATATGTTTCTTATTTTCCATCTCTTATGTTTCTCTTTTCTTTTTTTTTCTTTTTTTTTTATTTTTAATTTCCCTATTGTCATATCCTATTTTTGTTTATTTATTTTAATAAAAAATTACTGAATATTGTTAAAACTATCTGGTTTTTTAAAGAGTGGCCGTGACTTTGTTTGCCCGATTTCTTCTCACAAGGCTCACCGGTTATAGATCGACACAGGCAGAACTATTGTTGTGGTGACTCTGTATGTCACCGCAACAATTTCTATAATTTTAAGTTATAATAATTCTTTTTTAAATTGACGATTACCAATTTCATGAAATAAAGATATTGAATTTAAATAAGTAGAAGCCGCCCATCTTGCCTAATACCTTCATTCTTCAGAAGTCCTCGGTTAAACATCTATAATTATGTATTTAAACGGGAATTAACGCGATTACGAAAATACCTCTGAATTGTCTGACGTTTCGACCAAGTTACACGGGCCGTGGTCACAGGCTGAATAAAGTTAAAAGCAGTTAAAAGTTAAACAGCTATACCACCCTACTGCTGTCCTTTTCTACTGGTGAACACCTATTCACCAGTAGAATGTCAGCACAACGTTGTTATAGGAGACCCTTCCTCAGACAAATCACAAGTGGCACTTTCGGTGTTGCGTTTCTAGACAGCGATGACGACTTACCATCAGGTAGGCCGTGAGCTTCCTTGCGAACTTAGAGAAATAAAAAAAAATACTCCTGATATCACTTAGCTTAGCTATGAAATGTTTATGGAACCGTGTTCCTGTCTTAAACAAAACGAAAAACAATCTGAAGTTACCATTTCTGCCAATTCTGTCCATTTTGAGAAGGATAAATTTACGGGGTATATCACTCTTGAACAGCGCAAGCACAACTCTGAAGCAACTTTTTCAAGTGTCTGACTGTGAAACGCACGCAACAATAACTGTTAATCCGATGGAGCATTGCAAACATGGGCGTACCCAGCTTTTAGCTAAGGAGGAGACAAAATTTGTTTTTGTCATCCCAGGAGGGGGAGGATCAATAATTGATTTTGTCGATCCAGGGCTCCCTCTAAGGGAGGGGGGTCAATAAAAAGTTTGACTCAAAATTACCTTAGTACTACGTAAGCTTGCTAAAGCCCGGGGGACATCCCCCCTGCCCCCCACCCAAAGGGGGTGGGGGCAGGGGGGGTGTCCCCCTCGATACGACCATGATTGCAAATCACGTCACGTCTGGGTCACCTGTATAAATGACTAACTGTTCCGTCATTGCTGTATTCCTAAGGGTCGTAGCATGATGTTTAATGGCCTACAATATACACATACTCATGCCTCTATAAGCGGTATACTTAACACCCACATTTTGTTGACTACATTTTTTTAACGTAATTAGAGGGCAAGCAAGCCTATTGCCGTCAACCGGGAAAGAGGAAGGGAGCTAAGAAGGGAAGGCTATGGAAGGAGAGGGTAATCGGTTCGGGGTAATCTCCGGTACTACTGATCCTATTTTGAAAATTCTTTTAGTGGATTAGTTTATTTTTATTACTTTAGTTGGATAGCTCATTTATCGATGAAAGCTATAGGCTATATAACATCACGCTACGACCAATAGGAGCAGAGTATCGATGAAAAATGTTTCAAAAACAGGGAAAATTTACAAACGTAGACGAAGTTGCGCAGGTCAGCTATGCGGTAGAGGCCGCTAACTCCCCAATCGTCGCCTAAGGGTTGTTTGTGGCCACATCTGGGGAAGATGTGACCGCTGTAGGCGACCCGAGAACGGTGACACCCCGGTGCGGCCGGGGGATGTCATCCAAGGCGGGTCAATCGGGCGGTCTTCCGCGTCTTACTGTGTAAAGCGCTGAGGGGCGTGACACCGACCTGCCACGGGGGTGACTCTGGTCACCCCGGGATGTACCTCAGCCATGAGGTACGGCAGGGAGGACTCCAGAAGCTGCCGATGCGTTCCTGGAGCTTCTCCCAGTTGCCGAGGTAGGCCGCCGCGGTGGTTTAGTGGGTAGACCGGTTCGCCGGGAGTCCCACACACGCCCTTCGTATCCCCGACGGAGGGTATGGTGCGCAAAGCATTCCCCGCGTAAAAAACAAAATCGTGATTTGAAAATTCGATGAAACGAAAAAGAGACAAACATATTTATAAATAGGATTTAGCCTGCGAGAGAATGAGATAGAATACAAGTATACGGTGTTTCCTATAATTTTTAACCTAACAAAGATCCATAGATGTTTCCGGGTCTAGTTTAGTGTATAGTACTTAACTTAGATATAGATAGATTCGAACACTACTTGCTTCGATGTCTAACTATAACGTGCTCTGGAATAAACAGTTATTTTATACTTCAAGACCAAAGTTTCATTCATTATCCAATTCTCAAGAATCAGCACAAATAATACACACCTACACTTTGCTTTGCGCCTGCGTACTACGAAGCTTTCAGAAAATACGTCGTAGACTCATAGTCAACGTGGTGTATCATTTTTGTGCATTTGCGAAAAAAAATTCGTTGGGTAATTAACTTATGTTAATTATTTAACACATCTGTGTTAATTTGACCATTAACTTTTATATAAATTATCTAAAATTAAATTTATTTCATCCTCCGCGCCTTTTCCCAACTAAGTTGGGGTAGGCTTTCAGTCTAACTACGATACGGCAGAAGTAAATTATTTGTGTGATTTTACTTTTTATTTCTCATTCTCTCGTATGTTACTTTTCTGAAGTTTCACTTCTGCCGTGTGTGAATTGCACTTACACACTTTTTTTTATAATCTGACTTGGACAGTAGTGCCGGGGCGATTAGTGCGTTCAAGAAAAAAAGCCTTTTTTTAGGGAATCTAATATAGGTAATCAAAAATAATTTCAAACTTTAGAGCTTTTAGATAAAATAATTTATGACTTTGAAATGCTAGTTTTTACATTTCTATCCCAAATATATTCAACTTATTAGATTTTTTTAAATATAAAAACAAGGGTACGATGGGGTTGGCATATCCTTGTGGATAAAAACCGCTTAAAAGAAGAAGATTAAAAAAAAAAGAAAAAATATATAAAAACTGGTTTATATCCATAGCCACAAATCCTATAAATTTAAAATAAATTATAGTAATTTGTTTATTAAATAACTTTATTATCACCAGCCAAACAAATCAGACAGTCAGCTGAATCTCATAACTATAATAAATAGCACTACATAATTTTAATAACTGTCGATTTTTGGGGTGACATATCTATCATCTCCTGTAAGCTTGCCTTCAGCAACTTGTCTCTCACGTTCTCTGCGTATTGCCTATAAACAACAAAATTCTAACATCAATGTTTTCCATCATTATCACTGTACAAATTATTTAATTTGCAAATTAAATAAGTCTAATACTCAAAAGAGTAACAATATAACTTTTTTTTGCTCATTTAACACACTCTATTGTGGGTATCCACAATAGAGTGTGTTAAATGACGTCTGGCACCTGCAACCGGCGCGGCAGGACGCCTCACCCCTTGATAAAGGGCCCCCGTCGGGTCCGAAACTAGTCGGGCATCCCCGAAATATACACGTGAGTAAAACCGTATAATTTAAATAATAACTCTGTCTTAGACGTCTTTCTACAGACATAGATGAAAACTCTAGTTAAGGTGTTGTACTTATCAGTAATTATGGTTGCTTAAGATCCCTTGGAATAGTAGTATGGCCAGCAATACTCTAATCTTCTAATAGCACCAAACACCTCATTCGATGATGTATAAATAATATCAGAGCTTTTCATTCAGTATTCTATTATTCCAGGCAGTTACTTGGGCTAGGCTGGAGTTAGAAATTTAAACAGTGTGTAACTTTTGATGAAGCCTTCACTGATAATATATTTGGGTGTTGCGCAGTTAAGAATTCTAAAATATTACAGTAGAAGAAAAAGTTTTTTCTCAATTTTATATTGAATAAATTTTACCAAATATTACTTAAGTTAACCAAATATTATTTACCCTATGTAAATAATATTCGATATTTCTCGAATTCCATCATACCCATATAAAAAATCTATGAAGATACATACTATAAACCGTTTGAACTGCTTCGTTAATGTGTGGCACTCATGGTAATCACCAAACAGGGGTGCGCATTTGACCTTCCCACGTTCCAAGCCGTAAGCCTCCAGGCAGTCCATGTATCGACCTTCCTCCTTCTGGCAGCGACCCAACATCTGATGGGAAGTGATGCCACCAGTCACATCTGTGAAGGGTGAACGGAAGAACGGCGAGATTGACATTGTTGTTACTGTAAGAAAGCGTAAAATTAAAGTTTACACCCCATTTAGGTTACACAATTACGTAAACGAATAACATTTATTTTATAAATGTAAATCAAAAGTCATCATCATCTAAAAGTCTGTTTCAATTTGTCTTCTACAGTTCTACTCAATTAAAATAATTGAACTTTATGATACTTCAAACATTTAGTAGCTACCTTTAATAAAATATTTCGAAACCAAATACCGAAAACACAATTTGACAGATATGCTACGTGCTTTGACAGATTAAATAAAAATAGGAATAGTTAATCGCCAATTTTCCTATGATTTAAACTTGCTGTCAAGCCGGGAAGCTGTCATAAAAAAACCTGCTAATTATTATTTTGTTATGGACTCCTATCCCTCGCGAAGAATCAACGCAGGAATTCCGCCAATGTCAAGTTATTTACAATTATACAAGTTAAATAACAAAAACGTAAAAAAATTAAAGTCTATTCGTCCATCTTGAAAAAAAATATCAAAAACCTGCTTATCTTATAATATTTTTTAATGACAAATCTTGTTTATTCTCAATTTAGTGGTACAATATTTAACCTTAAGTATATAGTAACTTTATTGTACAATAATGTTAAAGGAAAGGGGAATGCATGGAAAAACAAGGGATAGGAAAGTTTATTATATTAAACATAATGAACTGGTTATTTTCTAATATATTAAATACTAGTTGTGCCCGCGACTTCGTCCGTGTGGAATAGTGTCTTTGGGTAGAATTTTAAACTATTTAGGCTAATTGACGATACTTCCATAAAACTTTTCATCCCCACCATTCAACACCTTACACCCCCTTTTTCGCATTAAAAAGTAGCCTATGTCCTTTCTCAGGTTCTAGACTATCTGTGTACCAAATTTCATTTTAATCGGTTCAGTAGTTTTGGCGTGAAAGCGCGATAGACAGACAGACAGACAGATCGACAGACAGACAGAGTTACTTTCGCATTTATAATGTTAGTAAGGATTTATTATATTAAATATAATAAACCTTCCTATCCGTCGTTTTCTCCCCGAAAAAGCCATAGGATAATTTATTTTATAAGAACTCTTCGCAGGGAAAGGAAACCTTTTTAATTGGTATACACACAATACAATTTTACTACCTTTTTTTTTTTACTACCTGATCAGATTTGTGATTGAATTGGCTTACGAACAGATTTCGTGGCCACTTTACACGACTAAATCACTAATTTTCATATGATTTTATTTTCTGTGCTGGACGGACGTTTGTGAAAAAGGTTACCATGTACCTAAGTTTTTCTTCTTGAAGAAATGCTACCTGTATTGATTTTAAGAAATAAATCATTTTAATAAATAAAATCAATCCGTAAATAATGTCTGTAAAAAAATTAGAAATAAATCCACTCAGTATGCTGCCTGCAGGCAGACCAAGGCAGACTAAATGATAAAATTGCCTGATTAGCATACACACGAACAGATTTGATGTCAATGTGTGTGAGTTGTGACGCGTTCTAGTATGGCGGTCCAGCAGAGTCCAGACGACTATCCAATAACCTTGAATCGGACGAAAATATATTATGCGTCCCTGCGTCACACGAAACGATTCGATTGAAAATGTTGTCAAATTGTTCATGACATCACCCGTATGATTTTAATTGTAAAAAAACGAACGAAATTAAAAATACCAATAAAAACAACATTATAAAAATTTAAAAGCGCTATGTACTATTTAAAAGCTAATATATGTCGCGTTTCTACCGGGATACCTACCGCTTTTTGGATGGCAGCACTGGATACGAAATTACGGATGCCAAAATCAGCTGCTGTGCTGAGTAGGTATAGGTATATTATGAGTCGCTTGCCTTTTATTACCTATATTTTTTTACTGTTTGCGTGAGCTATATTGTATGGTACGTTTACACGCACGCCGTGCAGCCTGGCAAGCAGCATGGCACGCAGCTCGGCGGGCAGCCTGCCACGCAGCGTGCCACGCAAGCTTTTCACACCAGGGCTGCCAGTAAAGACAACTTATTTTATACCGCTAAGACTCGGAAATTATACAAAATCATGTACTATTATACAAAATCAGTGTTGTACAACTATAGAACGTCACTCTTTGGGGATTTTAGTAAAAGGTGTTTTAACTTTAACGTATAAGGATTTAACAGTTTATCACAGACATGATTTGTTTTAAGTATCTCTATGTGTATGTACGTACTTTTTACGCTATAACATCAGCAATGACATTGTATCTAATTATGCAATGCAATCTACTATACAAACAGGATACAAAAGATAACCGATATTATACCAATTTTGTATCCAATTTACACTCTGGCAGCCCTGTTTCACACACTTGCAGGCATGGTCCGTAGGGTATTATGGTACGTTTACACGCACGCCGTGCAGCCTGGCAAGCAGCATGGCACGCAGCTCGGCGGGCAGCCTGCCACGCAGCGTGCCACGCAAGCTTTTCACACCAGGGCTGCCAGTAAAGACAACTTATTTTATACCGCTAAGACTCGGAAATTATACAAAATCATGTACTATTATACAAAATCAGTGTTGTACAACTATAGAACGTCACTCTTTGGGGATTTTAGTAAAAGGTGTTTTAACTTTAACGTATAAGGATTTAACAGTTTATCACAGACATGATTTGTTTTAAGTATCTCTATGTGTATGTACGTACTTTTTACGCTATAACATCAGCAATGACATTGTATCTAATTATGCAATGCAATCTACTATACAAACAGGATACAAAAGATAACCGATATTATACCAATTTTGTATCCAATTTACACTCTGGCAGCCCTGTTTCACACACTTGCAGGCATGGTCCGTAGGGTATTATGGTACGTTTACACGCACGCCGTGCAGCCTGGCAAGCAGCATGGCACGCAGCTCGGCGGGCAGCCTGCCACGCAGCGTGCCACGCAAGCTTTTCACACCAGGGCTGCCAGTAAAGACAACTTATTTTATACCGCTAAGACTCGGAAATTATACAAAATCATGTACTATTATACAAAATCAGTGTTGTACAACTATAGAACGTCACTCTTTGGGGATTTTAGTAAAAGGTGTTTTAACTTTAACGTATAAGGATTTAACAGTTTATCACAGACATGATTTGTTTTAAGTATCACTATGTGTATGTACGTACTTTTTACGCTATAACATCAGCAATGACATTGTGTCCAATTATGCAATGCAATCTACTATACAAACAGGATACAAAAGATAACCGATATTATACCAATTTTGTATTCAATTTACAATCTGGCAGCCCTGTTTCACACACTTGCAGGCATGGTCCGTAGGGTATTAGTGTTCTGTGGACATGGTAGTCAGTGCAAACATGGGAGACGATGTAGACGTAGATCTCGTGGGAGCTACTGCTTTGGGCTTGATCTATTTTTATTGAAAAAAAAACAGCCCGTCATAATTATGCATGCGAAATTTTACTTAAAACTATTTGGTTTTACAATTAAAAAATCATTTATGGTGTAAAAACACTTTTCAAGTAGCCAAAACTGTAAATTTGATTTTTTTATTTGACATGCGTTATAACTATTTTTACATCGAAGAGTGCTTTTACATAATTCGTTTCTTACTTTAGTGGGATCTCTTTGAATGAATTTACTATCCTCGCTAACTTTTGAATATATTTTTTTATTATTTCTAATAAACATGAACATAATTAACCATGATAAGCATTGGGAGCGGCTTCTTCATTAAATGTGTTTCGTAACTGTTTTAAGGCATACATAAATCTATTTTATTTACTGCACATCATTGATATGCGATTAGTTACAATTCTCTAATCGTCAATCAATCAATACTAACTTTAAT
This sequence comes from Callimorpha dominula, assembly GCA_949752705.1. Lineage (NCBI taxonomy): Eukaryota > Metazoa > Arthropoda > Insecta > Lepidoptera > Erebidae > Callimorpha > Callimorpha dominula. Next base: position 5,078,080 of record OX457006.1, on the reverse strand, counting down.
CCTAAGAATTGGCACTATTTTGTTTCATATTTTTTTGGGCCCTGATAAACAATATTTATTTTTACTAAAAGAATAGTTCAGAAACATCTTTCTGAAGTCTTCTTTTGCTTTCGATTCATGCATGATAAAGGTTCAGACCACTCCGATATATTTGGTGTCGTCAAAAATTAATTTCGATCGTTACGTCGTCTGTATGCCACGAAGATGAAAACTATACTAACGCGGCCGAGAGCGTGTGTGTGTGTGTGTAAACAGGCACACAAGCACATTCACCCTTTGAAGTGTGTCAAAAAACCGACAGTCGTCCCGATCGGCGCCAAGCACTTGCACATTCACGCAAGCATGCACAAACAGCCTGTTCACATGCTTGCGTCGTTGAATGTCGGTTTGAACGCGAGCGTGTGAACGCAGGCGTTAGTCGTCCCGATCGGCGCCAAGCGCGATCACATTCACGCAGGCATGCACAAACAGCCTGTTCACACGCTTGCGTCGTTGAATGTGCTCGTTGAATGTCGGTTTGAACGCCAGCGTGTAAACGCGCCATTAGTGTTCTGTGGACATGGTAGTCAGTGCAAACATGGGAGACGATGTAGACGTAGATCTCGTGGGAGCTACTGCTTTGGCCTTGATCTATTTTTATTGAAAAAAAAAACAGCCCGACATAATTATGCATGCGAAACTTTACTTAAAACTATTAGGTTTTACAATTAAAAAATCATTTATGGTGTAAAAACACTTTTCAAGTAGCCAAAACTTTAAATTTGATTTTTTTATTTGACATGCGTTATAACTATTTTTACATCGAAGAGTGCTTTTACATAATTCGTTTCTTACTTTAGTGGGATCTCTTTGAATGAATTTACTATCCTCGCTAACTTTTGAATATAATTTTTTATTATTTCTAATAAACATGAACATAATTAACCATGATAAGCATTGGGGGCGGCTTCTTCATTAAATGTGTTTCGTAACTGTTTTAAGGCATACATAAATCTATTTTATTTACTGCACATCATTGATATGCGATTAGTTACAATTCTCTAATCGTCAATCAATCAATACTAACTTTAATCCTAAGAATATTTTGTTTCATATTTTTTTGGGCCCTGATAAACAATATTTATTTTTACTAAAATAATAGTTCAGAAACATCTTTCTGAAGTCTTCTTTTGCTTTCGATTCATGCATGATAAAGGTTCAGACCACTCCGATATATTTGGTGTCGTCAAAAGTTAATTTCGATCGTTACGTCGTCTGTATGCCACGAAGATGAAAACTATACTAACGCGCTAACGCGGCCGAGAGCGTGTGTGTGTGTGTGTAAACAGGCACACAAGCACATTCACCCTTTGAAGTGTGTCAAAAAACCGACAGTCGTCCCGATCGGCGCCAAGCGCGTGCACATTCACGCAAGCATGCACAAACAGCCTGTTCACATGCTTGCGTCGTTGAATGTCGGTTTGAACGCGAGCGTGTGAACGCAGGCGTTAGTCGTCCCGATCGGCGCCAAGCGCGATCACATTCACGCAGGCATGCACAAACAGCCTGTTCACACGCTTGCGTCGTTGAATGTGCTCGTTGAATGTCGGTTTGAACGCCAGCGTGTAAACGCGCCAGTAGACTGTAGTCAAACAAAATCGTCCACGTAATTTAGATTCTGAAACTATAATTCAAAAGTTTTGAAATTTAATTCCATTACTATGGATCAGTGGGTGAGCGACGGGTTATCAAAACTTTTGGACTTTCAGGTGCCGGATGATTTAATAACGTAAGTTTAGTATATAAATTTATACTTAACGCTAATCATAAAAAGCAAACTAAAGGTTTTTTTTTGTTTTGTTTCCAGATATCTTTTATCAATAGAAAACGAGACAGATTTAAATGAGTACATGAAAACTTTGCTCGATTTTGACAATTCACAGCATAAAAGTTTCTTTTTAGAGCTCTGTAAGAAGAAATTTCCTACCCGAGGTACTTACCATTAGCCTTCTATTGTTATTGTATTTATTTTATTTCAGCTATTTATAAAAAATGTTTTCTATTGCACAACATATTAGTCTTTTAAAAGTTGTTAGTCTATTACACATAGAAATAATTAATTTGAATTCTTCTTATAAGTAACGAATATTAGATTTTTGACTTGTATGAACATGGTGAGGATTGAAACTAAATTTAAATTTTTACTGTTTTACTCCTATGTTTAATATTATGCATATGAATATGTAGTATATGTAATATAATATATGTTAATCTTCTATTATATTTTGTCACCATATATCATATATCGTCATATCCATGATATCTATTTGTTCAACAACAGTTCCTTTGTCTATAGTGAAACATACCTGAAATTCATTCTAGGCAACTCATCTGCAAAGCAACAAAATAAAAAGACAGTAAAAAATAAGCAAACCCAACAACAGGACTTTGTAAGCACTGATGTAGAACCTGTAAAACCTCAAGCAGATGTTACTGACTCGAAGTCTAAGAAGAAGACGAAATTTGTGAACCTGTACTCACAAGAAGGGAAGAATGCCCAGGTTGTATTGATCAAAGGTATCAGGTAGCAGTATTTTTACCAATACTTCTAAATGACTGACTGAACTGACTGAATTTATTTTTATACTTATGTATACCCTACCTATGATGTACTACCCCCCTTAAAAGGAAAAATTGCAGAGCTAGCTATAGACATTTGCAAAACCAAACGGACATTTATCATGTAGTTTACTATAATTATTACACAGTCATAATACTGTCAGACGATTATATTTGCATTTCATATAATATTCCTACATATTCAAGTTGTATCCATGTGTGACACAATGTTTCCAGGCCGGCATCGCTGTGATTGTCAAGCCGCCAAGCATGAGCTGATCAACAATTGCTTACAGTGTGGCCGGATTGTGTGCAAGCAGGAGGGATCTGGACCATGTCTGTTTTGTGACAATTTGGTAACTTTTATGCTTTTATTAATTGTATAATTGTATTTTTTGGCTTATTTACTTGGACATTTTAGGTAGATTTCGAAGAAAAGTCTACCGATTGGTTTTGTACCTGTTGTCGAGTTTTAAAAAAATTTCTGTATGGTTCCCGTGGGATAGACTTTAATTACCACGCGAACACAGTCGCGGGGAACAGCTAGTGTAATATAAAATGCAATAAATATTAAATAAATAAGTAACTGTTGGTCTAGTGGTTAGTGACCCTGACTGCTAAGCCAGAGGTCGTGGGTTCGATTCCCACCCAGGACAAATAATTGTGTGATGAGCACAATAATTTGTTCTGTGTCTGGGTGTAATTTATCTATAATATGTATGTATTTAGAAATATATAGGTATGTTTATCAGCAGTCTGGTTACCATAGTACAGGCTCTGCTTAGTTTGGGATCAGACGGCCGTGTGTGAGAATTGTGGAGTTGTTATTATTATTCTTTTCATTCATTTAAATATACATATAAATTACATTTTTAAATACATTCAGATTATATAAAAAATACATTTAAAAATCTAAAAAATAGTGCCCCACCGGTATCGGGTACAGGGACCAAGCTACCGGTGGTTAGGGTTCCAGAGACAGAAACCTCCTCACAATACGTGCCGTATCAAGAAGGACCGCCTTCTGCATCAGGCCCTTAGTCCAGCTGCCTAACGAGAGCCTCTGAAGGTGTTGGTCGAGGCTCTTTGCAATAAACCCATGGGCTGATATGATGATATGACTATGGGTACAATGATTGCTGAATTGTCGTCATGGGAAATAGTAATATCAATAATCATTGCTCGGCGCTCTATTCGGTCTATTACCACTATATCAGGCTTATTGGCAATAATAGTCCTGTCAGTGATAATAGACCGATCCCAGTACAATGTTACACGACCATTTTATATATACCTGTAGTACGGTAATTCCGCAGTCACAAGGTTATATTTAAGAGCAAGTTGCTGATGGACTATCCTGGCCACTTGGTTATGTCTATGCAAGTACTCGCCGTTGGCAAGACGAGAACAACCGGAAATTATATGCCTGAGGCTTTCTCCGGGACGATGACATGCCCGACAAATGTCAATTGTGCCGTCCTTCAGGATATGTCTCCGATAGTTGTTCGTCATAACAACTTCATCAGTAATTGCACCGATAAAACCTTCAGTTTCTCCAAAGAGATCACCGAAACGTATTATTATTGTCACATTCCAGGTATGTACACCAGAAGAACAAAGAGAGATAAATGCTAAAACGAAGAGTGGAGCTAAACTGATGGAGTCTCTCATGGAACGCAGTAGACCTAAAGGGTCTGAGGCCGCTATTCAGCATAGGAATAAGCTCCTAGAATATGACCGTACCAGGTAATGAACAACCACATACTTAAAGTTAATCCTATTTAAATTTGAAGAAAATATTCTATCTACCAGGAATGGAAAATTAAGGGATGAAAAATACAGCATATTAAAATTAGTCACATTTTTTTTGCATTAAAATTATCCCACTAATATTATAAATATGAAAGTTTGGGACAATGGATGTTTGTTAATCTTTCACGCAAGAACCACAGAACCGATTGCGCTGAAACTTGGTATGTAGATAGCTGGAGGCCTGGATTAACGCATAGGCTATATTTTATCCCGATATTCCCACGGGATCGGGGCTTACACGGGTGAAACCGCGGGGCGCTGATCATGTAATAGGTATTTACATACCTTTGAATTGCCTGACATTTTGACCAGGTTGCACTGGCAGTGATCAGCGTGCGATAATTTAATTTCCGTAGATACACATAATCCATTTAATATAAGTAGGTTTACCTAGAAGAAAATCAAATTATTTGATCCTTTTTACGCAGGACAGCTATCCGGGAGAGGTAGAGTTTGTAAGGAAAACCATTCTGTTACCAGAAATAACCACAATGTTACTTCTTAAGAACTGAGAAATATATATAAAACATCTTAATCGTTGTAATACATTGTATGCTAATGTCATGTTTTTTGTATTGAATGTATAATATGTCAGAGGTTGTGCGTGTTAATAATAATAAAAATTGTTGAGGGACAACTTTACCTGCCCAAAATTTGACAATGACCCGCTTATGCCGCAGATGGTAAAATTATCTTTGAAAATTCAACGAAATTTTACCGTCCGTAAGCAAAACGAATCGTTTCTTGATTATAAGAACGCGGCATTAATGTAACAAAATAGTAAATAACAATATAAAACCAAATACAAAATAAAATAATGATATTTTTCATAAAACGTTACAGTGAACGTCGTACCCGCGTGACGGATGATGACAGTGACTACTTCAGCGCGGGCAGCGTGTGGCTCAACGCCACTGAGAAGGCAAAGCTGGAGAAGTACCAGGAATCACTGCACGAAAAGAAGCACGCGTCGCGACTTAGTAAGAAGATGACCTTCGATTTTGGAGGTGAGCATCTTTTTCTATCTCTTTATAAAAAAACTGGGGTGGCGTCAAGTATATATAAATATATTTTCCAAGAAGATATATTGGCCCCAATTCTGTTACTTCACTCGCTAAATTAAAATTCACTAAATTTTCTTCATATAAGAAGTAAACCTTGTACACTTAGAAACAAGGACTTATTTCAAATTGAAACAAGTAGGTAACATATGTCACTATCTAAGTAAGCAATTTATTAGTCGACTAAAGTCTGATACGCTTAAATAAACTTTAATACCACGTAGCGAGAGCCGCTATCCGTTGAATGCCATCTCTTTTGCTCTGTGTTTTTAGTAAGCGTCTTCGTAGGTGTAGATTAAAAACACGTCATCCTTGTTCGTTTTGAACAAGTTTTTATACGGCAATTATACAGCGTTTGAATAAATGAAGACTCTCGCCGCGTGGAAATAAAGTTGAGTATACGTTGACAGGTACTATTGAAATTTAGCGGCGCTGAGAAATAGATGCTAGTAACAAATAGACCTTATTACGAAGAACACTAGGTTGATTTCATATGAAGAAATTAAGTCAGGTTTTAGTTTAGTCCAGTGTACAATAGAATCGGCACCGTTATATATTTTTTTAAATTAATGGTGAAGTGGGTCACACAATCCTAGCTTCGTTGTTAACTGTTCTCAGTTTACCGTTACCGTTACCGTACTCAGGAGTCGTTAGTATTCCGAATAGAGTTCAAACCCGCTACTTCTTGATTGCAAGTTCAACCCCTTTTGCTTTGCCTTTTGCCTAAAACTTTTCAATTGTAAATCCGATACCGTACCGGCCGGCGGTCAATTAATTAATTATCAATTAATTACAAAACACCTGTACAATTATTTAAAATTAAAGTTTTTGAAATAAAAAAATACATGTTCGCCGAGCCGTTTGTAAGTGAAGCGTCTTATTTACGAACGTCATTTCTTTTTTATCACACTTTAATTAGTTTCACTTGTACTTGCTACTATTTTTTTTTTCTTTTCTCCCTAAGCACCTGCCATACCCCTCGCTGAATCATCCAAAGGTTGACTGGTAGATAATGCCATGTGGCATTAAGTCCGCCCCGTGCAATGTAAAATGCAGGAAGTATTAAATAAATAAATAAATCTTGGACGTCCATTTTAACCTACTTTCGGATCACCAAATACTACTACTAGCAGCGCCCCGCGGTTTCACCCGCGTAAGTCCCGATCCCGTAGGAATATCGTTAATCCAGGTCTCCAGCTATCTACATACCAAGTTTCATCGCAATCGGTTCTGTAGTCTTGGCTTGAAAGAGTAACAAACATCCATACATCCAAACATCCACACAACCTCACAAACTTTCACGTTTATAATATTAGTAGGATTATAATTTGGCATCTTGGTGCTGATCTAATGATGGAGCCAGGAGCGTGGAATTCCTAAATGGTCAATACCCATTTAAGAATTCCACAAACCCCTCGACTTTGGGCTTGTATGATTTGTTTGACGAGTCCAACCGATTGGGCTTAATAACGCTGGTCTAATGACGGAGCCAGGTTGTGGATATTGGAACTCTTCAGTGGCTACTAATACACCCCTCTAGTTTGGGCTCATATGATTCGTTCAGTCCAACAGATTGGGCTTATTAACCAGAGTCTGATGATGGTTAATAGTGGAATGCTTTTTTACTTTGGTTCATTATTAAAGCGTTTTTTTTTTATATTGACTAAACAATCTGATATCATTCTTTACTTAAGACGTACGATCTCAAATTTAAGTAGTTACTACAAATACTCTATTTTAATTTAGTTTTATATATTTAATCGCCAGGTCGTCAAATAATAGAAGACAAGACGGTAGACTATGAGGCCGATGAAGAGAAGATTCGCCAAATGACCAGCAGCAACAGCAGCAGCAACAGACTGCAGCAACATGAATTGTATGTTGGCGTTCCGAGTGACAGAGATGTAGCACCAGGCGTTAACGCACCGCTATTGCAGGTACCGTAGTAATTGGAACTAATATTATAAATGTGAATATGAGTTTGTTTGTTCAACTTCGCGCCTTAACTACTAAACTGATCATTATGAAATGTCGAGTAAAGTTGTCAGGGATACAGGAAAGGACACCTTTGATCCAGAAAAACCAGACAAGTGCGAGTCTGACTAGCGCACCGAGGGTTCCGTAAGCAAACAAACTTGTATGTAGATAGTATAGTATGGCTATCTCGGGAATCAATTCTCTAAAAATTTTGCCCGTTTTTTTCAAAATACAAAACTTAACTTTGCAGGGCTCTAGGCAAAGGACATGTAACTTGTTTGTTGTCCGAATACTGAAATACAAAGCTGCAAACGAAGACCAGCATTAATCTAATTTTTTATTTGTCTGATTACATACTATTGTATACACCGTAACATTTTAATAGTTTTTGAAATGAAACAATTACTCAGGATGATTATTAGTACCGAAAAGAGAAATAAAATTAACTGTACTGGCTAAAATATTATAAGTTGGCATTCACTCATATATTTCACTCGTTCGAGTTTAGTTCTTAGTAACAAACGTACAGTTTATTCAACCATATTCAGTTGTTCATCAATGACGCCACGTGTCAGCTGATACCTACTGTCGAGTAGTATTTACGTAAAATAATACTCCATATTTTCGTACTTACATTGGTTCAGAAATACTTTGTTTAAACATTACTTTGCGTTAAATAACTTTTTTAGAGTATCAATAACGAAAAAAATTGGAGCTATTTACATAAACATAATCAACTTACATACCTATTAAAAAGTTATTTACAACCACTCACACTTCCCTGTACCGAAGCAACTGCTCGAAATGGAGTCCACCACGTTTAATACTACCTATTGTATTTTAATTTTCTCAATGTGTCTCTGTCACTTTTCTCTTTATCAAAAGCGTCCACTATCGCACTACGGCACTAGCCACGATGGTTTGGGTTGATAGAACTTGAGCACATTCAATTCCCCGTAAGCGCCACGCATTCAAGTGTTCCTGCTGAGAGTACAACCACCTGGCTTTTTCCAAATTGAAATTGGCAACAGCATACAGTGGCACCATTGCCAAATACTCCGCTTTGGAATATTCATAGTGACGGCTCATTTTCACTGGGAACGTAAACAATACAACTTACTATTACACAAGTTGCCGCTGTACTGGATAGCCACTTGCGCGGGAGTCGTGCGCCGTGGACCGCCTGATTGCCGCCGCGTCATTTTTTCAGCTTTGATGAGTTATACTTGAATGACATCGATCGCGGTAAAACGTAGTGACTGTTGTACGAGAAATGAGTGATGGTACTACGTGAATTCATTTATTTTTCGCAAACGACATAAAATTAAAGTTTATAAAAAAAAACACTTTTATTTTATGAAACTAATAAATGTTTATCGATTCGGTTATTGATACAGAACACAATTTTTTTTCCCAAAACGATTTTAAGATCACGGTGTGTAATCACTGTAATCAGACATATAGAATATATTGTATTAGATACTGATAATAATTTGTGGAGGTATGCGTGTTATGTCCCTCCAACACAAAGACGGCTGGTCGACCGCGGCCCAACGGTTGATGTTGTTAGTTTCGGATATGGCCATGCACGCCCTTGAAAAATTCTCCCTGTATAAACTACAGAATTGTAAACAAATATTTTCCACAGTTCGATCCGTCAGTTGAAGGGCAAGGTTACGCAGCCGCAATCAAGAATAGCGGTAACCCAGGCCAGCACGTCCCTAGGGTACAAGACACCGAGCTGCAGGAGATGAGTGACTCTGGCCGGTGTCTCTCCATGCATCAACCCTGGGCTTCCTTACTTGTTGAAGGAGTTAAAATGTGAGTTTTTAGACTACTATCTTTTTTATAAGATGCCTATAAAATAATATTGTAGTTGATCTGATAGACAATACGTAACGTACATATCTAGGTTTGAAAGTGCTCTAGTGCTAAAAATTTATAATTAATTCGAGTTACTCAAAGTAGTTATTAAAAAAAACTGTATAAAAAAATAACCATGTATTTACTACGCATATTATAATATATTATGCCTGACAATACAATCATATAACCTTAATTCACGCGTCATATTATGACAAAAGATCATGAGTATCGTGTGACGTCACTCTTAGTTTTAATCTGCTCGAACTAGATGGCGCCATGTACGGTACGTCACTTTCTGAATTACGGTGTTAAGACTCTCCGTAAGTGAATGACTTGGCGTGTGGTGACCGATTTTGGTAAGACCTTACTTCATAGGATCATTTCTATAGTAAGCTCTTCCCGAGACTTTCACACTATGTGAGTCCTCGCAAGCCACGATGAGGAGATGTGGCGCGGCACCCTGAGCGTGAGGTGGGCGGTAATAGCATTATTATCAGCTCTCGATGAATGTTCGCTTCCCTTAACGGGGGAGAGTGGGGTGTTGTCGCTGTCTGAGTGGTTTTATTTATTAATAAGTATATACATCTACAACGTTAATACTTCTGCTGGTTAAGTTTCCACCACATCTCTATTATAACGGAATATTGATGAAAAAAAAATCTTGTTTAAATTTATTGGCTTGTCTCTTGACATATTGAATTACTTTCATTAATCTATATATAGCCCAGCGTATGTATACAAATAAAGTTCTTGTTTAGAAAAATTTGTATATTTAAATCGTATATAACATAAGAATAACAGTACAATAAAATTGTAATAATTAGTTTTCATCCCCTAAAAACCACCCCTATTATAATTAAATAAAAAAAATTACACAAAACATTTGTACAATATAATATAATGCTTCGTTAAAACAAAATATAATTTTTTTAAGTTCATTATCTCAAAACATTTCTTTGAAATTTTTCATATCTTAAAAAATCATAAGAAAAAAAGAGTAAAAATAAAAAGAATTACAATGTTTAGCTATGGAGACTAGAAGATGTTGGTCTCGCCGCGCGTTGAGTTTGCGAGGGGGGAGACGCCACATATATAACACACACACAAGACCCCTTAACCAGGTGCCAATGATGAAATAGTTTGGTTTTTTGATATTTTCACGGTTGTATTTTGGAGTAGAGAGATCATAAAAAAACGTTTTGTAGAGAATTTTATAGCCTATAAGCTCATGTAAGTTTCATATTTCTCAAACCCTTCATTTTATAAAGGTCAACGATTAAAAGGCGCGCGTGAATGACAATGCTAACTTTTTGTACTCTAGCAATTTTTACGTATATGGTTTCTGAAATTCTTTGTTTTTTCATTAACTATATTTTTGATTATTACAGTTTTTTTTTGATAAAATCAACAACTTTTGAGTTATTTGTGGCTTCCGTGGCTTTCTGGTTTACCAATTTATGACGATATCTTTATTTTTCATAAACTTAGCCACCATTTTGCCTTCTGGCAATTGTTATCCAGATTTTTTAAGGAATTAATAATATGAAAACGAAATCGCCAGAACTGCACCTTTATTAAAATTTCATTAAAATTTGAACAATAATTTTTTTTCAATATTATTGGCTTCTGGCAAATTTTAATCCCCGACCTAGACTTCTGGCAATAATTTTATGAGATTTCTACTGTTAAAAACGTTTATAAGTACACAAAATTATATATAGGACTGCACTCAATCATTTTTATTTTGATTAAAAATTTACATGTTTGACCGGCTGTTTGGCTGTAAGCGCTATGGGGTTGTCTTATAGTAAGGAGCGTTTTAGACAAATTGCAAATGCAAAATTTTCACTGCACCTTATCATTTCTGATTTTGGAAGCCAGCTTCCGTCTATTATAAAAAGTGCTATTTAATGCCATAATTAATAGTTTTATATCACTCTTTTATGTTAAATATTATTTTTAGTTGTAACTCTTTCTTATCAATGATTATTTATCCAATTGTTTAAGAAAAAAAAATATTATTAAACATTCTTTATTTTCACCAAAATAAACAATAAAATTCGAAATAGAAAGTCGAAACTCTCACTATTTTATATATCTAGGAAAATATACTTGAGATCTTTATATTGTTATTACTTATTATTAATTTACTTGTACAATCAACTATGAAATTAACTTTAATACAAAATAATATCATAAAAGGACGTAAATTAGTATCCCCTAAATAAAATAATAAACTAGTTGCATTTTTCAATGTTATGAATTCAAAACAAAAATAAAAGCTTTATATTGCACAGGATACTTACATCTATAAAAATTTACTAACTTTTAAACTTTCACGTTCCATGATATAATTACACCGAAATCAGTTACCGAAATTATTATGGTCTGCCCAAAATACACAAGCCCAACGTGCTGCTCCGGCCAATTGTAAGTTTCGCCTACTTACGGTCTCGCGAAGCATGTTGCGTGAGTATTGCAACCACTTGTAGGCAAAACACCGTCTTATGTAAAAGACTTGGCCACGGCACTTTGTACAAATTACAAAAGTTCGTTAGAATCTAATAACCTCATGGTGAACTTTGATGTGGAGTCGCTTTACATCAATGTTTTAATACAAGAGTGCTTGAACGTTGTGCTGAGAGACAACAATCTGCCGTTGAATAACATTGAGCACTGTTTATATGACAATTGTTTCCTTTTCCAAGGTCAAAATCATTGCGATAATATTAGTAGTAGAAATTATAGCATACTAGCTCTGCCCCGCGGTTTCACGAGTGTAAAGTGTATAAAAAGTAGCCTATGTGTTAATCCAGATCTCCAGCTATCTACATACTAAGTTTCATTGCAATTGGTTTAGTAGTTTTTGCGTGAAAGAGCAAAAAACATCCATACATCCTCACAAACTCAACCTCACATTTATAATACTAGCATTGCCCCGCGGTTTCACCCTCGTAAGTCCAGATCCCGTTTGAATATCGGAATAAAAGTAGCCTATGCGTTCATCGCAATCGGTTCAGTGGTTTTTGCGTGAAAGAGTAACAAACATCCATCCATCTAAACTTTCACATTTATAATATTAGTGGGATTTGCATTGTTATGGGTGTTTCTTAGTACAGTTACCGACACGAGTCGTCCTGAGCACACTTTTTATTGGTCGATATGACGTTTACCATTTTGGTTCGTCAGTCGATGCTCGTCGTCTATTGGCTTCGCACGCGTCATTCGGCTACCATATACTCGGAGTGAAATTTTAGTGAAAACTTTTTAACTAGTTTATTTTTGTTAATTTTTTGTATGTATGTTTATCAGTTTTTAGAAAACCTACATATTTTTTACAACCAATTATAATTGGTTCGAACTTTAATCAGTTGATCGCAACTACGCCATTAAGTATCACGTGCAATACTTGTTGTTTATGTGTATTATATTATTACAAGGCACGAGGGTCGAACCTGGTACTCGAGTCACCGAGGTCGTTTGTGGATCGCGTCGACCGTGAAGCCAGCTGATCCGGACGTCGTGAGGGCTATTGAAAATCAATACAGGGTTTTGCATCCAGGTTTAAAACATTTACTTTATTTATTATATGTAGGTATAGTTTTATGAGGGGCTCGTGGCTAAGTGGTAACCGAGTATGTTAGCACATTACAAAGTTAAGTAATACTAACCAGTCTTGGATGGGTGACCATTCTTAACACGTCGAGACCCCTCCGTGGCTCGGAGTGCACGTTTAAGCCCTAGGTCCCGGGTGCCATACAAAACATCGGTGGCATTCGACTTTGGCATTTTGACTGGCCTGTTGGTCTAGTGGTTAGTGACCCTGACTGCTAAGCCAGAGGTCGTGGGTTCGATTCCGACCCAGGACAAATAATTGTGTGATGAGTATCTGTATGTATATATATATATATATAGATATACAAAAATGTACAAGAAACCATGTTACAAATATTGATGTATAACCCTTAACAGACTTTCTAACACGCTAGAGATATAATTTAGAATTAAGTATTATGTATCTCATTATAAGTGGACTTAAGTTCTTATGAGAAAATAAATTCTTTAAACCTATGAGCACAATAATTTGTTCTGTGTCTGGGTGTAATTATTATATAATATGTAAGTATTTAGAAATATATAAGTATGTTTATCAGCAGCTGGTTACCATAGTACAGGCTCTGCCTAGTTAGTGTTGCTTGTGTGTCAAGTTATTATTATTCTTATTATTATTGGTATTCTTAAAGTGGTGTGAAATTCAATTTCACATTTTTTTTTTATGTTTATTTAATGCGATATATTAAAAATGTGGTCTCATTGTTACGTAAAATGTTGGTGTCATAAGGTGAAAGGGTCTAACAGTCTGGTATCAAATATCTCTAGTATCAAGTCACATAATATTGACTTCACGTTTGGAGACCTTCAAACGTGAAGATTTTTTTAAGTGTCAAGAAATTATAGCCATCTTTAAAAAATGTAGGGTATATAATAAATAAGCCACGTCGGAATATGGCAAGTGCAATTCTGATTTCAGTCACGCGGCAATAGTAGCTTATCACACTATATCACCACTTTTTTTTATCATGTGGATACCTCCACCTGCTCACGGGGCTACTGGTGAAGTGGTATGTCGAAATTGAACCGACTAAATCCACACAGTGTTCCGTCACAAGGTTTGTGTTGTCACAATGTTTAAAGGCACGGGTACCCGCTTGCCATTATGCGGCAAGTGTGCTTCTTTTCTAATTTAGTGAAAAATAAAAGTTTTTACTTATATTTTAATATATTTACAGAGACAGAGATTCAGTTCCCATCATTCTACCCCACCGGGTGTCTCCTCGGATGCGTCAATGTGGATGATTGTTTGCCACAGGAGGAGTATCAGAAACTGTTAGTTTCTTATTTTTTATAGTGTCTTTTTTTGTTACTACACGTTTTATAACTTTTCAGCAAGAGTTTAGCTGTCTAATAGTTAGTACAATCAACAAAGGAAGGCGTTTAACATTTATTAACTTATATACAGGGTATAATCAGACAATGGAACACTTACTTAAATCACTTTAAGGGCATGACTGTACCATGCAGTTACAAAATGCATAAAAAATTTTGTACTTAGTTTTTAAAGATTTTCTACAAAACCTATTGAAATGAATAATTCCATAATAAAAAAATATGTTTCATTTAAAATCTTTAACTTTACACATTTTATCTGTTTTTATGGGAAACTGAGGTGATAATACCCAGGTTTGCCAGGTTTAATGACCGTTTTAATGTCTGAAAAATTCAAACGGTCATTACTTTAAAACTGATGGTTGAGTAAGTATTATCAGTAAACTATTATTATAATCTGACAAAGCAACACTTACTTAAATCACTTTAAGGGTATGACTCTAGCAAGCAGTTAAAAAGCATAAAAAATGTTGAACTTAGTTTTTATAGATTTAAAATTGATTTAATTATTATTATTAGTAAATTTGAGTTTTCACTCCACTGTATGCATTTAGTCGGTTCGATTCCGACATACCTCTTCACCAGTAGCCCCGTGATATTGCCGTGTGGCTGAAATCAGAATTGCACTTGCCATATTCCGACAATATATATTTCCATATTCGTATTTTCAGTATTTAAGTAAGTGTTCCATTGTCACATACGCTCTGTAGAAATGGATACTAAACTTCGAGTATCTTTTCTTTAAATTTTTATGACTGAAATAAACAAACGTAGTTTTTTTACGACTTCACAATAATTATACAGGTGTTACAGAAAGGTGTGGTCCCTAAGTTTGAAAAGAATTAGGAGTATATTTTGTTAAATTATTATTTTTTCTTTATCTACAGATTGTTGCGAATATTTACTTTTCAGTTATCAGTTTAAAATTTAGTCGATATATTAACTTAATGCACAAAGGAACTACTGAGGTGGGCATAAATAGTATTTAATTTACATTTTCCTTTGTGGCTTTATTTTATGTTCTAAAAGGGCAAGGAAGTGTAAATTTTGTGTAAGAGTAACGCTGAACATTGTCCTTTGCGTTGTGTAATATGTAGTATGCGGCCTGCATATTGGCAGTTTTGTTAAGATAGGCACTTCTTCAATATTATAACTTTGTAATTATAGTTTAGTAACAAGAAATCTAACAAACAAGTTTGTTGTCTACCTATTAAACATAACATAACGATACCCACACCATAAATCAACATCTCTGTTGGGTAGTAACATCCCCAAAATTTGGTCCTTCGAGCCGGATTTGAACCAGTGAACTATGGATTTGTATAATTAGTATTTATTTATGTTCTAGATATCCAAACGGTGACAGTGACAGCCCTTACGTGTTTATATGTTCGAACCCCGTCAGTTTGAGGCTTCGTTTCCCCGTCAAAGGACAACATAAAATATGTAAGTAATGTTACTTTTTTTATATATTCTATGTTTATTTGACTTGCAAGGTTAAAGGTGCATGCAAATTGAGTTGGTGATTACAGTTACCAAAATACATTGTAATGATTTTAGTATAGTAAGAGCTTAATCTTTTACAAATGTATTCTCTTCTTATGTCATACATTTAGTTTAGAAGTATAGTGTATATTAGTTTAGTAGTAGTGATTCATACTTAAGGATAAAATTTTACTATACGTAAGAATACATAATAGTACTAGTGCAGGAGATCCACAAAGTACAATCATTTAAATAAATATCTACTCTTGTTCCGATACAATAAAGTGCAATTTAGCTCTTAACCATACAAAAATACCGACCACTTTGAGAAGTTCAATTCTTTTTGTTCTAGATGCATTGGATAAAATGATTCACCAAGCAGCCGTTAAGTGTATTCAGAAAATGTCCAAAATACACTCTGAAGAAGCACTTGCAGCATAACAATATATCAGAATAACATGGTTATCTCTATTTATTAATATTCAATAAAACAAGTTTTTTGTTAAGAAAATGTTTTATTTACACCATTTATTAACTAAGAGTATAAATAGTTTTTTTCATTCATTCTTTACATGCACTCACAGATACATCTTTACTGAGTCGGTAAGGCCGCGTCTTGGACTCCAGCGGTGGCGGGGCGTTAGTGACAGCGGATTGATTTCTCGACAAGTGACGCGTTATGTGTATGAAACCATCGCTGTTGCTCCCGCTCTTTAGCCGCTGTAGTGGTGGACGCGGCTTTATATACAGTATGATCTACTTATTGCTAATATAGAATACTCATAAAGCTTTTCTTTAATGTCACAATGATACAATGTAGACAATAAGATAACATAATAAGTGATTCCTTTCTTTAGAATTATCTCTAATTAGAGTAAAGAAAAACCAAGATTTATTGTTTCTTGAGGCTATATGTCACTTGGTAAGTTATGGGTATTTCATTGCAGCTATTGTATTTTTTTATTAAGTCAACTGTGGACCGTAATTCGATAAATAATGATTACTTCATTAACTGCAGACCGCGGCCGATCAATGATGTATATAATCAATTATGTGAATGAATAATATCAATGGTATTTCATTACACTTAAACGAAGTTGTGTGATTTTGAATCTTCGTTTATGATAACCAGCATTCTTGCATTGATTTCTTAATTTGACGTTTTTTAAGAATACATTAGAATTTTGAATTTCCAGACAATTATAGACAAGACATTTTGTTATACATTTGATTGTATTGTATTTACTTTTAAAGTTTACTAACATAAGAATGTAACGTACATTATGCTAGTAAAAAAGTAATAATTTTGAAACTTTACAAACAATAAAAAAATATGATTAGAATAAATATCTATCATTAATTAATGAACTGCCAACTGATTCGTACTCTTCATCTAAACTTATAGACAGTAGTGTAAAAATTGTTTTTTTATTTATATATTTTAAGTTAAAATCGTTAAAGAAATTTCAGTGTACTTCATTTCAATGTACCTCTCATCCAAATTAAAACTGTAGCATTGGTAAGTCGAGCCACACACCGCGGACGTTTACAGGATTTCTATCGCCATAGACGATTACTACAAAAGCTTAAAACTTAAAACTAAATGAGCACCAACAGAGAACAAAGATAGTCCCGGAGTCTAATATTTTAACATAAATATTCTTAACTAGAATCAGTTCTTGCAAATTACGAAGACGCTAATGATAGTGCAGTAACACAGTTTATTACTATTATTATAAAATATACGTCACGTGATGTCGCAATTTATTAGAACTTAAAAGACGCCTCAATGGCTTGACAAACGACAGAAGTCCTGCTTCAATTTGTACTTAAAAATATGTATCCAATTAGAAAAGAAAAAAACTGTCTACTCTCCTTAAATCTTTGAAATATGTAAATTTGAATTTTAAATTAAAGCCAATGCAAGGGAAGAGTTTTTTAGCTCGGTGAGTATTTCGTTATTCATATTTATCTAGTAACAAGACTACTAACGTAAATGTTATCGTTTACCAGTGCAAAACCTAACTTCTGTCTTTTGAGCGGACAATGTTAGTAAGTAGAGACCTACAGAAAAGCTTTGGCAGTGAAACAGGATTTGGTTTGAAGAACTAACTAAAAGCGGATCGTTACGATTCCTTCTTTTGGTTCAGCTGTGGAAAGAACGCCTCTATCGGCAGGATCGGATCGTCCGTAGCTATGGTAAAGTAATTCGGTATTCGTCTACTATTTGAAGAGACAGTTTTGAACATACCCGGCTTGTTGTAGTCTTTGCTCGCTGCCAAAGTCAAATCTGAAACCCTCTTAGAGTGTTCGAACAAATGCTCTAGATGCTCATGATGTTTCTTGTCAGCGATTTTCATTATTGCACTTTCCGATCGTGTCCTCTCTGACGTTATATCATTTTTCTCGTTTACAACATTTTCTGTGACAGAAATGTCTTGGACAGATTCACCTACCTCGGAGTCCTTCACCTTTTTTCTCAAAGGCCTTTTGCCGTGTGTAATAGTTATTGAGGTAGATGGTTCGGTAGTTTCTTCTGGAGGTCGCGGTCTGCGCTGTCCGTTGCGGACACGAGACGATATTTTAACTGTAGTGGCTTCAGTGTTATCCGTTGTCGTCTGCCTCTGTCTACTCGGTTTAAAACTGTGTATTTCTTTTTCTGTTTGATCATTGTTTTCTGTACCGTTTCCAATCTTGTGCCGCGGGTCTTTTGGTGTAAATCTCTTCCGTTCTGTGGTGGTTTCACTTTCAATGTCAAAATAAGGCACTCTTCTTTGCGGGAATCGTACCTTAGATGTACTTTCTGCTGATTTTTCTGTTGTGCTTGTTGTAGAACTTAATCTGTTTCTATAATCTTTCACATTAAATCTATTCCTGTGGAATTTGTTTCGAAGTCTTGGCCTTTGTGATCGTTCTGTTGTAGTTACCTCTAAACGCGGAGTTGTAGTGTAGTCACTGGTTTCTTCTTTGTAAAAATCGGTTGTCGTTTCCTTATATAGATTCGTCACTGGTTCTAGTTTCGCTTCTATGGGTTTCACGTCTTTATGAAATGAAAAATCTGGTTCGCTTTCCACCTTCGTTTTCAAAGATTCTGATAAACTTACAGCGACATCACTGGTAGGTGTATCTTTTTCGTCTTGTTTATGAGTAAAGTCATTTTTATAATCATAAGTTACCTTTGGTAAATTGGGACGACTAGTAATTTTCATTATTTGGGAGTCTTTACGTAAGTCATCTTGAGTAACACTCAACGTGGTCGTTTCAGGCCTGACCGTGGTGGTGGGGACGGGACGGCGATGAGCGAGTTTCTTTTTCACTATGGTTGGTATGGTGGGAGAGATCGTTGGTAAAGCACTGGTTGTTAAATCCGTGGTGACAGTCGGTGTGGTTAAATTTGGCTGTGACTTAGTTGTCCTAACTCTAGGTCTACTTGTGTATACTTCCTCTGCGTTGGTGGTTGGTGTCGCCTCTGTGGTAGAAACCGTCGTCGTTGTTGTGCGGCGAGTGCTAGTTTCTTCTTTATTACGGTTAGCTAGTGGCGGACGGCGTCTCCTAATTTTGTTCCTCTTGCGATTCCTATCCTTATCGTTGAGGTCTGACGAGATGGGGCGCTTGAAGTGTTGATTAGGAGGTAATGTTGGCAGAGCTTCCACTTGCTGCTCGGCGTTACTTTCTTTGATATTATTAAATTGAGTCGTAATTTCTTGTGTTGAAGTATATTTAGCAGATTCAGTCGGCTTCGTTCGTTTCGACGTACCGTGTTCTTCGTAAACAGGTGTTGATACTCTGTAGTAATAGTCTTTAAGCTTGTGTATGCCGATGGGCTCGAAGTCGTCGCCTAAAGGCCGTCTGCTTTGAGATTCGACTGGACCGTCGTAACTTAAAGAGTTGCCTTGGCCCTTCTCCGCCTCGGTTACGATTGCAAACTCTTCGGGAAGATCGGGTGTAAACGTAGTTCCAGGCCTGCTGAGGGTTTCGACAAACCCGTATTTCTTCTCCGACTCTTCGGAAGTTTGCTGGTTATTGTATTCATATGTTACGGGCGTCACTGACCAAGGTGCTGGAGACGAGTGCGTACCAAGGTCCGACTCCAAGGCTTCTGTAACTTCGTAGGCAGGCCGGTAAGAGCTTTGAGCGCTTTCTGAATTAGTTCTTACTGGAACAGGTTGTTGGTTACCAGCTGTAACACTATCGTGAATTATCTTTTTCTTTTCGTAGTTAAAGTTCAAATTCTGCTGATCTCGGTAAACTAGAGGCTGGGGACTTTGATATGTAGGGAAATTGTAGTCATAATAATTATTTGCTAATGTGGTTGTCGTCACTGCTGGGTTGTATGTAGTTACGAATAATTTGTTTAAGTCGCTCTGGCGGTTCTTATTTGAATAATGATCCTGTGGACTAGGCTTAAAACCATCTTTGAGGTCAGCGTTAGGATCAATCTTCGGAGGAACGTATACCTTTGTTTGAGGTGTCGGTGTAATTTTTAAATCACTGTATGTTGTTCCGAAACTAAATTGATTTACAGTTGATGGTGCTCTTGGAGTGGTAGTATGGAATGTGGATGGGGTGGTTTTATATGTAGGGGAGTAGTTGAAAGAGTTGAATATCGTATGCTTCGTCTGCTGGGAGGGCCCGAACGTGGTTGGGAATTGAAAAACGGGGTCCCTTGCTTTCACACTTTGTACTCCAAATGTGCCAAATGTTCCTGAAATATTGTAAAGTTAGATGTTTAAGCTTAGATACTTTTTACGCTTATAACGATGAGCGATGATAAATTATAAAAGAGGTACAGAAACTTACCTAATATATTCGGTGGTAGAAGAGCATCTTGGAATGAATATTGATTGTATTGATTGCCATTATTAGGCAGCCCTGCCAAGCCATGTTGCTGCGCTGTTTTCACTTGTTGATTAATAGACTGAGGCGCTGCATCGTTATCGAGTTTGAAAACTTCTGGTTTGAAGGTTTCAATATTACTTGATTGAGTCTTTTTTCCGTCGTTTGGTCTAGCATAAGTTTCAATTGGTTTCCCAAATATGTCTAACGGTTTAACCGACTGGTATTGTCCGAACTGAATGGGCTGGATATTGGTCAATTGCTGTAACATAGCGTTCTGTAAACGGTTGTTTTGTTTGAGGTTGTTTTGATATTTAGAATATATGTTACGTTCAGCGTAAGGATTGTGAGGGTTTCTGTAAACCACACTTTGCGCCGGGAAATTCTGAACGAATCTAAAGTTATTGAAGGCGTTATTTTGTAACGCGAAAGGATTATGATACGAGTTAATGGGCTGATTGGCGACAGGAACTGCAGGTGCAGTTGATACAGTTCTAAGTGTAGTCGGGCGGTATGATTGCGCAATGGACGTCAGTTTATTCGAGTCCTTGGTGGGGGCTGGCCTCGACGAAGGCTGGTATATATCCAGAACTGGGATAGGTATCTTATAAGCTTGTGAATGCAGTTGTGAAGGGCCAAATGATCCGTAAAGAAGTCCACTGGAACCAACAACTGGCCTCCAACCACCTTTTGAAAAGGGTTGGCCCTGAAACAAATATACATAGTGGTTTAATATTTATTTAATTTTGTTAACCTAGTTATATATAAAGGCAAATGTATAAAACATATAGTGCTGTGTTTTGGGTTTTTAGTGGTAAAACTAATGTTTAAAATAATACTTACGCCTTGTGTGCCCATAGAGCGACGGTAGTTGTGAGTACCGCAACTGACTGAGAGCAGCAGAGTTTGTAGCGTCACCGCAACGACCCATAGCCGCATGTCTGTAATAAAGACAACAAAATAAAGTAAACGGAAAGGAAGTTCAATAATGTCTTCTAAAATCTTGGAGAAGGGCTTGGATGAATTCTTTATCGGCGCTTGTCTCGGTCTCATTGGATTCGATTTTTTCTCATAAGTATAAAGTTATTTATATTAAGAAAAAAGGTGAGTTTCACCGGAGCAAGGTCTAGTGAGTATGGAACTTACCCAAAATTTAATTAATGGAATGGAAGTTAATGAAGAGTTTCCAGGAGAATTTCTAATAGCCACTAATAAAAATCGATATCACATTACTTACGCATCGTAAGCAATGATCATAATCGATTATTGACTTGATTTTAATATTGGTATTTTTATATTAAAACTGAAAAGACCGACCCTGCGTTGTATAACAAGTCAACCCTGCGCTTTAAACAGTCGAATGGAATTGATCGTTGGTGGCGCGCAGTACAAGCGCGTGCCAACTAGACACAAGGTTGACGACTATTTGCGTGCGCCGATTTATAAATCATTAAATCATCATAAGATTTACCATAAACATTTCTTAACCAACTTAAAGCCACAAGTTCTTCAAGTTCAAGTGCGATACTAATGTAATTTGATGGTAGTTGTATACTAGTTATCCTAATGGATAACTAGTATACAACTACCTGGATAACTAGTATATAACACGTGTCAAAGTTACACGAACTAATATAATTATTAGTTCGTGTAACTTTGACAGATGGCGCAATATATTTATATATATTTTTTAGTAAAGTAATCTCCAACCCAAAAAATCACTTCTTCAGCATATTACTTTTAAAATTCAGTTTATAATAATAATAATAATCATTCCACACATTTTACACTATACTTATATTGTATGAATACTTATCAGATATTAATTTTAAGTAACTATAGTAGTGAAATTTTGGTTATAACTATGAAGTTACGGGTCATTCGGACATATGGAGGTCCGATTGACCCGTGTGCAAGTTAAATATTATATTGTAAGGACTGTATTCATGTGACAAATTATTTGTTAATATGATATATTTTATGCAATTTTTTTTACATATTTACTCTATTTTGCATGCCCATTGGTAGAACATAATGGCTATGCGTTGTTCTAACACCTGTAATGCACATGTTTATGTTCCGCTATAAATGAATTTGAATCTGTAATTTGAACATACTTAATATGTTGCCGTATTTGTGAGTGTGCGTTTCTAATGATTGGCTGTATTCTATTTTCCAGCAACTACACAATTTTTGATTCGGTGACGATAATTTATATGATTATTTTACAAAAGCATCTAATTTACTTGAAAATTATTCTTCATTTCCAATAACGAAAACTACATAGATAAGTATACGTTTATCGACCACAATAACGTGAAACGTGAAAGTTCCAGACAATTATAAAGCGATTCTATAATTTACTTATTATTTATGTTCAGTCTGACCTCTCATACTTATTTTCGGAGTAAAAACTGTAATCATAGCTACAAGTCATCATATCTTGGCGTTCCAAAGCCACATCGCCTATACGTATATTGGTGTGTTAGTGCTGTTGTCGGATAAAGATGTGATTACACACGGTAGGTATTAAAATAAAATTAAGGTTATAAGGTAGCCAAGTGTCAAGTTAAATCTCCAGACGTTTTTGTTTTCTTTTTTATGGTATACTGGCAAACGAGCAGACGGGTTACCTGATGGTAAATGACTACCGCCGCCCATGGGCACCTGTAACTCAAGAGTCACAAGTGCGTTGCCGCCCTTTAAGAATAGAAGGACGGGAATAGGGGAGAGAGAAGGGTTAGGGCCTCCGGTGACTTTTGTTTCACTGCCGGTTTTCTGTGAGGCCGTGGTATCGAGCGGAGTCGAGCCGGCCCAGACGTGCCGAAGCATGGCTCTCCCACGTTTTGTAGTTTAACGTTTAATAAATTGGACGATTTATTGACAAAGTCGCGATAGCTAGATTCTGAAATCAAGCCCTCAAAAAAAGCTCTCTGAAAATTCGTAGTTCTCGGAAGATTTCTACTGAATACAGAAGTATTCTGAACCGACAAATTCGCCCAGTATATCTAACATATAGAAGATAGCTGTGAGACTGCACAAGTACTGCTTCTTACAAAATCAAAATGATTTATTTTAATTGAACCCATTAGTATACAAGTACCCATAGTAGTCAGTCAGACTAAGTCAGTCGTGAAGCTAGTTGCCTGTTCCAATACGTAGATACCGTTCAGATGAACAGACAGGACACTCCAAGGACACCCTTTTTCAACATGTTTTTTACAAGTCACTGATTACATACCTTACACGGCGTAGTATTGCTGTATAGTATAGTTTTGTCACTCCAGGCCTATAGTGATACTATTTATCACGAGAAAAGGGATGGGCAGGAGATAAGAGTTGGTAAATAGATGCTTTCGTTCGCGCAGAGTACTTATTTACCAACTTACAAAATTAAATTAAATGGTTGATTCTCATGTCGGGAAGAAAGTATTGTTAACACGTTAAAGTGCATAGTTTGTGGTGTCTACAAAATCATTGACCGCCCCGATAGCGCGTTTCTACATCTCTCTTGTCACATGACAATCACTTTACCTACAGTAGTGACAATCCTCATTCGTGGAGGTCTCAATACTCTTTTAGTAACATGTCTTAGGTATTACTGTCAGGTTTGCACTTTCTATTAATTTCTTACGGTAAGTTGCCAATAATTTTGTCATGTCATTGTGAGTAATTGTGACAATTACCACCACTTTTGTTGGCAGCTTTGTATGTTGTGGGAAAGTATACCTAGCATTATGGGAAATTGATACACACTCGAGGCAATCAACTTTTAGTAAATTATAAAATTATTTTACGATTTGTACGATCCAACGGTAGACCTAAAAACTACTACTACGCGTTCGTTGACCGTGATTGTTTTAATCATGCGCCTTAATGTTTAGTGTGTAAATACCAATAACCTTCCATGGAAAAAAAAAGACTATATTCTGCATTATTTTCTATAAGCTTATAAATAGTAAATGTCACAGAATGAAACAAATATAACTAGCTGTAGACCAGAAATTAGGTTTATTTTATTTTTAATTTTTTTTGCGCTTGCCTGAGGGTGATGAAATGGGTTACCCGTCGCCCTAGCAGAAGCAGGCCCCAGACGGCGGCGCGACGTGATCCACGAGTGTCTCTTTGAATTAGAGGACCCCTGCACAAGTCCGCCGGGGTTCTTAGGAATTTCCTTTCGAGGGTACACCTGTGGAGACTACGGGACGGAACACCGTGTGGTTATAGTCGGTTCGAGTCCGATATACCACCTTACCGTCAGCCCCGGTGGGGTGATGACCCGTAGGGGTTTCCACAGGTAAAAAAAAAGGTTTTTTTAAAAAGGATGTTAATGTCATACCTGTTATCTAATAATTAAAAAAATAAAGTCTGGCTGGGTCACTAATATGTGTTTTACCCATAAACTTAGTACAGTTTACGCTAGTATACAAAGTTTATGGTTTTACCGCTGAGTTTAAGAATTAAAATGGTTTTTTTTTAAATCATTGTTTGTTCACCATTTTACTACTGATACTCTCGTAGGGTCGTCGACTTAGTCCAGCATTGCGATATGATGTTATGAAACTGTAAGTATATTAGTCGACTATTGCCACTCAAATCACGTGCAGAGAAAAGTGAATATCACACATGATTCATTGCCGATAGCCCATTACACAAGGGACAACGACACTTGTTTGAACAATCGTTGGACTTAAAACATACGTGGCCAGATTACTGAAATAGGTGCGTGGAAAACCAGTAGAAAGGTTTCTAGTAATTGTATGTGTGCGGTATCACTTTCCATTGCTCGCGTGCCACTCCGAGGTTTTCATTTAGCGTGGCACGTACTGGTTTCTATCATATATTGTAACGTGGTCACCTGTAAATGCTCCAATTTTGGAGAATGGTGATCCTTATGCGAGGTGTGTGGGATTGAATTACGTGTTTAAGAGTTATGCAATGCTTGCCTAAGATTTGTATAAACCCAATTTTCTGTGAATAGGTACATATAGTAATGGCTCTGCCATGTCAGTGAAATTCAAGTAAAAACATAATAACAATAACTTCAGACACGGCTGTCTGATCCCAAACTCGGCAGACCTTGTGTTATGGTAACCAGACTGGTGATAAACATTCTTATACATTATATAAATTACACCTACACACAGAACAAATGATTGTGCTCTTCACAGTAATGGTTTGTTTTGGATGGGAATTGAAGCCACGATCTGGCTCAGCAGTAGCAGCTCAGCAGCTCAGGATCACTAACCACTAGACCAACAGGCCAGTCAATAATGCACAACTGACGTGAAATACAAAACAACAGTACAGACAAAATATTGCGTATCATATTATTATACAAGCTTGTCTACGTCAGGATGATAATACAAAATGTACAAAAGACTACGGAAGTAGTACAATAGGCAACCTTATTGCTGTAAGCAATTTCTGACAGGCAACCTTTACGTGGAAACGTCTTGTAACACAATGGTAGGATATAATTTAAAATAGTAATCAGAAGAGAGAGAGAGAATTAGAAAAGTTTCAATTAATGTTGTAATTCTAAAATGAAGCTGTTAGTGGAGTATTCTACACTTTTACTTAAAAAATATGAAGAAAACTTTTCTTTAGTTCGTTGAATAACTAACAACACTTAAATTCCATTATAACACCACAGCATTACTACGTAGTCTATCGGAGCCGATGACCGCGTAAGGACATTGAATGCTGTTCTTAATATTGCCAATTAAAATTGGCCGAACACCTTTACATGGCCAAAATATATTGTTAAATGGTTAAATATCAACCTTATGTCAACAGCCAAAAACTTACGTCAACGAATGCTGACAGACAGGGAAAGCAAATCTTATTCCTGCAGCAAAGAGTCTTAAGAGAAGAAGAGACTTACCACGTGTGGCAAGGCAAAACGGCTTCTATTTTGGAGTTGGCAGGCGTTCGTTGGTGGTCGCTGATGATTTTGTGAATAAGATAGGCATAAGCCTATCTTTCGCGTTTCTATCAGAAGATAGAAACGCGTTTCTATTTAATTTAGGTAAGTAATATTTGTGAAGCAACTTATTCTATGACTGATGACAATATAGCCACTTAGTTTAATATCATATTACAACATAAACATTAGGCCATAAAGGCCTCGTAAGGAAACTTTATAGTTAAACATAAAACATATATGGAGTATATGAATACAGTTGTTTTATTATGCATTTAATGTCTTTCTTTATAGTCAGGGTATAAGCAGTGAAAGTGGTTAATATCTCCTAGTCATAACACAACATAACACTGTGACTTATGTAAGTGAAAAATTATAAAATATACATTGCATTTTTTTTTCATAGTTCCGTCTATAGCGAAGTCTAGATTCTAGCGAAAGGCGCTAGTGTTAATTAACAGTGCAATAGTTTTTCTGATAGTGTAGTTCAAAATATAATAGTGGGAAGGGAAAGGGAGACCGTCTTCGTTTAATGACGATGAATAATAATTAATAAAAAAACTTCGACCAAAACTGACTTGCAAACTTGTAAGAAAAGTCAAACCTAAATGCGAAAGATTAACAATTAATGAAATACAGGATATTCCCCATCCCTTGCCTTAGGTTTCTCTACCTAGTCGATCTCCGGCCTCCATGAGCGCTTGCCTTTTATTTTTTGTGCGTGGGGAAACCCCCTCGGGCCGTCACCCCACCGGGGTTTTCGGTGGGGCGGTGTATCGGAATCGAACCGACTAAAACCACACGGTGTACCGTACTGCGCCTTAAGTAGGAGGGATCCGGGAACAGGTTTTATTAAGACATCCGGACCCCCCTAGCGCCTGCCCGCAATGCGCGGGCACCAACTTCGGGTAAAAAACCTATCAATTAGGCGACGTCCAGGCACATGCGGACGCCGCCTCCTCGCGGGGGGCCACTATAGCGGGCGGAGCAAACCGCCAGCGTGTGCTGAGTCGAGTCCTCACTACAGTCGCAGTGGTGACAGGCGGGACTCAGTTCCCTCCTAGCAACCGAGTGCAGGTACTTCCCGAAGCAGCTGTGCCCGGAAAGAACCTGCATCAGTCGGAAGGAAAGGGTCCCGTGCTGCCGCCCTGCCCACTCGACGATGACCGGCTGGAGGTGAGCGCTTGCCTGGGGCAACGGACAGGGTTATCCGGTGCCCTAGCATAAGCAGGCCCGAGACGGTGGCGCCGTGTTCCTAACCTCTCTTACTAACAGGGGATAAAATCCCCCACAACACAGTGGGGTCACCTGTTGTTTAACAGGCAGCCAAGTCTGCCAGGGTTCACAGGGATTTGCTTGTAAGGGTACACCTGAGGCCCTGGTAATATGCCCTACCGTTTGCCCCGGTGGGGTGACGACCCGTGGGGGTTTCCTCACGTTAATTATAATTTTTGTTATGCGTCTACGACTTTGCATCTTAATTTAAAGCCCTGCGTTCCCGATTTCTTGAAGTTCTCCATCGTCCATTTAAAAAAAAAAAGAAAGTGATGCAAACATTATTGACAGAAACTACGCGCGGTACGTAACACAACATAATATACAACAAGAATAGAGATATTATGTCTTGTTTCCTCCTGCTAAGTCTTCCTTGTATAATAGAACAATCTCAAGTGGTAGGAACAATGACAGTAGGTGCTCTTGTGTTTTCTATCCGTAACGAACAAGATAATATATATGTAACATCTCTGTTGCACTTCTGATATACTCATTTCCAGTGGCGGTTATGCGTCTGTCGTATTTGGAACATGTATTTCTTGAGTAGAAATGTGAACGCTCTATTATATTTGATTTGTCTAATTTTGTAATCTAGCTATATGTCATATCGTTGTACTATAAATTGTTCAATCACTAAAGTTAGCAAAATGATTTCATGCCATGATAATCATAGATAATAATTTTTTGGTGTTTGCAATAACGATATTTTTTTTTTTATTAAGTCCAGGAAAATAAATAGGTTCACTTATATTCGGCCTTTTTACTGCTGGTGAGAATATTTTGTGTTAAGTATTTCATATTATTATTTATTATTATTATTATACGCATCAAACACTGCCTCGCTTTCGAAGAAGCGGCAGGAAAAGCCACGGCGAGGTGGGCAACAGTCGGCCGGGTCGTCAGGGCGATTGGGAGAGGAATCGGCGGACTATTCGAGCATTCTCGAGCAAGACTGCCTCTCAAGATGGACTGAGAGGATTCTCGGAATCAAACCATTGACTGACAAAACAATTGGGACTATTTCTGTGGACTCCACCCTCCGCATATCGGTAACCTCGTGCGCCAGGTCCATATACTATTATTTGATTGATTATTTGCTTCAGCGCGAACGAGGTTCTCGTCATAGGGGATGGTGATGTCCACCAGAAATACCCGTGACTCTGCCCGGTCCATCAGCACGATATCTCACTTATTCGCAAGAAAAGTCCTATCTGTGATGACGGACCGGTCCCAGTACAGCTTGGCGCGATCGTTTTCAAGTACAGCCTCCGGCACGTACTTGTAGTATGGCAGCCTCCGATCGATAAGGCCATGCTTTAGGGCGAGCTCTTGATGGAGTATCCTGGCTGCTTGATTGTGCCTGTGCAGATACTCAGTGTTAGCAAGCATTGAACAAGATAGACTACGGTGACATGTCTGAGAGACTCACCAGGTCGGTGGCATAAACGACAAATATCCACCGTCCCATATTTCATTCTTTCTTTATTATTATTATTATTCTCTTTATTTACTTAATATACACATAAATTACATTTTTAAATACATTCACTATAAAAAAATAAAAACAAATATATTTAAAAATATAAAAAATAGTCCCACCGGTAGTGAGTACAGGGACCAAGCTACCGGTGGTTAGGGTTCCAGAGATAGAAACCTCCTCACTATGCGTGCCGTATCAAGGAGGACTGCCTTCTGCATCAGGCTCTTAATCCAGCTGCCTAACGTGAGCCTCTGAAGGTGTTGGTCGAGGCTCTTAGCAATTAACCCATGGGCCGAAATGAAATTATTATTATTATTATTATATGTTGAAAGTTGTGAAATCGTTTGTATCAAAGTTAGACTCGAGATGAAAACAAATATGATATTTATCTAATTGGCCTATGCTTTAAAAGCTCATTAACTCTTGATGGTCTATATTAAATATTATACGTTAGAAATTAACAATTTAGAAAATTTTAATTACCTAAAAAGTAGGTAAAAAATATTTATCGCATAAACACATTGCGTCAGGGCCATATGTAACTGGGCCTTTGATGTCGTAACAACATGAACTTAACGGTCCACAAATGTAATTTTTGGACCCTGACTATTTTTAGTGTGCTGAGAGTAGTGAGAGCAAACATAGCTGCACGGCCTACATTTTATATTTATTATAATAAAGAATCACTACATTTAGCTAGCTGCAGTTTACGTACCTAATATCCTATCTGTCCATTTCTTTCCTATCCTCTATCCTCTTTTTTTTTCCTCTTTTTTAATTCTGACACCCTGTCATTCATATAATTTCGTTCGATATTTGAATACAATTTTTTTAATTATTGTAATAAGTCTCAAACGATATATTGTTTTTCTCGTGAAGATTTTTTAAGAATTTTTTTAATTTTATGAAACTGCGTTAGTACTTTAGTACTTTTTAAATAGCAATGCGGTTCTTAGTAAAAGGAAAAGGATCACAATCAAAATCAAGATCCAGATCCAGTGTTTTTTATTTGTAGAGATATCAAATTAAATATATTATGTGAAAGTAACTAATAGCGATAAGTGTTGGGAGATTTTGGGTTTGTGCCGAAAAAATCGAAGTATCTGCAATTTTTTTTTCAGTATCGCATCCATCTACATATACATTTGATAAAAATTTATAGGTAATTTGCATTATTGACAAAATTTATGCTAAATAAGATTATCTTTAGTTCGGAAGTCCGTTAAATCTTATGTAATATATTGAAAAAATTATCACGGAATTCATTTCGTGACAATTTATGGAGGTCAGTAAAACATGAATACTAAAATGTGTGGTTATTTAATCCAAAGAAAGAATTTTTATTTTCTTTTTTGAATCCTTGTTATTTATTTATGTATTGATAGGGAATGCTATTGCCTCTTTTGTTTGATATTTTGTCTTAGTGATATTTTTTTATTAGGGACTAATTAGTACCGTGGCGAATAGTAACACACCGTGTTCGATAATATAATAGATCTATGTTTTTTTTACATCAAATGGATTCCATGCATTACTTAAATTGCTACTAAAATAATTACTTAAAATGAAAATTAATTTGAAAGACACACATAATATGTTCTACTACTTTCTAAAAAACTTAAGTGCTATGTTATTGGCCAGTTGTAAAATCCTCATAATATGTGTAAAAATAAGTAACGATTTGTCTTAAAACGGAAGTCTGTCGTACACTTTAATTTATTCGTCACAGATGCGATAAGTTTATTTCTAAATTTTCTAAATTCAAATATATTTTTAACTTGGTATTATGTCAGACGTGGATTGTATAACTGTGTACCAGTTAAATGTGAAATATTGTAGAAACTGTCTGCATATTAGAATAATCTAATTTGTGTTATTAAATATAAAAATAAACATGAGAACCGCACTCATACAGGCCTCAATAAAATGGAAATTTATGCGACCTACCTGTATATATTTGCATTTTATTGAGGTCTATTTATAGGTAGATACGTATATATTATGTATATAATATTGTCACCTTTTTCAACGCTACGAAGGTCTATTATACGTCTTCTTTTTTTGTCACATTAAAGTTTTAACCTCTGAGGTTAGACCCAGCAAAAGAGACCTCTTCAAGGATTTTGATCGATTGCAACTTTATGTACATAATTTTGTGACAAAGATAACTAATTTCTACTCAAAATAAAATATGATACGATACAAGACCTTTTTAAGTGCTTTTTAACGTCAGTAAGTCAAAATATGTAATTGTCTTGGCTACATAATTATTTTGTCTGATATATATTTTTTTTAAACGAAAGAAATGACAATTTTTTTAATAATCACGACTAACAAGTAACTCAATATGCTGACAACCAACTGGCTATAAAATCGGGATGTGTTTAATAAATAGGCTACATTTCGAACGTAGCCCCATACATTGAAAATATTTACCCCTAAAGGTAGATCAAATTGATAAAATAAGTGAGTAGTCATCAAAAATTTTATGGTAGACTATGGTAGTCTACTATAAAATATTAAGGTTCGTTGAACACTCGTTAACCTTATTTTTTTAAGAAGACTTTAATGACCTTAATCAATGTTATATTAACTTATCTAGAAACTGTGGATATATTCAAATATTCACAATACTAAAACCGTTCTTATAACTTGCGTAATTTCGCTTGACGTTTAAGACTCTGGGTAATTTTTAGTCGTAAAGCGAAATCACGCTCGGTTCTATTTCTCTGAAGAACAAAATAAAGCTTTAAATCTATAAGCGATGACATATAAATATGTATCAATAATATAACGAGAAGTGAGGGTCATTCGTGTTACGCAATAATCAATTTGTTTAATCTGTCTTTCACCAAATCGCGTGAACCGATTTTTTTCACAGAAGACCGTGTTGTTGAACGGTCCCTCCACTTTATGTCTTCGTGCCTGCTCCACGGACCGTGGCACGTTTCACTGCAGTTATTTGACTCGAGAAAATACTACAAACCACATTTTTATGCTTTTATCTCGCTCGAGAGAGCACACCGCATACCCAACTACCGACGTGTCATCTAAACCAAATAAAAATACACTGTACACACGCAAAAATATAAGCTGTATTCCTTAATTACGATTCAGGTTGATGCACTCGATGTGTACATTGCTATTCATTTTGTGTACATGAAGTTTATAAATAAACCTATTGCTGGGGTTTCTTAGTAAATTCACACCTGACTTTTGCAGAGACTTTCAAACAAATTAACATTTTTTTTTTGTAAAACTGTCATTAATAATAACTACATGAAATCCAATTGACCATGGCATGTACCAATTACGTTCTCACAAAACACATTAGTAAGCAGGCTAATGGACATTATAGCCGGTCGGTTATCATATGGGCAAATTAGGAATAAGCTTCATTTAACTGTGGAAATTTTATTTACAACACATCCCATTTAACGTATCACTATTTTCTCTAGATACTTTAAGTTTCTCACGAATGCCTAGCACAGTGCACTGGTACTATGACAGTCTGTCACTGCATGTGACTATGTCCTCTCTTATAGGAAAAATCAAATGCAGCATCTACCACAAAGATCAGTAAAACAAAGAAAGAAGGAAACAAAATATACTGTTTCAATGTAGCTGAATGGAACACCATAGATAATTCTTATTGGGTATATTAACTTATGTTTGCAAAGCGTAGCGTAGGACGCCCATTAGCGCGGTGGACAGACGACCTGGTAGAGGTCGCAGGACGTCGGTGGATGCAGGCCGCTTCCAATCGGTCTTCTTGGAAGTCATTAAGGGAGGCCTATGTGCAACAGTGGATGTCCTATGGCTGAAATGGTGGTGATGATGATGACTTATGTTTGCAAATATATAGAATGAATAGGTTTTGGTTTGGGTTTAGGTATATTTATCTCATCTTCAGGAATATAAATTTTTCTATATCCCTATTTTCCTATGTCCCTTTCTGAACCTCGGACAACGTTTGTGCTGAATTTCATGAGAATCGGTTGAGTAGTTAAAGCGTGAAAGCGTAACAATCTAACTCATATTCGCATATATAATACTAGCAGTTCCCGCGCTGCTTCGCTCGGGTGTTCTTATTTATATATTTACCCTAATTTAAAAAAATAAATAAAAGTAGTCTTAGTTACTTCTTATAACACCAGCTACCTACCAGTGAAAGTCCCGTGAAAATCGGTAAACCCGTTCCGGAGATTAGCCGACAGACAAACAACAATTTCAAAAACTGATTTTTAGGCATACCTGTATCGTGCAAATAACTGTATGAGTTAAAAAAAAATATTAATTTGATTTGATTGATTGATTTGATTTTATTTATTTGTATTGATTCATCATCATCAGCCTATCGCCATCCACTGCTGGACAACGGCCTTTTTTTTTTTTTTGTGCGTGTGGAAACCCCCTCGGGCCGTCACCCCACCGGGGTTTTCGGTGGGGCGGTGTGTCGGAATCGAACCGACTAAAACCACACGGTGTGCCGTACTGCGCCTTAAGTAGGAGGGATCCGGGAACAGCTTTTATTAAGACATCCGGTGCTGGACAAAGGCCTCCCTCAAGGAGCGCCAACTATCCCGGTCTTGGGCAATCCGCATCCATCCGTTGCCAGCCACCTTCTTCAGGTCATCGGTCCATCGTGCCATCATCATCCATTTGTATTGATTAGTTAGGATTATTAATTGCAGGAGCCGATTACACACATTATTTATTTAATCCAGTTTTTAAGAATATCTTTACTAATCTTGCAGCTTGTTTATAACCGCTATTCATAACCGTTTAATTATTTATTTAATTCTTTGCAGCAACCATAAACTTAATTAACAGTTGGTTTATTTATGAGCTTCTATTGAATCATATACAGTTGTATGTTCTCACTTATACGTAGTCAATGATCTGAATCTTTTTAGGAATTTCTTGCCTTTATTTGCATCTACAGGTAGGTATCTAATTGCTAGGGTACATAAGATTTCTACTCACATTTTAATATTTTGAACGTGGAAGCACCCCTTACATGCTTTATAATCTATCTATCAGTGATGGGCAAAAAGTAATTAGATTCACAATTAGTTACATTGTAATTAGTTATTGAAATACTTTGAATTTGAAATTGAAATACATTGTAATTCATTTAATTGTACATCCAAAGTAATTCTAATTACAATGTGATTGAATACTGTGCTATAACGATGATATATACCTATTACATTTTAATATAATTATTTTGTAATTTAAATTATTAATTAGATTACATAAGTAACTAGTTACGCCCATCACTGCTATCTATGTATGTAACGGAAACGTAGTTTTCACTAACTTCAAGATGTCTGATTTACTTGAAATTTTGCAAACGTACTAAAAAACCAAAAATAAATGATGGTTTAAAAAACTAAAAAAAGAAGAAAATAATTTTTGACTGTAAAAAGCGTGAAGTCATCAAACGTTATAAATAGTTCATTGGTAGCTATTTATAAAAGTTGACTTATTATAAAAAAAACATATTGTAGTAAAAAGCACCTCACACACACAGAGAAGACCTCGATGACGTCCAGTTACTAGCGCACTGCTGTGTTTGTGTCGGTTACAGGGCAGGTAGGCACGGGTAACCGCTTGCCTTAGGCGGACTGTGACGGCGTGACTATTCGACACATCGGCCATAAAAAGTAGTACCATACGGCATACAAAAACTGAAAAAATCTATATACTTACTTAAAATGTCTGAATGATTATGTAACTTCGTAGGAGCCAATAGTAAGTTCGTAGTACTCATGCTGTTTGATGTGGCATAAGTATACTTGTATTTCAATACTCTCAAACATACAAGTATGTTGATTTTTATAAACTAGAGTTTTTTAGATGACATACTACACGCTGTAGAGCATGTCATGGATTCACATCTCGATCCCTCATTCCCAGATTACTTGTAGTAAATAAATAACGGTACCGTGTTGAAGGCGACACGTACACACATTTGGTGACTTCGACTGTGGAGAAATCTCTGATCTGACTCCCTTATTCGTACAGCGTGCACAACACTATCATATTATGTCACCTATATAATTATACAGATGAGACCTGTAGGCATAATGTGTCTCGTGAACGCTTCGCGATAGGAAAACATACAGAAAGGAACATTGCTAACTGTGGACTTGATTTCCAGAAATGGTCATCGTGGGAGAGCCATGCCTCGGCACGTATGGGCCAGTGGCAGTGAAGCAATGTATACATTGCTTTTTGTCAGGGAGTGAGGTTACCGGAGGCCCTAACCTTTCCCTTCCGGATGTCTTAATAAACGCTGTTCCCGGATCTCTCCTATTTAAGGCGCAGTACAGCACACCGTGTGGTTTTAGTCGATTCGATTCCGACACACCGCTCCACTTCAATCCCCGGTAGGGTGACGGCCCGAGGGGGTTTCCAAACGCAGAAAAAAAAAGAAGGCCCTAACCCTTCCCTCTCCTCCCCTCTTCCCCTACTCCCACCTTAAAAGCCGGCAACGAACTTGTGACTCTTGAGTTGCAGGTGCCTATGGGCGGCTGTAGTCATTTATCATCAGGTGACGCGTAATTTCAGACACTTTCTGTGGTTTTCGTGGCTTCGACTCCTGCATAAGGATAGTGCAATCGTTGATATGTTAACCAAGGTTTTCTCATGACAAGAAAAAAGACCAATCTCAAATAAAAAGAACGTCTCTTTACATAATACGTTAGTTCGTTTGTGTAATTAACAGGTTACTCTCTCTTTATAAATATTGCATGTAAGTATGAGTCAATAGAAGAGGCAACTGGAATAGAAGGGCAGCATAATGTGTTGCGTTCCTAATTAATTTTTAAACTTTCGCGTTCCATAATATAAGATTACAATGACAGTAATCTGTACAATGGTAGAAACGTTAGAGATAATTTATTGTACACCAGCTATTAAATCACTTCATATTATAAAACAAAGTGTCTGTCTGTCTGTTCGCGAATAAACTGAAAAACTACTTGTTGTCGCCACATCAAAAACTCTTATTTATGTTATTAAAAATAGGGAAAAACTTTAGTAGATGATAACACAGTTCACTATTTAATAAAAATAAATTAATAGATATTATTTTGACTGGTTATACCGGTAACGCAATACTATTGGTCGATTGATAAATATTAACAAATAGTGCGATTATAAAAAGGTAGGAATATGTTTAGAACGATTGACTTGAGTGCGAATAGAGTACGAACAACTTGGCAGTTACTGCTAGTTAGTGATTTTCATAGTTTATATCAGTGATTGTAAGACTGTTTCTTACATACTGTACGGATTTTCATGCGGTTTTCACTAATAGACAGAGTGTTTCATGAGGAAGGTTTAGGTATATAATTAGTACCCGTGTGAAGCAAGGGCGGGTTGCTAGTACTATAATATAGTAAATAAAAAAAAAAAAACCGACTTCAAGACTATACATGTACAAACTTAAATAAAAAACCAAAACGTCATTCCTGTACATATTTTTTAGAAATTTTCAAATAGCGCTATATTTATTTCGATAAAATTTACATGGGACCAACCTACAAAACAAAAAAAATCATCAAAATCGATTCATAATTGGCGGAATGTTCTGTTTGGAAATCGAACCGACGACCTTCGGTTCAGCAGTCGGGATCACTAACCACTAGACCAACAGGCCAGTCATATTATGGAGTCCGTGTTCCTGCAGATAGTTTGCTTACATTAAGATTTTATGCAAACCCATTCGGTTAAGTTAAGTACCCAAACCATCGCGTTAATGCGGTATTTGACTGTCAAGTCAAATGAGTTCCCCTTTATTAAACGTCAAAACGGTACGTTCTATAGAAACTTTTATAAAATAATTTTTTTTGTGACGTCATACTTACCTATAGTTAAATCATTTTCTTTGATGTTTGGATTTACATTTGAAAAATATAACAATAGTAAAAATAATAACGAATTAAAATTTTAAAAGTACCAAATAAAACTTAATTTCATGAAGACTATGAAATACTCCTAACTCAAACATTTGGCTTAGCTGGAGGGGTTAACAAGTATACTAGTAACGAGTGACCCACGTTGCTAGTATTATTTTATTAATCATTTTAACATGGGCAGTTACCCAATACTGTTAAATTATTGTATAGATAGTTAAATTAGTAGGTTTGTTCATTATTTCACATTATACCTGTGTTGTGTCTGTGTGAAATGTTAGATATACACACAACATCGAACCAACCAAGCAACCGTACGCGTTGATATCTTTTGAACCGCACAAACATCAAAAGCTAAAAAAACTCTGAATGACTCGGTGTTTTTAAAGAACGAAGTGGTAACAATTAGCTTACTAGCAAGCTTGGCTTGGTATGTTTAGGCATCAACAAATGTACAACAAATGTACAACAAATGTACACAACATACAACGAAATTGGCGTACAGCAAATTTTAGGTACTCTTTCAGTGTCGAAATTTTGTGTTTTAATCAAAGTGACAGAATAAAAAGCCTTAGAAAAAAAACACTAAAATAAACTTTATTCAGCTGTGTTCTAATTGATGAAAATTTTGTTAAAATTAGTTTGGTATTTTAAGAACAATTGACTTCAAAAGATATAATTTAATTACATTTTTTGTATTAGAAATACATAATATGTTTTTAAATATTAGCAGATTAAGTAAGTGGGGTCGGCTGTTGTCGAACAGGCACTAAGTCTGCCGGGGGTCACAGGGATTTCCTTTCTAGGGGACACCTGAGTCCCCGGCATTAGGACCCCGTGACGGAACATCGTGTGGTTTTAGTCGGTTCGAGTTCGATATACCACCCAGTCGTTGACCCCGGTGAGATGATGACCCGTGGTTTATATGTTGAACAAACCAAACATATGTATATGTTTTTAACCAACGAAAAAAAGAGGTTCTCAACTCGACCGTGTTATATTTTACTTTTTTACATATTGTTTACATAAATTATTATGACATCAGACGTATCAAAGGTATTTTTAATATGGATAGTACTGCCATGATGTGCCGCCATGATGGTTGTTTCGCTGTTCTTTGAGAACCGATAGCAGTGTCCACGATCAATTATTTCCGCTATCAAACGGTTTCATTTCAACACTAACACAATCTTTTTAATTCTGTTTGTAAAGCCGTTGTGCGTAAAATTGTATTTATTTTACCGCTGGCTTTTATTTTTACTATTAGTAAAGTATCTGTCAATAAATTCGATTTGTTACATAAATTAAAGTGAGTGTTTCATTTTTTTATACTATTAACTTCGGTGGCAAACAAGCATAAGTCCGCCTGATGGTAAGCGTACCGTAGCCTATGAACGCTTGCAAGTCTAGGGGACTCGCATGCTTTCTTGAAGGACCCCATACTGTGGTCCCTCGGGAAAACCTCGACAGGGAGCTCATTATTATAACGCACGGATATACAGTCGACGTTCTAACAGTCAACGAGATAACAAGTAAAAACTTGTTATCTCGTTGACTGTTAGAACGTCGAGTGGGATCCAAATATGGGACATTGAAGAAAACAGAAAAAAAATGTTTTATTCAAAACTAGCCATTACCCGCACTTTACCCGTGTTTATGGTCACTGCTCTTAAGCGTCGTAGCGTGATGTTACATGGCCTATAACTTTCTTTAATGAATACTCTATTCAGTACAAATAGATATTTTTGATTCCAGTTGGAAGTTCCAGAGATTACCCTTTTAAATAAACAATCAAACAAGAACTTTTCATCTTTATTATGTTAATATAGTATAGATTATTGGTCCGTCTGAGTCTGCGTGTACTTTGTGTATGTTTTTTATTTTTACAGTTATAACATCCCTCGCGATAAGCACCTTAATTTCTTTTTCTTTATTCCAGTACAATCCCGTACATGCTGTGGCGTATGTTTGCCCCGATCTATGATTTTAACTCTAGCTTCAATTTAACGTTCATAAATGTCACTTAGTGTCTTAATTGAATAAATGATTTTGAATTTGAATTTGAATATTGAAGTTATTTGTTCCATCGGTACCTTTGTGTGGTATTCTTTGTTATAGTTTACATTTACTACTTATGTTTTCTAGTTTGTGCTATTTAGTTAAAACAGATTTTTTCCTTAGGACACTGTTAGCAAATATGTTTAAAGTCGATGTACACATAGCAGTCTTCAATTTTAAAAACAAATAATAAAGGAACAAAAGTTATGTGTCTACTTCCACTAACTCATTCCATCTTCAAAATAATTCTATTGTTTATTGCAGAATTCATTTGTCATTTCCTTCTTCGTTCTTTTCTTTAGCCCCAGATCAATACTCGTCGTACGTCATCGACAAACATTCACAATAATTCAAATGTTTGTGTTAATACTTTGGAGGTATTTTTTAATAATTATTTTCCAGGTCGCAGTTAATAACTCCGTCCTATATTTTCATCACTGCCCTACCGAACTTGTATTATTTAAAAATATATACTTAGATCTATAAAAGTATGTACATATTGCTATGATCGGGGACTGCGGTAGCCGAGATCTCTGGGTCGCTATTGAGGGAGAAGAATTAAAATCACAAGCAAACGCAACTGATTGCTTTAATCAGTTGAAACTGTTAATACAATAATTATATATTCCAAAAGTTTTTAATAAATCACTGCTTCTTGGACACTCCGTGCACGTCAAACCGAATCAGTCTTCTAGAACACTTGTCTTCTCTTCTATTTTTAATCTTCTAAAATATTTCGAACATGTTCTAAATTCGAGTTTGGTGCCACCAGCCAAGTTTGGTGCCTCCGTGCCTTTTCAAAGAGTTATCATTTCAATCGAAGGAGGATGCAAGCGGCGCGAGAGGTCTCATCACAACAATATATAGCACATACATTTGTTTTAGCTGTGTACATTATTACTTACGGCCATCATGTCATAGACAAGATAAGTCAAAGTCAATAATTATTTTAATACAAAAGTACTTAGAGTGTTTAAAGTGAACTTGTCAGTGGTTTAGAGAGCTGCACGCCCTACTTGTGCTGCCGCTGATTTATATTTCATAGCAAACGACTCGACTCTTCGTAGTCAGTCATAAGGAAATAAGATAAGCATAAAGAAATATAAATGGCGAAAAAATTATCTTCAAAAAATAGATTAAGTTTTCTCTCTAGTATCATTTGTTTTTCCCAGGGCACTGTTAGCAAATGTATTTTAAAGTCGATGTGCACATAGTAGACTTCAATTTTAAAAACAAATAATAGAGGAACAAAAGCTATGTGTCTACTTACACTAACTCATTCCGTCTTAAAATAATATTTTTTTAAATAGTAATTTCATCAATGTATATTATATTTAACTCTTTAATATCAATAATCCAATATTTATGTAAATTGATCTTGACATAAGTAAATCTAAGAAAAAAAAGAAGGACAAGCCTTATGGGTTTGATTCAATGTAAAGTTTTTTTTCTTCTTTTTTGATCATTTAAATAAAAGGTTTGGTGGAGCGCCAATATATTTATAAAATGCATACATAATCGCACCATAATATATTTCGTTATACTATAAATTTCATAGTCTTTATAGTAAACCACATTCTGTTTGTCGAATGCAATTAGTGCTGGTACTGCTGTAATATTGCCAATGTACTCGACGATCTCAAGAGATGGCGTTAGCAGTCTTCAAATAATGTAAACGCGCTGCACCTGATTGGTGCAAGAAAAAACGGTCATACCCTGCTCTCATCGCTTTTCGCTAAGAAGACGCCTTTAATATATAAAAATTTTGTTCCGCCACGGACATCAGTTATATTTCTCGTGAAAAGAAGCTGATTTTCCGTTAGTCCTATAGCCGTGTAGTGTTTGGACTCGCTTGTAACCTTTACAAGGTGTATGTGGAGTGCTCCAGTCTACGATCGTGACCGGCCGGTCAATACCTTGCAAGAGACCGTAGAAACCTCGCCGCTGCTCGCTGCCTTCTGGAGGATCGGGACTTGGTCGGTGTTGCAGGTTAGTGCTGGCATGATTGTTTTGATCGATAGAAGTGGTTTACTTCCCTACACCTCGTACGCTAACTGTTGAGCAATCACACCCTGGTCGGGCTATTTACACGCCTGACCATATAATTTGGTCCTTACGAGTACGGATAGGCCAGTGATTCACGTAAATATTGGTGAATTTACTTTTCTATTCATATCATAAAAAAGATTCACGTAATTCTAGTGAATTCTTGCCGCCATTTTTCCTCGCTCACAGATTTACGTAAAATTGGTAAATTCTGTGTTTAAAACGCACGAGAACTACGTAATTATTGGTAGACTCGTATTTAAATATAATTAATTGTTAGATTTGGTGAATTACGTATTAATTGGTAATAATATCCATTATACTCAATTTAGTTGAACTTATTTATACCTACCCACTTATTAACCGCTCCACCACTGTACTTTACGCTAAGTCATTTTAAGATTTAAATTTAATTTGTGTTTTTACACTAACTAGGTAGATATATCTATCACTTTGTAGTTGTATTGTGATATTATTTTATAAACATGACGGAAAGCGAATCAAGCCGCGAAGTCATGTTGGTTATGTTGAATCAAAAGAAAGAATTATTATTTCAACGTATTAATCGTATGTACACATCGTCGAAAGGTATAATTTCTTTCGATTCATCAACGCGAGCTAACGAGAATTTTCTGGCTGAAACGGAGATAATAGATGAGTTACGCGATAAATTTGAGTCCATTGTTGATAAAATAAATAATATAAATTTGTTATCAAAGATTACGGTCAATCCCGAGTATTCTTGCCTCGATTCATTTGATGATTTATACTCGAGAGTTAAACGCGATAGAAATAAAATATTAACCACTTCTAAGGTGCGTTCACTCGAGACCAGTAGCTCGATCAAGTCCGTAGTGAAATTAGAACCTTTAGTAATTCCGAGTTTTGACGGACGCCCTGAAAACTGGAATACCTTTTATCAGTCTTTTAAAGCTAATATTCATTTGAATCAACAGCTTTCTGACTCGCAACGTGTACAGTATCTAATTTCTAAACTCACCCACGACGCACTAAAATTCACTTCCGGTATTATTCCGTCAGGTGAAACATATAAAATACTGTGGGATAGTTTGGTTAAGAAATACCACGACAAACGCTCATTAGGTACATATTATCTCAATAATATACTGGACTTAAAAACTTGCTCGCACACTGCGAACGCTCTTGATACCTTTGTTAGTAAATACTCCGCTTCGATTTCAGCTCTAAAAGAATTAGGCATAACAGATCTAACTGATTTTATTTTTCTTCAATGCGCTTTGAGAAGGATGGATCCTCAAACCATCCAAGCCTTTGAACTTTCGATTCGGGATGTGGAAGTGCCTACGACACAACAGCTTATCGCTTTTATACAAGATCAGGCTAAGATTTTGGAGCGCTCAAACCCGCGAAATTCGTCATATACGAAACCCGCTGCTGTTGTTACGTCGCCCTCACGCGACCGGCGCGTTCATCACACCTCCAAATCTTTTGTCGCTAGTGAGTCCGCTAATAATGCAAATACTCTCACATATTCGGCGCCCGCAGCAGTTACCGCGAATTGTTGTTTGTGTAGTGGTAACCATCGACATTTATATGATTGCGCTCAGTTTAAAAATATGCGAGACGCAAGGGCTAGATATGAGTTTATTAAATCGAAGTACGGTTGCGTTAATTGTTTAAGCACTTTACATAAACTTCCGGATTGTAAGAGTACGTCAGTCTGTTTCTGTAATAAAAGACACCATAGGTTATTGCATTTTGATAGTAATAATTCGCAATCGCATGCGGCTATGGTAAATACCGCCGTCGCGTACTCGCCGCCGCCCGCTCATCGAGCGACCGTTACTTCGCCCGCGCCTTCTCATCGCGCTCACACGACTTCGTCATGCATTCGAGCGCCCCCGCTTGCTACAGAACCAGTTACACATACACAGTCTTACACTTCTTGTCATAAGGGTGATATACTTTTGTCAACCGCTCAGGTATACGCGCGCTCTAAGGGTAGCGCTGGTATCAAATCTGTAGTTAGGTGTTTGATAGATAATGGCTCGCAGAATAATCTAATAACATCTGCTTGTTCTAGTTTATTAAATTTACCGATAATACCGTTGAATAATTCCTATGTTAAAGGTGTTGGTTCCGCTTCAAGTCCGATAATCGGTTATGTTCATTTAGACATTGAATCCCGTATTTATCCGGATCAGAAATACACTATACATGCGCTTGTTGTAGAATGCATTACGGATCAATTGCCTTCGAAATTTATCGATTGTGATCGCGACCTAGATTTTCGTAACCTTCCGCTCGCTGACTTAAGCTGGAATATTCCGGGCAAGATTGATTTATTGTTAGGTGCCCAGCTATTCCCATTTATATACTTAGGAAATATGGTCGAGTGTGGGCCGCGCGCACCGTGTGCTTTATCTACAACATTTGGTTACGTACTTATGGGAGATTACCCGCGTAAACATATTTTACCTACTGCCGCGTCTTTTTCTGCGTTAGCGCTTAATGATATAGTGCAAAAGTTCTGGGAACTTGAAGAAGTACCCATGAAACGCTTGTTGTCACCAGAGGAGACAGATTGCGAAAATATTTTCACGGCTACCGTGACCCGTGACGACGTAGGTCGTTATACAGTTGCATTACCGTTCTGTAGGGACCCTTCGGAATTAGGTAATTCGCACGCTACCGCTTATCGCCGTTTCGTTTCACTCGAGCGTAAGCTCCGTCAGGCACCGATAGTGCGCGAAAATTATAACAAGGTTATTCAGGATTATATTGATAACAATTACCTCAGTCCTGTTAAAGAATCTGAGCTGTCCTCTGATGGTTATTATATACCGCATCACGCAGTAGTCCGACCTGATAAACCGATGCCGCGC
Source organism: Callimorpha dominula (assembly GCA_949752705.1). NCBI lineage: Eukaryota > Metazoa > Arthropoda > Insecta > Lepidoptera > Erebidae > Callimorpha > Callimorpha dominula. Next base: position 5,033,921 of record OX457006.1, on the reverse strand, counting down.
ATCGTATTGGACGCGAGTGCTAAAACGCATACAGGACTTTCGCTTAACGATATATTACATATTGGACCCAATTTACAGGCCGATCTGTTTTTATTATTGTTAGGTTTTAGATTATTTCCTATTGCAATGAACGCTGATATAAAACAATATTATTTACGGATTGGTGTACCAGTAGACCAACATAAATACCTACGCATTTTATTTAGATTCAACGAATCGGAAAAAATTCGAACTTATGCCTTTAATAGGCAACCTTTCGGTCTCAAGTCAAGCCCTTACATAGCTATGCGCACTGTGCGACAGCTGGCTACTGACATGAGTCCGCTCTATCCTGATGCCGCGAAAGTGGCAGAGACCTGTCTGTATATGGACGATTTGGTTCTTTCTATTGCAAATGAGGATACTGCCACGCAATTAGCTCACAACTTGATTAAGTTTTTCAAATCGGGTGACTTTGACTTAGTGAAGTGGTCTAGCAATTCACCAGTGCTACTTGACTCGCTTCCCGACACGCACCGCAAGTCGCTTGATTTTGATGTTGACAATAATGTCTCTAAGGTCTTAGGTCTCTCATGGGAACCATGTGAAGATAATTTTCATTTCACATGCGCCGCAATTAATGAAAGGTGCACCAAGAGAAACATACTCTCGATGGTTGCACGACTATTTGACGTGCTCGGATTGGTCGCGCCTGTGATTCTCTATGCCAAGTTGTTAATTAAGGAACTGTGGCTCAGCAAGTGTGATTGGGACGATCCTGCACCGGAGCACATACGCACCCGTTTTTTCGCTCTTGCGCAAGAACTTCAAATGCTTGACACTTTAAGGATTCCACGTCATGTAGGCGTCGAAGTTGGTTGTGAATTACGTCTTGTTGCTTTTTGTGATGCTAGCATGAATGGTCTGGGATGTGTCATTTATGCCCATTGTACCTACCCGTCTGGCATTCAAACTCGCATTCTTTGCGCTAAATCAAAGGTTTCGCCAACAAAAATCACTACGCTCGCTCGCTTAGAATTATGCGCTATTTTACTTATGTCAAAATTAATAAAAACTGTGCGAGACACATATGCAACACGTATGACCATTGCCGGGATATACGCATTTTCTGATTCCACTATTGCTTTATCATGGGTTCATTCTTCACCACATCGTTGGTCAGTTTTCGTCGGTAATCGCGTCGCTCAGTGCCAAGAAAACTTGGACTCTAAACATTTTTATCATATTGCCGGAGCTAGTAATCCAAGTGATTGTCTTTCGCGTGGTATGCTTCCATCGCAACTTTTGACCCACGATTTGTGGTGGAAAGGTCCTCCGTGGATTCGCAGCTCATCTGAGAAGTGGCCGATTAAGCCATTCTCGCTTAATAATTGCTCTGTCTTGCCTGAACTCAAGGCAAATGTGTTGGCTGCCATTACTCACACAGAGCCGCCGTTGCTGTGTACGTTAGCACAACGTGTTTCTTCTTGGGAAAAGTTGCTACGTATCACCGCATATGTATTAAAATTCGCAAGACCTAAAGTTAAGGTCGAACCTCGTTCTATAGCAGGGTTGACAAGTGCTGAGAATGCGTTAATTCTCGCCGTTCAATCTGTGCACTTCTGTGAAGATATCAAATTGATCAAGGCTGATAAATTACCTTCAAAAAGGCTGCAAAGCCTCTTCGTCTTCTTAGACAAACAAGGGATTTTACGCATTGGAGGAAGACTTTCTGGATCAATGCTTCCTTTCGAAGCTAAACATCCGGTTCTTCTCCCTAAACGCAATCATGTCGTTGACTTAATAATACAGCATTTTCATGTTGTTAATTGTCACACCGGACCTGGACTTCTTATGTCTATTATACGACAACGCTACTGGATCTTGGATGCCAGGACTGTTATCAGGTCCAAGTTGCGAAAGTGCAACACTTGCTTTAAATGCAACCCAACGCATCCAACGCCTATAATGGCTGATCTTCCTGATTACCGTGTTTCAGAGGCCAAGGCATTTTGTCACACTGGTGTAGATTACGCTGGTCCGATAAGGACAATCCTTTCTCGCCGCAGAGGTCAACATGCGCAAAAGGCGTACATCGTTCTTTTTGTTTGCATGGTCACACGTAGTCTACATATTGAAGTGACCAGTGATTTAACTACTGAAAACTTTCTAGCCGCTTTTAAACGCTTTATTTCCCGTCGAGGACCAGTTTCATGTCTCTATTCCGATAATGGATCTACTTTCATCGGTGCGAAGGCACATTTAGATGAGCTGTATAGTTTTTTATTGAACTCTAGCTTCAAAAACGCGCTGTCGAATGAGTTGCTCTCTCGACGCATAGAGTGGAAGATGATTCCCCCAAGATCACCAAATTTTGGTGGGATGTGGGAAGGGAATATAAAGAGCATGAAAACGCATTTATATAGAGTAATAGGAAGTCAGTTACTTACATACGAAGAACTGCAAACTGTTCTTACTCAGATAGAGTGTATTCTTAACTCTCGTCCATTGAGCGTATTATCGTCAGACCCTTATCCTGAGGTGTTAACTCCCGCGCATTTTTTGATGTCTACTCCGTTGCAATATTTACCCGCTGCTGATTTGTCAGATCAACGATTGAGTCTGTTAGAACGTAAAAAGTTGTTAGATAGTATGGTCCAATCCTTTTGGAAGAAATGGCACTTAGAGTATTTGCACACGTTGCAAGTTAGGCAAAAATGGGCTACTCCCGACAAACCGGTAGAAATCGGAACTGTTGTTCTTCTTGAGCAGGAGAATTCTCCACCGTTGCATTGGCCGTTAGGAGTAATTACGGACGTGTTCAGAGGCTCTGATAACGTTGTACGCGTGGCGATAGTTTAAACGCAAACTGGAATTTACAAACGCGCTGTAACTAAATTATATCCTATTCCTACACAATAAATTCAACTTAGTTTAAACCTTATTTTTTAGTTTAGGCCGCTATATTTATCATATTTATTATTTAATCGCATAATGCATGTGTTACTCTCGGTCAGTTAGAAAATTCGCGTGTTTTGAAACATCTTGTGATGTTCCAAGGCGGGGTGCATGGTGGAGCGCCAATATATTTATAAAATGCATACATAATCGCACCATAATATATTTCGTTATATTATAAATTTCATAGTCTTTATAGTAAACCACATTCTGTTTGTCGAATGCAATTAGTGCTGGTACTGCTGTAATATTGCCAATGTACTCGACGATCTCAAGAGATGGCGTTAGCAGTCTTCAAATAATGTAAACGCGCTGCACCTGATTGGTGCAAGAAAAAACGGACATACCCTGCTCTCATCGCTTTTCGCTAAGAAGACGCCTTTAATATATAAAAATTTTGTTCCGCCACGGACATCAGTTATATTTCTCGTGAAAAGAAGCTGATTTTCCGTTAGTCCTATAGCCGTGTAGTGTTTGGACTCGCTTGTAACCTTTACAAGGTGTATGTGGAGTGCTCCAGTCTACGATCGTGACCGGCCGGTCAATACCTTGCAAGAGACCGTAGAAACCTCGCCGCTGCTCGCTGCCTTCTGGAGGATCGGGACTTGGTCGGTGTTGCAGGTTAGTGCTGGCATGATTGTTTTGATCGATAGAAGTGGTTTACTTCCCTACACCTCGTACGCTAACTGTTGAGCAATCACACCCTGGTCGGGCTATTTACACGCCTGACCAAGGTTGTTTTTAAGAATGATTTTATAACTATTTATGTATTTCTTATACAATGCAATAAAATATCTACGCCATCGCGCCATTGCAAGTTCTAGTTTTCACAGTATTAGCAACGCTCTAATGGTGATTACGAAATTGTATTCAAAACTTGAAATGAAATCGGAAAACTCAAATCGAAATAAGAAATGAATGTAATCGGAGTTGTAGAAATAAGTATTGAATGATTGAGTGATCCTATAATATAAGTAATTTAGTGCTGAATACAAATATCCTACAATTTTAAATGCTAAAAAAATACATACATTTCTGCCCTGTATGGTGGTACTTAAGGCCTGTAAGGCTTGTTTAAGTTCTGGTGAAGCTTTTAAAAATCTTTAATGCAGCCTGTCATAGTTTGAGCACTAAGTAGAATAAACCAGAATCGGTTATTTCAAAGTCATAAATAACCTTCTCAATTAGAACCCAAAGGACTAAATAGCCCAGTGGATTGTTGTTCGAAACGCTTGTGTGTGACTTTGAAGGGTCCTATGACCGAGAGTCCAGATAACCACAAAAGAGCCCTTGCCACTTGCACAAAAAATAAATAAATAAATTAAAAATAAACTTTGTTTAAAAGTAATTTAAAAGCAATCAATTTGTTGTTCAACACGATATCGTGTTAACATAAAATTGATACAATCTATCAGACATACCTAAATAGGTACCCAGATCCACATTTTTATTAGTCTGTAAAACTTCCGAAATGTGACCGAAACATGCGAACTGTGTGAAATAAAATGGAACTACTTCACTGGCTTAATTTATGTGTCAATTTGTTTTAAACAGCTAGTTTTGTGTGACTAACACATTCTATTGACATACATTTCTTTACACGGTGAGACATGTAATTACTCGTGCCCGTCCGGTAATATTTGAAAAATTAAGTGCAGTGGAGATATTTGAAGATAAGAAAAAATATTGATGGTATGGAATATACATTGGTACACTTTTATGGTAGTAGGTTATCTACGGCAGACATGAATATTGTAACTGCTCGATTCCGGCGGTCTATTCAAAACTGTGTCTATAAAAAAACTCGTAGTAGGAGTGTGTGGGTTTCTTTTTTTAACCGACTCCATTAAGTAGCGGATTTGCCTACAAAAAGACTTTGTAATTGATTTTACATTTCTTTCTATTTCACAGAAAATATACCAGAATATAAAAAGTTTTCGGTACACTTGCGAAAGTAACATAAGTATGTTAAGTGCACCATAATTGATTATTTAATTTAGCGTAGGTGTACATGGATTTTTTTATTTACACCTTTTTTGTAAACTTATTACTTTTAAATCAGTTTTATATTATTGTTCTGGTTACTAATACAAACCAGATAAATCTGCATATTTATATCATGCTTTGTTTTGGATGTACAATGTCAAACAGTGAAGTAATTACCTCCTAAAGTTTGTATAAAATATATACAACATATTTTTTTTTTCTACAAAGGTATATCTTCTACTGCGACAGTTACATATGCCTATCTTGTTATTGTGTGCAGCAAACTAAGCCTGTGCCCCCAGTATGACTTTTTACTGTTTTTACTGTTTAGTTCAACGACGCGTGCACGTCACGTCGTCTACCAACGTCCGTCAACGATACGTTTGGTGACAGCGCTAGTTGCTAATTAAAATGCCGTAAGGATAAAAAGTTTGACAACATTCTACTTCTAGTAAATGTAAACTACAAAAACTCGGATTTCCTACAATGAAAACAAAAATTTCAACTCTGTGGACGAGTTGCCACTTGCCACTCAAAAAAGTAAATTAACCAAATTATAATACTCCAATGGAACGGTTCAACGAACAAATTATTTGTTAGCGCATTTCACACGACCACAATCGATTGGCTTCGCTGAGTGACAGCGAGTAGTCGTAAAAATCATTCACTTTCAATGCCTTATAAAAAAAAAATTAATAGGCGCTCCATGGGAACGGACTCCTATTGTTGGTGACACGTTTTGTTCACTTAAAAGTGATGTTATGTAGCATTGTGTAACGGACCAAACAATAAAATTAAATATTCAATAGTCCGTCTTACAAAATTTTCTTGCGCCTGGGAAAATAAGAAAAACCTAGTTTGTAACTTCCTACCTGCTTTCCCTAACGACATTGTGCGTGTTGTCTAAATGCATTACTATTCTTTTAATAACATTTATTTATTTAGTAACTAGACACTAGAATTACAGCACTAGAACAAACAATAAGTGATTAACTCAAGACTCTCAAATATGTTGTAATGTGGCGACAAACTTTTCAAGAAATACTCGTATTAAGGTGTTAAAATTTACCAGGATTTTAATAGTTTAAAAGATTGAAACAGGGCACATGTGAAGTTATATTCTTCGTTTTATTCTCAAGTTATAACGTGAGATTAAAAAAGGAGTGTTTATTATATTACTAGGTGCTACCCGTCTCCACTATTCTCACACCCGGAGTAAGTCAAGATGAACATTATAGTTTATTATACATTTTCGCATATAAGCAATGTAATCAAATAAGGCATTAAAGACTTGTAAAAAACATGTTAAAAAAGAGTGTCCTTGTAGTTTCTTGTCTGTTCTTCTCCACAGGATCTACGTATTGGAACAAGCACCTAGCTTCACGACTGACTTAGTCTGACTATATACTAATCCTGATAATTCAAAAATAACTATAACGGGTTCAATTGAAATAAATGATTTTGATTGATTGTTTTGATTCGAACTTATTTAGTCCCAATAGTTATTTCTCAAGACAATTTTTAATAATTACAGATAAGTATCGTTGATTAATTGCGATCAGTGAACCCTTGCGCTCTCTGTGCGTTTAATATTGTACTAATAAGTCATTGTTCAACACAACATATGGAAAGAATTCCAAACGTAGGACTTCTTGAAATATTACTTTTTAAAGGAGGACTAATAACCTTAAAATGATTTCATGTACCAATAATGCTGCAGTGTAAGTATCCAAATAAGCTGAAAAATAATACTTCTCCATGAGTGTCTAGTTTTGTTTCTTGCACGTCTGTGGTCATCCCAACTTCGTTACTATTCACTGGCCGTGACCTTCGCCAATATTCAGCCGGTGACGTCACGCTACCACTTTCCTTATAGACGCGGGCGGAATACCGCGCCCCCGATACGGATGTACGATACACTTTCCTTTTGTTTGCTTAATAAGGGTCCCTTGGGTAATGCCAATGAAAGTTTCGTAACAAGCACCTCCACTTTGTTGTGGTGAAAAGTGAAATTAATGTAATTTTTTATTTGGAATTATTCCATTTCAAGCTGTCAAATGGTTGTTACTCTAATAAATAACGTTCGTAAAACATTTGAAATGAACAATCTAGCCACGAAACGTCGTCGTCTGGATAAAATATGTCATGACATCGATGCGCGTGGAAAGGTCGTAGGTAATATAGATTTTTGCAGAATAAATTTGTATGTATACACATATTAATATTATAATAAACACATCTTTAATCTCACTACATTTATATATGACATATTATATATATTATATTTCTTGGACTTGGTACGTAAACACCTTCAGTAACACACTACAAATTCAATTAGATCTGTATAGAATATCTGTATCTGTTTCTGTATAAAATGTGGAATGCATTACCAGCACACGTGTTCCCTTCGACATATAATCCAGGGTCCTTTAAGCGGGGCGTGAAGAAGCATCTCTCGAGGCCGTCAAGCTGAGGGCCACCATTATAGTATCATCCGTATCTATAATGGTGGTCCTCAGTCTTGGACCTCACTCTAGCTTTCCATCAGGCGGGTTGAGGTCACTCTGACGTGTCACAATGAAAAAAAAATAATAATAACAATAAAACTCCCTCTAACGAAGGTGTTTCGGATGGAAAACTGCTGGAATCTGTTATGTACAACTAGAATATTATGTTATTTCAATGTTTACTAGGGAGACATTATAATAAGCTTGTGGAGAGTTCTATCTATAAAAACAAAAATATTCGAAATTCAAACAAAACTTGAAGGGAAAACGCGTTTGCTAACACGTAGCAATAGAAGTTGAGAATGTTAGCAGATCTAACGTTTGCATCGCTAATAGCGAAACCTGTAAACTCAAACGCCTGGATGCGTTGGTGTATGTAGTTATATACTTAATTCTAATCAAAACGACTAATTAAAATCATGTAAATATACATTTTTTGTCGAAGTTAATTTCTTTCCGGTATGAAATATTTTTGCCCGGGAGTAAATGGGAAGAAATGTAAGTTTAGAAATATTTCCATTTATTCCCATTCTTGCCCATTTATTTCCTTCCCAATTTTTTCCCGTCGCCCAACTCTAATCGCTATGTATGCAAAATATGATATTATTAAAACCCGTAACAGCAAAAAAAAAAATGAGTGGTATCTAGCAACAAAAGAAAATTTTAGAATTACCAAGACTACAAGATTATAAGTAAGTGCCGCGCCATAAGAGTACTGCTTACGGCGCGGCACTTACCTATAATCACAGCTGTAGATTAACTTACGCCTAGTAACGTGGTAATGATTTGTACCTATGTATGTTACGGTTAAATAACGGCAATTCTAAGTTGAGGTATCTTGTTAGGATCGACTTGTGTCCGGACTCGTTTGTACTCGTAGATGAAGGGAACGAGTGAATGACACAGTTCCGTATAAAATTAAAGATCTACCAAGAGATCGGTGGTGGAATGTTTACCAGTGAATACGTATAGAATTGATTTATTCTATCGTTTGAAATGCTTTGATGATTCCCATAATCCCACTATCCCACTAATAATATAAATGTGAAAATTTGGATGGATGTTTGTTACTCTTTCACGCCAAAACTACTGAACCGATTACGATGAAACTTGGCATGTAGATAGCTGGAGACCTGGATTAACATATAGGCTAACATACAAACAAAAAAACAACATTTAGTCGAATTGACAACCTCCTCCTTTTTAAGTTGGTTAATCCCATCAAGCACATACAAAACGTATGTTAATAGTTTGATGCACCTATTTAGAGCAGTAGTATATTGAATAGCATCAAACAATTACATCACAATAGTGCCTGACTACCTAATAACAGTAGAACACCGTAACACACGCAGTATGAGAACTTATTAACATAGTTATCAAATAACAATAACTTTGCTCTAAATTTCGAACAGTGAAAGTCAATTTCTGACTACATGTATTATTATTACAGTATATTATAATTTGCTTCATCCGATTGACATACTTGCCGAAATCTAGATTTCTTTTCGATAAACTTAATCTGCATTTAAATCTAAATAATATAAATCACTGTGCGACTAATACGGAATTTTGTATCTTGTAACTTCATATTAATAATAAGTTTAATTCAACTAGTATGTTTATACATGAGTCAGTAACACTTTCATCGCATAGAACTAAATTAATTTTTATTTTTAAATGTACGTAAGTAAAGAAAATAATTATCAGTTTGTATTCGTAACCTCAATTCAGAAATACAATCTTAATTCATCATCACCATCTTCTTGCCATCCCAAATTTCATTGTGGTCGGCGCAAAGTGGGGTTTGGCTGGTTTCTTTTATAGCCAGCCGACTGCCTGACGCCAACCATTATTGGGAATGTAGTCGTTTTAAGACGGGAAAGAAGGAAGAAATTATCTGAACGCATAATGTATATATCTGTAGTATGTGTGTATATATGTTTAATACATGGTACACTAAAGTTATGAGTATTTGTGTATAATGTGTGTGTATATTCGTATCGAATTTTGTATGTATCCCATTCTTTTTTTTGTAAAATTTTTACAAGATTTTTAATTGCACCTACTTCTTCTTTTCTCTGCATCACCTCAAGGTTGACTGGTAGAGAATGCCTTAGGCATTAAGTCCGCCTATGTACTAATGTGCAAAAAGTTTTAAGAAATCAATAAATAAAAAAATGGACCGCCTATGAGTCAGTCTAAATGCTGAAACAGCCCTATAATAAGAAAAATAAATCACCGTGACAATCCATCAGTCGTAGATTGGGCTAAAAAGGCTTTTATACTAATCTATTCCATTTTAGAAAAAAAAAACAGTACGAAGATATTATTTTATTGATAACAATTACTGCATTGCATAAGGCAGACTTAATGCCCTAGGCATTTTCTTCCAGTCAACCTTTGGGTGACTTGGCGTCTAGCAAAGCAAAAAAATATATTACGTAAGTAAGCCTACATATACATATCTACACACTAACATACATAAATAAAGATATAATTATAAAATATATATTTACATATATAAATAATGAAGACATTTGTAGAGTACTTATTATTATTCAGGTGATTCTGCCAATAACACGCTGTAGAGCTAGCGCTGGCGAACTTTGAAAGTATACCGGTTAGAGGACTTCCTGATTTCGTGTGGGAGCGCATCCCTCAAGAAATCAGGAAGTTCCAGAGGTTTACAGCTTAGACAGTGAAGGAAGAATAAACTAAACGGGAGTTACGAGAGGGATAGAGAAGGAGAAGATTAGAGGACCGTGAATTTCTGCCATTAGAGCACAGAAATTGGAAATTAGATGTTATATAGTTAGGGGCATTATGAGAGCGGCGGAGAATGTAAATCATAATCAAAGTGGTCAAAGTATTCCATAAGTATAAATATGATCATATTAGACCTACAAGAAAAAAAAAGTGTCTTTTCTTTACTAGTATTTAAATAGGCTCCATAAATTATTGTGTACTTCCAGTAAAATTATAGAGGAGTTAAAGAAAGTAAATGAGACCCTAGCTCCGTAGAGTGTGGACCGTCAACACCACGGAAATGTTTCCTTTGCCACACATCAATAATTAGAAAGCAGTAGACCTGTCAATGGACGGAAGCAATTTACTCAAATTTAGAAATTTTCAATAATCGTATAGTACATTATTGGCGAAAAATAGGTGTTTATATATGTGATATGTGTACAAGTTTAGTTTGACGTCAAGTATGCCTGTGAAAACCATCACCAACACCAACTAGTCTGAATGTAATGTCATTCCTAAAATTCCATATAAATTGAATGAACGTTAAGTTGAATAAGTAATAAATTTGCACTAGGCACTCTGAAATAAAAAAACTATACGTGGGTTATATTGTTAAATAAATACTAATCGCCGTTACATGAATCAACTTCCTAGTTATAACTAACGTACTAAGTAGTTATACATACAATTGATTTAGACATAATACTAATTATTACTTACGTTATTTGTTTTATTTCCACAAAACTACCTCTTAGCACTTCATTATTTTAATTAGCTTAACCACATACCGTGATCTAAGTGATCTAACATATTATCGAAAACGGTTCCAGTAATCGTATGATTGGATAACGGTTTTCCGTGTGTAACCGTTACAGTTTTCCGATACTACCTGTAACTGAGCAATTGTGTAACTATTGTTATTTGATTGTATTCTACTAATTTATTTCCTGTAATAATTGAATATAATTTGTATATGTATAAATATATTTCATTGCAGAAATTATAATTAAAAGCTGTCAAAATAATTTCGTTACAGGCTTATATGATTAAATCTTAATTATTTTTTTAAGTGCAATTAGGATAAATTTGAGTTGTGATAGATTGTATTACTTAGAAAATTGATCCATTATTCCCATCAAAATAAACAATGTAGTAAAGAATTTTTTATCACAAATAAACCAGATCTCAAAATTATTCTTGAATCCAATTTTTTTTTATTTTTAACAGACCTTATTAATTTTTTATTTATTCTCTTCTTTGGATTCATAAAAAAATCGATATAAAACTGTGCTAAGTCAATTTATAAAGTAAAGTTTTCATATGTTAAATAGGTACTTAACAATTTTACTGGCCTGTTGGTCTAGTGGTTAGTGAGGAGTGAAAACACCGTCATAGGTTGTAGATTTTCTCGATTTTTTTAAATGTCTATAATTTTTAAAATAGTTACTTAAATTTTTCTGATAACTATTATGACTTAGTCTGTTACCCGATTCCGGCTTGACGGCGACTTCTGGGACACCCTGTATAGTTCAGTATAAATTATGATAAATTGTAATATGGTTTATTCTTCATCCATTAGATAATTTTCCAAACTTAGAGGTATCATGAAATTTAAATAGGACCAACCTCTGTTGGATTAAAAAGAAAAAGAAATAGCATTGTTTACACAAGAGAATGAAATACGATATATCATTCAACTCGCGAACTGCTTATACGCGTTGTACGTATGTATGTATATGCGATGATAGAAATCGTGATCTTTAAGTACGGTGTTAATTTTTGTTACGGAAAAAATACCTTTTGGCCTAAATAATATCGGAGAAATTCGTAATTAATTTCGCTACGGCATCTAATAATCGATTTTCATAATTTAAGGGGTGCTCGCTCTTGTAAGGTGAGATGCGTAACGTTGTAATCTCATCAGTCTCGCTGTTTCGCAAATCGAAAATAAATTTAATTAATATATCGGAAGTAATTAATGGGAAGTAACGATGTGAAACTGTTTGAGCATGTCCATCAATCTTACTTTCAATTTGAGTTATAAATAGTAATATAATAATATATACCACCCGAAAACCGAAGGCAATAAAAAACAGGGCATTTTTAATAATGTTTAGAAAATGCGTTATTTTACACACATATCCTAAATAGTCGTATCTACTACCTACCTCAGTAGTTACTTCGTTTTATTATAGTAAAGAATTGTATTCATCATCATCACAATGTCATGTTTTGTTTGAAAACTGTAAACAATACGAGAATTCAATCTCATTTTGTATACTTTGGAGAACAATAAAAGTGAAAACAGATAAATCCATCACGACTTACTTTCTATTTATTTTTCCCAACAACAGTGACAATAATGATGACTATTTAACGAAAATGTCGCAAACTATTTAGAAAAACTACATGAACAAGACATTTTAGCCTATATTTGCCGATACTTCGTAACTTTGCCCAATCTGGCTGATGTATACCAAAGTACAACTAAAAGAACAGTTAGATAATAATGATATTTTCTATAAAAATCTTTACTTCCAATCCATTATCTTGCCCAAAACCACAATTAAAGTGTCTTATTCATTCTCATTAATTGTCAAATAAACATTTTCATGGTTATGTTACAATAAATTAGAAAAGGCACTGTTGATGTGTGCTCTTATAAAAACATTCGACGGGCTATTATCTAAAATAGATGTCAATGGAGAGATTAAGTTTACTATTTTAACCTCCGATGCAAAAAGAGAACTGACATCGGGTTTGTGTGTCTATCTGTGTATTATAACTCTCAAACGGATAGACCGAAAGATTTATTGTATTCAATGGTAGGGTGTTAAACTGTGTGCAATGTGTGTGTACATATTAGATTGATTTGTGTGACAATAAGTCCATTTAATCAGATACACTTCCAGCCCCTAAAAACGTGAGAACCTAATACTGTTAGCAATGGATGTGATCAACAAATATTATTGTTTTAACCATTTCTATTGCATTCCGTTTTGCATAAAACTGCTATAGAAAGGTGTTAATGTACACAGCATGTATTTTTTACCATTAATTAAGATCCAAAAGTGTAAACCTAACAAATTTAATTGCTGCAGTCTTACATAAATTAATTAAGCTACGGGATATATTTATTCCACAACGTCATATTAGATCGACTCCACATTACATAAATATATTGATGTTGATATTTTAATAAAATATTCTAAGTAGCTATAGAAACCCAAGGATATACTAGAAGCTAAATGTATTTTACTTCGAGTAGTAACTTACATATACATATATTCACAAATATAGGAACGATCTCTCTATAGGGTGACGTATAAAATTCATTGCTCTGTGTAACCAAATATAATGATCATGCGATTGTTGCAGTGTTATGCAAGTGCAATACCTGCTCTAATAATTCCCAAACTGAGAATACAACAGCATATGTTTTAATATAAAATACAATACACAGAACGTGCGTTCTTTACACAAGCATCTTTTTTGAATACGTACTCAAATTATCTCATAACAGTAAAGTGAAAATCAAAAAAAGATAGCGTGTGCAACAAATAATCCAAAGCTGACTGCAATCTTTTGAGAGCGGAAACCTGTCCCGATTTTGCAATGTCAATCTATAACTAGTTTTTGCGGAAACCGCTGCATTTAACAAGATAATCATAAAAAGAAGGTGAGAAATATCGTATACGCCTTAGAAATGTTCCGTTCAGTCTGTACCATTGCCAAGGCTGTCTAGAGCCGTCAATAAATCAGTTAAAGAAAAACTAAACCGTATTATATATCTAAATGTGCAGCCGATGAAGAGAAGAAGTACTCGGCTTCGCGCTACTAACTACTAACGGGTCTTTTTGCATAAAATAGTTAACAACCAACGAGATTCTGTTCGACTTTTTTCCATATCAATGTTTTAATTGATCAAATAATATGCAAAAAATTACCAGTGTATAAAAATGACGACCATTTACTCGTTACTCGTTGATCATTTACTTGTTTTTTTTTTTAAATGCATATAAACTGTTAGTTTTTATCGCATAAAAGGTGTGCTCTCAGAATGCGGTTTACATTTTGGTAGGATTTTGTAAACACACAGTTAGACGTAAACTTTTTGATGCGCTTCATAATTTATTAGTCACCTCAGTCATGGAGCGAAAACTCCTCCACGAATGCCTCTTCCAAAGACAAGCAAATGTACCCTGTATTTCGAAGATCAAAGGAAGTGCCAACATAAGAAATATTGTTAAAGAAAATGTGGAAGTCTACTAATGATGAGAGGCTGGTGCGGAAACTAAAAAACAAAAAAACTATGGTTTTAAGTCCTAATAAAGTTTAATCGTGAGGTTAAATTCCGAGATCTGAGAAATGGGAAGTTGGTTTTTCGTTAGAAAATTCTTAATAGTAGCACAATGCTATGTTCTAAATTTTTATGTTCGCCTTATGATTCTTATTACGTGGGACAAGAAATTGAGCTACTTACTCTGTCCGGGATGTACAGGTCGGAGTTTATAACTGACATATTCATTTAATATTATTTTAATAAACACGCACTTAAATTCTTAAACGCCATTTGAAATTACTTCAGCAAAAAGTAGTTTGACTGTAAAATCTTAGTAAAAAGTAAAAGACAACTTAATAACAGTAAAAAAGCATACAAGAACACCAGTAAAATGTTAATGAACCTGACACTTACCATTCATTTTGACACTGCAAAAAGTCCTCAATAAAAACATATCGATCACAAAAAATATGCACACGGTTGCATCACTATCACTTGTCACTGGTCAGTATTGTAGTACCACTCCTTATGAGGTGCGTAAGAGTCTGTTGAAAGTGGCGTCTGCGCAGAGGTTTGCGGTCGACTGCTCTACAATCGTCGAAGTTGAGGGAGCTCCGACACCACTAAAGTCGGTGGTGGTAGCTTTGTGACGTAGTGAAGCAGTGTCAAAATTATAATGTTTCACTATGCTTAGAGCGCCTGCTGTTGATAGCAAAATTGTTCTGTAATGTTTGGATAACACAAGATGTAATCCATAGGATATATAAACACACCTTAATTAAACTGCAATTTACAATTTTATCAGTTTTATAGGACTAGGACTATTATTGAATGATTATATTTAACTGAAAAATGGTCCATTCAAATCATGTAGGTCAGTTTGCATATGTGTTAATACCTTTTGCATAAAAACACTTATCTTGTTAGCCCTATGTTGTAATATTGAATGTTTGAGGTAAAATTTGAACCCGTGACAATGTCTCACCGGGCAATACTTTGATTCAGATCTCAGTCAAAACCGAGCAACTTGGAAGTCGCTCTGGTATGTACAAATTATTTATTTATTTATTTCTCTTTATTGTACACTTTTAAATAGTAAATAGTGCATAACAAGTTACAAATGTTAAGGTATAACAATCGGCGGTCTTATCACACACGATTTCTTCCAGACAACCTTTGTACAGATATTGTTAAATATAATTGAGGGTAGTTTGTGGTGTGCAATATAAGGTTATGTTAATATACTATATACTGAATACTATATTTACCTATATTAACTATAAATCATCATCATCACCATCTACTAAGATTCAAAACATAAATTTTTAACTAACTCCGATTGATGATGATTCATAATTCCAGGAGTTGACCTTTTAAACGCAATATTCCGCTGAACAGGAAGTCTCATCTCGGTTACTCGGCTGCGGAAGGAAGATAATATTGTAACTATTTAAAAAAAAAAATTTAAAAATATTTACTTGAAGTTAGTTTATTCAGAACCGGAAAAGGTTTTATATATAATTGATTTTATATGTAATTAAATCCTAAAGTAAATTTAACAAAGTTTCTTCTCGTTTTGAATCTAATCTCAAGCCAAATCTACATAGTTAGGTTGATGTAAAGGTAAATAAACGCTTTTAAGATGATAATTGTAATTTTGAACACATTACCAAGCCGTTATGAGTTTGGTTAGTTAAATAGCTAACACAATTTTCTCCATAGCTGTGTATAATTTATTTAATGACATAATCTTGAGTCAGTATGCTGCCGTAAAATGAAAGTGAATGATGGACTTTGAATTAGATGAAAATATTAAATTGTGATAGAAACTGTTTTATAAGGATTATGGTTATATTTTCTTAGTCGTTGTAAGGTTTTTGCTCTATAATTGATGGGTTTTTCATCAGACAATATTGACGCGTCCCTGTCGTCATGCCGGATGATAAGAAAATGGCCCTTATCCGTTCATAAATATATCGGGTGACACAAAAGGTAACGCAAAATTCAAGGCTGTTGCAGATATAAAAACGTCATAGGGTCTACAAGACATGACTGAAAGGTGGTCAGGCAATATCCGATCTCCTTTTCATGGATAATTTGAAACTATTTACCTATTAGAAGTTACAAAAATACTTAACAATTCACTTCTACAAACTTTTCTATTTATTATAATAAGTAGGTCTCATTTCGACCTGGATTCAAAAAACTTGCAAAAAACGAGCCGCGGCAAAAAACGTAAATGAATATCAAGTACAAAATATACACATTAAAATATATAAACTAGGTACTTGAATAGATATTACGCGTAAGTATTATAAGTCATTCGTATAAACTGCTCTCTAGCGCGCTTCAAGCATGAACTCCCAACGATGCCAGTGAATCTCGAACCACGATCATTACGACCATTATATGCAAAGATTCGCTTCAAATAATACAATATGCTTTCTCTTATCTTAGGCTTTTAAATACACATACGAGGGTTTATTACCTTTTTTCACGCAAATTACTCGTTCCAAGTATTCACATTGATATTTACGACAATGTGTAGATTCGAATCGTATGATTATATATATAGGCTATATTTATTCGATTAAGAAAACAAAATATAACCAAATAAGAACCAGTAGTATTTGAAATTTAGAATAAAATCATATTTAGGAAAGGAGATCTTAAGTAAATTTTTTTTTTTGGTCCTGCATGACAACGCTCACATAACCTAGGATATGATCTGTCACCCAAAAAACTCACGACTTTGCTCTGAATGATTTCCTTTTTAAGATTAATTTAGACAACTTTTCGCACAGATAAAAAAACATATCCAATGCATTGACAATACCACCATCCTCCGCGCCTTTTCCCAACTAAGTTGGGGCCGGCTTTCAGTCTAACTACGATACGGCCGAACTTCGATATTTTGGTTCAATCTCAAAAGATCCATTGGCCAGATCCATGATGGATCTACGTGAAGTGACTGCCATCAGACCTTTACAACTAGGCGATATCAAAGTTCTCTAGTTAGACTAGGTTGTCGGACTTTTTAGGGCTCAAACTACCCGTAAGGACTGCCACAGATGTTCGTAGTTCGTATGGCAACCGGGATCAACGGCTTAACGTGCTGTCCGAGGCACGGAGGGGTTTCGAACTTTTGATGTGTTAATAAAGGTTACCCATCCTAAGACTGACCTAGCTAGTATTACTTAACCTTATAATGATCTAACCTACTTGGTTACCACTTAGCCACGACAATAATGAGCAATATTTCGATTAACAAAATAATCGATAAACTTTTCATTTAATAAAAAAACCAGAAAAGTGCAAGTCTGACTCGCGCACCGAGGGTTCCGTAAGCAAACAAATTTGTATGTAGATAGTACGTCCATCTCCGGAATCAATTCTCGAAGACATAACAACAAAATTAACGACTTTCGGATTTTTCCCTTTTTCCCTTGCTTCTTACCAAATTTCTAGGTCAATGGGAAGTACCCATAGGTTTTGATTTACCTACGAAATGTTCAAATTTGTTAAAATCTAAGGCTTAATGGCCGTATCTTTAGATTGTGTTGACTGAAGCTTAATTTTTTGATGCATCCACAGGTTCCTGAGAAAAGGGTCTTTCTCTTTACCGACAGACAGACGGACAACAAAGTGATTCTATAAGGCTACCTTTTTCGTTTTTGAGGAACGGAACCCTAAAATGTATTTGTTGTGAATAAATCGCAACTTTGAAGGTAAGGGTAACTGTCCACTACAAGTTATATCTACTTAAAGGTGTGTAGGGCCCTAATAATTTGGTTTAACTACTACGCCGCTAAGTTAATGAACTAAACACAAGACATGTCAGAATTGTAAGTAGCTTAGAGCCTAAAATATTGCGTATGGTTCTGTCAAACAATATTGTAACCTAACATGTAATTAGATACGTACCAAAGAAAAGTAAACTTTCTCCATCCTTTCAAATAATAAACTCCGTATGAAATGCATAAAAATAAGCAGACGTTAACCGCATCGATAGATGAATTAATATCTATTGTTTTGCTTTCATTCCTCATTCGCTATTCCATACGAGTGCCCTACGCATATGGTGTAGTACGATATTTAATTTCTCTAGTCCTTTGGAAAGCGATGTGGAAAGTGGTGCTGGAATATTTTGGACAATCGTTAGAGAAGAAAGTTAATTAGTAATTTTGCATACATGTTACGTATGGACGATGCTAGTATGTATTTTGTTATGGTATATCGTAATCAACAAATGATTATTTTAACTGAAAACAAGCGTATAGTAGCCGATATCAGCAAGACTAGTCAGTCACGGATTCTAGTCCTGTCACGACAGTTGTCTTTCTTTATTAAAACACGTTAGATGTGAAAACGTAACTTACATACATAAGTCTGTATATATCTATCTGAGCGTGACGGTCACGCGAGTTCAGTGCTTTTCGCTATACCAAAAGCGGCCAACGTACCTAAAGAAGTATTCACTTCAAAAATTATAACAAGTGTTTAACTTATCATTTCTTGTATAAAACCCCAAAAAAGTGCCATCTTGTCATAATGGTACTATTTGCGTATACCCGTAAGTATCTGAAAATCTGCATTTTCAGCTTCATTGCAAAACCCTAGATATGTTTCTCAAATTCAAATTTTCAAATTCAAAATCATTTATT
Organism: Callimorpha dominula; assembly: GCA_949752705.1. NCBI lineage: Eukaryota > Metazoa > Arthropoda > Insecta > Lepidoptera > Erebidae > Callimorpha > Callimorpha dominula. The sequence goes on along the minus strand of OX457006.1, from coordinate 5,014,794 downwards.
CAATTAAGACACTAAGTGACATTTATGAACGTTAAATTGAAGCTAGAGTTAAAATCATAGATCGGCACAAACAGACGCCACAGCATGTACTGGATTCTATTGCCAGTGTCTTTCTGTATACATAAATATTCACGACTGACTTAGTCTGACTGACTACTACTCCTGACAATTCAAAAATACCCATAATCGTTTAATTGAAATAACTGAATTTGATTTCGATAAACCAAAACAAATCTGTTTTCCAATTGTTCGATTTCTTCTCCTAGTCCTTCATGCATAAAAGTAGCATATTTTTATAGAAGCAGTTTTTATTGTAGAATTCATATTATTCTACTAATATTATAACCGTGAAAGTTTGTGAGTATGGATGTATGGATGTTTGTTACCTCGTCACGCCAAAACTACTGAACCGATTGTGATGAAACTTGGTATGTAGATAGGTGGAGACCTTTTATCCTAATATTCCCACGGGATCGGGACTTACGCGGGTGAAACAGCCGGGCGCTGCTAGTAGGAATATAATTTCAATTTGCCCTAAACACGATAAAGAACAATATTTTTTTTCTCACAAAAGTCATACAAATAATTCAGTCGTCAAAGACACAAAGACAGACATTAAATAATAAACCTTGAGATGTTGCGAATTCTTTTAGACTGTGAAATTACGATAACATTTCTAACTCAAAGACGACATGTCATTTCCAAAACGGTTATCAATTCTCTATAGCCTGTCCACTGCTATTTTATCTTGCGAAACATCTCGAAGAGAAATCTCCCTTTGGTTGATGACTCAATATTAATTGAGTCGTCAACCCCGTCGATATGGAAACATTGGTGATTTTATTTAACTCCAACAAATGGGGTGGGTGGTACTTGAGAGTTTCAAAACAGAATATAAACATATAGATAAATAGACACCTAGGTATTTACTTCTGACAATTTTTAAAAAATAACACTGATAGCTAAAAGTATACCCTCTAGGGTCTTTAATTTGAATCGAAACGCCACTTGTAAAAAAAAATAACCCTGTTTTTCATTACGTTTATTAGAGTTTCAAAAATAAAATTAAACCTACTATCGTATGCCTATACATTATTTTTACTTCGAAATTGTGGTTACTTATGCATATTCAAATCAAACAACAAACATTACAATTTGTAAGTAAACATTATAATTTTAATCATATTTAACTCCGGAGCACTCTAATATCTCATCAACTATAATCAACACTTTGTTACCAATATCTTTTAAATCACCTTCTACCTTCAAATTCTTCTTCATCAACACCATCGTTTTGATCACCAAACTCTGTTTGCACAGTTGAATCTTGTTTAACTCTGTGCATTTTTTTATCGTTATCTTCAGTAAAGAAAGCCAGTTTAGTGTAAATGTGAGGAACTCTTGCGTCAAGTCTTGTGTTAGTTGGAAATGTATGAGTGTATGCGTCCAAGGCTGAGATGTTAATGAAGCGATGAGTTTTGTGTCATTCCTACATACAATGGCGTGTTTGAATACAGAGCTCAGGGTCTTCCATCCAGCTGAGGATAGGTTTTTCGATTCCTGTAGGATTATTATTTGTTAGTTGTATCCTTCACTGGCTTCGGCTGGTTTTAATGAACTTTTCGTTCTGCAGTCCCACAGAACCCTATTTTAATTTTTTTTAGTGATAGGCATTAGGTATTACATTAGTTTGTGTTGATTAAATAGACGGGTTTAGTTAAACAATAATTGTCGTACTTTGTTTATTTAATCTAAGTAGAGTAAAAAAAGTCACTATAAATTATTGTACACTGCATTAATTTTTCTCAATTTGTCAAAATTTAGAACGACTTTCATAAATTTTGTTATGAGAAGTGGCAGGAAATAGGTGTAATGGCCCTTCCTGTAATGCTTAAGCACTTAGTTGCCTTTCTAAATACCCTGGGTACTCTTAACAAATCCTTTAAAAACAAAACGAAAATATAAAAAAGGAAAAAAGGGTAAGACACGTCGAAAGTATTATAGTGTTAATTTTACTTACCCTGCTACACAACATCAGCTGAATCCTGAACATCAACGCTCTCAAGGCATTACATTGAGTGTTCACATTGGGTTCATCGCATATTTCATAAGTCAATGTAAGCGGCGAACGATTGCCAGTATTTAACACCATATACACAAGTTGTAGTACAGAGGCTCCTCTTTCAGATGTACTGTCTTGTCTCAGGGATTTTATTATTAAGTGGGTCTGTACTTGCAGAATTGTTTTCGGCTGAAACGTTTTGAAATATTGCTGGCAAGTGTTTTTATTACAAATGACCATTGTTAGAGTAATAACGAGTATGCTACAAGGCTCTATTGTGGGACCACCATCTATCTTGAACAAAATGATATTGGCTTTGAATAATGACGTAATTTAAGTACCTGATAATTGTTTTGAGTAAAGTAATGTATTACAGAAGAAAGTAACTGAAGAGCTGCACAAGAGACTCTCTCATCGCTGTTATTAGTTGAAGCCAACACGGTTTGCAGGAATCCCGTGCGATTTGTATACGTCAACAATACTGGGAAGTAAGGCGATGAATTATATTATTACTTAGGCTATAATGAAAATAGCTTTTGTGATTCGTAAAGCTTTTTAGAACCAACACTCTTTAAAGATAACAAAGGTGGATTAGAGTAGACAATAAGTAAAAGATATCCAAAGCAAGAGTTGTTACCAATCTCTGTACTAAAAAACTTTTTGATGAATTAATAAAATATCACATTAAATATTAAGCATTACTTCTCTTACCTCTATTATCATTTTGTTTATTCGCCAGGCTCAGGAGATACAAACCAAGCTTCAGACAGACATACTTGTAATGACAGACATATTCTTCACAATTTTCAGGAATGTTCTTGGTGAATATAGCTGTTATGAGCACAGCTGTCTTTAGGCATGCTATTGGATCTATCTCCAGAGGCGGTAAATTGGTAGCTAATTCTAGAAAGTAGCATATGTTTTTATCTGAAAAAATATAAAGTAATGCTGGAAAGGCCTTTGAAAACATTGAAATACCTCACACTCGGGTCGAATATTTATTCCTGAAACTATCACTGGCTAATCTCTTAAAGTAACTTAATTTCTACAGCAGAAGTCTGCGGAAGCTATGGATAGATGCTAAATTGGCGACTACAGTTTTTTTTCTAATTCTCTGGTTAATGAACGCCCATAGAACATTTTACAAAACTGTGGAAACATTTAGAATATAAGTACTGTAGCCGTGTGTGAGCGCGAAATGTACTTTTTTTTATTCCGTAAGTATATGTAAATTTACTTGTATATATCATCGAAGTGATAGACAAACCTGTATTACACCACATTTTACCAGATTTTTTCCCCACTAATAGGTAGTCTATTTACTATTCGTAATAAAAAAACAATAAACCCCAGGCCTCACAATCAAGGACTAACGAGATTCTTTTTGATTTTACTTTTTAAAATTAACCTGTATCCATAATATCTAACCTATCTGGAAGTCTGGATCAATGAGCACTTGAGACAGTACACCAGGTAGCATAGACCATATCAGAACTGAAAAATCCTGCTTCGCATTATCATCTCCATCTTCCAAACAATTATGTAAAGCCTCCTTGCAGTTCTCCACAACAGTTCTATCTCTACACCGTATGAGAATATTGAGAAGTAGTTCCCAAACGGCAGGTTCAGTTGATAGGTCTAATGGTAAGGAGTCTTCAGATTTAAACCACTGTGAGAGCTTAAAGGAATATTAGTTATGAATTAATTTAGGGCGGTATAAGTAATTTTTAAATGATTTGTACCTTTCTTCACGTGATTGTGAGTAGTCTCCGCTTTGGTATTTAATTAAAAATATGATACGAGTATATCTAAACTAATATTATAAAGAGGAAACATTTGTGTGTATATTTGTAATGTTTTCACACAAAAACTACTGGACCGATTGCGATGAAACTTGTAGATAGCTGGAGACCTGGATTAACGCATAGGCTACTTTTTATCCTGACATTCGCACGGGATCGGGACTTACGCGGGTGAAACCGCGAGGCGCTGCTAGTCGAAGATAATAGAATTAAATATATACTACTCAAAACAAAAAAAAATAAGGGCCACTAGATTGTCTTTATATTTGAGTGCGCTTTAGTGAACTGAAAGTAACTGATGAGAAAGAGAAGAAAGGAACTCTTTGGTGTCTGATGTCTTTTAAGCTAGCGTTCGTTGTTCGTAATTTGAAAAGTATTGGACATCATTTGAAGAAAATTTCGAGTGCTCTGCGGAATCGTACAGTGACGGCCCGTAAGCTGCTACACCTCCTATGTCAGACAACAGACACCCGTGAAAGTGACCAAACTATTCGTAATCGACTGCACGAAGACCAGCATACGTCAAGACGACGAGTTGCTCGAATTCCTCTGACCAGGGCTCAACGTGCAAACCGTTTAAGATTCTCCCGTCAGTATTTGAACTGGAGTATTAATAAGTGGGGCGTGGTGCTTTTTACAGACAAGTGCAAAGTAATTTTTTTAATGATGATTGGTGTATTAGGATTTCGGTGGACACGACGCGGCGAACAGTTTTCGGAGTCCTGCATCCACGAAGTTGACCGTTTCGGCGGTGGGACCACCTAACCGACGTAATGATTTGAGGTGGGATTACCTTACATGGTAAAACTGAGCTCACCATTTTAAATGCGATTACCGTAACTGCAGAACGTTACATCGAGGACGTAATCATGCTTCAAGTGATCCCATTTGCACAGCGAGTGGGTCCTGAATTCGTTCTGATGCGACGATGCTCGTGCACACACAGCTCGAACGGCCTAAGCTGTACTGGAAGAGTCTCATATAGAGGTATTACCATGGCCAGCTAACAGTCCGGACTTAAATCCAATTGAGCATATGTGGGACTAATTGAAACGAAGGGTTAGAAAGAATGAACGAGGGGTCTATAATCAGCAGCAACTGATTGAAGTTTTAAAACGTATCTGGGAGAAGATTCCAGATGAAAACGTGAGGAATTTGATCCAGAGTATGCAAGCCAGGCTTCAGGAGTGCATTGCTAAGAGAGGACGACATACTCGTTACTAACAAAAAGAAAAAGTGACAAGTACAGTTCTTTTCATTTGACATTGATTTTCTTTGTTAATGTTTTCTATTTAAAATGGCTAATTTCATTATAAAGTTTAAAATAAAAAAATGAGATCATTATTTAAACAACTCTTAGCCTAAATTACAACCAATAACATCATTTTGTAGTAACCTAACTAAAACAATTTATTAACTTTCGTGATACATAAAAAAAAAAACTTAGTAACCCTTACTTTGTTTTGAGTAGTAGGTAATTATTTTAAACATTTAAAATGTTTGAAAAGGCCTGGATCGCACCAAACCTCATAGAAAATACTTAAAATACTTATACTATATGTTTTAATGTCGCAAGAGTTAAACAGTTATCAGTCTATTTTGATATTAAAATTTTGTCGCATTTGATGCTAATTTATTTTTCAAATAGATTTTCAATGTAAGATGGGGTATCTACTGCAAACTAATACACTATTTGAAATGTTGAAACGCTAAACTTACAACATGTGTCCTAACACAACTGGAAATCCTGTGGGAAGTAAATGCCCATAGCAATATAGCAGGATTATGTGTATAATAAACCGTGGGATCAGGATATAACATCTTGATTAATCGATCTGTTGCCTTTTCAAGGTATACTCTTTCATCCAGAGATTTTAGTGAGCCATTCGATATGGTTGACATCTGGGATAACATAAAAAAAATTAAAATTATTAAAATCAACTTTTTTATTAAGGCGTTCATTAAGTATGCTTTTAGGAGCAAACCACTTTAATTATTACTAAATGTTCAGCAAATGGTCAACAATTTAATAACAATATATTTACCGCAAATACAAGCCACAGCGCTTTTATAATGTAGGACGGCGGTTCGCAGGAATTTGGTAGTTTCAGAATGTGCTCCACCAAGTAGGGAAGGAGAGATGCTGTCGCTTCTTCAGGACTAAAAAACATTCAATCAAAAACAGTCATGTTATAGGTATTTACGATATAAAATTATTGTAGACAAAGTTTCCCTAAAAAAATAAATGGTAACATCTTTCGATGATATTTTTTGAGTAGGTACTACTGGGTACCTACTTGGGGCCAAGACGATAGGTTCATGAGATAAATTCTTATTCTGTTTATATGCAATTCACGAAGTGATAGATCAACGTTTACTTCGAAAGCTAAATATTTTAGATTCGAAAACACGGATTTGTAAATTAAAGAAAAAACTAATATATTGTGAGAGAAGAGTTACTTAACAAAAAAGGCCGTATTTATCTAGAAATATAAGTGTAAAAGGTAACGAAATACATAGATATTTACATGATAATTGATTAGACGTTATTAATAATTATGTATCTACACCGGTATACTTACCAAAGAAAGAAGTTTATCTTCAGGCTGATTCAACTATCTTGTCTATAATTATATTAATACGTGAAGAATTCTTTATACGAATTTTTTAGGAAAATTTCCGAACGAATGAACATGATATTTGGTACTTAAAGTTGCATGCCAACAACGCCCACAGTTTATGTTTAAGTAAGTAAGTTTTGATCTCGTTTGTTGTCTAAGAGTATGTCGTTATTAACTACTAATTTGTACTGGCAAAGAATTTAAAAAATTTATGCTAGTATAATTATTTTCAGCTATTTTTTTTGTAATTTTAATAGAAGAAGTTTAAAATGTTCGTCATCTATACTAATAATATAATAAAGCTGAAGAGTTTGTTAGTTTGGTTGAACGCGCTACCTTCAGGAACTACTGGTTCGTGGTTAAAAATTATATTAGTGTTGGATAGCCCATTTATTGAGGAAGGCTATACGCTATATAACATCACGCTACAACCAATAGGAGCGGAGCATCAATGAAAGATGTTGCAATAACATGGAAAATTGACAAACTCGGACGTAGTTGCGCGGGTCAGCTTCTTTATATTATATAAAGGATTTTGTTAACTTCTTAGTAGACTGACTTTCTTATCGTATCAATAACAGGTGAAGATAATTCTTGGTATGCATTTTCAAGAAAAATTCGAAAGGGACGTGAATACTTAGAGTTTATATATGGAAGAAGTTCAATAGCTAAAATATTTAAACAATATGTTACAAATTTAAAAATATGTGAAAACGGCTAAATCAAGCTACCCACGTGCAGTATGTTGACCTGTCATGGTAAGTCAGTCTATACAAAGACAGTTCAAACTATACTGGCCAATGAAATAAACCAAAAAAATTTAAACTTAATCAATTATGGTCGAAATTAGACCACCAGGCTAACTCTGGTTTATATACAAAACGATAACGATAAAATATGGCCACTTTTCTGTAACACGTTTAATGAAATAATATTAATAATAATAACTTGACACATCTTACACACGGCTGCTGTCTGATCCCAAACAAAGTAGAAACTGTACTATGGTAACCAGACTGCTGATAAACAAATCTTTACATAGTATAAAACAAAGTAGCTTCCGCCGTTTGTATGCTTAGATCTTTTAAACGACGCAACGGATTTTAAATCAGTTTACACAAATAGATATATATTTTAATATTGTTTTGGTTATTTGTATACTCATATGACGATCACAAAATTGTTCACCACATTAGTATCTACACCCGTGCGAAGCTGGGGCGGGTCGCTAGTAATAAATAAATAAATAATTATTAAATTTCATAGGTTCTGTTCAAATAAAAGTATAAAATTAAATGTTGTGATATACTTCTCTGAAGATTGGCAGTAGAAATAAATATATATGAGCAGGCTATATGGTTGGCTTTTTTGTAGCTGAGAGCCGATGCATTGTGGTCTTTCCACGCCGTACTGCAATTCAACTAAGCCCATCTGAAAATTGTATTTTTACGAAATGTAATTTTATAGTATTTCGTAGTATGTTCAATATATTTGTAGCCGGTCCCCTTGGAAATTAATAAATAATATTATTAACGTAAACGTTAAACTCAAGCTGGTACCAAAGAGTATACAAACACTACGTTAGAGCTGGCACTTTCAGGTCCCTGCTCTGTAATTTTAGCAATCTATAAATATGCGCGTTAGTAATATCGCAGGCGAAAAGGGTTCTGAGGTTATAAACTAGAAAACCTCCTCGCGGTGCTCCCTCGGCAACAGAGATTATGCTGCTGGCTGCTAATAATATAGCTAATAATAATAATATCCTGGACATATACGCATCGCTATCTAGATCCAAATAAGTTTGTACAATGGGTTCTAGAACAGGGACAATCATTTTTTTTATGGTTCAGGGGGCAAACGAGCAGACGCGACATCTGATGATAAGTGACTACCGCTGCCTATGTACATCTGCAACTCAAGTCATAAGTGCGTTGGCGGCCTTTGAGGTGGTGCCCTGGCCGCTCACCCCCCTCCCCCACCCCTCGGTACGCTCATGTACATATGTATATGAATTTCTTTATTACACTAATTTTTTTGGGCAGTCGTGTAATAAACTTTATTAGAAGTCACTCTCAAAGTCCAAAGATAAGAGTTGAAACGAACATATTTAGTTAAACAAACACATGTGTTGAATAATTATTCAAAAAACAAAGAATTATGAGAATTATGTTATTTATTAACACACGTACATACAGAAAATAATATATCGATCTTACGTGAATATCTTTTGCACGACTATCGATGTCCATGTGTACGTCATTCACGTTCAGATATTTATCAGCCAGTACTTTTAACATCTCACCTAGGACTAAAGTGCTTACTTTGCGGACTGATACGTCGTTTCTGAAAGGAATGAGCACTGCTTATACTCAATGAATTGCTAATAAATCTGAACGGTTAATTATTAGCTCATTGCAGAAGAAGAAAAGCCACTGAATAACACAAATATTCGTGGTGTTGGGAACCATGCCCATCATGTAATAGATAGTTACTGTTCTTTTTCGAGACTTACTTTTATTAACCCTCGCTTGCATGTATATTCACGAGGTTGCAAAATTTGTGAGACAGCATTTTATTATATAGTGTAATTAATCCATGAAAGTGATCTTGACATGATTAATGATAGGTATAATTTTATATTCGATGATGAGTATAGTTGTGACTATTTATGTATATTTATTGATAAATGAATTGACATGCCATAAATAATAATACAATGTAATTAACTTAATCTATAATATAAAACAATACAAATATTTGCATGTTAAAAATATGACAAAAATGTGCTGAACTAACTAACTCCTTGATTTGTAAGAACCTATGTACTTACCACATTTTACTGCAAATAAAGATATTCTATTCTATTACTTTTTCTGGATCTTATAAAGTAAGGTTTTCTTACGTACACATGGTTCACTCTTTAAACTGGTTAAATAAATAGCGTCTCTGGCTACTACGTAATAGAGCGCACTTTAGTTCTCAAGGCAAAATAAAATTTGATTTTGTTTTCTTTTTTAAAGAATGCTAGTAACGTATGTCAACAGTTATTGATGTGAACTCCACCTCAAAAGAGAACTTAAAGTCTAAGTTCAGTCTAAGTCCTTTAGTGACTTTAACTTAACCATTCACAGAGGTGACAGAGGTTTTATAGGTAGGCGCCTTGAACATAAACTGTGAAATCTGGAAATTTATAAGTAAGAGGCAAAGAGAACGTTCTAGATCTTTCTTCCTACAATAAGACGAAAGCGTATAAGTGTTATTCTGTATTCAGTGCTTACCTTTGTATTTGGACCTGAGGAAGCATAGTAAGGTAGCCTCTTGAGAACATCATATCACAAAAGTCTGATAAGATATCGTTGTTTATATTGTCGTAAAAGAAATTCAGTAGGAGCTTTAAGAACACGTTATATTCTTCTGTTGAAATCTGGCTTTGGTGTTCCTGATAGAAAAATTGGTACAAAGTCACACAAGGCATCAATATAGTACATTTTATCTTAGTATAGTATATTTAATTAGAATTAGAATTCGTAATCGAAAAATTTTACATTGAAGAATGCCTTACGGATTTTTGCCTTCACGGGTGACATCAGAATCTGATTGAATAAAAGTACACGGTGTTCCGTGCCACGGGCAGGTCTATTATATGGGTATAACCTGGGAGGGAAGTTCTATAAAATCCTAGCGGTCTACTGGCTAACGGCCTATTGAAGCGACATCTATTTAGAGTGCGGTGGGCCTTCAAAGAGGCGAATACGATAAGTGTGTAGCTCTATTTAATTTTCTTTCTGGTGAGGCTCTTTTTCAACTTTATTTTTAATGTTTCGTCTTCCACTTGATTGAGTAGGAAAGTATTTTTTTTTATAAATTTATATTTCCAAAATTCTACAAATTCTGATTAAATTCTTTACAGGTATTTAAACAAATTACCTTTTTTGACTATATTTTTTTACAAGCGACCTCCTGAGAATAACCCATGTTTAAAATACAAAGTGAGATTTACTTTTACTGATCTATTTGTAACGCAATTGCAAAGTACCCATTTGAAAATAAAAACGCATGGTCGTTTGATTTTATTCAACAAGAGAAATAGGTGAAGTGCTGCAGGCGTACCCAGCTTTTTTTCCAGGAGAAATAAGCAAACTTTTTTGTCGGTCCAGGGCTAAACGAGTCATAAATTTGGCTCAAAATTACCATCATAAACTTAATACTATGTAAGCATACAAAAGCCAGCTACTCTCCCCTGAAAGTACGCCCATGGCTACAATCTTTATATGTATAACGATAATAGTAATATTACCTTAGTAAATACCACCAGTTCACAGACGACAAGACGCAAAGCCTCATCCATTTCGGCCGCGCATTGTTTAAGCGCACTTATCTCGTGGTCGTCGTTCAAAATCGTCTGTATGAAATCCATGTTTTCATTTCTTCGACGTAGTATTTTTATTATGCTAGAAGATATTTAAAAAAGTTTACACAAATAAATTGGCAAATGAGTACAAGATCCACCTTTCAGTAATAATCTCTCTAATTTACTCTTAAATTGATTTCATATTATTAAATTTAAGAATTGGCCGCTATCCACCTGTGACAGAAGATGCTGTGATCTCAAGCCAAATATCTAAGAACTTTGTACTACCATATTCTTTAAAATAAATGTATTGTTTTATATTTCTTTTAATTAGCTTTTGTCGTGAGTTTGTTTGTGTGTATCGTGAGTTTAATCTTGAGTAAACAACTACTGGCAAACCGCCCCGCCCCGTACCTTCAGATTTAGGTGTATAACCTAAACATTCTTCCTTATTCATTCTATCCATTGGTGATAACCGTTTTAAAATCCGTTCGGTACTATTGGAGTTTATCGTCTTTAGACAGACAGAAACACAGACAGACGCGGCGGGGTACTTTATTTTATAATAATATGTAAATAGTGATGTTTTTAGCTACCGATCATGTGATCGGAAATTAAATTGTCAATACAATATAAAGTAGGTCCATCATGAGTATTAGTTACATGTCAAATTTTAAAGCATGAAAAACAAAGAATGGCCTTACCCTGACACATCCATCCCAATCTGACAAACTAAGACATAAAACATGCCAGATTCTCCACCATCTCCGACTAACATATTATGGTTCAAAGCACCCATAAGGAGACTAAACCATTTCTTCAATACCTCCAATATGCCACTGGCTGTGTGAATATTGATAGTTAGATTCTCTGGCTGATAGGATATTAGAGCATGAAGTACCAAAGCGGTTGCTAAAATGGTATTGGGGTTGGTGGAAATGTTGGCACATAGGGCGTTTAAACAAGCTAGAAGCTGTACAGCGCTGTATGCGCTTTGGTGGGATAGTGGTGCAGTTGTCTTGTGCGCTGATATGCTGTGGACAAAATATTGAATTAACGCTCTTTCCTGAAGGTCCTTTGTGTGACCCCAAAGCTTCACACAGCACTAATCTTACTAATATAATGAAGGTGGAAGTTTGTGAGGATAGATGGATGGATAGATAAGTTGATGTTTGTTACTCTTTCACGCAAAAACGGCTAAAAAGTTCTTTATGATATTTGGAACAGAGATAGATTATAGTCTGGAATAGCACATAGGCTACTTTTTATCCCGGAAAATGTAAGATTTCACCAAATCTCCAAGCGAACGAAATCCAAGGCAATCGCTAATATTATAAACTAGCCGTACTTGCAGTGTCACCTGCGTTTATGGCAACTGCTCGGCTCCTATTGGTCGTAGCGTGATGTTATATAGCTTATAAATCCTCGATAAATGGGCTATCCAACACTAAAATAATTTTTCAATTCGGACCTGTAGTGCCCGATATTAGCGCGTTCAACCAAACAAACAAACTCTTCAGCTTTATAATATTAGTATAGATGCGAAAATGAGTTTTTACATGGGATAGATAGATAGATAAACTCTTTCTTGTACAGCAAAGAAAGAAATTAATACTAACTTATATACATAATTATCAAATATGTAGATTCTTACTAAATTTAAGACTGTGTTGCGATTTCTTCCAGGCTACCATTGGATGGAAAGAGAGATTATGGATGAGATGGGGAGTTGCAGTATACTGTACTATAAAAAAACTAGTACTAGGGGTAATAAGACTTCTTAAAGTTTACGTTTACTATGGATGATCTAATGCCTAATCTTTAAATAAATTAATTCGGCTAATGTAGTCGGAAGCCGAAAATACGCATCGTAGACGTAGCTTTGAAAACTCATACTATAAGTAGAGAAACCTTTTGTAAAAATATTTTACGTGTCTTGGAAGAGCTACCCTATTTTACTTAGAGAAATGTTTTTATTACTATGATCTTACCCACTTAACAGATCGCAAAGAAAGTGCAAACACGCATCCACGGGTTGTCTTGAACCTCTGCTGGCGTAGTGCGTAAGAGCCCTTAGCACTGCGGTCATCGCGTGCGGTGCATGCTCATCAGCGAAGAACTGACGTGAGCGCCACAATAAACGTAAGCTGGTTAGAATTGACCTTTAATACAAAGAAAAACAGAACCTATAAAGGATTGAATTGTTTTTTGAAAATAAATTTATTACTTTGGTGACATTAATTAATGAGGAGCTGATAGAAATCAATGTTTAGATTAGCGCCCTCTAGTGGATCTATATAATTATGTATTATTAGCGTGACGGTAACGAGTTCACTGCTTTTTTCCCCATAGTAAAAGTGCACAAACGTGCCTAAAGAAGTTTTCACTTTAAAAATGTAAGTAAACTCTCTAGGCTCCACGGGAGGAGACGGTGCTCAAGATTATTAATACGGCATTAGTATTTTTTTAACTCATTTTCCTCTCTCTTTACTGTACTTTGTACGCGGTATCTTTTCATATAATATAATATAATATTAATATGAATTTTAAACAATTGTTGAATGGATACCACTCACATCCTTTTTGGACTGAGTGGAACGAACACCTAGACAGTAAAGTTGACAGTTTGATTTGAATACTCTCCGATTTTTTTATTTGTTCACCTACTTAGCTTTTAAAATCATGGTAACTCATAATATCATAGTAGTTTGAAGATCAAGGTATTTGCAAAAATTATTGCATTTATCAGTATACTTTATATTTTACAGACCTGAACAGCGTGAAGTCTAAGTTTGAAGTAGCTTCACACAAAAATACCGTGATATCATTGTCTAATAAGTATTCAATCATTGTAACCCCTTCATTCGGATTTTTGTTGTACCGGCTGACGACTTCTATAATGTAGCCACAAGCTTTATTCTGCGCGGCCGTATCGCGGGATGTAAGCAGTTTCTTTATATCCGAAAGAGCGTTTTGTCTTCCACTAGGGTTATAAGTTCTATTGAAATTAGTATTTACTAAACTATACATGTTTTAACGCATTAATTAATAATAGCAGCTCTAGTAAAATTTGAAACTCCCGCCGATATTCTTACGCCGTGTTCCAATTTAAATTTTTAAGGGCAACAGCATTTTATTTTTATTTTTTTTTCTATTAAAAATGTATAGTAGTCAAAATAAAAAAAAAAACTCACCGAACAAGTAATACAAAGAAAAATATCTGTGGTATAAGAAGTAGTAGGTCTTATGGATCAACCCAAAGTAACTGACATTCTTCATAATTGGACATAAATATTACAAAAAAAGTTGAGTTCATTCGTAATCTAGAACCATTAGAAACTCAAGCTATGAATAGTTTGGGTTTCGATAGCGCTGTGTAATATATTATGTCCCTGAATATTACCTATTATATTATTGTTATTTAAGAATAACAATAAAGTCGGGATTTTCTAAGTTATAATATAACATCGATACTTATATCGATGATATATGATAATTTAGATAATCCCGACTTTAAAAGTATGTTAAGTAGGTATGTACCTATTTATCTTTAGCAGATAGTGCAACATCGCAGCTTTATTTGCATAACTACAAATAATTTACCGATAATGACCAACAGTAGATCTCTGTAGCACTCCCTCCCTTAGTTACATGACCATATTGTATTTTACCCTGTAGGTATGAGTTAGCTAAATCGAAGTTTATTAATGGTGCTAATAAAGATAAGCAGTCTACGTAACGACCGCTCGTGTATCGTGATCATTCATCCAGTAACCGAACTCATATCGTGCCGTTTGTTAAGCAGTGGTAGTACAATGGCTATTCACTACTAACACCTTAAATTTTTTATATACTTTACATTACATTATAATTATTTGATAATATTATTATCCAGTTTTAACGGTTTTCTCCAGATATAAAATATAAATTTTGTGTAAAAATAATGTCGTTTCAGAAGGACAACATTTATGCTCAACTATTTTATGTAGCTAGTAAGAGTGATTCATGAATATGGTTTAGGTAAATAATTTTGGTAACGTTTTGTGTAAATTGGTTGAAATATGATGATGATTGTTGATTGTTGAGTTGATGATTGTTAGATTTATCCCAACGCTCATCAGAGATTACATTTGTTTTTTATAAGTAATCAGGGTGAAAACGAATCAATTGAATAGTATGTGTACGAGCTCAAAAAATTGGCAATTACTTGTGAATTGGGAGATTTATGCAATTCTTTGATCAAAAATCGTATGGTTTGTGGAATTTTGAATAATGGTATCAGAGAAAGATTTCTGCGGGAAGCAGATTTGATATTAGAAAAAACTGTAAATATATATCAAGAGGTTGTCGTTTCTAAGATGTATTCAGAGAAGTTGATCGACATTATTCGTGTCAGTACCGGTAGGTACATATTGTGGTTGATTAATAAAATAAAGACCTATAAAGACCGAACAACTCGATCCTTGTCGTTTGAATTATCCAAAGAGATTAAAGAGATTATCCAGAACAGTACCCTACGGATTGAAGGTCTTTGCATTAATAAAATATATAAATTTCGGTAGGCCGAAAAATAATAGTTTATGTGACCCCAATTAAATCTTGGGTGCAGGACGTATAAACTTACATAAAACTTATAAGTTTTGTCAGTTTACGTTTACAGTGAATGTTATCAATAATCAAATCTTTTTATACGTGATTTTAGTAAAAGTAAATTATATAAACTCATGCTAGATATATAACTAATCTTCAGAATCCTCACCATTTTGCCAAATTGACCCGCCTTGAACAGTAACATTTAGAAATAATTATGCAACTGGCAACACTAATCATAAATGTCATAATCATTTGGTTGCTATTCGAGGCCCATCATCGAGGCCTTTCTTCATTCTTGCATGATCTGTATTCGAAGTGATAGTTTGGAATTTTATTTTTAATTATTTTGGATTTATTGTTCAGTAACCAAATTGTTGTTTATTTAGTAACAAGCCTCGACCATAATCATTATTAGGGTTACAATGGTAAGTGTGTAAGTTATTGTAAACGTGCGCAAGTGATTGCATTACAGTCCATGCGCAAGCCGTGTACCTTTCGGTAACTCTTTTTTTAATGCTTGTTCCGCAGTCGGTGATGGAATTCCTGAAAGACCTCCCGTCCTATGACGAGCACAACTTTACGCTATTCAATACGGACCACGGAATCAGAAATTGTTCTAAAAGGCCATCAATATATTTACCAACTAAGGAGATACCATCTGAACAAAGTTTAGTATACGAGTCTTATTAGATTGCTACTATAAACATCGATACGGAGTCATTAGTGTGTTAATTAGACTTATTAATATGTATCTGCACCTCTAAGTACTTCGATTTTTATCTAATTGTAAAATCACAACATTGTTCATACATTTGAAACAAAAATGCATTAATTTTTTATTTAGCTTAAGATAAATTAAGATTAACTAATTCAATCTCTTCTAAATTCTAAAAGTCACAAAGCATGTTCTCATAAAACATTTTAAGGTACCCACATCATTAACACTAAAATTATTAACTCATTCAATCTCTTCTAAATTCTGAAAGTCAGAAAGCATGTTCTCATAAAACCCTAAAACTTTTTAGGTCCCCGCACTACTCTTAGAAACCTATTCTTTGAAATACCCATCCATATGTATCAGATTATATTGATACACATAATATAAGCACACAAGGATCTCATAAACTCTGTGTATGCAAAATCTTTATAAACCCTAATTGACTGTTATTATTTAAAAGTTACATTACATTTGTTTGTTTTTCAGTTATTGTAACAGAGAAAACAAATATACTGTTAAGATATTTACACCAACAATGGGAGAAAAAGGTAAATATGCTTAACTGAGATACTTATAATACATCATGTATTTAGTGACACAAACTAAATATACACAACATGGTGTTCATTTATCAGTTAAAGTATTTATGGCCAACTTAAACTGAATTTGTAAAACAGTAGTATACATTATGTATAAACCTGATGATTGTTTTAATCACAAATGTAATAATAGCTTGTAGACTGGATAGTTAAATAACTGATATTCTGTCAGTTGACACTTTCCATTCAGAGTTTTGTCTACAAAAAGTGGGTTTTTAATTAGCATACTTCTAATTTCGTTATATGAATTTCCTCCGTGATTAATCTTAGTCTAGAATGAATTTCACTATTGCTCAATCTTGGGATTGAGTAATAGTGAATTTGAATGTGTGCAACTTCAAATCATACTAGTGTTGATTTATGTAGCCAGTTTCTGACCTTGCAATTACATTGATCCTCTTTCTAATCTCCGTCACAATAAATATTGAGTAGTGTAGGAGAAAAAAAATGTAACCTTGTACTGAAATTACACACTGAAAGCCCTTGACATTAATGATGACAGCATTACGCTTATTACTGTTAAGAATGGTGTCCAAAATTCAACTCACGGATGAATTTCTGTTCATATGTTCTTAACAGAATTATAAATGACAGAAGTGTCTGGAGCACTTTATGTATGAACCTGTAAATCCAAATTTTCATGAACAATTTAACTTATAATGTGTATTAATATTTACAGAACAACAATTCACCTAAAAAACGCGACCAGAGTCACATTGAACAAAATGGTGACGACAGCAGATCCCGCAAAAGGCCATGTCTCAATTCACCTCTAAACTGAAGATCTGCTAATGTGTCAGCAGTTAGTTGTGATTCAGTTATAGACTTCAGAGTGTGCGGCGTTTTTTGTAATGACATTTGTATTCCACATTTTAACATCATATTATACTTTAATAATTGGAATTACTGGTCATGTATTTTGGAAAAATCAACTTCAAATTACATTCGAGTGCCATTACATACATCTAAATCTTTAAATCTGTCATTTGTATATGGCTATAATTAATAATTATGTTCATTCCATGTCTTATTATTAAGTTTTTTATGCAATAGAAGTTTAATAACCTTTGTAGCTGCACCTGATCAGGTATAAAAGTTAACAATAGAATAACAATTTAAATTGTGTTCAGTAATTTAAGTGCTTGAAGAAATAAGTTTTGCAAGTATTTATTGGTATCTCTAACTAGTTCAAGTCAAGAAAAACGAATAGGTAACTATTAATCGTAATCAATCATTTGTGTTTAATCAATAGCATTGTATGTTTAATACTATATTATATATAGTGTTATTTTAGTGAAATAATTTAATTGAAAGGCATTACTAATTTCATTATAATACTGACCTTTTTTAGACCTGCAGTAATCCATTAATCTGAGTGAAATGTAATAAATCATATCAACAATGTCATTAAGCTATGAGATTGTATTTTTTTTTTTTTTTAGCCTTATATCTGCTTATGACCATATTAAAATTAGGGATTGCAATTCGACCGGATTGGGCATATTCATTTTAATTTGTTGTTAGTGCCAAAATGAACTGAATAAAAGAGGTTTAAAAGTCATATATTAAAAGATAACGAAGCGGTTTACCCTCCCATAAGAAGTTATCACTTCAAAAAACGAGTGCGTCTCGGGACGCCCGACAGAAGTGATAACTTAAACGCCAGACAGACTGGCGGCGTAACGCGTTACGTAACGAAGCGGATATCCCATAAGAAATTATCACTTCTCTAAAACGGACAGACAATCAACTTTTTGTTCCCTGTAACCAACCAACAAATAAAATCTAAATAGTGTCACTTGTGTCGTTTGCTAATCGACTTCTTAGACAGTTACTAATATAGCCACAAATTTAAAAAGGCCCTTTCAGCTTCTATAGTTGTCGATTGTGAACCCCCAATTTTAATGTGGAGTAAGGTTGGATACGTTCAGGGCGTTAGTGATTTCACATGTAACATTGCACGAGAATTCTTCCAAAAATTGCGTTTTTATTTTTTTGCCGGATCCGGTAATCAGGCCCAGTAAAATGGTACCGGATCCGGTTGACGTCTAATGACGCCGGATTGCCGGAGCCGATTTTTCGAAATGCAATCCCTAAATCAAATACAATGTCACCCTTATGTGAATTTACTAAACTTTTAAATAGGTATCCATTGGATATCTAATTCTAAATATTTACATAAGTAGGTATGCAATACAAAGAAGAATAATCTTGAGGTAAACAGTGTTGCTAATAGTTAATTATGGTGTAATTTATTAAAAAATAAAGTTCATTGGTGTAATGCTTTTTAGAACATTTATCAAAACTTCTGCTACCAAACAATAGTATACCTGGTTCTTTGTGTATCATATTTCCAAAATACCTCCTACAGTATCCATACACTGATTTTTATATATGAGCAGACCTCACAGATACCTACCTACTAATTATTTTAGTGTGGAAAAATCTGTTATGGATCTTTAGTACTACAAAAATATATATGTGTAAACTATATCTGATATTAAAGTGTAAAACCACCTTATTGTATTATAATTTTTCGTCATAGTTAATTTCTGCTAAGTTGCTAAAAATATTTTTTATGTAATATTATTTCGGTAATATGAACATAATTTGCATAATTTTAATGAAAAGAAAATTTTAATTAGCAGTTATGATTTGGATTCTTGAAATTAAGATACTTTTAGTACCTTCGTAACGTAAGAGTGAACTTGTTGATCTTTAAATATTTTTTAAAATTGCCATGTTTGTCATTGAATATCCAGATACTTCTGGGTGTGGCATATTCTGTTAATTAAACTAGTATGTTAGTATCTTCAGTTGCACTTTTTACTTTTTGCAACTTTTAGTTGTAAAAATCAGGCTTAGCTTTGTCAGTTAGTTAGTCATCACAAATCACATTGCACCTCATACAAAATGCGGTAATAGATCACTGCGGTATTTGAGAATTGTTTTATTGTAACTTTCTTGACGCTGTCTTTTTAAGTGATAACGGATATCCATTGGTTTCCTGGTCTTATACTGCAATTTGTCTATCCAAATAAAAACATGATTTAAAATTAAAGGTTTTTTTTAATATTTTTAGAATATTGAAAATTATTGTTCACAATTAGTTATTATTCGAAGTGGTTATTCCAGTAGGTATTGTATTGTATAAGTAAGTGATTAAGTATTGACCATAAAAAAGCTAACGCCTAACGGTTTTTATTGGGATCATAATATTTCCGGTTTTAAGGAAATGCGTTTCCATTGAAGAAACCGACTTCGCCTACGTCGATTTGAGTATTTTAAGCTCTTGTGATGTTTCTTTCACAGGATTTCTAACGCTTTAATTCCGATCTAAGCATTTTGTGTAGGCGATTCGTGGTCAATAAGCTACTTTTACTCCTTACAAAAATTTACCTCTATACTTCAATTGAATGTTTATTTAACCCTATTATTGGTAATTGGAATCGTATTGAGAATTGATATCTTTTTTTTATTTATTTATCAAATAAAATACAGATAATCCAATTTGAATACATAGCATGTAAACCACTGTTGATTTATTTAGGGACTATTATCTTTCTGTACTTAGGAACAAATTTGTGAATATTGTAACGAGTTAGAACCCCGCGATAAATTATAAAATCACAATTGCCGCGAAAATAGTGTCGACACTATTTACTTAACACAGTATTTTCGCACCGTTGCATTGCCACTGATAAAAGCATAATAGCAGTTTTTATAATATAGCTTCCGTCTCTCATTCACAGTTGCGTCACCATTTACATTAATCGACTTCTTAGACAATTACAAAATAATAAAGCCAGCGCAGCGGCTAAAAAGGTCCTTTTAACTTCCATACTTGTCGCTTATGCATTCGCAATTCTAATGTGGAGTAAGGTTGGGCACGTGCGAGGTTGGTAGTGACTGTGCAAGAAATCTTTCCTAAAATTTTAGTCGTTTATTTTCAACCGAATACGGTTGACTTCTAATAATGCCGGATCCGGTTTTCCAGATTGCAATCCCTACATATCACATCTATCATCATTAAAGTTCGCGTTCTCTTCTAGTCGGAATAGGTGAAAAAGCTTGTATAAATCTTTCTGCCGTGACATACTTTTTTTATATACTAGTCTGGCATTTCTAAAACACATGAAATTATAACCGTAAATCATTAGCATTTTTTAGGAGGTAGGTCGTATCAATTTCTGGGTGAATTAGTGCCGCCCGACTTGTAAACCACCCCACATTATTTTTTTATCTTATAGGGGGCAAACGAGCAGACGCTATACTTTTTATGCGAAACCATTAACCAAAAATGATTGTGTTTTGACAGGGTTCACCAGAGCTGTACGAAGGGATAAGATTACATTTATGACCACCTTTTGGGAGTGTTAACAAAACAGGTGCTCACCATGAGGCGGGCTGTCAGCTTTTGCCTTCCAGCTGCAAAAACTACTTTACATGTTGGGTTGGCATCAGCAGGACTTGTGAATAGTTGGCCGAGCATGATTATTATGTCACTTTTGTTTACACTTAAAAATGAAACTATATGAAGACTGAAAAATAACTTTATTCTAATAATTATACTTATCTCACAAGTTGCAGAAACATTCCACAAGCTGCAAACAATAGGTTATGTGTACCTAATGGAATTATTTATTCTCTTATCATCATAATGATACCTTATCTAAATTATAAACACCAAATAGTCACTAGATCAAGTTTCCTAAAAGCTTTCTCATAACAACTTTTTAAAATTGTAGCTTGTACCTTACAAGAAAACAGTGGAAACAATATGACCAAACAAACTAAAGCACTTTAAATCAAGTTATACATAATAAATTCAAAATATTCTTTTTTAAATTTATCCAGCCAGTTTTGAAGTCAATATAATTAAAGATATAAAATCTGTAAAGTCTCAAACTCATTCAACTTAATCCTTAGCAGGGACCTCAATTACTCGGGGTTTGTCAATGATGCGAGCAGTGCGGTTTCCTTTCTCCACAATACCAATAATCCAAGCCTGGTATCCTTCTTGCTTCTCAATGTCTTTACAGTATGCAGCAGCTTGTTCACGTGGCAAGCAGATAAGCAACCCTCCAGACGTTTCAGGAGCATGTCCTTGCAGCAATTGGAACATATTGCCACATGCTTTAGCTACTGCAGCCATTTTTGCTATGACTGGCAAGTTGTGAATAACAAATGAAACTTCATTCTTCTGGTGTGAAGCTAAGTTCTGTGCATGTCCAAGAAGACCAAATCCTGTAACATCTGTCGACCCATGGGCATTATATTTATGCATCAGACGTGCAGCAATACGGTTCAATCTGCTCATAGAATCCATTGCACGATGGTATGCTTTACGTACATCCTCTTCAGAAACAACCAATTTAATTCGGTTCCAACGTTCTGGTTGGTCGAGCCACTGATGTGCATTTACAGCAACCTGAGTACCCAAAGGTTTCGTTAAAACAAGCACATCACCCATAACAGCATTGTCTGGTACTATATATTCATTTGGCTGACAAATAGTAGTAGCAACCCCACCAATAGCACACCAAGGATTAATGACAGTTTGACCCCCTGTAACAGATGTACCAGCCTCCAGGGCAGAGTCTTTAAAGCCCCGCATGATGAGGGGTATTACAACGTCCCGCTCTTTTTCAGTCATCTTAGTAGATACACCAAGCAGCATGAGCATATTATCACATTCAGTTACACCCATCGCATACAGGTCGCTAAGCACATTAGCACACGCGATCTTTCCCATCATATATGGGTCGTCTACAAGAGGATAGAAAAAGTCAGTCGTTTGCACCAAACAAAGCCCTCCATGTCTAAGCGGCGTCACCGAACAGTCCAAGCCGATACCAATCCGCGGGATCGCCACATGCATAAACTGATCGTCTTGCTGAGAATAGTCCTGTTGTAGTGATTCCACCAATTTCCCCAAAACATCTTGGGGAACTTTACAGCTTCTACCTTTTAGGTCCGCAAATCGCGTCAAACGAAAACTCGCTTCTAAATCGTGAGCGACAGGGTCAAATGGCCGACGCAGGGCCAATGCATTGGGGTTACCGGTCATCTCCAACTGCGCCGCAGCTAAAGAGTCTTGAGCTACGCTTGATTGATACGACATTTTAAACGAAACAAAACAATATTATGATTTTATTGAAGGTATTTCGGGTCAAAATACGGAAACCCGACACGCCGCCAAGTGACGCTTGCAAAATGGCGTCTCCGTTACACTGAGAAATTGGTAGGAAAAATCACATTTAGATGCAGACCTTTGATTGGTTACAATAATATGTAAACAAGTCAAAGTCGCTTGTAATTGGCAGCTACATGGTTTATATTCGTTTTTACCAGAGAGAACAGACCTGTGTCATCAAGCACCGTTTCTTTACAAGCAAGATAATATACGTCTGTATGCTGTAATTGTTTAAGATAAAGTAGATACTTAATAATTTATTAAAAATACAAAATGAAAACAATAAGAATTAAATTATGAATGTAATAATTTACAGTCTAGTATTTTCTTCTCTAAAAGTAGAACTTCATAACAGTTGCAATAGATCTCTGTTCTGTGTGGCAGTGTTTATTTATTTTTGATCTTAGACTATTTGACCAATGGGCATTGAGCTTTCTTTGTTTTACTACCAATAGAAAATGACACAGGAATAAAGCTCTATAGTGATTTGTCGTAATGATTCGGAAAGTTTAGGAAATTAATTGTAAGTTTTTAAATTAATATTGACGGTTGACTAATACAATATATTTTGCTTAATCAATTTGTACTTCATTTATCATTATTTTGTAATGAAATGATATGATAACTTTTAATCAATAAGTCGGCATGTCTTGTAATAATTGGAGAAAAGTGGAAAATGAAGCAGGATATCCGTGCTACATTTAGTACGTAAACTTTCTCTGAGACTGGTAACTTATAGGTACACAAATATACAATATTCTAAGAAAACTTCTGTTTTAGTGATGCGACAGGCAAACAACAAAATGATCATCCTGAATTCAAGAAGATTATGGAACTCCTTAAAGAATACGATGGGATTAAATATAGTGCTTACCGAATTGCTTTTAAAATATATGCTTTGCAGAAACACCTGAGAGGTAGGAGCAACCTGTTGACCTTTTGATTCTTTGATATGTTTACCTACATGAAATATAAAGAGCAGCTAGTGACTAGCTAGATGTTAAAGCTGAATCTGTTGTAATGTCACGGTATTTATATATTAACTTTATTATTTGTTTAGATTGTGGTGATAAACTCTTAACCTACTTTTATTAAACTCAGAACAGTTTCCATAAATTTGGTAATGAAAAAGGCAAGGAATTAATTTCTAATCATCAATGGTTTTAGATGTTGATGCCAAACTAGATTTATATTTAGACCTAATTATAGTAATACATACATAGCCGAAACAAGAAATAATGGGCATCTGAAATAAATAACTTTATAGATTATAAGTATAAAAAATTGCATCCACCCACAAATTTCAATTTAGTAAATGCTGGTTTACTCCAGGCAAGGGTTGATAGATTCTCAAGAACTCTTGAGCAGCGCCACACAGATGATATTCTGCTTAGTAGTCATAATTACAACACAGTATTGTGAAATTAGCACTACTTTTCTCTGCTATATCTTTATAATTGAATAGCATAAACTTTTACTGAATGACTCAAATGACTACAGTTTGTAATAATTCCATATTAAAAAATAATCAAATGTCTTCTTCAGTGCCCCCCCTCCGTATCAGCTCAGGAGTTTTTGGAAGACATCAACTTAGTCTATCTGAGAGCAGCTTGTCCCTGGATACTGTGGAACTTGAGGCTGTACTTGCAGATATATACTTTGCTGCTGAGAAGGAAGGTCTCTTTATTGGGGATATTGACCTGGCTGTGGATCTACTGATTAACTTGTTGCTTAACATTTATGATAAGTAAGTAAAGATAAATAAAAATTTAGCAAGCATAAGTTTACATTAAGTTATGACCTGTGTCAAATCTTGAACACAAGTCCCTGTTAATTAATATGAGAAAATTATTCTGAATGCTGAACTTAACAAATATTATGAGAAGTACTAAAAAGAAAAAACATGTATATCAAGTTATATAACAATACTAAAAAAAGTTTATTGCCAGAAGAGAAGGAAGATGGACACCATCCATTATCCTACTAATCTACTAATATTATAAACGTGAAAGTTTGTGAGGATGTATGCTATGGATGTTTGTTGCTCTTATACGCAAAAACGATTGAATCGATTGCTATGAAACTTGGTATGTAGATAGCTTGAGACCTGGATTAACATATAGGCTACTTTTTATCCCGATATTCACACGGCATCACGACTTATTTGGGTAAAACTGCGGGGCGCAGCTAATATTATAAATGTGAATGTTTGTGAGGATGTGTTGATGTTTATTACTCTTTCACGCAAAAAATTGTGAACCGATTGCGATGAAACTGTGTATGTAGATAGCTGGAGACCTGGATTAACACATAGGCTACTTTTATCCCGATATTCTCACGGCATCAGGACTTATGCGGGTGAAACCTACACATGACATAGATACATTAATACAAACACACTTTGAATTACATATCATAAAGAAATACATTCAAATTAAATAACTCACCACATTGTAACAACACTGACACAGTCTTTTATGCTGCTAAGACGCATACATCCTTATTTACAGGCATGTACATATTCATCTTAAATACTCAGACTGCCACGTTTAGATTATCTAAATATACATATAAAAATTTCTTGTCACATTGTTTGTTTGCAATTAATTCCTAAGCTAATAAACCGATTTTAATAAAATGTGTGTGTTTTCTAACTTGCGATTTTTTTATTGCAAATTACCTGGCCACAGCACCGCGTTACCGGGTAGCTAGTATATGATATGCATATTATTGACTCAACAATTTTATTATTACAGGGAAAGAAAAGAACCTCTACGAGTTTTGGCTGCAAAAACTCTCCTAATAATCTTAAGTGAAGAGTCAGCATCTGACAAATGGGTAGCTTTAGCAAACTGTTGTGCGGACCATAATGGATGTGTGTCACCAAAACGGTTGGCAGCATTGCTAACTCATGTGTCGGCTTTATCTTCATACCTCGGTGTAGATTGTGACCAAGTGCAGGCAGATGTGGACTCTTGTTTTGACAAGGTATGTTTATTGGACTTTCCATAAAGTGGACCAGGCCTCTGGATTATAAGCATGTAAACATGTTTATTTATTTGTTGACCGGAGTAATCCTGTGTTTTGTCATTGATAGATTATAAACTATAGAGAAAAAATATGTTAATTGTAAATGGTTAGGTGCAGTTCATAATATTTCGTCAGTATATAATATCGCAAGATTGTATAACCATGGGTGTACCCAGCTTTTAGCCTTTTAGGGGGGACTAAATTTGTTTTTGTTATCCTAGGGGGGGAGGAGCAATTTGGTTTTGTCGGTCCACGGAGGGGGCAAATCAAAAATTTGACTCAAAATTACCTTAATATTACGTAAGCTTATTAAAGCTAAAATTAAAATTTAAATGTATTAACTGATGATGTAAAGCTATTGCTATTGTATCAATAGCAATGGATTTTGTCTTCCGAGTGCGCCTAACTCCCACGGAACTTTTTTTAAATTATTAAAAACTATCCAAATAAAAAAAGACACTAAGCTGCGCCCCGCGGTTGACCCGCGTAAGTCCCAATGACGTGGGAAAATCGGGACAAAAAAGTAGCCTATGTGTTAATCTAGGTCCAGCTATCTACATACCAAGTTTCATCGCAATCGGTTCAGCAGTAAGTTGTAAGAGCAACAAACATCCATAGATCCTCACAAACGTTCACGTCGTTGAAAGTCTCGTGTCTATTACCATTATCACGACTAACTGTCGTCACTAGGTCATCGAAATATCTTATCGTTTGACGATTGTCGTGGTCAAGGCTGTTCCCACTAGATCGTGACGATAATTTATTGTTTCACGGCTTACTTAACGTACAACAACACGCACATCTGCTCGGAATGTTCAAGCAGCCTTGCGCATGCTCGAGAAGTCGCGGATATTCATACGGGTGCTTGTAGCTTGCGTATTAAGCAGTGTGCAATTCAGAGAACATAGATGAACATTGAAATTGGCAGTTACGGCGCTACTAGCAAAGGTAGAACGCGGGTGCGCAAGCGTGTACGAAACACGCTCGCGCAATCGTGCGTGTGTTCTTACACGCTGTTGTAGCCGCGCGCGTGTTCCTACACGCTGTCGTAGTCGCGCATGTGTTGCATACGTTTTTCAGCTTTTTGTTAATTAGATACTCAAGTATTTTACCACTCAGTCTGAGTTAACCCTTAAATATATATGACGGCTAACCAAGTCGTCTAGTGGGAACGCACCCTTAGATTACTAGGGTACAAATACATAAACAGTCTACTGCTAATCTCTTCAGGGTACTGAATATTATTATGAGGTTTCTTTTAACATTATATTTTCGTGACATTTTTCAGAGTGCAGGTATGTTAGGTGTGAGCTCTCGCGCAGTCTCGGAGTGGGGAGAGTCCAGCTGTAGTGCTCGCTGGCTGCCCGTGGTTCAGCGTATAGTGAGTAGTCGCACCAGTGCTGACGTTACTGCTACGTGTGCCCACTGCAAGCAACCACTTATACAGGTAAAACCATTGATTTACCATGATTACTATTAATATTGGCCGTTAGACAGACGTCTAATGGCCAATATTAATAGTAATCATATATCCAATATTTTAGTTCTTGGATATCATGTTCGTTATGGATATCGCGTTTTGTCACAAGGATACCTCATTTCTAAGTGTATAGATGTCAATGTAGATTGTTTAATAATACCCATAAAAAATCCTTTTAACAAAAATTAAACCGACAAAAAGAACTAAAAAGAAAAAAAAAATAAACCTTAAGTCTTAAAGTATTGAACTTATTTACATAAAGTATCAAATTATATATAAACTTATTTTGAGTCGGTGCCAAACAATAAACTGATTAATTATCATAATTTTAAATGTACCTACATAGAAATGGACATGGCTCTACGTAGGTAATTTAACAAAAAAAGAATAATTAAAATCGGTTCATAAATAACGCAACGAGGTATTATTTATGTATGTTTAGTACCTAAAAAATAAAAAAAAATATATATATACTGTCGAATTGAGAACCTGAAGTCTGAAATGTAACCAAATGCTTCTTCAGGATATTTTATATTTCTAATAATATTTCAGGTGCTGAAATTTAAATGCTCAAAATGTAGTGACGTATATTTCTGTGAGAAATGTTACTTGTACGACAAGGACTTGACCACAACTGGTGGTCATAAGATGACTCACTTGGTGCATGAGGTTGTTGATGGGCAGGTAATTTTTCGAAATGTATATTTATGAATATCTGGGGAATGAGCATTCCAATGAATACGTAATGTAGAAAGTGTTAACTGGTATTATTCCCTTTTTTTGTATAGTTTCATTACTAATAGTCTTTACTCAGTAGATACTTTAATTCAGATGGATTGGGGCTGTGTCGGCAATTTATATTTTATTTTTCTGGTTTTCTGTGGTTCTCTGCATTTCTGTGTATCAGTAATTCATTGAAGGGTTTCGTAACAAGTCAAATGCATGGAAAACCAACCTCTGACCCATTACAAGTAGCACAGCAATAACAAATTTATAAACAAACTAGCTGCGCCCCGCGGTGTCCCGGTGCCGTGGGCATATCGCGATAAAAAGTAGCCTGTGTGTGTAGACCTGGATTACCAGGTCTCTAGCTATCTACATACCAAGTTTCATCGCAAACGGTTTAGTACTTTTGCGTGAAAGAGTAACAAACATCCATACATCCTCACAAAGTTTCACCTTTATAATATTTATAATAGTAGGATAAATTGTTGTCTAAGTCTCTTTTGTATTACGACTATTTAAAACAGAGAAAACTTGTTCACAGACAAAATCATCAGAATGCCTAAGCTTCATAAAAGGTATGAAGAGATTCTTTTTCTGTACTAAAACCAAGAAGAAACGTCCCAAAAAGGGATCTAAGAAGAGTACAGAGAAAACAGAAGGCCATGGATCCGTCAGACGAAGGAAAGAAGTTAGACCAACAATGTTCACGTCTACAGTAGGAAAAGCTTCAGGAAATACTGCTAATAACCCAGCATCTTTACTTCAAGATATTATTACACAGTTAGAAACTCAAAATAAGTAAGTACAATTTCATTATTCCCTAAATTTTTTTTATGATTTGAGCAGAAATGTGATATTGGAATATTGGTATGCATATTATGTCATTGTTATCTCTTATCTCTAAATATTCCAAAAATCAGTGTTTGTAATTTCTTAAAATTTATTTGAAAGGCCTTATAAGAACTATTCTTACAACTTTCTTAGGGTTCCGTACCCGAAGGGTAACCAACGGGACCCTATTACTAAGCCTACTGTCCATCCATCTGTGTGTCTGTCTGTCAGCAGGCTTTACCTCATGATCCGTAATAGGTAGACAGTTTACATTTTGACAGAATTCTGTATTTCTGTTGCCGATATAACAAAAAATAAATTACAAATTAAAGGGGGATTCCCTACTTGAAACGTGTTTTTTTAAAGTATTTAAAAGTACTTACAGAGTATTAAATCTTGTACGATGGTGCGGTACCTTACATGCGCGAGTCCCACTCGCACTTGGGGGGGTTTTTTTAATGACATACATCATAGCACCTGATATCATTATATTAATACGTAAAGTATGCAAGCAGTATGCTTTGACCCCCTTGTAGTAACGTGAATTTTAGAACATTTACAGTTTATATATAGAAGAAGTGCAGAAAGCTAAAATTTTTAAACAATGCCTTACAACTTAAAAATTACGTGAAAACGGTTTAATGAAATTACACGCGTCCAGTATATGCGTTGACCTGTCATGGTAAGTAAGTCTATACAAAGACAAGTCAAGTTATACTGGCCAATGAAAAAACCATGGTCGAAATTCGACCACCACGCAATCTCTAGTTTAGGTAAATATGCATCTAGTTATCCGAAGTATTGTAACCAATCCCTTTATTCGAATTTAAATCACTGTATGTCGTATTGATACCGATATTGGGTCGCAAATACGGTGCCGAATATATGAACTTTTGGTCTCTCTTTGCTGTAATCTCTCACTTCAATGTACGAATATTACCTACTTTTATTTAACTAGTGTTATATTAGTGGTATTCAATTTACTGACATTATTTATAAAAAAATATGAACCTAATTCGAAGATTGCATCACTGCCACGACCCACCTTAGAAAAACAGGTAATTAGAACATATTTTTCTAGATTCTCTAAGCATTACATCTTCGCTAGATGGTGTTCATTGGTTTAAATTCAAGGTAGAGTTATTTTCAGCGACAAAGTATTGTCCTTTGCCTTCTGGTAGATTGTCTAACACAAGGTTATTTTAGCTGTGTATTTTTGTAGGTATGTCACTGTGTGTATAGGCACCATGTGGCAGCGAGTTTTGTAGACGTAAGGTAGAAAATGGTTCATTGATCGTAAACAAAAAAATTAAGTGTCATGTCACTTTACCTCTATAAATAGACCACTATCTCTCGTTCAGTCATTCATATGATTACGACTAAACTTCTCATTTTTTTCAGTCCTATATCAGAGTTCTTTGATCTATGTATACAAAAATATTATTAATTTTTATCAGGTTTTAATATTGAAATCGTAAAGTAATAAATAGATTTTTCTTCACACTTGGACGCTACGACGTTACATTAAGAAATATTAAATTAGCTAGAAATGAGTATATACACAAAAATGTTGAAAGAATCTGAAAAATATTTGATCATATTTGAATTTCCAGGTATTTTACCTCCGTTTCTCATAAAAGAAGGCGGAATACGTAAAGTTAAAGATTTTAAATCGTACATATTTTTTATATTTGAATTTTTCTATCTCACGTAAGATTTAAATTAAAGATTTTAAATCTTCCGTGTTTTGTGTTCATTGTCATATACAACCTGTATATAAAATAATGGGATAGTTATTTGCATTTATATGTATTGTTACGAAATTAGTATTTTTACGCTATAAGTAGTTTAAAGCCGCGCTGAGCTAGTGATCTTAAAATAATTTACTATAGTAGGATTATCTCTCGCAAACATTGGGTCAAATGCATCTGATTTAATTATAATGATTTATTACTGTTATGATTTATTGAGCAATTTTTTTTCAATTTCCATTTCTTATTTCACTGTAACAACAAAATTTTACACCAAGCATTTATCGACTAGTAATTCTCATACCAGCGCTAACACAAAAGGGCTCTGAAACATAGAATAGTACAGATACAGAAGACTCACTTGTTAAATCATTAAAGTAAATAGCGACTCTTACTCCAGCACAATAAAGTACAATTCAGATTGCACAGTGCTTATTACTGTGATTTCATCTAGAAGTTGCCTCTCTTTCTATCGCGTAACTCATATCTCTTCTGACGACGTTAGGGTTGCATATTTTACCTTTCGATGTTCTTTTGAAGTTTGAAAAACGTTAGTAAGCTAAGTGGGAGAGAGAACGCAGTTTTGCTGTCCCTGTTTGCGAAGCATTGGTTGGTTGCAGGTTGCAGTTTATAACGATATTGTAATGGTTAGTAATAATTTCCTTTACAGGGCTCTTCAGGATCTCTCCAATCAGTTGCAAAATGAACAAAAGAATAGTGACCAGGAGCTGAGGACGAAGGTAGAAGCACATTGGACGCATGTATCAGCACAGATTAACAGATTAAAGATATTGAAGGTAAACATAATAACAGTAGTAACAAAGTTATCGTCATCATTACTTAATATATTATGTATGTACTGGTTATTTAGGGTTCCGTACCTAACAACAGGTGCCAACTGAACCCTATGACTAAGCATCCTTATTAAACTGCATCCCAAAAGCGTGTCTTGCACGATTGAAGTTGGAGGAATCGTCATTAAACATTTTTAATTATTCCAAAGTCAACCAAATATTGTTATGATCAGAAGTTTGATCATCTAAGGTCAAAAGCAATGAAATAAACTTTGTAATACATAACTTTCATTTCATTCGAACCCATTGCATTATAATGTGTGTCCCTACCAAAGAATAATATGGAGGCCATACAATCACCACAAGTATCGCGTGCTAATGAACAGGATCCTGAGTAATCTGAGGATTTACTTTGTCAATTATGCTC
The DNA here is from genome assembly GCA_949752705.1 of Callimorpha dominula. Taxonomy (NCBI): domain Eukaryota; kingdom Metazoa; phylum Arthropoda; class Insecta; order Lepidoptera; family Erebidae; genus Callimorpha; species Callimorpha dominula. Next base: position 4,982,813 of record OX457006.1, on the reverse strand, counting down.
TGACTATGTTTTAGGAAAATCTTACATCCAGTCAGCAGAACATCCCTATAGAGAACACGACGAAAACTGAGAAAAATGACAGACCACAAGCATTTGACTTGTTTAGCCCAATACCAATTGTGGACGAAAAACAGTCCAAAGTAACAGACATTAAGAACCAACCGAGGGTACTGAGTCTCGACTCGGGCAACTTTTCTGTGGTGTCCAAACATGAGAGTCAGAACTTGATGACGATGTCCGGCGATGCGTTGAGGCCGGTCGTGGTGCACGCGACATCTGACAGTATATCTACTGTGTCTATGAATGATATTAGTCATTGGTATAATGGTGAGTTCGTTTTTTTAATGCATTAATTATAAAAATATGAGTTACATAGCTATTTGACAAGTCCAAATTTATTAGAGGCAGGCAAAGACAATGCAATATGAAATCATAACAAATTTCCTCTCGAATTTGATAGCTGCTTTACTTTAGCCATTTTCACAGTTGATCTCAGTCGCTTCGTTGCGCATTTGATAGCGTAATATTAACATCATCAATGATTTAAACACCTACAATTGTCGTTTAACATTTCTGTTCTAATATTTTAGACTTAGACTTTAGTTCGTTGTGCAAGTGCCAATCAATATGGATGTTGACACTGATCACAAATTAATGTATGTTACGTTGTTACTAATTGATTAATTTTAATGTTTTAAACGACTACTACCTTATTTTTAAATTTAAAAAGCTATAATAAATATATATTATATTATTGGAAAATACTAAATTAGTAACTTTATCGCGTGACTGCAAACGGCAACCAGAACAAATGCGTCATTAACTGATGAACAAGCTAACGCTGTCATATGGTATCATACTTTTAGCTACATTTTTACTTATACTACTGTATCCAGAACTGCCAGTTAATCGGTTAGTGACGTGTTCGATGCGAGACTAATGTTTTACGGAAAAAAATAAAAGTAACTTTTTCTCTCCAATTGAGTTTTTTTTAATTGAATATTATTCTTTGCGTTAAATAAAGTCCTAGCTATTTAATAAAAACAGTTCCGAAAATCATCATCCATCCATCATTCATCATCCTTATTTTTATGTTATAGATACGGCATCAAACGCCGACCGACAAAAGTTGAAAGTTCGTCAAAATGCGGACACAACTTGCCAGTCTTTAGCCGCCGCGGAGCAGAAGTTCGCCGCGGACATACGCTCCGTCGAGACCAGCAACGACAAGATGAAGGAACTCAACGCGGACTTGGACACCGTGTTAGATCGACTACAGCAGATATTGACCAATAACTTCGCTATGGACGGTAACTAAATCTATAGTCATTTAATAATGCTTATTTTTCTTACAAGACTCAACCATTTGGGAATGGGCGGTTGTAGCTCTACACAGGCAGATATGGTGTTACGTGTTATCATTTTTATTTATTTTTTAATGTTTCATTTGACAATGCAACCTATTGTTGCGATGACTCTGTGTGTGTTGGTCTACAATAAAATTGATGATCAATTTTGTGAAATAAAGATATTGTATTTGAAATTTTTTCGGGTTTGTTTTGTCGTTTGTTTTTCGTGTTGAACGATAATCTTTAGTACTACCAGTCAGATTTTAGAAATAATTTTTGCATTTGTTCTTATAAAAAAGGTTTAACGCCCACGAGTCACGTCTTCCTTTATTTAACTACCTAACCCTTTCGAGTATAGAGCTGCCATACATTTACGTATTTTGTAGTCAATTAAGTACCGCTTATTGTAAGCGACTTAATAGTATTTATTAGGAGTTGTTTCATTTGTACATTGTCAACCCTTCTCTTTCCATTGTGCTATCAATTACCAAAAAAAAATCTCCAATTCGAGCAGAAAGCCGTGATTACACTACTGCTATAAAAGATCCTGTAATATTGCTTAGAATAACATGCAGCTATATTTTGCTTACAGACTCCTGTTTTGACAACACGCAGTTGCGAGAAACAGCAAATGAGATGGAAGGTCTACTCGGCACTTTGATACGAGGAGTAGAACAAAGAGCTACGCTTAATGCGACGAAGGGACTTGTATAGCGGCTAGTGATTGTATTGTTGTGACACTTATGTATTATATGAAACTGAGTTGATATACAGCGTGTAAGTATCACCGTCGCGAATAACTTACAAAAACGTCTTTCTTTGGATACTTATCACAATGCATAGTCAGATTAAGGATTTATAGTCAATATTTTGTTATTTGATTTTGAACTAACGCACGACGCGTAGTGTGCGGTGCGGTGAATGACTTTCAGCGCACGGCGCCATCGAAGCAGCTGATTGCATAAATGTTTTACATTGCAGTTTTTGGCCGAATGGGGTTTACTGATTTTTTTTCGGTAAAATGTTCTGTTTACTCATTGTGATATCGCTTTTAAGCAAAAAAAAAATTAGTTATCCGGCAGAAATTTAAAATGATTTTCCACTCAGAATGATGGACTGAATACACTATTTCAGGATTCGGTACGGTGTCACTTACAACCTGTATAAAATGAAATGACATATGTGACCGAGAGAAGTTAAGCAATAAGAATTATTGAATGTCAAGCACTATGACTCCAATTTAATATGATACTATGCCATGCAATTCTAAGAAGTCACATGATTACATCATTTATTGAGGAAGGTTACAGGTTATGTAACATTACGCTAGGACCCTTCAGAGCGGAGCACTGACCATAAACGCAGGTGACAGCAGGGAGCGGCTAGTTATTTATTAAGTAAAACTGCTGTCGACAGGTTTCATATTAATTCCGTCCGGTATTAACCAAGAAAATGATAATATTATTTCATGGTATTTTAAAATTAATATAATGTCACACTTACAAGCAAAACCTGTTGACAATATATGGTGTGATATTTGTATTGTAAATTTTGATTTAAATATATGTGTTGAACATGGATTATGTTGGATGAAGTGAAATATTGATAAATGTTGACGTGTATTTTAAGAGGCCAATTGTAAGAACTGGCGGAAATTTGCATTAAAGGTTTATTTGTAACAGACGTAATATGTATATGATGTTGACGTTCAGAAATAGACTTTAGCTCCAAGAGGAATTTAAATTTCTCGCTAAAATAATATCCATAATGAGAAATACATTAAAAATATCAAAACATGGTTTTTATAAGATTTAACCATTTATGATTCATAAAAGAATATAATGAAAGTAAATTGTATTAACTTGTGGAACATTCCATGAAGAAATATCGCAATTTGAAAGATTAATGAAGTAGGTTAATGTTAATTTTATTTATTAATATTAAATATATAAATTTATTTACTTACTTTTATATTTATTTTGTTAGTAGGCGGCGTATGTTTTTTTTTATTGAAGTACTAATTTGCTCTAAATCAATCGATCTGGCAATGATATTATAAAATGTATAGAAATTTGAATTTTCTAAAATTACCGTAATGAGTTTATGGTAACCATAAGTTACGTAAATTTTGTAAGAAATTGAAAGATCTAATATACATAGATGAAAGAGAAGAATGCAACTTTGAATAGAGAGTAGTTTAATAGCGTTAATTTTGTTAAAGTTTGAAGGTAAATCTTCATATTTTATTTGTTTAAAATATTAGAGAAACCTCAATAAATGTGTACAAATAATACAAAATTGCACAGGCTTGGCACAATAACGCTGTCGTCCTTGTAAGCAACATCCGCGTCTGTTGAGTTTAGAAAAGTCTCTGTTTAAGCCGGAGGCTTTTGCACCGGCCTTTCCGTCTGGACAGGAATATCCTCGTCTTCTTTCGCTCTACTTTCCCTCGTAGAAGGGAGCAGGCGACTATCGTCTCAAGAAAACCTTTCTCTTACCTACAATAAACCCACCATGTCATGATAGCGTGCGTTTCATTAAACGTGTTAATGATAACTTAAACATCGTCTATAAACAGGGTGTAAGATACTTCGTAACGAAACACAAACGTCTTTCTGTGGATCACGATGCAAAAGTCAGTTTATCATAGTAATGCAAGATTAAAGATTTATAATGATTAATTGTATTCGCATTACACAATGTATGGCTACCAATGCGATCTCTCCGCGACATCTTACGATGTGCGGACACGCGCTGTTTTCGGTACACCGTTTCTTACACTCTGTATACAAATTTGTTGTGACTATACAATTTATACAACAGCTGACTGTTTTATGTTCTAGTTTCAGTGATATTTTTGAGTCATTGTCCTACTATTACTTTTTCACAAACATATGTTTTTATTGTTTTACATATAAACATAAGTAATTAGGCGAATTTCAAGTTTAAAACATTTCTAATTTCTAGACATCATGTACTTAATTTTTCTGAAGTGGGCAAAGTCTTCTAAACTTACTTTTTTAGGCGGTTCTTCACTCTTCAAGGATTTATACAACTTTAAAATTCTACTACTGCCCACTTCAAACACATAAGTAAGATTTCATGTACCTATATAATATCTTATATATGTTAAAGTGCTAATCTCAAAGCTAGTGCAACCGCAATGTACAGCTCTAAAATAGAAGAAGTAGTTTCCAGCATTAATTTTGATGTAATTAATTTTATTGCAGTAATAAGCAGTAAAAAAAAAATACAGTAACATCAACCAATGTTCATTCATCAACCAATATTATATTTATCAGAAAATGTAACTCAAAATGCGTCTTGGAAGTTTGGTTTGGTGTATTGAGTTTCTAGTGCTCTTATTCGATCAAAAAAGGTCAAAATTCAATAAGAACAACAACGTCAAATAAACGTGCCTGTAAGAAAAATATACTAAGGTTAAGGAACCATTGAAATGATTAATTTCACTGGTTTGATTCCTCGAAAGCCAGCCTTTGTCTATAAAATAAATACTCTGACTACGATATTATTTTTTGCATTTAATATTTTGTGTACAATTTAAGAAAATTATCCGTCCCACGTAATTTGGTGCTCAATTTAACTATAAGGGTGTGGTCATACTTAACTAAATTACACTGAAATATGTACAAATATGATTTTAATACTATCAGATATAAACTTTCTTTGCTAGCTTAACGTCTACGTAAACTAAGATAACATTATTTTGCAAAGATGTGCTAAAGGATTGTAACAACTGACAAATTTGTGGTTTATTATATACATTGGAAAAAAAAATGCTAAAAAAACAATTTGCTCAAATTAATCATACTCGGTTCCGGACGAGAAGCTAGTAAGAAAAGTGTGACTTGTAAGAAATATAATTTCATCTTCTAAACGCTCTTATTATTTCAGATAATTTTGATAAGTAACCCACATAATATATATGCTTTTTACACGAAAATTAGTTTCAATAAGCTAAGAATTAACTTACATCTTGCTCTATTTTTGTAAGATAAAAAGAGCCAAGATGTTGGCTTTTAAATGATCATCTTCATATAGTTGAGCTTTCTACTTTAAGATCTGAATTGACATTATTAGGTAAATATAGAGATAGCTAAAAATAGTAACATGCCATATATTTTATATAAAAATGTACATACGTGTGCGTGTTTATTCGATATATATATTATATATAATGTCGCTTTAATTTACACGTAATGATGTTCATTATTCTAGCTTTAAGTAATAATAAATTGCTGCATTTTATATTATGCGTTTATCAGAAAAATATATAAATATAATAGAATCTTTGTTTTTATTTTATTATAAACAAAATCTACCATTCCTTTACTAGAAATCTATGAACATTAAGAGAACAAGTCGGCAAATAAAGTTAACTTGATCAAATACGTCTTTTATAATTAGATAGTTTTTATAATTGGGTCAAAATTAGTTATTACGCCAAGGCGGGCAATAAAATATTAAATTTTTATTAATTATTATTACTGTGTAAATTATCATTCAGTTTTATTTTAAGGTTTTTATTTTATAGTCGTCAAAAATTAACATTCTAAGTGAATGATTTGACAACAGTGAGGCGTGACGTCATTCCTTAGTATTTCATAGAACAATGTACCTAATTTACCGTTTTTACGTTTACTAAAAAGATTGATCTGACTAGACAGTCATCTACCCTAATGTCCATTTAATGTTTTTCAAAGACAATGCCTATTTAATATTATTTGTCAAAATTGCAATAGTTATATGATCAATTTCTTGTTTTGTTTATTTTTAAAAATATTTTTTCGATCGCATAAGTTAAGTTTAATATTTCATTTACAATTTTTTTTGCACTCCATAATGTTATAAAAAGTCCTAAAAATTATAGTGACAAACATGGACATTCATAGGAGAGAATGACAGTAGTTATTTATACCATCATTTAAAAGCTGCGACTGACTTTCAAAAGCTGCGACTGACTTTCGTATCTCTGAAAGAAACGGAAGTCAATGGCGTCCTTTCCAAAGCGTTGAAGATAATCTTTGAAAGTTGGAAATTTGATAGTAAATGATAAATGTATGTCTATTCCGTGACGTCCAGATTATTAAAAACAAAACAGTTCGTCACATTTAAAAAGCCCGCTGTTAAACACGACTACCAGCATAGTACTATGTTTGAAGACTAGAGACCGCGTTATATTTCGTTGTATAGATAGTGGTGAAGAACGTGGGCAGGTCAGCTATGATTAGACAAAGCGTTAGCGACACCGTGCGTGTGATACTTGTCTTTAATTTTGTAACAATAATTAAATAGGTAATTGGTTAATAACAATAATAACTTCACTCATCTTACACATGGCCTTGATCGTGATCCCAAACTAGGCAGAGCCTGTACTATGGTAACCAGACTGCTGATAAACATACTTATATATTTCTAAATACACACATATTATAGATAAATTACACCCAGACACAACAAATGATCATACTCATCACTCAATTATTTGTCTTGGGTGGGAATCGAACCCACGACCTCTGGCTCAGCAGTCAGGGTCACTAACCGCTAGACCAACAGTAGTTAGTTATTATAGAACGTAATTTGAAATTAATAGACTAACTTTAAAAAAAAAATTCTGTACATTTAGCCAGCTATGAGGAATCGAAAGGGAAATAAAATATACATTAAGAAAAGTAACATGCCATATATTTCATACAAAAATGTACATACATTTTCGTGTTTATTCAATATAAAAATGTAATATCGCCGTATAAATTAAACATAATGTTAAACTATTCTAGCGTTAAGTACCTAATAATAAATTGCTACATTTCATTTTGTGCGTTTAACAGGTAAATAATAAAATATATTAATAAAATAGAGCAATCTATTTTTATTTCATTATTTGTAAGCGTATGTCGACGGTCGTAGATTACAGGAAATCCTACTAATATAAATGTGCAAGTTTGTGAGTATGGATGTATGGATGTTTGTTACTCTTTCACGCCAAAACTACTGAACCGATGGCAATGAAACTTGGTATGTAGATAGCTGGAGACCTGGATTAACATATAGGCTACTTTTATCCCGATATTCCCACGGGATCGGGACTTACGCGGGTGAAACCGCGAGGCGCTGCTAGTAGTGAATAATGAAAAGTCGAGCCCCGGCTTTAGTGAAACTTAATAATTAAAACATAACGGGACCATGTTCCTTCTACGTGGAGGTGCCTAATGCATCTAGATAGTCCATAATTTTTAAGCTCTTTATACACATTCTCAATTTTAAAACCTTTTAAGGCAAACTATCCTTAAATGCTAGCCCATTTAAGGACATTTTATTATACTATTGAGCACTTCTTGTGATGACGACAAATCCTTTGAGAAATGTGATGTTAATTAGTCATAAGCACACCTGCTTATAGTTCTCAACATGAAGAGGTTGTACTCTAACAACCTCTGCTCTCAATTTTGTTCGTTATTTTATGAGCTCTACGGCTATTAGTCACAAGTATCAATATTTTTCTTAACATATTCCATAAATCTGTCATACAATTAGTTATGTTGTCTTTTTATGAATTTGAGCTTCCTATAGAGAGATATGTTTTGAGAATTTGAGTATTTCCATTACCGTACTGCATAGAGTACACACTATAGCTTCTTAATGCTTTCAATTATCAAGAAAAACATTGATTTTTGTAAATTATATCAGTAATAATACCTTCAAAATGAGAATTTTATCTGTAATTTTTAGTTTATTTAATTTTCATTGGCAATCAGAGTAGTACAGATCTTAGAACTGTTAGCCTTGATCTTTTTCTATTAAGGTTTATCAGTGATGAGACTAAGCGCGTACATGGAAGTTTGAAAATGTAATAACAATTATGTCATGCAGATTCCTAATATTATTCAACAACTGCACAGGAATGCTTAATTTCAAGTGTTTATACAAAAATACGAAATAAAATATTTAAAAAGCAATCGAATTGCTTATGCACAACCCTATTCCGCCTTCTTAAATAATTAAGGTCAAACCAAATGTAGGTATAATTATCATTTACAAATGTAGTAATGTTAGCGTTCCCTATGTTTATAATAAATGTTTTATAATATCATTTTATTACTATTACATTATTATCTACATTTGGGTAAAATCATATAAAATACCTAACTTATTTAATTATATTGTAGCTTTACACATTATTATAACAACCTTTTTTGAGTATAACATTCTATGCAGGTATAATTAATTACGTTATGAAAATTTGATACAAAATATTATAATTAAAAACTGGTTCCATAATTAAACAATTTATAATCGCTAATCCCAAAAATGACTTAGCTCTGTTGGGTCTAGGATCTTGGAGTATTCTCTTTAATGATCATTTCATTTTAATCGGTTTTAAGTTCACACCATACTTTTAATTATTATTTTAATCAAATTATTTTATTGTTTTAAAGATTGTGTGTTAAATCCAATAACCGCATTACGTACCTATATAAATGTGGGTGAATGCCATTCTCACACATATTTAATATATTCATATATACCGATTTTCTCTCATTACAATGAACCTTATTGCTTGTAATGTATAACATATTTTTGGATGTTCTAATGCGGAGTCCATAGACAACATTGATACTCAAATATGCAGTTTATTATCTTGAAAAACTCCGAATATCTACAACTTAATTTATCTTGTTTCTATTGTAGACACTTCAAATGCACCTTTACGTTTTTGCCGTATTTTAATTGGTTATATACAATGTATGATTTCTGAATACACGTTACGTTACGTTACTGAGTACACGTCACGCCTTATTACAAGGAACTTTTTCTTTAAAGTTCTTTTGCGGAGTACACTAATAAAGCTTAATTTCTCTTGCTACTATTTATGAGGTACTTGCAGCAATGAGTTAGTAAATGCTTTTCCTTCTCCGTGGAACCGTTTTGGTGAATAGCGGTGGGGCCACCACGCTCGCGGGTATATATATCCAGCCCATATTGACCTGGAAAATACAAATGATTTAAGTCAGAAAGGGCAAGATTAATAAGATCATCCATTGTGTTCCCTTCCTAATTACCTTTCCGTTTTAATATAATCTACTCCTAATTTTAACATCTTTGACTGAAAGAGCCCGGTAGACGGCAATAAGCTTGCCCCCTGTTACGTGAATGGGAGCAAATTATAGCTGACAAAATGTGGGTGTTTAATACGCCTCTGCCTACCTCTTCGGAGATACAGGAGTGGGTGTATATCTGTATGTGTATATAATACAAAAACATCTGGATTATCTGTCTACTAGTCAATTAGTGATGTGTTGTATATGCGCGGATATCAGAGAGAGAAAAAAGAAAAGAAAATCTTAAACGGAATTTTTACGTTATTATTTTTATGAAATTCTAAATTTATTTTGCTAAAATGAAATACAAAATATCTGATGTAGTGAGTAACTAATATTATTGACAGTTATAAGGTATTTTACTATTTGACTATGTTTGTTTTGTATTATGTTAAAAATATTTTAAAACAACATGCGCAGTGTAAATTGAAACATGCCGTGTTATTAGTCCTCAACGTCAACTGCTGTATCCAGGTCACGCATATCGTCATGAACTGAGGAAAAACTTAAGATTCGTATTCGCGGATCTAGAAACTAATAATCCGTATTCGTATCCATGTCCGCGAATATATATTTTGAAGATTCGGTACATCACTAGTTACTAGGTACCATAAACTTAGTATACTAAGTTTATGGTACGTACAGTCGAAATAGAGAACCCTAGCGTTTGTAGGATACCTACGTTTTACAACTATCTTTTTATTTTTTTTATTGGGACGCAAAACACTTACCTACACATTTCATCGTACAATATGATAGTTAAAATAACGATCGATCTTGTCAAAAGTCTTGTTTATACCAATATTTTTGATTATATTAAACAGGTGTATAAATCTTACCTTCTTCAGGGAAAGTAATGTAGAACGAGACGATGTCATCAGAGACGTTCTGCTGCACGTACTTCGATAGTCGTTTCTCATCGACTCCGTTCTTGTGGAGCGTCGCCATGAAGTCGGCCAGCGGCCGCGACATACGGAACTGGATCTCGAGCTCACGACCCGCAAATACTAGTGCTTCCTGCAGCGTAACGAAACGTACTGTGTCACTTTCCACCATAGCTTTAATGTCCAGTTGGTGTTTAGTGTTCGTTAAATATTTGAGGACTAAAAAATTAATAGCAACTTGTAACGTTGGTATAATGGCTGTAGTAATAAACTATCCAGTTTACACTAAGCATCCTATCAATACACCAAAATCATATATATTATAGGTACATACAGCAATTTCTAAGAATTCAATTTATAAAAAGTCTTATTACATGGTCTTAGGCTCAGTATAATATTTGGCAGCGCAAGCACATACTGAGCTGCTTGCATCGGGCAAGCTTAGGAAGATCTCCATCCCACTAATATACTAATATATATATATAATATTATAAATGTGAAAGTTTGGATGGATGGATGGATGTTTGTTACTCTTTCACGCAAAAACCTCTGAACCTATTGCGATGAAACTTGGTATGTAGATAGCTGGAGACTTGGGTTAACGCATAGGCTTTTTATCCCGATATTCCTACGGGATCGGGACTTACGCGGGTGAAACCGCGGGGTGCTGCTAGTAATAAATAAAATTGCCAGGCGTCAGTTTAAGAGTCTAGGTTGCAAGCTGTATAATAAGCTAAATACTATGGATATAAATACATGGGAATATTATAGGACTTAATAACTACGTAGTCAAAAAGAAAGCTATTACTTGGCTTTTACAACTAGACTACGAAGGCACAGAGGCTTTATTAAAGTATTTAGAGTACCTAAAAAGCATTAGTAGTAACGTAGTAGCACACACACATACACACATACCAACACACACACACATTGCAAGTTTTTGGCTACAATGTTATTTTTCAAAGAATAATGGTAATAACGACCACTTATGTGTAATAGAAAAAATGTAATTATAATATGTGTCATATAGTTCGAGTGAGCACTTTCTCCCAAAATAATTCCAGCCTAGTTTGGGAACCAGTATCAGTATCTTTTGTAACTCGCATTACAACATAACTTTTGTCTAAGACCCTGTTTGTAAATTATTTTCTGAGACCAATAAAAATTATTGTCCAATATATATAAATATATATTTTATAAATATTGGTCTAATCAAAAGGGTGGTGCAAAAGCTAACAAAGGTATCAAGTGTTCTTCTATTTAAAAGAATTATTATTATTTCATTAACAGTTCTCTGTTTACAAAGATTCTGCATTAAATTCAGTTAAACTTACTTGATGTGTAATAGGTACTAGACCGAAGAGTCTTGTGGCTTTTGTAGGTCCCCACTCGCCACTGGCGCAGTCCGGTAGTGGGACCATCACAGTTTGCAGCTCAGCGCAACAGATCTGGAAAGTTAGTTTATTTATAATTATACTATGATTTAGCAAATGTTCAACATGCAGCTAATTTTCTTTGACTTTAACTTCGGGTTACGGAAGTATCATAAATGTATCACAAGTCTATCCACCTTGAACTTGCAAACGCTCTTGAACTTCATAGGTTCTCCAGTGAGGTACTCTCGAGGAGTGACGGCGTTCGCGAAGATATCCAATAGGAAAGCACCGCTGCAAGGCGCGTGCACTCGGAATGATACAACATTGCCCACGACCGACTGCGAAATAGATGATGGATTTATTAATGGGTGTTAATCAGATAATTGTGTATTCAATTTTAAAGAATACTAGTGGTTGACATTGTGCAATTACTTATAGTCATCAAATACCCTTAAAACATAGGTTTATATTCTGAAGATATTGTAGAGAAAATATTTGTAACATGTTCATTGTTTGAATTTTAAGTTAAGAACTAAATAATTTACATAGACTTTATTTGTCGTCTTGCATAATTTTAATCTTGTATGGTTTCATACCTGCATAACGAATCTTTTGAGACTAACTCCGTCAAAGCCATCGCCCTCAGTATCATAAAACTTGAGGTTGTAGTGGAAGATCAGCGAGCTTTGCATGTGTGCGGGCATGGCTATACGCATAGTCGCCGCACCTGAAATACAACACAAATATTTCTAGATTAAGGAAAAGTGGGTGTTTCATGACATCTAAACGAACTGGTTTAACACTGCTTTTGTCAGTTGAATGAGAGCTCTCTTACAAATCGAAGTCTTATGGTTGCAAAAGTACTGCAGCAAAAAATTTTCAAGGGAGCAGTCCGGCCGAGGAAGTGACACATAAGACGTAAACACAGTGGTGTAACATCACTACAGTATTGCTTTTGACACGTGCTTCCGTTTTTCGATCTTGGTGGTGACTAAATGACCAATTGCATGTGTTTCGTAACTTAAAATTTTTATGACTTTGTGTATGTTGTTGGTTAGAAGTATCAACTGACCTTCGTGAGAAAAGGGATAGGATTGACAACGTGCAAAGGACACTCTTTTCCTGCTGTTGCAAGTGTTTACATGTAGGTAAAATAGTTAGCATCAGGCTATCCTGGCAAACAAGCTCCTTCAGTTGCTCGTATAATCCACCACAGTTGGATAAAACATATATAATACACTTAAAGCACAAATCAAACATACCTGTTGAATCAGTGTACATAACAGCTTTTGTGTTGGGATCACTGAAGTATAGCCCGTAACGGAAGAAGAGCGATCTGACAAAGGGCAGTTCTTCAAAGTCGTGCAAGGTGATAGGCGTCTTCAGCAGCTGCCAGTCAGCCTGCAGAGGGAAGAACTCGTAGATAAACTCGCGAGGGTCCGTCAAGAAGTAGTGGTCGTCGTACTCGTATCTGGAACGTAAGCAATTGCAAATAGATATATCAAAGGTAAAATTCAAACTTAAGAGGAGGAGTTTTGAAGTTGCTCGAAGAGGAAGTATTCTATAGAGGACGCAGCGAATCAAAGTTTATAGCATAGCAGGGCTATTAGTTCTGCCGATGAGTAGTCCCCAGAGCCCTATCGGTGATAATGATAAGTGAGTGATACTGGGGTTGTAAGGATTAACATAGTATCCTGAATGCTGCACGATGCAGTGTGCTATCACAGGGAGATTATAATGTTATCTTCTATCTAAACCATTGTTTTTTTTGACAGGGTTGCCAATCGTTTAGTCGTTTAGTCTTGCCAGGTATATTTTACCATCGTATCGATTTTGAGTTCGGAAGCATTCATAAAGTAGGACTTCTTTGGTACGTAGACAATTTAGATGTAGTATGTTTATTTTATGAAGTGTAATGATTGAACACATGGCATGCTACTTCTTCTCCAGTATAATATATAGTAGGTATATTTCTAGGTTGACTCTAGGCTGTTAACTGATGGAAAGAATACCTACTGAACGTTTAAGGAAATTATCTTCTCTGAAAGTTCTCATTAAAAAAATGCCTATGCCTAGGTATGCTGTAAAATAAAAAAGAAATAAAACTGCAAGGATATTAACCTCAAGCTATCACTTTTCCCCCTATTCCCTGGTTTAGGAGCGTCTTTGGCGTTGACGAGGTGCCTGGCGCCCCAGTTGCACTGCACGAAGCGCCATGCCCCAGCTACGTAGACGGCATTCCAAGAGTTGCGGAACCTGTTGTCTTCGAAGCGCACTCCTGGCTGGTAGCCCGCAGATTTGCTGTAGCCTTTAACAACCACGCAGTGGAGGCCTGCATAGCTGGCGACAGTAAAGAAAAAAATACTTACGAACAACGAAAATTTCAGAAATGAATGCTTAATTTAATGTTAATGATGATATCTGTCTTATAAGAATGACGTTGGCAATACATTGCTTTACTGCAATAGACATTAACAAAAAAAATCACACCTTGATATCTATACCCACCACACCACAGCGACTGACAGGGGCAAAACAGTAGGTAGATCGCGAGGGCATGGTTAGTAAAATAAAGGTACATAATATAAAATTTAAAGATCGATTTGTTATTATGAGGCATGAGCTATTTTACACATACTTAGACATATGCAGATCTCTACGTGACTTGATGACTATTTTATTGTTAATGAAAGACAAACGCCTATTGCGTTTGTCTTTCAACTTTCCTGATGGAAAGTGACGAGAAAGACGAATATGGTACACGCCTATCCAAGAGAAACCTATTCACTTTTGAACTTTCCACGAGTATAATTGTCTGGAAAAATAGACGCAGACGTTCGTTCCAGACTTTGGCGACTCGTATCAAAAACGAGCGTAAAAGGTTCGACTTTTTGATGATTCGGCAATGAAAGTAAACCTCTGTCTGCGTCTTGTAGTCCGATGAAGGACTGGTGAGGGTTCAATTAGTTCAAAGAGAGCTTAATTAGACTAAAATTACCTGCACAATCTCTTAAATAGTACATGGTAACTTTCTGTGCCGTGCTTAATGCCTCTAAGTAGCCCCAGCGGCGAGTCTCCTCGAAGGTTATCGTCGAACTGAATGTTGTTCAGGTTCTTTACAGTGATCCAACGGAATATAGTTCTTGCTTTTTCCACATCACTCGCACATCTACCTACAAGTTGCCGGACTAAGTCTGTGAATGTTTTTTGGTCTTCTTGCGCTACCTGAAATTATGAACAGAGAGTGTGAAGAGTAATCTAATAATAAATACACATGCACACATATTTTTTTTGTTTTTTAAGCTTCGGTGGCCTAATTACCCAAGCAGGTACTTCTTTACTGCTGTCTTCTTTTTCATGTCTCGGGAACTATATATTTTATATATAAATTAAATATAATTTGCTTTCAGTCAATATTTGGTGATATAAATAAGTTAGGTTAGTATTAGTTTATATTCTTCTTGAGTCTTATTTGGAATACCCAAACATAATACATTATGATATTGTCACGATAAATGAGATACATAACATTTATCAAGAGTGCGAAGGAAAAATTATTCAAGTTGGTCAGAATATTATAAAAACGTGACAAGATTAACAATTAGTTGTTTATGCGTAGAGTTGCTTATACAATCAATAGATACTTTTCTCGGGACTTAGATTGCATTATTGTATCCCTATGAAAGTTAAATAGCTTTGTATGCTATAAATGTGCAACTACTGAACTGACTTCGTGTAGTTTTTTCTGTTTTTGGCCAAAAAAGTATCTCAAAACTCGGTTCTTACCGAAATAGCAATTTTATCGACATCAGTAAATTCTGCTGGATCAGTGTATATGTGGAACTTGGACACCAACGGAGGCTGGGGCGGAGGAGCTCTTGCTGGGTACGGAGGTGCCTCTTCGCCATCAACGTAGAGTGAGGATTCTGCCATGTACTCAGACCGCCGTTCTTGGATTAATTCCATCATCTCATGGCTTTGCTTTTCTACTAATGCTGCTGTCGCTGCCCTGTATAAAGATGTCGAATTGGTTAGCTAGGATTATTTCTTTAAAAGTCACAATTGGGTTTTAATTTCGTTAATGCGTTAATATTAACCACTATAAGTCAGTAACATATATATAAATAGGCATGCTATGCAGCTTATTAAGAAGAATAGTATTATGGGTACATATCAAATAGAGGAAACAGGTCTAAGGTTGTCAACCAAAAAGGACAAAAGCCTTCCGAGTAGGAGGTCTCTCATATAAAGTATAAATGACAACCTTTGAAAGCTAAACTTGACACCTACCGTTCATGTTCTAGCATTTTTCTCGTAAGACTTTCTTTCTTTTTGTCCCTTCTTAACGTCATATTCTTCTCTAAATCTGCTCTCTCTTGTTGGTGACGTAACGTGAGTGCTCCGAGTTCTGCATCGGGTCGTCTCTTTTTCACTTGCATTTCTTGTTGGAATCTATTGGTCAGCCTCTCAAGTTCTCGTTCCCATTCATCCTGTTCGAAGATAATTGAAGGTTTATAATACGAGTAGATAGTAAATGCCATAAGATCTTTTTTAAAAGTTGCGATTCTCAGACTAGGAAAGGAATCTAAGTATTAGTTGTTAAGAAAATATTATTTTATTAAAAGCCCAGGAAATCACACGATTACCCAAATTGTTCAGCCTCTAGAAAAATATTAATAAAATATATGTAGTTCAAAATAAAAACATATCGGTAAAAAAATACTGCATTACTTCAAACTTTTCAGAGATTTAAAGTTAATTAGAAAATTTATCTTTTTATTTTGGCATATCAATCAAAACGATTATAATTCTCCGATCCGATCCGAATCCGAAGACACATTTAATTTATTAAAACCTAATGCAGAATCTTACGTAAAACAAGTAAGAGGTGCGAAAGTGTATTTTCTTTATTTTAGATCAGATACAACGTTAAAAGGGTTTTTAAAATTTGTAAGGGTATCAAAATGTGTGAATGGGGAAGGAGGAAGATATTATTTAACCTGTATTTCGTCTCTTATTCTTCTGTTTTCTTCTTCGCGGTGTTTGGAGAATTTTCTGTACAAGTCGTCTTCTTCCTGTCGGTGTTTCATCTCTAGATTGGTTTGCTCATCTCGGTCCTGAGGACAAGAATGTTAAAATATTTATATCGGAGTTATAAAAATATCAACCGAATTTCGGTATATTCTTCTGTGCGATTAAGAATGAAACTGCAATGGCTAGACCGACCTGCCCTAAATTTTTAAAATCTTAAATTAATGGTGTTAATTGTGTTTGTTACATATGTTATTTTTTAATTGTATTCCGAACGACATTAAAATATTTAGCCCACACAAACTGCAATGCATATCAAACGTCAAAACTGAATTTTTGAAATGCTTATTAATTTACGTAATCAACAGTGCCGGTAAAATTTTGTGGTTTAGATATATTTTTCACGAAAAATGTAAATCGCCAAAACTTATTTCTCAGAGATTCACTTTTAATAACATTATCTATTTAGTTATTATTTTGTAATCATAAACTGAAAAAAAAACCAAATATACCACCATCTTAACATAAGTCCAGAAGCATATCTAATAATAATAATTTAACGTCACATGTTTAATGATATTAACAATCATGACACTCATTGAACCGTCACGATGAAAAGTGTCGCCATCTGGCGGGATGAAAGTGAAACGACCGTGTCGTTCACCTGCGCTTGCGCAGCTGATTAGACCATCGATACAACCGCTTATTTACTGATAGATCACCCGCGGGATTATTGACGTACGGTATAATTTACTATTTTTTTATTGTGTAACAGAAGTGCGGAACAGAATTGCAAGCGTTCTTTTGCACGCTTTCTTGGGAATTTAATGCTCACTCATTTTCGATGTAAAGAGGTATTCTCGATTTCAGGGCGTATTCATTAGACACACGTATCGATTTAATCATAGTACTTAGTGTGTACATAGTACGTAGTGATAAGGTACGATACTTTTGTCAACTCGATGTTTTGATCGAATTACGCCTTTCCGTGGCCATTTCCTAGGCCCTAGACTGTCTACCCGTGGCGAATGTCCCAATCTCAATATATTCTAATATATGTCCATAATCACGTTACATAACAGCAAATATTGCGACAGGAATAAAATTAAAGAAATAGTTAGCGCCAGTGAATTTCTGTTTTATAAAAGCCAATACCGTCATATTTTCGTAAAACGGATCCAATATTTGGCCTACCTCAGTACTAATGACGCTGGCTTAAGTAGTCACCTCGTCAACTATGATTATGTTGATCGGATGCGTACCGGTAGGACCTCCAAGTTTGGACCTCATCTACAAATATGACTGTTTGGACCTCCTTGTACCGTTTGGACCTTCAAACTTGGATTTTGCCTATGCTTTAGTGCCCATTGGACCCTACCTATCAAACCCTATCAAACAACGGAACGATTCTATTGGATCTCATATATACATCTTCGTATGAAAAGCTAAAATACAATCGTCATTTGCCCGCGGAACATTTAAAATGGCATTTTTTTTAGTCTGAGTACTTTGTGATATCATAAGTTATTAATATTCATCTATATAAATTATCTTTAATTGTGAGAATAATGAAATTTTATTCTACTGAACGGTTTCACG
Organism: Callimorpha dominula; assembly: GCA_949752705.1. Taxonomy (NCBI): domain Eukaryota; kingdom Metazoa; phylum Arthropoda; class Insecta; order Lepidoptera; family Erebidae; genus Callimorpha; species Callimorpha dominula. Next base: position 4,964,451 of record OX457006.1, on the reverse strand, counting down.
AATAAGTAAAAAATAACGATTTTGGATCAAATTGATCCTTTTTTAAGTTCCCGAGACATGAAAAAGAAGACAGCAGTAAAGAAGTACCTGCTTGTGTAATTAGGCCACCGAAGCTTAACAAATTGATTATGAATCAAATCTGTTAGGCCCAGGGTTAGGGTTACACTGAGGGGGCCGTAACCCACCTGGAATTTATAGTCCTTAAAACCTAAATGCTTATTTCAACGTACCCATCAAATACAGCGGTATTAAACAATTAAGTTTGAAATAACAAATACTGTTCATGAAATTGGTCCCAGTGAAATGGTGCCAACCAATATTCCATAAAAACTGGCCCGGATATCAAAGAGCAATCAATTCTGCTCTTCAAATGCGAGCTCACTGTACTCCCTGATGCCCCAGTGAACATAGATGAATATTTTGTTGATGAGAGTTTTTGCTACGAGTAACAGTACATATTATTATAAGTAATAAAAGAAATGGTTCCTCTTTTTTATCTTATTTTTTTAATGTAAAATGTAATCGATGTTACTGGACCATTGTCTGCCTATGCGGACGTCTTTTGTACCTGACTGAGCAGTAAACATTTTGTTTTGGTCTTTAAAGGTGGGTGCGAATCTCTGGTTTAATATTGGGCCAATGCCTACGAAATAACCTTATTTTTCTTACTGAATAGTACCTGGGTACATTATATATTTAGTTAAGCATTCAGTAATTTTATCAATGCATTTTTGCTTTTTAATATAAGTTTCATTCATGTAACTGCTATGATATCCAGAGGACGGGTATCGATGAGTTAGTTTCTAAAAATATTTTTCACTGTTAAAAGTTATTTAAATTCCGTAAATATGACACTAGTTGGGCCAAAGCCCGTTTAAAGCCGTAGGTAACTACCGTAGTTATAAGACGGCCTAATGGTGTGTGCGAGTGTTGTACCTAGTGAGAGACAAATAAAGAAAAGAGTATTATTCAAGTTCGACACTGTGTACCTACGGTACCTACACATAACTTTTTTACAGAGTAGGCCGAATTTAAACAAAACAAAACAATGTAGCTACAACTTCTTACTTTTCTTTTAGGACTACGTATATATTACATTGATAGGTGTATTTCAATCTTTAGTATCTTTTTATTTCATCTATTTGGGTTATTTTTATGATAGAAAACACAAAACGAAAGTGACAGTTTTAAAAACTAAATAAGGATTATATGATGTCATGGACTGTAAAGGCAAAAAAATAACGTAAAGTGTGCTTGGTTATTAGGTAGGTATAGGTATATTATAAGACGTTTTAACAGATTAGTTATAATATAGGTAAGTTTCTTTTAGTTTAAGTATTTACGTTGTCTTGTTAACTTTATTTCATAGTAGTGTCACTCACGTATTCAAGAGACAAATTACAATTAAGTATATTATAGTATTTTTTTAAATTAAGGTTATCCTATCCTATATATATATTAGTTCTTACGAAAGTAATACTTATCCATTGTAAATGGTCCCATAATAATAAGATACTCAGAAATGTAATGTTCGACAATAACATCCGTATCTCGATCAACAAGTGTCCCTCATTGATCTTGCAATTATTATTTATTAGTATTACACATGTTGTAATACTTATTAAGTGTTGTTTTAGATGCACAGCTAAAGTCGCAATTTGAACAACGAGATTCGCTACCATACCACAGCAACGATCATCACATATTATAAAATGGCCAATTAATTATAAAAGGTCAATTTAACTTTGATTTTCATATTATTAATTTCTTAAATTTTACATCATACCTATAGCAGATTACGTACCGCCATCAGTATATTTATCATGAAGTTTCTCAGCTAGGAAGAGACTACCTAATACTATGTCATTAACAAATCAGACTTCCATTAATCACGTACCTAATTATGACTTGGCTATTTCTCGTTGTAATATAATCGTTAATTAACCGTTTATTCGTTGCGAAAGACGTGAAAAGAATGTCTGTTTATCGTAAATAATTTCATTCAAGGTCAGCACGAACTTAGTAGAGTAGACCATACTTATGATACTTATCTAATAGAAATTTATTGCTTAGGATAGAGCAATACAAATTAAATTATTTACGAATGCCTAGTGCAGTTTGTTTTAACACGCGCGCAGCACCCGACGTATAAATGAACTCCACTGAGGCGTCTCTTTATATGTAAATATTGGGTTAATAGTCATCGGCTAACAATGGCTACACATTATCATTTCATACATAATGCGAGTTTTTATCGCGCGGCGGGAGGGTCGTCGAGTGAGGAATTTGTTTTTGTACGGCTTAATCGTCAAGATAACGGTCCAACTTTATCGGCAGTAGCGCGACTCCGTCTCGCCGACCGGTCGTGTTTCATTCTGCACTTAGTGCACTTAATATTCATTTAAAAATGCTCAAACTAGTCAGAGGAATACGGCGATTGAACCAATGCCGGCACAATCACGCTACCGTCATCGGCACCGAACTGAACAGATCTGATCCTTATTACCAAGAGAATAAGGAGCGAATGGACGAGCTCGTCAATGAACTTCGGCAGAAAACTAATGACGCCATCAAAGGCGGCCCGGAGCAAGCCGTAAAGAGGCACACCGCGAGAGGAAAACTGCTTGTCAGGGACAGGATTAACCGGTTAGTGGATGAAGGCAGCGACGTTTTAGAACTGAGCACGCTCGCCGCCACGGACATGTACAAAGGGCAGGTCCCGAGCGCTGGTATCGTTACATCTATTGGAAAAGTGTACGGTCGCGATTGCATGATTGTGGCTAATGACGCTACTGTTAAAGGTGGCACTTATTTCCCTATGACAGTGAAGAAACACCTACGGGCTCAAGCAATTGCGCAGGAATGTCGGCTTCCATGCATTTATCTCGTGGACTCTGGAGGCGCGCACTTACCTGACCAAGCAGACGTGTTCCCAGATAGAGAACATTTTGGAAGGATATTCTATAATCAAGCTAATCTGTCATCGGAGGGTATTCCTCAAATTGCTGTGGTCATGGGATCGTGTACTGCTGGTGGCGCATATATTCCTAGTATGTCGGACGAAAGTATCATAATAAAAAATCAAGGTACTATTTTCTTGGCTGGTCCACCTCTAGTTAAAGCGGCTACGGGTGAAACAGTATCTGCTGAAGACTTAGGAGGTGCTGACCTACATTGCCGACGATCTGGCGTAACGGACCATTACGCGAAAGATGACGAACATGCGTTAAATTTGGCTAGAAATGTTGTAGCCAATTTAAATTGGAACAGTGAACAAAAAGCTAGAAATCAGTCGCCAAAAGTTGAGAACCCTGTCCACGATATTTCAGATCTTCATGGCATCGTAGGTGCTAACATCCAGAGACCTTATGACATCAGAGAAGTCATTGCCAGATTAATTGACGGAAGCAAATTCCATGAATTTAAAGAACTTTACGGTGAGACTCTGGTGTGCGGTTTTGCGTCCATGTATGGTCATCCCGTGGGTGTGATCGGCAACAACGGAGTTATATACTCAGAGGCTGCCCTAAAAGGTGCGCATTTCATTCAACTCTGTGCAGCTAGGAAGATTCCTTTACTTTTCCTTCAAAATATAACTGGTTTTATGGTGGGTCAGGATGCAGAAGCCGGTGGTATTGCGAAGAACGGTGCAAAACTGGTTACAGCAGTCAGTTGCTTCAAGGGACCGAAAATTACAGTATTGATTGGGGGTAGTTTTGGCGCAGGGAATTATGGGATGTGTGGTCGAGCTTACTCTCCTACTTTCCTCTACATGTGGCCTAATGCAAGAATATCGGTTATGGGAGGTCCTCAGGCTGCGACAGTGTTGTCATTAATAGCTAAGGAAAAGGCAGAGAGGGAAGGAAAGCCATGGACTGATGAAGATGAGAAGAAAGTGCGGGGACCTGTGGAGGCGATGTTTGAGAAGGAAGGCCGTCCTTACTATAGTACAGCAAGGCTTTGGGATGACGGAATCATTGCTCCAGCGGACACTAGAAAAATAATAGGACTGAGTTTGTCAGCGGCGCTGAACGCACCGTTTCGTGACAGTAAATTCGGCATTTTTAGAATGTGAAGATTTATTGGCCATGTCAATCTGTAACAAAGTACGCACTATGTGTTATTGTGGACAATACACTAATTTCAATATCATTGTGGTTTTTTTTTATATATTTCTAGTGGCTGGTTACTACCTAATTGATTGTGATAATGTGTTTACTTTATGATTGGATCAACGCTATAGTTTGTATCTACTTTTATCTTATCGTGATGTCGGTTGCTAACGTGGATTTTCGCGTATGTGATTTATGTGTATAAATAATTGGGTACGTAATTATGGATGTGAAAGTCCTATTCTAGCCAACTAATAAGACGTAATAGTTAAATAACTAATCGGTTGATAACACAGATTGTGTACATTATGTGCTATCTGTGTCATTTAAAAGCATGTTTTTGAAATGAAACGTGTAAACATGGTTACGTGTAATTTAATTTTCTTACTAATAGTGACTAAATAAGTAACTCAAGAAATTACAGCATTTATATCTTATTTACTTTAGTAACAAGTTAACTTATATTAAATAAAAAAATGGTACATTATCAAATGATGTTGAGATCAGAAATCAGTTTTTGTAAACTTGTTTAAATTAAGAGTTCTTTTATCGTGGAAGTAGGTGGTCTTGATTGTTCTTTGTGAAGGTCACAAAAAGTGTTGCCAAGTGAGAAAATATGCACAAAAACTATACTGTGGATGATATAAGGTTATTGTGACTTTATTTTGTTTTTTCAAGCTAAGTGATACAACTGCGAACACTGTTTGATAAAGGTAAGGAAGGAACCTATAGGGCTTTGTTATATTTCAATCTTTCCTAACTCAGGTCCTCACTTTGAGCCTATTGATGATGATGTGATAGTACACCTTTTCATATTAAAATATGGGTTTCAGCTACATACAAGTCGAAAAAATTCATTCATCAGAATAGTCATGTTCTTTTTTGTTTATGTCATTTGAACCGTGCAAAAGATAGCTACTAAGAACTAATTACGATTGGGACATTTCGTCCCATCCAACTTGTGTCAAGACTGAGCAACAGCAATCAGTGATTAGGCAACTGTTATCTTAATTATAATAAATAATGTAAAGTAATACTGACTCAAAGAAGGTTATCTTTAATAGTTTTTTTATAACGTATCTTATGTAAACTGTAAACGTTCCTGTACGGAGTATTTATTATTATAGATGTACCTAATCTACCTATGCTCGTCATCAATATTTAGTTCCGTAATAAACTTTTTCGAACCTTATCTTTTATACTAACTTTTAAGCTTTCGCGTTCCATGATATAATTATGTATTCACGGGAATTAACGCGATCACGAAAAGGTAGGTATTACATACCTCTGAATTGCCTGACGTTTCGACCATCTCATTTATCTTTTGTTTCTTTTAGATTATCTTTAATATATGTACTTCATATTTGAACATTAACTGTTGCAGTCCAAAAAACGAACTGTTGTATAAAAATACCGTGTGAAAGATAATTATTTTATATAAATATACCAAAAAGAGGAATACAAAAATTCATAGTTCGATCATTCATTCATCTAGAATTAGCGGTCTTATAGCTAAGAAATATCAAAAAAATAAACTGCCATGGTAGCTGCTTTTAAAATAAGAACAATAGCTGTAAAAAGCAACTGTCGACTATTACCATACTAATGTGATACATTGACCCGTCAGTCATTACGAGTTCAAGTTTAACAATGAGATATCAGGCAGCCACTCACTTTTATACTTCAAGACTAGATGACAAGGTCATAGATAATGCTATCTTTTTTTAGAATGTGCAATGTAGGCACCGGACAAAGTTCAGTTATATTTCTGTGTGATCATTTTTTGGTATCCCCCATTTATTTCTTTAAATAATTTGTGTACTTATAGACACGCAGCTTTAGATAGATGTTCATAAATTGCAGTTCGGACGAAAATAATGTCAGTATTAGTAGCGGTTTTATACATTGGCTTGTAAATATGTATTCTTGACATGGTAAAAATAGGAAGTCGCGGTGGTCGTTTATATTTCTATGTTTGTGTTACCTACTCGTGAAAAATACTCAACGGATGCGAATGCGTTTTTTGTTGCTATTGTGACAATTTTTCCAGGAAAATAATAAGATACTTTAAATCGGCCTAAAAATGTGAAATCATATTCGTACGTAATTAAATAAAATGAATTAAAGCAAATGTACTATGGTATTTTTTATTATCACTGAGGGTGTAAACAAACATATGTCTGCTCTTAGTTGCACATAAATAATTCTGTATTAATTATGTATTTACGGTAATTAACGCGATCACGAAAAGGTTTACCTCTGAATAGGGAAAATGCATGTTGTTTAAATTTACTTGATTAATTTTCCCTTGAATCTTTATTGTCCACATATTATGCCTAAACAATTATTTTCTTATTTAGTTCGTCTTTAATTGCAAAAAATATTAATTAAAATATGCAAAATAAGGGAGCGAAATTCAACTTTGCAAAACGCTTCACTATTGGTCGAAACAAAACATGACGTCAAATTCCCCGTCCTGTCATTTATCGGCGCCTATATTCGTAGTGTTACGGAGAAAGATAGGTGTTTCTGTGGTTTTTGCCCTTAGCTAGTGCAATTTAGGCATTCTAGTGATATTAGAAATTATCTAGGACGATGACTGAATGTAGTTTTGTCAAAGAACAATCGGACAATCTACCGAAAATAGATGCATTCATGATGACTACATATTTTGCATCAAATCCAGATTTTACGTCTGCTGAGGTCAAAGGAGTGAAATCCGCAAGGTAATTATTATAATACTTGTTATATTATAATCTAAAGGATAGGTAAGATATGTATAGTTAGTTATATTCATGAAGTTTTATTGGACTTTTGTTACTTAGTTTAAGTAGACAAGCTAGTTGCCTTCTGCTTGATATTTAAAACCAACATAAATGACCTACTGCTGACTAATTCACACTATTCTAGCAATTAAATTGTAATATGCTTACATTAAAGTGATCTACAATAAAACACGATATTGAAGATACTTCATCTCTTCTCATTAATTTACACCATTGTTTTCGTATTTCACATTATTATTATATATTTTGTACAGGAAAAAATACTGTATTGGGTGTACTTCTTATAGTGTTTTTACACTTAGGGACAAGGCAATACTTATAAAATGTTTTTTAAACTTTATCCATCGTCTATTAATTACAATACATAGTAATTACTACTGAAAATCGGTATAAAATTACTGTAACACTTCAAGTAAGTATACTAAGTTTATGAAACAAACACTGAGCGTGATATCTGACGTCATCCAAGGCCCGCGAAATATGGCGGCGTTTAAACAGATCAAATTTTATCGATGTTTTCAATGTTATTTTAAAAATTAATTTGAACATTGCCGAGGTTATTTATATTTTTTATTAGAGTAGAATGATGGAACAAGTCAATAAAAGATAAAAAAAATACATGCATATTTCCTATTGCCTGACGTTGACCTCCTGTGACTATGGCCAGTGCAACCTGGTCGAAACCTCTAATACCTTTTCGTGATAGCGTTAATTCCCGTAAACATATAATTATACTAGCAGCGTTCCGCGGTTTCACCCGCGTAAGTCCCGATTCCGTGAGAATATCGGAATGAAAGTAGCCTATATGTTAATCCAGGTCTCAAGCTATCTACATACCAAGTTTCATCGCAGTCAGTTTAGCAGTTTTGGCGTGAAAGAGTAACAAACATCCATTCATCCATCCATACACACTTTTACATTTATAATATTAGTGGAACGCGAAAGTTTAAAAGTTAGTAATTTTGTATTTATTTTACAAGTCTTAGTATTTTTATTATTTCTATGTTCAATTCACTTTATCGAAGAGATAAAAAAAAAAATATATAATACGGTCGAATTGAGAACCTCCTTTTTTTTCGTCGGTTAAAAAGTAAGTCTCCTTATGAGAAAGGGCTCTTTAAGTGCAAGAAGGCACAAGGTCAGTGGCAAGTTTGCACAAATAACGAATCAGACACACTAAATACACAGGTACTTTTTTTCTCTACTCGATAATGTTTATCAGATTTTTTTGTCGAGATCCAGGTGGTCGAATGTCGACCATAGTTTATTTTTGGTTTATTTCATTGGCCAGTTTAACGTGAACTGTCATTGTATAGACTTAAAAGTACTATAACAGGTCAACATAGATACTGGACGCGTGTAGCTTGATGAAGCCGTTTTTACGTAATTATATATGACTGGCCTGTTGATTTAGTGGTTAGTGATAACTGCTGAGCCAGAGGTCGTGGGTTCAATTCCCACTCGGGACAAATAATTGTGTGATGCATATGATCATTTGTTCTCTGTCTGGGTGTAATTTATCTATACTATGTATGTATTTAGAAATATATAAGTATGTTTATCAGCAGTCTGGTTACCATAGTACAGGCTGTACCTAGTTAAATTTTAGCTTTCTGAACTTCATCTGTACGTAAACTTAAAGTACTCCAAATTCCACGAACCTGTGTTCACAGATTTTTTTTGAAAATGGGTACAAATAATTCTCTTCACGGAATATATCGCACTGCTATTATGAGACTGTATCAACTCAAAATAGGGTAAATTTGAGATAATTCATTTTTCATACGTAAATATCAATTCCCTACGCGTCAATAAATATAAAATAATAATAATTAATTGTAATAAGCCAAATTTTTCAACAAAACGACTAAAAATAATTCATATTTTTTTTTAAATTTGTTAAGACAATAGAGTATTGAGTCAAAAATTGGAAATAACTTGATAACCTGCAATCTCTTAAATAAATCATTAATACAGAAATCCCTTAATTTTATCAATAATCTATATACAGTGTTCACTTTTTATAATCTTTAACAAGAAGCGAGTAATCAGTTTTCTGTTGTTTCTGAAAAAAGCTTCATTTTGAGTTGATACACTCTCGTAATAGCAGTGCGATATAGAAAACTAGCTACAACGACAGACATCGTTCTGTCAATAGTTATTGATGGATGTCAAACGTTTGTCAGCTGGGGACATGTGTTTTAATTATTATTTACTCTGTGGTTTGATAAGAAAAGAAAAGTATTGTTTTACTATTTTTGTCGCAATTTTTACGTTTTTTCCCTCCATAAGAACATTCCTTGTGCCTCAACAAAAATATGAAAACAAAATTGCCGAATTGGTCGTTCTCGAGTTTTGCGCTTACCAACACATTTGGCGATTTATTTTTATTTATATACCTAGAGATGTAGGTTAAGTATATATAACAAGTTTCGTTTCTCAATTTCCCCAAGATGTACTTAATTAATATCGTTACAATTTCACTGTAATACACGATAATAAACAATTGATTGGTAACAATATATCCGCACTTACGATCGAGAGCGCCATTTTACGCTTTCCAGTCACAATGGTCTGCGCATGCGTAATTTTCTTTTCTAACTGGAATTCTTTACAAGAAAATCATCTGTGCTATCATCCAAGTAGAGTCTATTAACAGAGTTAATTGCCGGTCCATATTGTGTGTTGCTCGCTGGCCCCATTTCAAAACATCTTTAAAAAATATAAGCTATAGGCTGTTTTCGATTGTGTAACTGATGGTTATTACAAGTGTTTTTTCCAAAAGAATGTTATTGACTGAAGTTATAAATGTCAGTGTTTTTTTTAATACTTTCCACAAAGGTTCTATCTGCCCAAAAAAGACAATACAATTATCAAACCCATCAAATCAAAATCATTTATTTCAGTTAAACCCATTATTGGTAAGTTTCGTTTTGACGTGAAGCTGATTACCTGTTCCAATACGTAGATCCTGTGCAGAAGAACAGGCAAGAAACTCCAATGACATTTTTTTTCAACATGTTTTTTACAAGTCTTCGGTTACATTGCTTATATGCGTAAATTAATTAATCCAATGTCTTTTCTTTTTATTGATTGACTAGCCATTCTTCGCAGTTTATCAAAGTTTATAGTCACTGCTTCGCTCCGAAGAGTCATAGCGTGATGTTACATAGCCTATACGAAGAGACAATACGAAAAGCTTCCTCAATGAATACTCTATGTGACACAAAAATAATTATTCAAATCTACCTGATGGTTAGTGAGATTAACGCGTTTAAACAAAACAATCAAACATTTATTATATGCTCTTTTTATTATAAAATGTATAGCATGACGGACTTTTTGGTTAGTGATCCTTACTGCTGAGCCAGAGGTCGTGGGTTCGATTCCCACCTAGGACAAATAACTGTGTGATGAGCACGATCATTTATTCTGTGTCTGGGTGTAATTTATCAGCAGTTTGATTAACATGGTACAGGTTCTATTTTGGGATCAGACGGCCGTGTGTGAGATTTTCAAAAAGGTTCAATATAACGGGGCAATGCCTTAAGAAGTGTCCTATTGTTCCCAATAATTACGTAATATTTATCGACTAACTAATGAAAATAAAACTTGTCTTCAAATGTACGTAATAATTCTTCGCATATTGACATTTCCTGAGACCACACGTTAATTGACCGGAGCCCTATCAATCACAATAACAATCATTAATACAGTTTCCCTGCTGCAACTTGAGCTGGAACTATAAATCGTGTCTCGTTTGGAGATTATGATACAGTCAGGCACATAAATATCTTAAAATAAATGTATACCGATGTCAGTTAAATATTTTTAATAGCTTTTTTATATGTTTTCGTTAAATATTTGTAATACTTTTTTTTTGCTTTGTGTAACATCTGTAATCAAACCTCTACAGATGAACGGTTACATGAAAATAATACAAGTATATTAATTCCTAGTGTATAAGAGTGGGAACTCTCAGACATGCATGATAAGTACAAGTAATGCATTCCAGATGGCTTTAAAACGCACGTTACACAAAGTGGGACCCGGGTATACTATAAGAGAGTGGGTGATTGACATTGGAGACAATTTCATTATTTAATACTTGATTGAATACAAGTGATTAAGTATGTCTTGGATAAAATTACGTACAGGATAGAGACGTTTAAGAAATAATCAGTCCAGTATAGGATATGGTTTACCTCACTTTTTACCATAACATATCAATGACTGACTGACGTATATATTATACATTATATAAAATAATTACTAATTTGGCAAAAAATATGTAACAATTAATATTTATGTAAAACAACTCAATCATCGAGGGTATATATATATATTTGTAGGAAGAAATCCCATTTCTCAGTAGTAAGTATGTACATATTTTCATTTAAGTACCTACATCCAGACAATCTTCCTACCCTTGATCCTTATTATCAAATACCCCGAAAATACAATAAACTATAAATTAAATATTCTGACATTAAAATAAATAGTAATGATTTTTCATTATTTCTATATATGTATTTTTTTAAATTAAGTTTAGAGATTATCATAAATATTTCTTGTTATCAACGTTATGATTGCTTGATGCTGACTGTACGACAAGATAATAGATTGATATTTATGTGATATTGCAATTGCACAATTGTTCCTAATGTAAATGGCGGACGTGGTTGCTTGTGCTCAATACGTAAATTAGCTAAATTAATTCGGCGTTTTACATAGACGACCTCTTTTCCTATTAAGCCATCATTGATTGGCAAAATTTATTCAATATTTAATTTATTTATTTTAATATTGATTAAAAAAATTATAGATGACACCCTGGATAGAAGGTACCCTATGTAATTTTCTATACAGCCATGACAACGTGTGTGCAAAATTTAATGATGATTGAAAGCGTAACAAAAAACAATCTCACTTTTATTAAATTAAATTAATATAATAAATATATAATAAATTATTATAATAAATAAATAATATAATAAATTATTATAATATTAGTTACTCATCATAATAACGTGTTAAATACTCATTTCACTGTATTTGATTTAACTAATCCGGAAGGACTATTCCGAATTAAAATTCTTATTTCAACTCTAATGTAAAGGTAATTCAACTTCGGCCAGTCATAATATCACTAGTATTCCTTACGTAATAACTACTCGATAATCTGTGGTATTACAGTTTTTGAGAATATAGCTAACATTAAAGCAAATTATATTTAAAGAGGTTACGGAGAATTTGATTCCTGAGAAAATCTTGCATTTTTAAATGAGCAACAAGATTTTTAATAAATCGACCTTCAAAATGAAAACGAAATTCTCAATCCATATAAAATACTAGCTTTAGATAGCAGGAGTATCTTTATATCCATTAAATTTTGTATCAACACTATTAAGATAGATTGTATCGGAAATAAACAAGAAACATGTTGATGAAATATACGCAATAATAATTATAGATCTTACGCGTAAAGTTTAAGTAAACATTCTTGAAGTGTGATTATTGATCAATGCAACAATAATGGTTTATTGTTTTATTGTGAAATGATGAATAATAATGATGATAAATGAAAACGGCGTTACTTGATAGATATTAATTTGTTTTTATAGTTGTAATTCTATAATAACAAACACGAAACGACCTTTTTATGTTTTTGATTGACTTTGGTTGGAGTCTAGCATCTATAAGAACGGCAGAAGTCGCATAAATTAAAAGGAGGCAAAAGAAAGGGGCAGAGACAAGGTGAATGTAGAGTCCACGTGATAGAACTCCAAGACACTATTAGTCGCTAACAAGTTAACTTCTTATGTTTTTAATGCACGGTTTTAAGCTCCATGTATGTTAGATTTTTGGGGATATAAGGATAACTAACAGGTTAGAACAAGTCTTGTCATAAAATAATTAAAAAATGTATAGCCAAATTGAACCGAATGACAAGATGGTTTATTTGGAAGAAGTACCCGCTGCTGCGTCAAATTCTTGTTCAGTTGATAAATCAACACAGTAGAGGTAAATCTTCACGTGCAGAAGGCTTACGCTTTTATGGTAAAGTATTGTTTTTCTACTGGAATCGATCCCTTCTAGTGAAGTTTTGCATGTAGTTAAAATATAATTCACAAAGTACGAATGACAGCCCTAGAAGTAATGATTTGCCCCTAGTATTGTTATTAGTAAAAATAAACTAAAAAAAAATATTAATGAGGTCGAACGTACTTAATTTACTGCATTTCTAGTAACGGACTTGCTCTTTGAAAGGGTAGCGTTAGAAAACACGCCACCACAGTTGCCTAAAGCGGATTTGTTTGAATTTGTTAGTGATTTCAGAAATGTTCTAGAATATTAAAAAGAGAAATCTTGAGCATGCAGGTTTTATGAACTTAGTCGATGGTGTAAGACGCCAATGGTTAGCATATCACTGCTTTTTGTCATTACAGCATTACCCGCACCTAACCATAAAGTAAATTTATGGCTTTATTACACAATGAAAATTACGTGTCCACTTTTCTCGGCAAAGACATTTCCCTGTTCAGCCACATGCTTGATCTGTTGCGTTCGGTTACACAATCACCGATCACCTTAATTAACAACTTTCTATCTCGAGTCAATGAACGAGGTTGCATTTGCAGCTATGAAAAAAAATCTTTGATAGGTTAAGCATGAAAGGTTTGTTATGTTTTGTTGCCAATATTACTGATTTGGCTTTGAAACACGTGAAAACAGATGACGCAGTTTTTTTTTCTTTTAATAATTTCGTTAACAACGAAAGTAACATCAGATCTTCGTTGTTGACTTCTCGGATGCCGCGATTGTTAAAGTGGTCGCCTCGTCATTGCGCCATTCAATTTTGACATAGGACAAAATTTGTGTTATCCACAAATAGTTGTCACAAGTCTGGGTGTGTCTAGGTTCCCCTAATGTAAGTATACATATACTTACATTAGGGGAACCTTTTCTCATGTTTCGCGACACAGAAATCATTCTTATGTAAAAGTCCGATTTGTGTTCATAACATCATATAAATCTTCTTATACTATCTTAAAACCTTGCTCAAGTATAATCTGACTGACGTCACATTAAAGATACACACGCTATATGTAAAACAAGCAGTTTGATTACAATAATTAAATATAAATACACCAATCTGAGACAGTCACGTTTCGTTTCGGTATAAAACAGTCATAGCATTTGGGTAAACAGTAAGTAACGATAGCATTGTATAATCTTCTATTTAGGTTTATATATAATCTTCCATTTTCTATTATTATATACGTTAAGGGTTAACAGGCGAAGCAGAAGATTAGTAGTGTCGAGGAACAGGTGTCCCTCCAACAACGAAGGGAGAATCCTCCGACCAGGCGAGGTGATCATGCCTGGCGGACCGCGGACTAACTGTTGATGTTGGGAAGTTGTATACAGCGTGTAAGTAAGTATCACCGAATAACTTACAAAAACGCCTTTCTTTGAATACTTATCACAATGCAAAAGTCAGATTATCATAAAAATGCGAGGTTAAGGATTAACAGTCAATGGTTTGATTTTCCGCCACGCAATGTAAACGCAACTTCCAGGTATTTTCTTAATTTCTTTACGATTTTATACTATAAATAGAGTACAGTGGAGTTTCAAGATTTATCATAAAATTTAAATTACTTAACTTACAATAAACAATATGACATTTAACACTTCCTCTATAAAAGTCTACCATTAAATTGAAAAGTAAAACAAGGTTATTTCATTAACGCCTTCGCGATTGAGATCAGCTATTGTACTAGTATTGTATACTCATATGAATAAGCGGTTTATCCAATTCTCTCTGGAAATGAACTTATATGGTAAACTGTTCTGCTGAACACACAACACGGACTACATCCAAATTAGGTTCTCTGACGTCACCTACACAGCTTTGTAAAGCCAGCACTTGGAAAATTAACTTACTGTTACAGAAACAGATAATAGTCATGGTTGTGTCCATGATTGTTCTTTATCATCGCGTACGGTACCGTAGGTTTAGTATGCATAGAAGTTTTGATTTAAAACGGCTGCTCAATTTGTAAGCTGATGACGTTGTAATTTAGAGACTACAGGATCGAAATTGCTATTATTCTAATATTATAAAACTGAAGAGTTTTTTTGTTTGGTTTAACGCGCTAATCTTAGGAACTACTGGTTCGTGTTGAAAAAATATTTTAGTGTTGTATAGCCCATTTATAGAGGAAGACTATATGCTATATAACATCACGCTACGACCAATAGCAGCGAAGCAGTGACCATAAACCATAGTTTATTTATAAAACTTACTTAATTTTGAAATATGTTTGTACTTTTTGTTACCTGTGAATTTGGCTCAGAGTTAGATCTCATCCTGAACTAACACGAAGGCAAACAGGAACGTAACACTATCCTTATAAATGGAAAGGGAGCTTGTTTGTATGTTTGTTACGCTTTACTTACGTTGTTACAGAAAACAGAAATAGTGTATCTTTTATCCCGAAAATTATCCTCTTCCGAGTGATAGTCCAAGCGAATGAAGCTGCCAGCGAAAGCCAGTGCTAATCATTTACGTTATAAATGTAGGGTGCTATACTTTGCGAATCTTGGAACAAAAAGGTTAAATATTCGTGCGTTATGGCATATTTGCAATGCTTATTATTGGATTGATGTTGTTGATCCTGGCATACAGGAGTCACAGCCGTTGGAAAGGGCATTGGATAATCCCCCGAAAATAGACAGTTACACAGGAAGTGTGATTGGTGACGCCGGTTTGCGGTTGGCAACACTGGTAGTAGTGTAGCAAGAGTATTACTAATTTTCCATCAGAGTGACCTTATGCTTGATGCCTACCTCATTGAAAAAGGGAGCTAAAATATTCTTGCAAGGATTTCAATACGCGCTTTCGGTCCGTGGTGCCACGAACGCGACCACAGCATGATTATCATGCTTGCCGCCAGTAGTACATGTTTTCAAATGTTGTTTATCCATACGAAGTGGAGGCTATTTCCTTGTAGTGTAGAATAAGAGGAGTTACATACTGTAAACAACCCATAACGCACGCGTTATGGGTTGTTTCACTGAAGTTTTCACTGAAGTAAATTGTACACAGTAGAGGTGGTACCAGTTTAAACCGACAAAAACAGATTCTGACATTGAATAAACAACGTTTGCATATAACAGTAGGAAAAGTAATTTTCAATTACCAGCCGAAATAAATGATTAGTCTTATCCAAAAATAAATGCTGTGAGTAGATGTATATGCCGGGATCATGAAAATGAGTTGAAATCTTTGTTAAACAATTACTGAAGTAAACAGATTATATGTATGTATATCTATATTCAGGATATACCTAATTTGAGATGTGCAATTTTATTTTTAGATGAAATTCGTTTTTTGAAATGAAAGCAATCTCAAATTCAAACTGTTTGAAATTCGAAATTAAAAAAGTGGATTATTTAAGATATCGTTCTACATAATATTATTACCTGGGAGACCATGCTTCGCTCGTTAGGTTTTTGTAAAATAGTATTTTTTTTTTACTAAAAATACAAGTATGCAGTTGAACTTAAAATGCAAAACTATATCTGTATACAAAATTTCATGAAAATCGTTGGAGCCGTTTTCGAGATTCAGATTATATAATATATATACATATAAAATAAATATATATATATACAAGAATTGCTCGTTTGAGGGTATTAGATAGATAGGTACCTAAATGAACTTAGGGGTTTAAATAAATCGAAATTTTAAATTGAAAATTGAAACCGTGTCAGATTTGAAAGTAAAGATTTTGATAATGAAAAATGTAGTATATATTACAGATGTTGAGCATGCTCTTTTTAAATTTAAGGTATATTTGAATAGTGTGGTCAATAGATACATTAATTGCTAAAAGGTATCAGTATCACTAGTATAATTATGACGTAGCAAGTCTTCGGACGCAATCAACGGACCGACACGGTTCGCTTGTATTTCCTACCACGTTTACTGTGTACTGAGTTGGGTAACCAGGCTTTCTATTGACCAAAAATATTATTGAGTGTAAATTGGGGAAGCCCTATACGTTTCTTTATACTCATTAAGTTATCTGCTTCCATCGCTTATTCGCTATCAACATCAGGGGCGTTATTGGCGAATTTCAAAATTACATATTTTTTTACTTTCCGAATGCTTTTTTGTAAAGATTAATACTGTAGGTTGTTGGAAAAACCATGGTACGGAAATCATTTGGAAATATCCGTTCTAGACAATAGTTGTAAATTAAACAACTGCAATAGCGACCATTTTCCTTTTAAAGAGCATGCGATAGTACAACCCATTCGACAGCATAATATAAAAAAATTCAGCAAAACAAATAACCATCATAGAAGAAGGAGATAAAACCTTTGCTGAGGTTAACAGATTCGATACTTTGTTCTAACTGTTATAAAGCTCAAGGTTGGAGCTAGGAGTTGGTTTGATTGAATCCTGGATGTATCGCTGGACGGAACTTTTGAATGTTCTAGCTATAGCCTTATGAAGGCATCAGTAGCGTAATCGTTAAAGCTTGGGACTTGCAATAAATGGAACTGGATGCTGCAACGAATTCAACTCGCTACAGACCGTCATTTAATTTTAATACACATTACCTTTTTCACAAGTACTAGGTATGGTGTGATCGATAAAATAAAAAAGAAAACACTCAAAGTATTTTAATTTAAAAAAAACATTGTTGAAACTTGGGACTTTCCTAACAAGACACAGAAGTCTGCGTACTCTGTGGGTACCGTACTTAATAGCTAGATGCAAATTATACACCGCTATACAGTAATGTCAGTTTTTGTTCAGTGTATGTTTGTGTTGTATACGTTTAGAAATCTTATTTGGTTCACGATGGCTTCGGGACTAAAGTTACACGTCGTTAATATGAAAAAGTAAGTTAATGCTATGGAATATGTACTTACGAGTGTAAATGTGTATTCAAAGACACATTTATGGAAATTGTGTTGTCTTTATTTATGAGTATCTTTGTGATGTAGACCTACGTACACATACGTACGGCAAGCGAGGAATTTCCATGTAATTATTTATTTTAAATAGAAATGAGTCTAGACGCATGATGCAAATCTTATGTCTTTAATTACAAATTTTAGTAATGAGAATAACAGATGGCTTATTTCAACAAATATTTAAATAAATAGTAACTCTCTCAGCAAGGGAATTAAATTCAATATTGTTCAACGTACTTATCATCATCACCATCATCAATACCATCATATCGTTCAGTGCTGAACATAGACCTCTCATAACTACTTCAACAAAGAGTCTTCACGCAACCGCTCCTAGTCACTTTATCTACGTCGTTTGGCCAATTCGCATCACACTTCGACAGTCCATGGTCGGAACTTGAGAACCTTTCCTTCCTGTTGTTTTTTTTTTATTTATTTTAATAATAAATAGAATAGAGGTTTGTCTTCCAACACAGCTGATGGAAAGTAACAATAAAGACGAAGATGGTACGCTTATGCAACAGAAACCACCCTCTACTCTTGAAAGTTCCAGGATTATAATTGTCTGTAAGAATAGACGCAGGCAGTTCATTACAAACTTTGGTGACTCGGTTCAAGAAGTAACAGGCAAAGCGTTGTCGTTTCTCCGGTTTAATAAGCACGCGTTTTAATCAATCCTAATTACTTCGGACAAGGATACTTTTTATAATGATTGCCATTGATCTCTATTTTTCAAAACGTTTATGGCTCGTATTAATCCGCTTACAGTAAGAGTAATAGTAAGAGCAAACGAACAATATAGAACTGTCATTTTTATCGTCTGGCAGACGGGACCAGATGTTACCAACAACAGTTAAAAACAAATATCGTATGAGAATTAAACTCACAACCATTGCGCCATTTACAACAATAGTTAGTTTAACATTTGTAGTATAATGATGTCATTAAATTGCCTTAACAAGATAACAGAATGCCATTATTATTCTTATACTCGTAATCCTATTCCAAAGTCAAACGGGCGCAGCCTACAGTTCACTTAAATAGTTAAAATCAATGGAATGATTGCCGGCGTTCATAAGTACATAATCCCATGTTTATCCAAGTTTAAAAGTTTATGTTAAATACTGTGTAGGTTTCTGGAGGACGAATTAGGTAATTTATTACTCTGTTAGTGCCTTTAACTTGGTTGAAAGAAACTGAATACAGGCAGAAAATACTTAGAGTGGGATTTGATGGTTCAATGTGGGCCTAAGCTACCTCATTTTCAATTTTATATAATAATATAATCAGTTTGATCGGTTACAGTTGACAAATAATCAATCTAAAAAAGTTACTAAGGAATTTAAATACCTGTTTTTTTAAAGCGAACCAAATATTATCGAAACAAGATATCACAGGAATACAATAAAACATTAAATCAAATTGCTAAATAGACTGAGAGCTGGATGAAATATAGGATATCTTTTAAACTTGCAGATGAACTCCGTTATAAATTGGTTTCTCAAAATATGTGCTTCGAATTAAATTTGAATTAACTCGCCTGCGCATCAAATGCTACATTCTTTTACGTTAAGAGGTTCACTCACAGAATCATTGAAATGGCTGTGAACATTTTGTTCAATCGCTTTTTTCTGATTTATTTGGGAGAAGAAGAGGGGTTGGCATAACAAGTGGGCCAATAAAGTTTCTGGCAGTGTCCAAAGTCTATAAGGTTTCCTAAGCCGAAGATCATTTATAAAAATGCTGTCTTTATGTTTTATATATATTTCACTAGCCTTTGGCGCCGCTCTGCTGCTACTAAAAGTTAATATTATTTGAAATTTTTCTTTTTTAATTTCAGTTTCTATATTCGAAGCCGGGCGCGGTTTGCTAGTACAAATACTGGCGAATTACCCCGGTTTCGCACGGGTAGCAGAGACATCTTTAACAATCATCATCATATTTCAACCAATTAACACAAAACCTTAACAAATTATACACCTAAACCTTCCTCACGAATCTCTATCTTATAGTGAAAATCCGTTTAGTAATGTTTGAGTTTATCGCGAACAGACATATTCAGCAGACAGACAGATTCAGCGTGGGACTTTGTTTTATAATATGTAGTGATAAATGCAAATGTAAGTAGCAGTAAAAGGACTTAGCCACTTAGAGTACCTCTGAACTAGAAAAAAAGTACTGTTCGCTAGGCATAGTGAATTGATAAACAAAATCAATTAAAAAATAGCCTAAATGAATCAATTGATACCTCATTTATTTTCATTCGTCTAGCGTTATGAAGAATACCAAATTCATACCCAAAACTCTTGAAATGTAACCTTTTTATACTGCATCAAAGGATTTTCTGATATACCTATATTACATTTAAAAGTTTTGTTATTTCATTTAGAATATATGGATATATACATTGCATTTTCAATTTGGAATAACAGGATATTTTACTCTATGAATGTAATGATCAAAACACATAATAGTAACATCCGAGAATGTCAGTTTCAGTTCATAAATTTAGAAATGAAATTTTATAATTCATTAAAAAAAATATGTTTTTTTTAGTCTACAAATATGCGAAACGCAAGCTGCCATGACATTACGTCATCACGTCCATAAATAACTAATTATTGTAGAAACTAAGTATTGTAGTTAATTTTATTGTAAATATTCGAACATTCCTCCCGTGTATGTTACTTAAATATGTATCACCATGGGTAACAGTTTTTGTAAAGACAGAAAGTACGACTCAACCCAGAGTAAGCTCTTTCATGATAGAACATTATTTTGCGATAAATATCGATTTTTGTTTTATCAAATTATGAAATATTTAAACAGGATGTTTTGTATTATTATTATTGTGATGTATGTTACTATTATTATTTAAATTTGGCAAAATTGCAATAATTTACGCTTCTACTGCCGACATGTTCATTCGGTTCGCTTCATTTGTCAATGAGCAACATCGCTAACATGGCGTCTAGCGTTATTAAAATGTAAAATTAAAATGCCCTTTAATGCCAGTTATCTATTGAATTAAAGTTTAGTAAACTCTCTGGTTTGGATTTGGATCCTATGGGACAAGTAAACACTTGTCCCTTAGGATCCATATCCAGTCCCAAAATTAAAACACTTTTCAAAAAAGTGTGTTTCCTATTCACGATTAATGGATGTCATGTAGTCTCTTGATATGCGAAACAGTTTTCAATATTTCTTTTCATTTTTTTTTAAATAAAAGAAGTAGCATTTCTTTACTTGGATACAGTTTAATTGAGGTTTCATTTCGAATGGTTTTGTAATATAGAAGTGTAATACGACTAGCGTGACTAGATACTATAACAATGATTTGTCTATATCTCTATATGATTTGACGTTAATATGACATGATTTCATGAACCGTTAGACTTATGTTCATAAATGAGAAATTTTAACCTCCTTACGGTCTCCACATTGCTGTTAGGTTTGCTTTATAAGAACAGGAACGTGAGACGCTATTGTATGGAACAATAACAGTTCGTAGATCTGTTTAAGTGCTTTAAATTTAAGTAAGATTTCAAAAGTAACAGGAATATTTAGACTAATTTACCTTAATGAGGTTCTCATTTATAAGTTTTATCTAGGGCAAATTCTTAAAAAGTTTTCAACTTTTGATCAAGTTAGTAAGTTTGTTTATTTTCTCATCACACATGCGTGTACTGTATCATTGCTTAATCTAACATAAACAGACAAGACGAGTATCAAGACCCTGAAATAAGTAGAACTAGGAGCCCGAATTCCCAAGCTCTGGCTACTTATCTAGTCCCTGGATTCCCTGTCCGTTTTAAATTAAGAAAGAAGAAGTAGGCGAAAAAATGTTCAGGTGCTGTGCTGGACTTGTGTCGTTCTCGTCACATTCTGAAATTGTGTCGCTGTCAACCGGTAAACAAAAGATATCAGAGGATTTGTTTCCACGTATGTCCTAATAACTACAATTTAATTATATAATCTATTTCATCACGAATAAAGAGCAGAATGTGCAAATCAACTGTATTAAATACGATGCTGAAGTCATGTAAGGGTAATACCATTACCTTCCCATTATCCATGCTTTCTCTAATGTCAGCTGTTATGTGAACTAATGCTGATACTTTACATTGCTAGGTTGAATACCATTGAATTTTTTTTTTTAAAATAGAAAAATATAGCATTCCGTCTTTGTAAAGTGCTGGGCAAACCATTTGCTAAATCATAAGTAATATTACAAATGTGAAAGTAACTTTGTTTGTTTATTTGATACGGTTTCACGTCTTTAATGCTGAAGCGATAATTATTACATTTTACATACACGTTGTGAGGGATACAGAAACGAGCACGGGGGTATCTTTCGTTCAGAAAAATGTTTTATTCCTGAGGGATAGATTTATGGACAAAATCACTCACTCGACCCCATGTTCCCAGTTGTCTCAACATGTACCATGTAACATGTACCATTACACGGTAGGTTCTGCTGTCAGTTTTGCCACAATCAAAAGGGTGATGTACGAATAACCTATAGTTTAATGCAGTGATTGACGGTTGCATGATGAGATTTTAATGTCGATATTATTTCATCATTCACCAATGAACATCCGTCAATCATAACTTTTGGTAATGCATGAGCGTCTAAAGGACACCATTAACCAGAAGTATTTTATTATTTATGTGAATGATTATACATCTGGTGTTAAATTGAATAATCATGCTGTATTTTATAAATCAGTATCAATGACAAGTTTAATAAATAAAGAACCTTCTTGCTTCTATTCGTAACCGGAAATGAAACAGACAACTCACAGGCCATTGTAGTGTTTCATCTCGATTTTAACCTTCACCTGATGGTTTTTGTTTACGTTAGTGTTCCGAAAATGGCGTGAACTGTTATTATACTGTTATTCCCACGGAGTCAAGTGCACAAGCAGTCAAACTAAGTTCACCGCTGCGGTTTAGTCAGAACGTCGTTAGTACGTGACAGAATTATTTACTACCAGATGCTTCCGGGTACCAGGCTGCCGATTTGAATTAGAAAAAAGACTGCCTCTGTAGGCAGTGGCGTAACAATAGGGTGGCAGAACGGGCAAAATGCCACGGGCCCCTGGCTCGAGGGGGCCCCGGGCACCAACGGTCCTGAACACAGGAATCACTAATTACAAAATGTATTGATGAATTAGCCACGGCCCTCAGATTGTATAGTTAAGCCACTGTCTCTAGGTTCTATGGTATAAGTTAGTATTTATTTTCCCGTTATCCTGAGTCGAGTAAACTCGATATCGAGCTAATTGTAATATCCATTTTATTAAGAAATTCTTAGTAGCTGCACAGAGCTTAGAAAAGCGCTCGGTTGACGCCATTGCTCTCGCCCTTACCGTTTATGTGGGTCCGAAAATATAGCTTGTGGACTAAGTATGTGCGAAATACTTATGTCAAATATAGTTAAGTTTTAAAATGGATAATCGCCAAGTGCGCCATCAATCCTTTATGGTAATACCTACTACTTTTACCTTTTATTTATTTTACTACTTTTTAGTAAAACTATTTTAGTATTGATTCTACTGAAAGCCAACAAAACCCAAAGACTTGCTTACATGGGTAGACTAGGATTTGTTTAAAACAATCATAAAGTCCCCTGGCCTTTCTTTTAATTACAACAAAATACATATTTTCAAAACAGTGTCCGTAAGACTCTGTTAAAAAAACACAGCATTATTAAATTAAAGAATAACACTAACTTAGGTGTAACATGAAAGCTAGAAAGAATCAAAACTTATTTTGGTATGTTCACGTAGGTACGTAACAACATATGTTTGTTCGTCTTATAAGTATATATGTATGTATAATAGTAAATTGAAATAGAATTAACAAGGAATTAATTTTTACAATAAACCATCAAATGAACCAGATAATTAAATAAATGAACAAGAGCTGTATCAGAGAATCTCCAGCTTTATTAGACTGGTAATTGTTTAAATACAACATGAAATTAACAGATAAAAGCACATTTCTACATCTTCGCTGTGAATTAACATAAGAGCTTATCTTGGTGACCCAAAAATTAAACATTGTGTTAAATAACGTTACGGTATATTTCTACTGATTAAAACGTGGGAAATCACGCAGGCGAGGTCAACAGGTCACCAGTTTTAAAATATTTATTCCAAGCTTTCAGTGATCTCTATCTTACTTTCATTTTTTTTGTCGACTTTGTCCATTCAAAGGTTGCCTGTAAGAGATTGCTTTTAGTCGACCCCGGCGTGTACTTGTAGCTTTAAACCCACACTGCGGAGTATACCTGGCCTGCTTGGAGGGAGAAATATAAAACATTACTTATGTATGTAATAACTTTAAATGAAGGGGAAATGTCTTTCTCTACAGAAGTTAATCATAATTTGCAATTGGTTGGAAAACTAAAAGCTTTGAGAATATAAAGAAATCTTGTAACTATTAATAAGGATTCAAAGTACTAAGTGCGAAGATTTTATTATACGCGTTATGTAATTGTAGAACTATTTATCTAATCTGTTAGTGATCTCGTAACTTAAGGCCCTATATACACAATTTATGGTTCTTGTGTCTAGATAATGGCTCAGAGCTGTATCATCACATTGCCACTAGCAGAACAGCATTTAACTTTAACGAGGTAGAACCCGGCGTAGAGATACTCGTAGGTTAATATTAAATAGTGGCTGTCCTGTCTGTACCTAACTACGTAGTACCTAGTGGTGGTATTCACTAAAGTTTTAAGTTTTAATGTTACTGAGATTTTTTTGTCAAAGAAACCTTTGTCATTGGAAATAATATACACATGTTTTTAACTTTGATGACGTCAGCGTCGAACGTATATAAATTTGTCATTAGCGTGTGTTGTTTTTTGTTTTGTTTGTGTGTAATTTTTTTTTATTAATGTATTTAGAACACATGTTACGTAAATAATTTAACTATCTGCATTCCTGCTCTATATAAACTTTAAGTATGTTAAATCTTACACTCTTCAATGTGTACAGTAAGTATCCTACTAATATTATAAACGTGAAAGTTTGTGAGGATGTCTGGATGTTTGTTGCTCTTTGACGCTAAAAACTACTGAACCGATTGCAATGAAACTTGGTATGTAGATAGCTGGAGACCTAGATTAACACATAGGCTACTTTTTATCCCGATATTCATACGGCAACAGAACTTACGTGGGTGAAACCGCGGGAAGCAAAAAAATGGTCATAATCCGATTACTACTTTCGGGAAAAGAACGTGGACAAACATACATATCTACACTCATACACCGTTAACAGCTTGTATACATTTTCATATGTGAATATTGTGCAGTTACCATAATAATTACGTACATACGTGTCGAACTCAAAACCCCCCTTTTTCGAAGTCGGTTAAGGAGAGTCTTTTTTTCTCTTCACGTATTAATTATGTAGATTAACGGCTAAATTAGTTGTCACATTCTGAAATTTAATTTGAATTTTAAATAAATTTATTTACCAAATATCCCAATGGCCGGTAAATCATGGGAACATAAATCGTTTCTGGGGAACCCTTACATCTTGATTAAAAATAATTTGACAGAATTAATTGGTTGTGAAAAATGATACTGTTTAACGGCATGTGACAAACCATTTAGATTATAGTTTTGTACAATATATTCTATACCTACCTATTCCGATATTTATTGCCATATGTTATTAATGTATTAAATATAAGCTGTGTTAAGAAACTAATTTAGTTATAATTTTCACTTGTCAACTAGATACGTTGACAAGTGAAATAATATAGATAGTGGATCTTTTTGCGTTTACGATATCCACCACGTTTACCATCATACAATAACTAGGTAAATGGTGGCGGTATGAATCTAAGCCGCATTCTTTTGAGTAAAAATGACTGTAATTATACGCTGTAAAACGGTTTTTTATTGTTTTATTTTTCTGCAATACAAAAATGTTAGATTTCAAACAAAACGTAAAATATTAGAGTCCTAGCACTCCTGCTTACATTAAAGAGTGTAAGCAGGAGCGCTATGGACTCTATAGACTTAAAGAAATTGAGTGCCTGGCTTAATGGGTAGTGCACCCTGGTAATATCTCATTCCTTTTACTTAGAACCATATAAAAAGTGGCTATATTCTAGACCGCTCTGTTTCGTTACTTCTTCCAATGTTTAGCAAAGGTTACAGAGGAGAAAAGAAGCAAAGCCTTCTTATAAACGCAGGTCTCGCGTGATGATAAGTAATGAAAGGTGCATATAAATACCTGCAGCAACACCGAAATCCGAGCACGAATCTCCTACTCTATCTCCTAAAACGGGTAAGAGAAGATGTTTATTTCGGAGCGATATAAATATTCTCTTATAGACATCCGTTAAGCTCACCATAACCTTGTCGACGTATATGGGCTAGGAATGGAAACGGGGTCGTTTTAGGTCAGCGAGAAAGAAAACTTTTGAAAAAATAATAATAACTTCACACATCTCACACACGGCTGTCTGATCTCAAACTAGGCAGAGCCTGTACCACGGTAACCAGACTGCTGATAAACATACTTATATATTTCTAATTATAGGTAAATTACACCCAGACACAGAACAAATGATCATGCTCATCACACAATTATTTGTCCAGGGTGGGAACCGAACCCACGACCTCTGGCTCAGCAGTCAGGGTCACTAACCACTAGACAAACAGGCCAGTCAATAAAAATAATCCAGTAGCAGCAGCAGCCGGGTTCGCTTACTCCACGTCTAGTCTAACATAGATCTCGGACTGGCTAAGGCTTATCTCTGACCGGCAATGGAATCGAATTATACAGACGTGAGAGAACAATAGGTTCTAGGGGATGTATTGACCTAGAAACTGTTAAGTTGGCTGACAGTTTCAAAAAATAACTTGCAATTCTGTCTTCTAATGCTAAAACACTAACAAGTAAATTCTTTTGCGATCACTGAATAAATACTTTCTGAGCCGTGGCGTGGTAAAGCATGCGTTTATGAAGATGACTCCACAATACACGCGTCTATTGTCGTTGTGTGTACATCTTTTAAATCTACCTAGAGTTATACAACTATTTTCTATTGTTACCAAGTTTCCTTGCGATAAGAAGATCTTCCGTATTGATCTGTCGTCACTTTCACTCAAGTTAAATGTTCACATGTGGAAAACAGATGAGCTGAGGGCAAATTTATGACGCGGCAAAATTATGAGTAGGAAAGTAAAAGCGGATGTTACCAAAGAGTTTACACTCGTTAAATTGCCATGCTACCTGACGGTTTATGATCTAGTCATCGTGCAGTGATTTCTAAGGTGACGGACATTGTGTTATAAAGATTTCTTGTCTAGGGAAAGTCTGTAAGAGAAAAATCTAAATGATGGTCAAAGATCTAAGCAATTACCATGCATTTATAACCTGATATTATTAACGTATTTACGGGAATCGAGATCGTGAGGTATAAGGTTCTTCATCTATCTATCTACCTCACGATCTCGACGGAGGGTGTGCACCGCTGAGTCAGTCTGCCTGTGACCACGGCCAGTGCAACCTGGTCGAAACGTCAGGCGTAAATAATATTATATAATGGAACGCGAAAGTTTAAAAGTTAGTTTTTATAACCTGTTTTATTAGCGCTTGCCTTCATTTTAATTATGATGATTTAGGCAGATAGATAGTCCATTGACCGGTCAACTTAGTCCCTATCAACTAATTTATATTAATAATTCGGTCAAGGGGTACGGTACCTGAATAATAAAACATAAAAAAATAATGATTTCGAGTCGACAACATAATTATATCTGCAAAATTCGGATTGTCGAGTTTTTTGTTAAATTCTAATGGTGCAAATGGCAGTCGCCATATTGGCCACTCGGATGCCATCTTCCGTTCGTTAAGGCCGATTCACACGTATATCTTGAGTTCGTTAAGGCCGATTCACACATATATCTACCTACATTTTGTAAAAGATTATGAGTCACATTTCACCCGAGCGAAGCCGGGTTTTCCTCTAGTATATATTATGTTCTTACTGAGAAATGTCGCGCAATTCTGGTAGCCTGTACAGGCTTCAAATATTCCGGAGAATTTTCTTGTTACAGGATTAAAAAAATGGACGATGATTGCACGGAAATACGATCACAAATAAAGTAGAATCTTCTTAACATCACATGCTTTTAGTGTTTAGGCACTAAAAACAGATGTTAGAAAAACTTATTAAAATTGTGTTCGACTTTGGTTTCAGTTTTTAGACGTATATGTACAACTACTAATCTATTACGACGTTGTTTTAAATGTGAGCTTGAGTATGACTGCGTATTAAATACCGGATTTAAGTTGACTGGTTATCTTTTAGAATCAAAAGTAGTCGGAGTCCCTGACACTGAATATGGTAAAAAGTTCTGTCTATATTATATTAGCATATATTATTTTTATAAAGCTAAAGATTTGTTTCAACGCGCTAATCACAGGTTCCAATATCTTAGTTAAAAAATATTTATATTATATTATATATTTATATAAGCATACCAACCATCGCGCTACGATCTACGGGCGCGGTATTATAGCCAAACAAATTTAGCGCTTGTGAAACAGCGGGGCACAGCGAACTCTAAAACTTTTAATAATAGTTCGTAATATTTTTTTTATTATAATTAATTAATATAATAATTCTTTCTTCTTTCGTAATTTTTTGTTAAAAACCTTTTTTTTTTGTTTTATTTTGGATAAAACAATCAACTACTGATCTCCGTCATATTGTAGTATCATTAGAACTACATATGTGTGCTAAGATTCAACGACGGTCAATAATCGTTCCCCTATTTTTTCACCCTTAAGGTTGAAATATTTATTTGAAATTTAAATAGGACCAACTTCGAAGTATAGTAAGATAGGGCGGGCCTATCCAATAAAAAAATAATTATCGAAATTTGACTACCCTGTAAAAAGTTATGCGTGGTCATATATAAAAAAATATCCAAACGGGTCGACTTGAGAACCTCCTCCGTTTTTTCGTCGGTTAAAAATAGATAGATGGGAGTATACTTTACTGCACACCAAAAAATACTATACTACATACGAAAAATACAATATTAAATAGCAGTACATTGTGCGGTCTTATCGCAGTCTGCGATCTCAGTTGACAACAAAAAACATCTGATGGACTATACTGTATAGAATTAGGTAGCTTATGGGGCAATTAATCTTACTTACTTATGAAAAAAACCTATGTAAGAATTTTAATATACAATTTGTATATTACATCGCGTATGCCAATAGATAATTATCTATTTAAGTATACTAGTATATTAGTATAACTATCTAAAACAATAACATACATACATATATTGTACGTATTAATTTAAGTTTTGTTCTTTGTAGTCAACTTGTAGATATTTTATAACGTAGCGAATGTCATCAGTATGCAATTTCACACGCATAAAGCAATGGTATTAACATATGGCAATATTTGAAATTGATTTAACTTTTTACAACGCACGTCAAAAATCTCACGTAGAGAATGCGGCGTAATAGGATATATTCAATATTGAAATAAGGAAAGATAATAACCAAAGCCCTACTGACCAACGGGAACAAAAGTACATTCGAATATATTGTCTGAATTTAAAGAAATAACACTGTAGTCTCGTCGTCTTGAACAATAGGGAATATGCAATTTTTTTCATATTATTTTAAATGATTTCAATGATTAAATTACTAAAAAAAAAAACAAACAATAGATATCAATTTTACAGTAAAAAAAATTAAAGCTTCAGCCAGTTTCGTGTGACATAAATGCCGTCCTTTCGGCGCGCTTTTTCTGTAACGTCAAGGTGTTTAATTCTAAGATTATGAAAATAAAAGTTATAAAAACCTAATTGTTATAAAAAAAAAACCGGGCCCGCACAGGTAGATTTCGTGTTTTTTATTTTTTTTTTGAAAATCTGCCCCCCAGTCTACCCCTTTGGGGGAATATCCCCTATTCACGAACTTAACCTTCATTTTTGCCCTGTTGATTTGTCGTCCAAGTTTGAAAGCAATCAGTGCATAATTGCGACCTCTATCGTGCCAGTAAAATTGAGGTACATACATATATACATTTATTTATATATAAAAACCTTTTAATTGGCGGTTGTTTTGGGATCTAGTGATCATAACTAGACCTCCTGTGAAGAAATAGATTTTTTTGGAAAACTCGACTACTGGTACAAAACCAATAGGTAGACTTTTCTTCGAAATCTACCTAAAAAAGACAGAAAAGCTTATTTTAAATCAAAATCTAAATTATTTATTTCAAGTAAACCCATTGTAGGTATTTTTGAATTGTCATTGTAAATATCGTATTGTTGCTAAAATATGATCAGAACTGCACGTGAGAAAGTGTATTTTTAAATTATATAGGCTATACCGCGAGTCGCGAATTAAGGGAAAAATATGTACAAGGCGTTTGACGTCCTGTTTCGTTCAGTCCAATAGCGTTGCATTTTAAACATTTGCGAAGGATATTTAAAATGTAATTTTTTTTATAATTTAATTTCACAATTAAAACAAGAATAAATGTACAGGCCTATTTTGGAGTCACGTGCATACTCCCTATTGACCATATAATCAAGTCGCGGGGGAGCCTTCAGTTCCATTTATGAGGGTATAAAAAGTAAATTTACTTTCTTTTCTTTTTACTCTTTGATTCCCTTGCCAGTAATACGACGACCGTACGGGGGATTTATCTAGTCAGTAACTCCGGCCGTCGGCCTCCAAAGTAATGTTGGCCAGGCAAGTCTTTCATTTTAGCAGAAGCAGGCCCATGAATTACTCAAGGTTATCCTTGATAATGTGATATACACAGGTGGCCATTCTGCCAGGCTTTCTATAGATATTATTTTCACCAGGTCATATCCATTGGGACGAGTTGACGAATTACAAAATTAATATTATTCTCATTCGTCATCTTGTCCCATTCATGGTTTTGTTAAGTTATAATAGGAATTAAAGATAAAGGACTATAAACCAGCAAGATTTTCTCAGGTCAGTGCTAACTCAAAGATGCCCACGTACAATAACAGGTATCGGGTTTCTGTGTGGGCGCAAGGACGCACGCCATTCATAGTTCACACTAAGACACCGTTTTCTTTATAGCTCGTTGCGTTCAATTATTTACCTAGAACATAGCACTTAGAGGATGATGATGACAAACGTTATGAAGGTTAAAGATTTTTTTTTACTTTGAATCCACTACTGTAGGTCTAAATATCCGTTTAAAAAATCTAGTTGAATACCTTTACCGTTTATTTAGGAAGCTATAGCTGTTATGGCATTACACTACAGTTAGCGTTGGGCTAGAACTGTGCAATATTATTTAATTTACAACTCCACATGTAGTAACCCTTTCTTGTAAAATTACTAGTTAGCGGATTGATCCCTATGTCATAATAAGAAAAGGTCTTTAACGAATAACTCACATTACCTATTTTGTGTGATGTCTTTATCAGGTGTAAGCCCAACTGTAAGTACCTACAGATAATGTATTCATGTCGGAACACAAAGCTGTAACTCTTGGCCTGTCGAAGGTCATCAATAGGCCACTCTCACTGGGTCCGGTTTTCACCAGGCAGTGCCAAAGGAACGGACGTGTATGTCCCCGATTTTCTTCATCCGCTATCCGTTGGCTGCTTGATGTTTAATTCAGTACACGTAGCTCTGATATACTTACGGCTTTTAGTAAATCATTCAAATATATTTGTAACATAGATGCGTCTGTGTATTTGTAATCTAATATCTCTTATATTACATACAACACATATACATATAAATAATCACGTAAAACACTTTAGGTTGGTAGTAATTTTTGCTATTTGTGTACCAATAAATCTTGACTTGAGGTGACAGCGACGGAGCAAATGGAATATTACTTTAAGATTATGTATGTAGGCCTATTCAGCTAAAAATGTGTGTTCGAATTTTTATTTTTATTAAATCTGTCATGTTATAATGTGCGCAGTAGGTATATTAAATTTAATATAACATCTTCACTATTAAACTGGTAAATACAATAACTTTTCGTGTCTGACCTCTCTGTTAACTTACTTACAATATTATGTTCGAGTTTGAGGCATCTAAACCTGAGGATGATTAATGGCTAAATATAGAGAACTAGGGGCGAGATCAACGGGACAAATGGTATTCCACCTCCTGGCTTCACATTGAGGCTATCGTTACCAAACCTGATCTGTTGGACTCGTCAAAACGAAGTCCAAACTGCAGGGGTTTACTAGTAGCCACTGAAAAGTTATACTATCCAACTCCTAGATCCATCACATCAGCTCCAAGATGCCAAATTATAGTATTGTCATCCATAGTACATGCACATACAATGTTTCATTTCGATACGACAATTAGAAGTGGGTTAAAATTGATTTCCAAGGTTTGTTTTCATTATTAGTTAATTACAAGTGGAGCTAATTAGCTAATATAATCATGGTTTTTGGAAAAACTTTTTTTTTTAATGGCGAACCAAAAAAAAGTAAAAAGAGTTTCACTATCCACCTCCTGGCTACATCATCAGATCAGTTCCATGATGCCAAATTATAGTACTATCATCCGAACTACACATAATATTATGTATGTTGTACATACAAAGTTTCATTTCGATCAAGATTTGATCACATAGTAAGTTAGCTCGTTTACGAGTTACTTCTTGGCTTAATTATAAATAGATAATTTGTGATAAACAAAACGATAAAGTGTGCAATAAAATTAATGACTTTTCTACGCTTCAAATAAACTGGCAAAAGTTGCGATAGTGAAACTGCATGTACAGCTTTCTTTGCCCATGTTGTGTCTATGCTCCGATATGGATTAATAATCTGAGGAAACGGCACGGACCAAACCTTTCTTGCCCAAAAAAGGTGTTTATGATTCATTTGTAATATCGCCCCTGATATGTCTTGTCCCGCCCACATTTTATATATTTAAAAATACTTCCTCTACTCTGCCTTCATCTATTAGAGGTAGGGAAATTTAATTTTTCCTTAAATATTTAAGCAGGCTAAAAGTGTACCGAAGATAAATAATATCAGAGCTCTAAATAAATTTGTCCTAAACATGGTGCCTAGAAACACTAATCGCAAAGGAATTGTTACGCAATCTGCGTATTAGTATATAATAAGATTCCAAATCATGTCTTATGTTGTGTGTGGCTTTTGTAAAACGCTTTTTATTCGGTCAAGGAGTTTCTAAATCATGGTCAGCTTAATAAGTAATTGGATGTAATATGTAAATAATCCAACGTTTCATAGTTTTTAGGTTTTGGTTGGTGTTCTTCGATGGCTAAATAGAAGAAATTATTGAGAGTTATGTTTTACTATTTTGAAATTCCATTAAACAATAAATAATAAGATTCTATTAATAACGTGTTTGTCAAATTAATTTAGATTAAAGTTGTTTGCACCAAAATATTTAGCACGTAAGATCTGTTGTACCCGTTGTACCTATCAATGTCATGCATATAAATAAATTTGATTTTAGTTAGTTACAAGTAAGTTAATAAATGCGTGTTAAAAATGTGGGTGCCATGTGAAAATTGAGTCTCCGAAGATCCACTGTCAAATTGCAAAATTAAAGATGCGTCCAAACAAGGTAAAATGAAATGTATCTACTATTAACTCTATATTTGATGTTATTGTGATAAAAAACAATTTTTTTTTGGCAATATAAATTTAAATATAATGAATTTCATTGCTACCTATATTTAGAAATTTATAAACTTAATAAAATATAATAAATTGAACTTTGTAATTAGATCTGATTGTAATATGTGTAAAAAAAAATTAGAAGGTCCGTTAAAAATCCGCTAAAAAGTATGGGTTACGGATACCAACCTTTTGACTTGCTCGGGTATCTAGCACTTCACAAATTATTTTTAGCAAGTATACATACATTTGGAGAAATAGAAAAGGTCTACTTGTAGGTAAGTAATATTTAACTGAATTGAACATCCGATCATTCAGTATTTATTACACGGTGACTTGATATATTCGAAGGGAAAACTTATGAATGAGATTCACATAAACTCCGCCAGCATTCTGCCATGGGAAAGACTCGCTTACTACGTAATTTGTTGAAACAATCACCCATTTTTCTTCGATAACAACTAGGTCTTATGGCTCTCATGTAGCTTAACAGTACAGTGATGACGTAACTGAGAAATCTTCCCATGTGGTACCACTAGGTTCAACCATTTAACATTGTCAGCAATCGGCAGTGTTATGGACAGATATGTTTTTGTGGATAGATAGTGGTAGATATTCTTAACGGTATGGGGAGATATGAATGCCTTTAGTTTAACAATTTAAATGTCTGCATTTGATATGGTTATACATCTAACACATAAACATGCATAAAAGGTAAGTGAATGATATATCATACGTGAAAATAATTCTTTGTACCCCTTTTTAAGAAAATTTCGTGAACGTAGTAACGTGAATTTTGGAATATTTATAGTTTATATATAGAAGAAGTGCAGAAAGCTAAAATTTTTGAACAATATGTCTTACAACTTAAAAATTACGTGAAAACGGCTTAATGAAATTACACGCGTCCAGTATATGTGATTACATGTCATGGTAAGCCAGTCTATACAATAACATCTCAAGTTATACTGGCCAATGAAAAAACCATGTTTGAAATTCGACCACCACGCTATCTCTAGTACGTATTAATACTATGAATGCTTAGCTCACTGACTGAGTAGAGCAACACTCGCGTACTATGTGTAGTGGTGGTGGGCTCGTACACCGCTCACACAGATATATATATGGTAAGGTAGGTAGGCTAACTGCATCGGACGTAACTGATTGAGGAAGATCACTTTCGAAACAGCGAAACCTATTTAAGACATTAAGCTTTGTTATTCAATTTACGTAGGATTCGTGGACACTGCAACTGTGAAACGTGTTATACCTACCTACCAAACGTCGAGATTGACGGCATGTCAAAAACTGTGTCGTTTTTTTTTAATTTGTCATATTATCTGCCTTATAAATTTAAAATTAGAATTCTATCGGTTTCTAAAGTCGTGTAAGGTTAAAACTGTAGAGACTACAAAGCAACGATCATTTAAGGCGTGGACGTGATAGAAATGTCATTCAGTGAGTCACAACATAGAAAGGCCATATCTAGTGGGTGTTTTAAAAATGGCTTGTCCAGCAGATTGGCATTGCGTAACTTGGTGATGGTTTTATTATTTTATTCACAGTTTTGACACAGTAAACGTAAAATTATTCTGGTGTTGATGTGAGTAAATAGCAGAAGCAGATCTTTGTTGGGATTCCGACGGGGGAAGTTCCTCAGGAGAATCGCCCTAAGAAGCTAGAGCCACGGTTAAATAATGCTACTGGGTCGATGTTGTGTTTCTTTGCGTGGAAAGGGACGAAAGAGCGAGTTGGTGCGAGTAGTACGAGTTGCAATGGGCATATTGATTACTAGCTGTGCTGTAGTGCTGTACTTCGTTCGCATGGAAATTTCATGAAATCTATCCCATAGGAACCGTACATTTTTCGGGATAAAAAGATAGCTTATGTGCTGTTTCAGATTAATAATCTGTCTCTGTGCCAAATTT
Source organism: Callimorpha dominula (assembly GCA_949752705.1). Lineage (NCBI taxonomy): Eukaryota > Metazoa > Arthropoda > Insecta > Lepidoptera > Erebidae > Callimorpha > Callimorpha dominula. The sequence goes on along the minus strand of OX457006.1, from coordinate 4,928,951 downwards.
CATCCAGAGTGACATTTCAAAGAGTGACAAACATTCATCCACCTTCAGGGGATGTTTGCGATTCTACGAGTTATTCAGCGTATTCGAGGACTGTTCAATAATACTCAATTGGAAAGTTCACTTGTTATATTTATCAGAAAGTTACAATTTGGTTACACAGATAAAAAGTCGAGAGAGTTAAGGCAAGGCACACCAGCGCATGTCACAGCGTTCAGGGGACAACGCGTGCATGCATTTTACAAACTGCTTAGTTAGCACTACTGTATGGCTATTGGCTACACATCCATCCACCCACCCTCACACACTTTTGCCTTTATAATATTAGTACGATAAGTTATGGATACTAACTAACTAACAATAAGATTTCTGTATCTTGTTATAGACCTCTTAATAACTTTCACAATTCAATACCATAAAATCGTATATTTTATACCAGAGCGGATCACATCATCAGAAACTTAATGAGTTACTACAAAGTGTTTCGTGAAGGAGAAAACACAATATACCAGATTATTATCTTTGTATTAATCACAGTCAAATTAATGCTGACACAGTTTAGGTGGGTCAGCCAACTGTTCTCATTGTTGTATATTTCTTTACGAACATTCATCTTCTGAACGCATGTGTTGAGAGTACATTTTATGAAAACAAGCAATTATTAGATTCTTTGAACATACATATTATTATGTTCATTTTTATAATGTATTTTGCAAATTGACGCAAAGTGAGAGCTGTTATAAGACTGACACCTGTATCTTCGTATTTGTGGCACATCGTAGGTTTTATCTTTCTACTATCGGTCTATGGTCTGATTTTCTATTATATTATATTTTATTTATAAATCATTTATTATATATCTGTAATATGTATTTATTTAGAAATATATAAATATGTTTATCAGCAGTCTGGTTACCATAGTACAGGCTCTGCCTAGTTTGGGATCAGACGGCCGTGTTTGAGAAGTGTCGTGTTAATGTTATTATTATTTTAGTCTATGATTTAACGTGAGATAGTGCTTAGATGTGTTCTGTCAAAAAGTGTGAAGACGTTGTGAAGATTTATTAATGTGACAGGGTTTTTTATTGTTTGATACATGTGGATAACGATATTGGTGTTTAAAATATAATTGTGAGATACTAGTATTACTAAAAGGATAACTCCTTTTGACTTCATTTTGTAAATACCTAGTTATTGCGATATATTTTTTTTAATTGTCCTTGAAATGGTTAAATATATTACTAATCGAAGTTGTAAATATCGATTAGTTATTAGGTAATTATTAGACCTTAATTTAAGTGTGTATTAAAATTTAATATATCATTACGAACTACAAAAAACACAGCAGTTACTCTGAAATTAGTTTCTAAAGATAAATTATTATTATAATTTATACTGTTTTATGTGTGGGTACTAGATAAGCCTTGTAATTAGACCTGATTATAATATAATGAGATTAGATGTTATCTTAGCACCTATGGTTTGCAAAGCCGAACCAAATATTAAGCAAATATTTTTTATGGATTTTATTAACTGAAGTTGCAAAATTCTATATTTGATTTTTGTGCCATGCTGAAAATCACAAACGAAGCTATATGACGCTCGTTTTCATAAAACACAATTATTTTTATGATAGATGTGTTCTGGTTTGTTAATTTGAACATAGCCACAAGAAAGTATAATCTGTGCTATATAAAATGTTTGAGAAAAACATTGAGTTTTGTAATTTATGTCAGTAATGGAAAATTTGAGCAAATATTCCTAACAATTATAGCATGTTCTTTGGAGAGAGTTTTTTTTTATACTACGTCGGTGGCAAACATGCATACGGCCTGAAATACGAAATATTTGGAATACTTTTTTTTAATATTACTATAAACACAAAACTGGTGTAAATGTAAACATATGTAACAAAATCTTTTATTCATATAATATTTATTAATGTAAAGTTGTATATTATGGCGAGAAGAATGATTAATTATTATTAATCAAATGTATGGTGTTGTGAATTCCATAGAAACACTTATCAAATATTTTTATGATTTACCATGTTACATATCCTTATTTTTTACTAAATACATGGCGATCATAATAACAAAAAGCGCATGCGAATCCATTCTGTAGCTCTCAAGCTTGGCTTAAACATACAGAAATATAAACGCTTATCGCAACTTTAGTTTATACTACGTTAAGAAATAACCTAACGTCAGCTTCATAATATTAGGTAGAGGTACCTAATGTTATGTTCGTTTTGTTACGTTACGTACTTTAAGAAGTACGTAACATAGCAAAACGAATTTTCATATTGACAACCTCTTTGGCGCGACGGGGGTTTAGGTTTCGATTCCCGCTTAGTGCAAATGTGTCTATTTGCATTGGTCTGGATGTCTGTGTATAATATGTATGTATTTAAAAAAAAAGCTTTGTATGTTTATCTGTGTTCTAGAACCCATACACAATCTACGTTTAGTTTGGGTCTAGAAAGAGTTTTGTAACATGATCCAAAATATTACTATGTATTACCACTATTAAAGTTTTCTGATCCAAACTGTTAATAGGTTTGGGACACAGTTCGGGTCATTGGAAAAACAGGTCGTAATACATCAAAGTCCTTGTTCGTGAAACCATTGCCTGCTAGAGAGTTCAATCATTGTTGAGCGGACGGTACAATAACTTCTTTGTTTCATCATGTTGGTATTATCTGCGATGATCACTCCACGTAATCGCCGAGTCATGTCAGATTTCTCGCTGCTAAGTGACGGCTGCCAATTCGATAGCGGACTGTGAGCCAAGGTATAAACTGTAGCGGATTGTTTTTAATATCAATAAATAATTTTGTATGATAAACATTATCATATTATATTAGTTATTTTGCATGTGACTGATAACAAAAACCGTGAATTCTGAAATGATTTACCCTGACATGGTTTTTCAAACAAACATGTAGTTCTTCAAAAATGGCGGTCCAAGTTTTTATAGGGTCTATACCGTTCACGTCTAAAACGTCTATAGGCTACAGATACCGTATTCTAATAGGGAGGCGGTATGGTTATTTGCTACCTTATTGGAATAAAACGTATAGCTGACTAACAAGCTTAAGCGACTTTCACTATACACTACTTTCACAATATATATATTTAAGGAATTTCTAATTTAAATATTTCACGCCAGATATATATTGTTATATATATTTACTGTTCGCCCCAGTTTTAAAATTATTTTATTTGCCAGCAAGTGAGTGCTAGCGTCATATTAGATAAACTATTAATTCCGTAATACTTTTCTAAGGGCTACTAAATAGGATTAGTCTATTCGTGCTTAAGGTAATCAATTGAAATTAAGAAAAGTAAAATATATGTATGTTGTAATATAATTTCCTATACATATGTATATGTATAATGTGATTAATACACGTATCAGTAACATAATATGTAACTATTAACATACAATATACACATTTAAAAAATGTTGTAAAATAGCTCATATGTTTACGGATCACGTTTAACATGAAATTGGTTTGCAATGCACGCATGCCCATGAAGTAATAGCAGTATATGCGTGCATGTGAGTGTGAGGTAAGTTTTGCATGACAACAATATCAGTAATTTTTTGTACTTCGGAATAGTATTTGCAAGCGTTCATTCAGAGGAATCCGCCATAGTTATTTTTTATTCCGCCTGTTTGTTAAAATATGATTGCTAGGAAGAAGGTCACGGCAGATTTTTGAACGACGTCGCTGAAGTGCGTTTATCCTACAAAGCTCCGTGCGTTACAGTTCTACTAGTGTAGTGTTTTAGTTCTTATATCCTTCAAAAGGGGATAGGTCTAAATTTATAATAACAACAGATATATAACACGATACAAGCATAAATTTAAGATTTAAACACACCCGGCTCAAAAATGTCTTCAACGATGTTTGAACGGCTTCTTGAATTATAGCTAAGAACAGTCTCAACCAAGTCACTTTTCAAACAAAAAAACAATCTTAATAGCTATGATACAAAAACTATGATAGCACAGACAGACACACACTTTAAACTTATAACACACCTTCTTTTTTCGTCGGGGGTTAAAAATGTCCTAAGCAATCGGTCTTTGCCCGGCATGTCAGATTTTTACTACTTCTAGTCACACACACAGGTAGTCAGCTTTGCTGTGTATCTAAAAAAGTATATCTGTCTACTTAAAACAGGGCACTGTACGAGTGACTTACGAGGGAATAGAAAATCGGACGGAAACAAGGAGCAGTGATTCCATGAGGGTTCCATGTAATCAACGTAAGTTTGGAATCCTAAGAGTGAAAACGTGTGAGTAAAGTAATTAAAATGTACTCCAAAAGACTTATTTGGTATCTGAAAGCCGCTACACGGAGCTGGTCGTTATTTCCTGGGTTGTATTGATTGTAAATAAAGAAAACATGTTTATCGCTCTTCTTATAAGTTGGGGCGTACACCACAGGCGTACATTCTTGTGTACACGCGATCTGTTCCAGTCTAAAGAACAGGAATGCGCACAGATCAGACGATATCGCCCTATTCCCGATCAACCCCTTTTCTCAGTACCATCAAATGAAATAAAATAAATTAAAAAAAAAATACCTTCTCCAACACATTAACATAAAAGTATGTTAACATGTTAACATGAAATTGTTATAATACATATATTACATGTCGAAATTATTACTAGGTAGGACTTACATATCAGAATAGCACAGAGAATCACTATGCTGGATTAGAAGTGGGCCCGTCATGTCTCCAGGCGGACGGATGGTCGCTAGTCGCGACGTGTGCGAAAGTGTAGACCGCGATTAGGCAAACAACGACATGAAGAAGGAGGCTGGCAGCGGATGGATTTGGACTTCGCAGGACCGGGATAGTTTGCAATCCTTGGAAGAGATCTTCGTCCAGCAGTGGACGGTGACATGCTGATGACCATCGGTTACGGTAAAACAGAACCCTTAAAGAATCAATTCGCTGTTCCTCATTTTAGTTTTTTTTTGTCTTCTTTTATTTTTTATCAATCTTCTTAATTTATACAATACAATATATATAATACAATGATTCCCGCGTAAGTTGTACAGTTAGTTTGGTTAAGATTGGGCAAATAATTTCCCAATCGTATTACTGTCAATTTGAACGGGAAACGTGTTTAGACTCTATCTCTCTTACACATATTATGTGTAATAATAATAAAGTATATTTTATATGTTATGTCAAATAAATAAAATAAAAAAAAAAATAAAAAAACTGTAAAACTGATAGCCTCGTTTATCCCGTGACGTGCTTACATTTTTGTGAGGTTCTTTATTCGACCCAGGTCGGGCAATCTATTAGTATAATCTAGTATCTATCAGTACAATCTATTAGTATAATAGTAAAAGCGGCGGTAGCGTAATGGCTAAGGCGTCGGACTTGCGATCAAGTGGTTGCGGGTTCGAACCCCACCCAGTGCACTACCGGCGTGAACCCACTCCTTACACAAGTATTTAGCTTAGCTGGAGGGGTTAACAAGAATACTAGTAATGTATGACCCACGTTGCTAGTATTCTTTATTAAAAAAAAAAATGTTTTTCTATTAAGAAATTCTTACTAGTAATACCAAGCCTGAAAATGTGCCTAAGAGTGATGCCAACAGGCTATTGCTCTCTATAATTTTATACCGGAGCCGTTTCAAAAGTTACCAAATGGCAAGGCACTTTTATTTTGTTTAGAGCCTATAAAAAGTAGCAACTAACAAATAACGACCGGCAATATCAACGATTATCCAATTGTTTCAAGTTGTTACCACAACCCACTATCGTAAAATTACAAAACAGTTGCATTTCTTAGATTTATAGTGCCACAGTTTTATTGGTATCGCCATGCGACACTAATACATTTCGATATTGTGTGCTGTGTGCAATAAGCTATTTTGATAGTTCCCTTCTGTCAATATTGAAGATGAATGAGCTGTGATTGTTACCAGATTGCAAACTGCTGTTTTTGCACTTGCAATCTGTTGTTTAGGTATAGACATGTATAAATTATTTTTATTTCGTATTCATTAATTTCGTATGAATAAATCATCGCTATACCAGGTTATAATCACAGAATAGATAAAATATACTTTATTACTTCGAAATTTATGATGCTTGAATTACATAAAAAATTATTATACAATTAAATAGTTTCTCGTCACAAAATGGTCACAAAGCTGCAAGTAACTTCCAGTTACAGTTTACAGTTTTGAGAATAAAGCTAATATATTCGACAATTCTTAGTATTGATTGCATATTAATGCGTTCAGGTGCTCATAAGTAATTAGAATACAACTGATTCCTTTAACTACGTTAAGTAATTAACGCTTCTGGCGTTAATCATATTTTTAATTCGTAACACCCCTTTCGCACTTACGCTATTGTGCAGAAAAGTGTGTAATTTATAACAAGTTTTGTGTCAAAGTTCCCTACCTATAATTTTAGGGATGAAAATAATTGTCTTCACCAATGACCACCGGTAATTACAATTGGGTTTAACGTATTAAATTTGAAATGTCGAAGTTGTGGATGTGACCGTTAGGATTGATGAATTCCTTCGAATGAATGAAAATGACGTCTCCAACATTATGTTCCTACAAGGAACCTCAAGTAATGAAATTCCTTATCAATCGCCTATTCATTTAAAGTTATGTTAACATATTTATATTAAATATATACCAGTTATTCCGGTATTAATTTGATAACGGTGATGTTGACCTTGTGAACCGGTGCCATTATAGACGGCTTTGTAAGATTTTAGTTCAAGTTTCGAGGTAAGAATAGAAGTTTTCAGAGAGGAGTTATTATTGTAGGAATTCTCGAAAGTATTTGCACTAGTATGATGTAGTTAAGAAGTATGAATACTTGGATACGATATAATGTTGTGAAGACAAGTGTAAAATCTTTTTACTCCTAAAGTCACGATAACATTCAAGTGGTTTGTTAGTTAGGAATTTCGTAAATTCCGGCGAAAGGTGCGCATGTCTAATAGGGAGGTCATAGCATTCCACAACGGACCCGCTTGAACTTTGAGTTTTATATCAGTAAACTAAGTAGAATATTAAAAAAGGAATATTTTTGTTACAGCCGTAAATAATAAATATTCGTATTGTTTATTGCTATACTATCTAAATTATTACACAAAGATACAAATGTTTGTATTCCAATTCTAATGATTTTATAGAAGAAAGACCGAACATGCGGCGAATTAGGTGTTTAAAATCTACTTCTTTCTATGCTTATCTCTGCATTACTCTATGGTAGAAAATTGCTTAAGAATTATATCCAATTATGTCCGTCCAATTGTGTCAATGTACCTTGTAAATAATGCAGTTAAGTTTAAATTAATTAATAATAACTTAACAATTTCGTTGTAGTCCTTTACCGACCTGAAATACATAAAAATTGAAACTCACTTACCAAATAGCAGTCTATAGGCTTCTCTTTCGGCCTGTGGTAAGCCTTCTGTAGTTCTGTCTGTTTGAGCGCATGTGCGATATGCAACGCGCTCACGTCGAAGCGCCCGTATTGGTAGTCCGGTGTGTTCCGCGACAACTCTCGCGCAGGCGATGCGTGCGCGCTGCCGCCGTTCGTCGTACGCGTCGGAGACACTGCCGACAATACTGTTAAATGTTATTGAAAATAGTTGGAAAATAGATTTCTATATTTTCAACATTTCTTAATATAAATCTACGTTATTAAACTGGTATCAAAATAATAAAATAGGGAATTAGGGGCCATCCATAAATTACGTCACACGTTAAGGCGTGGGGCGGGGTCAACAAAGACACTCAGTTCTGTGAACTCACTGGCACTGGCACGGTCCACAAGAGCGCATAGACAGCTGACTCATCAAGATATCGAACTCCGGTCTCACAGGGGAGCTATGGGACTTCTACATACAGCAAAAACATACTCCAACATCACATGGCGGACCCCCAATGAAACTAATTGGTGATCCCTGGTCTAGACAGATACAGATGATTTTTTGTTTCCCACATAGCGACTGTACCTATATCGAACAATATAATAAGCATCTAGAATCTAGACGGTGCGGTGGCAGGAAAACAATAATTATCAGCCTACTGGTAGATTTGCCTCTGGCTCAGTAACCACTAGACCAACAGATAAAATTAAATAAAATTTATGAATATAAACATAAATGATTTATTTATGAATTCTAGAATTCTCGGTATTAAGCAGCCTGTTATCAATCGTGTAATAGTGGATCCCTAGATTCTTTAGACATGTGCTAGGGTAAGTCCATCCAACGTCTTTTCCTATACAATGACTATTCTGTAACTATGCGGAGATGAAACGACCGACCAGATTAACGCGGAGTTACCGGTTACTGCAAATGAATGCCCTCACAAGGAAGTTCTATGAAAGGTTCTGTATACATGGTAGAACAGACCTCTTCGTGCTTGATGTCGGCCATCATTCTGTCGAAAATATCGAAGAACAGTTAATCAAATCCGTTCTTTAAACACTGCGTTTTTTTTTATTGATGAAAAAACGGAGGAGGTAGTACACTCGTATATTCTTTTTCTTTTTATGTTTTTAATTTTATGATAGAGTAACAGACTAACTGAATCTTAATTATACAATCGACGGTTCATACTAACGGAAAATTGTATAGATCGCGTAGTAAGTTAGTGATTAACTCTTTCTTACGCACAACCGCTCGTGTGTATCGAGCCGGTGATGGTCCATCGTTACTCTAACTGGATCTATGTAGTACGAGTAATGAGTACATGATTGTGAATTAACAACAGCATTGATTATAACTGCTTCAAATATAACATGGACATTAAATACGTTGTATTTCTTTATATCACAACACATTATAAAATAAAGTCACCCGCTGCGTCTGTCTGTCTATTCGCGATAAACTCAACAACTACTGAACGGATTTTCGGCTTTCACCAATAGACGGAGTGATTCATGAGGAAGGTTTCAGTGTATAATTCATTATGGTTTTGTGTAAAATGGCTGAAATATGACGATGATTGTCGAAGGTGTCAGAAAAAAAACAATAAATGATTTGCTGTCCGTGTGAAGCAGGATGGATATTCTGAGTTTGTGTACGTGGAGGTGGAGGTGGAGGTGGAGGTGGAGGTGGAGGTGGAGGTGGAGGTGGAGGTGGAGGCTGATTTCCGGAAACGCTGTACTTGTTTAAAATTTATTTCACTATTTTAAAGGTACAATATTCCAGATTTAGATACACTGTATATTGTAGATAATTGTTTAACCCGGACGAGTCGATGCTACTTATTATAAATAACCACCTACACTTAAATAGGTCAGACATTAGGCAATTAAAATTCATTTTATAATCTTTGACACAAGGAACTTGGGAATCGCTTGCAATTTACCCTTTATTTAATGCACATTTTTACACGTAATCTTTCCTAAGAAATGGGCTATGACCTGCATCTTGCATACATCCTAAATATTTATTACCTAGCTCTTGCCCGCCACTTAGTTCACGTGGAAAGTTTGGTGATATCTAGCGCAAGGGAACCTACATTTTTTCCGGGATAAAAAGTAGTCTATTTGCTATTCCAAACTATAATCAATCTCTGTGCCAAATTTCATCCAGATCCGTTCAGACGTTTTTGCGTGAAAGAGTAACAAACATCCATCCGTCCTCACAATTTTTCACCTTTATAACATTAGCAAGATTATAAATGTAGATGTGGCTTAGTTTTGTTTTATGTGTGTGTTTGTTAACGCGTGTAAGCGTAACAAACAATTACAATTCAATAGGTATTCCTTGAATCGATATTTTTACAGTGCTTTGAATGCTCTGGAGTGCTATTCACCATTAGGAGTCCTAAAGATGAATAGGACCAAGTGTAATGAGCACCTTGTAATATTACTGTTTACATTACTAGGTATGTACAATTATTATATTTTAATCTTATTAAAACTTTCAAAAATCTAGCGTTTATTTTTGAATCAAATTGTGGAGTATCGCAGTTTTCACAAGTAACTTCTCTACTTAATCTCTTTAAAACTTATTCTGAAAAATACATTTGAGGTGACGTTGAGCCGCTTGCCATAGTTTAGGAAAATAAACAACAGTCCCTATTAAAGTTAATCATGTACATAATCAGATAACTAAAATATAGTAATTATTTAGCCTCACAGTCGTCCATTCATGATTGTAATAATTACCATGTTATTATACTCAAGGTGGACGGGAGATCAAGTATTCTCAACGTGTAAGAGATAAGGTGGGTATTTAATCATTATTATAATAGGTATATGTCCTACCTATAATAAATTAGTGGAAATATACTCGTTTGTTTGTTTGTTACTACAACAAACAGCGTAGGTAAATAACACGGTGGTTGAGTCCGATTGACACCATGTGTGGTTAACTACGGTTAGATTCTTTTAAATAGGGTCTTTGTTGAAATAGGTGATTAGAGCCACGTTATCAAACGATTTATTGTACCTTTCCAAATGGTGATGAGTACCATGACAGATAATAATTAGGCCGTCTGTCTGGTTAGGCTGAATAATCTATGCCATTTCTCAATTAAAATAAAATACACCCAGACAAGGAACAAATGATCGTACTCATCGCAGAATCGAACCCACGAGCTCTGGCTCAGCAGTCAGGATCGCTAACCACTAAACCAACAGGCCTGTTTATAGAGATGTTACAGAAACCTAAGGTCATATTTTAGGGTCTTATAGTAGACCCCGTAGATAACGTAAGCCGTTTACAATTTTATGAAAACCTTTTATGAAAATCGTAGACCACATGATATTCGAAGCCGCAACCTCTTCATGGAAAGTCAGACGACTCGACTATTAGACTATGGCATCGCACACTGACTGAGATGAGAACACAATTTCGTTCTTTTTACGCAAAAATATTTTTTTAACTCTTGTGATCACTACAACCAAAAGTTTATAACCTTACTAGCAACCCGCCCCGGCTTCACACGGGTACAAATTATACACCTAAACCTTCCTCATGAATCACTCTGTCTATTAGTGAACACCGCATGAAAATCCGTTAAGTAGTTTTTCAGTTTATCGCGAACAGACAGACAGACGCGGCGGGGGACTTAGTTATATAATAAATATGTAGTGACCACAGTGACTGATGTTTTAAAAGCGAAAGTTTGTAAGGATGCATGGATGTTTGTTAGGTACTCTTTCCCACAAAAACGGCTAAACGAGTCTGGATGAAATTTTTCACAGAGAGATTCTAGTCTAAAATAGAACATAGGCTACTTTTGATCTCGGAAACATGTACTGTTATGGGATACATTTCACTAAAATTTGAACATGAACGAAGTCGCGGGCAACAGCGAGTATCTGATGAAAACAATACAATTGTTATTATCGTATTTAGAGTGTTTAAAAAATAAATGTGTTTAAATTTCTCTAGGTAAACTTATATGGTCTTAGAAACAGCCCCTATGCCCTTGGACCTTTTTGACCAATATTACTTTACTCTTTCTTATACATATTAAAATATGGATTCTTACATGACTATAATCTGATAATAATCGATGCTTATTTATTACATTTTTACCCATTCATTTTCACCAAACGTTCAACATTATAATCGCTATTAGCATTTTAATAAACTTTTATAAAACCAGTGTTGTGAGTTAACATAACTCTTGCTTTAAATAAAAGCCTTTAACGAAGTATAAATTGAAAGGCGCACCTAAGAGAGTTATTTCATATTACTTCAAATATTTCCATATTAATCCTTGTTATATCATACGTAATCGTTTAATGAAAAGTCAGCCGTAACGTATGGTACTAAAGTCAGAATTTAATTGGCCGACATGGTTACGTTGGAATGGTGTCAATGACCTGGCATACTCCATAAGTTACACACTATTTGGCCGGTTGTAGGTAAGCCGGTAAAAACGCGCGAACAAAAAACTAGGTATAACTCTTTGGTTAAAACACATTCCCCGGAGCGTTCTTTATTCAAATTGTTTACATGACCCGGATTTCTTAGAATTCTTGCTTTGTACTTTTGTTATAGATAGCCGTTTCACCGTTTATAGTCACTGTAACACTCCTAAAGCACGTAGCGTGATGTAAAAGTTATCATCCTTGAGAACTGGGCTATCGAATGCAAAAAGAACTCTTCAAATCTGTCTAGTAGTTTCAGAGATCAGCACGTTCAACCAAGAAAACAAATCTTCAGCTTATTTTATTAATATTGGTTAGACTTAGTGTCTGGTTCTAGTAACAATGCCTGCGAGATTTTAACCTTAGGATGGAAAATAATAAAATAACATCAAATAGTTTTGTATATTTTGCAGTCAAAACTCTTAATCGGTCAAAAGTAGTTTTACCTGAAAAAAATCAGTCAAAAGTACTTTTGACTGATTTTGTTAGTTAAAAGAGTAAAGTAATTATTTAATAATATATGTATAAAAATATAACGACTATTGCATCCTTGTTTTTATTTTATGGTATAGGGGGCAAACGAGCAGACGGGTCACCTGAGGGTAAGTGACTACCGCTGCCCATGGGCACCTGCAACTCAAGAGTCACAAGTGCGTTGCCGGCCTTTAAGGTGGGACTAGGGGAAGGGGGAAGAGGGGAAGAGGTAGATAGAGAGGGAGGGAAGGAAAGGGAAGGGGGAGGAAGAGGGAAGGGTTCGGACCTCCGGTAACCTCACTCACTCGGCGAAAAGCAATGTAATCATTGCTTCACTGCCGATTTTCTGTGAGGCCGTGGTATCACTCCGGTCGGCTCCCTTTGTGTTATTTGCACACAGGTTTAAAGACACATTCTTAGTGAGAGTTCATACAAATAAAATAAATTGAAGTGTCTGTTTATAATGTCTAGAGGTTTACACGGTAAATAAACAAAATCTATTTTTAAATTTTTTACCTCTCTGTCCGTCTGTTTGTTTCGGTTAATCTCCGGAAAGGGTGGACCGATTTCCACGGGATTTTCCCTAGATATATCATAGCTTGTGTTATAAGGAGTAACTTAGGCTACTTTTATTCTGGAAAAAGAATTAGGGTTCCTCAAAAAAAATATAAATGTGTACACGCGGGCAAAACTGCGTGGTGCACAGCTAGTTTGAAATAAAATTCTGTGTCTTTTGTTTACATTTTAATATTATAAAGACTTTGAAAAAAAAAAAAAAAGCGTCATAAACAACAGCTGTTCTATGGGAAAAGTACACACTGCGTATGTACATACTGGTATTTTATTTTAAATTACGGAAGCCATTATGGCGCCTTTTATGCCGTAAGGAACATAAAAAAATAACTTTGACATTTTTTTAGACCTAATTAATTAACGAAGTACATACTTGTACTTAATTTTTGTTTAAATTAAAGTCTCGAATTTACTCCAATTTAATTGTAATTTTTATTATCTAGGCAACCGTGATGAACGCTGAAGAGAAAGTGGTGAGGAAGTGTGGTCTGAGTCGTGTCAGGTGGACTGGCATTCCAAGGTCGCAACGCATTTGACAAAACAATAGTTAATAGGTACTTCTTTAAAATAAAGTGGTCAGGGTTGCCAATACGTTTTACTGATTTGTGTTACGATGAAGACAATACGAACGAAAGAAGGTGAAGGTCTGCTGAGTGAGTCTCTTTTTATTAAACTTGAGGTAGCAATACGTGACAGTGCGAGAAATCCTGTGTGTGCTATTATCACTTATCATCATTAAAAAAATAGGTCATACACTCTCCTCAATACAGGCCCTTACAATAAGTTTTTTAATATTATTACCTACTTTAATTACAGTTACCCGCGAAAAATATTTGTAAAAAACATGTTAAATTTGTAAAAAACATGTTAAAAAAGAGTGTCCTTGGAGTTTCTCGCCTGGTCTTCTCCACTGGATCTACGAATTGGAACAGGCTAGCTTACACACTTCACGACTTCGCTTTGACTACTAGCTTCACGACTGACTTAGTCTGACTGACTACTACTCCTGAATTCAAAAATACCCATAGTAGTTTAATTGAAATAAATGATTTTGATTGATTGATTGATTGTTTCATGATATTTACATATATGACACATTACATATATGACTTGAGAAAATTCTAGATAAACCCGTCCCACTGGTAGTTAGGCATATTATAATTAATTGTACCTATGCGTAATTGTACCTATGCCTATATCAATGACAGGACCAAGCGAATGACCTCGGTGAGAGAGAGAGTTAAATTTGACAACTTAATTTACAAGAATTTATTAACACAGGGAAGGGCCATAAAGTTTTGAATAGTCTAGACGTAACTAGCTTATTCAGTATATATAAAAATATGATAATGTAAAAACACACAACTTTAATTAATATTCCACTCAAAAATAAGGAGATACATTTCACAAACAAATGCAGCATTGCCTTACTAAGAGATTGCGATGCGGTGAACGTAACACTTAAGTGTCGCAACATGCTGCAAAACGGTGCCATTTATCGCTAAATATGGAGGATCAACTAGTATGGCTAGAATGTGAGCTTTGGACACTATACGAGCTTGTTCAGGGTGGCTATGGATTGGGGTTGTTGTTCACACCTAAAATCACTTTTTATACAGTGAGACGGGTTAATCAGAAAACGGCTATAAATCTGATAGATATTAATCTCAGCAATTTTTCTCGCAACTCAGAAGAGAGCGCCTTTTCTTCTGTATCTTTCACGATCTGGTTGCTGGTGGGCCTTTAAAAGAATCCGTTCACAGTTAAACCACCTTTCCCGTTAGAGGAAATTAGTTAAAAGATTTTTTGTAAATAAAACAATACTCGAAACAAACAGACAAAAATAAAAAAAAAAACAGTCGATTTGGTATTATTGGTAACTTGCAAGTAACCACATTAAATTTAATAGTTATAGTAGTTTACAGCCGCCATGTCCCTTTCCCAACTAAGGCAAGTCTAACGACACCGCAAATATTAAAATATGTGAAGAAATTTAAGCCCCAGAGCCACCAAAAAAACTAAATTAACCTAAGAACCAGTGGCCTAGTAATCTAGAACCAATTACAAATTTAATTTTTATGATATTCCGTAACTTTAAACAACTCGTATGCTGACTAATTTTATAAATGATGTTAAAAATTACGCATTCCTGCATGCAATGAGTTCGGTTGGGCAACTTATGAGCCACATGTCGCATGTTGTCGACATTTAAAAATCAAATTAAAATTTTAACGATACATTTTTAAACGTGTTTGTCAAAAGATAAAAGCCATATCATTTTGGAATTGTAATATTATAAATGGAATAAATGTGTCGCCTGCAGCGTCCGCAACGCAACACGTATTTTTCTAGTAGAGTTGTATTCAAAGGCTACGGTCACTATTTATAAGTATAGTTAGTACAGCTTACGAAGTAACTATTATCTTATCTGTAGTACAGCTTTATGCTTCTTTGCCGCCCTAGTAGTATAAAATAAATATAAACTAAAAAGGCGCAACTCACTTCACCTTAGATTTTTTATAGTTTTTCATTTACCATTTGTTGAAATTGACAGATATGAAATCTAAAAGTAACATAACTTTAACCCAAAGACGCGGGCCAAAGCTAGTTACTTAAAGTATGTGTTTGTTTTTCTTTTCTTTAATATCACTACGTTCGCTAATAAGCCCGCAGCTTACATGATGATAAGAAGTTCCCATTAGATAGGTACCAGTGGAATCGCAGTAGTGACACTTGCTCGCTTTCAACTTTAGCCGACTTAAAAAAAGATAAGGTTTCAGTTTTAATACCTTGAAAAGTTTTCTTCCTGACTATACGGTGAGGAACAAAACTTCTTTTAAATTGATTTTTAACTTATTGGATAGGTAATACCGATAGAGGACTTACCATTTAAAACTCCAATCTAGAGTAGCAAAATAGCTAAATTACAAAAAGTAATAAGTGGCAGTGTCTTAAATTGAACGAATAAAAAAAAACGGTTGTACTTTTCATATAATATAATAATTTTTAATAATAAATATAGAAACAAAGAGACAACTCGACATGCGTCAAGGTTCTTGTGGTCTGGCCTACGGCGTATAAATTGGTGAATAGGGAATATGCATGTTGTTTATATTTACTTGATTAATTTTCCCTTGAATCTTTATTGTATAGATATTATGCCTAAACAATTATTTTCTTATTTAGTTTCTTTACCATTGGTCGAAACAAAACATGACGTGACATTCCACGTTCTGTCATTTATCGGCGCCTATATTCGTAGTGTTACGGAGAAAGATAAGTGTTCCTGTGGTTTTTGCTCTTAGCTAGTGCAATTTAAGCATTCTAGTGATATTAAAAATCATCTAGGACAATGACTGAATGTAGTTTTGTCAAAGCACAATCGGACAATCTACCGAAAATAGGTGCGGTGCATTCATGATGACTATATATTTTGCATCAAATCCAGATTTTACGTCCGCTGAGGTTAAAGGAGTGAAAGCCGCAAGGTAATTATTATAATACTTGTTATATTATAATCTAAAGGATAGGTAAGATATGTATAGTGTAATTATGTGTAATTATATTCATGAAGTTTTATTGGACTTTTGTTACCTAGTTTAAGTAGACAAGCAAGTTGCCTTCTGCTTGATATTTAAAACAAACATAAATTACTGCTGACTAATTCACACTATACTAGCAATTAAATTGTAATATGTATTGTACATCTTGTGTGATCTTCACAACATTATAAACACGATATTGAAGATACTTCATCTCTTCTCATTAATGTACACGATTGTTTTCGTATTTTACATTATTATTTTGTACAGGAAAAAATACTGTATTGGGTGTACTTCTAATAGTGTTTTTACACTTAGGGACAAGGCAATACCTATAAAATGGTTTTTAAACTTTATCCATCGTCTATTAATTACAATAAATAGTAATTACAACTGGAAATCGGTATAAAATTACTGTTACACTTTAAGTAAGTTTATGAAACAAACACTAAGCGTGGAACGTGACGTCATCCAAGGCCCGCGAAATATGGCGGCGTTTAAACAGATCAAATTTTATCGATATCTTCAATGTTATTTTAAAAATTAATTTGAACATTGCCAAGGTTATTTATATTTTTTATTAGGGTAGAATGATGGAACAAGTCAATAAAAGATAAAAAATAAATAAATGCATATTCCCTATTATTATAATAACGGCTGAGAGCAGATGAATTATGAATTATGATGCAATTAATTGTTATTATGCGTTTATTGCATTACAATAACAAACAACAACACATCGTATGTTACATAATATTTCAACTGTTTTTTGTTGTACGGCTATTTTACATATTATACAGCTTTTCATTACGTTCCAATTATTATTAAATCCATTTTCTGCGTAAAATAAAATCATCTTAGACCAATATTTATAAGTTATGTATTTACTAATACTAGAGATCGCGTGGCTGGTGGTCGAATTTCGAAAATGGTTTTTTCATTGGCCAGTATAACTTGAGCTGTCGTTGTACAGACTTGCTTACCATGACAGGTCAACGCATATACTGGACGCGTGTAATTTCATTAAGCCGTTTTCGCGTAATTAAAATTTTAGCTTTCTGCATTTCTTCTATATATAACTTGCAATTATTCCGAAATTCACGTTACGTCTGCAAAATCTTGAAAAGGGGTACAAAGAATTCTCTTTACGTATTAATATAATGATTAGGTATAAAGAAACTGCGAATTTTGAAGTGAAAACTTCCTTAGGCACGTTGGGCACTTTTGGTATGAGGAAAAAGCACTGAACTAGCGTGACCATCACGCTCAGATACATATATAAAGATGTGTGTGTGTATTATGTAAATATAATATATGTAATTATGTTTTCACTTTTGACGTGCAGTCCTAAGATTGTCAGTTTTATTTACTTTGTGTGTCTCTGAGGTAATCTCCGGAACGACTGCACCTGAATATTTTTCTAGATAGAAATAGGTTTTATATAGTTGTATATGGTTAGCCCCACCGAAGTTAGGACTAAGGACTGACGAAGGTGGCATTTAAAACAGATAGAAGGATCCACATTAAAGCTGATTTAAAAACTTTTTAAGCTAACTTTGCTTATGGTACGCAGTACATGTCTATGGTACCTGAGCTTTAGGTCACTGGGCTGCCGGTCGGCGGAATGTGGCCGGTTGTTTTGCAACAAGTTCTCTCCTCTCACTTCCTCATGCATCGCCCTTTCACTCTGACACCCGAACCTGCCCGAAGTGTGCCGAAGTTCAAGAGCTTTCGCGTAGCATCGTGCTTCTTCGGAAGTACGACGAGATTCTTGCAGGTTGTGTCAGTTATTTATGTGTTTTTCATGCGAAATTGTGATAGTAATTTTTGTTGTTAAATAACGGATTCTTGACACTAACTTGGTAGAATATTACTGGTTTTAAGGAAAAGGATTGAGCGGTATAACTCGCTGCATGAATTCCAAGGAATCTTCATCTTCTTAACTATATTCATTATAGTTATATACTAATGAATGATATTATTTTATTACGAATATTATTTTAATGACCTTCGTTAAATATTTATAGATACTACATTCATTCATTATTAAGGAACCGACGAAAATTAAAACTTATCGATAACCTGATCAAATGAGGAATAAAAAATTACGACCATCATAAAACCGGGCTGCATTGAAACCGTAGTGCTACATTCATGTTAGGTGACCACAGAGTGACGTTATTCGTGTCTGTGACGTCATCGCCGCACGCGCAGCATAAACATAACTACTAAACTTCTTTAGAGAATAGTCTCTAAAGAAGTTTTTATTTTCAAAAGTGACTATTTATAAGACAATAATTTATTTATAATGAATAGAAAATATAAATATAAATTACTAGCAACCCGCCCCGGCTTCGCACGGGTAGCAGAGACATCTTCAACAATAATCAACATACACACAATCAATTTACACAAAATCTTAACAAATTATACTCCTAAGCCTTCCTCATGAATCACTGTGTCTATTACTGAAAATCGCATGAAAATCCGTTTAGTAGTTTTTCAGTTTATCGCGAACAGACAGACAGACAGACGCGGCGGGGGACTTTATTTTATAATATGTAGTGATATGCATACCCACATATGTTTTTTTATATTTCTATATCCAAACAAAACATATGCATATTTATAACACGAATACATAGACATATATCTTATGTATTTATTTGTAAAAACCAACTCGAATAATAACATGGTTTATTTACATATAGGCAGTGCCGGATTAAGACAACTTGTTGCCCTAAGCAATTCACGTCTGTGGGGCCCCCCTACCATAAGTAAACTAACATCAGTCTTTAAAAAAAATACATGTTTAATATAACGAGATAGATCATTACGTACCTTAGAATATGTATGCAGGACACGGGATAAGTGGATTAGGTATTACATACAGTAAAAACCAAATGTTTCTTATTTATTTATTGAAATGCGACTTGTGACTTTTTCGTGCATTAAATTCACGGAAAATAGGTTTTAAGTCCAATGTTTTTAGCAAATCTGACTCTATATATAATATCGATAAAGCATCCAGCCGTTCTTGCAGCATCGTCGTTCTTTTTTCGTTATTTTATTATTTTCAATTTCGAAAAGGATCGTTCCGCTGTGCTGTTTGATATCATCAGGCATAAAATCTCAATTGCGAACGTTTTATGATTAAACCTAGGGGGAAATAAATAATAATAATTCCCTCGTCATCCTAATGATTTTTATCTTAAAACAATAATACCCGTATAGCTACCGGCTTTTAATTATAACAAATACGCGATCGTCGCGTCTTTCGGTGTAGGTAAAGCCACAGGTACAGGCTGACGCGATTGACCTGCAGTGATGCACGTGGCGGGAACGTGCGCATGCGTTTGTGAATAACTGTCGGTGCGTTTATTATTGATCAAATCCTAAAAAGATATTAATTATTATATAAATCATTTTCTTTATTTTATTAATTACGTCTTTTACTTATATTGGTAATAAAATATAATAATTAAGTAAGTAGTTATCCTGTTTCTTTCCCAAAACGAAACTATATTAGCAAATAGACACTCGCTTTCTGAATAAATTTTGGTCATTTAATTAAATGCACATTTACATCTCTGGCCGTATTGTCCGTGAACGTGCTAGAGACAAATTAATACCTACTTTATGCATCATTAATAACATATTGTTTTATCAAAAACGACCACACAGACATACCTAAACATACATACATATAATATTAACACGGCAAGTTAAATAAAAAAGTAAGTTATTAAACGAAATACTTGAGATATTTCGACTTTAGATAAAATAAAAACAAAACAATATAAAATATATTTACGTACCTAAATATACGTATCCGTAATAGAATTTGCGATAATTGTCGACACATTCACACCACACCGTAGATTTATAGTTTATTTAACTTGAAGTAATAAATATTTACTTATTTTATTATTTTATTTAATCAAATCAATTGCTCAAAAAACAAAACATTCAACTGACACAAAACACCTTTGGTGGGGCAAGTGTGGTGATTGGCTGATCGCAAATCGGGAGCATTCGAATTTTCGCATTCGCGAGCGAGCAAGAGGGAGCGGGGTTATGACTCCGAACGTTAACTATCTGGTCAATTTAAAACGCGCGGATTTTTAAACAGCTTTACCTTCATGTGCTAGCAATTTTTTTTGTGCTGTTTCTGGTGCCCCCCAAGACGTGATGCCCTAAGCAATTGCTTAATTTGCTTAAGGGCTAATCCGGCACTGCATATAGGTACAAGCTTTATTTATCGGCCCTTAGGATGATACAATTGCTAATATAAATTTCTAATGTGTTGTATTTTTCCAAATAATAATTCTAACCGTCTAAAATGTGTCTAAATACTCTATGCGTGTGACTGCGTTACTGCTCACTCGAGTACACATTGTATTTAGGCATCAGTGTATCAAATTAATGACCGTTACCATACTTTTTATTATTTAAATGTAAATATGTACTTTCATAAAGACAAAGGCTAAACACAAATTGTTAACGTTTATGCGTGAAAATTGACCTTCTACATTTGGTACCGGTGACATTGTAACAATTTTCTTAAGAGGGCTTATTTTTTCTCTAAATCGTCCACTAAAATATACAAACCGAATCGTTTTCATTCTTTTGGAAAACCAAAATTAACACTAGCAATGTTTAAATTAAGTGCCTTATTTTCATACCCGATTAAAAACAATGTGTAAACATTTACATGAAAATACCTATGCTTAATTTTTATATTGTAACCTTTCTCTGGTGTAAAATAAAAAATATTGTATTGCATCGTGCCTTCTAATAGGTACGTACGCATACGTCACATGACGTCACTAGACGCTCATCGAACGTCAATCATTACCAAAAGTCATGATTGACGTGACATGACATTAAAATCTGGAACTGTCAATAGTGATTGACGGACGAACCTTCTAGTGCAGTGGCACTAGACGATAGGTTATTCGTCAACCACCGCTTTGATCGTGGCAAAACTGACAGCAAAAACTACAGTGTCTGGGTTTTTTGGACGGTAATTTTGAAATGGCAGAAACGAGGTCTATGACAAAATTATGAGGTGATCAGTGTAATAAGCACTAGTAAACGCCAGTAAGGCGTGTACATGGATACCTACTATAGAAAACATTAAAACGTATATGTACACCTATATATAAACATTCCTATCTGCTTTATAGATTGAATAGGGAATGGAATGAATGATTCCGATCGAATGATTGATTGGATACAAGTGGATTTGTATTACATTACTAACCAGTGCACTTAGACAATGGACATGCCCTTGCAAGCTGCCATTGTCCCAGTTTATTGACCACCGCTCTGTACGTATGTTATAATATTTTAGTACCCTCGCTTTTGGTGTTTCAAGAACAGTTTTTTGCCGTACGATGCTTTTATAAAACCCTAAATTAACGTCTACAGAAACATAAGCACTACATATTTACCTAGTGTTTATTTTACATTTAGCATTTAATTATTAAATTAATACCTAATTGCACTGTAAAAAATAAAAGAATTATCGTCCTCTGTCCTACTTTGCTGTAGTCGACAAGGTACACAATGATACCTAATTTAAGTCCTACCACCTAAAGAAAACATAACACAACACAGTTATAGTTTTTTAATTCTTGCAACACTAAAGGTTCTCGTAGTGGCAACACATCGCTTAGTAAGTTTGAAGAAAGTAAGAATCGTTGCACTAGCACTGTAGGATTAAACGGAGCTCTAAAAGCCCGTGTAGGCTTGTGTTAGGAGTGGCTTCACGTTCCCTCCTATTTTAGGCGCAGTACGGCCTGTACCGCACACGCTATATTCGGTTTAATTCCGAGGGCGTTTCTACACGTACTAACAAAACAGGAGTGGCTTCACGTTGTCGGTAGTATGTTGGATGCGGTTGAACCCTATGATCTCAATTTCGGTGCCTTAGCCATTAAACTACAGCCTATTATACCGTTGCCATCTTATTTATAAGACTTTGAAGTGGTTAATTATCGAATGAAATTCGATATATCGACAATTTATGATAGGATGTACTTCATTCGATACTTATGTGTATTTTCAAACTAGGTTATACGTACAAGGAGAGACTACGACTACGGCACGCGACGCGCTCCATAACTTGGGTACTTTTAACGGTTTGAGTAAAATATTCCAAATAAGGCAAAATAAGCAGTTAGTGTACAAAACACGCGCGCTATAAGTTATATTGAGCGTTGTATATGTATATACATATACATTATTATACATTAATAACAACGCCTTTGCCGTACGCTTGGCGCGTCACGCCTCGGGACAGAACTTCGCGTAATTGTGGATTTTCTAGGGTTGTATTGTATACATAGATATGTATATTTTTGCGAGAGGATTGCTTCTGATGACAGCAGGGGTTTTGCTGTGATCTTTATTGATCAAATTCTAATAATTCTGATCTGAGTCTGTTATTCTGAGTGTGAGTGTATTTGTTTTGGTTCACAATTTTTTATTCAGGAAAGGAATAGGCATTTGTTTTCAAACCCGAGGAAAGTGATAATGAAGACGAAGATGCTACACACCTATCCAATAGAAACCTATTCACTCTACTCTTGAATGTTCTAGGATTGCAATTGTCTGGAAAAATAGGCGCAGGTCAATTCAGACCTTGGCGACTCGAACCATCTATCTTTGGTGCAAACATTTTTTTTATCTATAAAGCAATTGTAGTTGTTATGCCAAATTATGTAAAGCTGTTTTTAAATAAGATGTCACCTTGAAATTCACACTAAATATGCAAAATGATGGGGCTATTAGTATTTAAATTTAAAGTAACAATAATATTGACATGGGGTTGGCCCTTACCTTGTCTTATTTAAATAAAAAAGTAATTTAAATAATGAAATCTATAAAGCACACGCTATTGCTTGACAGATGCAAATTAAAATGTATGAAGGCTGAACAGCCTGTGTGAGCCTGACAGTTTAAATATTGAGTTAATTGAGACGAAACGCAAACGAATCTCGGTCAATACATATTAGGATTATCGCAAAAACAGCATGCATGTATTACTTACATATATTATGCAGATCAGGGCAGTATTTGATTTACTTGTAATTGAAATACGTATTTCAAATACAAATATGTTTTTGCTATTTCTATTTAAATTACGTTTTAAGAATGTAATTTATAATTGGTATCTAAAATACAATTTCTCAATAATAAATTTAGTATCTAGTCTAACCGCATACCACCAGGCAGGTCTTACGCTTGTTTGCCACCGACGTGGTATAAAAAAATATTTTAAAGTGTAATGTTTATAGATTAATATAACTTCGTATTATGTATTATAAATACAAATATTGTATTTTGTATTTTAATTAAGGCATGTATTTTGCCTAGCCCTGATTATATGTATATTATATATATATATATATATATATATATATATATATATATATATGTATAAGTTAAGTAAGTTTATACTACATAGAAGTTATTAAGCAGGGCACACATCTATACTAACTAGAGGTCGGCCAGAGGTCAGTCTACGACCGTAATTCATTAAACTATCATTACCAAAGATGTTCCTTTAAAGTTTGAAGAAAAAAATGCGCACAATTATTTTATTAATAATATTAAGGTTGTCAAAAGCAACTAAACATTATTTTGCCTTTACCTATTAATATATTACACCTTTATAATATTATATCTGCCTGAGTGCAGATTCTTCATCAATGCGACTTCAAGGGTCTCCCTGGTGTGAACCACAATAAAAAGTCTAGAACATTGTAATTTACCAATAATGGTCGACCTTACATGATATTGCGGGAGACGAAAGGTTAGCGCGATTCAGATTATCAGCGCAATACCATCTATTGAACCTTTTAGTAAACATGTGTTAGTAAAAAGACATAGTTAAAAAATCAAATTATCAAATATCAAATAAATGTTGATATTATAAAGATTTAACGTTAGTATGGATGTAGGGATCGGTAAAACTTATTGATCACTTATGAACGTTCTTTAAAATATTCTTTTTTCTTTTATGGTATAGGGGCAAACGAGCAGACGAGTCACCTGATGGTAAATGACCACCGCCGCCCATGGGCACCAGTAACTCAAGAGCCACAAGGAAGAGGGGGACCGGTGGAAAAGGGGGGCGAAGGGTAAGGGCCTTCGGTAATCTCACTCACATGGCGAAAAGCAATGTATTGCTTCACTTCCAGTTTTTCGAGAGAGCATGGTATCACTCCGGTCGAGCGGGCCCATACGTGCGGAAGTATGGCTCTCCCACGACTTACACTTACACAGATCATGAGTTACTGTTATCACTAAGAATTCAAAGAATAACAATTTTAAGGACGTGCTCAGTTTAAACAGTATAATAAGTGAATACAATGACATAGGTAGGTAGAGGTCCTGCGAGAGTTTTCTCCATAATTGAAGCTGAAGATCGTAACAATCAGCCTGAGACTGTAATATATAATTATATTCTCATGCAATTGAACCACTTCCTACTAAAATTATAAAGCTGAAAACATTGTTTGTTTATTTCTTTGAATGCGCTAATCTCAGAATTTAGTCAATCTTTTTGAAAAACCTTTTTATCGTTGAATAGACCGTTTATTAAGGAAGGGTATAAGCTCTACCTAATCGTAGAGCTTCGGTACCCGACTGTTTCCCTCCTATAGTTCGTAGGTGTAATCGCTACGACCTATAGGAGCGAAACAGTCAGCATAAATACCTGGCAAGTATATTGCATATATCCAAAGCTTGCGTGGAACAGCTAGATTTGGATTCCTCAAAGCACGAAATGGCTACTATTGTAAATTTATATGTTGTTTATTAATTTGCTCATACACTTTTGTTATATTTAAAAAAAATCAAATCAACTCACACTCATTGTCATGGCTGTTCCTAGCGAGTCCCCGGATCTGTTCATTAACGTAGTTGTTGCTTTTAGGCACGTTGAGTGCGCTGCGAATGCCTACGGATGAGTTGTCCAAGTGCCCGGGCCCTATCTTGGGCACATGGCTCGAACAGTACACTTCTTTGTCTTCTGTCCAGTGCTGATTGTTGTAGTATGTCTGGTGGAATAAGAAAAAGGAAAATTTAACATACTAAAAGATAATATACTATCACTGTGTGGGTGTCACAAAAATCAGCCAGTAGATATTAAACTGTAAAGAATTATGCACTAACTCCTAAAATATATACATACATATAAGTAGACAAGTATTTATGGACATAGTATTAGTATTTCCTTAAATAAGGTATGTTGAAAGAGGTAAATTTTCTTTCCTGCATGTTCAAAAATAAGTAACTTGGAATTGATCAAATATCATTCTTGCTTCAAGTAACTACTGCAAAGAGTTTTTAATGGTGTCAACAAAAAGCTTTAGGCACCAGTAGCAAACAAACGTCCATATGTATTGTAATGGGTGTAGCTTTACGTGGCCCTGTTGTTCGCCAAGTTAGCGGTATATAAATGCAGTTAAGTTCAAAAAAGTATAGACGAGGAGTAATTTATCTAGTTACATGACTATTTCTTTGAATATGTCACGCAATAGACATAATATATGTATAAGTATATAGTAATATATGTATAAGTATAAGTATAATTCAAACTAATGGCTTATACCATGTGCGAAGGATCCGAAACAACATTACTCAGTAAAACCTGGCCACCATTACAATTATGTTACTGTAGTAACTATTTAAATTAACATTTCTCTTATTCTAATTGATTTAGGTTACATTTTTATAAAGAACATTTTTGGTTTTAAGTCAAGACAAAATGGTGGAACTGCATAAACAGGAATTCGAAGATAATTACAAAATAAACTAACAATATTATATTCTTAGCACACAAGCACTTTGTACTAAATACTTGGAGGTCGTACACACTCGTAAGTCGAACCTTTGCACAGATGACAGGTGTGCCGTGATAATTAAAGAGGTACCGCTAATACTTTGGAATGTTTCAGATTGCGTAATCCAGCAATGGTAGATGCATAGAACTAAGTAAACAAACATATTGTCTTAGCGACGACGGTCGTAAGAGGCACCTTTTAAAACCCAGAGAAGACGCCATATTTTATATCAATACTTATAAGGAACACATTATTTTCTGTGACTCAAATACGGTACATTATAATCTCAAATGGTCTGAGCTTATAATGGTAAATATTTACACATCCCAATTGCAGATTACAAACGTACTGTA
Source organism: Callimorpha dominula (assembly GCA_949752705.1). Lineage (NCBI taxonomy): Eukaryota > Metazoa > Arthropoda > Insecta > Lepidoptera > Erebidae > Callimorpha > Callimorpha dominula. The sequence goes on along the minus strand of OX457006.1, from coordinate 4,902,244 downwards.
ATTAATCTTCATGTTATACCTTATAAAATTGTTTACTGCAATAAAACAGACATGATTCTATATTTAAATTTTATCGATTGTTATCGAATGATACTTACTACTTTCATGCATAATGTTGGTAGAACTGATTCATTTTATACAATTACAGCCAACAATAGTATGACGCTAATTTAAAATGACCTGTAGCATGTTCTGGTTTCAATTCATGAATAAACATATGACAGGTCAAACTGTGCTGGATTTGAAACAAAAGGTTTAGCAGCATGTCACAGCGATCTGGCCAGTTAATTTATGACAAAGAGTTTTTATTAATTTAAACATTGTGCCTGTTTGTTAATAAAAGTTTAAATGTTACAAGAGGATCATAGCATAGAGAAGCTATTAGATGAATTAAAAACGCATTGACATGTCCAACTAATGTCACTTGGTGTGTAACAGAAAGAGCTAACTGTATATCCCCTGTTCTGACTTCTGTGAAACTAACATCACATGGCGTTTTAAGCTTTTGTAGTTAATAGGCAGCCGCTTTACCCCTTGATAAAGGGCCCCAGTCGGGCCCGTAATATTTAATAAATTAATATTTAAGAATTTTATAAAATAAGATATATATATTTAAAAAATATATTTGTGTTGTATATGCTGGTGTTCTATCTCCTTTATTCTGCGTTTTTTTTTGCAGTTAAAATTTAGTTTTGAGGTTACTTGTGGGGCTAACTTTGGGTTGAATTGTACGCGAACTTCTTGATATAGAATATATAATAACTATATTTCAAATACATACATAGTATACATACATCTTTGCCTTGTTTGGGATCAGACGGCCGTGTGTAAGATGTGTGGAGTTATTATTACATACTAGTTAAATTTAAATTATGAAACTACCTAACCCATCGCTTTCAGGGATACGACTGCTCATGACAGTGTAACGGCGACCGTATCAGGAACTCTTAACTAAGGCGCTACTCACATTATAAAACTTAAGTGCCATTACTGTGCCGTTAATAGGCGAAAACTGTCGAGCAAAAATTATTTTAAATATAAATATTCTTTTTATAAAATCAGGTAAAAAAAATCTACTAATAGTTATGTTTTTAATTAAAACATAAGCCCTGTATCTTTATCACAACTTTCTCATCTCTATCTATTGTTAACGTCTCGCACATACTTTAAAATGAAAGTTGTAACTCATTGAAAGCCAGTGCAAAAGAAATAAATAGTTATAGGTATGTTGATTGATTAACATCTTGATCATCTTTATTATCATTACTTCATCAATACTGTCGGTTTCACTAGCTAACGCAAAATATTGAAAACTTTACACAATAATGCAAGGCCAAAAACAGTGGTGTCGATTCTATTGTACACTCGACTAAACTATAACCTGACCTTATTTCTTCATATGAAATCAACCTAGTGTTCTTCGTAGTAAGGTCTATTTGTTACTAGCATCTATTTCTCAGCGCCTCTAAATTTCAATAAAACCTGTCAACGTATACTCAACTTTATTTCCACGCAGCGAGAGTCTTCATTTATTCAAACGCTGTATAATTGCCGTATAAAAACTTGTTCAAAACGAACAAGGATGACGTGTTTTTAATCTACACCTACGAAGACGCTTACTAAAAACACAGAGCAAAAGAGATAGCATTCAACGAATAGCGGCTCTCGCTACGTGGTATTAAAGTTTATTTAAGCGTATCAGACTTAAGTCGACAAGAAATTGCTTATTTCGATAGCGACATATGTTACCTACTTGTTTCAATTTGAAATAAGACCTTGTTTCTAAGTGTACAAGGTTTACTTCTTATATGAAGAAAATTTAGTGAATTTTAATTTAGCGAGTGAAGTAACAGAATTGGGGCCATTGTATTAAAAAAAGTCTTATACAATAACTACGACTATTACAACTATTCTACACGTTTTACTAATCGATGTAAAGGTAATTTAGTGAACCCTTTTTCAGTTTGCCTAAGTTGGTAACTAAGCCTTGAACACTACAAAGGAATGACCCAAAATCTCGAAGAAGATCATGTACAAATTAATTTAAGGTTATATTTTGAAATACGCTAGGCCTTTGGACGTGCATATGATGCCTTTCGCTACCCGCACCTATCTCCTTGCAGCTTTCATTCAAACAGAATCCTGTTGTTCCAACGACAGTGGCCCCAATTCTGTTACTTCACTCGCTAAATTAAAATTCACTAAATTTTCTTCATATAAGAAGTAAACCTTGTACACTTAGAAACATGGTCTTATTTCAAATTGAAACAAGTAGGTAACATATGTCGCTATCGAAATAAGCAATTTATTTGTCGACTAAAGTCTGATACGCTTAAATAAACTTTAATACCACGTAGCGAGAGCCGCTATCCGTTGAATGCCATCTCTTTTGCTCTGTGTTTTTAGTAAACGTCTTCGTAGGTGTAGGTTAAAAACACGTCATCCTTGTTCGTTTTGAACAAGTTTTTATACGGCAATTATACAGCGTTTGAATAAATGAAGACTCTCGTGCGTTTTATTGAAATTTAGAGGCGATGAGAAATAGATGCTAGTAACAAATAGAACTTATTACGAAGAACACTAGGTTGATTTCATATGAAGAAATTAAGTCAGGTTTTAGTTTAGTCGAGTGTACAATAGAATCGGCACCAGTGTATTTAGGATCGACTAAATACTTATTAATTTTAATTCAGAGACCCATTAAAGTTCTATAGTAACAGTCTGATATAAAACTGTGTTGTGTGACACTCATTTGTTTCCCAGTGTAAAATTCACTAACTGTTTATTTATCTTTCACGAATCACAACATTGTTTTTTTAAACAGTTAGATTTATGTGATTCGGTTAATAACTGAATGAGGACACTGTGACACTGGCTCACTGACTCAAATATGAGTCAGTACCACTTTTTTCTATTTAGTTGCATTCGTTAAAACCTACCTAATTGTAAGGATAAAGAAAGTCCTATCTAATAATAACACTTTATATAGTTGTATGATCACAAACTTTTAAAATTCTGACTTTAAATGTGTTATCGTATATTATAATTTTTTTCATAATTGTTTTTATAATCAGGTGATTATCAGGCAAATATCTTGGATACTAATGTCATTTTGTTTTTTTGAGATAGGGGGCAAACGAGCAGACGGGTCACCTGATGGTAAATGACTACCGCCGCCCATGGGCACCTGCAACTCAAGAGTCACAAGTGCGTTGCCGGCCTTTTAGGGTAGAAGGGGAAGGGGGAGGAGGGTGGAGAGGAGGGGAGAGAGGGAAGGGTTAGGGCCTCCGGTAACCTCACTCACTCGACAAAAGCAATGCAAGCATTGCTTTACTGCCGGTTTTCTGTAAGGCCGTGGTATCACTCCGGTTGAGCCGGCCTATGCGTGGCGAAGCTGGCTCTCCCACGAACACTTTGTACTGTTATATGTATATATATTGTTATATTTACGAACCCTAATTCTTTTTCAATACATATAAATAAAATTGGAGTGTCTGTTTGTAATGTCAAAATATTTTTTTTTAAGTTTATACAGTTATTTGCATAATACCTATGCCTAAAAATCAGTTTTTAAATTTTTTGTTCGTCTGTTTGTTTGTTCCGGCTAATCTCCGGAATGGTTGGACCGATTTCCATGAAACTTTCACTGGCAGATAGCTGGTTTTATAAAAAGTAAGTTAAACTACTTTTATTTTCAAAAATAAATATGTATTTATTTTTTGTACTATTTTTATGACATTTCAAACAGACACTTCAATTTTATTTATTTGTATAGATGTAGTATAGCTTATTCCATGAGTTCCAAGAATGTTCCTCAAAATGTGCCTCAAAATCTCTTATGATTATTCTATGTACCTACTAACATTATAAAGCTGAAGAGTTTGTTTGTTTGGTTGAACGCGCTAATCTCAGGAACAACTGGTTCAAATTGAAAAATTCTTTTAGTATTGGATACACAACATTGGAACATCTGTCAATCATGATTTTTGGTAATGATTGACGTTTGCATGAGCGTGTAATGGACGCCTTTGTGTTTTGTCGCTACATTAAGGTTGGTATTGTTTTGTCTACATCACTTTATAATATTTAAAGTTCGTGAGAACGCTTGTGTAGGTATGTACTATTATCACATTTAATTGGCCTTGCTGCCCGTGAGAAAAAATCTTAAAGCGCATGAGAATCTAATTCAGTTGATCTGCCCTTATTTATTAATTTGACATAAATATAAAAATTAATTACAAAAACAAAAATTGTCATTTGGAACGACGGTGTAAAAAAATATTTATTAATAAAAGATTGTCGCCTACAAAACTTTGTAACCTAACTTTGTAACACTGTAATGGAATATTCTGGATTTTACAAAATTTGCAGTGCAGTGGTTTTTTCTATAAGTCAATCCAAAAGTATGGTCTCGAAGAAGGACGCAAGAAGTCTTACATTCTACCATTTAGAAGACGATGTCCATTCTCCTTACAAGAGGATGACTGATAGGGATAGCCTGCGGTGGGACCCAGATGGTCGATTATGAGCTATTTTCATAACGGCAAGAGCCCTGGATTTGTCGGTAATCTTGGACTACTTGATCTACTGGCATTCCATCCCCCGGTTACAGGATCCGTAACGAAGCACCATGTTGTTCTAATCAGTTTGAATGTGACATAACAACCTTTTTGTAGAGCACAACAACGTTAATAGCTTGTAAACAGAGCTAATATTATGTTAGCAATCGAAATATCACAACAAAATGAGAATTAACGATATAAATGCGAATTTTATGATACAGTCGCTAATTCAAAATCGATTATTTCCATTCAGAATCCATAAAATAGTATAATAATGTGACTAACACATAAACCTTATCTAGCTAATTATATATACGTACATAATATTTAAATTATGTTAACATGTTAAACTTTTAAAAGTTGGTGTTACAAGGTTGTCCAAATGCCAACGCCTCGGAAGGTCGCGAAGATATGACCAAGGTCGACAGGATACGTGAACATGTGAAAAGACGTAATTGTTTTTTTTAGAATATCTGTTAGATTTTTGTCGAAGCTTGCCAATTCTTCAATGGTCGAGATCTCCGTGCCTCAGAGATGCACATTGGTATCAACCGTCTCGGATACCCGTGGCAGTTGATATGAGGCATTAATGAGACTTATGAGGCTTCTAATATCAAATAAACTTCTAGTCTAACCATAGAGTATTATTATCTTTTTGCAAAAAACAAAAAAAAACAGGACTTTTTTATATTCATAATTAGGTTTGTGTATTTGATGAGGTGTATTCTATCAACTTTTGATAAATCAGTAACAGTTAACTGTTGTTTTAATTTTACAAAACAGACAGAAGAATCCATTTTCGAAGTGTGTTAATAACATCTTGACATATCTTACACACGGCCGTCTGATCAGACAATAAACTAGGCAAAGCCTGTACTATAGTAACCAGACTGCTGATAAACATACTTATATGTTGTCGCCACATTAAAAACTCTTATTTATTTTATTAAAAATAGGGACAAACTATAATAGATGATAACACAGTTCACTATTTAATAAAAATAAGTTAATAGATATATATATTGCGTTACCGGTATAACCAGTATATATATATATATATATATATATATATATATATATATATATATATATATATATTATAGATAAATTACACCCAGACACAGAACAAATGATCATGCTCATCACACAATTATTTCTCCTGGGTGAGAATCGAACCCACGACCTCTGGCTCAGCAGATAAATCGGGACTGTTGGTATATATTATCATACTTTTAATTATATTCCAACTTATAGCAAATTCTAATTGAAAGAAAAACAGAACTAGTCGTGTGACAAATTTCTATAACCGTATTGTTGCTAAGATCTGAAACATAACATTTGTATTATGGTTTAGGGAAGACAATAATATAATGGATAGTGGTGGATAAATAATAACAACCATTATCTATTATTTCCTTATCAACAAAATACTGTTTGAGACTCTCCAGTACCAATAAAATAGTAAAATAATGAATAATGGTAATGGGTAATCATAACCACCAGCAACATTATTAATTAGTATACATGGAATAATAAACAGTAAATGTTCAAACGCTATTATTATTTAGTATACATAAACATTTATGTTTATTTTTTCATGTTTATGACAGAAACAGAAACTGAAAACAGATGTTGTCTGTCAATAAAATATTTTTCAAGAGCTTAGAACACCTACAGATGGAATAGAACATTAATATGGCCAGGACCTGTAAAAAATACTAGAATATTGCATCCTGACATAATAAAACATAAAAAAACATTAAAGTACTTATTTAATTTAATATTTTACTTCTTTTGAATACAACTTTAAAAAAAAAAATTGTCAGATTCGTTAGATGGTCTGACAACATACATCGTGATGTCAAAAAGCCCGGACAGTAACGTGATCGTGAGGGTTTTATTACAACAGAAAAAAGGCATGTTCACAATAGTACAATAAAATTATGATGATGAATGACTTACCTTTAGTGTTAATTTAGTGCCACAAACAGCACATTTGAAACACCCGCTATGGAAGAAGGTGAAATCTTTGAGCGGGCCGACTCGGTCCACTTGGTAGACGATCTCGTTGCAACGAAAGCACGTGCTTTCGTAGAAGTTCGGTCGATACATCGTTGTAAGAGTGCTCTTCACGACATAGTTCACTACACTACACTGGTGTCACTAATTTGTCACACTGACACTTGAACACGCATTTGTATGCCTGGAAATCAATTTTGCTTTTGAAAATTCTGTTTGAAAACTACGTTTGAATTTATATGCAAGATTCGTTCGTGTGATAAAATCTCTTTTAGTGGATTACTCCATAGTACAATGGTGTAATAGTAAGTTTTGGACCAGATGGAAGGAATTGACAAGTCAGAATGTTGTCCGTGAATTATAGGGTAACAGACTTGAAGACTGACTTAGTTATTGAAAGGTCTTAAAGTCTTTTTAATGCTTCACTACATTAACATCTTTTTCTTTAAATGAATCTTACAACAAACCTCGAACAACACTCAGAAACTTCACACACACACACACTGGTTGACAAAGCAGACTTCAATAATATATCACTTCAATATGGCTATGCAATTAGAAAACCTTTGTATAACCAAACTGGGTAATTCATGGAATACAAGTCGAAATAATTATATATAATTTATAATAATTAAACGAATTATTTCGAAAGTATTCGCCACTCAATAGGGAATATGCATGTATTTTTTTTTTATCTTATATTGACTTGTTCCATCATTCTACCCTAATAAAAAATATAAATAACCTTGGCAATGTTCAAATTAATTTTTAAAATAACATTGAAAACATCGATAAAATTTGATCTGTTTGAACGCCGCCATATTTCGCGGGCCTTGGATGACGTCACGTTTCACGCTCAGTGTTTGTTTCATAAACTTACTTGAAGTGTTACAGTAATTTTAAACCGATTTCCAGTTGTAATTACTATTTATTGTAATAAATAGACGATGGATAAAGTTTAAAAACCATTTTATAGGTATTGCCTTGTCCCTAACTGTAAAAACACTATAAGAAGTACGAGTACACCCAATACAGTATTTTTCCTGTACAAAATAATAATGTAAAATACGAAAACAATGGTGTACATTAATGAGAAGAGATGAAGTATCTTCAATATCGTGTTTATATTGTTGTGAAGATCACTTTAATGTAAGCATATTACAATTTAATTGCTAGTATACTGTGAATTAGTCAGCAGTAATTTATGTTTGTTTTAAATATCAAGCAGAAGGCAACTTGCTTGTCTACTTAAACTAGGTAACAAAAGTCCAATAAAACTTCATCAATATAACTAACTATACATATCTTAAATATCCTTTAGATTATAATATAACAAGTATTGTAATAATTACCTTGCAGCTTTCACTCCTTTAACCTCAGCGGACGAAAAATCTGGATTTAATGCAAAATATATAGTCATCATGAATGTACCTATTTTCGGTAGATTGTCCGATTGTGCTTTGACAAAACTACATTCAGTCATTGTCTTAGATAATTTCTAATATCACTAGAATGCTTAAATTGCACTAGCTAAAAGCAAAAACAGGAACACCTATCTTTCTCCGTAACACTACGAATATAGGCGCCGATAAATGACAGAACGTGGAATGTCACGTCATGTTTTGTTTCAACCAATGGTGAAGCGTTTTGCAAAGTTAAATTTCGCGCCTTTATTTTGCATATTTGAATTAATATTTTTTGCAATTAAACGCGAACTAAATAAGAAAATAATTGTTTAGGCATAATATCTGGACAATAAAGGTTAAAGGGAAAATTAATTAAGTAAATTTAAACAACAGGCATATTCCCTCGTTTTATAATTGAGCAGTCTTTGAATATTCGTCCTTTAGTCATAAACAGATTCATTTTCAAAATATGGCTGCACGATAAAGAACACGCGAGTTGTATTGATCCAAAAACACCCTCTTTTAACTGACCACCTTAGGTGCGTTGACCTTTCATACAATACATGTAAGGTATTATTTGTATGAAGCATAAAAATTGGTTACGAGTATTAAGTACTGTTTTTTATGGGGACTGATCTTGCCAGGATTAACTGCTGTGGCTTTTGAGTATAAGGTCCGCTTATTTAACTTACTTAAGCGCTACATAGGTTTTTTTTCTCTTAAAGAGACAACTCCCGCATTAGGAATATTCCTGTGTCGCGGGGGTTTCACAAACATTCATCAACATTTCACAACGTATACAAAGAACACCCAGACTCGGGACAACTATTTGTGGATCACACAAATTTTTGTCCCGTGTGGGATTTGAATTTGTCCCGAGGCGAGATGACCACTTAAACCATTGCGCCATCCGTGGAGTCAGCAGTGCAGTGGAGCAGTTCGTTTTTATTATAAAATCTAAGAAGTAAAATTAAATACTCATTTAAGCTATGTTGAATTTTGGGGCGTTTAGCCGTTTTAGCAGTGATAAGTGATAGTAACAACTTGAGATATCTAACACACGACACGGCTGTCTAACCCCAAACTAGGCAAAACCTGTACTATGGTAACCAGACTGCTGATAAACATACTTTTATTTTACTAAATACATACATATTTATATATATATATTACACCCAGACACAGAACAAATGGTCGTGCCCATCACACAATTATTTATCCTGGGTTGGAATCGAACCCACTACCTCTGGTTCAGCAGCCAGGATCACTAACCACTAGACCAACAGGCCAGTGTGTTAGTCTATGTATGACTTAAGTCACTTCTGACCCAAGCCCCGCACTTGGGCCGGGCTAGGACACTGGCTGGGTGTTAGAAGAAAGAAAGAAAGAAAATCATTTTATTTTGCACAATCATGATTAACTAATTAAAATTATGAAAGAAAATCATGTTATCATCAGAGTTTATAAAGATCACTGATGTTAAACCTAGCTTTCAGGAGGCATATCAATATAAAAGGATTAAGGGTGGGAACAGTTCCGTAAAAGATATATTAAAACTGACACATACATCTAAAATGAACATAATATATTATGTTAAATTGTTTTTTAAATCTGGTCATTAACATCGATTGTTTGAATTTAGCATTGTTTATTTGTACGCTACAAATAAACACTCGTAAATTCTTGATAATACTGAGGGTTACAGAAACGTGAGGCCAAATTGTAGGAGCATTATTTGTATGGTTGCCACCCGTACTATAATATATAGTATCGTACTATATTTTGATCAATTGTACTATATATTATAGAACAATAACTACGAAAAATACTATATTTTTATTGCTAACCCCACAGTCGCCATTTTAACTGGAACTGGAACACACTGGAACCGTTTGTAATGCTTTCACGCCTTACCTACTCAACCTAAGTACCTATCATCCAAAAAAAATTTTTCCCGAGAAATGGAAAAATAACGTTTAGACGACCATCCGGTTTGACAATATCTACAATCGGCTCGAGTAAAAGATAGTACTATTTTTTCCATAATTTTCTAATAGTACCATAGTTTTTGCAGCTATATAAGTTAAGAAAAAAATACTATATTTTTCAGAAAAAAATGTGGCAACCCGACAAGAATTTGTAATAAAGAAAATTTATTTTTTACTTCGGAAAGTGCTTGTGTAGGTCACATTGCACATTGCGAGTTTTCATGTAATTTAAACGATTTTTTTTTACGGACAGACATTTTCAGAAAAATCTGAACATTCCATCAACATCCTTGGTATATAATACCTATAGTTCCTATAATTGTAGTTATAGTTAATATTCATGTCAGTCCTCTCACATACTAAATATTAGCTTTATCAGTAAATTTTTAAGTTTATTTTTTCAGTTTTAACAAAAGATTTCTGTATTTAAAGTCACAAATTTTCATAAAATCGTTAGCGTTTTACGTTATTCTACTACTAGGAATAGGACCCTAAAATATAACCACATCTTTCTTTAACACCCTGTATAAACTAAATAACAAAAATTTTATCATATTGCGTGTTTCACTATCATTGTAGTTTTGCAACACAACAATTGTTAGTTTTGCAAGAGTTCCTCATTCTTCTCTGCAGTATGTTAGCCACGGTATACGGTACGCGTGCCAGTTGCGTTCAGCCGCCAGTTTTGTATGGTACAAGTGTTGAAATAGAGCGGGTAATAAGCCTCTTTAATAGGAGACGCTTTTTGGCAAGCTGTTTACTAGAGCCGTTGGCAAAAAGGACTATATAGGGTAACACAGCGACGTTTTTAGGCCTTTCAATATTGACTGTTAACTTAAAACTCACTTTGTAAAAGGAAGTCTGAGTATAAATTACAGCTTCAAATTCATCATTTGTCATATAACATAATCGATTAGTCTACCATTTGGTCGGCTGGTTATCTCCGGACTGCTATTACTTACATGTGTATGGTATTAATTAGCGCGTCTGTTTATATTTTAGAATAATATGCTACATTGTCCTCACATTTCATTTACGTTTATAAATTTATAAAAAAACATTTTGGAAAAGAGTGTCCTTGAAGTTTCTTGCCTGTTCTTCTCCATAAGATCTACGTATTGGAACAGGCAGCTAGCTTCACGGCTGGCTTAGTGTGACTGATTCCTACTCCTGACAATTAAAAAATACCTATTATTGGTTTAATTGAATAAAATGATTTTGATTTGATCGATTGATTCAGTTTAGGTGAGCGATTTAACAAGCAAGCTTCAAAACTTCGTTTTGGGCTTAAAACCCTTAAAAAGAGTACTATATATACTTACTTAACAATAATGTATCAATACAATTTTATTAATAGTGATAAATAGAATTGGATGTAATAATTTAATATTTGATGTATGATGTAACAATTATAAATTAATAATTATAAAAATAAGCTGTAATATTATCATAACGTTTGCATGTCTATATGGGTAAAATTTGTGGATCAAAAGCTTTTTGTAACACCTAAAAATGTACCATTTTCCATGCAAAATAAACCTAACATTCTTATTCTGATTCAAAAAATATCAGGTTTTCCTTATGACTAGTTAATTGCAGCTATCATACTTCTGTACTAGAAAATTTTCCATTTAAAGTTTTTAATGTTTTAGTTTATTTTTCAATCGCTTATAAATCAGACCACTTCCTCAAGCCACCGTCAAAGTATTAGAACGTGCGAATGTAATGACACCTTTCGATACATATTCTAATACTATTCCATACGTAGTAATACGTTTTTATAGCAAAAACAGCCAATTGCGAAAACAATATGGCGTGCACTAACTGCTCCTGTAGCACGATAAAGTCATAAACTTGGCTCAAAATGGGTTACCATGGTGTTATGTGAGCATTCAACTGGATGTGGAAATAACATTTTGTTTTGTTGGTAGGGTAATTTATATTGCCCGAATTAGTCAAACCTTCGAGTAGTGTCTAATATCGACTTAAGTTTTGATTGGAAGGTACATATACTTAATATGTGTTGGAAATTGGCTTTAACAATTCAGGCATGGAAGTACCCAGCTTAAAGAAGGCAATTTATTTTTGTCTGCCAATGGGGGGCAAATCACTACTGACTCAAAATTTCTAAATTACTTTAATAATTAATTAAGTTAATAAATTTCTAAGACTACAAAAGCCAGGGGGATGCCGGTTGCGTTGCTTCCTTGGACCCTTATGTTTAGTTTATGAAGTGCGCACACACGTATGGCGCCCTACAGACCGTGCAATCGATGGACAATCAGGTCATTGGTTTAGGTTAGACTAAAAACGGTCCATTATGCGTGCAGATATTGCTGGCTAGTTGAGCCAGCCTAGCTTCTTCCAGAAGCACAGAAGCCTCCTGGGGCGTTCACAGCTTTCTAGGAACGACCTCGCATCCGCGAGAATATTTGCCCGTTGTGTGGACAGTCAGGCGATAATTTAGTTGAATGCGGTGCACACACTTTATGCAATGGCCGAAGTTGTTCGATAGTTTGATAAAATAGGAAAAGAGCAGTCATTTTAGATAGTTTGGTCAAATGCGCGCACTGCCATAAGCTACATACTGATTGTCAGAACGATCGCCCTATACTAATAGTTGTCCTATCCAAGACTTCAATACGAAGCAACACAGTATACCTGAACATACAATACTAAATTATTTAATGTCAAAATAAATACTTACTTAGATTTTAAATACCAATCCGTGCCTCGGAGAGCACGTTAAGAGGCCGTATACGAAATTTTGCCAATATCGCGGATTTACGTGGTTTTACAGACGTGATTTAACAGTTAAAATACTATTTTTCTATAAGTTTTTATGAACAACATAAAAGATCACTTCAATTTAGATCTAGTGAATAACCCAATTTTTTACTTTTATTATAAATTATAATGCGAGATTTAGATTGTTTTTCATTAACATATATTTTTTATTTTTTGCAATTTCAGAAAATGGGTTGATTTTGAACTGAAGTTTATTTCTGTTGTGGTAATTTTATGAATGAGAGTTCCACGTAGCCAAAATCAAAAGCAAAACTTTGTCCATTTTCTGTAAAATTTGACTTAGTTAAACATTTTTTTACTCAATTTTTTTATATGAAAGTGGTAGAAAGTGTTACATACATTGTATGGACGACTTTTACAGCAATACATTGTAATTTTTTCATACCGTTGATGCTTTAAAACAGTTCGAAAATATGTGATATTCTAAACCTCTTATCGCAAAAATTTACAAACAGTCACCGGTTAGAGGTCGATAATCAAAATTAAATAATAAAAGTAAAAAAGTGGCTCATACATTAGATCTAAATTGAAATGATCTTTTAAGTTGTTCCTAAAAACCTATAGAAATATAGTATTTTAACTGTAAAATGATTTTTGTAAAACCACGTAAATCAGCGAAATTGGCAAAATTTCGTATACGACCTCTTAAACCGTCGCGTCGGTCCCGGGTGCCATACAAACATCTGTGGCATTCGTTACGGGTAGTTGGAGCCCTAAAAGTCCGACAACCTGGTCTAACTACAGAACTTCGATATCGCCTAGTACTTGGGTTGTGGAGGTCTGATGGTAGTCGCTTCACGTAAAAATATCATAGTTCGGCCGTATCGTAGTTAGACTGAAAGCCGACCCCAACTTAGTTAGTAAAAGGCGCAGAGGATGATGATTTAAAATACCAACCGTTCTGAAACAACACAACTTGCATTTGATTTTTATCTAATCAGTCCGGAAACCGCGACTTCCTTTCCTAAATAATTCTGCAAACTCGTAACGAAATGTAAATCATTTCGACCTACACACATGTGACAAAATTATAATTTATATAACTCTAAAAATGGTTTTATATAATAGACTTTGAAAGTTTATTATAGTGCTGAACGTAGGAGAAGCTTTTGGCCAGCGTTGGTCAACTGTTCGATACGGGCGGCTGGCGCGTGGGCAAAAGCGTGGGAGGTATTTGAATGTTCCCTAAAAACTACTTTTACTTTGGATTTCTTAATATCCGAGTACCTACTGTATGTGAACCGGTGGCACAAATTTATTCCGTTACTAATATACTTGTGTTATGTAAGTGTATCTGTGATAGCGAAAGATATATATTGATGTTTAGTTACTTTTACTGATTTGACTAAAAAATATGTAATAAATTTACTGAGATAAAACCTTATTATTTTTTAAGTGGTAAACTTACAATTGTAGATAAATAAATAGTTAATTTATAGGTAATTATAATATTTCACGGCGCTTTACACATTGGCGGAATGCTCAGCCTGGGCTAACCAGGGTCGTGATCTCGTCGCGGCAGTCGGTTCTGCGGGTAGTCTCTCGCTGCCGGCCGTGGTTCTGTCCATGGTCCGGAGCGAGAGTGCATGGAACGCCGTTGCCACCTTTTGCGAGGAGGTGATGTCCGCAAAGGAGGCGGCCGAACGGGAGAGAGAGCGAAGCACAACTCTCTCTGCCCGCAGTAGACGCACCGGGCGCCGGAGGGCATTCAATGATCTCCGGCCACCGTAGGAACCGGCCTGCGGGCGACGAACTTTTGGGGAAGTCGTCGTCCGAACAGATACAGGCCCGAGAGGCAGAGCGCAGTGTTCCGCGCGCGCTTCTCAGAGGAGTGCTACCGATGGGTGACGGTCGCACCGGGTGACGGGACCAGTCTTGGGTGAGACGGGTCAATGCCTGTCGGGGGTTGCGGAAGAATGTAATGGCGATTCTCGCTGCCCCGATAATGGGCAAGCAGTGGAACACCGGGGTGGTTTTTAGTCGGTAACAGTCCGATAGACCCCTTCGACCCCCAAGGGCGGAGGACATCCATGAGGATCTTCCACCTCGTCGTCAAAAAAAAAAAGGTATATATCCACGTCGCCGTCGATGGGACCAGTCTTCCAGGTGAAGTTCCTTTCTACCACTACGTTACTTCCTTATCAATAAAGGGAAACCCCTTTATTGATAAGGAATTTCATCTGGTAATATCTGTTGATAGACTTAGCATATTCAATAACCTCCAGTAACCTCACTCACTCAATGAAAGCATTACTTCACGGTTTTCTGTGAGGCCGTGATGTCACCCCGGTTCAACCGGCCCATAACTGCCGAAGCATGACTCTCCCACGATTAGAGCTTTTCTACTTTCAAGGAACGGAACCCTAAAAAACCTTCATTTATCTGTGTCTACTTTCCTTCTAAAACGGTAATCCGTCTAAGTAGATATAGGTTAGCAAGCTATTTAGAAACTGCTTTTATAAATTGAATACCAGTCGGGTAAGTCTAAACTCATTCATGTCTAGTGAAAATGTTACGAAGTTGTTTGAATGGCTTGCAATTTGCCTCGCCTTATAAACTTGCCAAGTAAACTATTAATACGCTTTCATACCGTGAGAATGTCGAGTATGAAGTAAGATATTGAAGGTACTATTCTGATCTTTTGTAATATATAGATTATTTATTTTCTTATCTACAACGTGTTTCATAAGGTGTACCTAGTTATATTTAAAAAAAATATATACACCCGGTAAATAGTAAGGTAAGTCTAGCAATCTAGACTATAGAAAAATAATGTTGTCATGCAAATAGTAACCTATAAGAAAAATAGTAGCCTATGTCCTTCCCAAGGATATAATCTATCTCCTTGACAAATTTCATTACATTCAGCCGTTTAGACGTAAAAAGGTAACAAGCTAACATACAAACAGAGTTACTTTCGCGTTTATAATATTAGTATGAATATATGATTGCGGTAAGTTTGGCAGTAGTACCAATAATACAGTGGGAGAGACATGCTTCGGCACGTATGGGTCGGCTCGACCAGAGTGAGACCACGGCCTCACAGAAAACCGGCAGTGAAGCAATGCTTGCATAGCTTTGCATCGAGTGAGTGAGGTTACCGGAGGCCCTAACCCTCCCTCTCGCCCTCTTCCCCCTTCCCCTACTCCCACCCTAAAGGCCGACAACGCACTTCTGACTTTTGAGTTGCAGGTGCTTATGGGCGGCGGTAGTCACCATCAGGTGACCCGTCTGCTCGTTTCTACCCTATATAATTAAAAAAAAAACTGACCTTATTTATATGTAGTACTAAGAAATTTCTCCTATTGAAATAGTACTAGTAGTTCTTTTTGTTATTGATTTGAGACATAAAATGAATAAAATTCGTTTAAACAAACCTTCTAACTCTCTCTAGAAGATAAAGTACACTTTAGTATTTCTTTAATAAGGAAGTTTTGCTCCATTTTGACAACTAGTTGTAACATTGGTATGATAAGTTGTGGTTAATGTTTGTGACATTAACTGTACCCGTAAGTGTGCGGTCATGATACGTGTCTATATTCATGAGGTACATGCGCAGCTTATCGCTCTATATTTGCATAGTGACTGTCACATACTGCTCTCGTTTATTTTAGGGATGTGCATTTGCTATCGATACTTTTGTGTCTTGTCGAAGATGTAATGGGACTATGAATTACTTTCATATGTTCAACGTATTTTACTGTAAGACTATTTGTAGAAATTAGTAAAACAAAGTAAGTATCACCGCTATCACAAAGTGTGCTACTTAACGGACTCGGTAAATAAAATACCTGTGCACCTAACGGTGGACTAGAAAATTTTTGCATTTAAAAGCGTCAAAATAAAACACGATTAACTTATTGAATCTTGAATCAATGTTTTTACTTTTATCAATAATATAAAACAAGGTTTTTGGGTTATAATACGGGTGGAGCCTTAAGCGAAACCTAATTTTGTAATACACCTATCAATATCGTCTAACCAGTCAATACGATAAGTTATTTTATGTAAAGGAATAAATAATTGCTTATTGCAATGCACAGGTAGTGATTTAATAAAATAGCATAAAAAGCGTCTAATAGCATAAGAACTTAACTCCTACAACACGTCACAGTACTAACATATTTAGAAATAGATTAAATTAATAAATCATTTGGAAATCCACCATACGCGCTCAGGTAAAGATAAGTAGTGAAATAGCTTTAAAACAAATAATAGTAAGTAGTTAGAAAAATGTTCAATTATCTCTAGCACGCGTTGCTGTTCTATTTTCTCTGTAATGTACTTTAGTTTTTTGCAACTAAAGTCGATATTAATCAGCTGAGTCCCATCACTATCGATGAGCGTGCGCGCCTTGTTATTTTCATTATGCTGGCATGCTGTTTGCCCACATCTTAGTTATAAGGCGAAGGTAAACGACGGCTTAACGCCAAATGTTAAGAATACATTACGAGTGCCTATTAATATAGTTCAAGTTATTGGTAGCGATCGTCCGATTATAACGATATTACCTGGCATGGACTGAAGAACGTCAAAGATTGGAGTAAAACTTTTACCAATTTCCAATGAACTAAATGTAACATTTGATGTCAAGCACCGCACGGTTTATACAACACAAACTCTTATATAATTAAAACTAGCAATACGTCCCGGCTTCGCGCGGGTGCAAATTATACACCTAAACTTTCCTCGTTAATCACTCTGTCTATTAGTGAAAACCGCATGAAAATTCGTTCAGTAGTTTTTCAGTTTATCGCGAACAGACAGACGCGGCGGGGGACTTTGTTTCATAATATGTAGTGATAGATGTAAGATTTTTTACTCTTTAGTTCGGTTTGCCATTCAAGCATGTTCTTTTAGTTTTTTTTTTAAACTACGAGTATCATTAAGGTTCTTATTTTTTAGTTTTCTATTGTCATCTGTCCGTGATGCGTGTTAAAATTTTCAAGTTAATCGGACGTCTTAAAGTTGGTGAAATCTATGTTGGAAGATTTCGTTGTATGGATAGATAGATGGCGACAGGTTAAGCTAATATATAGCGTTCAAAATAATACTTTTCTCACCGCGCTTCTTAAGGAATCCGCCAAAAAAATGAGAATGAGAAAAAATGAGATGGCAGTAGCTAAGAATCTGCCTGATCAGCCTTCAATGACTATTTTATTTTACAATGCGCTACATGAGTGACGATGGCTCACTGTCCGTGACTATCATTCTAGGTGTTAGCATAGTACCAGTGCTACTTCTAAAGAAGTAGAACAATGCGGAGCTTTTATGTTATATTTGTTGTATCCCTCTTCCTGGAATATCTTGTACCAATCTATGAGTACAAAATAAATATGTTTCTGTCTTTCTTTCTTTCAGTGGTGTTTCTCAGACGTCTTCAGATTAACCCAATACTTACGCCATCCAAATAAATTGCAAAAATTAAAACTTAAGGAAGAACTTAATTAAAGAACTTAATTTCTGCAAATGTCGAATGCAAGCAAATTAATAGATACTTAATAAAAAATGAAGTAATTTTTTTTTAAATAATATTCATTACATTAATTAAAATTAAAATATCAGGGTCTCTGAATTAAGCAATTAATATTCGCTATATCTACATATAATTGTTAAAAAAAAAGCAACATACTTCAATGCCTCTAGATTATTTATTCTGCTTGAAACTTTCATCACCTAATTATTTTAGCAACCTTGCCGATAAATATTTTATCAGCTACAAAAACCACTTTAGGTTGAGCTACCCTGTTTTGTATTTTGATACAAAAATTTTGAAGGTGATTACTTAACTGCTTTTTTAAACTGTTGTCATACATCCAAAGTTATAACCGTTATCAATCAATACAAATACATAAAATTTAAATGAAACATAAAAGTTTTAGTTATTTGCACGATATCTAAGCGTAAAAATCAGTTTTTAAAATTTTCGTCTGTCTCTCTGTTTGTTCTGGCTAATCTCCCGAACGGGTGGACCGATTTTCACGGGACTTTCACTGGCAGATAGCTAATGTTATAAGAAGTAACTTAGGCTACTTTTATTTTGAAAAAAGTATTAGGAGAAAGGAGGAGGGAAATTTCCGCGCAAAATATGTAATATATGTTCAGAGGCTTAACAATAAAATAAGAAGTAATTTGCAAAATATAGACCTACAAAAATTTATTTAGGCTGTAAGTAACTAATACAGGATGTGTAAAACCTAATAAATAAAATGGAAATAGTTAATTTGTTATACCTATACATATAAAAGTTTAAACATTTTTTTTCTAACAGGATGAAATGTAAGTACATATATGTATATTCGTTTGGAAACGGGTCACGGCATTTCCGTACACTAAAATACATCCACCTATCTTTTGAAAGATGTAAATTTTAATTTGTGTTTGTTACTGACTGTACTTATAAAAAAGCCGAAAGTTATTTGTAATCGAGTACAGTTAGCACAATTCGCAAATTTTATTGCCAAACAATTTAGTAACTTTAGCGTTTCAGTGTTAACTGTCTTAATGACATACATATCTATGTACATTTCTGTATGAGCGGACGTACTGTACGACAAAAACTTTATACGGGTTTCGATAAGTTTAGTGCCTACATTTATTTAATATATCTAAATAGGTACGACAAAAGTCAAGGCCGGTCAGTACCCATAAAATAAAGTCATAAAATTGTACCTCGGCTCTTACTAGCTCATCGTTAAAAATTAGTGGTTAATTTGTACACCAGCCGTATTTATAGGGGTCACAAGATCAAATCCGTATTTAAAAATACTTGTGAATATTGTCAATGGTTCTCATTTCTACTTCTAAAAATATCGGCAATGTTTATGGTCATATGAAAACTTAGCCAAAGAATAATAGTAAAAATAGAACGAAAAAAGATGACGGGTTTTTACCACACAGATAAGCCTGTATGGGGTAGACCCTCTATCGTATACAAAGGGACATTAATTGCAGTAGTTCGAAATAGTGATTCATAAATAGGCAATACTTGTTAATAGGATGGTAATCCCTTTCCATCTGAACCGTTTGCTTATTTGCCACATTAATACAAGTAAATATTATGTTGGTATAATTTGTGCAACAAGTCGCAATCGAGACTGACTGATACTTAATTCAACCTTGTAAGGACGCCAGACTACCTCGGTTTATAAACGCCACACATTAATATGTATTACAGTATAGTATTATAAATGATAATATTAACTTTTCAACTAAAACAAGTTAAACAAATACAGACCAGACGTCAAAACCTATTTTATTTGGAGAGCAACGTCACTTAAACGTCAAAAAAATTGACATTCCGATTCAAAAATGGAATACATTTAAACCATTTTCCATGAGAACAGTCCATTGGATCCCACAGCACAATACACACGGTTAACGGCAACACAACGGTACGAGTACAACAACTTTGTGAGAAAAAATATAATAAAAAAAGACGAACGAATCTTGTTTCTTTTTTTTCTTTCGATATTTAAATTTGTATCACAAACACCTGTCAGCTAGGTCATTTATAGAGACGGATACGCGCGCCGCTCGCGGGGCTCGGCCGAGGACTGTCCGCAATTGTTTACTGTTGGTACGCCGTCGACTATGCAAAGAGCCTCGTCGTTTATACCTGCATTAGTGGATAAGTGGGCAGAGCATCTGTTAGGCCTCGTCGTAAATAAAACTTTACTCAATATCATTCATTCATTCGACTGGCTTGTTGGTCTAGTGGTTAGTGACCCTGACTGCTAAGCCAGAGGTCGTGGTTTCGATTCCCACCCAGGACAAATATTTGTATGATGAACACGATAATTTGTTCTGTGTCTGGGTGTAATTTATCTATAATATGTATGTATTTAGAAATATATAAGTATGTTTATCAGTAGTCTAGTTACCATAGCACAGGCTCTACCTAGTTTGGGATCAGACGGCCGTGTGTGAGATGTGTGGAATTATTATTATTATTATTCAATATTATGTATACGTATATTACTTTTAACTTACTTTCGATCACAAAGTTTTTATTAGTACTGTGGTTTTACGTGATAATATTAATATATTTTTTAAACAATCCACACGACCTTCATAGGCTATCAACCAACCATTTATCGCGAAGTTATGAGTTTTCCACTTAAATTTTGTAAATGGCGTAGTTAGTTGTTTGACTGTACATTTTGATAATAGTACTGTTGTTGATGTCTAATCATAGTAATGAAACACTCATGCTGTAAGTCTTGTAAGAAGAACTTGAAAATTTAGACTTATTTTAAGGTATTGTAAGTAGAGAAGAGTATAGTAAGGAAGTTTAAATACTTTTATATAAAGTTATATTAGTTCAGTTTGTATAATTTCCTTTATTAAATTACTTAACTGTTAACGACCTAATCGATGTTTAAATAACAAAAAATAGTTGATCAATATAAGATATCTTACTCATTTATAGTGTGTGCAATATCTTAGCATTAAACATTTTACCAAACATCCTACAAAAAAAATATACAAAAATATATTTGGTAACCGTAGCACCCATATACAAATAAATTAAAAATACAATAAATATTTTTAGGGAATATAAGTAGGTTGAATATGTGGTAGGTAGATAGTTACTTACCTACCACATATTGAACCTAATTACAGTTCTACAGTCGTGCATAGTCTTTGTTCAGGTGGTAGACGCGGCACCGCGGCTAGTCGGCACATCAGGCATTCCGGCCGACATCACCCGCTGGCGAAAGTAAACCTTACCAATCTTATACGAGCCTCTTCGTAACAAAATTTTTTTCTAACATATACCATACTTTTAATACCTAAAGGTCTAATTTCGCTTGGCCAAGTATATACGAGTCTTGATTTAAATACTGTCGTATTTACACCTTATGTATAGCAAGGTAAGGTTGGATTTCGAATGATATAATGGTGTGGTATTTGTAATACATTGGTACAGAGTACAGTGGATGGTTAAATAATGCCCCGTAAGGCCTAGGGATTCCTTTCTTATTGTGTTTAATTGTATGTAAATAGAACTAGGGTGAAGATGAGATTGCCCTTACAGTTCAACTTTCTGATAGAAATTTATATCAGTTTATTAAATGATCCGTATTTCTAAAATAATTTAAAAAAAATTGTAGTAAGCTGTATACTTCATCCCCTTATTTTTGACCCTTAGAGGTGGAATATTATCTTAAAATATAAATGAGACTAACCTTGACTACAACCAATTCGACCAAAAAGAGCATAATTGAAATCGGTTCACAAATGGCGAAGAAATCGTGTACACACAAAAAAAACAATATTCATTCGAATTGAGAACCACCTCCTTTTTGAAGCCGGTTAAAAAATAAATACATTTTAAGGAAATCCGACAATCACCACAAATACCGTAAGATTATTTATATAATTAGGTTCGGGGAAATAAATAATGGGTAGAAGTAATTTGATCACCTTCAATTACTTCACCATCTTATTGACTGTGGAGATGGGGACCAATCCTATTTACATTCCCATTGTTGTGCACCACGAACAACAACAGTGACCCACATCGATGACAAGGCAAGTTTCAACCAAAGGTAAACTGTCTATGGACCCACAATGAATTCAATCGAACCACGGACCTCCACAACCCAAGTACTAGGCGATCGAAGTTCTGTAGTTAGACCAGTTTGTCCAACTTTTTAGGGCTCCAACTAGACGTAATGAATGCCACAGAGGTCCGTATGGCACCCGAGGCCGACGGTTTAACGTGCTTTCCGGGGCACGGAGAGGTCTCAATGTGTAAAGAATGGTCACCCATCCTAGACTGACTTGGCCAGTATTCTTTAACTTTATAATGTGCTAACCTACTCGGTTACCACTTAGCCACGTGCCCCTCTAAGCAGAGCCTCTAGGCAGAGCCTGTACTATGGTAACCAAACTGCTGATAAACATTCTTATATATTTCTAAATACATACATATTATAGATAAATTACACCCACACACAGAACAAATAATCATACTCATTACACAATTATTTGTCCTGTTTGAGAATCGAACCCACGACCTCTGGGCTGAGCAATCAAGATCACTAACCACTAGACCAACAGACCAGTCAAAAAAATGCAACAATTACTCTTTACATATTAATAAGTAGCGTTAGCAAGACCGGGCTCATTCTGGGCATCCCCTTAATTTTTTTTTTGAAGTGAAACTTCTTTATCGACGTATGGGAGAAATTTTGTAGCAATCGTCACGTTTTTCGGTTACGCGCCATGTTGCTTTTTTTATCAAAGTTTAGGATAGTGACGTAAAGAATATAATGTAAAATATTATAATAATAACAACAATATATTAGTTTTGAAGTTTGGTTTGAAATAAGAATAACAATATATTAATTTGAAAGTGATAAAATAAAAAGACTTATTCAAATTTAAGTGAATTTTCAAGAAAAGTGAGAGTGATTATATATTTCGTTAGGCTTAAGCCTTATCTACCCCATTTTCGTGAAGTTGCAAATAGTAGAAAAATGATATGTCGTAAAGAAGTTTCACTTCTTACCTGTGTACTCTGGTACACACACACATTTTTTTTTACTTTTTCGTATATCATATGGCATCTGGAGATTCCCACAGGACATTTGACTTACGTTTTGCGCACTATCACTCAGTAGATTTATGGTGGTTCCGACCAATTAGACCCCTAACAAGATTGAACAGTCAGACTCAAGCACCCCGACCTTCTTGACCCTCCCAGTAAGGTACGAGCGGCTTTATTTGACACCATCATACTTTCGGAGTGATTCTTTACAGATGTTTTCTTCTCTGTAGTCCCGAAGAGCTTTAATTTATTCTTTTTGTGATGAAATGACAGAGTTTAGATAAGCCTTTAACATCTATACAAAAGACATCAACGAGTTATAACTTTAATATTTTGAGACACGGTGCGAGTGCTAAATACATCACAGAAGAAATATAAAATAAGATATTATCACATTTTAAAGAGTGCGTTTTAACCGTAGTTTATAAAAAAGAAATTTTGAATTAAGTGATTGAAAGTTTATAAGTGTGTTCGTATGGTTGTTACTCATGCATTCTGAAACTGCTCGACGGATTGGGTTAAAATTGAGAATAGAGAAAGTTTATTCTGGATTTATATATACATAAATTTAAGTTACTTAAAGCTAACCCTACTGTTTTATTTTATATTAATTTATCAAACAAAAGTAAATATTTTTGATAACGAAACGTACGATTATCCTACCGGGTGACGGTGGACGGTGCTGGGAGCATGACGATCGCGGCTATCTTGTAGTCAAATTTACGAAAACTACACGACATCTCCGACATCAGGCCTATTTCTAAGAAAAAAAATTGATGCCTAATATTGCAACAAAAGGTAATGGAAGGACTGGTAGCGGAATGAATTATAATTTGGTCCCACTCACGTAAGGGGCCATCCATAAACTACGTCACACGAATTTCATGATTTTTGGACTGAAGTCACGTTTGTGGAACCTCCTTGGTGTAAAGTAACATAATTTGAAATTTTACACCCACAACTGAAATGAGCAGTTCTAACTATTTTTTTTAGTAAAAGTGTATAAGCGTGTATAGTCTTGCGTTAACATATAATGTTTTGTATACTTTAGATTTTGACATGTGACCCTCCCACTCCTTGTCACACAATGTCACACTTTGTTGACCCCCGCCCTCTTTAAAGTGTGACGTAATTTATGGATGGTCCCTAATAGGAGCCAAGCCTATTGCCGATAACCAGGCACTTCGGAAATTAAAGACGAGAAAATTAAAAGTAACTTTAAAATGAAAAGTAGGCAAGAAGTAGGTAATAAAGGGAATGGATAATCCTTATAACAAAGTGGCTTCGACTTTGTTTTATACTATGAAGAGATATGTATGTATTTAGAAATATATAAGTATGTTTATCAGCAGTCTGGTTACCATAGTACAGGCTCTGCCTAGTTTGGGATCAGACGGCCGTGTGTGCGATGTGTCAAGTTATTATTATTCTTATTATTACTTATAAATTAAAATTTAATTTTGTGTACAAATAAATAAAATACAGATTTCGTGTTTACAAAACCTAATGTTGTAAAACTTTTAGGTTTATAAGCAATTAAAATAATGTATTTTGAATTTTGTTACAGCTATTAAAGTAAAGGAAGTAAGACATTAAGTGAGATGATACATTAGTGTAAGTAAATGCATTCACATGTAAGAGGATGTTATTTGATTACTTGTTACATCTTATTAATATTATAATTGCGAAACTTTGGATAGATAAATGTTTGTTACGCAATCACACCAGAACGCCTACACGAATCTGGATAAAATTTGGCTCAGATATAGATAATACATGGCTACTTTTTATCCCGGAAAAATGTTTGGTTTCCGTGGGACATTTCCACTTGAACGAAGTCTCAGCAAGTGACTGTTAAGGAAATTTATTGACCTCCTCTACAAAGGTGAGTGTGAAGCAAGCTATCTCTAAAACTATGCTTAGGTCACCCATTATACTTACCGATACTGTGTTGTAATCTCCGTAAACTGAACCTAATCTATATAATCATCATCATAAAATTAATATATAAAGATAAATTTTCGACCATTTTACTACCCTTTTCAAGAAAATTTTGAGCACGGAGATATGTCATATTCAGAATATTTAAAGTTTACACTTATATTGAAGAAGTACAGAAAGCTAACTTTCTTTTACTCGCCTGTTGCTCTAGTGATTAGAGATCCTGAATGACGATTCAAGTTATACTGGCCATTGAAATAAAACAAAATATTTAAAACGTAATAATTTATGGTGGAAATTCGAACACCAGGCGATCTCTAGTCAATAGTCAATGTAAATCTCTATGTACTACAGATCGCGTGGTGGTCGAATTTCAACCATGGTTTTCTCATTGGCCAGTATAACTTGAGCTGTCATTGTATAGACTTACCATGACAGGTCAACGCATATACTGGACGCGTGTAATTTCATTGAACCGTTATCAAGTAATTTCTAAAGTTGTAAAAATTTTAGCTTTCTGCACTTCTTCTATTTATAAACTGTAAATATTCAGGTACAAAGAATTATCTTCACGTATTTATATATTGACATCTCTATTTAATCGTAGTTTTAATTTAGTACTGTGAGCTGCACGACTTCTTAAATAAACAACTCTTTTGTAAGCTGTTCGGGTTTTCAAGGAAGAAAATCTCTATAAATTTGTATCTTCTTCTATTTCTTTTATAAATAGTACTTCAGTGACTTTCAAAGGCAAAGTCGAGGACTCTTTCAAACGTAATTGTCAATATTACAAATAAGTGTTCTATGTGGGAATTGAACAACAACCCTCAACGTTTTAGTAATTGGTGAGGTGACCGTTGCACTGCGCCATCCGTGCTGTCAAACTGTAGAGCAGTTACAAATATCAAATATTCTATGTAATATTGAATACATTCCTTGAATAGTGTTCATCAGCTATCGAACACAACAACCTTACCGGGATTCATTCTGAGAGACCGTTTGGCCGTCTGCGAATTCACTGAAAGTTTGTGGATTCAGTCTGCCATAAACAACCGTTTAGCCAAATCTTAACCCTGACTGGTAACAAACTGTAAAGGTAGTTCTTCGGGGCTACGAGGAACAAAGCCTCGAGAAAAAATTACATGAGCAGGCCAAGGAAAGCCAGATACTTACATTTAATTTGCGGTTTTTTAGAGACAGTTCTAAAACCTCTACTGTACTACTACTCTCTCTGTTCACTTGGATTAAAACAAACACTTCTCCATTCTGTATCAAGTACCCGGTACCTGTACCCGGTTGAGCAATTTTTTGCATGGTGGCAATAAAAATATTAGATCCTTCTACATACATTATAGCAAGACTTTGCATTTTGCCATTAAAATCGATTTGTCAAATTGCTACCAAATTATCTTCAGGCGCACTTCTTAGGTATGATTTTGGATAACCAGTCATTTCCAAGGATCATATCAAACAGTCATATATCCTTACTTTATATTTTGTTTTCCGTATGAGTTAAGCTCTCAAATAGTGCTCAGCTCTGAGCTATGTGCGACTCAACCAGTGGATGAACACTAGTTTTTATAAACATGCACACAATAAACTCGTACGAGGGCTTCATATTCGATTAATCTGATCAAATAAATCTACATATCTAGGAAGTCCGATCCTTTTTGTTCTAGTATAATAATTTGACACGTTTCACACACGGCTGTCTGATCTCAAACTAGGCAGAGAATGTACTATGCTAACCAGACTGCTGATAAATATACTTATATAATATTACTAAACACATATCTGTACTAATATTATAAAGCTGAAGAGTTTCTTTGGTTGAACGCGCTAATCTCAGGAAATACTGATTCGAATTGAAAAATTATTATAGTGTTGATAGCCCATTTATCGAGGATGGCCATAGACTATATAACATCACGCTATGACCAATAGAAGCGGAGCAGTATCCATAAACGCAGATGAAACTGCGGAGACGGCTAGTTATAGATAAATTACACCCAAACAGAACAATAATGCTCATGCTCAACACACAATTGTTTATACTGGGTG
Source organism: Callimorpha dominula (assembly GCA_949752705.1). Taxonomy (NCBI): domain Eukaryota; kingdom Metazoa; phylum Arthropoda; class Insecta; order Lepidoptera; family Erebidae; genus Callimorpha; species Callimorpha dominula. The sequence goes on along the minus strand of OX457006.1, from coordinate 4,874,901 downwards.
GGAATCGAACCCACGACCTCTGACTCAGCAGTCAGGGTCACTAACCGCTAGACCAGCGGGCCCTCTAGTAATATAATTATGTGGTCTTAGTACCTCAGTACCCATGAATTATTAATTTCACGTTTCAAATGTCATGCTATCTGCTTTGCACAGCGCATGGCTTATGATATTACCTTGCAATTTCTCCTGTATACGTAGTTTGTGATAAGGAGGTGTCCATTAATTACGTGAGGCATTTAGGGGGAGGGGGCTCGACCCAAATCTCATCTAATCTCACGTGGGGGAGAGGCGGGCCTCGGCAGATATCATTGCGAGAAAACTGGATTAAATTAAATAAGAAATGTTTCTTCACTAAAATAGTATATAGTGTAAAATGTAAATAGTATAATAATGAAAAGTAGTAGGGAGACTCTCCCTACTACTTTAGATGGTGGAGTAAATGGTACTTACAACCGCAGTTGCTCGTACTACAATTTATTTTTCGTGAACTTATGCATTTCGAAAAGTCTCACGTGAGATTAGGGGCGCGGGAGGGGGTCGAGTAAAATCTCACGACATATCACCAGAGGGAGAGGGAGGGTCAAAAAATCGCCAAAATCACCTCACGTAATTTATGGATGCCCCTAATAACGTCCTCAGTACGTCATCAAGTGAAAGTACAATATGTGTCCATTATAATTTTATTTGTATCATATACAGGTAACATGCCTTATTTATAAATGTAATATTTTCACATTATGTTTTTATTACAAATTAAACGTTGATACAACGTAGTACAGCCTTCTGAACCTAAATAACAATAATAAAAGGGTAAAGTAAGTAAAGAGGTAAATTGTAATGCAATAGTCGCAAATGAAAAACAAGTAGAAATATGACGGCTTATATTATCCCACTTTTGGCAAAACGACAAACGTGTCAACTCGTCGGTTGGCGAAGTAAGAGGGAACCAGAGTGAACTGAGGTGGGCTAATTAGCACAATTTTTATACTATCACATACTTATAATCCAATGAACCGCCTGAGCTATAAACTCAGTGGATATGTGGGTGGTTATTAGAATAAGAACAGCATAGTAAATAAGCTGCATATTTGAAATTATATCCATTAAAAAAACATTTCTCTAAATTAGTATATCTGAGTTCTATGGCATCTCCGGACAGATGACGGGCGTTTGCCGCGCGTCAAACGGGCGTTGAGTTTTTGTAAAGTGTTCACTAGGCTAGCATTTCTCGGGCGTTGAACGAGCGTTGTCGTTCAGTTCGAATTCTGTATCTGTTGAAAATGGGCGGAAAATGCGTGTCCTTGTTGACACGCGTCAACGTGCGTTCAGCGCCCGTCATCTGAACGTACGCCTTAGGCCTTAGCAGTAGTAAGACACAAAAATTAAGCGTTTAGTGTCGCACCGTCGTTGGTCACTCACCTAGATTCGACGTTTACACATAGTAAGTGCAAGCGAATGTTAGTCTGCCTGATAAATTACAAGCAATATAATTTTGTATGAACATATGTAAAAACATACTCTATTTTTATTATTTACTTACATATATCTCATAATGCAGTAAGAAATAATAAAAAAACTGTTCATATTGGGCATCAATCTCACGTAAACAGAAATTTACGCAAAATGAGCTGAGATTCTATTTTATTAACTTAAGTTAGCACAAAAGCATACGGCTCGCCAGATGGTAAGTGGTTACCGTAACCTATGGACGCCAACTGTAACTGGCTATCCCTCCAGGTTTCCCCCTCTATATTTTATTGTTTCCTCACTGGTATTAGACACAACATTAGGAGTAATTATAATATTAGACTTTGTTTATACCTTTAATCTTTATTTACGGAGCTTAGCCACAATTATGACTATGTCGCTTGTTTATACCTTGACTGCTACAAATGTGAAGTAGAAATACATTGAGTCTATAGTTTGAATAATTATGACGCGTTGAATACTTTCATTCTATTAAATCCGCAATGGTCTACAACTTGTCACATGCAGAAATCACAATGTAAACACGCCTATATTTTAGCTGCATTCACTCATCACAAAAAAATTGGAAATCTTAATTTATTATATGTCAATATTCCCGTGGTTTTACCCGCGTAAGTCCCGATGCCGTCTAAATATCGGGATAAAGTAATCCTATGTGTTAATCCAGGTCTCCGGCTATCTACATACCAAGGTTCATCGCAATCAGTTCAGTTGTTTTTGCCTGAAAGGGCAACAAACATCCATATATCCTCACAAACATTCACGTTTATAATATTAGTAGGATTACTAGAGATATGGTTGTAATTACTAATTCTATTTTGGGGTATCCCATGTATTAACGGACCCTACAGTGATTTTATCTAGGAGCAAGGCATCTTACTGCGTCGAATCCAGGCACCAAACCGAACTAAAGTAAGTACATATCAACGTACAACCGTAGTATGTCTAATTCGATAAATTAACATCGCGACGAATTTATTACTGAACAGTTTTTACTAACATTATATTAGTAGATTACCAAGTACCTAATTTCATTTTATGACAATTATATCATGAGAATTAATACTTACACATAATATGTATACTAGCTGCGCCCCGCGGTTTCACCCACGTAAGTCCCGATGCCGTGGCAATATCGGGATAAAAAGTAGCCTATGTGTTAATCCAGATCTCCAGCTATGTACATACCAAGTTTTATCGCAATCTGTTCAGTAGTTTTTGCGTGAAAGAATAGCAAACATCCATACATCCATACATCCATACATCCACACATCCATACATCCATACATCCATACATCCATACATCCTCACAAACTTTCACGTTTATAATATTAGTAGGATGTTACAGATGAAAACAATTGTCTAATGTCAAAATAAAGTTTGTATCGGAAATTAATATTTACCTTTATTTTGACATTACTAGTATTTTACTACTATTATAAATGCGAAAACTTGGATGGATGGATGTTTGTGACTTAACACCGCCAGAACAGCTGAACGGGTCTGCATGAAATTTGGCATAGAGAATCTGGAATAGCACACAGGCTACTTGTTATCCCGAAAAAATGGACGATTCCCGTGGGATATTACCAAGCGAACAATGTCGCGGACAACAGTTCTGTGTAAATTGAGCATATTGTACAACATTCCTTAGACAAAATCCTATATAGTAATAAATTACGCAAGTATTTGCTTCTTATCGAATTAGGCATTATATGATTTGTTTGTCAGATTAAGTTTTTAACAAAATTGTCTTCGACAAATTATGTTTGCACTCAACTAATACTAATGATAAACCAACAAATCTAATGCTCCGTATGTCACGAAGAGACTTATGACGACTACTTCCACGGGTCAGCTCTGATTGAGCGACAACATGCTCCAGCATGCTTCTGCACTTTTAAAATGTGAATAAATATTAATAGTCCATTGAAATGTTACATTTTTAGGCCTTACCTTGCGTTTTTTAGAGGACGCAATTTTATTTTTTTGATGTGTAGGGGGGGTAAGTGTAAAGCTAAAATCAAGTTTGTGGGGTCGCCACCCTTGTGTTGTAATGAAAAATGTTGCTAATAAAAGTTGTTCCTTAAAAAACGATCTACAAAAATGGTCTGATATCGTTTTTTCGTAAAATGATAAAAAAAAAGTTATATCAAAAAATATAATTTTTTTTCTCGAATTTCTGAACATTTTCACTTATAACTTTTTTATTTATAGTTCTACCACAAAAAGTTACTTGACCAAAGTTATAGAGAATTTAATTTGCAACAAAAAACGTTAACAATTTTTTTTTATCAGATAAATAGTTTAAGAGATATATCGTAAAAACCGTTTCAACCCCTATTTTCAAGATGGCGGCCGTGGGACAAGGGTGGCGACCCCACAAACTTGATTTTAGCTTTACACTTAACCCCCCTACACATCATAAAAATAAAATTGCGTCCTCTAAGAAACGCAACCCCAAATGTAACTTTTCAATGGACTATAACCTTATTCCATTAAAATAAAGTTAAAACCCGTACGCCGCTCCCCCTTAACTAGATTATACGTTTTGTATTCGATTTTAAGCTATATTATAATGGAATAAGGTTAATATTTAGAATGAATATAATAGATGAATAGTAATTTATATGTCTAGTGCACTCCGTTTACGTCTGTCACTCGTGGATTGACCGCTGCAGGCTCAGACTGGATGCTTTTTGTCTCTTCGTAGACGATTTCTGTGGCCCATACCCACTGAAAAGAAAAAAAAAGTCGTTAATAATATGTTTATAATATTGCTTTTCATTGCACTTAACTTTAAAAAAAAGAATTTACAAATTATTTGAGTAGATAATACAATAAAATATTCTGTAATGAAAGAAGTTTTTGAATAAATATAAAAAACATATCTTAACTTATTAAAAAGTTATTATTTTTAATAAGTAAATATATTTTGTATTTAAGAACTTAAGACATATCTTATCGTAATAAAATCGATTATTATGGTTATTGTTTAGCTTAATCATAAACACAACAATAAAATGTTTCTACAATTCTTTCGAACGGTTACCGAGAATGTATAAACAAGGTGTAGGGGCGAAAAATGTGTCGAAATATTTCTAGAAGTAGCAAATATTCCTCATTAAGGCTTTCGAAGTACCCTCCGTATTTGGTAAGTAGACTCTTTTAAATATGGCTGACTAACAATGACAATGGCGAACAAGATGCCGAGAGTGTATCCAGCGAGGACATCGCTCCAGTGGTGTTTGTAATCGGACACCCTCGACAGGGCGCAGAACCAGCTCAGCATCAAAGCCGCGAATGACAGCGTGTGGCGGAGGGAAGGAATGCTTGTGAACTTCATGCGTTTCTCTAGGTACATCTGTAAAGAAGGAAAGAGTTAAAGCTTCATTAGAATGTCTATGCATGGATGATACTACGGAATAATTGCTATAAATTTTACTGTGAGACAGCCATGGGCCGGCTCGACCGGAGTGATACCACGGCCTCACAAAAAACCGGCATTTAAGCAATGCTTGCATTGTGTTTCGCCGAGAGAGTGAGGTTACCGGAAGCCCTGACCCTTCAATCTCCCCCTCTTCTCCCCCTCCCCGCACTCTCCCTCTTCCCCACTTTCCCTACTCAACGCAACTCACTTGTGACTCTTGAGCTGCAGGTGCCCATGGGCGGCTGTAGTCACTTACCATCAGGTAACCCGTCTGCTCGTTTGCCCATTATACCATAAAAAAAAAGTTGAAACAGGGACCGGTGTCAAAAACTGATACAAATTCGTGTCGTGCAATAACCCCGACACTTATTAGTTCCGTGAGGAACTATGAATTTTATGGCGGACCGAAATTGTAGTAGTGGTCTGTCCCACCCTGCACTTTAGGCATTAAACTACAAGTACATCGCGGGCTCGAATAATCATGCTAAAAATTCAGTCGGTTGCCGTGCGCCGTCTGAGTCGTACATTAGTTCGATGCTCGATCGACTTCGGCGGCCTTACTAACGACAAGAAGTTACTTTCATTTTCTACATGAAACTACTCCTAACGAAGGTTGACATAATTGATAATTACCATTTTTTTTGTATTTTATTAAAATTCACTTTCAGTAGCTAGTACATGTACATGTACAGTACAAGAGTAAGGAGCTATCTCCTTATTTGTCACTATATACATAGTTGTTGTCACGTTTTATTTTAGAGTTTAAATTTTTCATCATTAAGAGTTTCATTCAATATTCATTTCGGCAAGATAACTCGAGGCTTCCTAGAAAAAGAAAGGCTTGAGGTGTCTTTGCGACAGCCGGTTAAAACAAAGTTCTTTCGCTTTAAATAAATATATTTATAGGATTAAATAAATTGTATCAAAATACAGTAAATTTTGTAAAAGCTCGCACTTAATGCGCCATCTGTGAAAGTTGCCAAAACCCAAAATCAATTTAAAGTAGTATCGCGCAGAATTCACAGGTGTAAATAAAATAAATCAACTTGCGGTCGGCATTTTTTGTTGCCCTAACACTTTTTTCCGTTTAGCCCCTATCCGCCGAGCGTCTGAAGTGTAATGTCGTCGTCGTAACTTCGTTTCAAAAAATATTAAGGCATGCATATTGAATGCTTGAGCTACAAAAATATGTTGACATTACTTCTAATTTTGACAGTCTTTTATGTCTTATTATACTATCCATATTACTAGTAAAGAAAAATAACTAAAATACATTCGATCATTTTGTAATCAAAACAGTACCCCATTATATTTTATCAATGCACCACCGTTCAGTATTATTTTACGACTTACGAGATTTAGCTAAGATTTTATTATAAGCTAGCTGTTGTGCATTTTTCCGTGGTAAAATGTAAAAGTAGCCTATGTGATAGTCCACACTATAATCTCTGTGCTAAATTTCATTCATATCCGTTAAGCCGTTTTTGCGTGAAAGAGTTTATCCATCCTCACAATCTTTCGCCTTTATAATGCTAGTAAGATAAGATATTTATGAATGAAGAGAAGATTTTTTTTTCATCAAGTCAATCACCAATAACTAATTTGGTGAGCACATAATTTGGAACTAAACTGGGGACGGGCATACATATTATCATTTATTTTTTCACGATACCGAAATCTGTGCGAGCGAATAATGTACCGCAATGCAATAATAATGCACAGACATAAAATAATAAAATTGATAAAAAGATACTCACAGCTAAATAGAACATGGCGAATGCAGAAAACGCTGAATGTCCGCTTAGGAAACTCTTGCGCACGTCGAATATCTTATCTGTCTCTGAACCAGTGCATGTGTAGTCGGTGGGCAGGACATACTTTCCCTGCCATTCTGATAGACTGCAGTTTATCGATGGTTGACAGATCTGATGAATAAAAGTTGGTTTAGGCGTTTGCATTAACTTCTCGAAGACATTTTTATAACACATAAAATAAAATAAAAGTAATAACTAATTGCTACTGCTTAGATGGTTTTACATTTTGAGAAAAATGTTTGTCCCTATCCCCAACGGCGATATATTTTTTCTCAAAAAATTTAATGAATCAAAGTCGAATTCTAACCTCTTGGGCGACTACTAGTCATTTTTTTTTAATTAAAATACCACAATAGGTAAACTCACCGACATGAAATGCGGCCTAGGTCTTCCAATGACAGCTTTGGAAAAGTTGATGGCTATTTCGGTGAAACAGCAGCCTATGCTGAAAGATGCAAAAACGCAGTAAAAACCGCGGACCCACGTTGGGATGGGCACGCCGCAACAACGCTGAACCGATGTTTCCTTGCGTAGGATATGCCACTCGCAGATTAGAAACTGTAAGCAATAACATAATACTTCATTGAAAATACAACAAAAAGGGTTTAAACATAAAATACATATTGTTTTATGATATAGGGGATAAACGAGCAGACGGGTCACCTGCAACTCAAGAGTCACAAATTCGTTGCCAGCTTTTGAGCCGGACCGATACGACCTTCAAACCTTCAAGAAAAGAGCGTATTCCCATCTCAAAAGGCCGGCAACGCACTTGTGACACTTGTGTCCATGGGCGACGGTGGTGACTTACCTTCAGGTGACCCGTCTGGTCGTTTGCCCTCTATAATATATAAAAAAAAAACAAAACTGAGATATACACGACTTTGGATGCAATTAATGACAATGACAATAAAACGTATTTAACGACATATACCAAAGCAAATGCGCCCTTGGTCAAATAGCTGATTGGGCCTAAATAATATCAGACTAAAGTATACATTTATTATGTATTTTATGTATTGGAATAAAAATTACTACTATTTACTTAGTAGCTGTGCCCAATTAGCTTTTTTAGTATCAACGGGCGGTTGTTTGCGATGCATGGGTTCCTCGCATTACTTAACTAAGAAATGCTCCGTTTGTATAAAATTTACGTAATTATAAGTATGTGCTAGTCACAAGTTAACACAATAAACATACTTGACACTTGGTTTCGAAGATCAAATAAGGTACCTGCGTCAGTTATCGTTGCAGACCGCTCTGCAAAGCTGGTATTCTCGCAGGGCGCAATTACATCATGAACATCTAAGCAATAAATATCTAAGAGTATATTCTTATATATACATATTATATATTAATAATTTTTATATAAATAATATTAATAAATGTTATATAAATAATCATACACCACTTTACATAAATACTTATATTTTACACAATTTAAACAAAAATTAAATAATTATAATTTTCCTATGCATACTCGTATTTCCGAACGCATCTGTCACTCGTCATATATATCATAACCATATACTTAGTATGTAAGTATACTAAGTTTATGATCACAACATCACTACATACTATAAAACAAAGTCCCCCGCCGCGTCTGTCTGTCTGTTCACGGTAATTTGTAAAACTACTGAACGGATTTTCATGCGGTTTTCACTATTAGACAGAGTTATTCATGAGAAGGGTTTAGGTGTATAATTTATACCCGTGCGAAGCCGAGGCGGGTTGCTAGTCATAAATAAATTACACCCAGACGAAAAACAAATGTTCATGCTCATCATACAATAATTTGTACCGGGTGGGAATCGAACCCACGACCTTTGGCTCAACAGGCAGGATCACTAACCACTGGACCAACGGACCAGTCCTACTAAGAACAATCAGTTGGACTCTTCAAAACGAATCATATGAGCCCAAACTCCAGGAGTTTGCTAGTAGCCACTGAAGACTTCCACTATCAACCCCCTGATTCCCTCATCAGACCTTTCTAAGAAGACAAAGATGAATATTATACATATAAAGTTTCATTTCAATACAACAATTACAAGAGTGAGGCTCGTGGCCAAGTCGTCGCCTCAGTGCTTATTTGTCCTATCTACCATTGGTTGATTTTTACAGGACGAAGAGTTTTTTGCTCTATTGAAATAATAAACCATGGTTTCAAGATTTAAAAGTCTTTCTCAATACATGAGTTACCAATGAATTGTTTGTTATAATTTTCATCTATTGATGGTAACTAAATGTACCTTATTTTACAGATTTTGTATGGAGATAGAACAAAAATGCACAAATAAAATTACGAATGTGGAGTTAGGACACACCTCATTAGAGATAGCACAAAATGACCGTTCAATTTGTGCGTGCTTATTAGTCCTAAGTGCCAAAATGTACATACAGGATGTACATTAATGAAAGTGCCTTTTGAATTATTTTTTTGACTTTTGATAGTTATGATGCTTTAAAATAAAAAAACTTGTAACTCTTTTTTTACTTTTTAATTTTTAATGAACAAGCATAAAACACTTTTAAACTAAAACACTACCTTAAACTAACCCCTTTACTTAAGAAGCTGTTTAAAAATACCCGGCCTAATAATAAAAAAAATACTAGCTAGTGAATTATATATACAATATTAAATAAAATCAATTGCAACATGTATGACGGAGCATTACTCGAGAAAGGCTCAACAGATTTGGATAATGATTTTTTTGTTGTGTTCATTATTCTCAGGACACGGTAGTGGTGCATGGCGCTAGTGTACCAGCAGGTAGGCCCTTAAATCATATAACGAAACAGTTAAGTTAGTTCCTAAGCGTTTTAAAACCACACTATATTTATTTAATAAATTTTTAAGTACCTACCTTTACATACATACCAAATAACTTGTCATTTTCTGCTTTCCTGGGGTAATTAGATGTTGGAAAAAAAGTTATTAAAACAAAATAAAAAAAAATTAATCGTGCTTGATAAGAAGATAAAAATAACGAAGACATTACAGAAAAATAGTTAAAGAAATAAAATATTTTAACATGACAAACCGGGAATCAATCTTTGCTTCTGCGTCTAGGCCAACAAATTATGTTACTAATTAATATAAAATAACAAACGAATGCACTCTTAGGCTTAGCATTGACGTTATTCAAAGTCATTAAAAACAACATCCTGTTTCAAAATCATAACGGACTTGATTGTTAATTAAAAAGTACTGTCTGTTCAGTTTGCGATTGCGTCTGTTTATTTTTACTTCTGAAATATGTTTCAGACATAATTAGGCACTTGTCTAAAGTAATCTAATCACAAAAGTACAATAAATTATATGATTTTAACAATGTTTTCGGTATATATTGTGGTGTCGCCAGCCACAGTGACAAATCATACAAAATGGCGGACATGGCGTCGTGACCTGTGATTGGTCGATTGGGTGGACATAGAACACTCAAGCACTCAACTTCTCTTACGATGTAGGATATAAAACAAAAACTGGACATAGAACAAATAAGCACACAATTTTCATTACGGTATCGTGTCACAAATAAAATTCAAATAGATTTTTTGTTGCTTTAAAAGCATAAAGTTTTAAATATTCCCTAACCAACAGGTGTAAAATTTGGGTCTTAACAATACTGCATTTAAAGTTAATTTTCGATAAATGTGGTCGATAGGACAAATAAGCACTAAGGCGACGAAGTGGTAACCGAGTAGGTTAGCATATTACGAGGTTAAGTAATATTGGCCAGGTCAGTCTTAGAATGGGTGAACCAACTCGAACACACACTTTTCGTTTCTTTTTTATTCTGCGAGCCAATTCTATCAATAAAATATCACAAACAACGGAAGGAAAACGGCGTCGGGTATTCTGATTCGGGTAACCAAAACGAAAGTTAGACTAGATTGTACGAACACGGGCGTACTCGACTCCGTTCATTTACATTTAGTCGTTTGTCAGCGAATTCCATAATCAATCGAATACGAGCTAACGACCAAGTGTAATTGCGCCATAAGACTGCTATGTGTGAACCTAATGTAACGTATGCCACAGATGTTTGTATGGCACCCGGTACCGACGGTTTAACCTGCTCTCCGAGGCACGGAGGGGTCTCAATTTGTTAAGAATAGTCACCCATCCTAGGCTGACCTGGCTAGTATTAGTCAACTTTGTAATATGCTAACCTACTCGATTCGAGCCCCTCAAACCTTTTCAATATATATCATCTTATAATTGAAAAGCTTTTCAATTTTAAGATGATATAAGGCTCTTTCGGTCACTAAAGCTATCAATCAACAATGGAAGTTCGAGACTTTAAAACGTTTGTTTATACACGATGTCATCCGGTTCTACGAGTACCAGTTCGAATTATGTTAAGTTATTATTTTACGATACGGCCGAACTTCGAAATGAAGCGACTGCCATCAGACCTCCAAATCCCCAGTACTAGGCGATATCGAAGTTCTGTAGTTAGACCAAGTAATAAGAAAACTTATATATGATGAATCCTAAAGCTCAGGACTAGGCATAATGTGGGCCCGAAGTGGGTACGGGCGATGAGAAAACTCCCTTTTGATATTTAATCACTGATACATTGTAAACACGCATAGAAACACTGTACAGTTCCTAGGTTAGTGTTGACTCGGCGGTGACCAAACTCAACGAACAACGAACTCAGCGAACTCGTCCTTCCGCAAGCCAACACCCTCCGCCTAGACTATGCGTAACGCCGATAGATGGCGCTTATGTTCCTTTCCGGTGAATTTATAATAGAGGGCGCTCTAAGCATCCGTAGTAATGACCGAAGATGCGACATTTATAATGAGATTATATATAAATTTAATTCAAAAGTTGTTTGTAAGTGGCTGTTAATTAATTATTTACATTACACGTAGGCGTCGATCAAAATAATTCTTTAGACTGAATGAAAACATCGCTTCAAAGTTGATTGGGTCACTTTGCTGGCCAGTATCTATCGCGTGTTCAAACAATGGTGGTAAAACAATTGAAGATTGTGTTAATAGCATACTAAGTTTATGGTTAATAGACCGGTGTCGTTAATTTTTAAAACCAAAAAAAATAACAGTAGGATGAAACCCATTGGAAAAGGAGGAGAATATTATAAAAATGAAAGGAAAAATAATTTACGGGCGATCTGAGGTCGGGAAGGGGAAGGAGGTGAGTTTTTAGGGGAAAAAACGGTTTATCTCGATTTCCGGCAAAACTACAAGTCCTATGGAAAAAGTCAAATGGCAAAGTTGTAGGTAATAAAAGATCTACAACTTTTATATTTACACTTTTTCACATAACCTCAAAATTTATGTAAAAAATTCAAAAAACCAAGTTTCTGGTTTTTTATTTTTATCTTTTACAAAACTTTTTTTTTTCACGAAATTTGGTGAAAACTTACCTTTTTATTTCCCAAATACACTGTAATTTATTTGATTTGAAATATTTATTTTTTCACCTTATTTTGACTTAATATCGAAAAAGCACCCTAATTTTCAATCGAAATTTTACATCTCAAAATATCAGCTTTTTTCAAAAAGTTGGTGTGCTTTCTGTTCGTTGAAATCTTTACTTTCCGATATTTTAAAAAATTATATATATTACCATAGTAAATCTTCTCAGAAAATCCAAAAAATCGAAAAAGAATTAAAATTAAATTTTTAATTATTATATACAATTTTGAGCTATTTATTAAAATTTACACTTTAATTACTTGAAAAACGTAAGATTATATGTTACATTGATAAACAAAAATTGCAAATCGAAATATACTACTATAATTAACAAACAAATAAGTTAATAAAGTTAATATTTAATAAGACATCTACAATAATTTGAGAAAGTTGTAGAATCTCCTTTAAATTATATGCTTAGATGGCTATTTGCAACTATTTTAAGATAACTTATATACCTGAGTGACCTACGAAAAATTTTTGGCCCATCAAAAGGTATTTCATAGAGAAGTGAGGTAGGGTCGGTCTAGGCGGGTCTGGGCCTTACTACATACCTGCTACTTCGTAGCAACTGTAAAAATCGTTAGCCAGTATTCGAGATACAGAGCAGTGTACCACATCGTTTATAAAAATACACGTGCAGGCTGAGTTACTTTAAGAGAATTGTGACAAATTGATTTAAAAAAAAAATCAGTCAATTAAAAGGTAAATACTATCTTTATTTTAATCTGTATCAATCAACTCTAACATAAAAAAAATAGTAATATTTTCTTTTAAAAATAGTATGCTTAACGTAACATAACCTAAAAATCTAAAAAGACAAAATCGAATTAATAATACCTTTAAAGTTTTATCGTGAGTATAACTAAATTTGTTTGTGCATAATAAACGAGATTATTATTTTTTAATCTTGTACTAGAATATCATTCAACTTAAATTTCTTAGGTTATGTTACGTTAAGCATACTATTTTTATCATACTGAGAAGTATGGATGAATCTGTTTGTATAATCTGCAATAAAGCAGATGATAAGCAAGTGTATGAAATAAAAAAGCAGCTTTGAATCGTTTAGTGGTGTCTAGCAAGAAAAGAATCGACAATAAATACAAAAAAATTGAGACTTTGACATCAGCTTTTATTCATTTCACCTTCAGTTTTTTTTTCGATTTTTTGCATTTTCTGAGAAGATTTACTATGGTAATATATATATTTTTTTACACCATCGGAAAGTAGAGATTTTTGAAAAAAGCTGATATTTTGACGGGTGAATTTTCGATTGATAATTAGGGTGCTTTTTCGATATTAAGTCGAAATAAGGTGAAAAAATAAATATTTCAAATCAAATAAATAACAGTGTATTTGGGACATAAAAAGATAAATTTCACAAAATTTCGTAAAAAAAAAAATGTTTTGTAAAAGATAAAAATAAAAAACCAGAAACTTGGTTTTACGAATGTTTTACATACATTTTGAGGTTATGTGAAAAAGTGTTAGTACAAAAGTTGTAGATCTTTTTATTGCACTTGTATAAAAAAAATCGAATTTAATTTTTTTAGGGTTCCCTACCTCGAAAGGAAAAAACGGAACCCTTATAGGATCACTTTGCTGTCCGTCCGTTCGAAGGTCTGTCTGTCTGTCAAGACCCTTTTTCTCAGGAACGCGTGGAGGTATCAAGCTGAAATATATGTCAAATACTCAGGTCTACTGTCCCTTAAAACTGTGAAAAAAAAACAAACTTCTGAGCCAACGCAATCAAAAGATACAGCCAGGGTACTTCCCGTAAACTCAGAATCTTGAAATTTGGTACGAAGCAACGTCTTATAGCACAGATAAAGGAAAAATTGCGAAAACCGTAAATTTTTAGTTATATCATATAATAAAAATATTTTACGGAACCCTCGGTGCGCGAGTCCGACTCACGGATAGAAAGATAAAAAACCGACCATTTTTTATTTTCTTATCCGTTTATTTGGTCATGCTAATCTCCGAAAGAGCTGGACCGATTTTCACGGGACTCTCATAGACAGAAAGCTGATGTTATAATGTGTAACTTGGGCTACTTTTATTTTAGAAAAAGAATTCCACACAAAAATTATAAATTTGTACACGCAAAGCCGCGGCGGGAACAGCAAGTTATATAAGATACGAGTGTATCATAGAGTAGAGACAGAGAAGAGCGAGAAAGAGATAAGTTAAGTTATTTTAATACATAATGCAGAGTATACAACAATAGCAAAATATGTATTTGATTAATACTCCTAAATTGGAACTCAATTACGTATGGTACATGTGCGTTGCAAACCCTGAATCCTCCCTCACTAAAATGGAAACTTAATGTGGTTAGGGTTTGGATAAGATAATAGTTACTTCGTAAACCTAACTAATATTATTAAATTGAATGTGAGTCTGTTTGTATGTTAGGCTTTCACTCCTTAACTACTCAACATTGCATACACATTGTATGGGGGTCGTCACGAGTCCCAAAGGACATAATATTAATAAGAATAGAAATAAAATTGTACACCATCGCCAGACTTTACAAAATCTACATTAACGTTAGTGAAGTCGCGTGCATATGTAAGTATTGCTTTTTAACATTAGAACTTTTGTGTAGGATAGAGGTTCCAAGTTGGCTCCAATGCGGGAAAATTGACATTTACCTCCTCGTTGAAAATCTTTTCACATGCATTTAGAGAATATTCAAGAAATCCAATTAAAAAAACGACAAATAGTTTTACATTAAAAATAAAGGTACTAAATAGTTCTAAAAAATAATTTTAAATTTGGGTTTTTGAACAATTTTTTTTTGTAATAAATGAAAAGGCATTTAAAACTTTAATATCATTACGAATTTTAGATTTTTTTGTGTTCTAATTAAAGTTATATCCGAACACAGGAGTAATTCCTAATGCGGGAGTTGTCTTAAAAAAAAATAGTAAAGTGTTTGAACCCAGTTCCGAAAATACGCCGATAGTTCAGTTGTGTTCAGTCATAATGTTAATTTCTACTCATCGTAGCATACAGATGATAAGTACAGTGTTTTGACCTCAGAGGAATAATTGTTCTTAGGTTTTGACAGTGTAGAAGACGTTGACACTGTACGTTCGTAAAATTCCTTAACATCATAAACTTGGCGTCTAGTCGGCGAGCGTTCGTAGTTATGTGATTTTTTAAAAATTTTATCAATTTTGAATTGATTATAATTAATTTAAAAAAAAAGTTTTTCGCATCGACTAGGTATTAATATAATTTATGACAAAGTTTTAAATTACTTTAAACAAATTTTTTTCAACATCCTAATTACTATTATTGCTTTGTAACCATAGTCTTGTGTAGGATAGAGGTTCCCTGTTGGCTCCAGAATTTAGGAAACATTCGAAAAATAATTATATTTACAAAATAAAAACAACAGTATATCATTAAACGTAATGTTAATATAACAGTTCTCAAAGTAATAACTTGAGACACCTCACACACGGCTGCCAAACTAGGCAGAGCCTGTACTATGATAACCAGACTGTTGATAAACATACCTGTATTATATTATAGATAAGTTACACTCATCACACAATCACAGGAATCGAACCATCTCTTCCTTAGCAGTTAGGATCACTAACTGCTAGACCAAGAAGCCCGCCAAAAATACAAAATATCTTACACAATTAAATGGCAAATAAAATGCTTAATAATGTTATTTACCTACCTACCTATATCTATCGCTTTTCTTTATTACTAGCCTATAACCGCAGCTTCACTCACGTAATTTTTTTTTTTTTCATTCCTCGGGAACATACCCATCTCCTTCTCAGTAGGAACCCCTGGCAATGTGTCTGCTAAATTTCATGATATTTGGATGAACGGTACAGCATCAGCGTATGCAATACCAACAAACATAAATTGATGGTTAAATATTAGACTAGCAGTTACCGCGCAGCTTCGCTCGCGTTTACATATTTATATATTTTGCGCCGAACCCTAATTATTTTTCCAAAATAAAAGTAGCCTAAGTCACTCCTTATAACACCCGCTATCTGCCAGAGAAAGTCCCGTGGAAATCGGTTTACACGTCCCAGAGATTAGCCGGATCAATTAGACAGACAGACAGACAACAATTTTAAAAACTGATTTTTAGGTATAGGTGTCGTGTAAATAACTGTATGATCTTGAAAAAAAACCTATTATTTTGACATTACAAACAGACACTACAATTTTATTTATTTTTATTGATGACTCAATAAAATTCATACGGTGGTGACCTCAACCTTTATCTAAACTACTGTTCATGTTTATAAAAGGTTAAGAACCTAATCGCGATTACACATTAGGTAGGTTGCGACGGTGATAAGCAGTTCATACGATTTCTTGAACTCACGTGTATTAGACACACACTTTATAGCCGCTATTAATGTTCTAGGTTACAGTTATTAACTGGACATAATTAACAGTAATTAAATCTTTAGGTATTTGAAATAAATCATTTTTGTTTTAAGTATCTACTATTATAAAATGTTCATGCCTTAACTAAACAGCCGATCATTATGAAATTTCGCATACGTGTAAACACATGTCAGGGGTAACGAAAAGGACATAGGGACCTTTAAGGAAAGAAAGAAAGAAGGAAAATATTAAATGTATTTTCTTTCCGTCTTTTCTTTCTTTATGAAAAACGGAGGCAAAAATACTTGGCAATTCAAACGGTCATAACTTGTAAACGGATAGCTTTTTTTCAAAAATTCTTCAGTGATTAAAGTAAAGTGGGAAGTGAACAAACAAAGGCTGCAAATAATAATCATGGTAGAAATTAGACAAGGGTACTTAACATACCTACAAGACAGTCCCTGTGATGAGTTGGACAAGAAAATCCTGTGACGAATACATAAATAAAAATTTAAGCGTTACTCTATTCCTGCCAGATAATAATATACAATACACAGCTACAATTTTCCGATTTACATACGAGTAAAAGCCTCTAAGCAATCACATAAATAAATAAACGGTTTTCATAATAACTTTGTTGGTTATTATATGCGAAGTACATATAATAACCAACAAAGTTATTATGAAAACCGTTTATTTATTTTTTATAATAAAAACAGTAAAGTTCAATTATGAATAGATAACGTTTCATATCCTGTTACTCAGTTACGCCTAGTTAAACAAATATTTTAGTCACGTTACTATCTCTGTTTACACGTGAAATTCTTGTTGCTAGTCACCACGCTTTTTGAGAGTGTACGTTTTTTTTTTTTATTTCTGTATTTAAAATTCAAATACTAATCCAATGATAAGTTTATTTAAAACAGAAAAGTTATATTAAACTCAACGACATTCTACGTTAAATGAGTAAACGTTTTTGTTATATTTTTCTTATGTTTTAGCCGTTTATAAATTGGCGCCAAGTAAATCCTTAAAGGGTGGTTGATGTCGCTTTAGACTTGGATGTTTTATAAATATCAAAGACTTAGGCCACGTTCAGATGACGGGCGTCTGGTGCGAATTTGGCAACCGCGCGTTGACGCGCGTCAACAAGAACACGCATATTGTTCAAGTCGTTCATATGCCATCGCGCGTTTTGATCTGACGCTTGCTTGCCGCGGCGTTAACGCCCGTGGTGGTGACGCTCGCTTTGAGATCATTGGTTTTCTGTACATTCGTCCACAGGAGCGCGCGTTTTCAACGCGTCGACAAGTGGTTGTAATAATCACGTGCAATGGGTGGTCGCCGCGCCGCCGCCCATTATCTGAACGCACTCTTATACTAATACTACAAAAAAATTGTGATTTTACCGTAGATGAGTAACAGGATACAAAGGATACGTTACCAAACGTTACGTTACGTTATGTTACACAACCTTACCATCGCGTTAATTCCATGATCGTACAAAAGTTATTATTAATTAAAATTTTAGTAATAAAGCTTTACAGGTTGTGTTTAGTTTATACTTACAGCCAGCGCTGGGAGGCACACCGACACGGATCTCAATACCGGTACAGTGACGGTGTCGGATTTGTAGGGGTACATGAGGCTCTCGTCATCGCAGAAGAACCCTCTCTCAAATGGCACCCAAACATAGTTTGTCATTAATATGGTCAGGATCACTGTTGAAGAAAAAAAAAATTATTAGTAGCTTCTGCCGAAAATATGCCATCATTCGGACCAATTTTTCGGAGATGAAGGAGATCGTGATTAATCACTATTACTAAGAAATTGTTTTATTTCTGTTCGTTTAGTAAATGAAAATGGGCATTGGTATAGGGCTTTGTAAATCACACTCGGTCCATTATGCATTCAGATGTCTCTGGTTAGTTAAGTCAGTCTAACTCCTTCCAGAAGCACAGAAGTTTAGGCGTTCACACAGGCTTCTAGGAGCGACTGCTTGTAACCAGAGTTCCAATAGGTATAAATGCAAATTGTTTACTAATATAAACATTAACACACAATCATGAAATCTAATTTTAGACTTAAGTACATACATAGACCACGGTGACATGATTCGGCACCAAACAACAAACTGGTTAATTATCTAAATTTTATATGTACGTAGAAATGGAGAAGGGCCTACCTAGGTTATTAATCATTTTATTATTTGACGCGGACTTAAAATTAGTTTCAATACTCAAGACATAAAAAGTTTAGTTATTTTCGTCGGTTTAATTTTTTGTTAAAAAGTTATTTATTTTATGATATTTTGTGGCTTGAGTCATCTTTTATTAGTGTGATACCACTTTACTGGTATTGCGAATGTCAATAGGCACCGGTAACATTTGATATCAAGCAGGCCCTGGTCTTCTTTACCAAATTAGTTGATCTTAGAAAATCCATTTCTAGTAACTGGAATATCTCGTTTTAATATTTAGAACGCTTATAATGCGAGACTGGCCTAAAATGTAAACGCTAGCACGGACAGTTACTAAATAGGGCCTTGATCCTTATGGCGAAATGAAGTTAGTCAGGTGCCGCGAATAGTTACGCAATGGAAACCTGTTTTCTATATTATAAATTCGTAAGGCGCCACAATCAAAACGGTGATTGACGAATAACCTATCGTCTAATACATTGATTGACGGTTGCATGATGAGATTTGATGTCTACATTATTTCAGCAATCACCAACGAACATCCGTCAATCATGTTCATGACTTTTGGTCATTATTGACGTTTGCATGAGCGTGTTGACGCCTAAGTCCTGTGCAAAAAAGAAAGTTTTATTTATGAAGCCAGTGGACTTTTCCTTCGTAATGGTGCGTGTGAGTATTACGTAGAACTAAATATGTCTTCCACGCACATAAATATAAGACATAAAAGAAAAAATACTAAGTTGGTATGTAATATGCAGTGCGTGTATGATCTATTACTATTTGTTGTTACGGAACAATGATAACATTTTAAAAAAAATATGGCAATTTAGCTAAAGCTGTAAGTTAAAATTGTGCTAGTCGATATTTTTGTATGCAAGCTTTGAAGGTTTATTCCTTAACTGTTTGAGATAATCGTGAGTGAAAATTAAAGTATTCAATTGTTTTACTGTTATAAATTAGTAAGCAGAACAGCAAAATAAAAGTGATTTCAAATATACTAGAAATTGCCTGGTGGTGGAAATTCGACCATAATTTATTTTACGTGAAGCGACTGCCATCAGACCTCCACAACCCAAGTACTAAGCGATATCGAAGTTCTGTAGTTAGACTAGGTTGTCGGATTTCTTAAGGCTCCAACTACCTGTAACGAATGCAACCGGGACCGACAGCTTAACGTGCTCTCTGAGATACGGAGGGGTCTAAATGTGTTAATAATGGTCACCCATCCTAAGACTGACCTGTCCTGTATTTCTTAACCTCGTAATGCGCTAACCTACTCGGTTAACACTTAGCCATGAGCCCCTTCTTTCTGCACTTCTATATATAAACTTTAAGTGCTAGAATTTAATGTTCCTCCATTCACGAAATTTCCTAAAAATACATACAAAGAAGTCTCTTCACATATTAATTAATAGATAAGCCGACAAAAATCTTAATCTTAAAAGAAACTTAAATGAACTACAATGGCTATAAACAATTATTAAAAGATAAACAGTAAATTATAATATTCAACCATTTCAATAAGAATAGAATAGAATAGAATAGAATAGAATAGAATAGAATAGAATAGAATAGAATAGAATAGAATAGAATAGAATAGAATAGAATAGAATAGAATAGAATAGAATAGAATAGAATAGAATAGAATAGAATAGAATAGAATAGAATAGAATAGAATAGAATAGAATAGAATAGAATAGAATAGAATAGAATAGAATAGAATAGAATAGAATAGAATAGAATAGAATAGAATAGAATAGAATAGAATAGAATAGAATAGAATAGAATAGAATAGAATAGAATAGAATAGAATAGAATAGAATAGAATAGAATAGAATAGAATAGAATAGAATAGAATAGAATAGAATAGAATAGAATAGAATAGAATAGAATAGAATAGAATAGAATAGAATAGAATAGAATAGAATAGAATAGAATAGAATAGAATAGAATAGAATAGAATAGAATAGAATAGAATAGAATAGAATAGAATAGAATAGAATAGAATAGAATAGAATAGAATAGAATAGAATAGAATAGAATAGAATAGAATAGAATAGAATAGAATAGAATAGAATAGAATAGAATAGAATAGAATAGAATAGAATAGAATAGAATAGAATAGAATAGAATAGAATAGAATAGAATAGAATAGAATAGAATAGAATAGAATAGAATAGAATAGAATAGAATAGAATAGAATAGAATAGAATAGAATAGAATAGAATAGAATAGAATAGAATAGAATAGAATAGAATAGAATAGAATAGAATAGAATAGAATAGAATAGAATAGAATAGAATAGAATAGAATAGAATAGAATAGAATAGAATAGAATAGAATAGAATAGAATAGAATAGAATAGAATAGAATAGAATAGAATAGAATAGAATAGAATAGAATAGAATAGAATAGAATAGAATAGAATAGAATAGAATAGAATAGAATAGAATAGAATAGAATAGAATAGAATAGAATAGAATAGAATAGAATAGAATAGAATAGAATAGAATAGAATAGAATAGAATAGAATAGAATAGAATAGAATAGAATAGAATAGAATAGAATAGAATAGAATAGAATAGAATAGAATAGAATAGAATAGAATAGAATAGAATAGAATAGAATAGAATAGAATAGAATAGAATAGAATAGAATAGAATAGAATAGAATAGAATAGAATAGAATAGAATAGAATAGAATAGAATAGAATAGAATAGAATAGAATAGAATAGAATAAAATTAAATAGAAATTGTACATAAACAAAAATATTTTTACAAGATATACATCAGCTGAATATGTACAAAGGGCGGCCTTATCACTGCAGGCAATTTCTTCCAGGCAACCTTTGGATGGACAAATCGATAATAAATAGATGAAATCATGGGTAGTTTTGGTGTGAAGTGCTGATATTGGAGATATATTTGTTTTAGTATATATGTCGCAGCCAACTAGCTTAATTACCCTAATGCTTTTTAAAAAAAAAAGCATTCGAGACGTAGATATTTATAGCATACATGTCTTGATATACTAATATGTAAATATGATAGGAAATTCGTTTGATGCACACTTATTAATGCCAGTGATAAACATAAATAATGCAATAATGAATGCAATTTCAAGAAAAATGCATATTGTAAAATATATATATATATATATATATATATATATATAATGCACACAGACGGTCTGTTCAAACGCTTAGTCCTGTAGTCACCTGTAGTCCTTCTTTTTTGAGAAGAAAAGTGTATTTTTATCAATTTTCTACTTTTCCGGGATGATGTGATGTCCTAAGATAAATTAATTGAAATTTATAAGTATGATTATAAATATTTTAAAACCACGCACGCGATGAAACACACATGTTCCACATACATTTTTCCGAGATACAAAGTATGTGCTATTCCGGACTATAATCTATTTCTGTGACAAATTTCATCCAGCCCCGTTCAGACGTTCTAGACTGATTGAAAAACAAACATCCATCCATCCAATCTTTAGCATTTATAATAGTAGTAAGATTTAAAACCCGTCAGTCTTGAACTCATGACTCATGATTCACGGCATTCAACTAATATATTATGACTTAATTACTTCCTTTTAATTCATGCTTTAATGTTCATCAATAAGTACTAATCAACGATATTTTCTTTTGCACAGTTTAATTAAGTGATAATTCATAAACTATATTATTATATTCTACTGCCTACTAATATTATAAACGTGAAAGTTTGTGAGGATGTATGTATGTATGGATGTTTGTTACCCTTTCACGATAAAACTACTGAACCGATTGCGATGAAACTTGGTTTGTACATAGCTGGAGATCTGGATTAACATATAGATTTTTTATCCCGATATTACCACGGGATCCGGACATACGCGGGTGAAACCGCGTGGAGCTGCTAATCATCAATACATCAATCAATACAAATAAATAATATTGAAGTGTTTGTTTGTAATGTCAAAATAATCGTTTCCTTTTAAGCTCGTACAGTTATTTGCACGATACCTATACCTAAAAATCAGTTTTAAACATTTTTGTCTGTCTGTCTGTTTATTTTGGCTAATCTCCGGAACGGGTGGACCGATTTCTACGTGAATTTCACTGCCAGATAGCTGGTGTTATAAGGAGTAACTTAGGCTACTCTTATTTTGGAAAAAGATTTAGGGTTCCGCGCAAAATATAAAAATATGTACATGCGAGTGAAGCCGCGCGGGAACTGCTAGTAATATATATAATCTTCATGATAATATCTTGAAATAATGTCACTCTGTTTTCCTGTTTTTAAGTCAAAGTGTACGTTATTATCGAATAGATATCTGACGTGGGAGAGCCATGCTTCGGCACGTATGGGCCGGCTCGACTCCGCTCGATACCACGGCCTCACAGAAAACCGGCAGTGAAGCAATGCTTTCATTGCTTTTCGCCGCGTGAGTAAAGTTACCGGAGGCCCTAACCCTTCCTCTCCTCTATTCCCGTCCTTCCCCTCGCCCCCTCTCCCTTCTTCCCACTCTCCCCGTCTGCTCGTTTGCCTCCTATACCATAAAAACAAAATACTCTGAGATAATTTTTTTATGTATTTTGATAGACTGATACAATATTTAGCTACATGCATAAACTTTAGTGCAATATGGTACAATAACCTGTCTTTTTAGAATTACGTTCCTCAAAAGGAACACTTAAGAGCACTTCGTTGTCCGTCTGTCTGACTGAAACGCCTAGGTATAAAGTTGAAATAAACATCAAATACTTATTTATGTCTACGGTCCCTTGAAGCCGTAAAAATCAAGCTTCTAAGTCAAGTAAGGAATAAATCCGAAAGTCGTCAATTTGTTGTATTATTACGTAAAAAATGTTTATTTATGATTAGAAACTTATATTTTGCGCAAGGAAAATTGACTTTTTTTATGGTATAGGGGACAAACGAGTAGACAGGTCACCTGATGGTAAATTACTACCGCCGCCCATGGACAACTGCAACTCAAGAGTCACAAGTAGTGAGTTGCCATAAACAATATGCATATACTAAGAGTAGGTAGGTTCAATACCGTAGTTGCATATGTGCACTTATATAATGCACCAGTCAACGCCATGCAATTTATATAAATAGTCTTTTCAAGATTACAAGCAATGCAACTAAATAATGACACCATAAACTGTCCTTCGCCTATTTATAAATAACTAATTTTAGTTGAATTCCTTATTTTATGGGCACTATTTATCTATGCAATAAAAAAAATAGAGGTGGTAGATATGGCGTAACAAACAACCTTCTTCTTTTTGAAGTCGGTTAAAAGTCGCTATCATAATATAAGAGTTATTTACATTTTATTAGTATGTATATAGTCCCTTACGTCATTTGAGGAACTAGTCGAGATTGACGTAAGGAACAAGATTTCGGAATGATTGTTCTATTTCGATGTTTTTTAGAATTTGTAGTATATAAAATAGTAGTTCATGGCACAACAATAATATATTTATTTATTGCTTAGTTTTATTTTTATTTACATTTTAGATTAATGATAAAAAACAATTTGTTTTTCCTTAGAACTTGTGTTTTGCCATTTAATTTTAGTTTTCATCTTCACAGATATAATTGCAATCAAATGGATTTCTACTACAAATTGTATTTAATAATAAGATATCTAGAAAGTAAATAAAGATTAAAGAATAAATTGCTAATAAAATTCCAGTAAGTGTATATTTGACTTACGTAAAAGTATAATGACGACGTCCACAGCTACTTTCTTCAGGAAATTACTTGTATCATCTTCCTTCGACATCTTGCTTAGCTTAACTCCGTCTATTGTGAATTTAAGTGCGAAGAATTACGAGACAGTAAACACTTCAAGAGTTCTTTTTTCAAAATATCCACGGGTATTTAAGAACGGATCTAAAAATGTCTAGTCTAGGTTAGCTTTTTAATTTTAGTTTTTTTTTCTGTGTTACGCGAAGTTATAAGTAATTTGATATCACGCCCGTCACGCAACGTGGCAGCGTGTATACTGGTACATTGTGAACAGTCCCTTGGCTTTATATGCCGGTCATTATCAACCGGTCTGTATTGATAACGTCATTGGCTTGTAAGCTTAATTAGGAGTTGCTTCGTTCCTGGAAAGTATCATTTTTCTAATACCACTATGGTGGCAAATATACGATTCGTCTGTTTGTAATCAACGTAGTCTTTGGGTATCACGTACGCATTGATAACTCTCTAAAAACGTTGTTATTCCTGATATTAAAGTCATTTAGGGACATTGAGAAGTTTTATTTTGAACAGGACGGTAAGTATTTTCTCCAGTTTTATATTACGAGGTCTGGCTAGTTTAGAGCAATCCAATGTCCAAATCCAATCATTGACGACAGATCGACCCTGTAGTAAATAAAGAAAGCTTTTATTATTGATGGGACTGTTGGTCTAATGGTTAGTGGTCCTGAGTGCCAGACGTCGTGGGTTCGATGCCCACTCGGTACAAATAATTGTGTGATGAGCACGATTATTTTGTTGTGTCTGGGTGTAATTTATCTATAATTTGTATGTATTTAGTATGTATATACTGATATACATACTAAATACATACAAATTATGTCTGGTTACGGTAGTACAGGCTCAGCCTAGTTTGGGACCAGACTTACTTTCAGTAATACTTACACATGTATGTACATGTATGTACTTACTTTCAGTAATACTTACACATCTAATTATACATGTTCATTCAATGACACGATTATATTTACTTTAATAACCATCCAATGGCAACATTTGATACGATGATTGTAATTACCTAACAATAAAAGAATGACAGCACATTCTAATGAATGTGCGTTTTAGAATTTTGTGTTTTTGAAAATCGTAAAGCGATAATCAGCTTGAACTACATTTCACCAGTTCCATCCAATAACAAAAGTAGATTAGTGTTTCGTGATTAGGGATTTGTGCTTTTGCATGCTGATTTAATCCTATTTTTTATCTGGCAGCATAAACGTTATCAAATGTGCGCATTGTCGTTGCGTGGGTCGGCTGACGACAGGGGACACACTCTCATGAACCAGGGGTTCAGATGATTGCTTACGTATTTTTGAGGTTATTAGCACATGTGATAAGCTTAGGTTAAGATTAGAACAAAATAACATTAACATTAAGTAAACGTTACCAGTAAATAGTTATGTTTAAAAATAAAGTAATATTCACAATAATATTAGTAAATTGTCATGTCAAAGAAAGCAAACGACGTAAAGGAATTTACGTAAGTATTAAAAATCATTATAAAAAAATTTTAAAAAAACTTCCGCTCCCCGTATCTGTGTTTTTCAGACAATTTTGTTAGTCATTTTAAGAATATTAATTAAATGGTAGGTTTTGAGATGCCAAGAGATGCAATCGGTTTTATAAGTTTAATTAATGGCGAGGACCAAAGTAGTGGGGAGCCATAAGACAGAGACAGTATAAGCCCGCTTGCCGCTGGCGTATCAGATTAAAAGTGGATAGACAGATTATTAGCTAGACTGATTCGCTACTGGATGGATGCTCAACTAGATAAATAAGGTAGGTCCACAAAAACCAAACTAAACCATTTCTAAATGTTATAAAAAAATAAAAAACAAAAAAAGGAAAATAATTTAATTTGATACTATTTCTCATTGTCAGAAACCACTGACGTTATGAATGTAAAAATTAACATCAATTTATATCACCATAATTGTATAACATATTAGTATAATATGGCAAGATTTACTGCGCTGTTATTATTTATATCACCATAATTGTATAACATATTAGTATAATATGGCAAGATTTACTACGCTGTTATTATTTATATCACCATAATTGTATAACATATTAGTATAATATGGCAAGATTTACTGCGCTGTTATTATTTATTTCACCATAATTGTATAACATATTAGTATAATATGGCAAGATTTACTGCGCTGTTATTATTTATATCACCATAATTGTATAACATATTAGTATAATATGGCAAGATTTACTGCGCTGTTATTATTTATATCACCATAATTGTATAACATATTAGTATAATATGACAAGATTTACTGCGCTGTTATTATTTATATCACCATAATTGTATAACATATTAGTATAATATGGCAAGAGTTACTGCGCTGTTATTATTTATATCACCATAATTGTATAACATATTAGTATAATATGGCAAGATTTACTGCGCTGTTATTATTTATATCACCATAATTGTATAACATATTAGTATAATATGGCAAGATTTACTGCGCTGTTATTATTTATATCACCATAATTGTATAACATATTAGTATAATATGGCAAGAATTACTGCGCTGTTATTATTTATATCACCATAATTGTATAACATATTAGTATAATATGGCAAGATTTACTGCGCTGTTATTATTTATATCACCATAATTGTATAACATATTAGTATAATATGGCAAGATTTACTGCGCTGTTATTATTTATATCACCATAATTGTATAACATATTAGTATAATATGGCAAGATTTACTGCGCTGTTATTATTTATATCACCATAATTGTATAACATATTAGTATAATATGGCAAGATTTACTGCGCTGTTATTATTTATATCACCATAATTGTATAACATATTAGTATAATATGGCAAGAATTACTGCGCTGTTATTATTTATATCACCATAATTGTATAACATATTAGTATAATATGGCAAGATTTACTGCGCTGTTATTATTTATATCACCATAATTGTATAACATATTAGTATAATATGGCAAGATTTACTGCGCTGTTATTATTTATATCACCATAATTGTATAACATATTAGTATAATATGGCAAGATTTACTGCGCTGTTATTATTTATATCACCATAATTGTATAACATATTTGTATAATATGGCAAGATTTACTGCGCTGTTATTATTTATATCACCATAATTGTATAACATATTAGTATAATATGACAAGATTTACTGCGCTGTTATTATTACATAGTATCTCTATAGGTTCATTAATAATTCACAATTACATAAAGACTTTTTTGACGCTTCTAAAGGTCAACATGTTGTTATAATGTACTTGTTTGTTTTCAACTGACGAAAAAAAGGGGAAAGTTCTAAAGTCAACCCGTATATTTGTTTTTTTATTAACTTCGCGATTTTTGTCTTATTTTATTGGACATTTTAATCTGGACTTAATTACGTCCAAATGGTTCTGTATCTTAGATCGCGTTTATAAGGCTCAAGCCGGCAACATCCGTTTCGACTTACAGGTATTACAGTTAATGTAGTAATTGTAATAGATAAAAAACGTCAACAAACCCACCTCTGATAGAATACCCTTAAAATCACAAACATTAACTCTTATCCAGTGCGTGACAAAGTTAACAGGTCATTGGTATTTATTATACTAGCAGCGCCCCGCGGTTTCACAGCGTAAATCTCGATCCCGTGGGTATATCGGAATAAAAAGTAGCCTATATGTTAATCCAGCTCTCCAGCTATCTACATACCAAGTTTCATCGCAATCCGTTAAGTGGTGTTTGCGTGAAAGAGTACAAACAGCCATCCATCCAAACTTTCACATTTATAATTTTAGTGGGGTTTAAAGTAAGTATTCGGGTATGTTTATTTATTACGAAAAAGATAATGTTACAGTTATTTTAAGGTGTCTTATGCTAATAAAAAAAACTTAATATTCCAAAGTCTGATTAGCCTCATTTGAATACTCACGCCCGGTTTTTGAAATACTGATCAACGCCAAAATGAAGTAATTAAATCTCTTGTCAATAAAGTATATAATGAGTTGTTGAAAGCATGTAAACCTGTAACGATAGTGATGTTGAGAATAAATAGATAAATGATTAGGTATTTTGATTTTATTATCGTATCAGTTAGCAAAACTTACTTATGTCAAATGTCAAATTTTACTGCAAAATTTAATGTCAAATAGCATTCGAATGTTCAATGAAATTGATCACAGATAAGTTAATTTTTCTTTGATCAACTTTTTAGAAACGAATTAATTTGCCAGCACTTTTAACTTGTCACCTCTGTTAGTTGAACAATATAAAGCACTATAGTTTTCTCTATAGTCCGAACTAGACCCGCCTTTTGGTGCAGATTTGCACCTATTTCTACGGTTGACCAGTACACGCCAGTCTGAAGATCAGAGCTAGGGGAAAAGGGGATCGAGTCTTAGTAATGCAGAATTAACACCAATGGTGGTGTGACTGACCTTTGAGGTATAGCGCTTAAGCATTGTCGCGGGTTAATCTATAACCATAAGTATTTGTATGTTTTCAATAATATTATGTGTACTTGCACATCATCATTAGCACGTCATCGTCATTTTAAAGACCGATATGTATGACGCATCGCGATTTAACATATATTATATACCTGTTGGCCTAGTGGTTAGTGACCCTGACTGCTACGCCATAGGTCGTGGGTTCGATTCCCACCTGAGTCTGGGTGTTTATTGTCCGTTGTTTGTATGTTTGTAAAGGCCCCCACGACACAGGAGTTCAAGGGTTTCAGCTTTGCCAGAGGTTGGTGGCGAAATTAAAGAAATAAATTAAAAAGTCCGGGGCACGTCACAATCGTCGTGGTAAGACCTGTCATGGAGCATTGACTAGAGAGTCATGTACCTGAGGGGATTTCCACACAAAAGTCTTAAAATAAAGGTATCTATCGTGTTTCTTCGAATGTTTGACTTCAAATAGATGTAATTACAATTATGATCTTGATCAAGATTCTAATTATTCTGTAAATGAGAACTAACATTGGTGTCGAATTTATAATATCATATTTGCCCGGAGAACTTTCGACATAGATTAATGAGCTCTACTAACTCCCTGGACTTTCTAGAAAATGCCCAAATTTTCGTTAAAAAATTAACATGTCGTAGAAGTAGTAGTGTAGTTTGCAGTATCCAATTATATTACATCCCCACACTTTGAAATTAATAATATTTGTGTCACAACGAACATTCAAAATATGATTTTTTCCATACAATGAAAGGCAAGAAAAATGGCTGTTTTTCTGCACATTCTTGTGACTCTTAGATGATACAGTGAAGAAACCAAGGCGATTGTTCGCCATCTTTGTCATTACAGGTTGACTTTCATAAAGAACAACAACCTTTAATGAACAACCTGGTTAAAGTTGTTGTCAGACAGTTATAAACTAACTTGCTAAATGACAAATATTTATTATATGTGAACTCTAGGCGGCCGACACTATAACCTTCTTTAAGAGAACGTATTATGAATAGATAAAGCATATCATTTTTTTATTTACTAGCGGCCCGCTCCGGCTTCGCACGGGTATAAAATATATAGCCTATATCATTCACTGAAAAAATTATTAAAATCGATCCAGTAGTTATGTAATTATTTACGACATCACATTAGAAACCTCAAAAATAACAGTATTTCTCCACTATTTAATTTATGTTATTATACATATAACCTTCCTCTTCAATCACTCTATCTATTAAAAAAAACCGCATCAAAATCCGTTGCGTAGTTTTAAAGATTTAAGCATACATAGGGATATAGGGACAGAGAAAGCGACTTTGTTTTATACTATGTAGTGATTCTTTGACATTCATACACAACTCTGAGGTGCACTTAATCTAAGAGATACTAGGCAAGGGAATTCGAGTTTAAATGAGGGTCAACCAGGCAAATCATGCATGAATAGATGATATCCATGCGAGTCTGACTCGCGCACCGAGGGTTCCGTAAGGAAACAAACTTGTATATAGATAGTACGTCCATCTCGGGAATCAATTCTCGATGATTTTTGCCAGACTTTTCCGAAAGACAAACTTAACTTTGCAGTTTTAAAAAATATAGTATTTTTTAAAACTGCAAACATCGATTTACTACAAAGTCAACTTTCTAAAACTATTTTTTAAATGTGATATATAAACAAATTAACGATTTTCGTATTTTTTCTTTACTTGTGCTGTCAGACCTTGCATTTTACTAAATTTCATGATTCTAGGTCAATGAGAAGTACTTAATTATGTATTTATACGAGAATTAACGCGATCACGAAATAGGTATTACATAGCTCTGAATTGCTTGACGTTTCGACCAGGTTTCACTGGCCGTGGTCACAGGCCGACTGGCTCAGTGGTGCACGCTCTCCAGCGTCGAGATCGTGATCGCGTTAATTCCCGTATAAATACATAATTAAGTATATCACGGAACGCGAAAGTTTAAAAGT
Organism: Callimorpha dominula; assembly: GCA_949752705.1. Taxonomy (NCBI): domain Eukaryota; kingdom Metazoa; phylum Arthropoda; class Insecta; order Lepidoptera; family Erebidae; genus Callimorpha; species Callimorpha dominula. The sequence continues at coordinate 4,843,918 of OX457006.1, read as the reverse complement.
TATTATATCAATGGGAAGTACTCTATAGGTTTTGATTTACCTGCGAAATGTTCAAATTTGTTAAAATCTAAGGCTTAACAGCCGTATTTTTGGATTACGTTGACTAAGTTGGAATTTTGATGCATCTATGGGTTCCTGAGGAAAAGGGTCTTGACAGACAGACAGACAGATAGAAGGACGGGCAGACGTAATTTTTTAGTAATTTTTAATACATGTAGTTTGTTATTATATTATAGGTTAGTAATATTGAACACGGTGAGTGTGAACTTTAATTCGTGTATTTAAGTTTATCTAAGTTATCTGCTTTTAAGTGCTCTCACTTTTAAACTTTTTCTAGTGAGATTGGTTGACATTTTTGTTCACGTCAAGTAGTCACATTTTAACCATGTGGTACATGTAATTAAATAAAACCAACCCCCAAACCAACGCAACTGAAAACCGAAAAATAATAGAACCAAGCTTCCAAAGTAATGTAAGTAACTGTTTTGAATTGGCAACACACAAACAGTTACCTAACAGTAAAAAAATGTTATGTCTGTTGTTTGTTAAAAAGATTTTGTTATAGTTTTTTTGCACCCCTGCTCTCTCAATCGATGATCTCCTCTCTTTCTCTTGGTGTATATCCATGGGATTCAAATCTTAACTTTTTTACAGAGATTCTTAAATGAAAAAATAGGCATATTAACAACACTGCTTTTGAAAGGTGAAACTGAAAACCATTGAAAATTAAAACCATTTCTCGTAATGACACTTTATCATTCCGATCCCAAAAAGTAATAATTATGTACCTAATAGCCAACATTGGTTTAGTTAGTGCAAAAGTCACTGTCCTTTTGATTAAATGAGATTTTATTTCGATTGGTACCGTAATGTGACTACAGGTAAGCCAGACTGTTGAGCCAGAGGTCGTGGGTTCCATTCCCACCCAGGATAAATTATTGGGTGATGAGCACGATTATTTATTGTGTTTGGGTGTAATTTTATTTATAAAATTCATGTATTTAGTAACATATAAGTATGTATAGCTCTGCCTAGTTTAGGATTAGATGACGGTGTGTAAGGTGACAAAAAAAAAACTTTCTACCCATTAACACTCTACTGAATACTCCTCTACTCAATAAAATATGTATAATAAATAAAAAAGAGTCATAATAATATATGAATATTATTGCTTTTATCTAAATTCTCAAAGTCATATATTGTGCTCGTTGGTCTTAACTTGAGTATGGCGTAACACATAGAAAATTTAAAGAGAGTACAGCAGAAGTGCATCAAAGATGAACACGATATCGCTGCTGTCATCATTGATATCATTTAATCGCCGACTTAAATACGGATATTAATTAGGTTAAGTCATCTTATGTTCTTAAATGACCTTTGCAATAACAGATACGACTAAAATTTACAACAGGTTGTGCTATGTGTACAATCCGAAGACTGTATTAGGGGGCGACTTAACTCACGGCCGCTTTTCGCAATTTCCTCTAGCCATAGAGTTCGCACGAACTCTGCATCTTTGCATCTTGGTACATCATAGTACTTACTACAAAAAAACTGGGTACACAGATTTATTTCTCTATCTGGTGGTAAATTTAGAAGTGCGTTATTAGAAAATAAAAAATTAAAAGTAGTGCGGTATTATTTACTTGTATATTTGTATAGTTTTCTCATTCAAATAGATGTCACTTTTATTGAAAATTGTATAGTACTTATTCGTGTTCAATTAGTTCCAAATTGACATTTCATGGTTGTATAATATGTAGATAACGCTGTGGGTTAGACATATTTTTAATATAAAATGGAATGTCTCAAATAAAATTATACTATCATATAATCGTATATATATAAAATATATTAAATAGAATCACGATCATGAGCCACGCGGCACGCCCTTCTCACCCGACAATCACATCACAATCCGCCAGCCCATTGACGCACGAATGTAATATTATGTCACAATGCAGTTGATCTTTGCTACATATTTTATGTTATCTTCCGTTCCGCTTTTCTAAGCGTAAACGTATTGTTTACGCTTAGAAAAGCTATTGTTTTTTTCCGAATTAGTGTCTAAATGTGGCTTTTATCTTATAAGTACGTGAACCTTTTAAAGGTAAAAAATACAGATCTTAGTTACCGGGGACATTGGAGCGAAACGTAACTATGTTAAATAAAACGTAGCGCTTAAAAAAAATAATTATAAAAATATAATAATAAAATTAATAAGCGAAGGAACCCGTACTCGCACCCCTTTTTAAGAAAACTTCGCAAACGTAGTAACGTGAATTTTGGAATATTTACTGATTATAATATAGAAGAAGTGCAGAAAGCTACAATTTTTTAACAATATGTCTTACAACTTTAAAAAACGGCTTAATGAAATTACACGCGTCCAGTATATGTGATTACCTGTCATGGTAAGTAAGTCTATACAATGACAGCTAAAGTTATACTGGCCAATGAAAAAACCAGGTCAAATTTCGACCACCACGCAATCTCTAGTACTAATAATATACAGAACTAGAATTACGCCGTCGTTAAACAAATTTCCGTAATAGTAGTAGGGCAAGCGGCTTATCTTTTACTAACCGTTCCCCCAGTTTCACCTTTACGGTCACTGTTCCGTTACAAAAGGTCATAGCGTGATATTAATTACCCTATATCCCACCTCTAAAATTGGGCTATCCAAATCTGTACGTTGTAGTTCAACCAAAAAATTACTTTTCAGATTTGCGTGGCATAGGAGAGCCTTGCTTCGGTACGTATGGGCTGGCTCGACTGGAGCGATATCACGGCCTCACAGAAAACCGGCAGTGAAGCAATGATTGCATTGCTTTTCGCAGCGTGAGTGAGGTTACCGGAGGCCCGAATATTCGGTTTTTCTGTTCCGAAGTTCTCGTATTTTGCTACATCCGGGTAATTTGGGTACCCGTGCGTACAAATCGGTAGCCGGCAATGGGCTCACCTCCTATTACGTAGAAGATTATCATGTATTTTATGTTTTATTGAAATTAATTCCATGGCTCTGTGATTTTAGTATATCAGAGTCATTAAAAGGGGCATTCGGAAAAGTAAGTCGTAGTAAACAGAGTTTATAGGTTTTCATCCGATTATTACTTTATAATGGATTTTTATAATGTACAATTTATTTTGTTCATTTATCGTGCTGGTATTTGAATCGCAATCGCGTTTTGTCCCAAGGTTAGTAGATGTAGTTGTCGCCCTTAATGACTAACCTAACTGGGCTGATAATTGACATACATTTTATAGAAGTATGTCAGTCATTTTGTTGTAGCATTCTTTAGTAAAGTGAGCTACTTTTCTGTCAGGTGCCACCAACCTACCCTCACTTTCCGTCACTGGAAGCTGTACAGTGCCTGTGCTAGAATCGAATCGACTAATTCCTTAACACGTGGCTCTGCACTTTGCCACGGGGATTATTCTCAACGAAACAGTTGTCAGTAGCATCAATTAATAATAATGGCCGCCTGATCCCAAACTAGGCAGAGCCTGTACTATGGTAAACGAACTGCTGATAAACATACTCATATATTTCTAAATACATACATATTATAGATAAATTACACCCAGACAGAACAAAATATTTATCATGCTCATCACACAATTATTTTTCTTCAGTGGGAATCGAACGACCTCTGGCTTAGCAGTCAGGATCACTAACCACTAGATCAACAGGCCAGTCAAATGTTTAAAAGGGTCTTTGATTTTTTCTTAATCGCTGGCAGCGGATCAAATGGCCTGTTGGGAATAACTTTGCCGACGGGATGTATTCCATTAAAATTCAACAAGCCTTTGACATATAGGTACTCGTACTTAGAAGTAGTTTCAAGGCTCTACGAAATACTTCATGACTTGGGTAGAAAATACTACTCTTCTTTTGTCAAGAAAGACTGAATATTGCGGCAACTTTTTGTGTCCGGTTTCGCCAAATTTTAAAATGCGCCTCTACACCTACACACTTACGTACACTTACCTTTTCCATGTGCTGCGCTCACTTGGTTTCCACGATTGTTGCCTCAACTGCACGTCGAGACTTGTTGCCGGCACCACGGTGAAGGGGCAACGCATCACCTCCACCTCTATTTGCCGCCGTTTCCCAACCATTATATCCGGAAAGCGATGCAGGGTCGTGCCACGGAGCACCTAGCATTTCCGTCATAGTGGTGGACATGTCCAAACGATACGCTACGGGAACTTGTTTAAAGTAGATGGACTAGTCTTCACATTTTGACTTCGTGGTCAAGACTTTGATCAACGTGACATCGTGTTCTTGCAGCGTCCGTTTTTTGCGCGTTGTCCTCGTCGTCAACTCGGTCTGCGTGAGCGTGCAATTGGCGTGGTCTCCACCACAAGACAGACTAAGTGTTTTCATAAATTGTCTCTATAATTACAAATATTTTTTTAAATAAGGTAAAGGCAGCTAGTTCCGAGGGGCGCCAAAATTGAAAACAGCGTTTTTACATGCTCTTTTCAACCGACTTCAAAAAAAGGAGGAAGTTCTATGTTTGGAGATTATAAAAAACCTTATCCTGTTCGTGTTTATATGAGCAAAAGTGTGTATTAATTTGTGTATTTTTTTTAATAATCGATTAGTTTTGTGCTAGCAGCTGACTCGAACACGCTGTTCGTACACTTTGGATATTGTGCTCGTTAGAACTGCGATTTACTAAATAGTGTTTCAGTTGCTATTCTTGTACTATGCGTGTATTTGTTTGGGTGTAAATATTGGAAAGCTTATATTTTTAATCAAATCACACTTAACATTCGTGTATTTTTCTTCACAAATAAAGGTGTAAGTACGTTTTTAAAATACCATACCATTAGATGCCAAATATTATGTTACCGCGAAATTTGGTGCCTTTACCTTAATTATCAATAATTTTTTCACACTTGTTTAAAAATATTTACTTAAGTTTTAAAGAAAAACCACTAATTTATTTTCTACAATAATCATGAGGGAACTCCGTAGTTGTTAACGACTAAATAATGACTGAAATATTCAAGTAGGTTTCATACATTATACCCGATCTAAATGTTTTATAAACATCCTTCGTCTCAGGTTATTTCGTCGAAAATTACAATCTATCCCTGAGTGAACTAAAAATTTGAGTCTTATTCGTACATGTGGGTATATGTGAATGTATTTGTGTGTAAGCAAACACGTTAGCGGCCTGGGAATATTGCATTGTATGCAGGACCGCATAACTAAGACTATGCTCGACATCTCATATTTCATACCTCATCCCTGGTATAACTTATGTCGGTCATATCATACCTCACCCTCTCTATCAATATGAGCTTTGGTCATTTGTATGGTTGCATAAATTTTCGACTTTGTAGTTTTTAGAAAGTTCCGACTCTCAAAAAAATATAAAATTTTGTCGGTGAGTCGAAGTTGAAAATCATGTCATGAGTCGGGAGAATCTAGATGAATTCCTCATATGCTGAGTATTTTGGTTATTTATAAATTGAAAATCATTTATTTTTGAATAAAGCATGTAACTGTCACAAGTCTAAACCGCACATTTTACATAATTTTGTTCCAAATGAGTTTGATGAGAGAGGCTTAAAGAGAGGATCATAAATCTTTCGATTTACGCACTACTTACATGGGCATGGGATATATATCCTCATCAGTCATATAATCTCAAAGTTTCTTCATAGTGTTATTTACTACTCAGAAAGGCACGATAACACGACAAAGCGATAACTCTGGAATGTGAGCCATTTTCCGCATGGGCACTATATCGTAGATTACTGAATAGTTACTACGGAACTAAATTAGCAGCAGTTAGGTGCTTGTCTCTTAACTTTTCTCTCAGATCGGAAAATACTTTTCACACTTTTCATGCCAGGATGCACACACTTTTCATGCCAGGATGCACACACTTTTAATATATACGGGTAATACGGGTGTAAAAACCGCTGAAACGGCCTGTGGAATCTTCAAATAGTAGATACAGACCATCATTCTGAGTGGTAAATCATTGGAATTTTCTGCAGGAAAATTTATTTTTTATTTGCTTAAAAGTGTGAAAAACAATGAGTAAACAGAACATTTTACCGAAAAATAATCAATAAATACCCCATACGGCGGAAAACTACAATGTAATGGACTAAACAACATTGATACAATCAGCTGCTTCGACGACGCCAAACGTTTAAGGTCATTCACCGTGCCGCACAAAAAAAGATACCTACGAATGTTGCATGTACATTGCGTAGCGCAAAATCAGACTAATGACTGTAAATCCATAATCTCGCATTTTTATGATGATTGCATTGTGATAAGTATCCAAAGAAAGCCGTTATACTTCGCGACGATGATACTAACACGCTGTATAACGATATTTGACTTTCGGATTAAGATTGTGAATAAAAACGATATGAATTACCGTCTTATCTACTTACTGTTGACTAATGGAGCCTTTCGTTACGGTGTTATACTAGTTCGTCATACATTTTCGCAGAATCAATCATAATGATTGTTGTAATGAAACATAATAACTTTAAAGTGGTCATGTCTATGACCACATGTAGCCGTGCGTGATTTCGTTCCAACATATGACAAGAATTCTGAGTTGTTCGCGAATGAAAATTACCGTGAAGATAAGGGAAACTATTTAAATTTATGTGATTCACTACACATTATACAATTACGGTTAATCGGCTATTTTAACTTATCTTAAAGATTATAAAGATGCATTTACTCAAAGTTCTTTTTTATTAAGTTAGCAGACAGCTCATGGCTTACATTTAACCATAAACTTATTTATTATAAAATTAACGGGTGTATTAATATACCAAATCGAATACCACTATTAATTATTTTATAATTAATTATTAATATTATAAATGTGAAATTTTGGATGGATGGATGTTTGTTACTCTTTCACGCCAAAACTACTGAACCGATTGCGATGAAACTTGGTATGTACATAGCTGGAGACTTGGATTAATATAGGCTACTTTTTATCCTGATATTCCCACGGGATCGGGACTTACGCGGGTGAAACCGCGGGGCGCTGCTATGTCAAATAATCCAATATCAATTGATCGACCACTGTAAATCGAACGTCTAAATACTCTAACGTTCTATATCGAATGCTTAATAAATCGAACATTCAATATATCGTACCCTCAACACATCGTGTGTTTAAAATATCGAATGTTTATTTCATCCAGCGTTCAACGCATCGCTTGACCAGAAATGGCAGTAAAGCTCACAGTCGACACGATTTTTTCCGACATTTTCAGCAACCGTCCTCAAATTTCAGAAACTCCAGAAACATAGCAGAAATATATACACCTAAACCTTTCTCATAAATCACTCTATCCATTGCTGAAAACCGTATGAAAATCCGTTCTGTACTTTTGGAGCTTATCGTGTTCAGACCGACAGAAAGACAGACAGACGCGGCGGGGAACTCTATACTAGTTGTCCCGCGCAACATCGTCTGCAATAAATTTTTCACGTTTTTGCAACATTTTTCATTGCTGCTCTGCTCCTATTGGTTGTAGCGTGATATATAGCCTATAGCCTTTCTCGATTAATGGGCTATCCAACACTAAAATATTTTTTCAATTCGAACCGGTAGTTCCTGAGATTAGCGCGTTCAACGAAACAAACTCTTCAACTTTATAATATTAGTATAGTTAATATTATTAATATAATGTAGTGATGTTAATCTTCAGGGGTCAGACAATGATAAACTTAAAATATATTAAGGGTCCAGGGTAGTCCCCTACGCCTGATGTTCGATATATGTGTGATTTTAAGACGAATATGAAGAGTATTGCAATTCAACATCTTTGGATCTTTTACAGATAGCTATCTATAATTTCTATTATAAACGTCATTTTATTATTTGCATTTCTAACGATGTTTTAATACATTTTCAAAGTCAACATTGAAATATTTGAATGTCCCGGCGATTCCACAGGATCGGTGCTTGGCGAGAAGACTACCTCACTCACGGTATAGCATATTCGAAGAGACCGGCAACGATTCAATACTCTTTACACCCTCGTAGAGCACTTGTGTTTCTCTATAAGTCTCTGTGATGACACAAGGCACTGTGGCGAGACGGAAGAGATAGTTTTACAAAGAAGAGACAGAACAAAACTATTCTGAAATACCTTTTACTTTGTCACTTCCTATAGCTACTTTTGGGCTACTTAAGTTACGAAGAAAAGAAATTGATGCAGTTCGTTTGAAATGATTTGTTATTAGTAAAGAATGAAATCAGACCAAAACGTTGAAGCTGATTATAAAGCACATTAAATCTAGCTAAGTTGTGTGCATATTTTTACTATCAAAATAAACGTATAATTTATAATTAACAAGTATACATTTAAAATACCCCACTCAAAAATCGATTAAACGATTAGACTTTTCTATTCGTTTAATCGATTTTCTTTAGCAATTTTTTTTTGGTTTCATACGAAAAGTATGAAACAAGAAAATTTATACAGAGTGTATATGACAATGGAACACTTACTTAAATACTCTAGTATGCAGTTACAAAAAAAATGAAAAACTATCCGTTTACAAGTTATGATCGTTTAAATTTCCAGGTATTGTTACCTCCGTTTCTCATAAAAGCAGGTGGAATGTGTTGGCTCCGGTGAGGTGATTCCGTGGGGGTTCCACACGAAAAAAAAACATGGATACACTACTCATACGCGTAGCAGGAGCCCAAATGCTAGCTACACGGCGAGCGTGGAACACGTCCTCACAACGTCTCAAGCCTATTTCTATTAGAGTAATAGTAATAGGCATATCACTGAGCTGCAGGGTACATATATATTATATACTTTAAAATAAACTATATCATGGACAAATACACAGTAGCCACTCTATTCTATGGAGTCGTTAAACATCGTGGTATCACCATCAACTTATGGTGATTTATAGCGACCGAATTTTGAACCTACAGTAATAGATGTATGATAGATAGATGTACATCATAGTCGCACTCATATGAACTACGAACACTAATCACAACGTGATTTAAATTAGACTGACGCAAATAACTGATAAGTGCGAATCAGGAAATTATACAACACTGTGACATTCGATAATATAGTAGCCCTCCACAACACGATAAACAACTTTTACAACAACTTTTTGTTATTAAAACTATTATTGGTAACTGTTACTTACGGATAATATTGTTTGTGAATATAGTCTATACTCTGTGGTATACTATAAAGTGTCAGATAAGATTTTGGCGGTTTAGGTTTTATAAAATCTAAAATTCATATGAAACGAATATAACTATCTTTTATTCCTGTGATAAGGAGTTGATTCTTTTATTATGTATAAAAACGTTTGGATAGATTTTTGATTTGACACCTGAAGCCTTATCAAGAAAAGCGAATGTGGCGTTATGTGTGATATGACGTGACATTTGATCGAACTTGAAATATCATGAATAAAGTTCAAGGTACTAACTCACATAGTTAATAGCTTGAAATAGCGCGGCGGTAGTGAACTGCCACAATGGGGTTCGCGGGTTTGATTCCCGCTTAATGTTTATATTTGTAGGCATGATATGTTTCTATATCATATTTCATCACGTATTTACAGATTATTTAAGCCCTAAGTCCATTTAATATTTTAGGGATTTAGTTTTTAAACGTGAACTTGCTATTTAAGGATCAACACGAAAATAAAAATATATAAAATACACATTTACATTACACTTAACATGCGTAAGCATGAGCAATGTACATGTTTGGGAATACAGTGCTTATACATGTGTAAATACTGTATTCCAAACCTTGTTTTTATAAACTAGCTGTTGCCCGCGACTTTGTTCATTTTTTTTTATCTTTTAGCAGAATAACTGTGAGGTAACCTTCAGATTTTGAAACAAAAGATTTATACCTCTCACTCCAGTGCCTAATGCGTGAGTCTCTTCTAACCCGTTAATCTCTCCCGCGAAAGTGTCAAAGTGTAAATTCTGTAAGTGAAAGACGCGGCGACGCATACCTAAGGGCCTGGCCACAGCTTTGTGCGGTGTGGCGCGTGGCGCGGTTTGCGGTGGTATGCTATATCTGCTCGACCGCGATGGCGGCAGTGGTGTGAGTGGACGAGAACTAAAAAATGGTTTGCTCAAGCTATCATTCAGTAAAGAATAGCAGTGCATCCAGTTGACCAAAAAAGGAGAGAATTGTGTTGATGATATTTTGACATCCATTTGCAGGTCTACATAGGGCACACTGAAAGATCTGCGCTCCTGCCCACTCATAAGTGTTTGAATTTCGAATGTTATATTTATTAAATATAAGAAACTCAATCATTGAAAAAAGAAAATTGGCGGGAAATCGCCAGAAATCACCCCAGAACAAAAAATGGATGCATGTTGATTGGTGTAAAAAAATGTTGGACGATCACGGACGTTCTAATGCTGTGTATGACATTGTGACAGGAGATGAAATATATATATATATATATATTGTTACATGTCGGAAAGAAAGCAACAGTCTTCTGTATGGGTGTTCGAAGGTGACAGCAAACCAACAAAACGAGTCGGACGGGTCCTGTCTGCACGATCCCACTTGAAAAACAAAAGACACTTAATGCTGAGTAGTACACAACCATTTGTTTGCCCAGTGTCTATAAAAAACTTAGGGAAAACCAAGTATAATTAAAAACTCTTTTAGTGTTGGATAGTCCATTAATCGAGGAAGGCTATGGGCTAAATAACATCACGCTACGGCCAATAGGAGGGGAGCAGTGTCCACAAACCCAGGTGAAACTGTGAGGACGACTAGTCATGATATACATGTTTATCAGTAGTCCGGTTACCATGGGAGAGGCTCTGCCTAGTTTAGGTTCAGACGGCCGTGTGTGCGGTGTCTCAAGTTATTATTATTAGTTGTCACCAATATTACTCAAAGGCTACAGAAAACACATTATCCTCATATGAATTAATAGAATTTTAGTATTATGCTGATTTTCATCCCGAAAACACACATGGCTGTGTAAGAGTACCATATATCCAGTGTCATAACAAGAAATAAATAATGACGATGACTTAACGAAGGTAATGAAAATCGCTAAATGTGTGATTAAATTTAATCAAAGGAATTTAAGCAAAAATGGCATTATTATGATGATCTGTCGCATGGCTGGCGTCAAATGGGGATTTCGGCCCAAGATTGCCCTATGGCGGTACACAGCGATTGCAAAGCCGATCGTAGCGTAGATACGGAATTCCCATCAGGTGCCGTAAGGTAAGCCTAGAGACTAGGTACTTCAAACAAATTAGAGAGCTGCAGTGCGCTATCTTCGACACTAGGGGTCGCTCTAAACTAGACGCACTACTAAGCCTGACTCCGCTCAGCATCTATGTGCAAAAAGAAGCCACCAAAAGCATATACAGGATAATTACACAAACGAAACCAAAGTGGCAATCACGAACACTAAACTCACTAAAAGAGTCGGTTTTCGGTTTTTAATTGAAGGCAAGAAAAAAAGCTAAATTTATTGAAGTTTCCAAGACAGTTTACATTTCCTTGCCTGCATTCAGCCTGCAGGTAAAAAGATTGGAAGTTGTGGAGTTGACTTTACAACTTTTTAGTAACACAGGTACTAGAGTACAGTGTGTGTACAGTGGTGTGTCAATGATGAAGTTATTTTAGGAAGTGCACAATTTTGGATTTACATAGTAATCGTGTCCTGGGTTTGAAAAAAGTAAGAAAATATGGTCCACACTTGTAAATGAAACTTAAACGCAATCAAAGACAACATTATAAAAAAATATATTTTATTAATCTTCAATGTATAAAATACAAAATTGACAGCATTAACTTTACAACCGGTAACTAGATAATTGCACGTAGATCTCACTTGAGCCAACTATTATGTATTCGGTGCTTAAGCTATAACTTAGCATCTACATTGTACATTTTATTTTGTGACTTTCATACTTTACATAGCACAGTTATAAATAAGTACCTACTTAATATTTTATTTATACCTGTAAATTTCTGTATATAAACTACACAACAGAAGTAAAAACAATAAAAAGTAATATTTTTTTAATTATAATTATAAACTAATGAAAATGCGTAACGCTATTATCAATAAAGCAAAAGGAAACAAAATATAGCTTACTCTAAAATATAAAAGTAAATGAGGCAGCCCTCAAGAGTGGCAGCCACGGAAAGGAGTGGACCGCGATCCGTCCTCTCGCTAAATAGACAAATTACCTAGCTAACGGGAGCCATGACATGGAGGCGACTTGTCTTTGGGAAAGATCTTCTGACAGTGGGCGTCTGATGGTATAGTTACGCCACTGGACACTAGACACGGTCATCTACACACAATAGGGTAGATGACTGTCAAGTCAAATCAGTATCATTTTAGTAAACGTCAAAACGGTAGTGTCCGTACATTTTTGTATGAAATACTAAGGCGTGACGTCACGCCTTAGTATTACCAAATCATTTACTTTCAATGCAAATTTAACAATTATAATCTAAATTAAAATGGTAAAAATAAAACCGGACGACAATTTTCACAGTATTTTAAGTTATTTTATTGGACACTTGACGAAATAATTCATTTTGAGCATAGGCATCTACCCAATTAGAAATCATTTAAACATTTGCAAAACTTAGCTATTAAACAAAAAAGGCGCAATTGTTCAATATTGTACATATTTAGAAAAAAAATCGAGTTGACAGACCACTAAAACTTTCCAGAACATCATACAGTTTTCTTGAGGGCGTTTTTATTTACCAATACACGAAGACGCAAATGTTTAAAAGTCAGGGGTGCCCAACCGAGGACCTGCTTGAACCACCGGTCAATGGTTATAAGTCTCGGCTATCACTATCACTCACTCACATGCCCCGTAATATTGGACTAGGTACGTACATGAAACGACAATATTTGTTCTACAGAATAAAGCAAATGTAAGGCATTCATTACTCTTAGCCAGTAACATTAATTTCAAAAAAGAAGAATACACAATAATGAAGAAGACTCGATAGTGCATGTTGGACCATAATTGCTATAAGCCGGCAATATGCGACAACGATACCTATCTCTTAGGATCGCTATTTACGTGTTACGACAATAGACTGCACGCTGCACGCCCCAGATCTATTACAGAAGAAGACAACAACAGAAGATTAAGTATTAAAGAAAAAAAATTAACCATGACTAGAACTAGAACATATTATGTAGAAAGAAGTTAATGAATACGAAAAGGTAAAAAAGGTCTTTTCCTAACAATAATTTTCAGCACTTTTGATAAACTTGAACGCAGAAAGCAACACCACTAACAAACTTACGTAGTATATACAGTCTTAACTTTAGGAGTTCCACCTAAATACTGTTTAAGTCGGAATGTTTATTTAATTGACTAAGACACAACAACCTCAAGCATTACCTCTATAAACATCTTATTTTTTTCTCTCTACTCACCGACTTCGACAACTGTTTTAGAAAAATATTTACAATGTGTTATTATATTTTAATAGGTCGGTCCTACAAGCCTGTAAATGTCTCAGGAGGCTTCTGTGCTTCTGGCAGGAGCTCATGAAAGGTTATCTGAATGCGTAATAAACCAATACCATTATATATAAATATTTCTATAATAATTAGTTGTTACAGTGTGATAAAGTGAAATTTCGTGATTGGTTGTCGTTACTGAATTGTTCTAAGTTGAATTTTTTTGAATTTTTATAATTTTATGTATGTTTACGGATTGTACTTCATTTTGTGTGCCATTAATCTATTTATTGGCAGTAAAAGTATTTAATACAAGGGTAAGAAGTAATATCCTTTTATTCCTTTTAAAACAATAAAAGAAAAAAACTCATTATGTAATCTGACAACTTACAAACAACTTACAAATACCTTTGTTTTACTGTTATTTTTAGCGCCAGTTTTAGTAAATACATTATTTAGGCAAAATACTTACTGATATTTATTAAATATAAGAACTATTTCGGTCTTAAGATTTTTTTTTGTTAAATCGTTGATTTCCTTCATCGTCGTATAGAGTTCAGTTCAGGGGTCATAAATCACAATATAATACCGTTTCAGGATAATGGGACAAGCTATAAAAGTAATTCATCATTTTAATTCATCTGAAGGCGCTTGCCATCATATAAAATAGCTTTTTTTTTGCTTGCCTGGTCATTATTGGTGGGTGTCCGGCATCTTGCCAGTAAAAAAAGATTGTTATTGTAAACAATCAGACAATTATCTAAATACGAAAATGTTCAATCAGAAAAATGTCGAAAATGTGATAAAACTAAAAAAAAACAACAAACTATCCCAACAGGTGAAGCAAAGGAATATTGACAGTGGAACCTGATCACTTGACCTAAACCTATGGTATTGGACAATGTTTGGACATTGCTATGATTGAACAATTTCCTTATAATTCTTTTTTAATTTTGAACATTTTCGTACAAACCGAGAAGGGTCTACTGACTATCCATTAATAATACTACATCACTTGTCTCATTGTCTCCTGTTATGTTCTGGTGATATTTTGAGGGTCATCGTGCGAGTCCGACTCGTGGCAAGATGTTTGTTGGGGCAACTGGCTCTTCCCACTGGGTCGGTAAGACGCTGTATTTCTTGGGTTTTAGCACGAAGTGGAACTGAAATGATGAATTTATAAATTAAACATAACTGTCATTAGTACTAAAAGGAAATTTAATATAGAGACTTGAGATTAATACATAAAGCCGTTACCAGTTGAAAAAAAAAAAATAGGCAGTCATGGGACTGCCGACAGAAGTGAAAATAAATACATATAGTAAATATTGTAAAAAGTCGAAATTAAAATTGCGCCATCTGTGAAATTTGCCTTAACTAATATATGGATAATTAGTATATAGACCTTACGTGGGAGAGCCTTGCTTCGGCTGGTACGGGCCGGCTCCGCTCGATACCACGGCCTCACAGAAAGCCGGCAGTGGGACAGTGCTTGTATTGCTTTTCGCCGCGTGAGTGAGGTTACCGGAGGCCCTAACCCTTCCCTCTCCCCTATTCCCGTCCTTCTCTTCTGCCCCCCTCATCTCCCCTCTAATCCCCCTCTCCCATCTTCCCGCTCTTCCCCTTCTTCCCCTATTCCCATCTTAAAGGGCGGCAACGCAATTGTGACTCTCGAGTTACAGGTGCCCATGGGCGGCGGTAGTCATTTACCATCAGGTGACCCGTCCGCTCGTTTGCCCCCTATACTATAAAAAAAAATATATATGTATATATATATATATATATATATATAGATCAAACTACAGTAGTATCGCGTAGAGTCCACAGATGGCGTAAAAATATTTTTTTAAATATATGAAACTCGGACACATTGATCAGGGTCACGTGTCCTGACGCGAGTTTAACATTTTTTACCCATCCCAAAAAGTGCACAACGCCGCTAAAGTAGTTTTCATTTCAAAAATTTCAGACTTAATTATGTATTTACACGGGAATTAATTATTTGAACGTTTTCCTCTTTCCTCAGTCAACCAAATGAAAGCATGTTCTTTAAAACATAAAAATCCTCCTTACCACTAGTAAGGCATATGTAGCTCCTATAGCAAATCCAACGGCCACATCGCCCCAGTGATGCATGTGGTCTACCACCCTGGACAGCCCGACGTACCACGCGGCTATTATCACGGCAAACTGGATCCCATGGCGGAGTAGCTTCGAGCCGCGCCACTTACCCTTCGCTTGTATGTACAGCTGGAATTGGCAAACATTAAAATTTGTCAATACAAATAAATAAAATTTAAGTGTCTGTTTATAATGGCAAAATATTAGTTTTTCTAAGCTTATACAGTTATCTGCCAATGAAAATCCCGTGGAAATTGGTCCACCCGTTCTGGAGATTAGTCGATACCGATTTCCACGGGATTTGCACTGGCAGATAGCTGGTGTTATGAGAAGTAACTTAGGCTACTTTAATTTTGGAAAAATAATTAGGGTATAAATATATAAATATGTACACGCGAGCAAACCCGCGCGGGAACTGCTAGTTTATAATACAAGGCATACGCAAAATTCGATCGAATCCTATTCATCCGTATTGTAAAATATCTCTGACATCCAGAAGACCGCACAGGCCCATATCCTACGGTGGTGCATTTATACCAAGGGGCCAACGAGGAAATTTACCGTTTATCATGGACTGGACTGTCAGGTAAGGCCTTAGAGATGACCTTCCAAGGCCTCGCTCCAAGGTGGGTGGCATATATGAAGAGGTCTTAATAAACATTGGGAATAGGTAACAGAATAAAAAATGTAAAAGTGGGTCAATACGGGTTGCCTGAGAGATGTGAAACATTGAAGTCATTTTTTTATGATCCTTTATGCAATTTTTTAATATCGGATTATGTTTTGTTTTTTTATATAAGTACCTAGGTATGTACCTACCAATAACTCATTTCTGCCCGTACTATTTTAACTGCTTCTTACGAACTGCTATGTAAAATTAATACTTACAACAAAAAATACTGCACAATACATAGAGAAGCTGGCGTGAGAACTGGGGAATGAAAGTCTCATATCCTTGAGCAGCTGAGCGTTATCTAAGTTTTTCGTGCATTGGTACTCCTGTATGTATGCTGATTGACCAGCTGCGGGAAGCGGTGCACACACCTGAAAATATAAAAAAAACGAATCAATTTCCTAGACGTACACAAAACATTACTAAGAAACCCTTTAATAAGACTAAGAGACCCTTTTTGTCGGAATAATGGAAGGCCGTTTGTGGGCAAAAACGTGGAACACAAAAAAGTGAGTTTCTCTTTGTGATATAACGTACCTACGTTTTAAGATTTATTAACAACAAATTGGCAGTGTTTTTATAGTTTGCCAACACTGTCATTTTGATCATTTGTACTAACAAATGCCGGTGACAACCCTAACATCGATCGCCGGTACATTGTTTACAAAATACCTGCGATTCAAAGAAGTCTAGTCATACTTAATACCTACTTACTACTGCTTATAAAATATTGACGAGAAACTTACTGAAAAAAAATGCGGCCTCAGTCTTCCGATGACAGGTTTAGCAAGGTCTGACGTCAACTGCTGGCAGGCGGCACCGAAGACAAACACACCAATAGTGTTGTAACTCTCCCACACCCATCCCGAAATTATGGTGCCCCCTAGGAATTTCTCACCAACACTTTTACCTTGTTTATCCCGAACAATTTCTACTACGAGTATCTGTAAAAGGAATATATTTTGGTGATTATTTTTTCAGGAACGGTGGTCTCAGAACCAAAGAAAAATATTTTTGCCTTAAAAACCCTCCATTATTTAAATTAAAAGTAGCCTCTGTCACTTTCTGGCCTATCTATTGTTATAATGTTATCTACGTATTAACGGGAATTAACGCGATCACGAAAAGGTATTACATACCTCTGAATTGCCTGACGTTTCGACCAGGTTGCACTGGCCGTGGTCACAGGCTGACTGGCTTAGCGGTGCACGCCCTCCGTCGTCGACATCGTGAGGTAGAAGGTTCTTCATCCACCTCCACTTTTTTGATATTTTTGATATTTTCGTTTCGCCATGTACCGTCACATACTATACTAACAGTGTCCCTATTCTGTAAGCAAACCGATGAGGCCCTATTCCGGTGTTCACCCGACTGCGCATAAAAGCGAGGTGGCATGTTTTTTATCACTGGATTCCACGCTGTAGATAATATGAAACCATCTTCCCGATTGAAAGTTTTGTGTTTTTTAATTTCAATCGCTTCACGTTCAACTCTTGAGTAAAAGTGACGTTCCGTGGAGAGGACTTGCGTACGGCGAAATTCAATCCAGTGATTGGTGCCCGCTTCGAGTGCATGTTCTGCAATCGCTGATTTGCTAATCTGTCGGTTCTTCACAGCAGCGATGTGTTCTTTGACCCTTTCAGCAATAGTCCGCTTTGTTTGGCCTATGTAGGAACTACCACAGCTGCAGTTTATTTTGTAGACACCTGGAGTTTGTAACGGCAAGACATCCTTCGGTGTACCCACGATGTTTTGAACCTTTATGCCTGGTGTGTATACTGTCAGAATGGAGTATTTCTTTAATACGCAGCCGATCTTATCCGTTACTACTTTGACATATGGCATGTAGGCTGGTTGTCTGTTCACCTCCGGATGCTTGCGTCTCATTGTCGGTTGCTTCCGTGTTCCATTCACTTGATATCCGTTACTTTTAAGTACCTCCTGAACATGATCCAGCTCTCGCTCCAAATGTTCAGGGTCACAAAGATCGTATGCTCTGTTCTTGAGTGAAGTCATAACAGATTGCAGGAGTCGGGGATGACGATGAGACGTGGCGTGTAGGTACCTATCCGTATGAGTAGGCTTGCGGTACACACAGTGCGACAAGGACCCATCTGACCTCGCGGTTACTTTGACATCTAAAAATGACAATGACCTATCCGCCTCCACCTCATATGTGAACCTTATCTTGGGGTGAATAGAGTTGAGGTGTTGTAAATATTGATCTACTTCCTGTTTATTTCCTTTGACGATACTAAATATGTCATCCACGAATCGCTTCCAAAGCCTAACGGTCTTTGGGCCGAGACTCAGCGCCTTCCCTTCAAAATGCTCCATCCAGATGTTGGCTAGTACAGGGGCTACAGGACTACCCATTGCGACACCATCAATCTGAAGGTAATGTTGACCTTGGAAAAGGAAATAGTTGCCCTCTAGACAATGTTCAAGTAGATCAATATAATTGAACGGCAACTCGTAGTCTCTCAGCAGGTCTTTTACGACGTCCAATTTCCAGTTCAAATTTTAGGTCATTGTCATTTTTAGATGTCAAAGTAACCGCGAGATCAGATGGGTCCTTGTCGCACGCAAGCCTACTCATACGGATAGGTACCTACACGCCACGTCTCATCATCATCCCCGACACCTGCAATCTGTTATGACTTCACTCAAGAACAGAGCATACGATCTTTGTGACCCTGAACATTTGGAGCGAGAGCTGGATTATGTTCAGGAGGTACTTAAAAGTAACGGATATCAAGTGAATGGAACACGGAAGCAACCGACAATGAGACGCAAGCATCCGAAGGTGAACAGACAACCAGCCTACATGCCATATGTCAAAGGAGTAACAGATAAGATCGGCTCCGTATTAAAGAAATACTCCATTCCGACAGTATACACACCAGGCATAAAGGTTCAAAACATCGTGGGTACACCGAAGGATGTCTTGCCGTTACAAACTCCAGGTGTCTACAAAATAAACTGCAGCTATGGTAGTTCCTACATAGGCCAAACAAAGCGGACTATTGCTGAAAGGGTCAAAGAACACATCGCTGCTGTGAAGAACCGACAGATTAGCAAATCAGCGATTGCAGAACATGCACTCGAAGCGGGCACCAATCACTGGATTGAATTTCGCCGTACGCAAGTCCTCTCCACGGAACGTCACTTTTACTCAAGAGTTGAACGTGAAGCGATTGAAATTAAAAAACACAAAACTTTCAATCGGGAAGATGGTTTCAAATTATCTACAGCGTGGAATCCAGTGATAAAAAACATGCCACCTGGCTTTTATGCGCAGTCGGGTGAACACCAGAATAGGGCCACATCGGTTTGCTTGCAGAATAGGGACACTGTTAGTATAGTATGTGACGGTACATGGCGAAACGAAAATATCAAAAATATCAAAAAAGTGGAGGTGGACGAAGAACCTTCTACCTCACGATGTCGACGACGGAGGGCTTGCACCGCTAAGCCAGTCAGCATGTGACCACGGCCAGTGCAACCTGGTCGAAACGTCAGGCAATTCAGAGGTATGTAATACCTTTTCGTCATCGCGTTAATTCCCGTTAATACGTAGATAATATTATATCATGGGACGCGAAAGTTTAAAAGTTACTATCTATTGCTATGTGAAAATTGACATCAATCCTTTAGCTCTGTTGACGCGTAACAGAAAGACCAAACCATAAACAGAATTTTGTATTTATAAGTGTAAGCAATAGTTTCTATGGGATGGGAAGTGTTTTTGTTCTACTCTGGTCTAAAACTGTTATGAAGACTGCACTTTTAAAACTAAAAATCAAGTAAGAATGGGAGCTGGTCTGAGTGTGGTAGTTTGGTACCATATATGTCTGGAGCATGAGCTACTAACGACATGACATTTCCAGATAGGTCTGAATACGGATCTTTGAAATTATATGTAAATATTCTTAAATTATTCTTGATAGTCCTAGCCATAGATGAGATACTTAATTCCTAATCTAACTCTAATTCCTGCTAAATTCTAAGGTTCTAGACACCAAATTTTAAACAGGGTGTATTTGAAAAAGAAACACTTACTTAAATCATTGAAAGGGCTCGTGCTCTCATTTCGGCACTCTAACATGCAGTTACAATAAGAATTTTTGAAAAAAAAACTATCCGTTTACAACTTAAGACCGCTTGAATTTCCAGGTATTTTTATCTCCGTTTCTCATAAAAGTAAGTGGAATATGTAAAGTTAAAGATTTTAAATCGTACGTATTTTTTTTGTTTTGGTACTATTCACTCAGTTGTTGAGAAAATCCATAAAAACCATCTTAAAAATTTGTCGAAGTTAGTTTTATTGATTTTCTTGGTAACGAAATATAAAATTTCAAAGTAAAAAAAAAATTACTGTTTACAATATTTACAAACTTTTACACATTTCACCTACTTCATGAAAAACCGAGGCAAAAATACCTGGAAATTCAAACGGTCATAACTCGTATAACGTTTTTTTTTTATTCTCATCGTAACTGCATGCTTAAGTCATGCCCTTTTAGTGATTTAAATAAGTGTTCCTTTTTCAAATACATGTATACTGTCTACTGTCGATACTATACTGTCGAGTAGGTTTATCTATAAACAAAAATCGAATATTTTTATTAAGAACCTAGCTATTTCCCGCGGCTTCGCTTAGGTGAATGTAAATTTGTTCAATCAAATTCAGGTCGTTTGGACACAGTATTTTTTCTGTCGTCCTTTTCTGTACCTCTGACAACATGTGTGTAAAATGTAATGATGACCGGTTAAGTAGTGAAAGTGTTACAAACAAATAAACAAACAAACGCACTTACAACACACACTTACTACACAATATTAGTTAGGATTAGGATGTCTAAATGGAAAGAGAATATCTTATTAGATATTTATTTAATTATGGTGTAATTTATCTATAATATGTATGTATTTAGAAATATATAAATGCTAGCGACGCGCCCCAGCATCGCACGGGTGTAGTGTAGATACTAATGTGGTGAACAATTATCGTCACAATGATTATATAAACCTTCGTCTTGAATCGCTCTATCTCCTTATTGGTGTAAACCGAACTAAAACCCGTTGCGTAGTTTAAAAGATTTAAGCGTACAAACGTCGGAGGCGACTTTGTTTTATACTATGTGAAGAAATATAAATATTATGTTTATCAGCAGTCTGGTTGCTATAGTACAGGCTCTGCCTCGTTTGGGATCAGACGGTCGTGTGTGAGATGTGTCCAGTTATTATTATTTTCATTAAATGCACCGGCCCCTAGTCTTTCACCAAATAACTTAATTACATCCTGTTTTATCTTGATAATCCCATTCAGGCTAAAGTTGTAAACCTACTTATAGGTCGTCTACACCAATTGATAAGGAATCTCGAACACAACTTGCAATTTTGAACTCATTAAATCTATATCTTTGTTGATTTAACATCTAATGTTAAATATCCCGATTATTGAAAATAAGTACAAGTTATATAAAAAAAGTCGGAGTAATATCCATCATCATCAACCCAGGTGAATGTTGTCGAATGAGATCTAACGCAATGCTATTTGAGATCGTTTATCGACAGGATTAATATTTCCTTATTTTTTTCATATGCATTCAAAGCCTCCAAGTGAAACACAAATTTGAATGCAACTTTCGGTGCAAACAACTTAGAAAGGAGGGCTTTAACTCTCGCAAAAATAAACTTAGTGCAATCTTGATGGCTCGAAATAATAGCATTGCATGTTGTATACATATATTTTTGGGGGCGGACCCGTGCTTCACCTAGTTTCTCTTCGTTTTTCCCTAATTTAAAAAACGTCTGCACAAAAACGCTGCGTGAATAGCTGCATTTGCATTCAAATATATGTCTAACCGATACTTCCATCGATGGATTGGTTGTTCTTGCGACGTGCTATGATTGTCATTAATATACTTACAGCAAATAGTACCCGATACTGAGCCAAGGACCCTCCGATGTTATTAAACAGTATTATGTAACCCAAAGATATTTTACAATTATCCCCTTACCGTGGCAATCATAAAGGCGAAACCAATCCCGGCCAGCATACCTATGGATACTTGTTGTACTTTGTACGGCAGCTGAAGAGACAAATCATCTTCGAAGTAGCCTCGCTCAAACGGCTCTATCCATAGCAGCAGCGCCAGAAGGGGAAACGCCACTGAAAAGATACGAGAGAACAAACATTATTATGGTTTTTAGGGTTCCGTCCCTCAAAAGGAATATATCTGTCTGTATGTCTGTCTGTCAAGACCCTTTTTCTCAGGAACCCGCGCATGCATCATATTGAAATGAATACCTAATACTGAAAAAAATCAAGGTTGTAATTGAACGCAATCAAAGCATACGGCCATTAAACTTTAGATTTTAACAAATTTGAACTTTTTGCAGGTAAATCAGAACCTATAGAACCCTTCCCACTGACCTAGAACCATGAAATTTTGTAAGAAGCAAGGTCTGACAGCACAAGTAAAGAAAAAACATCCGAAAGTCGATAATTTGTTGTTAAATCCCATAGAAATAAATTGTTTTTGAGATTACAAAGTTATGTTTTGCAGTTCGCAAGTTAACTTTGTCGATATACGGGAAAATATTTTTAGAACTGCAAAGTTAAGTTTGTCTTTCGGAAAAGTCTGGCAAAAATCATCGAGAATTGATTCCCGAGATGGACGTACTATCTATATACAGGTTTGTTTGCTTATGGAATCCTCGGTGCGCGAGTCTCGCACTTGCCTGGCTTTTTTTTTATACCACTGAGCTTATAGCCCGGTATTAAGCCATTATCAATATGTTCAGCTCCTTCCTCCAGCTTCATTGAATTCCAAGACGATCGGTTGAAACACATCATAAACAACCGAACAACATTACCTACAAGGTTTCATTTCGATACAACAATTAGAAGTAAGTTAACATGGACTTCCAAGATTTGTTTTCATAGTTTGGTAGTTACTTGCATGTGAAGTTAATAAAGGTGTGTTAAAATTACGAGCCTACTTCCACAACACGCTCGTAACCTGAGACTGTAGTTTTGTTCGTAATTTTAAGACACGCAATTGCTTAATTTTTTTAATGGATATAATATTATTCAAGAAACTCGCAATGGTAGAAGTTTAATTTATTGTGTGAATTTAAGATTCATCATATTTACACTTACTCAAACTTTACCAACCTCTTGAATGATTTTTATTACAGAACAGTCAGAAAATATTCAATTTAAAAGTAAACCGTGGCAAGATCATTATCGGACAACAATCAATCAATCATTTGGTAATACATGGACAATACCTAAACAATTGTTCTATTGTTTAGTTACATAATTATAATAGTCAAGAAACAGGACATATGTGATTATAACCAGAGGCGACCGAGGAAACCAAACGGTATTTTTAAGATAATAACATTCGGTGGTATGTTAGGAATTTTAGATTCCAAATTTCTTATCAACGATGTTATCAGGATTAGTTATTTGGTTAGGTACAGTAGTGTTCATCGCCTCCATTATATTTATAACTTTATGTATGCGAATAGAATGTACTAAGGTAGATAGAACAAGATTACATTAATTATCATGATTTTTTTTCAAAGTTCATCTTTAGATATTTTACTGCAATAAATTTATTGTAATTTACTGAATCATTAATCCACCAAAGGCGATTAAAGCTAATAAAATCTTACGATAGAGGGCTACGAACGTACGTAAATATCCCAGACCGTAAAATTTTGCCTTGTACTGTTCCTTCCTCGTCGCTCAACATTCTACGCTGATCCTCTCGCATTTTCAGATACGTATAATTTACTTATAATACATATTACGTCTAATATAATTATATATTGCTATGAATAGGTACTAACTTAACACATCCTCCGCGCCTTTTCCCAACCAAGTTGGGGTCGGCTCTTAGTCTAACTACGATATGGCCGAACTTCGATGTTTTACGTGAAGCGACTGCCACCAGATCTCCTCAACCCAAGTACTAGGGGCTCCAACTACCCGTAACGAATGCCACAGAAGTTCGTATGGCAACCGGAACTGACGTGCTCTCCGAGGCACGGAGAGCACTCTCAATGTGTTAAGAATGGTCACCCATCCTAAGACTGACCTGGCTAGTATTACTTAAACTTTTGAATGTGCCAACCTACTCGGTTACCTCTTAGCCATGAGCCCCTCTACTAACTTAACACAAATATTGATTTAAAGATAGAAGCAAGTGTGAAGATCTAAATTATATCAGACCGATGACACCACCTAGGTTTATAGATATTGAGTTCAAACACGACGATGTGACATTTAGTAGATCAAAAGTACCTTTGGCCACAGTCGTCTTCTTCACGGAACCGCAGGTAATCGCAAATCAAATTTGCAACTGATTCGCAAACCAAATTTCAAATTATGATTTATTGCAACAATTTGCAAATAAGAACAAATTTTACCCCATTCTACCCGTTTAATAAAGGCGTATGAACATTGATTATTTAATATGAATAATTTAATTTCAAGGGGCGATAAAAATAGTTAAGTTATCTTTATCCAATGGCTTAGAGATATCAATCGAACAGCTTAAAGTGAGTAACTCTTGTAGTTATATCAAATGTTACAAAGTGTACGACGAATTTGCCATTTAAATTCTGCGGAAACATGGATTATAGATGAATAATTAAGTGGTTATTACAGGCTAAATTATAAATAAACTAGCTGCACCCCGCGGTTTCATAGAACGCGATTATACGCGAGCGAAGCCGAGCGGGAACTGCTAGTAAAAAATAAATAGAAAGGCTTCTAAAGCAGTGCTTAAAACTGGTTGATGCAAAATGTATTCTATAATATAAAGGAATTTCTTGAATATAAATGACAAAAAATTAAATCATAGTAAGTAATTGTAATTTGAATAATTGTTGTTTATATTATAAAAAAAAATTCTAATGATATTGTAAATAGCACAATTTATAATTATTAATAATTTTATTTGTAATCCCATCTTACAATTTTTAGTTTAGTTAAATAATTTGTTATAGTATGTTTTAATGTATTCTTATTATTGCAATAATAACAATAATCTACCCATGCATATAAAATTATAAATTACAAGAATATTACACATAACTTGTTGAAACCCAAACAAATAATGTTATATCTTATGTACACAATTTACGCAATAAAGATTATTCTATTATTTTCTATTCTTTCTTTAAATAAACTAATTATTATGTTCACCTCGGAACCCTTCGTCGATAAGGTTTGTATGTCAAAACAAGGACTTAGCTAAAAAATCCTCCTTCTTCCATATGATGGACGAATGGACTCATGATAATATCTATATAAAAATCCGGAATTTAAAAGCAAGTTGGTACACCTCTTATTATTCAATGAAGTCAGACCTACATCGACATGTACCGTTGTTAAAGTTCAGGTTTTGATGGCAAACTTCGCTATACCCGTATATTTTGACACGTGCGGGGAATTTCGAGTTATTACTAATAACAATTGGCTGTGAGTACCTTTAAAATCAATACTTATCGCGTGTTATCATCCGTGTTACCTTATCGGGAATCCTTATGATATGATAAATCACACATTGTTAATTTTGTTTTTTTCGTATATTGCTAATATTATACCAGCGAGGTATTAAACAAGCTGACGGCTTACCTCATATCGAGATGAAGAAGCCGGACTCGAAAGCTGAATTTTGATATTCTACTACAAAATAATATAAACGTGAAAGTTTGTGAGGATGTATGGATGTTTGTTACTCTTTCACGCAAGAACTACTGAACCAATTGCGATGAAACTTAGTATGTAGATAGCTGGAGACCTGGATTAACACATAGGATATAGACATAACACATTTTTATCCCGATATTCAAACGGCACCGGGACTTACGCGGGTGAAACCGCGGGGCGCAGCTAGTGCATAATATACACTGACTATTTAGGTTTTACGTTTTTTTATATCATTATGGTATTTATGGAACACGATCATTGATAAAACTTATTTGCCATTTGAATGACTCGCACATGAAACGCTTAGACCGGACTCCCAGTGGAGTTTTATTGGCATAATATGAGGACTGCATTCTGACTTCTGATATACATTGTAGTGATGCTGCCAGTCAGTGTTGTTTTACAATCCCCCTCCCTCACTCCTATATTATTGTATACATTGTTAAGTTTCCTTAACTTAAAGTCTTGGTATGTCATAAAAATAGGGATTATGGTGCATGCATGGCCCATCAATGAATCAAGAGATGAAAAAAGGGATGAACAAGAGAAGAAACAGTACAGCTACAAAAAAAAATCGGGCCGGCGGAATTTGTAAGGTATTTGAACTATAAATCGGAAAGCAATTAATCTAAACTACTTACCTTGAACTATGAGGAAGAATTGTCAATAAGGAAATGCTTTGACTGCAAGGACAACATTTCGGCTCAGAGATAATATCGGAAATCTCGAGTCAAGTTGTCAAGACATTGTGCTAGGCATTTTATTTGTAGAAAATAAAGTTTAGTTTTTAAGATAGTAAGAAATAAAATATATATTTACTAATGGAAATAAAACACAGAATTTATCATAATATTAAAAGGGTTATATCCTGATAAGCTAACTCGGATTACCGGGGAAACCCGGACGGATAGCAGCCCGGACGCCCTCTAAACTAGGACTAATGTCCTAGTTTAGAGGGCGTCCGGGGAGCGCCCGGTTGGGGTTTACAAAAAGTGTCCGTGTAAAACCTGGACACTCTGTGCCAGGGGCAACTGGGGGTTTAATTTTATAAAAAATAAAAAGGTGTCCGGGAAAGAATCTCGGTTACACACATGTGTCCGGGATTTTAAACAACTATCTTTTTCACCCATATTCTTCATTCTTTAATATTCGCTGAAGGTATAATTTTTCTTCAAATTTAAATGGGACCAACCTTGAGTACAACTAATTTAATCAATTTCAATAATTCAATCAAGAATTATCAAAATCGGTTCACAAATGGCGAAGATATCGTGTAACAGACACACAAAAAATCTGTCGAATTATGAACCTCCTCCTTTTAGAAGATGGTTAAAAACCATTTGTTCGTGCAATTCCGGCCCCAGGACACAAAGAATTTCGTTATGGGGGCTATCAAATAAGGTAGGTTGTAAATGTCGTTAATTAGGTGGTAAAACCTACCGTAAATTATTTTCAATTAAGAACGACATTTGTTGACAAAGTACCTTGTTGCCATGTCGTCTGTAAGACTCAGTATCTACTCAAAATCGCAAAAACTAATATTTGTTAGAGCGTCTAGCGACTAATCTTTTAACAACACGATCAAATATCACTGACAAATAAAGTTTCATTTCGTAAATGAGAAAGGCAAATAAAGATTGTCATCAAAACATGTTGTGTTAATAACATAAAAAGGTTCATGAAAATCTAATTTAGTTAAGTGAACCACTTAACGCGGTGTGGGGTCAATCACATTTATTCTATAGAGAGTGGCACGAGTTGCTTTGTGACGATATGTAACGTATGCATAAACTACTAGTGTAGATAAGACATCATGACGTTCACTTCCGAGTGAAGTATAATGAGTAATAATAATATTTTCGGACCATTCACATCGCCATCTAGACTCCAATAAGCAAAGCTTGTGCTATATTTGCGGTTCTAGAACACAAATAAACATACAATGACAATAGGAACGTCAATGACCTTAATCTGTCAATTGTCACTTGGAAAGTAAGAAATAGTTGTAGTATTACCGAATCTATTGATTTCATAATTTTAAAAATAATTAGAGGTCACCAGTTGGTCGATATTCGACCATATTAAGTTTTAAATGTTTTGTTTCTTTCATTGACCAGTATAACTTGAATAGTCATTGTATAGACTTCGAATATCGGTATAAAAAGTAGCCTATGTGTTAATCTAGGTCTCCAGCTATCTACATACCAAGTTTGATCGCAATTGGATCAGTAGTTTTTCCATACTTACCATACCATAATATCCATACATCCACACATCCATACATCCTCACAAACTTTCACGTTTATAATATTAGTAGGACTACTAGACTCCTGTAGGTTTGTGTAGTCGTTTTGATTATGTCATTTAAATACAAAAAAAAATATTTGATCCAATTTTTCAAACACACACACTGCGTTTAAATCCTACTACGTAACTAGAAAAGTTAAACAGAACTCTTTAACCTTTCTAGTCACGTAGTGGAATTTAAACGCAGTTTTCCCAAAAAAAGAACTATCTATAAACTATACTTTTATATTTCAGTTTCTTTTTATTTTAACCTTCGTGACGTACACACACATTGTAATAGCATACAACAGGCATATCATTCGCCTTTCGTTGCCAGCAACGGCAATGATATTGATGCCAGTGAAAGTGATTGGCGTTATTGGATCTCCGTTTCTTCGCTCACGTATTCATGACTTGAGATTAGTCTACTTGGCATATTGAAGTCATATCAAATTCTCATAAGTCACAGTCGTGTTAATATTACTGATGATATTGATCAAGTCTTGAGTTACATCAATTCAAACCGGACCCTCCCGACTGGGAGAAACCTCAACTTACAGCAAATATACAGCTTTTTTAAGTTTGAAGAGGCTAAAAAGCCTTAACCTTTTCCCCTTAAATCCCTTTCTAAAACTCCCTAAATCCCACTAATATTATAAATGTGAAAGTTTAGATGGATGGATGTTTGTTACTCATTCACGCAAAAACGACAGAACCGATTGTGATGAAACTTGGTATGTAGATAGCTGGAGACCTGGATTTACGCATAGACGTACATTTTATCCCGATATTCCCACGGGACGGGCGGGTGAAACGGCGGGGCATAGTATTATATAAACAACCAAATGGAAAAATCACACTAATTCCCAAAACAGCACACAAACCAACACCAAGAAGTCTATCAAACACTTAATCTGTTTTGGATTTACAAGGTTAGCAACGAGCGGGTTCACGGGAAAGTATGACTGTTTACTGCTTCAGTTGCATAAAAATAATGTTGATTATACATCCGATACTGGTGTGAAATCACACCGATTAATCAGCCTTCTACATAATCCATCAAATAAATATTTCCGTGACTCACAGTTTTAAAATGACATGACATATTGACCAATTTTAACCGTATATAATTATAATCGAAGATATGATAATGAAGTATCCATATTGAAGTTACCTCGAACACAGTCTACGTCAAACTGCACCATTCTATGCGTCAAGTCCGTGTATGAATCAATATACATCCTACAGACAATAGCATTGAAACAATGAAAACGACGTATGTCTGTTTTGATTGGATTAGTTTCTTTGAAATCCGTGTTTTTTTTTTAATAGTAGGAGCAGGGATATCCCAGTAGTTGAATCCTCGGTCGTATATCTCTGACTACCATCTTTCGAAGGTCAACTACAGATTAGAAATTATCAGTTGTTATATCAGTGAAGGAAAACAACGTAAGGAAACGTACCTGCCCAAGATTTTGGAAGAACATTCGAAGGTTTGTCAAAGGAGTTTTATATAATATAGAAATTGACGGAGACACGAGTAGAGGATGACCAAAAAATTACGGATGGACTGCGTGAAAGAGAAAATGGCTAAGCAGTGAAATGATGGATAATAGAGTAGAAAATAGAGTAGAAAAGTAAAAAACAACACATAGCTCCGCACCGAAAATTTGGAAAAGAGGCAAGAAGAAGAAACGTTTCTCGAAGGCTTGCGAAGTATACCAATCTGTACTAGAATAACCAAGTGGATTATGAACTATGGCTGTTAGTAATTTAAGGACCTTCGTGCCCGATAGTAGCGCAACTTTTAAACGGGGCTGATATCGAAGAAATTTATTCTGAAAAATAATGTGGAGCTAAATAAATGAGCATGACTCTCCGTTCGGCTCCATTACCGACACAAATTGCTCGCGGCTTTATCCATAACATTGTAGACCGAGAGATGTTTGCAAGACCGATATCGCCTGCGGATTACCGGACCGATACGACCTTCAAACCTTCAAGAAAAGAGCGTACTTCCCACCTTAAACTTACTACACTTGTGACTCTTAAGAGACTTACAGTCAGGTGACCCGTCTGCTCGTTTGCCCATCACACTTCACACTTAATATTATAAGGGCAAAAGTTTGTGAGTGTGTGTGTGGGTGTATGTTTGTTGCTCTTTCATGCCAAAACTACTGAACCGATTGTGATGAAACTTGGTATGTAGATAGCTGGATACCTGGATTAACATATAGGCTACATTTTATCAGGATATTCTCACGGGATCGGGACTTGGGCACTGCTAGTATTTCCATAAAAAACCTATAGTAAGTGTCCCCGTTGCCGTATTCAGTGTAACAATTAATAGTATCTATAGGTAGCCATATATACCATTAACAAAAAGCAACTACGACAAGACTAAATAATGCCATTACAAAGTATTTCAAATTTCGTTAATTATTTTTCTAGCTTCACTATTGAGGCAGGCACCTACTAATAACAATATTTAATAAAAGAGTCCCTGAAATTGGTTTAGAAACAGTTAACTTACAAGATAATATTTAATAGGGTTTCACCGTTAATATGTTGTAATTGAAATTAGAAAGCACTACCTACAGTGCGCGACGTATCTGTTATGCACGTGAATATTTAAATTAGAATTTCAAATGAAGTAGGTGCTATTGTGTAAGTTTACAATAACAAGAAAAAACTTAAGAATAATATAGAGATAAGATTACCACTTTTAAGGACAAGTCAAGCGATTTCGGTTCATACATTTGGAGTATCAAATTGACGATAGGTCACACTTATTCGATGGATATTCTACAATGTGGACTAAATTGAATAAATTAGCGCAAAGTGTGAAGAAATGCAAAGAAAGGTAAACGAGACAAAAAAAGGCGTTGGCAATTTATGCCTGCGTCTTTTTGACCGGATAGGCAAAAAGCAAAATCACGTTCGCATGTAATATACAACACACAGCAAAATACAGTCGAATTGAGAACCTCCTGCTTTTTGTTGTTGGTTAATAATATACATTATTATGTCACGGACCCTAAACTTTTCCCATTTGTTATACTGATTAATCAAGTTATGTGATAGCCTCGCTTGTCCTAGGACATGAACCTTACCTACATTTGCGTGTTGTTTTTAATTAATAACACGCACACAACCTTATGTTTTAAAATGAAAAAACTACAATATTTTGCAGCGTTACTTAAACCGTACCTACCGTAAAAACAGAAGATACTATGCGATTCAAATAAGAATAGGAATGACTTTGCGCCATATTGTGATGTTATAGCTGTGCATTCCGACCAATTAGGTAGGATGAGCAAAATAGATTTTTTAAAATAAATAATTTACTTAGTTACAAAAAAACATAATATATGTTGACCTGTCATGCTCGGAAAGTCTATACAATAACTATTCAAGTTATACTGGACAATGAAATAAATCAAAACATTCAAAACTTTATGGTCGAATATCGACCAGCGATCTCTACTAATAATAGATTCGATAATACTACAGCTAAAAAAATAAAATGAAAAAAGTTAATGTTAAATGTGTGCAAATTAGGGTAATATGCAAACCGTACTCTCCAAGTGACAGTTGACAGATTAAGGTAATTTACGTTCCTATTCTTATTTCAAACGCGTTGAATTAAATGCAATAACGTTGAAGAAACCACATACACATGAGTAGTAGAAGCGGTGAATCATTGGTGCGATAAAAGCTGAAGAACAAATGTATGTTACCTACCTCGATAAAAATATCGTTCTCAATTTGTATAAGTGTCAAAATACAAAGGAGAATCTAAACAATATCTCAGCAGGTTATGTTGTCGTAAAACATACAAACACGTTCAGTCATAAAAATACAACTTACAATGATTTATATAGCCAAAATCTATTTGTTTGACAACAATGTCTACATTAAGCAATGGAACACATTGTAGACATTTTAAATACCTCAATGGTACTTTAAACACAAGGTTTTCGTGCTCTTTAAGTACCTAAAGCAAATAGAACATGTCGTTAATTTTCAATCGGATTTATTAATATCCGTACCTAATTTAAGTAATATTTTAAATTACAATATGTATTTCAAAGTTAACACATGCCTTATCGATGTCACAAATAAGCATTTTGTTTTGCATTCCGAACGTCATCGCAGCGTTTAAAAACTACAAGAAGCGATGCTTTTCAATAGTTCAGACTGAATATGGACATCTCTAGATGTCAAATGACATTTTTACTAATACCAGCGTTCACCCCACTAATATTAAATGTGAAAGTTAGGATGGATGGATAGATGGATGTTTGTTACTCTTTCACGCCAAAACTACTGAACCGATTGCGATGAAACTTGATATGTAGATAGCTGGAGACCTGGATTAACACATAGGCTACTTTTTATCCCGATATTCCCACGGGATCTGGACTTACGCAGGTGAAACCACGGGGCGCTGCTAGTAGATAATAAATTGTAATTCAATATGAATGAGACCAAGTGGTAGATTTTGAGCTAATTTCAGCGATGGGTTAAATATATTCACACAAATATATTCCGAATTGACACTTTACAATTAATCAGGACGATTCGGACACGGACAAGTGTTCGAATATAATATATTTTTATGTCCGTGTCGATAGCAAATCATTTAGCTAAGAAGTGTTAGCGTGCAAACCGTCAGTAGGTATGTTAATTGTAATCTAAATTATAATAAAATTTTATATCTTTAAATTTCCCATTGTTTTGCTATTTTGCAGCCAAATTGAATTAAGCAGCCGTATCTCATAATAAACATAAAAAAATTAGCTTTAATTTGATATTTAAATAATAAATGTACGTCATGAACGTATAAATGTGTCAAAATCATACCTGTTTACACCTGGCTGTGAAGAGGTGCGGCCAAGTGCGCAACGGCAACTGTGATTTTTCAGGGTCTTTATATATTGCCGTGAAGTTGACGATATTTTATTAAAAAAACAAGTGAATGAAATTTTTTTCCAAAAACAATCAACAATAATTTAATTAAAAATACTAGCGGCCACATTTTGATAGGCAGCCTGGTAGATATATATTCTCCTAATCATAAATATGCGTAAAAGTTTGGTTTTTAGCATTATTCGATGAGCGCACTAATTCTGCAGCCGGATCTTAGACCAATAACATGAATGATAATTGAGCCAAAATTATATATTAAACGTCAACAAAATTAAATTTACATTAAAGATGCCGTCAAAAAACGATGACATAACATATAAAAAAGAAAAAGTAATTATTTTAATTAAGATAACTTCTTTACTTACTCCTGCATCATTTTAAATTCTAATATAAATACGTAAGTTTATTTCGAATACAAAAATTCTCGTTCGTAATTATACTAATTATATTAAACAAACTAGCTGCACCCCGCGGTTTCCCACGATATGGCGAAGAAGTTAAGTTTCATAGAAGTTAAGGGTCATAAGCTTTTGCATGAAGAAGTAACAAACATATTATGCACATACTACCACAAACTTTAACAAACAAAATAATAATAAACACTACAAATCGACAATCATTTACTTATACACATTAGACGGAAGAAACAAAAATGGAAAATATACATATAATCCTTCCACAGTCGGGTAAAAAAGAATGAAATTATGAATGAAATGTTAATACCTATGAAGTCTCATTGCAAGGCTTCTCTGTAAACTATATTTGATGTGCTATTCGTTTGAAGCAAAATAAATAGATTTTTGAAGAGAAACAGGCTAACGTATAGCTGTCCATTGGAGAAGCACTCTTTTCTTAAGTCGATGCCGACCAGTGAAAATGTTTGTCCCTGGGACTTATTAATTGTTAGTGCAATTGATATTTTAACCGGGAACTGAAGCCTATTAAATGAAATACGCAAATCCGTCGTTGTCATTGGAATACACGGAATGTGTGCGAGCTGTCCGGTGACAATGGTGGCTACAACATGGTCTCGAAGTTCTTTGCTTGGAGGGTTTAAATTTCTTAATATTATTACGGGGATTCCAACTTTTAACTTATGTACGTGTAGCGGCAGACCAGATGAATTTAAAGAGTTTAAACATTCTTGAGGGTAGTGTACCTACAGTGTCCTCGATGTTGCACAGTGTCAATTGACTTGATTTAATTGTCCTGGTACTTTTTGTAGTATAATATCATTTATTTCATTAACGGTCTCCTGCACCCCGGCAACGCCCTCTCTATAGACAGAGTAGGGAACGACGACTCCGAGGTGGCGTCGAACGGTTCGCGTATTGCATTTTTTACTTCGAAATTAAATGTCCGATTCGAATGAATTAAAAAGTATTTTACTGCTACATAAATATCCTTGATGATAAAGTTATTTATTTGAATAAGAATTAATACTACGATACGAATGTAACCAACTTTTGTTTATACTAGCGATCTAATTAAATTTTAGAACTGCTATTGTGACTTAACTATGATAGTTAGATATATTGCCTCGCGGATTTTTTTGTAGGTATGAGTACTTTAATTATGTAGTACATAATTTTCATGTAACTAAATGAGCTTTATAGTAAAAAAATTGCTTTTTTGGGTTACATTATTGCAATTTCCATAAGAATCTCAAATTTTTTTAAAGTAAATTATAGCCTATGTTACTTCCTGATAATTTAGCTTTTTATTGGTAAAGAAATGGTTAAAATCGGTTCAGTAGTTTCGGAAAATATTCTGTACAACAATCAAACAAATAAAAATCTTTCCTCTTTATAATATTTAGTAGCATAGCGTCGTAGGTATCCGAAAGTAAATTTGTGATTTGTTTTTAGACTACCGAACATTCTTAGGAAACTAGGTGAAATCTTTCTACTACCGTACCATAGGCCTTCGTATTACCACAATCCTATAACTCGGTCAAGCAATCTGGAATTGAAATTTAAATAGTAGAATCCACGGAGCAGATCTGCTCCGTGGTAGAATCTGTCTGACTGAATGCAGTCCAGGAACATCTAAACAATACCTATGTCACAGATAAGGTAATACTTACTATATAATAATTATTATATTAATTGACAAAAAAATATTCTGTAAAAACTTAAAACTGTCTTTTATGATGTTGATATCAAGTAGGTAAATAAAAAGTATTTTTGTATTACAAAAATATTTTTTTAATACAAACATTACGATAATGTGCTATGAGACTAGTGACGTCCATAATTTTTTTTGTGTCAGCTTCATTATAGTATGTAGTACATACATCCAGACAGATACACTAAAATAATCGAATTTGCATTGTAAAAGGTTGTTGGCCTTACATCGAGTAGGCCAACAACCTTTTCACACGAATATACTTAATTGAAATGTAGGTATACTGTGTCTACCTTGTCTCTTTTCGACTGAGTGACGTGACTTCTGAGTCATAATTTAATAAGGCTCTCCTGCCAGATGAAGAAAAAATGCAGGAATGAGTAAAGTTCCGGCATTGAATGTGTCATTTAGAAATACGAATTAAATGCCGTGTTTTTAAGAATATGGCATCATTGCGGTCAAAGCCGCGCATGACTTGCTGCATTAGTATCTTTCGACTCCCAATTTCGAAACTGTTACCAAAATACCGCAGTTTTTGAGGTCCAAGGAGCTAGCTGAAACTATTTACTAACAAGAGCTAATATAATGAATAACCGGAGTCATCTCACATAGTCTCACATGGGTCAACTCAACTCCACCACTCGAGTTAGTAACTCGAGTGGCGTTTAGCTCGAGTTGGACTCGACTCAACTCGGGTTTGGGTTTGATGTACACAAACGAACTTATAAGAGATTATCTGTAGTTTTTAGCATATTTTTTTAACCTACTTCAAAAAAGAGGAGATTCACAAATTGAAAGATTTTGTTGGGTATGGTATGGTCTCATTTAAATTAAAAAAAAATATTTCACCTCCAAGTGTGGAAAATTAAGGAATGATGAGTTCGACTTATTACAATTTAATATGCTATACGTGCATTGAAGTATTTTATTTATTCGGAAAATACCTCCTTCATGAAAATACTTTTTAACAAAGAAGGGCCGTCTTATATCTTGTTAATAAGGTGAACAATATTATAATCTTAATTATCTAGTTGGCCCTATTGAAACCATTGAAACGCATCGACTTAAGCCAACAAAGAGTATATTTTGTTAACAGACAATTTTTAAAGTAATTTTATACAAATAATTTACTCAGCATCCTGCTAACCATAAACCAAAATATTGCTGCTAACGAGTTTAATTCGAGTTATGTTAGCTAATCGTGCTATCAGCTAACTCGAGTCGTTTTTTTTCGATTTGGCACATCTATAGTCTCACACAAGAAACATTATTTAACCCCTTACAAAACTTATTCCTTTTTTGTCTTAGTTTCGTTCTCAAAAACTATAAATAGGTACTGCTGTATTTTAGGTGGTTAATAAGATACTCGACATAACAAATAAAAATCAAGGGCAATATATAAAATATGCAATTGAAAATTTTGGTAAGTAACTTAGTCCTTATAAATTAGGTCTACCACTGCCTCCTCGTCCTTGTCTTCTAACCTAAGTACAGTTTATGCACCATGCTTATTCCCAAAGTACAAAAAGCAACAACTTCCTAAACAAAGGTGAAACATATGTTCAAGTAAACATATTAATTACATAAATTGTAACAATCTCGACTCACCACAAGCCAAAACTAGAAAGTCCAATACAATTTTCCATATTATTCTGTCAGCTGCCATTTTTTGACACTAAATTATCATTTTACGTTTTGTTCCACAATGCACGTCTCGCACACGCAAGCACGATAAACGCGGCCACGGTACTGATAAAATGAACAATCTGTGGGTAAGCGAGTAGGCGGTACTACACACTATTAAACATTGCAAAAAGTACCGTAACTGGTAATGAACAGAGGTCCTTGCTTCATTCATTTTCAGTCCTTTGTAGTCGATCGAGCGATAAATAGTTGTTGTTTACTGTTCTAAATCACCACTGCAGTATCTTTGTTGACATACATTTTTTTGCGTGTTATATGTCGCCATCTTTTGTTTAATGGTGAAAATCATAAAGTGGTAAGTTTGAAGTAGTTCTAGCTTGTAGTAATAGATGGCGGTGTTGGTAAACCTACAATTGTTTTCTTGAGGACTTTATGGATGAGGGTAAGGAATAGGAATATTTAAAAAGAAAAATGAACACTTTATACAGATTTATTATGCTTTATAAACTTTTAACCACCTTAAAAATAAGAAAATAAATAACTGCCTTAAAATCTACAATACATCGAGAAACAGCTAAGGCAGTGCATTTAAAGGTCTATTATACATAAAAGAGAACAAAATAAACCAATCTTATTTAAAAATAGTTTAAAAACGATTTATTCGTGTTTCAATAAGTAAAAATATTTATATTATAATATTTTCTAAAGTATGATACACTTAACTAGCACCTAATTGGACCTAAAGCTATTTTTTTATAGTGTATTTGTAAGATATGCAATAACAACCGGGTGGAGCCAATAAATTGAATTAAAAAAAAAGGTCAATTTAAATTTGCCGTATATTATGAATTCCAATTACTGTACTTAACGTTTCATACATATTTTAGTTAACAACCGTTTTTACCACAGGCGATACTAAAATTAATGAAAACACTATAGATGTAACCTTGTGTAAATATTAGAAGTATATCATATTCTGAATATGGTGTGACCACATGCGCTGTACCACGCCTTGACCGATATAGGGAAAAGACATCGAAAGTGTAGTTCCATTGTTTACAAAAATTATATAAAGGATTAGAACGGTAATATAATATGTTTATAGTCTATAAATATAATTAACAATTTCCGTTCAATACTCAAAATATAAGGATAATGTGATGTTGTCTGGCTTAACGACGGACTGTAGTAACACTTTCTTTTTAACATATTATGCGTACTGACGATTTTAACCGAGGTTAGAACATGTGAGATTATATGGAATAAAATTTAATTTAAAATTAAAACATTTTTTAAAAAGTTTTGATAGATTTACAACATCACGTGATAGCATGGTGAAAGTTCGGTATTCTCCACCTGGGAGCATGAAGCTGCCAGACCCGGTATACCGCTTGTGGTCACACTATACCTAACCGAACTGTCTACCCTTACTATGTATACATCTCTGAACTCATTCCTTTTTAAAAGTTTATATATCACAGTATGAAAATACATTACAGCTGTCTTCGAGACTTCATTGTTTATTTTGACTATACATACATAAATTAGTTGTTTATACGTATTTTTCTCAAACCATCACTAAGTTTTAAGGCTGTATGATGAGTAGATGATCTTATCTTGAGTAATATCTGGCCAAATAAACTGCTCAATTATAAAAAAAAGGTCGTAACGTCTTATTCTGTGGATAGAATTCCCCTTAAAGTTACGTGTTGAAGTTCTCCGACAGTTTTTTAGATAGATTTCGAAGAAATCTACCCATTGGTTTAGTAGGTACCAGTTGTCGAGTTTTCCAAAAATTTCTTCACCGGAGGTCTAGCCTAGTCTTTTTAAACATTTACAAAATCACAGTTTTATATTGATCTTAAATATAACAGTCCCTTTCAAAGACTTCAAATGTTTCACATTGGTTAGACGCCATAAACGTTATTGTATCTATTATTACGTCACTTTTTATCCGACTTTCCCAAAGCGGGTAATGCTTTTACCACGTGGTTTCATGACAAAAATACGTATTTACACAAAATTTAGCCAACAACTGTTACAAATGACATGAAATTTGTTTTCATACTAGTTCATTCACGTGTGAAAACCAAATCTAGATTTATAAAATTCGTTACTATTAATTTTGACAAAACATACATGCGATATCTAATCTTATCTTATAATTAAGTTGTACTATAACATTAAATGTGCAACTAAGTTCTATAATTATAACATTTAAAATTTACTTTTCAATACCGTATTTATAATATTGGCATATTTTTTTTTTGCATTTCTTCTTTTTTATAATTTGCATTTGCAGTTGTAGATCTACAGTAGTAGTTGTGGATTAAGTAGATGAAAATAAGTCCAATAAGCCTATTATAATCTGTAGGCACTGTCATAGATATATTGCATATAGAATAGGAAAGAAAACGTCAAAACAGGGAATTTTTGGATTATACTTTGCACTGTTAGCTGGTAAAACACGAGCATAGATGCTTCGTCTAGTACTACATAAGGTCAAAAAATAAAATGTACGCTTAGTACCTCATCTAAATGCATATTATAAGCTTACCCTGCTTTAATAACAATATAGCATGGTAAAAAATAGAATTCCATTTTAATACAAGTAACTAATTGCACGTATAATAAACCATTTAGCCAATATTAGGACTATTATGAGTTTACTTACACTGTATTTTGATGTCCAATATCTGGATCACTTTAAATTTAATAAACATAAATCGTATGGTATAAGGATATTCTCTTCAGTATCCTGAAGTTTGCCATACGAATATGCGTAAAGAGATTGAGGCATGTTCGTATGGCAATGTGCTTTGAAGCAAAGATGGATAAGTTAAAATATCAATAAACGATCAATTGCTATGATTGCTGATTGACCGATAAACAACTCTATTGCTGTTTGTTGTAGACGTCAAAGACATAAAAGTTTAGATTTATATCAGTAAACTAGCTGCCATTGATAATAGTTATTGAACTTCTATCGGTTACATAAATAAACCAATAAAAAAATTATAGACATTAGATTTTCATAGCGTATTTTTGATCGGTCGATTATCTATTACAATCACCGTCCAAATTGATCATAACCCAACGATCGTTGCGTTACGATTGCAAAACAACGATTGCTTGCAATATGATCAAAATCTATTATTGTTATATATCTAACATTTACAATAGTTTAAAATAACACATAGCCTTACAGAGTAGGTACTAATAGTAATACTTCTAGTACCAAGTTAAAATTACGTAAATATGTATAATATTTACAAGCAGTTACAAACTAAACCAAGTATAAATAGATATCAGATTGCACAATCCTCAAAATATCTTTCTAATAATGTATATCGTCACAATTTCAATGATACTATTATGATAAAGCTCTTGTAAAATATATTAAGTAGGTTCTAGCCTGCGACCAGCCAGTGCAACCTGGTCGAAACGTCAGGCAATTCAAAGGTTTGTAATACCTATCACTCTCGTTAATTCCGTATAAATAATTATATAGGTTCTAGAGTTTTTATTCAATGTGATTAATTGTGATTGGTGCTTTAAATATATACAAAACTAATTAGTATGAAGTATTTGTACCTTTATATTTAACTGACGTTTCGATCAAATTATTTGTCAAGATTTTTACATCTAGTTGGCATGTAAATTGCAATGTAGGTATACTAATATTACAAAGAACTCGGTATATTATGAAGAAATTGTTTGTTTATCAACTTAAGCTATACTTAGCAGATCTAAAATTTCGTTCTAAGGTATTAATTGAGATTACGTTGCGACTTACAATCGCGAAGCAGTGATCATATTTGATTGTGGAAGTGGAAACTAGCTAGCAGTACCATGGGAAAAGAGTACTTACCCAGTTAGCACCAGTTAGAGGCCTGAATAAAGAAAATAAATAGAACTTTGAATGCACATAATTTTTATGTTAAAAATGAGGCCTGCAAGGTGTCTGTAACATAACAGTATCACTTAGTAAAATTGTAACATGAAAAAATTATATCGACACAAATGTAAAGAAACGACACTCCGATAAAATAAATATGTAGATAAAAGTTTACACGAAAAAAAAACAATTTCAAATTACATTTCTAACTTTAAACAATATCGTTTTTCTTATACTTACAAACTGTTAAGTTTTAAATTAGCAATTAAACATGAATGTTAGCCCATCGGTAAAAGGTCTCTTATTTAAAACATACCTAAAAGGCGATATGACGTTAAATACCTCTTATGGTGCACATTAAATTGCTAATTTAACCTGTGAAGGATTTTTCTTACTACACCGTACCATACCATGACCGTATTGGCATTTACAAAAAACATATTTATATTCGTCAACAACGCTATGATTGGATCGATAATTTGCAAATGCTGGTACACTCCGTGCTTGGTACACCTGCTATTCACAGGCGGCCTTCAAAAGTTAATTACATATAGCTGGTACTATGGGCACCATACGGCCACTACAATACGTTTATAGAATGCTCATGGTACGGGGTAGTGGGCAAAAGCCGCTAGACTCATCACTCTACATTTTGTGATTCAACTCTTGTGATTTGAAAGAAGTGATTATGCCAAATCCAGAGACAGTATAAGGTCGACACACGTCATATATTCATTATACCGGTCCGAATTTAAATTAAGACTAACCTACAAGATACTACAAACTGAATTAAAATCTAGCCCAAAAGTAGCCATAATCAAATTGTATATATTTTTAGGCCAGCCTGTATAAAAAGATTCAACCGTTATATTTAAATTTACACACCAATATTGTTCCAGAACTTCACATACACACCAATACGTTATTCACGTGACTGCCTACATGCGTCTATGTACTCGTGTGAGATCCACGAGACTGTGGGCTGTTCGTATCATTGTTCCTCACCGCTATCGCACCGGGAGCTGACGGGGGATGACTGTCAAACTTGCACTCGGGTGTTTCCGTTGGTCGTTCGGAGTTCAGCCTCGTGGTTGTAGGTGCGTGAACGAGAGCCCTTACGAAGGTTCGAGACGAAAGCGAACTGAAAAGGAAATGTTGAGTGTTTCAATGTAACGAATGACTAGGATTGATTGTAAGTAACAACGATTAAACAGACGCATTGTCATGCGCTTTCTCGACGAGCTTAAAGACACAGTTTATCAAGATGAACAATGCTTAATTAGTGCTAACTACAATGAGAACTCCTGCACTAACTCCCTCCAAGCAGATGAAATTGCCGAACCAGAAAACCTGGACGGTTTAAATAAAAAAAAGCTGCTACTCACGATGACAACAGCAAATAGTAGTCCAATACCAAAGCCAGCAAGTACATCACTCCAATGATGCTTGTAATCCGAAATCCTGCTCATGACGGTGTACCAAGACAACAGCAGGAGCAGGAATTGGATTCCGTGTCGAAGCAGCTTCGAGCCGCGCCAGGTGAAGCGTTTTTGGAGATACATCTGCATTAACAAACATTTTGACATTACCTTTCATGCATTCCTAAAACTAAAGATACAAAGAGATTAGAATACCTACAACTGATTTGTAGCTTACATATGGATTTGTAAGTGAATGTAAGTGAATTTAATAAATGATTTGAATAAGTAAGGAATCGTATTTAATCAATAAGTTTCATAAAGCGAAGTTGATCTATCGACTTCGTATCAGCATCGTCAATTCAGTTTCCATTAACACTTTTGGTTAACGGTTGGTTTTTGCTGCGGGGGGATGAGGGAGATCAAATTATAGTTGGCAAAATGTCGGTGTTTTATAAACCTTTGAATGTCTATTCGGGGACACACGTAAATGTATGCAACCAACCGTAGAATCTTATATATACATATATATGAGATTCTACGGTTGGCGATGTTGAAGTTTGTCTGTCTAAGACAGATCAACCAGCTGAGACAGAAAATAGGAAAATAGAATATAACGATTTTTTTCATTGTCTATGATGAGTGATGACGACGAGCAAAGGGTCAAATACAAAAATAGTCTCTTTTTGCCTTAATGAATAATAATAATAATAATAATCGTTTATTTCGAATAATGTAAAGTAACGTCACATGTTTCTATGGATGTAAGTTTATCAACACTATCTAAGTAGTTTGACTCTAGAATAGAATATTTATTTATTTGTACAGAAAGTAGGTAAGTATACCTACATGAAATAATGGTGTTATCAAGAAAGTTCTTTTGGTCTCTCTAAAATCTACCATGAGTTAGGCATGCAAACATTGTAATGTCAAAGAAAATAAGCCAAATTCTAAATATATAAATCAATAAAAATAAGTAAATATAAAAAAAAAATTGTTACGAATTTATTAATAACGATTACTGAACACATAAAATATTAAAACAATGTCAGAATAAATTTTGTAAATAATGAAATCTAAAAATTGATATTTAAAAATTTATTAATTTTTAATTTGAATTATAAATCACTTACGGCGAAGTAAAGCATAGTATACGCAGAGAAGGAAGAGTGTCCGCTAGGGAAGGACAGCCTCATCTCTTTCTGTAGTTTAGACTTCTCTGCGGTACAGGTAAACACTTCTATGTACCGCCATCTGTTTTCTGGAAGGGTGCAATCGATGTCCGGTTTACAAACCTAAAAAGATAAACACGTTTTTTAATAATTTGCTAAGTTTTTGGGCTGTAAGTTAAATTACGAACCAGGACTATTAGCAGACAGATTTTTTTCCGAAACGGTATCATTAGTTAATTATAAGTAGGTGAGTGATAGATTACAGATATCGGCATCATACACCTCGTGCTAGTTTGCACTCTTAGTGGTATAAAAATTCATTAGAGACCACATAATTCATAAAAAAACTTTTATTGGATACAGTTAATTTAGTACTTCCTCAAGGTATAAAACTTCATTTATTATTATGACAGGAAACGCTTTTGAAGATGTAGTTTGACACGACTATAATTCGACAACAAGAATTTATAATTTTTATACCTTTCTTGACATGATTCAGCTTTAAGATTTAACGGGCAAGTTAATGTATAACCAAATCCGTCATCTAAATATGTAATCCATCTTAACTACAATATTTCATTTGATTTATTCTTTATTCTACACATAAATGACAAAATTTA
Organism: Callimorpha dominula; assembly: GCA_949752705.1. Lineage (NCBI taxonomy): Eukaryota > Metazoa > Arthropoda > Insecta > Lepidoptera > Erebidae > Callimorpha > Callimorpha dominula. Next base: position 4,799,802 of record OX457006.1, on the reverse strand, counting down.
TAGAGAAATTAAATGATCAGCTCGATCTGAGTGTCCTCCCGTAGGTTATAAGGTGAAGAAAGTAGTTGCTAAGGTGTTACGCCTAGAGTATCTTTTATGAATACCTAATTACTAATAGTAAATCTAGGTAGAAAGTGTAGAGGGAGAAAATGAGCTGGTTTCTGTCAAGCATCTTAAAGGACTGATGATCTTCACTTTTGAAGACGTATGTTTGACAGGTGTTGGGTACTCAACCGTGTTAGCCGAAGCTAACTGGCAGTACAATCAACTGATAATAATTCTGATAACAATATCTTCTTACATATAAATATCAAAGTTTACTTGATAGTATTTTATGCGCTGCCATAGATACCGTTTATTCGATCAAGGATACAACAAAGGCGATAAGATCCTTTAAAAAATATTAATAATAATGAAAATCAATAGGTATATTATGGAACCAAAAATATGTTTATTCTGGGTCTTGATAGCAATTTAGCAAGCCAGTCAGGAAAATACGTTACACATTTGTATGACTGGTTTTAATTGGTGAAAAAGCATGTCTCTTTAACCATACAGTCCGTAAGCAAAACGAATCGTTTTTTGTTTATTGAAACGCGGCATAAATAAAAAGCGTTAATCTAGATTTGTTCGACACGTAGACTGCGACGTGACTGTAACAACTGCGTGAAATGTTAGAAAACTAAAGTCTTGGTACGTTCTACCATATAGAAAATAGTTCTAGTCCTAGTTTATACCTAGTTACTTAATTATCCTTGTTTTCAACGATTGAAATAATGGGGTGCGGACCCGTGCTTCACCTAGTTTCTCCACAATGTAATATTTAATGTCGTATTTCATTTCATTTATTTGAATAAATCTATAAATGGGAATAAAATAAATTTAATAAGCCAATTTTGGAGCGTGTACTAGAATGTGTAATCGATATAGGTTTGTTGTTTTTGCCTGAATAAATAACTTTATTAATATAATTATGAAATATTTTCTTATGCGTCATGTATCGCCATTTATCGCCGTGCAGAAAGCCTTGAAGGATCATTTCATTTGTTGGATGAGACTTCAAGAATATACTCGTATAAGTAATGTTGGACCCATCTCACTATAGGTACATAGTAATTTTATTGAAAAAATAATAATATCAGAAAGAGATACTACGAGTAAATATTTTCGGTAAAATACAGTTCTTGTAACACAGCTGTTTTTTTCATAACACAGTTTTAAATTATGTTTAAATAAGCGAGTATCTACAAAAGGTAGTCAATGATTTGTATAGCTGCCTTCGTGTTTCCAAGTTTAAATACCATGCCAGGTCGCTGAAAATTCAACAAAATAGGTCAGAACGTATATAATATTATAGATTATCTTATATATAAAATTATCGTGTCACAATGTTAGTTACCATACTCCTCCGAAACGGTTTGACCGATTCTCGTGAAATTTTGTGTGCATATTGGGTAGGTCTGAGAATCGGCTCTTATTTATTTTTCACCCCCGTAAATGTTAAGGGTAGTCCACCCCTAATTTTTTTTTTTAATTATTAGATATTGTTTTTTTAAATTTTTTAATGATACAGCATTAAAAAATACATACAACTCTGAATTTTCAACTCTCTACGATCAGCCCCTGTTTTTTAATAGCAATATTAGTATTTTTACTTTCATTGGTACAATTTTTTTAAAGTATTTAACCCATTGAAAATAGAAAGTGCGATTGTTATAATCGATTTTTTTTTATGGAATAGGGGGTTAACGAGCAGACGGGTCACCTGATGGTAAGTGACTACCGCCGCCCATGGGCACCTGCAACTCGAGAGTCACAAGTGCCTTACCGGCCTTTAAGGTGGGAGTAGGAGAGGAGGGGAGATGGAGAGATGGGGGGAAGATGGAGAGAGGGAAGGGTTAGGGCCACCGATAACCTCACTCGCTCGGCGAAACACAACGTAAGCATTGCTTTATCGATATGCCGATCGAGCCGGCCCATACGTGCATTGCTCTCCCACTGTTAAACTTTAAATATGTCAGTTTAGTTAATGAAGTACTTTGAATTAAAAAAATTAATGGTTGGTGTTTTGTTATTTTTATAGTCATAGACCCCATCCCACAATAAGTTAGTTATTTTTTGACTACCAAAATATTCATTAGAAATAATAATTATGGCAAAACAACGTGTGCCGGGTCAGCTGGTCTTATATATAAAATTCTCGTGTCACAATGTTAGTTACCATACTCCTCCGAAACGGCTTTACTGATTTTTACCAAATTTTATATGCATATTCAGTAGGTCTGAGAATCGGCTACTATCTATTTTTCATACCCCTAAGTGATAAGGGTAGTCCACCCCTAATTTTTTTTTTTAATTATTGGATAATTTTTTTTTTTTATTTTTTTATGATACAGCATTAAAAAATACATACAACCCTGAATTTTCAACCCTCTACGATCAACCCCGGTTATTTATAGCGATATTAGTATTTTACTTTCATTGGTACAATTTTTTTAAAGTGGTTGTTATAATCGATTTTTTTTTATGGAATATAACGAGCAGACGGGTCACCTGATGGTAAGTACTTTGAATTAAGAAAATGAATGGTTGGTGTTTTGTTATTTTTATAGGCCGTCAATAGACCACAGCGCTCCATTCATCTTTTAGTCATAGACCCCATCCCCACAGTAAATTAGTTATTTTTTATTTAACTACTAAAATATTCATTAGAAATAATTAATATGGCAAAACAACGTGTGCCGGGTCAGCTAGTATTTTTATAAAAGACAATTACTGAGGACTCAGATAAAAAACAACAAAGAAAAATAAAATGAATCTTGTTTATTTTCAGAAAGTTATATTACCTATATGCAATGTACCTACTTTTCTGCAAATAAAATACGACTTTTCTAGAAATGATTTTGAATTTAAATTTGTATAACTAAGTATGTCAGACATGTCCAATGGTCAAACGACTACAAATAACGATTCCATTGTAAAGGTATACCTACTCTCTATATCTATACATTAAAGAAAACACATATAATAATAAAACCTTTACAGTAATAAATGTTAGTGTAGTATTAATAAAGTAATCAGGTGATAATATATATTAATATTCTGAGTAAGTTTAAATTTTTTAAACATAACGTACAATAACTAAATCATTTAAATAATTAATGTATTATAATTAAACCAATTATAGGCATGATTTCATTATCAGGAGTAGAAGTCAGTCAGAATTCAGGAAAAAGTCTTGAAGCCAATTTCCTATATTTTAGATCAAATATATAGAGAAGCACAGGCAACAACTCCAAGGACACTTTATTTAACATTTTTTTTTACTATGCAAATTTCAATAAAAAATTACAATAAATCATGAAATATCCTTATGAATATTAATAAAAGCATTTCGGAATCATAAGCGAAACATTTTTTTTAGTAAAATATGTTTCATACTAATATCCGTTGAAAATAAGACGCTTTAAATAAGTAATATTAGAAACTAGCTGACCCGCGCAACTTCGTCTGAGTTTGTAAATTTTCCCAGTATTTGCAAAAATTTTCATTGATAGGTACTCCGCTCCTATTGCTTGTAGCGTGAGGTTATATAGCTCATAGCCTTCCTCGATAAATGGGCTATCTAACACTGAAAGAATTTTTCAAATTGGACCAGTAGTTCCTGAGATGATGAGTTCAAGCAAACAAACAAACAAACTCTTCAGCTTTATATATTATATTAGTATAGAGTATAAATCTGAAGCTTTGTTTAAATATATTGATAAGTTTTAAATACCTACATGTTTGTATGAAGATAACTTACTATTTGCGCCTTTACGTAATCTGGATTAAAACAAAATAGGCCGTCTTTTTATAAGCGCATCAAGCACTTAATTAAATTCCATTATTCACGGTTACCCCTCTGTTATATTCAATATTGCAAATACCTGTATCAACAAGGACCATAAAAAGTTGTGATGGATTGCCGTGAGCCAATCCAATTAATATGCACCGTCAGATTCTCAGCTGACATCGTAAATAGCCGGACAGTTTATTAATATGCTTTTAAAACAATCTGACGACTGGACTGACAACATAAGATAAGTTTAATTTACAATTACCCACTGGGATCTTAAACTTAAAAAGTAGAGCATCGATCTAAAGGTTAGGTACGCTAGCCTTTGGCGTAGTTGTTTTCCAACAAGCCTGATTATAAGCGATTAGCGGTGCCTGAAAATACTCGCAACAATAGCTACTCGGCGTTGAGACTAGACCAAAGGCGACGAGATCTTCCCCTACTAAACTACTTTTGCTATTTCTAGAATTGGACGATTTATTTAAACAAAGACCTGCTCTTCTCAGTCTCCGATAGCGTCATGTATTTTTATTAAACTAAACTTCGAAAAGGTTCTACTTTCGGTATACTTATGCGTTTTTTGTCTGTTACGGGTGTGTCTGCAGTTTGTTTACCGATTGTGATGATTAATATTTTGATGAACAGAAACTCCGGAGCAGTCTCGTCAAAATTGAAAATTGAATGCGTCCGTTACGGGTGAATAACAATCATTGGTTAATTTACGGTCTAAAAAATACTCGTTATTGTAAAATAAAGAATATTTGCATCCAGTTAACCGAGTGAAACCATTTAAAATTTTAAAGGAGTCGAACACTTTTCAGTTGCTTTTGGTTTTTATATTTCAATAATCACTCAAAAATATAACGTGGGATGAATGTGAAACTGGTTCTACGAGCAAACTTGGTTCTAGTATTCTTCTAGCTAACTAAGGAGATGAGACTTTGATATTAATTTAATTGCAAACTCAAATAAAACACTGTCATAATATATTCATAGGTAACAACAAATCAGAATGTGCTTACCTATCACATCATAATTGGTAATCAAATTCATGCATTATTCAATATATCAATTTGTTATCGACTTTTTTTGTCGATACCTACTATGTTATACGAGAATACATTAAACAGATCGATTCGAATCAGTGAAGTTTTTATTACGTCTATGTTATGCAGAATGCAACTATGAATAAAACATGAACAGAGTTAAAATAAATGGAATTATTCTTATTTACGACTCTATAAACGATGGCTAACTGGAATCTTGTTTTGCGTAAAACATCAATGTCAGTGTTAAAAGCGCCGAGTTCAAGAAATATTGTTCGTAGCCAAATAGTTCACTGAAATAAATTCCAGACAAGTTGCATTCCTCATAATTTCAATCTTTTTTTATCTTCAGGTGTATTCAAAATGAGCTTGCGTAATGGATAACCGAAATGGGTACACAAAATCAGTACATTACCGACCACGTAAAGCCATTCATCACAAACATTTATCTAATACATACACTAATCTTCGACAATACTAATTTGGGTAATCCACCGTTTACACATGGTAACATGTTTATAATAAAAATAGTACATAACGTTTAAGTTAAAAAAAAAAACAGGATTAATTCATCATTCATTTTTAGTGAATGGAACACATTTATTTAAATTTATTTTCGTACAACAACGTAGTCTGGAACAAAGACAAGGCAGCGATATAACTTTCTATATATTCATAATTGTATACTGTGTATAGACTTAGATCATATAAAATGCGTGGTTCGTGTATACGTATTTTTAACACCGTCAAGGGAACACATGAGATACTATCACGGGAAACCGTGGTTACATGATGCCGTTACTAAAACTGGAAATATTGCCCATAACTGTACATCAGCAACAAAAAACTACTACTAAACGACGCGACGTGAAGGCACTTCAACAGTACAATTTGTGTGATGAAAATAAGGTAATGGATAGTGGTTTTGTGAGTAGGGTGTATAGACGTTGTGCTGGTGAGCCAGGTAAACTATCAGACAGGCCTTGGGTACTGCTATCTACTATACTGCCAGCACATGCAGCGTTGCAAAGTAAACAAAGTAAACTCTGTAGGATAAGTCCTACAGATAATACTTACAAGCCGTAGCACGTTGGTGTTTCTGGCATCTAGTTGGACGGCAATTCTCTATTGGGCTGGTAATAAAGATGGCGACAAAAGACACCGCTGCTGATGCGAATGTTAAAGACACCGCTATCCATTACCATTAGCTCATGAGGATCCTTTCTTCCTTTCTACTTCCTCAATTGCAAAAAAAAAATCCCGAGCGTTTCCTCTCAGACATGAAAGAAATATGACCATGTCAAGTAGAACTATCTTAGTCCGTAGGTATGTGCCAGGTATTGGTATTGGTATTGGTATAGGGCTCTGTTTCTGCATTTAGACTCATAAGCGGTCCATTATGCGTTCAGGTAGGCTGACTAGTTAGCCAGCCTAGCTCCTTCCAGAAGCGTGGAAGCCTCCTGGGGCATTCACAGGCTTCTAGGAGCGACCTCGCTCCCGCGAGGGTACTTGCCCGTTGTGTGGCCACTCCCTCGCACTCCAGGACAACGTGGGCGGCCGTTTCCTCCGCGTTGAGACAGCCCCTGCATAGAGGACTGTCTCTGTGCTGCCCTAACGCCAGTGATATTGTTGCGTATGTGCCGGGAAGGGATTTAATAATAAATACTGATTACTGCCAATTGACCTGTATGTAGAAGTAGTCTCAACGCGGAGGAAACAACCGCCCTCGTTATCCTGGTGTATGATCGACTCCGACTTCACCACTCGGCCACACAACGGGCAAGGATCCACTTGAGTGTGAGGTTCTGTTCTTCTGTAAGGAGATGGCTGGCTATGGCTCAACTAGCCAGCCTTATCTGAACGCATAATTTACTGCGATTCTAAATGTGGAAACAGAGCTCTCTACCAATAAAATATTGCAAATTACTAGTCACTGTGTGTGACATTTACGAAACAACTTAAACAATAAAATTCTAATAAATCATATACTAAGAATGGTAATCATCATAATAATGAATTATTCATTATTATGATGAGTAAGGTTTTCCAAACAAAATACGAGTTTATTAACGTTGGAGATTTAATCTTGCTCTTTTTACGACTACACACGTGCTACCGCTGCGGTGTTCGTTTCTCTGTTATAATATTACAGGCCTGTATCTTTAGAACAGTACTATAACTTCCGAGTTATACCTTTTCCATAATAAATGTAATTATAGGTGCTAGCAGCTGGCTAATAACATTAACAATAAGCAGTATAAATCCATATCCACTTTTATTTTAATTTCAATTATTTATAACGCATGTTATTCTTGCACATACTAAGGTAATGTTAGTATACGCGTATAGTTGCGTTGTAGTTAATTCTCATATAACAGACGTATGTTATGCTAAGCTATAAAAACTGTAGTAATACGGAATCGCGTGAAACCAACCCGCACTGTGCCGATGTTTTAAAATGTAAGGAATCTACCAGACAGTGCAAATATTAAATACAGATTGCTAATTAATGCTAGTCGTAAATCGCCAATATAATCTCTAGGCGCTCATCTGTAACCATGATCAGCAATAGTATTCTATTGAATTAATAAGATATGATAATCTGTTATAGGTACATATATCTGTATAATAAAAGAAAGTCTGAGAAGAATTCACTACTCTGAAAAATGTAGGTACCCACCCAATGTACATTTTCCAGAGTAGTGAATTTTTTGATTTTGCAAAACACATAACTCAGGAAGCTTCAGAATGTATAACTTACCAGAGGAAATTTATGATTTTGTTTACAATCTCGATAACATGTTGTTAAGTGCTTTTATACGCTTTTTTCGCCTTATATGGACGAGTCAATCATCCAATCAAGTAGGCCCCTTCACGTTCACCGGCCCAAAAACACGTTTGCAAGTTAAGAGCCAGATTACCAAGACATTTGTTAAAGTTATTTTTTGGTAATTAACGTAATTGAAATAAATTATTTTACAGCATTGTTATGAATTCGCAAAATACTTTTAAAATGTTATGTTTTTGAACACATACCTACTTATTTATATGTAAAATAGAAAGTTAGAATGACGCCAAACGTCAAACACACTCGATTTAACTTAGAGTCAAGTGTAGTTAATATTTTATTTACTCTTATATACATAGAAACATTAACTGTATAAATAATGAGGAGCGTTAATTGCTATGTTACAATACTCAATAATTAGTTAAGATATACGGTTTTACTCACGTGTATATTTCGGGGATGCCCGACTAGTTTCGGACCCGACGGGGACCTTTTATCAAGGGGCGAGGCGTCTTGCCGCGCCGGTTGCAGGTGCTAGGGCCCCCGTCGAGTCCGACACTAGTCGGGCATCCCCGAAATATACACGTGAGTAAAACCGTATATCTTAACTAATATGAATACCACTCACGAAAGTTTTTATTCGAGTCAATTCTCAATAACATCGCTGAAATGAGTTTATCTATCTAATAATAGATAAATTCTGTACCTTAGTAATAGGGTACTTACTGTAGTCCAATCATCAATACTTTGATAGAAGATCAAGATCTTCTGTCAAAGTATTTACTCACTTCAGATTCTAAATGTTTTCAAAATTTAAAACCTTTAAATTTTTCTTCGTCCTCACCTTAACATGTCTATATATTTTTAAGTAAAATACCGTCTTTTTAACGTGTACCGCGTATAAACAGGTAAAGTATTTATTTTTCATGTTGTGCATACTAAAGGTTCGGTAATTTAGTGATTACGGCAACGAGGTAAGAGGCAGGTTGCAACGCCTGCGGCAGTTTCTGACCATATCGCCAGTTCGTGAGAACGTATGGAAAATAGGTTGCATGTAAATTGATTTTCGTTGTTTTTCTGAACCTATATTTAAATATTGAAATTGTTCGTAATTTTCTGAAATATAAATTGAAGGTATTTTAACTTGCTTGTTACTTGTTGGATGGAGAGTTCATAGAATATTTCGGGCATCATAGCAGGGTAGTGAAGAAGATCCCTGCTCTTGGTTTTATCAGGAGTTGAAAATGTGTAAAAAGAAATGTTCGCGTGTAATAATGTTTAGTACTGTCCTATTTTTACTTTCTAATAAATTGTAACTCCATATCTTAACTGGACGCTGATAAGCAATACAGTGTCAAGCCACACATACTTTATTTAGAGAAAATGGCGTTTTAAGATGTCATACCAATTCCTAAACAATTTGTTTGAAAAAATATCTATTCACCTTTTAGGTAGATTTTTAGATATTTTTCTAACAAATTGATTAGGAATCGGTATGACATCTTAAAACGCCATCTTCAAATAAAGTATGTGTGGCTTGACACTGTATTGCTTATTAGCGTCCAACTAATATTATAAATACGGAAGTGAGTTTGTTTATTTGTTTGTTACGCTTACACGCCCTGACTACTGAACTGATCGGTTGTGACGCAGAATTCGCAAAATGTCACCGCAAAATAATTGGTCACTTTCGCAGAAGGTCACTTTCGCACAATGTCACATTCGCAAAACATCACTTTCGAATAATGTCACTTTCGCATAAAGTCACTTTCGCAAAACGTCACTTTCGCACATGGTCACTTTCTCAAATAATCACTGTGACGTTGTGACCGTTGTGACGTTCTGTGTCACAACGGTTGGTTGAAATCATCATGTCATCGTGAAATTTTGCAGAACACTTTTACAGAAGAGTACATAGAGAGTCCCTTTCCCTAGGGCTTGAAAAAGAACTCGAGGCATTCACGTTGATAAATTCTAGGTTTTATGAGCCGATTTTATTACTACCTAGTATCTCTTGAATAATATAAACATGAAAAATGCAGCCGTAAACATATTCATTCCCAAATTCATGTATGTCTGTAAAATCTACGTAACACAGGGATAGTTCTCAAAATTAAAGATACGCCCGTACAAAAAACGAGATACTTTCGGCGTTTTTGATCGATGTTTCTACGATGGTACAGTGCACCCTTCGTGTGCGAGTTCGGCTCGTACTTGTCCGGTTTTTAGGGTTCCGTACAAAAAGGGTAAAACGGGACCCTATTACTAAGACTCCGCTGTCCATTTGTCTGTCACCAGGCTGTATCTCATGAACCGTGATAGTTAGACAGTTGAAATGTTCACAGATGATGTATTTCTGTTGCCTCTATAAAAACAAATACTAAAATTCCAATATTACTAAGCTGACAAATTCGTATTTTATTCAATAATTAAACAAATTTAAGTACTTGTGATGGAAGTGGGTTTAAGTCGGTAGTGTTATGTGTAGAATTAAATATGCAACCTCTCAATTATTGTACATCACAAAAATCCCACCAATATTATAAATGTGAAAGTTTGGATGGATGTTTGTTACCCTTTCACGCCAAAACTACTGATCCGATTGCAATGAAACTTGGTATGTAGATAGCTAGAGACCTAGATTAACATATAGGCTTTTTATCCCGATATTCAAACGGGATCAGGACTTACGCGGGACAAACCGCGGGGCGCTGCTAGTTACTAATATAATGCTGCAAAACGACGCACAACAGGGTGACTAGAGGAACTTACTATTAACAATTCTTAACGACTTTAAATTCCGACTATTCTAATTTATGTCAAAACCACAAACACTGGTGTAGGTATGTGTAAAATTATCTACAGTTGTTACTATAAACAGGTGTAAATCAAGGATTGTGGACGAAGCGTTTGCTAAAAGTTTTGTGTTCGCAATAAATCCTGAATTCTTTCAAAAGTCCTCACAGTTTTTGCTTAATTCTAAAGCAATTTCATACTAAACAAATTAATTTACAGGGCAATTTTGAACACGATAACCAGGCCCTAACGATCGAGCGGTGAAAATATTAATGTCTACTATTACTTCGGCCATACGCAAGCGCCGCCGATACGGCTTTCGCTCACCAGTATACGACAATTTTATCATTACCAGTGCTGCTAGTTGTCGCTGAATAAATTACTGATATGCACCCGTTAGTGTAGCCTTATATGGTTTTGTGTATGTGTTAATGTTTATTACTATAATTTTGTATGATTATAGACCTATATCTACTATAAAGTGCTATTTAAACTATTTAGTAGTATTAGGACAATTCATTTTTCACATTAAATTTATTTAATACTAGCAACCCGCCCCGGCTTCGCATCTTCAACAATTATCATCATCATATTTCAACCAATTTACATGAAACGTTAACAAATAATACACCTAAACCTTCCTCATGAATCACTCTGTCTATTGGTGAAAACCGCATGAAAATCCGTTCAGTAGTGTTTAGTTTATCCCGAACAGACAGACGCGACGGGGGACTTTGTAATATGTATTGATTTGCGAAATCTACTAAGTTGCCCGATACTAATATGGAGATTGTCATCGACATAAAATGATGTAATTTTAACCGTAGATTTCATGAAGAGTGAAGTTTGGTCCACTATTGGATGTGTGGTAAAATTTATATGAATATTTTTGTAAGGATAGGACATAATTTTTTTTATAAATTAATTTAACCAATACAGTTTTTTGTCATGTAAGTCATCCTTGACAAACCAGAATGTAAAGTTTAAAATTTAAATATTTCTAGCTAAATATTTCTTGCAATTAGGTTATTAAAGCCATATTTACCATCACTGTCAAAACATTATAATTACTCTTAGCATGTATGTTTGTGATGTAGATATCATATTCTTGTGAAGTTAGGAAACGATAACGATTATTGACAGCAAAAGACAAATATCTTTGAATATGTAGCATTTGCTCAATTTTTTTTAGTACAAACGGTAATGAACAAGAAAACATTCAACACATTTTTTAAATGGAATAGTCCATTTAGAAAATAGGAATTAAAAGTTGGCAAATGGCAGAAACTTGGCAGCGGTTCGTAAATTTTTTTGTTAACAATTTACGATCTGTCATGTTGTAGTATAAACACATTGGTAATGAATAAAATTATAAAATAAAATTTACATTTCATTATAATCCTTTAAATCTGTGAATAAAATATATAAATTACGACATCTGATGTCTAGCTGCGCCCCGCGGTTTCACCCGCGTAAGTCCCGGTACCGTGAGAATATCGGGATAAAAAGTAGCCTATGTGTTAGTCTCCAACTATCTACATACTAAGTTTCATTGCAATCGGATCAGTAGTATTTGCGTGAAAGAGTAACAAACATCCATACATCCATACATCCTCACAAACTTTCACGTTTAAAATATTAGTAGGATGTAGAAAAGACGTACGGCAGAATAATGCAACGCAAAATACAGATATACTGTTCATATTCTAAAACTAATTCTGCAGCCAATGATGACGGCCAGATATCTATATCCGTAGCAGCAGAAAGCAAACTCGAAGACCCAGAGTAGACTGTTCAAATAATGATAGGGCTTTATGGACTAACTGATAGATAAAAAGAAGTGTAGGTACTTAAATGATGAAGATATTACGACAATCTTCAACAGTATGAAACAATAAGAGACGATAATTGCTATGAAGTGAGTTCAAGTAAATTAATGTATTATTCAGTACAATGTACGTACACAATACACACACCTGTTATAACTACATGTTCATACATAAATTATAAAGTTTTAAAGAAAACTGAACAGCCTTACAAATCACCATATTTTATCATCGCGGAATACGTTGGCACAGTTGGCGAACACGTTCGGCTCGTAAATGGAATTAATTCAGTGGATATTCTGATGTACTGGAAACCTTTCAATATTCATAACTGTGAGAATACAAAGAGTGTAGTAAACTCGTGAGTGGTGGTCCTTGCAGGGCCGGCTTTAGACATATGTATGTGTAATAATAGCGGTTCTTCTGACAAACTTGCCTTGTTAAAAACCTAAACTTCTGACTTTTGTAACCGTTTCTTTGCGTAGTTTTTAAATTGATAGTATTCAATTTAGCAACAATTAAATATCGGTAGATCAAAAAAAAAATATTTCAACGGAGACTCTGCCAGTTATGGCATCAAACTTAAAATATTTGAATCGTTAGATTAGTTTAAAATAATCGCAGTTCTCTGAATTACGGAAATAAGTAAAGTTAGAAATCTAGAAATTGCTAAGCCGTGTTTAGAACCAATTGATGTTAAATAGTAAACCCGATTAGATTCGACTGAACTGATCGTATTGCACTTTCTTATCTCAGTATATAAATATAGGATGTTGCAGAAAGGTGTGGTAAAATTTTTGTAGTCGACAAATAGTTGATTTAGCTTAAAAAAAAAATCTGTATTAAAAATCTCGAATTTCCATAAAATTGTTAGCGCTTTACGTTATTCACGGGGCTACTATACGACCCAACAATATGAACACACCATTCTGTAAATACATATACGAAAATTCTCAACAAGAACGGAATTGAATGATCAGTTCTAGCTAGCAATGCCAGAGGCAAGAGAAAATTTATTAATAACTTTTTATATCCAACAATCCATTTACACATAATAATACTATATCATTGTATTGTAACGGTAAACAAAACACCGCGACCGTGACGAAATCTACAAATTGAATACAAGTTGTGTGTGAAATGCCTTCGGGCAGCGATTGATAATGCCATCCAGTATGACCGATACTCATGAGTTCCTGACAGACATATATTATGGAGATAGATTAATATTTTATCATAAATATAGTGCCTGACGAATGGTAGCTTATAATCTACTTCCAATTGAAAGCTTGGTCCATTATGATGATAACAATCATTAGTAAACTATCATTATAATTGAGTGAGTGATACTCTCGAACAAGCAGTAATTACCTATTTTCATTTCTATGCATCTATGCATTTATTGCTTAATATGTCCCTTCTGAACTGCACCAAAATCTTAAGTCTTGTTGCATGCTTACTTAAAAGTATGTTATAAGATTACATGTATTCCAAGATAGATTACAATTGAACAAACTGACGAAGACTGAGATCAGAATCGAAAGGAAATCATTCAGATATGGCTTATGGCAACTATCTAATACCGATAGCATAAAGGGGCTTCTTCTAATCTAACTAAGCTTGCAAAAGAGCAAACATAAGGGCTAATTGTTAATCTAATGTATTATTGAAGTAGTTCTGTAGGTTTTTAGCTGTTAAAGTAATGTAACATTCTCATTATCAACATCGTCATCTCTACCATTGAACTACCACTTAAGTCGTCAACATTTATTATGTCGTTGAAATTCCAACAGGTTTAAATATCTAAATCCCTCCCTGCTTACCTACATACAACGTTAAAGTCGGCCTAAACAATGACTGGAAACAATGGTTGACATGAGTGGCACGTAAGCGCCACTGATTATTGAAGCTCAGTCACGAATCACGACGAAGATTCAATATGACCAGCATAACTGTAGCAAGGGTTGATCCCTATAATAGATAACGTTTCTTTTTTGTTCGAAATACTTTTGTTGTACTCTTGGAGAATACTGAGTGATGCAAATTGGTGTGGCGCTTGGAATAATGGCCTGCTATTTTTGCATTTTGTAGTTGTGGCCGATTTTTGACCATGTAAAAATTTGTAGATTATGAATCCACTGACAAATTGCTTTGGATATATGGAGCAAGGTAAACATATCCATAGGCTTTTCGTGATTGCCCCGCGTGGGCGTCTGAACGCGAGATCCTGGTTGACCAAATCGGACGAGACCTGTCCCCGCCAGCAATCATTGCTGCCATGCTGGCGGATGAGGAGGGCTGGGGCGCAGTGGTCTCTTTCTGTGAAGCTGTAATGCTCCAGAAAGAGACCGCTGAACGGGATCGGGAGAGGGCCGATCCCGAGCGTAGAGGACGTCGGCGGCGGTATCAACCGTCGACAGGGCCGCAGGCTGCCAGAGAGTGGGGACCTCTGGTAGCAAATTAACTGCTGGGGTAGGCGATAGGATGGCGGCCCGATCGCATCTTTGCGATCAGGCTGCTACACACATTGATTAGGCCGATTGCGTGGGGAAGCCTGCTTTCCCCGGGATAGGTCTTGGTTAGGCGCGGCGTCGATCCGGGGGGGACCTGAAACACCACATACTCCTGGGTCCTGTGCCCCCGAGGAGCCGGAGATCCGAAGGGATTTTCCACCCCGAAAACAATAAAAAAAAAAAAAAAAAAAAGGGTTTTCGTGATTGGCAAGCAATCTTAACTTACACCGTACACATATTATGAGTAGACATAACAACAGTTCTCTTGTATGACGTGTTTTCTCTTTTAACCAGTAAGGTCTCCAATGCAATACAACGTTGTATGCAGGTTCACCACATACCTCGCAAACCACAGACAAGATATCTAGCAGAAAGTTTCACTTAATGAACATACATATTCGGAATGTTAACTGCATTTTTGGAGAGAGAAAATATTTTACCTGGGTTTTAACTAAAAGTTTTATAGTTTAATATCAGCGCCCCGCGGTTTTACCCGCGTAAGTCCCGATCCCGTGGGAATATCGGGATAAAAAGTAGCCTATATGTTAATCTAGGTCTCCAGCTATCTTCATACCAAGTTTCATCGCAATCGGTTCAGTAGTTTTAGCGTGAAAGAGTAACAAACATCCATCCATCCATCCATCCATCCATCCATACAAACTTTCACATTTATAATATTAGTGGGATATTTAGAGACTATTCTATCTACACTGTAAACGTTGAGCCACTACGTTAGTACCAAAGTAGCATTAAATTACATAAAAAGACCACGGCTCGCACAGAAAACACAATAGGTACGAACACAGAAGTAAGATCAGTTGATCGATTCTATCACAATCGATTCCGAACAAATAATTTGCAACTAAAGTTGCATCGGTATCCTTATTCACATGAACTTAAATTACTAAGTAAAATTAATCTATACCGACCAAGTCACGACTGAAATCAACTAGACAAGAATTTAATCTCAAAATTATCTAAGCGAAAGAGGAGATTTCCTCGATGGACATGTAAAAGGTTTTAATGTGCAAATCGTACGGAGCCTTACCTGACAGTGTCAGGGCGATAAGGTCTTACTCTATAAAGGTGGGTACATACTCGTTGAACAAGAGCAAAATGAGGCTAACGAGTGCAGAAACTGCGTACTAGATGTACACTAGTAGTCTTTACTTCCTGGTCACTAAATCTATTTTACTAAAGGATATAATCAAAGAAAATCTGGCTAATCAATGTACTGGTTACTACGGAGTTCTACAGTACAATTGATTAGCCACCTCTATTTAAATATACGGAGATTTCAATATGAAAAAACTAACTAAGTCAGCCTATTGAGCCTACCATCTGTATTTGTTCACCCATATTCTGCAAATAAATACTCCTTTCATTTCATTAAGTATACAGTGGAGTCTTTAGGCATGGTCTGCTTTAGTCTCTCAAAAGGATCTTTTATTTAATGTGTACAATTAAAAGAAAACCTCATTACACTCACACTAAAGTCTAACTATTGTTGTGGTTAGTTAGTCGGTAATTGGATGAAATTCTTTGTCGTTCACTTCTAGTCTATATTGGTTATACAACCTACAACAAGTTTTTATTAGTACCATAACAACCCGTAAAACAAGTGGTACTACTTGCTCGTAGTCAAAGCTCTGTCTACCCTACTCAATAGCGGAAACACACTACTACACTAGGTACTGGTTATCAGTGGGTTTTGTAGGTGGAGCTTTTCTAGGAACACTGGTAGCCCGAAGCACTTAATATCTTTTTTTATTTCCTTCACCTCTATTGTTCGCAAGTCTCGGGCCGTTCACTCTCGATAATTTGGTGTACACTCGGCTTTAGAAAGAGCCTACAAGCCGCAACTAACGCCATATTAAATTGATTTATTGGCCTGTGAAGTGTGGCTAATATCGATATTAATAGCTCGGACTGTCTGTCAATTTCGTTTATGGGAATTACACAATGCATTATCACAGTTGATGGTATGTTATTAATCATTAATCGGATATGGTTTAATTATGATGAGGGAGGCATTAGTCAAATATATAACAAAATAAAAATGATAAGATTTTCTTTAACCGATTAGTTTAACCCGTTACTGATTAGATTAGTAAGGATTAGGCAATGGTTTTAAGCATATTTTTAAAAATGCTTTATTACTAATGTTAGGTAAATGGTTTACCTAATATTACAATCACTACGGTGACTAATATAAAATACCTACCGTAAGTTTCGTCTCATTTTGCGGGGAATCTTTCAAGTATATCACTTCACATCTATAACAAATATTACTTATACAACAATTCTAATACTTTTGATAAATTTGTACTGTTCTGTACTTTATTATAATCTCTGTAAAAAGTGACTGTTTAAGTAAGTTTTTAAAACTTACTTAACTAGTTTTTAAATAAGTAGGATAAATTGAAAATTATCTTACATAGCAATGTACCTATGTTCAAAACAACATTTACCAATCGTAATTCCTTGCAGTCTACTATGTATCGAATCACAATGTGCGATAGCTTCTATTGCTCTAACTACATTATATTTTCATGTGCTAAGGTTGTCATTAGACCTGTACACGTAGGTAGGTACGATTATCGTAATAATGTAAAAGGAAACACAATCATAGGCAGTGAGATCGCAAGTAACGTAGACATTCAGAATTTTAATTAAGCCTTACGAAAGCCTGCGAAACCAGAATTAACACCTAGTCTTTATGAGGTGTCGGCGATCTCAGTTCAACATCGCATAATATTATTAAACGCCTGCCGCGGTCCGTAACTAAACTCATCTGAGATTTACATACGTTTAGAAATGTTTAGAATTAAATCATGTATTCCGATATTAATGTGAACTGTATACACATAACATGTTATTTCTTCTTTTCTTATTCAGTCTATATGTGTTTCTATGATATACGTACATATTTAAAAATAGGTTTGTTTATCCGTGTTCTAGACCCCATAGTACATGCTTAGAACGTTCTGTAATATGTAATAATTTTACGTATATTATACTAGCTACGGCCACGCGTTCCTGTGGCTAAGTAATATGCAATAAAAATATTGTAACTATTTATAAACTGAGATTATAGTGAGTAAAATTTTATTAAAATCGGTTCATTATTATAGGAGTACATCGCGGACAAACGACGTGACACGAAGTTTTTATATATAAAGACTAGGTACCCGATCACGCATTGCTGTGGCTAAGTAGTTTGCAATAAAACATATTGTGACTATACATTTAGTTAAAACCATTATTTCTCAAGTTGGACCAAACTGCATAGTATGCAAAATTTCATTAAAATCGGTTTATTAATTCATCGCGGACAAACAACTTGACACGATTTTTTTATATGTGTATAGAGAATATATAAAGATAACTAACTGTGCCCGCGACTTCGTCCGCGTGGAATAGTGTCTTTGGGTAGAATTTTTAATTATTTAGGCTAATTGACAATACCTCCATACAACTTTTCATCCCCACCTTTCAACCCCTCACATCCCTTTTTTTCGCATTAAAAAGTAGCCTATATCCTTTCTTAGGCTCTAGACAGACAGACAGACAGACAGAGTTACTTTGGAATTTATAATATTAGTAAGAATATTGCCCAGGATGTGGCAAAAAGGTTTGCTAGCCAACAACCGTTAATCTCCACAACAAGCAAGCAAAACAAGCACTCTCTATTTAAGGAAAGCGAAAGAGATCAAACACATGAACCGAAGACCTTTTCACAGAGGCACATGACCTTCGGTCGTTTATGTTTGTATAAGTATAAAACATAAAAAATTGTGCATACAAATTGTTGTCAGTTAATTTAAATGAATGGTAATAAAACAGTGAAAGATAAAGAAATTACTGAGAACAGTAAAAAAGTAACGGAATTATTTGAAAGTTTTCTAGACAGACACTTTAATAAGCCTTAATGAAACTAGACTGTTACTGCAACTTTCCAATCGCTATATAATTCTATATCATTATCTAAATCGACTACAGCTAATATCAGAATGAAACAATACCATAATTAGGAAGAAGATATCAACGTATGTTACTGTTTCCGTACAGTTTATTAAAAATGTAACAAATTGTTAACAATACTTTGAAATATGAACAAAACACAATTCTTCCTTTTTCATAACAAAAGTAAGAACTATAGACAGACAGAAAAAATAAATACAAAAAAAAAAATAGGTGGTAACCGAGTATGTTAACACATTACAAAGTTAAGTAATAATAGCCAGATCAGTCTAGGATGGGTGACCATTCTTAACACATTGAGACCCCTCCGTGCCTCGGAGAGCACGTTAAACCGTCGGTCCCGGGTGCCATACTTACATCTGTGGCATTCGTTGCGGGTAGTTAGAGCCCTAAAAAAGTCCGACAACCTGGTCTAACTACAGAACTTCGATATCACCTAGCGACTGCCATCGGACCTCCACAACCCAAGTAGGGTTGTGGAGGTCCGATGGCAGTCGCTTCACGTAAAACATCAAAGTTCGGCTCGTAGTTAGATTGAAAGCCGATCCCAACTTAGTTGGGAAAAGGCGCGGAGGAGGATGATGATGTACGTTTAGTTGTATAGGAACTCAAGTAATGAGATCTAGATCTCATTCACGGATTGCGCATTGCAATGTAAAAATATTATGGCATTTACATTCACATTATAACGCCATCACATCGTCTGCAGATAGAACCGAGAACCGGTTCGCGAATGATACGTGCAATTGCAATTATGGAAATGTGTACTTCACGTATGAATGTTTATGTGATATCATTAATCAAAATAAAAGCTTCTGAGCAATTTATTTAATTTTAGATTTTAAAGTATCATAAATAATGTAATAAAGGATAGATTAACACACAGGGAATAGGGTTTACTATTTAATATGTTTATATATATATATATATATATATATATATATATATATATATATGTACTATTCTATGTTTAATATTAATATGATATATATTAATTTGATAAAAATAAATAGAATATACATAACTATAAATTAAAAAAACCCCTGACACAAAATAATAAAAAGAGTATGAACGCCCATCTTGTATTTGAAATTTATCATAGAGTATAGTATTCTACTAATCAAGCCCTTTCATTTGATACCCATATTGAGGAAGTTGTGAAAAAATATGTAATCCACCATTTTGTGGCGGCCGCCATCTTGGACCGATTTTCATCAAACATAGCTAAGTACACTCCCGACTAATTGACCTTTCAAACAAAAAAACAAAATCAAAATCGGTTCATCCGTTCGGGAGCTACGAAACTTCAGACAGACACACACACAGACACTCAAACTTATAACACCCCGTCGTTTTTGCGTCGGGGTTTAAAAAACGATTTCTATGGCACCTTGTTTTCGCGAAAAACAAGTCCAAACAGTTACCCACCTACGATTCACGGCTGCAGTATTTTATAAAGCATCCTCTTTCATTGCGCAGAAGCATGGCATAGTGTCAAAATATTTTTTGGTTTTTTAACATCATTATTACTATCTTAATATATTTTATTGGATTTATTGTATCGTATATTTTGTAATTCCTACATAATTGAATAATAATATTATTTTTTTAAATAAAACAGACATGCCATTTTATTTTGCAGTAGACATTTCGTTAATGGTAATTTGATAAATTATTCTAAATCTTGGTATTTGTTTTTACTTTTACATTTCAATAGTACTTATATATACTTAGCCAAAATATCAGTGTATGTGGTGTTAACCCGTAAATAAGTGTTACATTTGTTTGTTAATGTTATTATTATTGTATAAATTGAAAAATGTATTGGTGTAAGTAGTTGTAGGTTGACCAAATAAATATTGAAAAACATGTCTATCATCATCGAATCATCTTTCTGTCCCTAATAGCAAGCGGTGTGGCCTAATATATTTTACTTTTATACACTTCTTTGAGCTATCATCTCTGTCCTAACTCCCTTTTTGGGATGTCATATTCGAAAAATAAATGAACTGTGTAAGTATGTTTATTTACTTTTTGGATATTCCTCTGCCATTCTCAAAGCTTACTTACTCTTTTCAAAAGAGCGAAAATGTGGGCGAAGTGGCGCTCTGTCGGAAAACACTGGCGCGCGCTCTTTGCACATATTTTGTACATCTCTCTCTATTGCTAGTAACTAATGTCATTACATTTTCTTAGCGCAAGCCTTCTTAGGAAACAATTATCATGTAAGTACATTTTATTGCTGAAATCTATTTAAAACGACACGCTTACATTTACATAATGATAATAGACATTTGTATTTTTTTAAACACCTCACACACGACCGTCTGATCCCAAACTAGGCAGAGCCTGTACTATGGTAACCAAACTGCTGATAAACATACTTATATGTAATTTATAAGTGCGGTAACCAATTTCAAATACCGTCTCGCCAAACCAAACTCAATCTTATTTCGTTGTTAAAAAGGATATATCGAATGTTCATGTAAATTGGTCTAAGGATTATCATCATAGAATGTTAAGGCAAATGAATTGCATGAAGAAAACTCAATACCAATGTCCCTGATCCGGGAGTAAGAACACAGAACATTACGATAGCACGTGAACATAATTGGAAACTTATGCCCCGGCACAGATAATATAATACTATACTAGTACAGATACCTCATCCCATACAACAAAACGCGACCTTCCTAACTCGGGCGATTTTGCGGGCTCCGCGCCAATTAAGGCGCTAGATGCCGCTAGCAGCGCGATAGCTATGGATAGCTAGAGCCACCTAGCGACGAAATGGATTTATTTACCTACTAATAAACGCGCAACCAATAGATGGCGATAATTATACTTTATCGAATTTAGGATGATAATTTTGACAGCTCACGGTAGGGATGCGGTAGTGTATAATTGTTATTAAACCTATTCAATTATCAATTGTTATTATTTTATATCTTGGAATCGATAGTTGCATGGTTATGCTGTATGGTCGACTATACATTTATAATACAAAATGAAGGTTTTCCTATTCAATTTAATAAAAAATAAAAATATTACTATAAATGATCACAGAAATAAAATGAAACGAGAAATAAGAAGTTTCTCCAGTCATCCGCAGTAACGTTTCCACAGGCATTTTGCAAAATAAAGTCAGTACTTTCTTACTCGTAAATAGTGGAGATATGTTATGTTTGGCTGCATGGCCTAAAAAATAATAATAAAACTTAAGAACCTATTTAATAAACTTAGGTACTTAGTGTAATTACAAAAAAGAGCACAAATCCGTTTGATGGCTTTGTACATTGACCTACGTATGTTGTACTTATATTGTTTTACGAAATTGAATATTTACTAAAAATATTATGATTTTCGATTATTCGGTTGTTCGTTAGGCGTGGCACTTCACTAAGTGGGCGGTACCCATCAATGAATTAAACAAAGTATGGTAATATAGTATGTAATCAGCAGGTAGAAGTGTTCGTTATATTAGATAACCGTGTGTAGGGTTCCGCGATTTAATTTGCATATACCTACCTAGCTAAACACCTAAAGGAGATAGTTTCATTCCAAAGTACACACAAACGCAATGGCATGACAAATGCCGATCTTCTTAGAGATTAAAGTATCTATGCAGAGGTTGTGAAATAAAATAGTTTTCTTTAATATAAGTTACATTTACGTAGGTACTACTAAGTAAATACCTAGGCTAGGTTTATTTAAAACTTCATTTGTTTACAGAAGTAAAGTAATAGGCACATAACTGGTTATTAAATATTTAGATTAATTTTTCTTACAGAAGACAACCTTAACGGCATCAGAACAGATAAGAGTTATGCGATAGAAAGAGAGGCAAGTTTTAGGTTAATATAGCCCATTTGGAATTAGCGGTGAATTGCACCTTATTGTGTCGGAGCAAGAGTCGCTATTTATTTAACTGGTATTGCGAAGAGGTCCTTCTGTACTAGTACTATTATGTATTCTGTGCTCTTGGAGGATTTCAATAAAAAGCGTTTTAACTTTAAGAGACCTATTACATTTCATCCTGATTTTTTCATTAAAGGGTCTCAACTTTGACGTTCTTATTCTGAGCAACTAAAAATCTTCAAACGCTTAAACTTATTGAAAAATGAAGAACAGTTATTAGCATAGATCATAGCGGCCTTACTTTTCTTAATTTTGCCTTATGAGCTATATCACATAATTGCATTTTACAAAATTAGGTATTTACGCACGGCGACGCGACGACTCGTTTGGACTCGCGAGTGCCCGACACTGTGTTACCGCAGTGATTAAGCAATCATGATCCTTTTTCTACTATTAAATTATTTGTTTTACTTCCTTTCATAAAATATTGTTAATAATGCGTAATGTTCTTGCCACTGCTATGCGCCTGCGACTTTGCTGGTGTAAATTATGATAGTATGTAGTTTCTATAAAACTTAATGTTTTTAAAAACATTAAGTATTTAGGTATTTTAAATAAAAAAAATTCATAATAAAAATGTGATTTAAATGAATAAAAACTATATAAATATTTCAAATTACCCAATTATTATATTTTTGAATTGTCAAGATTATAAGTCAGTCGGAATATGCCAGTCGTGAAGCTAGTTGCATGTATGGAACAGGCAGTAGATCCTACGGAAAAGAACAGGAAAGAAACTCCAAAGACACTCTCTTTCAACATGCTTTTTTACAATTTTCTGGTTCATCATCGTCAATCTTTTCGCCAATCCTCACTGTGCGAATGTTGTGTGTTGTGGAAGGGGTTGTTATCCGGACGTTTACCGGGGATTCTTAGCACCCCTAGCCCTCAGATACAGTGACCGCTACCGTATCCAAGAATAGCAGGGCCGCCTGAGACTCGGGGTATGGCCATTCTGTTTGCTTTCATTGGGGGCAAAGTCGCAGGCACATAGGTAGTGGCAGGAACATTACGCATAATTAACAATATTTCAAGAAAGGAAGTAAAATAAATAACTGAATAGTGGAAAAAGGATCATGATTGCTTAGTCACTACGGTAACACAGTGTCGTCACGGCATTACTATCTATACAGTATTGTATCTTCATACAAACGGTCGGATCGCGAGACATACCTACACGCCTCGAATTCGGTAATAGTCAGTAGGTACCTACGAACTACAAACTAGCAACAAACTCAATAACAGAAGCGTATCAACCTCAACGTAGTACGAGTAATTGCCGCCAGAGGAACGACTACAATTTATTGAATTTTGTCAAAATAAGAAAACTGGCTTTCAGAATCTTTTATTTAATTTCCCCGTGCTTAGGGTATTTTATGAAATTAGAAAATACTTTTATCAGGACCTAATATTGATTTTCCATACATTTCAATAACAAATCTATACCCGTAACGCCATCTATTGATATTTGTTTGAACCATTTTTGCTTTCTTTGAGATGGGACCCCATGGCCCCGGGATCAAACGAGGCAGTCACACGCTACGTTTATTAATGGATAAGTCCATTAATAACTTAGTACTATTTTTTCGTATTTATATATTTCGTGTGCTCTTGGAATTATTTGATTCAAAAGAAAATAAGATTTAAATCTTACCAATTTTTATAAAAGCAAACTTTTGTGAGGTTGAATGGATGGATGTTTGTTACTCTTTCACGCAAAAATGGCTGAACAGATCTGGATGAAATTTGGCACAGAGATAGATTATAGACTGGAATAGCACACAGGCTATTTTTTATACCGGAAAATGTACGGTTCCTGTGGGATAGATTTACCAATTTCCACGCGAAAGAAGTCCCGGGCAACAGCTAGTAATAAATATAAGGCTTATTAGTATAGTATAGTACCTTAGATATGGCTCCATTCAACTGCCCGACAAATTGCATTTAACCTGATTAGTTGCTTGCACAGTAGAGACCCGCCTACACTCTAATTTACGTAGAACCAATTTGAACTAAAATTACTCACACTGTGACATGATATGTTATGACTAATATGGAAATTGAATTATAAACCGTTGTAGCCTACAACACAACACAATTAGTGTTAGTCACATGTATGTTGCCAATCTTATCCACGCCTTCACCATGAAAAGGATAGGATAAAGATCCCCAACCCCGTCATGACCGTACTCACCAGCAGAAAAGGACAGCATATCTACAGCAGCAGATGCTAATAAACCGTGCTGTCTAATCACGGATTTCTGTTCGATCGGGGAAGTACAACCGCTCGAGTGGTCTAGGTCCAATAAACTTGGATATGACATGTATGTAGTTACAAAAAAGTGCTGCTGTGTTCTACCTCCCAAACGCTAACATTCGTCAAATCATTAACAAACTAATGTAGAATCCTACTAATATTATAAACGTGAAAGTTTGTGAGGATGTATGGATGTGTGGATGTATGGATGTATGGATGTTTGTTACCCTTTCACGCCAAAACTATAGCTGGAGACCTGGATTAACATATAGGCTACTTCAGATCCCGATATTCCCACGGGATCGGGACTTACGCGGGTGAAACCGCGGGGCGCTGCTAGTGTAATCTAATATAATTAATGCTAATATTACGAAGCTGAAGAGTTACATTTATTTTTTGGATGCGCTTTTCTCACTACCAGTTGCATTAGTTGAGCCTATTTACGGAGTAAAGTTATAGGCTATATAACATTACGGATGCCCTAAGGACCGCAGCAGTAACCATAAACCAATCTCGTTAGCTGTTGATAAATAAGTAAAGCGCTTAGCATTAAGCGCATTAGCGCTTACAAACGGTGGCCGTGGTCACATGACACTTCTGAAGTAAAATAAATAAAAGAACTCATGCTCTTTTATTATATACTAGCTACACCATGCAATGTTTTATTTGGCGAGGAACCCTCGTGGGCGTCCCCAGAACACCCTACCAAAGTTTCATCACAATCTGATCAACGGTTTCGGAACGCATAGAGGACAAACGTACATTGATTTTTATTTATATAATCATTATATTAATACGTGAAGAGAATTCTTTGTACGCCTTTATAAGAAAATTTCGCAAACGTAGTAAAGTGAATTTTTTAATATTTACGACTCAAAATAAGTTTATATAACATTTGATAGTTTATGTAAATAAGCTCAATACTTAAGACTTAAGGTTTATTTATTTTTTGCTTTTTAGTTCTTTTCGTCGGTTTAATTTGTAGTTAAAAAGATTTTTATTCAATCGCTGATTTGGAATATAATTTGTTAATATTGTTACAACGATATTTTGAGTAAAGAAAGCCACGAACAGGACGGTGTGACGCTGACGTCTTGACCTACTTAGGACCCACTGTGGACCGTTGCTTTTGCGTCGTATCAAGTATGTAACTACATAATAATAATAATAAAAAAGCGCGAGGTGTCTTTGGGACAACCGGTTGGTACGAAGTTCAGGATTGAATCAATTCTATGAAAATATTGTAAAAACTCGAAATTAAAATTGCGCCATCTGTGAAAGTTGCCCGAACTAATGTATCCATACATTTACATACATACATTATTAGTATACAACCAACATCAAATTACAGTAGTATCGCGCAGAAGCCACAGATGGCGTAAATAAAATAAATCAACTTGCGGTCAGAATTTTTCGTTGCGCTAACACACACCTGAAGTGTAAGGAACTTCGTTTCAATAATCTGAGAAATACCACACAACGCTATCTAGAACCAAACTCAGCATAACTTGTTCTACGGATTCTAGAACATGCATAATCATAAATAAGCACGACTTTTTTGTAAATATTTATACATGTTATATACATAAAGACATCCAGACAAATACAAATTCACGCAATACAAATATTTACACTGAGCAGAAATCGAACCCGCTAAATAACTACGTCATCGTCATTACTAACTTAACACATAGTCAATGTCCGAATTATTTTATATACGTAATAATTTAGTATTTTATTACACGACAAATGAATAGAAAGAAAAGTCATAAACCATGTCGGTCCAGAAAAAAAATGAACTCTCACAGAAGTAAATTAAATGTCCACGAAACGACCATTTTCTGAGTGTCTGTTTTATTACCCAAGTCGAGTACAACATTTAACTGTTCATGACAATAATAAATTGTCTGACCTAAGGGGTCGAGTGTCTCCTAAAGAAACACACTTGTTCTTCCAAAAATACCATTTTCAGTTTACTTGTATCCATAAAACTTAAATTACTCAGATAATGGTGTGTCGTAAAGATGGACATAGAACATATGATTAGATTCATCCCAAAGTTCGATACGATCATCAAAATAACAACAAGAGAAGTTTATTAAGTCTATAATAACTTGTTTCTAATTTATCTAAAACTACACTCAAGAGCAATGAATCCGGGTCACAGAAAGATAATCTCGGAAATTAATAATGCTAGCTTCTTGGATGCTGTAAAGTTTAAAAAAAATGCCAGAATAAAAAAATCGGCCTTTTGTAAATGGAACTATGAATTTACTGAATCTGTTTTGCTTTTGTTTCTATTATGTCATATAAAATCGGTTGTCTGTAAAGTCGGTTTACTGACGATAGTTGAACGTGACAACGTCATAGGAACGCCTCATGGTAACGCCGCATGAGTCATGTTTTTTCGTGCGTGCAGCCGGCTCCATCGAATTATAAGACGTTTTCACGTCAAAAAGGTACGTAGCCTCACATAAAAAAGGTACGTAACCAACATTCGTTGTGTATTCACTATTGAAGCTGTTATAATGTCGCTTACGCCTGAAGAATGCACCAGAATTCTCAATGCTGGACAATGGCCGGAGCTATCGTGCGCAAGGACAGTCGGTGTGTCAAAATAAAAATTAATGCTGTATAAGCAGAGCATTTCATTCTCTATTAGTCACAATTTATTTCATAAGCCAGAATTTGAGTTGATATTTTGAGGTATCTTTATGTGACTCGGATTAATTTCTCTCGAGTGTATTATGACTGCAATGACATTTAGAAATTCAATACAAAAATCCCAGTTTTCTTTTTCCGCTGTCACACAAGGAAAATAAATATGGAGGAATCAAATTTCGAACCTGAATACCATCCCGTATTGGATCAAGGTTAGGTATACTATACGTTCCATCGTCCATTCAAGCGTTTTCACTGTTTATGGAAGATAATACTACCAGCTCAAATATACCAGGAGTTTATCTACCATATTAGCATAAATCAACGATACACAGTCAACTCATGAGGAGCGAATGACGTCATTATAAACAATAGAACATGTGATTGGTAGTAATGATTAAAGGTTTGAATGGATAATCATCTTTATACGGAATGTGTTAGCGGTAATTTCGTTCAGAACGGCTAGTTTAATTGGCTGTAAATTTTAATTGATGGGTGTATTGACACATGTTGTAATACTGAGAGCAAAATATGGGTAAAATATTTTCATTTTTAAACTGCTAGTAAAGTGCGAATCTACTGCTGCGAACTAATGCAAAGGAACCTCATCAATCACGGACCCTTGACATGATGAATAGACCATTGGAATTACCTTATAGGTAATTTGAAAGGGCCTATTCATTGATGTTATATGGTGTTATAAATACTCGTATGTTATTCTACAATCATCACGATCCCAGCCACAGTCTGAAGATAGGTTTATAAAACTACTTTTCAATGCGACTTTTAGTATTTAGTTAGTATTTTAAGTTTCATTGGTATTTTAAGGCAGGCACAGAAGGTTTCTTCCAATAGAAGTCTCATTTACAAAATACCGTACCTTTATAAATAGCACTACTGCTAGTGTAGCATGAAGAGCAGATGCCCGATGGGGAAAGCCCAGCGTAAGACGTCCACCAACAAGATTGACAGACGACCTTGTAAAGATCGCGAATCGTTTGTGGATGCAAGCTGTTTCCAAACCGTTTTGTTGGCAGACATTGGGGGAGGCCTATGTCCTGCAGTGGATGTCCCGTGGCTAAAGTGATAATGATGGTGACTGCTAGTGTAATGTAGGGGGTTGCCAGAGCTTGAAGTGAAGAAGGGGCAAGGGTAGTTTTAACAACTCATAGTTATACCATTGGAGATAGTAAGTGTGTAGTGCTTGTTTATAAACTTTGTACTTCTGTATATATGTAGTAGTTGGTTATAAAGTCTAGAGCTTAGTACTATAAGTCTATAAGCACAGAAGTTTCGTAGGTGCTGTAATACCGTACATAGGAATCATGACGACCCATTTCTATCAATCGAGGGAATTACTTTTAATTTGCACGCATGACTGTACACATGCAACTTGTATAAAAATAATTATCTACAGTTCTTAGAATAGTGTGCCCGATTTAATAGCTTTTATACTTTTACCATTACACACAAACATACGGCATTGGGCGGGAAGCGGTTAAATGTAGATACACTCAACGCGAAAGCTGTAACTCAATCTAAACTATAAGATGCTCGGGCGATCTTACTTACTAGCAGTGGCGTAGCTCCCGGAGGGCTAGACGGGGCAGTGCCCCGGGGCCCCCAAGCTCAGGGGGCCCCTCTTACTCCGACTTACAAACTATAAATTGAACTTTTGAAAATGTCTCCCACATTCGGAATATAAATAAACCAGATTTTTTAGAACCAGAAGTTGTCAGGTCTGTACTAGAGTTGTGACAAAACCATTATTTGCGTACTTGAATATGGAGTACGACGAATCTGGATTACGACAAATCTGGAGTCCGTCGAAGTCGGAACACGACGAGTACGGAATAAACGATTTTAAATAGTTTAGTTAGGGCCCTAGTTTATTTTTTGCCCCAGGACTTTTGGTTACCTAGCTACGCCACTGCTTACTATAATCAGAAGTTACTGGCTGACGCATGGTTTCTGAAAGCCTGATCAATGGCCCGGTTACTGAAAGGCTGAACAACGCAAAAATTAACTAATCGGATGTCAAGACTTATGTCAATAACGTATCGAGTTGCTAGGCACTTTGATTTGATTATGAGATCAGGGCTTTCTACAAAATCTTATGTCAAAGGTCATTCAAATGTTCGAATGTTACTAGTATTTCTTTCTTTGATCAACGTTTATGAATCCCGAACTGATTTGACACCACTGTTAACTCGACAGCTCTGTTAGTTCAACAGTTTTGAACGAGCCTTTCGGAAACCAGGCGTAAGTCTTATTATATTGATGACAGCAATCTCGGAGAGCGTCGCCCTTTCGCTATGTATCGTATATAATATTACGCTTATTTGGATTAAATGACATCCTTATATCTTGAGACACAGAACGGATAAATTGTACTCCTGAAGTCTTGAACACACGTTCACGCCCTTAAGTGACACCTAAAAAGCGACTTTGGCAACTACGTAATTAAGTACAAACTAATGAAATTAAAAGAAGCAATCAATCTATATTTAAAAAATAATAACATAATACTACATAATATGTGACGTTATTAATTCTCCTAAATAGTTAGATTCAACATTATACTTAAATAATGATTGTAACTGTAGACAACATTTCAAAATAAAATAAGCAAAAAGAGAAGGGTCTGTATATTCGAAGTAGTTTACGTGTTCTCGCTCTCTAGTTTTATTTTTCTAACAATATTTATGAGTTATGGAAAACAGACGTCAGTCTCAGTCTGGTCGTTTCAGCCCTTATAGTTTTCGACTCAGAAACCGTTCAATAGATGGCACTACCGTAATTGTTAACAATCAAACACACAAAACTGACGTACCCGTAGAGTAACATACGTAGCCATATATCGCCTCTTTGTTTCTAAAATGTTGAATATGTACATTTAGAAATAAATACACACTTATCCTAACAAAGGCCACGTCTAGTTGGAAATCAATAGCAAAACCTTGTTTTAAAAACATTTATTCAAGATATTTCGTAACTATGTAGAATACGTGTCTAAACCAAAAACATGAGCACGCGTCGCGACATTCGAAGCCCATGTAATACAATAGGCAACAGTTGTATATGATGTATGTAGCTATGTAACTAGGCGCATACATATATTTGGCAACAATATTTCAACTTTCTGACCGCAAATGTGGGAGTCAGTTATTCACATTGTGTTTCGATGAAAGATGTATGAAGTGTAGAAAACAGTTTTGTAAATACTAATATTATATTTTTAAACAGATATGACTTCTCAAAATAGGTTTAGACGAAGATATTGATGGTGAGATTATTCATCCATAAGGCACTCGTAAAGACAAACATACGACACCGAAAGATTCATATAATACACAACCCTAAAGTATGTATTAGTAATGACGACATTCACTTTAAAAAAAACAGTTAAATTTATAATTAATCATTTTTATTATTTTGTAGAAAATATTTAGGTAATTTAAGATTCTGTGTCTCGGTTTGTAATTTTTCAAATCACAAATAAGTAAAAAGTACAGAGTTACTGTTTTTTGGTAGAACATTGTTATTTATAGTTCAAAATTAGATTTTTTTTTGTGCGAGTTTGCATATTTGTTACTCCCCCATACTCTGAAACACCTCGATTGACTTGGATGAAATTAGGCACACTAATAGATTATCTTGTATTAACATAATTAGTGGCTGACCGGAACAGAGATCTAGAGTATCAAGCATATGCTAAGTAGCCATAAGAATTAACAACATTTGATTCTAAAGGATTTTGTATGGCCGTTGGTAACTTCGTAATTGTTTACATTCTCGTTATTTGACACTTTAATCCACGTATCATTTACCTAATATACACAGAACCGACTATACAAATCACACGAGTAATTTCTTCAGCAAATATGTGGGCACTTATTAAAGTTGACAAAGACGCTGTTCCATGCTGTTCCAGCTAAGTGCCTCTTGGGCGCTAATTGAGAATGACGGGACATCTCTCTGTTCAAACAAATCATGATTCAGATTGAGGTCATATTTAAGGTATAATTATCTAGTTGTTCTAATTTTGGTCATTAACAATAACCAAATACTTATTTGCGCATATAGGTTTAGGGTTTATCGTAGATATTTCGGTATCAAACGTAACTAAAATTACAATTATTTTTATGTTTACCCTTGTGAAATAAGGCCTACCGCTTCCAGGAAGGCTTAGTCGTCTGATCTCCAACCATAAAGAATAAACACCATCAGTAGTTAATTTGGCTACGGTTCCAGACGCCTTACATTCAGTAAAATGAATGGGTAAATAGGTTTATATAGTAAAAAGTTGTATATTTATTTGTTATAGGTATTGTTAGTGAGTGTTTTCGACAGACAAAGAGATTGATTTATACACAGAGAAGGGCTCTTATTTCTGCATTAGATCGATAAATTCGTACGTCGTATTTAGCAGACTTCTGTTATCCTGAAAAAAGGACAGGTCAGGAAGTACCTGGGAATGCGAATCACGACTGAGGAACCTGATAACCTTTTTTGGAAGCAATAAATGTCTTTGCTACCCCCAAGATACAAAGTCGTGAGTTTCTGCAATTTTCTTACACTACTTACTCTATGTACCATTTTTTAATCAATACAGGATTTGAAAGTATTGGAAGAATCGCCCTACCGCTTCTGTAATAGGTTTCTTCATTCTCATAACAAACGCTATTCGGTCTTAATTTACATTGTCTTGAAGACATTTTAAAAAGCATAACATGTTCAACAATGTTAGTGTACGAACAAATCTTTATGGTTTTTGTTACACTAATTAGTTTAAAAAATTGAATGTAAACATTGTAATTAACTTGAAACAAAAAAAAAAACTTAACATAACAAAACTAAGTCACAAACTAAGCCCGACGTACAAATTGGCATAAAAGTGCTTCAGGGTATTATATAAAGAACCTGACGAGATATAAATATATAGTATTTTTTTTAGTAATGGGAACGTAAACACAGCAAATTCACTATAAATGATCTATGGGTATAAGAACCTATTTTTTTAGTGAATTTGCTTGTTAAGCTTCTATCGTAATTAGATTTATTCAAACCAGGTTTTGTATCTTAGCAATGGCTTGGCTTCGATGTTAAGAATTGCCGGTTTAGAAGCTGTAATTATAACTATAACTTAATTATAACTATAGTCGATATGTATACCTATTCTCCCAAGAGTACGTAAGCGTATCGCATTATCTAGAGGCATGAATGAATGCGATTTAATACTAAGAGACCTCCGCTCAAAGTTCCTCACGAAGGAGTTACGTCCAAATCAACCTCGCAAAAACTACTTCATGTACAATCACTATCATCATGGGAGTCGATAGTCGTTATCTGAGGAAAGGAATATCTTTACAAGAAAGAACGACAACAATGCAACAGTGGAGGGGTAAATTTTATCCGGAGACTCCATTAAAAATAGTCAAAATATGACACAATTCTAAGAATGAAATAAGATCTATTTCATATGATTTTATAAATAAACAAAATAGTAACTAAGTGAATGTATGTTCTAGTACCTGGGCTACTAGGCCTCCCTCATCGTTTTTTGATGTAAAATCGCGTTTTTCCCTAGACACCAATATATATGTATAACCTCTCAATACAAAACTTTACTGAGTATAATATTTTATCCAAATCGTTAGAGCCGTTTCCGAAATACATGTACATAAACATGTAATAAGATATATGTACCTATGTATATGCATTGTCGGCAACAGAACATTGCACGAAAATTAATTGTGTTGTTACTCTAAAATTGTAGGAGAAATGTTGTTTTAATATATTTTATTACATAGAAAATAATAAATGAAAATTCAATACAAACAAATCTTTTAGCTTTATTTATTTGCATCCATAAACACAGGCATATTTCCCCGCTTTAGTAATCACGATCAATTGTCGGCAATAAAAGAGCAGGCATCAACAATCACTCAATCAATCCGGAGGGGGCACATGTCGACTTTTTGTTTCAGCCTCTTCGTGTGAAAGGCATTTATTGTCGAGAATGCTGAATGGATGAATCAAAAGCATAATTTGAAGCTCAAGTGAACTTGTGTTGGCGTTTCTTAAATTACTATGATTATGGCTTTGTTTCATTACTTGTTACACTTTGTTTATGAAACTGCTGGTAATTACAGACTGAATAAGTGAGCTTAAACTTTTAAGTGCGAATAATGTTTTTGAATTTTACATAGTTTTAGATTTATTTTTCTGAAAGTTCAACAAGAAAATAATTTTAGTTACATACTTTGGAATTATGCAATAACTAGCAGCGCCCTCGGTTTTACCCGCGTAATTCCCGATCCCGTGAGAATATCGGGATAAATAGTAGCCTATGTGTTAATTCTAGGTCTCCAGCTACTACACACCAAGTTTCATCACAATCGATTCAGCGGTTTTTGCGTGAAAGAGTAACAAACATCCATCCATCCATCCAAACTTTCACATTTATAATATTAGTGGGATTAACAAAATGAGTAATACCCATGCAGATTACAAAACAAATATATGTATATATATTTTTTTCATGTAATTAGTTAATAGCTGGTGCTGTACCTGTAAATGATTATACATGTGTAGTGTGGGTATTATTACATTTTATTGTTATGTTCTATAAAACTACAAATAATATTCATGATTTTACCCACCAATTAATGTATAGTTCCTGTACATACCACACCAAACTTAGGAATTACAGAATAAATGAAATGCCATGTAAAAAAAATGTACTATAGCTTTTGGTGAATGGATTACATAAATATCATACAGACTTTTTGTTGTGATATGAAAAGGATCAAATCCTATAAGTGTTGATTTTTTTTAAATTTAAAATGACACAAAAGGTAGCAAATGCTTAAAAACGTATACGCAATTATAAACGAAGAACGCAAGAGAACCGTCTATCTTTAGAACAGGTGTAAACAAATTGAAAAGATATGATACAGGTAACATGTACAATCAACAAAATACACGACAATCTTCAGATCTACGAATAAGAATAATAACATAGAACAATTTCACGGTGATCCCACTAATCCCTTAGGCAACCATGCCCATGACACCACAAAAGGTGTAAAAGAGATAGACAGACATTCATTGAAGCGGACAGACGTATTGTATACGTAACCAAACATTAAAGGAACCCAGCACAATAAGAGTTTAAAGTAGATGCAAAAGTTGCGAAGGGTCACAATATAAAAGCTGCTCCAGGTCATACGAAGGGGGAATGCCAACAAATCAACACAGGCACAATAGTAGCGCTTTATTTTTGTAGGGACGATGTTGATGCGTCATAATTTTTAATTAAAATTGTACGTTAATGCGGGGCTGAAGCCGAAGCTGGTCCAAGGGTATATGAGGCAGAATCAATAAACATTGCCGTATAATTGGGAGGAAATGGGACGGATAGATGGGGATATAATAAATTGTATGGAATGGGTATTAAGAATGTTGTCACGCATATTTGTGAAAAGGGAGCCGCTGTCAATTCATTGTTTGCAGTGATAATGATGTTCAACATTATAGGGAAACACATTAGGTTAAAGGTCTTTATTGAAGAATAATCGTTATGTTGAGTTCAATTTATTTAAATTCTTAGTTTAAAATGAGGTTGAATTAAAATAGTTATGTCTAATTGTAGGCAAATTAGTAGTACAGTACCAATAAAGATTTATGCCGCGTTCCAATAAACAAAAAACGATGCGTTTTGCTTACGAACGGTAATATTTTCGTTGAAAATTCCACGAAATTTTACCGTTTGTAAGCAAAACGAATCGTTTCTTGTTTATTGGAACGCGGCATTAGTCTATAGACATTAAATAAATATAAAAAAAAATCAAAATCTGCACAATAAAAATGTCTTTGTTGATGATGATTTATACTCAGAATATAAGAATGTAAATATATGCAATGCATCTACAGATACCCAATATTCAATACTTTATTGCGTTTCACAATGTTTTCTTAGGTGGTAAGACTCAAATTAGGTATCATTTTGTATCCTGCCGTGCACAGCAAAGCAGGAGAGAGGACGATACGTTTATCCTTTTATTATTTACAGTACAACTAGCTAAATATTAAATGCTAATTGTAAAAGAAACAATAGCTAAATATGTAGTGCTTATGATTCTATAGAGAATCTCTTCATCATCTTTAATTGAGAGTCATTCAAATATTCGCCTATGGTATAGATGGTATAGTAGCATTCCTCTATTAAGTGTTTTTACTATTTTTAGAAATCGTTATATATTTTTCTAGACATGACATAAGGACTATCTGAGTGTATTTATTAATTTTCAGTGTCTATGCTTTTAACATCACCGGTATGCAGCGTAAGTTGGTTGCGCGTTTATCAACGACAACATAACTTGCATAAATAGATTAGGTTCAACCGATTTCGATCCACTAAATACGAATATCATATTTGTGTTATAACTTATATTAGACATATTGGCATAAAATAATATTGACTAGATTGATTTGAATGCTATTTCTTCTGAAAAAAACGCGTGGCATTTATGGAGTTACTTTTGCCACTTATTTAGAAGATAAATATAACGATCAAATCTCAAAACGACATATCTACCAGAATATGTAATTAACAAACAGTACGACTGAGCAAATTTTTTTCACTTCAAAGAAACCTTTGTTAAGCAATAGACGAAATAAGGTTGGTGATAAGATACACATCTTTATTACATTAAAAAAAAACGATAGCACATTAACCATCCATACATATTACGTATACCCAGAACATTGACTCACATTGCAACCACATTATAATCTCACCCATTCAATCTCACAAGTTACGATCTTAAGACACATACGGATTAACATCTGACAAAATTTATATCGCTATTCTCAGGGGACCAATTATTTTCTACGCCTACAGCACACCATATATCCACATATTTACAACATTGTACGAGACTGATAACGCATACAACGCCCATTTCAAATGTCACTCGGAACATGTAGGCACATACTGAAACCATAAAGTATAATAACATAATTTGACGTCAAGTAATCCCCTAAGAAGTTTGTATAAACTATAGCCATAAGCAGGACGGTTTTTTGTGATTATATTTGAAAGAAATAAGTAGCTACAGAAGTCTCACTTCGAATAAATATTTTTGGCAATGCGATTAACAGCATTTTTAAACCTGGGTAACGATTAATCCTGTTCCTTAATCATGATTGAAGGTGAAAATCTTGTTAAGCACAGGGTTTGTAGTTTATTTCGATCTGTACTCATATAATAAAGTAGAAGAGGTTTTTTTTTGGTTAAACGCACCAATCTCTGGCACTAAAAGTCTGATTTGATGAAATTCTTTTTACATTCGATAGCCTAGCCTAAGTCTTGACGAATGCGGAGCAGTAACTATAAACTTATACCATAAAATATTGAATCTGCGGGGAATTGCTAGTCTTTACTAAAATGTTTTGAAGAGACTTTAAAAGAATAGAATTTCTAGATATATATTCTCGTTTCAATGCTGCCAAAACGAAAACCCTTCAAATACATTTAGATCAGATCTTTGAAAGATTTTACGTGGAGCCATGCTTCGGCACGTATGGGCCGGCTCGACTCCGCTCGATACCACGGCCTCACAGAAAACCGGCTGTGAAACAATGCTTGCATTGCTTTTCGCCGCGTGAGTGATGTTGCCGGAGGCCCTAACCCTACCCTCTCCCCTATTCCCGTCCTTCCTTTCTCCCCCCTCTCCCGTCTTCCCGCTCTTCCCCTATTCCCACCTTACAGGGCGGCAAAGCAATTTTGACTCTTTAGTTAGAGGTGTCCATGGGCGGCGGTAGTCATTTACCATCAGGTGACCCGTCTGCTCGTTTGCCCCCTATACCATAAAAAAAAAAATCTTTGAAAGAGCGTTCTCCAGTGTTGGGTTTTTTGTAATTATTGTCTATTAAACTTTTGTGGTATCTGTAATGTGGTTTTATCGTTCCAGTTCATTGGGTAGAATAATTTGAGATGCTGCGAGTAGTTTTGAAGAACGCGAAAATACGCCAAGCTTTGTAGTAAAGCGCGGTAGCTGAATATGGCGAATATGACTTTGTGAACACTTTTGTAGTGAGAATAAACGTTCAATGTTTGAATTCATACTTTCTCGTAATCTACTGCCGGTATCATTTATCAATATGTTATTTAAATGAAAAACTTTAAAGTTATTTGCGTATGCGTTTTTTAGGTTAAAAATTAAGAGCATAATTTAGTAAACTTTTCCATATTTAAAAAAATTACATCCTTCGGCCAGTTTTATTATTAACGTTATGTTCTCAATAGTGGTAACGTTATGGCAGTTTATATTTCCATGTTTTATTAAAACAGACAACACGCAAGGCAAACAGTTTAAGGCAAATTATTTATTTACAACGGTCCCGGACTGAGAGTTAACACCTAATGAGCGATTACAGCCGAGTTACTACCGATCGTTCGCTTTATGACAGTTGTGTAAAAAATATATAATATTGTACCACCACCATTAAAATAAAATTGTAGTCGGAGCTTAAATACAATTTTATATCGCAAAGTTATGAAATTAATTAAAATAGACTTTACGTTCCTAAAAATTTATATAATTGTAATTACTATTAGAATTAGTTATATATTCTGTCATTTATATAATCTGCCATTTTAGACAAGTCTGATATTTTTAAATCAGACATTAGTCCAGTCATTGGAATTACTTGAAGTATAAGCTAAACCGTCAACTACTTCTAACTCAGCTGAAAACTGATTGCTTAATCGAAATAAGGCCTTACAATTATAATTGCGCAAACATTCAGTGAAAAAAGCATGCAATTCTAAACGTTATTAAACTTATTAAGCATAATAATTTTATACGTATTAGAGAAAACAAAACGGTCTCACTTTAAAACGCATAAAGTTAAACATAAAATAATACAGCCAGGAAGCGAGCTTGAGGTTAATAAAAAGAAATTGCTTTTCTCTGACGACAATAAACATCTTTACGAGACGAATGGGGCCAGCCAACCAACGAACGTGATTAGCGGGTCCAGTAATAAGTTAGTAAACGCCATATTATTTTTATTTTACTTATCAGTATCGCAAGTATTCAGTGTCATATTTAGGAGCAACAATGCGAAGTACCTATTCGTTTTGTTGCTCCTAAATATGACACTGAATACTTGCGATACTATTTACTGAACTAATTATATTGTTAAAAGCAAGTGATAATTCTTTATCATCTTTTTTTTTGATATTCATATTCATTTTTTTTTATCGGTAAAACAGTACAATTACAGACATAATTAGGTCATCGACATAGACCAATCGACCATAGGTTCCTATGGGTAACTGATTTTCGACTCGATATAACCATTGTTTGTCTTGTTCGAGGAGTTCTAAATATAAAATATCTGCCAATATCAAACATTGTACCTGTTAGGACAAAATTGGAATAAAATACGAATAAAACCAAGCACTTGTAATACGCCGCGGGTTTTGTGGCCACCAAACACTAAATAAGGTCGTTGACATAGTTCGCGTTAGGCTCTCTCAATATATTAGTTTAAAAGGGAGAAAGCACATTGAACGTTTAAAGTATAATGTTACATTTATTTTTATGTATTATGTAGTTATATGACAATGTGAAATATTACTAAAACGGTTGAGCGACGACGAATATTCAACACTAATAGGTTGTGATTATACAACAGTTACTTAAAGTGGAGGATTTAAACGTCTAAGGAAGTAGCACAATAGATTAGTGGTGGAATTGGAGCCGTTTCAATGATCTACATTAACCCTACAAAAGACTGAAGTTAGACTGTTTTTCTGCTTCCTCCAATTGACAAGAGAGTTCCAGTGGAGAAAAGTTGAAAAGAAGGGTGTTGCCAATGTTTGCATACGTGAAAACAATATATAAAAACTTTGACGTGTATAATTAACGCTAGTCCAACCTGCGGCCGCCGCTAGACTCCTCGTCTAGTGAATCGGCGAGTCACAAACCAAGCAGACGTCGCTGTAGATGGTACAGATGGAAAACGTTAACACTTAAACTAATCTGATAATTTATATACCCAAGCCTACGTTCACCTAAATGAGTGTTTGCTTTTGAATGGACAGGTGTATTACATAGCTGCACTTCGGAAAATGTGCCCTAATCTGATATTACAATAAATGTATTCATATTGTGTGAAATACATTGCTTCTCTTGCTAGTCATGTGACATCAAAACATCCCAATTATACGTATATGTATTACAAAGTTGTTGATATATTAAATTGTTTTTGAAAACCTTACATTAATTTACTTCAGAGTCAGCGTGGAGTCGTCAGATACCATGGTATCTGACGACTCCACGCCACGCCGCTATTTTATGAAATAGCGGCGTGGCGTGCAATGTCTTTCTGTAAGAATACCTATGTTAAAATCTAACAAGGATAATATTTGTAGCGCTTTGTAGTGATTAAGAAATAGCGGGATAAGGCGAAATGCTAACTCGTTATTATTGAGTGCGTCATAATATAGTTTAGCTGTAAAGATTGAATGACCCAGCAACATGCGTGGGTGTCTCAAAAGGCTAGAGGGCAAAATACCTTGTAAAGTATGATAGATAGATAGATAGATGCTCTTTATTGCACACCATAAATAGGATACAATTAAAAAGGCGGTAGTATGTATATTCATAAAGAGATAAAACTTAGTCTAATCTCTTCATAGTATAAAACAAAGTCGCTTCCTGCCGTCTGTAATACGCTTAGATCTTTTAAACTATGCAACGGATTTTAATGCGGATTCCGTCAATAGATAAGAGTGATTCAAGAGGAAGCTTTATACGTATAGTTAATTATTGTTCTGTGTTAATTTGCTAAAATATGATGATAGTAATTGTTCACCACATTAGTATCTACATTGCACCCGTGCAAAGCCGAGGCGATTCGCTAGTGAAGGTATAAACTAAGTAGACATAAATTTAGCTGAGAAGTCGAAATAAACCGGCACCACGTTTTCCAAAACCTTATTTATGGTTATTAAAATCCAAAGTTCCTATCGTCGTAGCAACGGGTAATGTATAATTGTCATATCAGCGTTCCTGGTTGAACCATAATAATGGTGTTAGAATTACGTAAAGTATTACAAGCGGAGGTGACTATCTTTCACCACATTGGCGCTTTAGCAGTATGTATGTACCCGTAACACGTAGGTACCTATATCTAAACTTAATAACCTGTAATCATACGATTTCATTCAGCAATTACACAAATTTACATAACACATTATTCTGATCAACTGCGGAATATAAATGATTCTTCTCTAACAAAAATATTTTGATAATTCACACGAAAACTCGTTCCTTTACGATTTTATATTAACAGCCATTTAAACACTTATTATGCGTAGCTTGTGTTATTCCAGAAATTGGGAAACAATTTGTTGATGTTTTTTTTGTATTTCAACAAAAGATAT
This sequence comes from Callimorpha dominula, assembly GCA_949752705.1. Classification (NCBI taxonomy): domain Eukaryota; kingdom Metazoa; phylum Arthropoda; class Insecta; order Lepidoptera; family Erebidae; genus Callimorpha; species Callimorpha dominula. Next base: position 4,758,710 of record OX457006.1, on the reverse strand, counting down.
ACATTACATGCTCTGGTGAGTTGTGGAATATAAATTGGTGCTTAAGAATAAATTGATGTCATGAACTAATGTAAGAATTTTAATATAAAACAATGAGACGACACTGTTTGAAATATAATAGATATCAATGAATCTAGAGTTACTGGCTTTTCCTGATCAGAATATATGTTTTACGTAGTTGTCATACTCTTAACAACTAACATTTTGTTATTGGCTGATGTTATACATACAGATACGTCTAATATTAATTTAAAAAAACCCGAGACAAGGAACACGACTCTATGTGAAATTGATAAATTGTGTGTGTATTTGATAAACAAACACATACTTAAACCACTGAAAGGGCATGACTTTAGCATGCAGATACAATAAGAATTTTTTAAAAAAAAAAACTATCTGTTTACAAGTTATGATCGATTGAATTTCCAGGTATTTTTTATCTCCGTTTGTCATAAAAGCAGGTGGAACGTGTATATTTTATTTTGGAACTATTCACTCCGTTATTGAGAAAATCCATAAAAAGTAACTTAAAAAATTTTCGAAGTGTTCCTTTTTCAAATACATCCTGTATATGTATTCACAAAAAAAAAACTGTATAATATATATGTTTATCTGTTTTCTAGAATCCTTAGTATAAGCTATATATTGGTTTGGGTCTATATAGCGATGTGTATTATGTCCAAGGATATTATTATTATGACCAAGCCGCCATTAAAACAAACCAAACTATTCAGGAAGCTACATTACAGAAAATAAAATAAAATTCACTGCAACATTTCCTAGAGGGGTGCTCCAGGAAATGTTGCAGCGAATCTTATACCCGGTTATATTTACTCTATGCATTGTTTTAACATAAGCGTGGGACTTTATTGGTCTATAAAACGCCATCCGACGATCCTCTCCACAAATTACCAGCTTGCACTTACAGTTCTAAGTTAAAAACTATTCTGAATTGAACCTTATAGCATGATAGTTAAGAGTGAAGGATGCGAAGATTTTATGCACATTCCTTTGTGGTTTTATAAGACAGATGGAGTGAGGTTTATTGACAGGCTGTCAAGGAATAAATAGAGATTAGAGAAAAGCATCAACTCCAATTATTCACGTAAAATTGTAAATGGTTCTTTGTTTTATGGTTAAGTTATCACTTCTTTCATACGATCTGGTACCTGTACAAATGCTTCTAACGACGCTTACAATCCATTGCTTGCTCAGTACATATGATGTTTCGTCGCGCTGTCTGATCTCAAGCTAGACAGAGCCTGTACTATAGTAACCAGACTGCTGATAAACCTCCTTATATATTACTAAACATATCACTACATATTATAAAACAAAGACCCCCGCCGCGTCTGTCGGAGTCGATCTGAACGGATTTTCATGCGGTTTTCACTAATAGACAGAGCGATTAATGAGGAAGGTTTAGGTGTATAATTTGGTAAAATTTTGTGTAAATTGATTGAAATATGTTAATGATTGTTGAAGATGTCTCTGCTAACCGTGCGAAGCCGGGACGGGTTGCTAGTTATACCTAAATTACACCCAGACACAGAACAAATGATATTTATCCTCCGCTGTTGTCATCGCTGGATTTGTGTGCCGAAATTGTGAGTGGTGGGTGGTGATTGTTTTATAATTGACTCCCGCACATATCACCTAATTTAAATGGCTACCATAAACATTAAGTTTTTTTTTTATTTAGAGAAAAAACGCCGAGAAAAAGAACTAAAAAACGCCCAAAACCAGCATTTTAGGTATCAAGTTTTTTTCTTTTTATTCTTCAAATATGTGTTAAAATTGTCAAAGATCGAAGATTGCTAAAACGTTACAGACGTAGTTTTTAATTTTATTACGTCATCAAATAAAAAAAAATAACACGGATACTGTACTGTGCCATTGAATTGAAAGTCAACATTGTTTGACAAAACTAGGTACAATGACGACGTTGTTAAGTGCATCTAAGCATTACCTGATTCTGACGTCAGTGTGAATATAAAGAGTAGTTACTTAAAGTACCTGTATGTTGAGCTTGAGCCCACGTATGAACGATAAGTAATGCATTCTCAGATACTTACTGAGCGCCGCTTGGGTGGTCGGGTCACCATTCAATCTATAGTAAAGCATATTGTTTACGTTTATTTCGCAATAAATTAGTTTTCGTTGTTTAACAGGCAACATTGACTGCCTTGTTGGTCACGTGACACAAGTGTGTGCTTGTTTGCGTGCGATTTTAAGGTCCTAGGTTCCAATCCCATTTTTGAGTTTTTTTTTTGGACTTAACAAAAAATTATTCAATAACAGATTGCATATTAAAATATTAGTTGCCATTTCACTTTTATACACCACGTATTATACAATATATACAAACTTATAAGACTTTATAATCTAAGCCCTTAACGGCTTCCAATTATTTTTTTTATGGTGAAGGGGCAAACGAGCAGACGGGTCACCTGATGGTAAATCACTGCCGCCGCCCATGGACACCTGCAACTTGGGAGTCACGTTAAGGTGGGAGTATGGGGAGAGGGGGGAAGAGCGGGAAGAGGGGAGAGGGAAGGGTTAGGGCGAAAAGCAATGCAAACATTGCTTCACTGCCGGTTTTCTGTGAGGCCGTGGTATCACTCCAGCCCATAAGTGCCGAAGCATGGCTCTCCCACAAACAGAGTAAGTAGTATCCTACTTACGCTATTTGGAAAAGTGACTGATTTTCATGACGTCATCATCGGAATTGCACAGAAATAAGTGTATATTTTTTTAAATGTTTGAAAGGCTACAGAATAAGAAATAATGTCACATTGAAAAGTTGCCTGTTCCAAATAAAACTAATAGGTATAACAAAATTTTCCCAACCCCATAATTCTGAAGCAACTGAAATATTTTTATTGCTAACATCTCGTTAATATACTTCAGAATACACCGACAGCAAAATAAACAATCACGGAACTTACAAAGTATATTTGTATATTGCAAATGCACACAAAGATTGTTTTTCTATGAAGCTATTTATCAATAAAACGACTTGCGTGGGCAGTCCATTACAAAAGAAAAAAAAGACGTTCATTCAATAGTCAAATTATTCAATCCAATGTTGACATACTCAATTTGTATACGAAAATTTGAAAATGGAATTATGAATTGTATCCATTACAATAGGTATTGATTTATTTATTATCTTATTTAAAAAACGAATTTTGATTTAATTTCGTACTAGAAATTCTGTTTCATTACAAATATAAATTTCGATTTAGGTAATTGCCAATAGGAATGTAATTACGGTTTCAAATATGACCACAGATTATAATGATTAACAGTTGTGGTTGTTACAACTATACTCATTGAATATATGATTGCTATTTAATAACACAAAAACGTACGTGGGAAGATTGAGGAAGAGAGAAAAGAAGTTTTAAATGTTTTCTTTTAAGAGGCTATTATTAAACCACGGTTGACACGCTCAAATCGTATGCTAGTGCCGTACCATTCCTTACCGATTCGATTCAATTACAAACTCATGTTACAAAACAAATCCAATTAACTGAATAGCTTGGCCCAAGCTATAGCTTTAAGCGGGTTTAAAACAAATAAGAAAGTCGAAACTGAAACGTAGTTAATTGTTATGAATAGTGCAATCGATATTTTTCTTGAAACAGGTACTTAAGATTTTCTTTATTTTTAAGATATCTCTACATATGGCATATCTACATTCAAATTACTCCGCTCATACAATGTAAACGTAAATGTTTCTTAGAAATCTACATTTCACTACAACGTTTCCATTACGAGCCCTAAGAGTCAAATATATCCAACGAAACTGGATGATAAATAGTCTTGGTACCGTTATTAATCATGATAACGGAAGTTATCGATGTAAGTTGTGTGTGGTCCAATCAAATCGACAGGCATGTTGATGGTTAGTGATCTTGACTGCTAAGTCAGAGGTCATTGGTTTGATTCCCACCTAGGACAAATAATTGTGTGATGAGCATTGTCATTTGTTCTGTGTCTGACTATAATTTATCTATAACATGTATTCAGTAATATATAAGTATGTTTATCAGCAGTCCAAATAATATAGTACAGGCTCTGCCTAGTTAGAGATCAGATGGCCGTGTGTGAGGTGTCTAAAGTTATTATTATTATTATATATACTAGTTAGTAATACAAATCAACTGATTTTAAACAAATGTTTATTTACAAGGCATCTATGAAGTTTCATTATTTAAAGATTCCTTTTTGATTTTGAACTGGCACTAAAATTTCTACAAGCCCAATCATTTTAGTAAATATGATCGATTAGTTGCTAAGTATCTGTAGTTAAATGAAGGAAAAAAGCAACATAGCAGGAATTTCATTTATTAGTTTCATGCAATTCGTAAAGTAACCTCACGGTTATTACTCTGAAATGTAAAACAATGCTTTGAAAGACTAACTTAATTACCAAATTATAAACAACGTCGTGAATACGGATTTTATTTTATCACTAGGCTTAAGAGGCTTAAGGCATAAGAATAGTTGTGATGACAGCAATGGGACCTCTCCAAGTACAAGCTAACAAACTTAAAAGTATTTTGGCGAATTAATTGAAGGCGTTAAATATGGAACAGTTTTATTTGAGTAAGTACCGAATATAATAAGGTAGTCATATTTAAAATTTTTTCAATAATACAACAGTACCTGCTGCTCTATATTTATACAAAGTAATTTTGCTACTTTCTCATACAATCAACTGCAAAACGTATTTCCCGCTAATCGCTTACTACTAGCACCAAATCCATGTTCAGATGGCGTTTCAATCGTCGGTGGATAGATAGCGCTAATTGATCGTTTGAGGAGCGCCGCTAATGCGCGCGCGCACAGTACGCTACGGAACGATGACCCGATGAAGATTCAGATAAAGGGGTCTTGCCAAACACGTTTGATTATATGTGAAAGGTTCGTTATGAAGTATGTGTTCTTTCTAATAATTAGTGGTGAAAACATTAACTAAAATTGGATATTTTATCTAGCAATTTTATGTAAAAATGGTGCCCTTGAGTGATAGTTTTTTTTTATCGCGTGGCAACCGCCACGGGTCATCACCACACCGAGGCTAACGGTGAAGTGGTATGTCGAACCAACTAAAACCACACGCCCTGCCCTTGAGTGATACCTAGCGCCTAGAAAAATTTGGATGGTGATGACGAATTCACTCTGTATAATAAAATAAATGGATGTTTACTAAAATGTTGGCGAAGTTAATATCTTAAAAGTTATGACTATCCAAAGTTTATTTCTTGAAATAATTTTTACATAAAGTTTGAATGCGTATCTTTTGTTTTAACTATAAAACTGCTATAAAGATATTTCAGGACAAGTTAGGGATTTTCTTTCTAGGGTACACCTGAGGCCCCGGCAAGAAGACCAGTGACGGAACACTGTGTGGTTTTAGTCGGTTCGAGTCCGACATACCACCTCACCGTTACACCGGTGAGGTGACGACCCGTGGGGGTTTCCACACAAAAAAAAAGGACAAGTTGAGTATCATAATTATATATATAGCACAATATGGTTTTTTTATATAAGTTATTTAATCTTCATTAATAATATTATAAAACCTCAAGTTTGTATATTTAACTAACTAATAATAAATGTGAAAGTAGGTAAGTTTGTTTGGTTGTCTTAAACTGTGTAACACCCAACATTTTAAATTTAGGTCAAGTACAGTGAAGTTAAATATAAATTACAAAAGTAGGTAAGCTCATTCAAAATAATAGCAATAAATACAAGAAAAAAAACAAACGATATGTGGTGCCAAAATTCACTGAGTCAAGGTTATCAAATTATTTCAACTCAATAGTCTAATATGCAACATTTATATTTAGCTCTTTAAAATCAGAGCAATTTTTCATCATGACAAGTTTTAGGTATAAGTATACAGCGTGTAAGTATCACAGTCCGAATAACTTACAAAAACGTCCTTCTTTGAATACTTATCACAATGCAAAAGTCAGTTCATCATAAAAATGCGAAATTAAGGATTTACATTCATTAGTTTGATTTTGTGCTACGCAATGTAAACGCAACACGCATAGTGTGCGATACGGTAAATGACTTTAAGCGTTCAGCGCCGTCCGTCGAAGCAGCTGATTGCATAAATGTTGTTTAATTGAATAAATTGCGGTTTTTTTCGTATGGGGTATTCATTGATTTCGGTAAAATGTTCTGTTTACTTATTGTGATATTCACTTTTAAGCAAAAAAATAAAAAAAAATATATTAATTTTCCGGCATAGTATTCAATGCATTTCCACTCAGAATGATGGTCTGAATCTACTATTTCAAGATTCGGCAGGTCGTTCCTTACATCCGTTATATAATCTAAATTTACTAGCCATGGGTACGAAGTTTAAACTAATCTTTCACACGTATTTGAATTATAAGTAGGTATATGGAAGTTACATCCTCTACAACTATGAAGATGTCAGAAACATTTAATGTAAAAGATCTGAAGTTGCCAGGGACATATACTTTTCCACCGGCTCGTTTAAGTCGATTTAATTCTGATGTACTTTTTGCCAATCCTATTTAACTCTTCAAAGGATCAGGAAGAAAACAACACTGCACTGGCAGGAACACAATAACACTATTATTTTCTCAAAGGCGGCAGCGGTACTTCTCTAGTCAGGCGATTCGAAACTTAAACGACCAATCCTGTTATAGCCTATCATCTGTTACCAAAATATCCATGTAATTAAAAAAATCAACCAATAGATAACAAAGTCATCAATTTATTAACCTATGATATAGATATTGAGAACTCGAATGATGAATCAATTACTGGATATTTATGGCGATTATAGTATACTTCAATACGAAGTAAAGAAAAAAATTTGCAAAAGCATTTTGATACCGATGATCAAAACCAGTTATAAATCTCGAACACACTATAATGAATCATAGACAACTAGGGCACAAAAGATATCTTAATATACTTTCATGAGATAGGATTATTCTATCATAAATATGTTTATTATACGCATACATATCCCGCCCACGTTCTTTTCATTGGTAACGGCACAAGATAGGAAGTAGAATAATTCTAAAATCTATTGGACGTCACTTAGAACTGTCTTCTTTCAAAGTTTTAATTATACTGATGAATTTTTTATTCCACATCCATACCGTAATTAAACCAAACGAACAATCATTAAATTTATCCTTTCACAAGTATTTACTTTTGTTTAGATTCTAGAAACGGAAACTAGTTCTTAATAGATTTGTAACTGTAACTAACCTTCTCTAGGTAAACGAAAATTAAATGATGGTTTATACATCTTTAAACACCTCAATTTGTATAGCACGTGTCCAAGAATAATTTTCTTAAATCAAAAGAAGGCGAAACATGTACAGACCGAGACAGACATTAGTCAATGAGTAAGGAGTTCCAATAAAAAGAGTTTTTATAGTCGTGAGGTAAAGGATACTTGAGACGCGAAGGGATAAATTGATGCGAAAAGGAAACGGAATGAAAGATTTGTGTTGCACAAATGTCTCTTTGAAATATCTTCAGGTATAAATAACGAAGAATTATTTAAGAAGTAGAAACTGCAGAATTTAATTCTTTTAAATTTCTCGCAAGCTTAAGTCGTTGAAGCATGTTAGGAACTTTCTAGAGTGTCTTCTATTTAGAATTTCATAAGTTCCTAAGGCAATAAACATACATCACGTTTGAACGACCCCAGAGAGTTATAAAATAAATATGGAGCTAAGCCCAACGACAGTCAAGTAAATCATGTCACAACGCATAACACAAAGCATGCAACTTACATTTTCGCATATCATTGATGTGACATAAAAAACGACGAGAGTGACACGACAAGTTTAAACAGTGAACGTCACCTAAATACACATCAAAGTGCCACCAAAGCACACGGAATTAATGTCATCAGAGATGGCGATGGATGTTTTCTAACAAAGGATACGATGGCGAACAATGCTGTGACGATAGAGACATTCAAGTATCATACATATATCGAACTATAGGCATCGTACAATCACTCGTGCTCTATAAGTCAGATTCGAGGATTTTATTTTTGGATGAGAACTAAGAACGTGACAAAATGCTTAAAATAATATCTACTGAAGAATTAAATTATTAGGGTTTCATGGGGAACAATTTCCAAACAATCGTAATAATAATGAATGATTATAGTAATTTGAAGGTGATTCAGTTTCTATATTTGATTTGAGAATGTTTTACTGAAACTTTATTAATACAAAATGTTTACCAAATAACGCATGTAATTTTCTCTTTTTTCAATATTGCGTTATTAAAAAACTGATTGCATATATCTTTGATATCATAGAGAGTAAAATTGAAAGGTCTGAAAATTCACCATCTTGTTCTTTTGCTTTGTAGTACACCATATCTCTTTCACTTCCATCTTTTTCTACATTTCAAAGGTTAGCGATACGTTATACGTTATACGAGCGATTGATTGAATTTCCATAGGGTTTTCATAGAGTTAATAACAACCTTTAATTGTTTTCAGAAAAAACCTCACTATTAAATCAATATTATAATTTGCAAAAATTGTTTGTTACTCTTTTACGCGGAAATGGCTTGACGAATTTGAACGATAGTTGGCACACAGATGTCGAGTAAGCACAAATAACCGAAGTCGCAAATAGTCGCAATCTAGTTTTATGTATATTATTTTTGTGAAGTGCATATCACACATCTAAGCAAATATTGACTTTGCGTTGCAGATATATATATTTTGCATATTGTTAATAGAATCAACTACTTTTTCAACGACGAAAATATTAAGATACAGTAAAAAAAACAATAACAAATAAACAACAAACCAACACATGCTCTAAATAAAAATAAACTGACACTCTTTCTCAATTAAAATCAAATCTAAGCTAAAAACAGCTTGTGACAAACATGTCGTTTTGCCTGCGTCGGCGCAGCGTCACACGTCATCAGCCAAGCGTGAACCGTTTTAAATGCACCCTTGTTCATGCTAACCCTTTTACCGTTACTAATACAGTTCTTGTTTCATTTTGTTACTGAATTGGATTCTAATAATATGGTTAGTAGTATAAAAAGAATGTATTTGTATATATCATAGGTAAATATATAACAAATTTTATGAGCTCTTACATATTAGAACTTTTTACTAAATTGCCGAAAGGGAATAATATTTTTCGAGAGTGTGTTGTATGTATGTATGGCTAAAGGCAGAAACATACTATTTAAACCCGATGCCACTCGACAAGCGACGCGTCGTCGCTATTAACACCCGAAGTAGCGTGTCATCGAGTTTTGAATAGTATGTTTCCGCCTTAATTCTTTGACACACTTTACAGTCTACATCCTTAAACTATTTGACGGTTTTCCACATATGAGATGTCATTAGATTTGTCCCAGTATATTATTTTGCTATTTAGCATTTTTAACGTAGTCGGGTTATTTGTGCAACTGCAATTCATTCAAAAATGCACTATTTATACAGAGGCGGCCTTAATGGGGTGATGTAGAAATAATATAAGGTGCAAAGATAACTATCTTGAAAAAAAAAATACAATTCTATTTAATTTCTTACTACTTGCTTCAGATTTAATCAAATGAATATCAAACTGAAAGATAGAAATAGAGATAATAAATAAAGCATAATTCTAAATTGAAATCGAAATTGTATAATCAACACTCAGACACTCAACAATCTGCTCTCTAAGTAATAGTCTCACACAACTTTAAATCCGTTCGTTATATTTTATAGTTGATCTAAATTAGAAATAGGAATATAACATAATAAAACTTTATTACAGTCCATCACTAATGTTTTAACAGGTAATAAATACATTAAGGAAATAAAAATTCATCCGAAATGATTGATAATACAAATTATTCGGTAGACACCTTTTATATCGGTTATGATCGATAGTGGTCTACTCGTATATTAAGTACAGTCGATTCGTAAGGTTATAATCATAGATTCTCTGCATACCACAGCCGAGTGTGTTACCCTAAATCCTGGCCATATACTTACAGCATGCATTACAATAATACTACCGGAGCCACCATGCCGCAATTTACCATTACCACCAAAGATTGTGGTACATGTTTGTCAACCGTCATAGCTATGGAGAAAAAAAAATAGAAAAACGAATTGTTTTTTAAGTGTAGGCGTGCTTTCTATACAGGCATTGCAGGATTGGCTGGGACCGCATAGTGAGCACTGTTCAGTCATAAACTCATAATCAATTACGACACGCACCTAACACCAGCCTTGAAAAAGCAACAATTTTCATTAGGATTAAATTTGCGATTTTTTTTTTGCAAAAAATGGTTTTACTGTTCACTACACTATTATGCTTAATTTAAAGTGTGTACAGCAACATAAAAACTTTATAATTTATGTCACAAAATATAAAGGACATACAATAGCGACTAAGTAGTAATTCTCTAGTAACAGTATTATTTAATAATAAATAAAAGTAAAAGGTGATTTTTTGATGATATAGAAAATTTGATCAAACCCCTAATCCGCAAACCATTAAATATTACATAGAATGAGAACAAATAAATTAACAACTAAATCAAAATTACAGAGTAGTGTGAAGAGCGTAGCCGTTGCAAATTTACGGCAAGTCTTGTAATAGAAATGAACAGAGGTGGACATAATTGTAGCGAGCTCGCACAGGCAAATAATGAATATAGTATTTCATTGAGTTAGTTCCTTTTATAGTTTGTAAATGGCTTTATGTTGTGTGAAAACCTCTTTCAGTTTATTGTGTTAAATTTAGGCTAATTTTGTAAAAACTAGCTATTTCAGTAGCTACTATATTATAACAGTAGATCTTAATAGTCTGAAGAAGCCTCAAATTAGAGCTTAATCTTAGCCCAAAGGTTTGAACCTACAACACTTGGAACGTGGACGTGCGCTCTGGGTTTTACTTCTAATGCTTTACCTAAGCATTACTTAAGCAGTTTGTTTGCCCGTTACAAAAACGTATGTATTGACATTTGCTTTTATCTAACTTTATAAATAAAATTGATCTCTTTTTGTTATTTTTTTACAGAATGATCATTATATGTATGTATAGGTAGGTACTATCTTTGGTAGGCTAGGTTTGGAATAGGATGCAAAATCCAAGTTAACTTTAAATGAAATTGTTTACACTGACACTAACTATTAACAGATATATTTCTATAGGTGTTTCCGGTGTGTATTTACATTTATAAAACAAGAAAAAAAAAAACAGTAGAACTAGAATTCTTAAATACATTAAATATAATTAAATTATTTCTCGCAATCAATAAATCACGAGCTCTTACCAGTCCACCCTTGACCACGACTAGTGCAATGATCAAAACGTCGGGTAACCAAAAAAGGTATTGCCTTGTAATTGTTATCGCGGTTAAGTTTAAAAAGTAACTAAAGAGTTTAATAAACTATTACAGCCTCAGAAATAATATTAACCCATAAAACGTCCTCGAACAAAATAAGTGTGCGTATGTTTCATTGCCTTGTCATCTTAGAACCACCCAGACGGCAAAACGTCATACAAAAGTCCAAAGTAAATATAGGGATGGCAAAATAGCTCGAGATATTAACTTAAAATTGTATTTATATGGGATTTAAGCCCTTCTGAAATGTTGAGTAATAAAACATCTTAGAGAAAATGGCCAGCAAATACAAATTTATTTCTCATATTTTCAGCCCAATTACACCTGTCATTTGTGAAGTTGAAAATAACAGGTTCTGCAATAATATTGGCTTAACTTCACAAATTTTATTGCTGCTAAATGCTAAATTATAAATAACTAAGCGTTCGTCGAGCTTATACTAAGTGCAAGGGTTGATAAGTACATTAATATACACATATTAGAAAAAGAAGGAGATAAAAAATCATACACAAAATAATTGAAATAGCTCACCTGAACATTTTCTGACAAATATTTACACACTACAACAGGAGAATAATCCATAGATGGACTCAAGATGTTTTTAATCATTATATCAACTATATCCCGAAGACTGGAAAAAACAATTTAAGCTTATGAATTTTCCAGAAACAACGCTCCGGTAGGATTTCTTTTAACACAAAATATATAGATACCATATTGGTCTCACAAATTCATAGGATTGCTGCTGTCAAATGAGTTTTACAGAGATGTCATTCTGCAGATAATCAAACAATTAGACACAATCGCGTTTGCAAAATTCACTTGAGATCTTTCTGTTCATAATGTAGAGAGACATGTAGTTGACATCCGTCTGTAAGCCGATACCACACGTCGATAGAACTCAAGTGGACTAATGAGATAAAGAACGAAGGGCAAACGAATTATCTGTCATCAACTATTCCTGTGTGTGCATCAGGACGTAGCGTCTACTCTATAATATAACTACGCCTTAAATGAAAACTAGAGGCTGGCTTTAACACCTATTAGTTTTAATTTTTGACTATCGTACTATGAGGAAAACCCTTTAAATTAGCTAGCAACATAATAAATAATTTAATATATTCGAAGAATATATTAAATAAAATTTTGCGCATACTGAATCAGATGGCTCAGTCACAGACGTATAACGTTAATAAATTAATTCTGATTTCATGGCGTGAGTGTAAAGTGTATCATGGTTGTTTTACATTTCATGACTATTAGAGCTGATAGGTAGTAAGTGAGGCTCTGGTGAATTAAGTAGCGTGCTAGCTAGCTAAAAATATACTTCTTCACTTGCAACTTGAACTCACCTTAGTTCTCGTTAAAACAAATGCGTAAAATGGCTTCCTATTATGACAAATTCTTTACAGAATCTGAGAACCTTTCTTTCTGCATAGTACTTGCGTTTTCTCTATTTTTTTAGTATTAAACGTATCGTGTTCTTCGACTTCCGTAGTCATAGTTATATTCAACTAAGGAACATACATTCAGATCATAGTTTTTCAGTCAGTCAGCTTAGTAAGACTTTCATGGCCTCACCTAAATATATTATTTTATTATGGACTCTATCCCGGGCGAAGAATTAGCGCAAGAATTCGATTCTAGAAGTTTTATAATTATACAAGTTAAATAACAAAAACGTAAAAAATTGGACGTCTATTCGTCCATCTTGAAAACACCACGCATAGCCTCACCTAGGTAAGTTACCTGTTTCTAATGTCACAAAAATAGTTTTAAAACTATCGTTTATTAACATTACACTTAACGATCGCTGTTTATGTAATTACATTGTTTATTTACAAGATGTTTCTGAGACTGTAGCACATAAGTGGTTACGAATATAAACAAATTATTGTTGCGAGAACTCTGCTGATGGAGTTAAAACTATCTTAAGCAATTTAAACCTTCAACACGATTTTATTGGTTTTACTCTGAACGAGTTTAGTATACGTTTGTTTTAATTAGTGGTTTGAGGTGTATATCTGTTCGTTTTACTGAAAACCACACTACCACAAATTTTTTTTAGCTTTAAGTGATATTTGGAATACAGCAAGCTTCGATGGACTACTTCGGCATCGTTATTGCTTATGCTAATACGTACTTATTACTAGCTGACCCGTCGCTGTCCTGCCAAAAGTTTCAATATTTTGCTTTAATTTATAAAAAAGGCAACATTTTTCGGGAAACTGTTGGGTTTTTCTTTTTTTTTCCCGTGAAAACCTTATGTATAAAAAACAAAGTCGCTTCCGGACGTATGTACGCTTAGATCTTTTAAACTACGCAACGGATTTTAATGCGGTTTTCATCAATAGGTAGTGATTTAAGAGGAAGGTTTATACGTATAGTTTTATATTGTTTTGTGTTAATTTGTTGAAATATGACGATAATTGTTCACCACATTAGTATCTATACCTACATTACACCCGTGCGACGCCGGGACGGGTCGCTAGTTAACAGATAAAAGAAAGAATGAGTCAAATTGGTTCAGCTGGTCTCAAATGATGCTTACTAATGAACGGCATTACATTTTTTATCTATACTAGTATTATAAAGAGGAAAGATTTGATTGTTTGTTTGTTTGTTTGCATTGAATAGGCTCCGAAACTACTGATCCGATTTAAAAAATTATTTTAGTGTTAGATAGCCCATTTATCGAGGAAGGCTATAGGCTATATACCACCACGCTACAACCAATGGGAGCGGAGCATCAACGAAAAATGTTGTAAAAACGGGGAAAATTTACAAACGCAGACGAAGTTGCGCCGGTCAGTTAGTATTATAATATAAAAATTACATTAATAGACAATAGTTTTTGCACTCTAGTCTAAATTCGAGAATATTCATCGTTAATATTAAATTATCAGTCTATGATAAGGAAAACCACATTTTTATATTTACTGTACTGTTTATTGACAGTAAACTTCGTCAATAACTACTTAACAAATAACAAAATCGGTTCACAAATATAGGAGGAAATTGTTCTTAACTATTTTGTCTTGCCTATTTATATATAGATGAATAATATGTATATCTACGATTGTAGGTATTAGCCTCGACGGAACTACTTAGCATCATTTGGCAAGGAAGATAATTTAATTCACATCTGACACATGGCGTTGGGTTTAAACAATAATCCAACAAGAGTGGTCTTAACTTTTTACAGGTTATTATAATTGACATCTTTATACATATAGTGCCTATTCTAGTAGGAGTTTATCTTGTAGATCTCTAATATGTAAAATCAGATTGTTGTACAAACACTGTACTCGTCTTATATAGCAAAGCATGAGTCGTAATAACCCAAAAAATATTATATTCAAAAGCAATCTTCATCAATTAGGTTTTTCTAATAAAAAAAAAATATTCAAAAATTAAATCTTCTACCTTTGTAAGAATAATATCTTAGCTGAAAGTATACTGACTTTATCTTCTATATATTCTATGCCTTGCCTAAGACGGGTCAAAACTAGTAGGCCCCAAATACCCCCCTTTTTAAAATAAATAACTAAATATACAGATACAAATATACAGTACTAACACTAGCTAATTAACGTGATTATCCGCTATGAGCATGAAGGTTAACGCCGTCAATTTCTCGTATTTTATGCTAATTAAGTCTTGAAGCTAAAACTCCTTCATAGTTTTGCAGTAAACATACTGGATTTATGTAATTCCTGGATTGTTTCTGCTAAGTGCAAGTAGGTACTTAAAGCTATAATCGGTCTATTAATACCAAGTTACCAGTTCGTTGCCTGCGGCCACTGTAATGAGGTATTTCCTCAATTGAGTGACTGCTTGTGTGGCAGTAAGCGAGTGTTAGATCATGATTTGATTACGTTATTGTTTTATAAAACTTTATAGTATAACTTAAACGTAATCTGTGTATCAAAAACATTAATTTAGAAACATTTGGACATACAGTACATTCATTTTGTCAAATATGAAGTTGCGTGATTGAAGTGAGTGTTTTGTACGGCACTGTACACAGCTTTGAGTGTTCTGGCTTTGGCGATATAAATTATGCCGATGGCCATCGTCAGTCGCCATTGATCGCAGACGCAATCTCCTCGATCTAATAGTATTCAATGTCATAATAAATTGAAGATGCATAACCTGATTCGTGTTATGTGATGGCTAGAGTAGGAAGTCTTTATTTTATTTTTGAAGCTACTTTTGGTCACATGAAATACTGTGTTTGTACTAAAATTTCTTGAAGGCGTATTACCTATTTAGGAGATGTCCTCATTTCCAGTCTCTACGCAACATGATCCAGTACGAAAAAACCCGTAGTAGAAATAAAGTCATGTAAAAATTATGAAATCAGAGACAGAATCAGAGATAAGCTACTTCAATCATATCCTTGTGAGTGATGTTATCTTTACAAACAGCTTAATCCATTCCTAGAAATGGAACATCATTCTAGCAGCATGGAATGTGCCATTTAAACATTAATCTCAAAGAATGCGTTTGAATATGTTACCACTAAGAAATAGTACGATTTTGTTTTATTTCACCAATTTCAAAGTAATAACTCTACCGTAAAACTGAATCGATGGACACCAAGATAATTGCTGATAATTTTGTTAAACAAAAAAAAACTATTTGCAGAAAGTTCTCACTATCCATTCTATTTATTTGATATTGATATTGTATAAACCTACTCATATGTATACAATTATCAGTGAAGTATTTTAGATACATAGGTACTAGATGTGCCCCGAGCGGCTTTGTTCGCGTGTACATATTTATATTTTTTGCGTGGAACCCTAATTCTTTTTCCCAAAATAAAAGTGGCCTAAGTTACTCCTTATAACATTAGGTATCTGCTAGTGAAGGTCTCTTGGAAATCGGTCTACTCGTTCCGGAGATTATCCGGAACAAAGAGAGAGACAAAATTTTTTTTGTTATATGTACCGTGTGAACATTCGGATGCATTTAATACAAAGCTGTTTTTATGGCATTAAAAGCAGACACTTCAATTTTATTTATTTGTATAGATGTATAGATACCTGTAGATTATATGCGTAATCGACTTAGTTTGAAATTTGTCGTCTCTCTTCTTTATTATCTCGTACGTCCCCGCTTCGGTTAGTAAACATCGTAGCTATATCAATCATGGTGAAGTCTCACATCAACATCAAGTTTTACCAGCACATTCTAACAAATTATGATGCCATGGGGTCCCCGCAGTCATAAAACATAACCACGATAAAAAATAACCATCTCTATTTTACGGGTATTCGTAATTATATGAGCAAATGAAAATATCTCTGTTTATGGCTTTGTTATAGTTTGGTGGTTTTATTATGGCTTGCACTAACTACCTCTTGAAATATTGATTATGCACATCAATAGTATTTGTTAATATTCAGAAATAAATGTAAGCTATTTTTACTTCTAGGGCTGAAAACTCATTTCAATAGCCCGCCTTGTAAGCATGGGCTAGTGAAATGGTGGTGGTCTTACCCATTACGGAAAGTTATTTTGTATTCTACGATTTTTAGAAACAAGTTACAGAAATCAATGTTTATAATATCTGCTACTCTATTCTATTACTATCTGAACATCTCTTTCTTAGAGTTAAATTCCTCAAAAGGAAAAAAGGACCCTTATAGGATCAGTTTGCTGGCCCAGTCTGTTGTTGTATTTATTGTCAAGATTCTTTTTATCAGGAACCGTAGAGACATTAATTGAAATTAACATCAAATACTTATATCTGCGACCCCTTAGAGCTGTAATAAAAAAAGCTTGTATGTCACCTATAGGGTACTTCCCATTGTAATAGAATCATAAAATTTGGTAAGATTGCTTCACACAGCACAAGTAAAGGGAAAAATCCTAAACCCATGTATGGGAATATGGAAAGTATTCTTAGAAGTGCAAAGTTAAGTTTGTCTTTCGGAAAAAACAGGCAAAAAAGCTTTGAAAACTGTTTTTTTTTACTTACGTTTTAAATTGATCCATTTAATACATCGTACATATACACAGTTTTATTCTATCTTATGGATGTTTACACACGGGATGCTATTTTACATTTATTAAATTAAATAATGACTTATTTCATTTAAAATTCGTCCATAACAGTTCTCTAGTAGCCAAGTAACTTGATGAAGTGACGTCCTCATCTGTGTCATTAGGCAGGGAGACTTTTGGTGAATCTGCAGCACGACACTTAAAGTACGGTAACATAAATGTTTGGTTCAGTAGTGAACGTTTTTCGATGAAAATTACAATGTTTTGTCGCATTTCTTTATACAGCGAAGTCTTTAGGAAAGGCCGGTGTTCAGTAATGACCTTTCCTTGCTTGAGATGGATTTTGACTTGGATAATTGTGTTTTCTTACATAAGCCTTTACAAAGACTCAACAATCATATGTTTAAATCAAAACATCGTGATATGAGAGTACCAATATTATGCACATTATGTTTGAATTGAAATGATTGCTGCGATACGTGTATGCCGGCACGTTCGACTACACACGTGGCGAATCCTAAGTAATCAGTGAAAACAATGGATATGTATACTTCCCTTGTTACTAGTTGTAATGATCAATAATTGTTTTGTTACTTTTGTTACACATAATTATATTCAGTGCATTTCTTTTTTTAATAGTGGATGTGAATTGGTCAAGACTTGGCAGAATTCATTAAAACTAAAGTAAAAGTAAATCAGATCCAGTATGTACAGAAGACCCAAATTCGACTCATAAATTCACAGGATTACATATTTTCTTTAAATGAAGCGATATTATAAGAAGGAAAAGTAATTTTAAGTAAATGTTGTCTGGAATACTTTGACGAGCATGTCTTTTTATAAAAATCTACATGACCTAATGTTTTAACGTTAACTTATCAATGATAAGTATACGATGAAATTCGCTAGATTATCATAATAGTAACGTATGTACGTTCTATACGTACGTTACTATCACAATTTGTACAATGTTGTACAAATTGTGATAGTATCATTTGCAATCTGAATTCGGTATTTCCAAAGGCAGCTAGGCCGACAACAAAGCACAGTTTGCTAAAAAGTTTGTTTTACACAAGATTTGATTATGATTAGAAAGACGTACTCGTATGTGAATGACATAAGTAACGCGAGAATTAGTATGCAATATGGCTAAGTATGTCTATTTCATATGATTAAGTAAAATTACTTACGTCAAAAAAATGCGGCCTCAACCTTCCGATAGTGTACTTTGCAACGTCAGTAGTAAGCTGCTGACAGGCACACCCAAAGAGGAACACGCCAACTACTTGATAGGCTTCCCACACCCACGGGGGTATTTCCCGGCCAAGCACCCTCCGAGAATAAGTGCTTGCATGATCACGGAGTCGAATCCATTCTGTGAGACACATCTGTGAAAGAATGAAACAAAAATGGTTATTTGTTATTGTGCAGATTTTAAAAAAAGGACAACACAGTTTACTGTCAGAAAAGAATACACGACACATTATTTTCTGACTGTAAAAATAACCGGCAATAAATTATAATTTATCTGCTAATTATCCAGGATTAGTACGAAGTAGGTCTGTGTTTACGTGCCTGAATCGTAAAATTATCAAATATGGCACGTCATGGTTTACAAAACTTAAGAATGTCTCTGATACTGTAACTTAGAAACGTCTTCATTTAAAAATCTTCGGTGCTCTCAAAAACAATGGTATCAGAAAATTATCGCCATAGTTCACGGTCAATCGACGTTCATAACCTGCCTTATCAATCTGGTTAATCTTGACCTACAAAACTTTAGAACTCTGGGGATTTTGGTAACAAGATGTGTATACCTAAGTCAGTTAGATTCTGCTATTCTCTTACTGAAACCAATAGAAAATTTGGGGAAGAAATGTTATTTTTTAAGTGATCACAATGCATATCGTTCTCTCTTTTATCTTGGTTGCTTACTTTATACACAAAATCAACCATCACACCGCTTTTTGATAATAAAAAATATTCTTGACGTCATAGAAAGAAATAATAATAAAAAACAATAAAAAACTACACTACAATTAATAGCTCTTTAATTTGAGGCTATGCTAACATAGCAGGAATTATGCATCTATCCCACACCCGGATTAAGTGATCGCGGTTTGAGTAAGTTCGACCTTTTGTGTTCTTCAAAAAAGTAAGGTCACATTGACCAACTACAAATCTGTGTCAAATCTTACAACATCAGTATTGTAAGTTTCATCATTATTGATAAAAAATCTAACGACAGCACTTTTACTAATATGACACCTACCTACACCTCACACTCAACACCAATGGACTGCGATGGAGATTGCAAATTCAATTCGTCCTCAATGCCAAACAAATAATATAATGCAAGCTGAACGCAATGAAGACCTACTTTTTCATACAAATACTATGCACGAATAGGTAGGTCTATTTGCTTACGCCTGGTTTTTCTGTATGGACAACAATTTAGAAATTTACAGAAAAATATATCTTAATATGTTTATCTGTCTTCTAGAATCTATTAGATTCTAGAACCCATTCTAGAATTAAGGAATAAGTGAGTGGAACTAAAATTAAGCGTTTGCTCATTACGCAGGTAGAATTAGCACATAATATCAATAAACGCATATATGGTTGTTTGATCGTGCATCACGATATTATATTTACGATAGCGGCCTTGCACTGATATCGTGCAGGGCCGGGTCGCACATGCACGTGGGAAGTGCATAGTGCATGTACATACTATAGTAAAGCGATCGCAGCGCATGCCCTGGCAGAAATTTGCAACAATTCGGGATAGTCTATAGAACTAAATTACTTTGTGATTTCCTACAATTTTTTTTTTTGTGTTTTGAAATGAGTCATAAATGTTATTGTGTTGTGAACTGTAAAAAATAACTGCAAAAACAGTCTATCAATTCTATACTTTTCCTACCGACCTGAAAAATAGATCTATAAAATAAATGGATAGCTGCTGTAAAAAGGAAAAAGTAAGCATTATTTACCTTAAATTACGATATAAATAAATCTATTTTACTTGCGTTATATATGATGTGATATTCAATAGAGTCTTTATTATTTCAGTGCTAATGAGTTGCGAGTCGGTGGAATTGAATTGGAGGTATTTGTTCTAAGACGCGCAAGCAAGTCTTTACTAGACTAATATTATAAAGCTGATTTGATTGTTTATTTGGAGTGATTTTTTTTAATCGGCCAGTCTAATTATTTAATTCTTTTTTTGCATTAGAAAGCCCGTCTATTGAAGGTCATATGGTACACTAGCAGCGCCACGCGGTTTCACGGGTGTCCCGATTACGTGAGAATATCGGGATATAAAGTAGCCTATGTGTTAATCCAGGTCTCCAGCTATCTACATAAAAAGTTTCATCGCAACCGGTTCAGTAGTTTTAGCGTGACGTAACAAACATCCATCCATCCATCTATCCAAACTTTCACATTTTTAATACTAGCAGCGCCTTGCGGGTCCACCCACGTATGTCCCGATCCCGTGGGAATATCGAGATAAAATGTAGCCTATGCGTTAGTACAGGTCTCCAGCTATCTACTTACCAAGTTTCATCGCAATCGGTTCAGTGGTTTTTGCCTGAAAGAGTAACAAACATCTATCCATCCATCCAAACTTTCACATTTATAATATTAGTGGGATTAGTGGGATGCATACATAGGAGAAAGATTATACGATTGGTAGAACGGAGATGTAACTATAGAAAACTAATAATGGTGAAACAACAGTCTGGGCAGTTACACATTCAGTAACAAAGTAAAAGAAAATGCATAGGTGGTCTAATTTTAAGTTAGATGAATGAACAAATAAAATAAATAATGACTAAAACCATTATCTAGCAACCCTAACAAAAATATAATTTACTAATTCAAAATTTATTCCAGAATAGGGTCACCACCCACATAGTTTCCCGTTCTACCATCCGTTTCTATTTAGCGCAAAACAGTTATCACTGCGCCAAAACTAATGATGCATTATAAAATAAGAGCACTTGCCGGTAGGTATTTATAGCCTCTCAACCTTATCAATCGTTATCAGTAAAACTTCAAGTGGCGCCTTTATACATCTTTATTTATACATGGTATCTGAAATCATGATATTTTTTTTTATATTTGTGTTTATTAACTGTGTTGTTTTTTTCCTTTTTTACACGCATCAAGAGTTAAAAACACGAATCATTTCGAATAGGGAAATAATAAACAAGAGTACACATCACTGTCATATGTGTATCTACATCTCAGACGGGTGAAAAAATTTAAGTGATGATTGAAAGTGAGTCCTCATCTTTATTTAATAGGTATTTGAACCACTACAATGTAAGTACTATTATCTATTCTGTAGTACTACTTTAACGTAGTACCAAGTAAGTAGATGCTTATTATAAATGATTGATGATTTTTAAGGTTCCGTACCTCGAAAGGAAAAAACGGTACACTTATAGGATCACTTTGTTGTCCGTCCTACCGTCCGTCTGTCTGTCTGTCAAGACCCTTTTTCTCAAGAACGCGTGGAGGTATTATGCTAGAATTTATATTAAATACTCAGGTCTACTGTCCCTTGGAGCTATGAAAAAATCAAACTTCTAAGCCAACGCAATGAAAAGATACAGCCGTTTATGCCGCAAATTTCCGTAAATTTTCGACACTCGCAAGGGAATCAAAACCTACAGGGTGCTTCCCGTGAACTAAGAATCTTGAAATTTGGTACGAAGCAACGTCTTATAGCACAGATAAAGGAAATTGCGAAAACCGTAAACTTTTAGTTACATCATATAATAAAAATATTTTACGGAACCCTCGGTGCGCGAGTAAGACTCGCACTTGGCCTGTTTTTTGATTTTTTAAATAATTAAGCAGAAAATAATAATAATAACTTGACACATCTCACACACGGCCGTCTGATCCCAAACTAGGCAGAGCTTGTACTATGGTAACCAGGCTGCTAATAAACATACTTATATATTTCTAAATACATACATATTATAGATAAATTACACCTAGACACAGAACAAATGATCATGCTCATCACATAATTATTTGTCCTGGGTGGGAACCGAACCCACGACCTTTGGCTCAGCAGTCAGGGTCACTTACCACTAGCCCAACCCGACAAATATTGTTGTATTACAGGAGACTGGTTTACCGAGACTATGTATTTCTCGAGTCGACTAAGTGTTTTCGAGTAGCGATGTATTTCTAATAATCCCATACTTATGACTATCGTGGCCAGAGTTTTGGAGTACGGGGTGCGGGAGGTAGAGTTGGACGGGAATGACACTAAGCATGACGAAGGTAATTATGTCCAATCAACCGGGCATCTTAAGAAATTGTAAAATTGCTTCAGTAAATGGATAATAGGATATGACAAGATATGAGACAGAATGTGACGTCTCCGGACATATATGACTCATTTAATAATGCGCTCGAGTATAAATCGCCACATGGTAAGCAGTTATCATCACCCACGGATGCTCGCAATGGCATTGAGTCTGTGCTGCATTCATTGTCCAGTCGTCATACACAGACGTGGATATTGCTCTGAAAAACTTATATGTTTATTTGTTACTATATTTTTACTGCTTCCGAGCCAATTTAATAAATAGGCTAAAACAACCTCAAGTATTTCGGCATATTTTACAACTAGGGTGGAAAAATAGCTATGGTATTTCTTTGTAAAAATAAACGCTATTTTAAATTATATAAAATTACATTTACGCGAGCGAATCAGCAGGCCAAAACTAGTACTTAATATGAGTTAATATATTTCTCATCTCCCGTCTTTTAGGTTTTGCTTTTCTCTCCTTCTTAAAAGCTTGTTTTAAATTCCAGTTTGGATGAAATATTGGTAGCTGGATTAAAACCACTTGCTCTTGTCCTACGGAGTTGAAATTTTATATGTCGGTTGAGTTTCGATAACAATGCATTTTTATGATAAACATGACTTAATTCAGAACAGAGAGTTGGCTCCAGACGTGGGAACAGCTCAATGGTCAGGATTACACACACGAAACTTTATAATATACGATTGAATTATGATAGTCTGTTCTAAAGTACACCATGACCCCAGGATTGGCTTCAGACGACTCAATGGTCAACATTACAGGACTCTTTTTTGGTGTTGACTGTTGTTTTAAATATTTCTTTAATGATTTTATTTTACTTTAATGTTATTTTGTTTAGTTTTTGGTATCCATATTTTCATGGCTTAATTTTAGTTTACTTACTTTAAATCTCAGTAACATAATAGCGTACAAAATAACAGTGCTTTAATACATTACACTAAATATAGTGACCGTGAGTTTGTTTCCCGATTTCTTCTTACAAGGCTCAACTATTTAGAAACGGGCGGTTTTAGATCGACACTGGCAGATGGCCTCTACTTGCAACACTGTATTATTTGATATTTATTTTTATAATAATTTTATTTTGCCACTAAGCAACCTATTATTGTGGTACATTGTGTTTTTTGCTTATCATTAATAGTTTAAAAAAAATACGGTTTCAAGCAATTTTTATAGGCTTTCATGAAAACTCACGCCTTATTATCAAGGTATGCAGAAGTTAATTTTCACGTTTTTTTTTCAATGCGGAAAAGCGTGGATTCAATTTACAGAAGGTCGAAGTTAAAAAGTACTACTTACTAAGTATTGTGAGAGGGTAGCCAGAATTCTGCGATGGAGGAAACTTAGCAACCAGTAACATGTTTAGTGTTGAGAAGGTGTATAGGCACTTATACCACTTACTATCAGGAGTAGCGTGTGGTTGCGTGCCAACATAATAGTATACAAAAAAGTAATTATCATTGAGAAAGTCTGCCTGAGTAGGAGCCAAGAGTAGGAACATGGGACGGGTCTTTATAACTAATTATATGCCATATATCCATTACCCAGTCTTTCACACCAGTTACATTGTTTGCATACTCATTGTTTTACCCACCTTACTAGTAAAATTGCACCTTACTATTCTGGTAATTACTCGCGAAAGAAAATGTTTCATAGTGTTAATTCATAGTAATTTCGTGACGGGAGAGCTGAATACTAAGATGTACAACCAAGCCACGTTGATAAGAAGAATTAATCATTGCTTTTTTTAACAGGGAACCTTAATCATATTACGTAGGTATGTGTTGTGTCATAGTAGCCATAAAGTCATCAATTTTTATGTGGCTGTCGGGTACCACGAAACCTACTGAAAATGTTTAAAAAGGAGAATCGCGCCCAGTCATATAAATACTTCGTCTATCAAACTTCAATCAATCAATCAATCAATCAATCAGCCTATCATAGTCCACTGCTGGACATAGGCCTCTCCCAATGTGCGCCACATCACCCGGTCCTCCGCCTTCCGCAAATATATCAAACTTATAGGGAATTATTATTACATATATGTATTTGAGGCTCATATGCCTGGTATCACAATAGTTACGGCATATTGTTTGGTGCGAGTGAGAGGAATAATGGGTATCACTATTCAATGTCGATGGGGTCTTTCGTATAAGTTATGATAGTAGTAACAATACTTTTATTTCTTGCCATGTGGTCCTGGGTTTGATTCCAGGTTGAGCTGTGTTTTTCTGGCCGTTTACAGGCACGGAGCTTGGCATGGCTTTATGCACAATAGGCACGTGGCAAAAGGCTCATCATCGGTTTTATGGGCGCTAACAAATCTATCGAAACATAGTTAACGAAATCATACGTAATACCATTGTTTATAGGCAGAGGTAAAGCGTTGTTTACCAACTAAATGCAAAATTATTATAACCATTCATTCCACGGCTGCTAACGTGTTTCCTTTTGATTACTTGGCGTTAATCGATCCTCGATAACAATCACATAAACACTCACATTTAAAAATCGCCTTTGAGATTATTGACACTATATACCGTTCTTTTAGATGATTATCATTATGATGATTATATTGTGTTTATATAGAATATAATATATATAAACACTAGCTGACAAGACAGACGTTGTCTTGTCTCAACTATGAATATTAAATTGAATTGGTATAATTAATAAAAAAAAAATATTTCAAAAACATAGTTCCGACCAACGCATCTGTTTTAAACGATATTTGCAGCGCGTATTCTGTCAATCGCGCCAACTGTCAAACGACTGACAGTTATGTATGTAAAAAGCGCTATGGCAAACGTTGTCCTTCCGGAATGTAAAAAATATTTTTCCTGTAACCCTATCGCAGCGCCATCTACCGGGTCCAATTGTAAATCTAAACTATTCACCTGAAGACACAAAAAAATTCTCACAAAAATCTTTCCATCCGTTTAGGAGGAGTTCAGTAACATACACACGCACAGAAGAAATATATTTATAAAGATAGTCAACGTCAATGCGAGTCAATGAGGAAAAAAGAATAACTCTACGGGTCTATTTCTATTAGGACAAACGGTAGCGTTGCCATTCAAGGTTGCAATGCTGCCAACCTTCTAAGTCCATTGCCACGAGAAGCCTATTTACTTTTTGTTAACGTTTTGTAAGTTTTCTTTTGACTTGAACTGTGTCTTGGCAATGTACGATTTTGTTTGCGTTAATCCTGAGATCCTGTATTCAATATCGACAATAGGCAAGTTGTTATTGGAGTTTTTGCTTGCTAAGAGTTTTTCAGGGCTGTGGTGCACTCCTTTAAATGTTTACAACTTTATATTTAAGTGCATTAGGACCGGTATACTCTTAACAAAAAGCGACGCGTTCATGTCATATTTGCAGATATGGAAGAGCATTCTTAGATCTTTCAAGGGAACTAGCATACCCGAAGTAACTTATCGGTCGGTATTGAATAGTGGGTGACTAAGCTGCACCCCTCCTTCTTCTCTTCATCTCCGCTTTATAGGTATGATTCTGATATAAGTATAGCCCTAGGCGCAGATAAGATAATAGTTACTTCGTAACCCTAGGGTAGACTGTACAAGGACATTTTCACTTAGCTTGAAATGATCTTTATACCATTGGGTTGGAAAAGTACACCTAACTATAGTTACAAGTTTATATCAATAACTGTATTTCAATAACATTAAGTTCTTTAAAGAAACCATATAAGCGCTATATATGTACTTATGTACCAGATGGTGTGCGTGGCGGTTCAAGGGCAAGAAATGAACACATAAACAAATGTGAGTCATCGTTTTGAACTTGCAGTCCCTTGACCGAATGCACGGCCTTTTCACTTATACGAACCGATTGTAAGTAACAGGAATAAAATGAATAAAATAAGTTAACTTCATAAGGGTATTTATTCTTAATAAAGTGTGCTAAAATGTGTTTTGTCATGTCATTACATTACAAATGTAAAGTCTAAGTTTCTGCCGGGGTTCACAGGGATCTGGATCTCTTTTCTAGGGTACACCTGAGGCCCCGGCCCATGAAGAAACACTGTGTGGTTTTACATACACCTTGCCGTTCACACGTAAAAAGCTAGGTCTAGGTTTGGGTTGCCTTAGTTTTTAATTTCACTTGTTTTTATGACTGACTTAGAAGTTTTGTCGAAAGTTTTTATAACGGTGCCATTGTTTAAGTCACATAAAGATGAAAGACTTTATACGAGTCATTACGCTACTATTTCATAAAGATATGTTTAAACTAAAATATTTTTTTTTTGTATGTTCACAACAGGTTCGCATATGTTACACTAGCAGCGCCCCGCGGTTTCACCCGCGTAAGTTCCGATCCCGTGGGAATATCGGGATAAAAAGTAGCCTATGCGTTAATCCAGGTCTCCAGCTATCTACATATCGCAATCGGTTGAGTGGTTTTGCGGGAAAGAAACATCCATCCATCCATCCAAACTTTCAGATTTATAATATTAGTGGGGTGTTCCCTTATTATAAAAAGTTTTTTTAAGAATAAAATATTTAAAAAAAAAAAATATGCGTAAGACAATGTTAAGAGTTATTTTCAAAACCAAAAATAACATCTACGCGATGGTAATAAAATGTTTTATCAACTCATACTGTTAATCGCTGAGACTATTATTCCCGACAGTTACGCTCAATGGGAATATAATCAAATTTATATCGGCAATTAAAGCCGGTGAAGTTATCGTTCTTTTTATTTACTGAATAGCTTATCAGAATTGTGGGTTCTGTACACTAATAAGCGCAATATTACAACACAAAATTTTATGCCAAACACCGAAGAATCTTGTTTGCATATGTTATCAACACACCCATTAACGCACCATTAGTGTCCATTTACACGTATCTTTCTCTTTCGTAGGCGGTTCCTTTAGTTTGTGTGTTTGGGCCCTTTTACGAGCGGTTAGAACATTTTTACTACCGTAGATAATAGTGCTACTAGTACTACTTAAAAGTAGATCAAATTACTGTATTCTCATAGTAATGGGCTGCTGATACCCGTAGGCGTTTCCAGTACCAGGTGTATTATCAATTTATTATTATTTTGATGTTCAAGAAAAAAAATATCTGTCTCCGTACCTGTTACAGTCAAGCACCTGCGTACCTTGCGATCCATTTAGTTACTTTTCGTTACAGTGCTTTTTAGTAAGTACGTTAATTTTGTACACTCGCTAAAATGCGAAAATAAAAACCTTTAAAAGGACCGCATTGGACCTTATTATTCCGATGTCAAAGTAAATAATAAATGAAATGGAAGGTACCCAATTTGTAGGCATACAAATTAAATATCCTTTAATAAGTAATATTTTTAACTTTACCACTCTTATATTTAGTGCTTTACAGAAAAATAATTATTTTTTTTGAAAAAAAGACAACTTCCGCATTAGGATTTACTCCTGTGTCGCGGGGGACTTTACAAACATACAAACAACGGACACAAAGAACACCCAGACTCAGATGGGAATCGAACCCTCGACCTCTGGGTCAGCAGTCAGGGTCACTAACCACTAGACCAACAGGCCAGTCGAATATATAGTCGAATATATAGGTATTCCATATTATTACAATTAAAATGCCAATAAGGCTCAAACAAACGAACGAATGGATAAGAACAGAGTAGGAGTCAAAAGGGATGAATCAATAAACATTCAGACTTACTTCATAAAATTATAAAAGTTTTTCCTTTAAAAATGAACCTACTGGTAACATTAAAACTGAACCTTAAAATCGATTTCTTTTGTTTTACACAATAAGTCCATTTGGAACATTTCCATTTAGAACCAGTTAGAAAGGTTTTTGCGATAACTTTACGGTTGTGAAAAAACCTTATCATTGAGTGAAAATGACTACTTGTCTAATCGTCTCTAATGCACTGCGACTTGAAATATTATGCAATAAAAATAACGAATGTTGGATCTAGACAGCAATAATATCTTATTAATATTTTCTCAACGAATGAACCATGAATCGTTAGATAAGTGTAGAAGCCTGGGTACTTAAAATAATAACGACTTAAAATGAATATCTAAACATCAGTAATTATTGCAGTAGACGTGTATTTCGTGGAAACTTCATTCATAAGGTACAGCCGTATCCCTTGCAATAGACTCACTTGTGACGGTACACCGAGCGGCTTTATTCGGTTCGATCCTGACATACCACTTTACACCTGTTGCGGTTTCTACACGATCAAAATAGGATGTAGCAAAGATCGGACATGTGTTTCAAAAATTGCGATAAGCCTACACTATTACATACTAACATACATACACTTACACCTCTATCCCTAGGCTAAGAGGTAGGCAAAAGCGTATTAAACACCTACATTTTGCCTATACTTTGGTCTTAACCGGAGGTCTTGGCACTTTGCGAATTAAAGTTAGAAAAATTGGATGTATATTGAAAGGAAAGGGAGACAAGACAAGATGGCAATGGAAGGAATCAAGAGAATGATATTGCTAATACAGATAGATTGGAAAGTGAACACAATATCTTAAGAAGGTCAGGGTTGCATACTTGCGAAGCGAACTGTCTATTGAAGAGAAGTCCGAGCCCTACCCACACTACAAATCTAAATTAATCGCTTCTATCTCCATCCTTATGGTCGAGGTGGTATGATACTAGTTCGAGCATTTGGATGGAGCATCTCCGATGAATCGTAAAACCCAGAACCCCTATTCTGTTATCTGTAGATATGACCTGTGTACCTGTGGTGCTGTGGCTCGAACAATGCTGTATTGGCCGTTTAAATATTGCTCAACTTTTGAGCCACAACAAACTTTAACTTCTGGATCCGCTTACTCTAAACCAGTTGTAGCTATTATATAATTTTATTAGCTAATAAATAATAACAATTTATTTTAGCATTAGCAAAAACAAGTCGAATTATACAGTGATTCCTTAGCTAGGTAAATAAATACAAAGTGTTTATCACAAGTGTATTATTTATTATTCATCATTGCATTTAACTACTGGGAAGTATTTTTTTCCCTCACTATCACGATTCCCAGTACTCGCATATCTATACCGCTCTAGTAAGCATTGAACCATAGATCAATCACAATACACGTTTTCACTTAAAGAGAGTTATTCCTATATTCTTAGCTACTGGTCTCGATAAAATTTGAGCAGCACTTGTTTTAACCACTATCAAGCATTATAATCAAATAAAATAAAGGCTTTTTCTTTGTACGTCTACTAGAATTTATACATATACCTACATGAAATAAGGTTTTTTTTTTAATTACTTATTATTCTGTGCTTGGTAGTATGGTATAATATACAATGGACAATTTTACTGCTTAAGTGATTACTCGTTCATTTAGTCGCTTCCTCACTCCAGAGGCATAGGATCGTGATTTCTTTTACCGAGTTTATCAACCAGCTGTCTCCATCGGTTGCGCTCCGTAGCCTAGTAAAGTACAACGCTTACAGGCATCCCGAGTCCCTTCTCTATCGGGTCTGACCAGCGTTTGGGGGCTCCTATATCTAGGTCTTTTACCTTAGACTTTTCCCGTTATTATTAGGCGTTCTAGGTTAATAGTATCGTCGTGTGTGTGTGTGTGATTACTAGAATCGGTCATAATTATGTTTCCTACTTGATAAATCTGTCAGTTCTCTCTTACTTATCTTTACACATCTTTCACAGAATTATTTATTTTTAATGGATATAAAAAATGGTAGTTTTAAACTTATAAATTTAATTATCTTTGTAATTTCGCAACACAGACGAAGAGGCAGAGTCTAAGACCGTCAAGATGAGTACAAAGAGACGATGAATCATTTACAAATAAACTAATAAAGTTTTACTATAAACATACACTGTTAATATTAGTGTGTTTATGTACTCAATACTAATAACACAAAAATAGCGTCGGTAGGTAAATTTGAGTTCAATTATTATAAATAAACTTCTCTTTATAATAGACATGTTTATTTATGAATCCCGTAAAATAGCGTGTATGCAAAGCATGCAAGCAATAGAGTGGTTCGCATTTGTTTGCATGCATCATGCATTGATGCATCGACCCCAGATTTTGTTTTTGTATCAAATACCGGGGACGCAATGGACCACAATACGAACGTTAGATAAAAGACACGCTTTCTTTTGCAATACGGATACTGCTATATTAAATGATTTAAATGTTTGAGTTTAATGCAGACGATAATGTACTGTTGTATTGTTGGGTTTTGAGTTTATACTCGTAAATTGAAATAATGAGAGATCTGATTTATGATACCAAAATGGAAATAATTACGAATTAACCAACTTTTTTATAAAATTGCTATAATTGTTTCAAACTCCCGCAACATCTACTACACATCATGATACAATACATGCATTCCAAGTTGACAGGATTGATGTTAGCGGCGAGTGGCGTCGCAATTAACGTTTTTACGTCTCAATGGTGAAAAGTGACGTATACTCGTATTAGGACAGGTACAGACTAGTGAATGCGAGAATAGCGGGTAGCTAGTTATAAACTTTCCCAGTCACTCTCCAGCCATTTGCGTAACTAAATTCGCGTATTGAACTTTATTATAGCTCACAGTTTTAGGTTTTATGGTCGCTGTACCGCTCCTTAGGGTCGTAGAGAGGTATTAAACAGCCTATAACCTTTTTTTCTTTCTTTCTTCTTTCTCAAGAATTGAATTATCGAAACGAAAAATATTTTTTTAAATCTGAAATGTAGTCCCAGTCTTCAGCTTTGTAATATTAATTAGATTGGTCGTCGGTAACAATACGACGTGCTATTACCAGTAGCAAGTGGCTGAGATAATGTGATACTTAAATATTTCATTTAGATTTGTTGTCTCTAAAGTGTGAAATATGCGTCTAACGTAGTAGATGATTACAAATACTTAGATCCAAAAACAATTGTTTTATAGTTAAGAGCTTCCAATTTGAATGACCATGAAAATGAATCAAATTTTTAATACAAGCAAACCCGGATAAGTATTCCAATGTCTTTAATTTATCTAATTCTTTGTAAGATAAGATTACGCAAGAATTAGTAACAGTTAAATATTAGGTTCGGATAAACAGTGAGAACTCCAAGTATTTGTTAGATTAAGCCTTTGTGTCGTAATTTTCTGGTGGTATGGCAACCGTTGTTATCTTTACCGGGCATTAATGCAGTTGTCACAAGAATGCAGACAAGAAAGGATTATTGACAGATCGAGATTGCTATTTCTACGGAAATACCTGCAGATGTATACCATTTAAATGCAGGAAACACTTTCGGCAGCTGCAAAGGATTAAGAGCGTTTATACCATTTATGGTGGTTCATGGAAGCATTCTAGCTCTATGTGGTGTAGGTATTAAAAAAAGATAAATTTTAATGACTAATTGTTTTAAAACTTAAAATACGCTTCAAATGGAACCAATGCTCTAACTTGAAGCGGTATTTGTAGCTGCATATGTGGATTTAAATGCTTTTAAACCCAAAAATTACGGTTGACGGAGTGGTTCATGATTTAAAAATATGAATAAGTTCAGAAATTTAACATTATATGGTTTGGATTGAAACAATAGTATACTCGAATTAGTATTTAAATCAAAATATTTGAATTATGTACACAGTTTTATAACCTAAGGGCACGCAACGATTGTGGTTGTAAGGCCCCTCATGGAGGGTTGGTTGGAGAGGCGACATGGCGGCCTCACCTACCAAATGACACAGGTACACTTACTAGACACGGCTGCTTCGGGAAGTTCTAAGGATTTCCTTTCTAGGATACACTGAGACTGAAAATTTAATGTAAGTAGATAATATTCAAATTCCTACTTTATGAGGGCTAAATTAAACACAAGCTAAATACCATAATAATAAGTTTTACACAGAAATATTAGACAAGGTAATATAAAATATACTTCAAAAGACGTCACACTTTATTTTTTTATCTGTTATGAAAATAAAATAAAATAAAACAATTAACAAAAACACTATATTCTTTTTATTTTATATAAGGTAGGTACATATTATTTAATATCCCCACAAAATAAAAAAAAATCTTGTAACCCTAGAATAGAAATAATTATTTTCTTGTATATATTCCTTTTCGGAAGTCATAAATATTTCACCTATATAACTAAATGTATGTTTAGGTGTAGTAACTCGTTAGTTAATCGTCATTAAGCCGACGAAAAAAACTTGATAATGAAAAACCAAAACACTATTAACAACATGTACCTAATTAAAATGGAAATTGATCTTATTGAGAGGCGTCATGCTTACACACTTTCATTTACAGATAAACGAATGTGAGAATTGACTATTGTACAATAAAAGAATAGCTTCGATTCAAATCTCAAGATCAATGACAATACAAAAAACAAGTTCAAGTTTTTTTAACCGGTTTTCACACTCGATTAGCACATGCTATTGTGACTAACAAAGCATAGCATGATTTCTTTTGTAATCATAAAATATGAATGACAGACTGTCATTTTCAGCTTTTCTAAAGAAGAACAGAAAAGTCGTAAGACTAGGAAGGTTTCGTTCGATTATTGAATATAACCATGGAGGTCCTCTTCCTTTATGCTCGGAGCCTTAAACTGCTTTTACAAATAAGAATTTCTCGACGTTTCAACAGTGGAACGAAAGTTACTGTCAATATCATATCGGTACCCGAAGGCTACATTGCTACATTCACTAATACGTATTTATTGAATGATTCCGTCATCACTATTGGATACACACAGTAGAATTTTTGATGAAAATTATGAGAAACCTGTTATTTGTTTTGATATCACTTAGTACAAAAATATTGAGTAATTTGCATCACAAAGTTGTCTCGACAACTAATAGTTTGTAGACACAATGCACTTCGTTTTTTTTCCAAAATTTTTAAGTTAGTTTTTATGAATTTTCTCAATAACTAAGTAAATTAAAAAAAAATATGTACGATTTGAAATCTTTAACTTTACACATTCCACCTACTTTTATGAAAAATGGAGGCAAAAATACCTGGAAATTCAAACGGTCATATCTTGTAACGAATAGTTTTTTTTTAATTCTTATTGTAACTGCAAGCTAGAGTCATGCCCTTTCAGTGATAAGTAGATGCACGTAAAATATACTGGAACGAGTACACGCGACGGAAGATGGATGCGGACTGAGGGCCACTGAAGAGCACGGACATAGGACTGGTAGGTACATTGAAAAAAGTGCCGGCACGGCACATTTGTGCAGTAGAAGGCTGCTCCATCCATTTAGCAGGGATAGGGTTGGTCTATGCACTTTTAAAAACATTAAACATCGAATAGTTATCCTGTCATTGTTTTTTCCAGTTAGAAGTTATTTCTTCGGAAATTTCATTATGTTCCGTTAAGATGTTTATTTATGATAAAGTTAAAAATACACTGATAAAAATGTGACGGATATAGTTAAAAAAAGTACCATTGCTTAGTCACTACACTAAAAAAAAAATTACAAGAAGCTGGTGACAAATTCCTAATCAGATTAGCAAACACCCTACGTTTACTACTTCTGCATCACTAAAATAAAATATGTGGTATCTGATGTGGTATCTTACCACATATTTTAGTATCGGAGTCACCAATAAAGCGTTTCAATTAACGTTAATAGATAAAAACAACATATAGTCAGTATCTATCAAGTGTTTTGATCATACCTAATACTATGAAGTAGAGCCCAGTAGAGGCGTGTATGATCCAGATGTAGTTTTAATGGATTCAATATAGGTACTTAGGTGTAAAATGTGTGGTGGCTCTGGGATCGTTGCGTAGTGTCGATTAAATTGAACCTGAAGCCTGAAAGAACATTAAAATAAGAAAAGTTGACTTTGTCTTTCTTATTTTTTACTAGTAGTTCCCGTGCGGCTTCGCTCTAAATATTTATATATTTTGCGCGGAACTCTAATTCTTATTCTTTATCCAAAATAAAAGTAGCCTAAGTTACTCCTTATAACACCAGCTATCTGCCAGTGAAAGTCCCGTGGAAAGTCTGTAGACCCGTTCCGGGGATTAGCCGGGACAAACAGACAGACAGATAAAAATTTTAAATTTGATTTTTAGGCATAGGTATCGTGCAAATAACTGTATCAGCTTAAAAAACTATTATTTTGACATTACAAACAGACACTTCAATTTTATTTATTTATATTGATGTATTGATTGATTCCCATTACAGTCCATTCAACTATTTTGGGTGGCTCGGACTTCCCGGCGACCTGAAGGTATGCTGCTTGCGCTATTGTTCACACTCCCTACGTATAAGTAATATTTATTTTTAATCTACTTCAAAAAATGAGGAGGTTCTCATTTCGACTGTATTTTTTTTATGTTTGTTACCTCAGAACTTTCGACTGGGTGAACCGATTTTGATGATTCTTTTTTTATTTGAAAGCTGGTGCTTCCCGTGTGGTCCCATTTCATTTGGTCCAGTTCTGACAATGGCATCTATGAGAAAACCATATAAGTCTTGGACGGAATAGTTTTTTTTTAAGTCGGTTTTTTTTTAAAGAATTATTTTCCATTGCCTTTCCTTCTTAACTATCATGCCCTCTTAATATACTACCAACTGTCCCATCTTTAATTCCCAAAGTGCTCGGTTGACGTGGTCAACTTCATATCGACTTATAACGTGTAGGTACTCACGACTCGTGCCGGTAACTGTACTACGTGAGTGATGCTCTGCGTTTTCGTTGGTCATTAATGTTTAATATGACGTACAGGCATCTTAGTAACAAACACTACGGTAACCGCTTACCATCAGAGAGGTGGTGCTTTAAACCTGTATTTTTAGGGAAAAATAACAGAACTAGCAGAATTGTTATCTATTTAAAAGCGAATTAAGTACGAAGTCTAAAAATCAAGCGGGTATGCCCGCATGCTATATTTAGCTCCAATGCCGACGCGACACAGTTTTCTGGCCAACTTGTTTGTGATACATTAACAGATAGATGTGCACTGATAACTCGTCGTTTTCGCATTGTTACAATGTTCATGACATTTAACATTGACAAGTCTCTTTAAAACATGTATCTAAGGACATTTACGGAGATAACCATAGGAAATAAAAAGGCAGTAGCACATTTCTGATGTAATTAAAAGCCTCTCCGTCATAAGGTCCTGGGTAACCAGGACTTGCTGCGTGGTAAAAAATAGGTTTGATAAGGATTTTAACTATTACGGCTACATCCAAGACTTGCTACTTGTCAAATGATTTGATAACGTTTGGAATACATACAAACTATACTGACGCATTAGCCTTCTGGAGCTGGCAGAGATAACAACCTTCCCTCCTTAACGAGCTTCCTCTACCGCCTTTAGAACCTTCTTTATTTAAAAATATAAGTTAGCAAATAAAGTTAATGATTGCCAAGCACAAGCAAGTAAGCACCCGAACCAGTAATAATTCTTAACTCAGTAAATTCTAGCCGAAATCTAAACTACCCTTACCTATTTTTAATAAAAAAAAAAAATCGTAAAGGCAAAGTTCACTGAATAATTGACAGCTGTAAAGAAAGCATCAGAAATTGAAAATGGTGGTAGCTCAGCCATCAAGCTTGACATAGGTAACGGATTTAAATCTCACTCAGTACCTTCTCAGTCAGAATTTGATATCAGAGTAGCAACAAAATGAGGATCGTCACAGAATGAGGCTAAAGTTTACTAGCTGACCTAGTGCAGATTAGCAGGCACCACAAACACTTAAAAACATTATGGATAACTATTATTAGTTATGCAGGATTTCTCAAATGTTTACAGCAACGGGCACTCCATTTGAAACGATCATGTCCTTTGAAAAGTCAGAGGTGAGAACTCTTCGTGACTCCTTCTACTAACATTATTAACGTTAATATTCTGAGATAATTTCTGGACTTCAATCAGTACCTACTACTAGTATAATACCTACCGACGGAAGTCCTAGGAATAGTCCGAAATTAATTTCACCATCAGCCTTTTGTCTTTGAAACAAATGGATAAGGTTGATTATATTAGTATCGATTTGGACCCGATCACGATAAAATTTACAAATGATTAATTAATTAAGCCGTAGATTTTTGTAGTAAATTTATGATTCATTCTGATTATTTATTTTGTGATGGTAAGCAAGCTTATGACTATCGTGTATTATTTTAAATCCCCTTACCCACTATTGCCAACTGCAATTTAAACATCTTTTATCGCATCGGTTTTCATTAATTCAGGCCATTCAAATTGGTTTTGACATGCTCTAGTTCCGTCTTTCTGTGGCTATTAATTTTAACCTAAAGGTATATACAATTCTGATTATACATATTTTCTTAGAGAATAAGTTTTCCTTAAAGATGGAAAATGATAAATAGATGACTTGCATTGTATAACGATTTGCAAATTTTAGTTACGAATCACCGTTTTTAGAAATTATAAGAAAATACTTTTTGCACATATGAATAGGTATTGATTTATTGACTAGGCATTGGACATGTTATCGTTAACATTTGCACAACACAATCGAGATTTTCCCACGGGATCGGGACTTACGCGGATGGAAACCGCGGGGCGCTGCTAGTAATATTACAAACGTGACAGTTTGTGAGGATGTTTGGATGTTTGTTCCTCTTTCACGCCAAAACCACTGAACCGATTGTGATGAAACTTGGTATGTAGATAGCTGGAGACCTGTATTAACATACAGGGTTCTTTTTATCGAGATATTCCCACGGGATCGGGACTTACGCGGATGGAAACCGCGGGGCGCTGCTAGTAATATTATAAACGTGACAGTTTGTGAGGATGTATGGATGTTTGTTCCTCTTTCACGCCAAAACTACTAAACCGATTGTGATGAAACTTGGTATGTAGATAGCTGGAGACCTGGATTAACACCTAGGCTACTTTTTATCCCGATATTCCCACGGCATCG
The DNA here is from genome assembly GCA_949752705.1 of Callimorpha dominula. NCBI lineage: Eukaryota > Metazoa > Arthropoda > Insecta > Lepidoptera > Erebidae > Callimorpha > Callimorpha dominula. The sequence goes on along the minus strand of OX457006.1, from coordinate 4,721,041 downwards.
GGATTTGCGTGGGGTACAGGTAGTGAGCCATAAAAGAGGACTTTAGTCGATAGAATACAAACTTTAAAGGCATGATTATATTCGAAAAATTCTTTAGAATAAACACTTAATGTATTTATCAATATCTCAACTTTTACTCCCCATACCTATTCGGCAGATCATAAACACGTTTTCGCTATTTCGATCCACATGAGTGCTATTTACATTATAAGTAATGCGGTATTTCTCAGCTATACTGTTATTTTAGAGTTGGCTTCTCTTCCCCATTACAAATCATTTAGACAGATTGCCAACCATCAAACAATACCGGCCAGTACCAATAGGTAATTAATATAAATGGTTGAAAAAAAAAGCATTTAAAAATGTTACTTACTTCATAATGAAAAATATTAAATTTAAAAAATCATCTTATTCATACCTCTAAGTATTGCTTATTTTTACAACATACAATTTGTTTTAGAAATATGATTTAAAATAGAAATGCTTTAAATTTTACAAAAGACACATTCCATTTTTTTTAAGATCGCCAACGCAATGGTTTTTAACTTTAAAAAAGACATAATTTTAGACGCCATTTTGTTGTGTATAAATTAACGAAACTTATAAGTTAATTCACGTTAATTAACTAAATACGCATAAATTAACCAAAATCTCTGTTATTTACGTCCGCGGTTCAGTCATAATAAAATATATTATCTAGAACGGAAACTTAAAAATCAATTTATCGCTCTAAGTGATTTCTTATTCATTCCTATTATCGCACCGTGATCTTGAACCTTAAAACCTATAAAACCCTTCGTACAAGGGTTATGTAATAGCTTATTTACACTTCCTGTTTGTTCTCTACTGGCTAATCCTACTTATATTATATACGTGAAAGTTTGTGAGGATGTATGGATGTATGTGTGTATGGATATTTAATACTCTTTCACGCCAAAACTACTGAACCGATTCCAATGAAACTGAGTATGTAGATAGCTGGAGATCTAGATTAACATATAGGCAGGCTACTTTTTATCCCGATATTCTCACGGGATCGAGACTTACGCGGGTGAAATCGTGGGGCGCTGCTAGTTATAACAAGAAAAAGGGCCATCTAACAATCGATCGTATGTCACGTATCCTGTGTAATATAATGAAGCTGCTGAGGAACAATCATATGGTAATGGGTTTGTAGGTATGCCACTGTACGTGTAAGTGGTATACAATTATACAAATAGACCGAAGTCACTTGATTGGTCAGACACTTATGGTCGAAGTAAAGTAATTCTAGTAAGGATTGTTATTACGAATGATCAAGAAGACAATTTATTAAGTACTCGTTCCTGTCAGTTCATTTCTCGTGATATAACGCGTTTAAAGCAACAAACAGTCAAACAAAAAACCGTTCAGCTTTATTATACATACCTATCTAAATATACGTTAATAGATACACGTATATAGATAGAGATAAAGTGCACAATATTACATAGCAAATACTTGAATTGAAAGTTCGAAATGACCCCACAAGTTCATACTAATTCTCATCAAAAACAAAACACATTTTATTACATTCACGTGTTTACAGTTATTTAATTTTTCAGCAGTTGGCAACCGATAGCGATTATTTTTTAGTCAGCCATTTATTTTATCTCAGTGTGTGGTCTGTTCGTATCAATTCAATTAAAGTAGAGAAAAAATAACGTGATAATGGACCAAGGAAGATAAAACAAAATTTACGAAGGAAATAATACAGTTATGCGCAAAACGAAAACGATTTGAAAATGATTTTATGGTAGCATATAAACCATTACAACATTCTAGATATATAATTAAATAAAATCTTTACATAGTATAAAACAAACTCGCTTCCGCCGTTTGTACGCATAGGTCTTTTAAACTACGCAACGGATTTTAATTCGGTTTACACCAATAGATAGAGCGATTCAAGAGGAAGGTTTATATGTATAGTTTAATATTGTTTTGTATTAATTTGTATAATCATATGATAATTGTTCATCACATTAGTATCTACATTACACACGTGCGAAGCTGGGGCGGGTCGGTAGTTGAGAATAAAATAGACTTATGCGCCTTTATATACCTACCACACACGTAAATCGTTAAACTCCTGTCCAGCCAAAGCTTGCCTGGAACATATTGCTTCTTGCGATAAGGCCGCATTGTGCGTTTTATGAATCTGTTTCTGTATTTTTGTTATTTTTTTTGTTCACAATAAAGAGTTTTTATTTATAACGAAAGTATCAGGTAATAGTGATGTGCCGGATATCCGTATCCGTTATTTTTTAGCGAATCTTGAAAGGATCTTTTGCGTTATTGTATTTTTTTACGCTTATGAATTCTAAATTTATTTTGCTCAAATTAAATATTAAATATCTGATGTAGTGAGTTACTAATATTATTTAGACGCTGGAAAAGTGCAAATTGACAGACTACATACAATGGTATAGAAGGGATTGTATCGTGGGAGAGCCATGCTTCGGCACGTATGGGCCGGCTCGACCGGAGTGATACCACGGCCTTACAGAAAACCGGCAGTAAAGCAATCTCTCCCCCTCTTGCCTCCCTTACCCTAGTCCCACCTTAAAGGCCGGCAACGCACTTGTGACTCTCGAGTGTGTCCATGGGTAGCGGCAGTCACTTACCATCTGTGACCCGTCTGTTCGTTCTGTTCGATATTCTATTAAGCGGTATCTCTAGCTCTACTAACAGCCGACGCGACGTCAATGTTAGCAAGAACAAAATAAAGGCTAGGTACATGTTATAATATTCATACGTTAAGCCTAGTATAAATATATGATGAGATAAAAGCAAAAATATGCAATACTAGCAGTGCCCAGCGGTTTCACCCGCGTAAGTCCCGATCCCGTGGGAATATCGGGATAAAAAGTGGCCTATGTGTTAATCCAGGTCTCCAGCTATCTACATACTAAGTTTAATCGCATTCGGTTCAGTAGTTTTTGCGTAAAGAGTAACAAACATCCATACATCCTCACAAACTTTCACGTTCATAATATTAGGAGTAGCTCGTTTTGCTCTTTGCTCGGGTCTTTGCTTGCGTTAATGTAGATTAGAGATTTTGTTCTGGATAAAAGGTACCTACCCTGTATTCTTTTCTGTAGCCCTGACAAACCAGGGAGGGGGGGTTCCTCAAATGTGACCACCTATGAGAAGGACGGGGGGGGGGTTTCGAAAATCATGAAATTCGTATGACGTAATTTATGGATGGCCCCTAAGCGTGATAGCGTAACAGACAAACTGACATTCGTATTTATAATATTAGTTAGGATGTCCCCGCTAATATCTCAGTTGATAACGAATTCATAGAACATGATATGGAGAACAAGGACAAATATAATATTTTAGCACCAAATCAAACAGTATGTACGCCAGTTATAACAGATGCTATTTAATTATTGATAAGCTTGAACACGTACGTAGCTGAAAACAATGTAGTCGTTGTACCACAGCAGATAATAAAGAGTAAATTAAGAGGATTTTCTTTGAAAAAATCTGTCATCGGCATAAAACAAAGTAGAATAATATTTTCATTCTACAATTTTTTTTACAAAATCATTCATCATCAAAGTTTGAAGGGAAATCTGTTATGAATATATTTGGGATATAGTATTTCTGTATAGAACGTTAGAAATGTGTGCTAAAACAGTTATTATTTTTAATTTAACCTAACTAACGCAGATTGAATTAAGTGCTAATTACTCTATTTCGTCTTACAATTGCGTTTTTTTAAGTTATCCAATAAGATCGTTTATAGGTCATAATAAACGTAAAATCCTACTAATATTATAAACGTGAAAGTTTGTGAGTATGGATGTATGGATGTTTGTTACTCTTCCACGTTAAAAACTACTAAACCGATTGCGATGAAACTTGGTATGTAGATAGCTGGAGACCTGAATTAACATATAGGCTACTTTTTATCCGAATATTCCGACGGGATCGGGACTTACGCGGGTGAAACCGGGGGGGTTGCTAGTAAGATATAATAATACTTTAAAAAGTTATCACCGCGCAAATTATCTCTGCGTAAAGTATTATAAAAAGTACCTTTTTCATAGTAGAATAACAGCAAGTATTAGATATTCAGAGAGGCTGCTTTTATAAGATATTTTTGGTGCTTAGCACAGGCAGACATGCAGGAAGCCAATGGTTGAGGGTAGTGTAAAACTGCTCTTTATCTAGAGTCAATAGTGCACGTCGCATAGTTGAGACAAAAGATGATAATCATGACTCATTTAATGCTTGAACGCCGCTGTCTTTCCTCATACGTGAACTCAAGTTACTCCAGAAGAGTCACCATCAACCGGTCCATCAAGATCACAGCTTTTCCATGCACTAGGCTGCTCCTCTACTGAGAAATCCTAGTAATATTATAAACGTGAAAGTTTGTGAGGATGTTTGGATGATTGTATGATTGTTGCTCTTCCACGCAAAACCCATTTCGATGAAACTTAGTATGTAAATAGCTGGAGACCTATGTGCTAGGCTACTTTTATCCCGATATTAACACAGCATCGGGACTTACGCGGGTGAAACCGCGGGGCGCAGCTAGTATGCTATACATAGTTGTTGCAAGAGGTCGGTACAGATGCGGGCAGTTAAAAAACTGCATTCGCTACAGTTGTACTAAGATAAACTACTGTTCTATGTTTACTATGGTCATACCTACTTTCATTAGTAGGTACATATACATATGCCTGAACTATTCGAAACGTGTAGCGGGAGTTTGATAATGCAAGCGCCCGCAATTTGGCCGCCCGCATGGTTCGACAGTTGCTGCACTAAAGTGTAGAAGATATACGCGATTAAACACTTTAAGTATTGTGTTTAGTTGCAGGATTTATAAATAAAATAGCAAAAATATGTTTGTGAGGAATTGCTAAATTTCTTAATTCATACAAAAAATAAATTTAAATGAACTAGTTAATAATAAAAACTTAAAAAAAATGGTTTATATAAAATTGTGTGCATGATATTTCATACAAATAACGAATTTCATATACCTACAACATTTTTATTTAAGAAAATGTAAAAAAAAGTTTTTGTGCAAAACCTTAAAAATTTTTCATGATGGCTGTCAAACCATCAAGTCGAACTTTATTTTAATCAATTGCATGTTGGTTAAATATATTTTTGCGATTCGCAACTAAATGATTTAGTTACTTGGTGGTCAAGATTGTTTTATTCATTGCACAAAATAATGAACTTACACTCATTATTTAAAACAAAACAGTCAATGATCTAGATAGCCTTTGCACTCAGATTTTTAAAGTAAATAATAAAATATTATCGCACTAAAAACGATAACGCTCATCTGTCATAATATCTCGTAATACAGTTGCTTGGAAAAATATTTTTTTTTTTTTTAAAAGACAACTCACGCATTAGGATTTACTCCTGTGTCGCGGGGGACTTTACAAACATACAAACAACGGACACAAAGAACACCCAGACTCAGATGGGAATCGAATCCACGACCTCTGGCTCAGCAGTCAGGGTCACTAACCACTAGACCAACAGGCCAGTCAATTTATTATTCTTAGATATATTCCAGTAGTAACTGCCAGCTGGTGTTCTTGTCTTAGTAGTTTCTCCAGTCACTGGAAATATATATAGGGACATTCTGGTACGCGACTCTGCAAGCTTCTGCAGTCTCAGTCCTGTTCCCCATTTGAACCTTGCAAACCCCTTACCCTAGGTTCCTCTCCCTAACCATTTCTCCTTATACAAATTTACCTTCTTCTTTCTTTTCCGTCTTAAAACGACTACATTCCCAAAGAAACCAGCCAAAACCCTTTACAATGTTACACATTGCACCAACCCCAATGAAAATAGGGGAAACGGCAAGCAGAAGATGATATTCCAGTAGGGACTGACTTCTAATGACATTATCTCTCGCTTATTTTATCAATACTTTTTACAATTCTCAACTTATTTTAATCTACAACTGTTACAATTCCCGATTAACTTGAAAAGAACTGATATTTATATGACATTCTCGAGGGTCCCACTAACTTGTCGTATAATGGGCTCCAAGGATTCAAATCATGCTTGGACTCTTTACATGAGGTTTATAAACAATGTTTATCTTCACACTTTAAGCATAAATAAGCAAGACACATTGTAAAGATATTATGCATATATATACGAAATATCGAAACATATCGACTGGCAACCTGCCAGCATCGGTCAAGGTTAATATTATCCCATCAAAAACATAAATGTGAAAATCGGAGCCAAGTTCAATATTAATAATATGTATGGCTTCCGACTTCGCCGACAAAAGAATTGAGACCTAAATGGGTACGATTTATTTATAAGAACATACAACATTCCAAATCATTCAAAAATTTAAACCCAAGTTCTTGTTTTTTTCTACGACAGCAATGTTTGCTATTTGTAAACATAACTTCTTCAATTTAATTTTTTTTTACACAAATCAGATAACTTCCGAAAAATTTAAGGTTCCATTCTTTTTTGTAAAGATATTATTATTGTGCATCATTCAAGTGATCTGTAACATTAATATTTTTTTCCTACGTTTACGCTGTATAATTATCTTTTTGTGCTATTTTATACATTTTCTTGAACGTTAGAAATATTTGATCCCATTGCCCTTTATTGATAAATTATTTCTTACGTAACCTACTTTTTTGTAGTGATTCTGTACATTTTCAAAGTTCATTAAATGTATTTCTTTCGTAACACAATTGTTTGCATTGACGCAATAATGTCAGATCGCTCTGAGCCGGCGCTGCCAGTTGCAGTTTGTTATAATTGGTTGTCTAAGTTTTATAAATAATCTGGTATACAACATGATAATAAAAGCGATCTGTCATCATTTAACCTATTCTCTCGATAGAAAAAAAATGCTATTATAATTTTGCAAGCCGCTAAGTGTTAATAAAAATCGATTACTTGGAAAATATTTCGAATTGTAATAAATCTCTATTTCTAGATTTTTTCTTTTGTATATACACAATTACCCAGCTGGACGCCAAATTTCAACTTTCTAGATCATCTGAAAGTGGGTTAGGTTTTTTATCTATATGTCAGTCAGTCAGTGTTAAAAATACTGATTTTTAAACGTTAATATCTCAATGACCGTTTGAGGTGTATTTATGAAATTTGGGGTTTTAGTTAGTCTAAGGAGTTTTAATAAATAAACCAAATTAAATGTGTTTTTGTTAAATAGATATTGAGTTATGAAGGCGCCAAAAGTGGCGCCAAAAGTGGCGCCAAAAGTGGCGCCAAAAGTGGCGCCAAAAGTGGCTCCAAACGGTTCGTGTAATATAACACACGGTTGCTGCGTCACCAGTTCCTTTTTATTGAACTTGGCTTGACACAGTGCTTCAAGTGCTTAACAAATGAATATCGTTGACAACACAGTAAAAGTCATGTGAAGTCTATTTTTAGATGCTATTTAAAGTATCATACGTGAAAGGGAAAATAAAATACAATTTGAATACATAATTAGCACTAGTGACATCTACATTCTTAGTTCATTGGTAGTCTCGAAATATAGATAGATAAATAATCGACAAATAATTATTGAGCTACTTTAGATCATGCCTTGCAATTTGCAATACATCACTAATCAAACAGCACTTACCCTTGTTTGGAAAGATAAACAGAATGGATGGGTATTTTTCAGAAAAATGCACCATTGTAGATTTGCAGGTCCTGTGACTTTGATAGTTATTTATTCAAAGTTTTTTTTTTCCAGAGTTGTAATTTTTTGTTATAAAGTAACTATTATCCTAAAAACTGTATTATTTAAAACTTGTGGAAATAGCTTAATATATTAAATATTGCTAAAACAAGGCAAGGCTACTCTAGTGGAAACATAAGTCTTAAATGAGTTTTTTCAGAATTTCGTAATAATTGTGATATAAATATACTTACTTTTTTTTTATGGTATAGGGGACAAACGAGCAGACGGGTCACCTGATGGTAAATGACTACCGCCGCCCATGGGCACCTGTAACTCAAGAGTCACAAGTGCGTTGCCGCCGTTTAAGGTGGGAGTAGGGGAAGAGGGGGAGAGGGGGAAGACGGGAGAAACGGATTAGAGGGGAGGAGAGGGGAAGAGGGGAAAGACATTAATTATCAAACGCATTTAATCACAATTAAATGAAAACAATTTTTTTTTTAAGTGGAATTCGAGTTAAGCGATGTAAAAAACTTGTATAGGTTTAAAACACGGCAAGAACATCAAATTGAGTTTTCAAGTTGTACCACACTAAGATAAATTGGTGTAAAACAAATTGCGACTCCGCCGTAGCTGATTATTTCACTTCCATCGCCAGTCACGCACGTCTAACTTATAGAAGTTCATAAGTGTTAGAAATTAATCATTATAATTTATTTCGAATACTTATGAATGAAATAAAAATCCAATTTCCTGTATGATGTTTCCGACAGATTGTAAAGTCCACGTCTATATCGTATTTAGAGGCCCGTGCCCCGAGTGGAATAATTTATAAAAATAGCTTTATTACGAGTATATTAAAGCAACTAGGGAAATTCAACATGACATCCACATCTGGTCCTCGTAATTGTAATTTGTGGCTATAACTGCTCCAACTTATGTTATTCAAAGATCTCAACACACTTAATACTCGTCTTTGATCAGCATTATAATCTTACTCTCTCTTTATAATGGACGATAATCTATTCTTAGCAGATATTAATGCAGTTTACGATCAATAAATGTTCATGCAAAAGGAATAAATATTTAAATTTGAACTCACGTGGAGTAGGACAAAGTCATGGCGAACTATAGATAGATATTAATCAATTAACCAATCAACATTCACATTACAATAATCAGATAATAATAATAACATTAAGGTAATGTAAGTAATGATGTTTAAAGTCATCAAAGTAGTTTGCCGACAATTGTAAATTTAATGTTAATAGTTTCTATTCTAATCGGGTAGCAATAAATCTAAACATAAACTTAGCATTTATGGCTAAAACTTTGTGCTTTTAGAATAAAGAAAAACATTGTTGTAGATGACCTATGACCGATTACTTTAATACGATACACAAATTTATCGATCTTCAGGTTGTTATGCTCACCTAGTACATTGCAGGAGAGCCGATTTAAACCCCACTCAAATCCACGATGTCTGCCTCAATTTAGTATAGATATTGAGATTAACAATCTCGTGATGTGATGATGGTTTAAGATGAAATCTTCTCCATCGAGGATAGAAATAGAAACTATAATAAAGCTGAAGAGTATTTTTGTTTGATTGTTGTTCTCTGGAACGATTACTCAGATTTTAATAAATGGAACGAAGTTATGTTACCCACGTTACACTTCAGACGCTCGCGCGGACGGGGCCAGGCGGAAAAAGTGTTAGCGCAACGAAGAATGCTGACCGCGAGTTGGTTTTTAACGCCATCTATCGATTCTGCGCGATACTAATGTTATTTAATGTTGGTTGTTTAATAGTTATCCATACATTAGTTTGGGTAACTTTCACAGAACGCGCAATTTTAATTTCGATTTTTTACAATATTTACTATATTTTGATACAATTTACTTTCAATCCATTAAATATATTTGTACTAAAGACACCTCACGCTTTTTTCATTTATGGATTGGACAGAGTATTCATTGTTGGAATGTTATAGACAGTGACCATTAACGCAAGTAAAACTGTAGGAAACCGACCGGAGTGATACCCTCGCAGAAAGCCGGCAGTGCAGCAATGCTTGCATTGCTTTTCACCGAATTCAATAAAATTGACCATCAATTATTCGAAATCGTCGATTTAATAAATAATTATTACAATTACCAATTATAGATCAAGACACAGAGTCACCGCAACAATAGTTTGCTTCGTCAAATATGAAAAGAAAGAAAAAAGAAATGGATACCATAATATCACCACCTGTTTCGATCTATAACCGACTGAGTGAGGTTACCGGAGGCCCTAACCCTTTGGGGTGCCGTCTAGAAAACCTCCACGTGGTGCACCCTGGAAACGTTGGCGATGACGCTGCCTTTTGTTCCTCAGTTTTTGAGGACAGCGTCATCGCCAACGGCTAATATTCTAGTATGAAGAGGAGGCCATCTTTCTTCGGCCACTTGGTTAAGGCTTGGCCCAACAGAGCGGGCGTGTCTGTCGATACCTCTGTTGGCTCTTCGCTCTTCGGAGCTAAGAGGATGAAAACCTCGGTAAAAAATCACGAAGGAGGGACCCTTCCACGAGTCGTAGTTTCTCCACTGTCGTCAGTGGAGAAAGAGGGCGGGCTCGGCGTGCACTCACACTGCCACCGAGCAGGCATGGGAAGATTTAGTTTCCTTGCCACCGTCGGCATATCGTAATCCCGAAAGGAGTCGTGGTCATGTTTTGCGACTCCGATCGGGGACGAGGGTCTTGGCTTAGCCGCCCGGACTGCGAGGAAGAAAACCTCTCTAAAAAATCACCCCGAATCCCGTGTTCTGGTGCGTGACCAGGGGATGCATGGCTGATGGGTAGTTCAGTCGTAAGCGCACTCCCAGCCGGGGCACCTGCGGACCCCTCGGTTGGGTATAAACCTTCGCTTGCCCGGGTATTGGGGATCTCTGCCCGGGTGGACCTTAAGTTCTCCCCATCTCGTGGGTTAAATTATGGATTCAATTAATAAAATTATAAACAAATCAACCGAAGAAAGAAAGGAGAAGGTAGATAATAAGATGCAGAAGGAGAAGAACGAAAAGAAGGTGGCCACCTCATCTTATGAAGAAGAGGTTTTACTGGCGACGCCTATCTCGGAAGTCAAATTGACTTCTGGGAGCAGAAGGTACTCGGAACGCCTGCGTTCCAGATCTGTCGTGTCGTCGGACGCAAATTCCGGTACGACGACGGACAACCAAGAGGCGATGGAGGTTGAGGTCCGCGGCAATGACAGTCGTAAACGCGGACGCTCCTCACATCAGGACAGCGACACGTCCCAAGAGATGCTTCCTCCCAAAGTGGCTAGTAGCCATAGAGGGAGGTCGCGCACGCCGATCTCGGCTCCGTCGGGCTCCGCCTTCTCTGGGAGGGAAGCCTATGTCCGAGCTAGAGCGGAGGGCGAAGGTGTAGCGGAGGAGGAGATTGCGGATCTCCTGCTTAAAATCCAAGAGCCGGTGGTAGGGGGTTCTGTCCCCCACATACCATCGACTATGCAGGAGAGAGCGAACGCGGCGGTGGCCGTTATCCAAAAAGTGGCCACCAAGTCCACGAACCTTAAGGGTTCCTTTGTTAGGGCCCTTAAGGACTCCTCTTCCGCCATCTCTGGGGTCGTCGAGACCCTCATTGGGGACGTGGCGCGCCTCCAGGCCGCAAACGACGTACTAACGGGGCAGGTCACAGAGCTCAGCGCTCAGTTCGCCCAATTTCGGGCACAGGCGAATAGCCCTGAACAGCCGAATCCGGTTGCCCGGCCACCTGCCCCCTCCCCCTCCCCCGTTCCGGATGCCCACTTGCGTCAAGTTATTGACGCAGTGTGGCGAATGATGGACGGGCGCCTCGCGGGCCTGGAGGCAAGGCTGCCTCCGGCGCCTATCGTTCGGCCACCACTTGCCGCGGCCAAGGCTAACGCCGCAACGGTCCCGACACCGCTTCCCGTCTCGGGTGGCCGCGTGACGGTGACTTATGCCGCGGTGACGTCGGCACCGGCGCCTGCAGCCACACCGAAGGCTGGTCGACCGGCTAAGGCTGCGTCCAAAGTGGTTGCACCAAAGGCCGGGCAACCATCGAAAGTCACGGAAAAGGTGACAGCGGAGTTCCCCCCGCTTCCCACTCCAGCACCGAAGAGAATGGCTGCGGCTACTGCTCATTCTAGTGAGCCCATGCCTGGTCCGTCCACATCAGCCCCCTCCACGTCCACTCCCTCTAACGACGGGTGGAAAATAGTAGAGGGAGGCAAGAAGCGGTCCCGCAACCGAAACAAAAAGGCTGCCAAGAGTGCACCGTCTCCGCCGCAGGCACCATCCGTGGCAGTGACTGCCACCAAAAAGCCCCGGAAACTAGTGCCTCCCAAAACGGCGGCTGTGGTTGTCACCCTGTCGCCGGCGGCGGGGGACGGCGGGCTATCCTACGCGGCTGTATTTAAGAAGGCCCGGGATAGTTTGGCTAGTGAATTTGGGGCCGTAGGTGTGAGGATGCGCCTCGCCCAGACGGGAGCTCGAGTCCTCGAGCTCCCTGGGGCTGAAGGCGCAAAGACGGCGGACAGTTTTGCCGAGAAGATGCGGGAGATATTCGCAGCCACGGATGGTGTGAAGATCGCCAGGCCCACCAAGTGCGCGGAACTGCGCATTTCAGGCCTGGACGATTCAGTGACGGTCGAGGATGTCCGCGTTGTAATTCGGGAGAAGACGGGTTGCAGTGCGGACAACATCAGGGTCGGCACCATCCGCCCCGGTCCAGGGGGCCTTGGCGCGGTGTGGGCCAGTTGTCCCATGGCGTCGGCCAAGATTTTGAGCGACGCCGGAAGAGTCCTCATCGGTTTCGTGAACGCCAGAGTCACACTCCTGGCGGCGAGACCGATGAGGTGTTTTAAATGCCTCTCCACGGGACACACCCGCGTCAGGTGCGCAAGTTGTTTTGACTGCAGCGGACTGTGCTTCCGCTGCGGTCAACCGGGGCACAAGGCGGCGGAATGCTCCGCGGCCCCTCACTGCCCAGCGTGTGCGGCGGGAAATCTTCCCGCCAATCATCAGATGGGGCAGGGTGGCTGCAAGCCACCCCGCACTTCTCGGCAAACTTCGGGGGCTAGCCAATCGACCCAGGCTGCCTCCGAAGTCAATCCTGCGTCGTCGTCGTCGCCCATGGAGGAGGTTGTAGAGACAGTCCAGTAATGGACCAAGTCTCCAACCTCCTTGTCCAGACGAACCTGAACCACTCTGCCGGTGCGCAGGATCTTTTCCTTCAAACCATGGCGGAGTGGTCGATAGGTGTCGCCGTAGCCGCGGAGCCCTATTACGTTCCTCCCCGTCCAAATTGGCTGGGTGACAGGGACGGCTCCGTGGCAGTCGTCGGCTCCACGGCGGCTCATTCCCCGCCCTTGTCGCTAAGAGACAAGGGTACTGGATATGTTGCTGCCGAATGGGGGGGTATCACCATATATGGTGTATACTTCTCCCCCAACCGAAGTCTGAGCGACTTCGAGGTCTTCCTCAATAACCTGGAGACCTCGATCCGGCGACTAGCGTCTGGGCACGTCCTAGTGCTGGGGGACTTCAACGCCAAGTGCGTTACGTGGGGTTCCCCCAGGACGGACGCAAGGGGCGATGCCGTAGAGGAGTGGGCGGCATCGGTGGGCCTCTGTCTCCTAAACAGAGGCTCCACCAATACGTGTGTGCGACAGCAGGGGGGGTCGATAGCGCAACAAAAGCTCCGCGCGTCGGGCCCCCCCCTTACGGAGACTCTCCAGCCCAGCTTCCTGCAGGGAGTGGTTGAGGGCCTTTTCCCGCAACGGGCGGAACACATACCTCCGTCGATGGCCGTATTGGCCGGACACAATGCGGAGGTCGAAAATGAGGAAGTTCCGCCCGTCACAGAGGCGGAGGTAGGGGCGGCTGTTCTACGGATCCGTTCCAAGAACACCGCCCCCGGGCCAGACGGGATTCCTGCCCGAGCTTTGGCCCTCGCCCTCGACCACATGTCGGACTGCCTCAGGGAAGTGTTCGACGCTAGCCTGGCGTCCGGATGCTTCCCTGACTGCTGGAAGAGCGGGAAGCTGGTGCTTTTAACGAAGCCGGGACGGCCTACCGACTCGGTCGCGGCCTACAGGCCCATCGTGTTGCTGGACGAGGCGGGTAAATTGTTTGAGAGGGTCCTCTCTGAGCGCATCGTTCGGCACCTTGGCGAGGTCGGCCCCGATTTGTCGGACGCCCAATTCGGTTTTCGAGCGGGGCGTTCGACGGTCGGTGCTGTGCTGCGCCTGAGGGCTGTGACCGAAGACGTAGTGAGCTGTGGCGGCGTGCTGTTGGCGGTGTCGTTGGACATCGCCAACGCATTCAATAGTCTGCCATTCAGCTGCATCAGGGAAGCACTCCTCTATCATGGGGTGCCACAGTACCTGAGGCGGCTAGTGGCAGACTATTTAGAGGAGCGTACCGTCATGTACGAGGACCGAGACGGAGTTTTGATTCGTCGGCCCATGTCGTGCGGTGTTCCGCAGGGATCTGTCCTTGGACCACTCCTGTGGAACATGGGGTACGACTGGGCCCTTCGAGGCGACTTCCCCCCCGGGCTGGGCGTAATCTGTTACGCCGACGACACACTGGTCACAGCCCGGGGGGCGAACTTCCAAGAGGCGGCGCGTTTGGCCACCAGAGGTGTCTCTCTGGTGGTCGGTCGCATCGAGGCGCTGGGTCTGCGGGTGGCCCTGGATAAGACGGAGGCTCTTTTATTGCATGGGCCTCGTCGTGGTCCACCCCCTGGCGCCTCCATCGTAGTCAACTCGGTTCTCGTACCGGTTCGGGCCCACATAAGGTATCTGGGCCTGATCCTCGACGGTAGGTGGCTTTTCGACGAGCACTTCCGACAGCTTGCCCCGAAGCTGGTCGGCGCTGCGTCCGCCCTTGGGCGACTCTTGCCCAATTTGGGAGGACCCAGCGTCGCTACAAGACGGTTGTACACGGGGGTTGTCCGGTCAATGGCACTGTACGGTGCACCGGTGTGGGCGGGAGCTCTGACCGCCCAGAATAGGGCGCGCCTCTGGCGCCCTCAGAGGGTTATGGCGGTTAGAGCCATACGCGGATACCGCACCGTGTCGACGGAGGCGGCGTGCGCGTTGGCCGGGACTCCCCCGTGGGATTTGGAGGCGGAAGTGCTCGCCGAAGTATATCGGCGAACGGCTGAGTTCCGGGCGGGAAGCGGCAGTCGGCCCCCGCCCGAAGAGGTACGCGAATGGCGTGAGGCCGCTCGCCGAGCCACCATGGCTCGTTGGTCGTCCCGGCTGGAGGCTCCACGTGCTGGCTTTGCCGCCGTGGAGGCGCTCCAGCCGGTCATCGTCGAGTGGGCAGGGCGGCAGCACGGGACCCTTTCCTTCCGACTGACGCAGGTTCTTTCCGGGCACGGCTGCTTCGGGAAGTACCTGCACTCGGTCGCTAGGAGGGAACTGAGTCCCGCCTGTCACCACTGCGACTGTAGTGAGGACTCGGCTCAGCACACGCTGGCGGTTTGCTCCGCCTGGGCGACGCAGCGTCGGGCCCTCACTGCAGTCATCGGAGGGGATCTCTCGCTACCGGCCGTCATACGCTCCATGGCCGGTAGCGACAGGAATTTTACCGCGGTCGCCACCTTCTGTGAGGACGTCATCTCGCAGAAGGAGGCGGCGGAAAGGGTCCGGGAGGACGATCTCCACTCGGACCTAATTCGCCGCCGGCGAACCGGGCGGCGGAGGCGCGCTTACCAGCGCCTCATGCCGCCCTGAGTGTGGCCGCGGGTGGACGGGACGGGTTTTTCCCCTCCACCCGCTATAGTGGCCCCCCGCGAGGAGGCGGCGTCCGCGTGTGCCTGGACGTCGCCTAATTGAGAGGTTTTTACCCGAAGGTGGTGCCCGCGCTTTTGCGGGCAGGCGCTAGGGGGGGTCCGGATGTCTTAATAAAAGCTGTTCCCGGATCCCTCCTATTTAAGGCGCAGTACGGCACACCGTGTGGTTTTAGTCGGTTCGATTCCGACACACCGGCCCACCGAAAACCCCGGTGGGGTGACGGCCCGAGGGGGTTTCCACACGCACAAAAAAAAAAACAAAAAAAAAAAAAAAGAGGCCCTAACCCTTTCCTCCCCCCTCTCCCTCTTCCTACCTTCCCTACTCCTACCTTAAAGGCTGGCAACGCACATATAACTCTTTGCAGGTCATTTACTATCAGGTGACCCGTCAGCTCATCTGCCCCTATTCCATAAAATGAAAAAAAAATAGCATACTCGCGTTTTCCTTCTTGGCCTAAATAGGGATACACGGTGTCAAACACAGATTTGAGATGTAATTGTATGTGTAAGATTATAAACAGTGATGCATATTTCTTTTAAATTCGCAGAAAACTTATCACCGCTTCTTTTATCACATGTAATAAAAGATAATGTTAGTCACAGTTTTATTATCAGTGGTATAAAATTGCAGTATTTAAATGAGTTTATTAGTGACATTGTTATTTCTTCTGAAGATTTTTGGGTTTTAAATTATTTTTCATGAACCTGTGTGAATTGTAATTTTATGTAGTAGGTACTGGTTCCCACGCGCCATCGCTCGCATGTATATATTTATATATTTTGCGAGGAACCCTAATTCTTTTTCCAAAATAAAAGTAGCCTTAGTTACTAATTCATATTATTTACTAGAAAAGACCAACCTTGGTTTATCTTTCGAAGCGAATTATACCGTGTGAGCCGTTGCACCGCTGAGCCAGCCAGCCTGTGACCACGGCCAGTGCAACCTGGTCGAAACGTCAGGCAATTCAGAGGTATGTAATACCTTTTCGTGATCGCGTTAATTAACGAGGCAATACATAATTGTATACTTATTATCCATATATTAGCTAGGGCAACTATCACAGATGGCACAATTTTAATTTCGAGATTTTTGTTACAGTTCATTAAATTCAAAGGCCAAAGGAACTTCGTTTTTTAGAACAATTCTCCACGATGAATTATATTTTTAGAAGAGATTAATGACAAAGAAGTATTAAGAATTAAAAACAAGGAATTATTTTTATTTTGACCATAAAACTAAACAGTGTTTGATGTTTATGTGAAAGTTTTTGACATAAGACAACGTAAGACAGTTGCGTGTGATTCGTGAAACTTAAAGAACACATTGCAAGTGTGCAACGCATGCTACACATTAGATAGTTAAAGACTGTAAAGCCATTAAATATTAACACTAAGTAGCGACAGGTGACACTCTAATTTCTAACAACTAGCACATGAACAAAAGCGTGAATTCTTACAGTTTCTCACTTCCTTATACAAGCAAGTGTAATGTGAGTTACCTTGAAGTGATCTTTATTCTAGCTAGCTGACGTCACGTATGTTAAGGAGCTTTTGGCATAACTTGGTTAAAAATCAAACACCCTAGGCGTTTGATTTTACACGATGAATGGCTTATATGTTGTTTGTCTGTATTTGGTGCTTGTATCTTGTTATGATTACTTGTTTTACACAATTAAGTTGACAACTGTCTGGGTGTTATCTGTGCCCGTTGTTTGAGTGTTTTTAATGTTATATTTCCCCGCGACACAGGTATCATTCCGAGTTTTTAAAAAACAAAGAAATAAATAGGCGAAGGTTACAGCTTACCATTAAGCTGGGCGTATGCTTGTTTGCAACTTAGATAGTCTACGGCTTGTTTCCTACATGTGAGAGGCATTAATGCCCCATTCCTATAATTAAGAAAGGAAACGAAATTTTACCATTCGTAAGCAAAACGAATCGTTTGTTGATTATTATAGGAACGCGGTATAAGAGAACCGTCATAGTTACTTATCAGCCTAGTCATAGTCAGACACCATGATGGCGTCGCTTATGGTTTTACAGATGAGTTTGTCGCACTGCAATAAATGTTTATCATCTAATCACCAAGTCTTTAATTACTAAAACAATTGTAGCCTCGTTAAAAACATTCAATTTCTTATGAGATACTTATGACTTGCATCCAGCTAGCTGTTTTGCTTTTACTAGATCCAATTCTTGCTTTGGATCGTGTGGATCTTGTATTCCTCTAATTAAGTTTGCTGATTTTAGCCAACTATGATTTTATCCAAATGAGCGCGTTCACATTTTCAGCGGTTACCGTGTTGAGTAGGTGCGCACATATAAATAAATAAATATACATATATTTTTTATATAATATTATGATCTATTTAAAGAAAGATAAACTGGGTAATATATTTATGGCTGGCAGCACTGGTGCGCGTCATCCGTCAAATGACGCACACCCTGTAAACCCCAAACTTCCGGGACGCTTGTCTTGTAGGTAGGCAGGCTGTGTCCAGCTGTAACATGTACTGTAAAACATTGTTATTTGTTGCACAAATATTACGCCTGCGATGACTTGAATTTTTGGAGCTTACCCCGGTATGTCCAGGTTGCCAGCCTGTGTGAAGTGTTGTTTGTGTTGTGTTATTGTTGTGAAAAATGCTGCAAAATCACATACTACAGTTAATATATCACATACTACAGGTTCTTGGCTTTCGAAAAAAGCGTTAACAGATAATCCCGTTAAGGGCAAGATATTGCCCCGTTTAGGCCGCAGTAGTCAGTCACGAGTCACAGTGTTAATTATACTACTTCCACTACAATACGAAGAAAAAATTTACATGGTCATTATTGATGGAAAACATGGAAAAGGCGTGTTCGAAAAACCTTTATATTATAATACCTGTTATTTCTATGATGTTTTTGAGTGTCTGGTAAACGCATAGGGTTACTGAATCTCATACTTTATGAAGAGGACTTACTTACGCTATGCGTTTGTTCGTTCGTTCGATAACATTCACAGTGCCATGCAACCTTAGATGTTAGTAGCGTGTGTCATTCAGATAGCGGTAGACAAATAGTTTCTTATATAGTTACTTTATGTAGGAGAGAATTGCTTATAAATACAAGCTTCTATTATTGATTAGTTTCTTTGATTAAATAAATACACGGTATATAATCGAAGATTAGTGTATCTAATCTTTCCAAAAATTAACATCAACAAAATTTTAATACGAAATATTTACCTACTAGTGACTAAGTTGAATATATATTGTCATAGTCTTCCCTGCTTTAAAAAGAGGCTACACTACATAATATGTACATGCATGTTCTACAATATTCAGAGAGGATATTGTAAGGTTTTACTGTGTTGCAAGCGTTCATGACACGATAAGTGCTTAAATTCATGGTAATCCAATCCATTCCATTCATGGGGAACAGTACTTTTGGAACGAAGTTACACTTGAGACGCTCGGTGGCTAGCCGGAAAAAAGTGTTAGCGCAACGAAAAATGCAGACCGCGAGTTGATTTATTTTATTTTTTTAGTTGATTTGTAATATCTTGTATACTAATTATCCATAGATTAGTTCGGGCAACTTTCACAGATGTCGCAATTTTAATTTCGAGTTTTTACAATATTTACTATATTTTCATACAATTTATTGAATAGAATGAAAGAAAGAAAAAAATGTTTATTTTGGCAACAGAAAAGAAAAACAGGTGACATAAATAATGTTGCAACTTAATTGCTAAAAACGGAATAGCGAAAGGAAATTCGTTACGGGTGTCTCAAAGACACCTCAGGCTTTTTTTTTTAGATGAAAGGTACCTCAAGTCACCCTTGTCAAAGTGTATGCAACATTTTATGATAATCGAGGCGTAAAATATGAACAAACAAACAAACTCACATTCGTACTTATAACATTAAGATTGAGGTCCATGAATGCGGTTTGTTAATTTATGTTTAAGGCGTTGTCTGTTGGCATGTACATTCACATTCTAACGAGTAGGCCTTAGATAATAAGACCAATTATGGTATTGTAACCAATTCTTAGAAATACAGAAAACAGATCAAGTCCAAATACTGATACATGTAATCCAGGGGGACTGGGAAAGGGTAGTGCTGTTCGTAGTGCTGGTAACACCAATGGTATTGCCAGTGTTTATAGGCACTCGTAATAGCTTACGGTCAGCTGGGCCGCGCCTAGGCTTGTTGCCGAATAAGTTATACATATATATACTAAATAATAGTAAAAAAAAGGAAGAATTCCATTATCCACAACCTGGCTCCGTCTTCAGACCTATGATACCAGTTCAATCTATTGCACTTGTCAAAACGAATCGTTTTTACTTATTGCAACAGAAAAGTTTCACTGTTCATCTCCTAGCTCCGTCACCACCGACCTTCGTTACTAACCCCACCTTGTTGGACTCATTAAACGAATCATATGAACCTGAACTCAAAGAATTTACTAGCAGCTACTGAAGAATTTTGAGTATCCACTTCCTAGACACATCATCAGATCACCTACCAGATGTTAAATTATGGTTTTGTCATCCGAACAACATACATACAAACATACAGTTTCATTTCGATTAGGGTGCGTCTAAATGGGCAATAATTTTACTATAATGTATGTTAGCAATTATTACAGCCATACTATGCAATATAGGAAAATATTGAGTTGGTTTAGTATGGTCATCGATGAATTTTTGGGTTGCCGACGATGTAGGACGATCGCATTGGAATCGAAAATACATAGAGATATTGCCTGGCCCGGCAATATATACCATTATTATTTTTCGTTTTATAGCATAGGTAGTGTACACCCCTTTCTAAGTGTCATGTCTGATGCCGGGAGTAAGATGCCGCAACTTGTCGCTATATTCCCTCTGTGTTTAATTTTTTCTGACTTCGTCAGTCATTGTTGCCTGACTTTGTAGCCTGTGTACAAAGCAAACATATGAGCCATACTGGTTCTGACATATTGCCGAGATATGTATATTATTTTTCAGGCTTAAACTGCATTAAAATGTTTTTGTGATGGCCGGACTTATTGTAGTCACATATAGCAGTAAAAATTGCTCGTTTAAACGCACCTCAGAAGTAGGTTAAAATTAACTTAAAGGATTTAATTAAATTGTTAGTTACAAGCGAGTTTAAAAGAGAGCAGTATTGTATTTCAATATGACTATTGATGTACAATTTAAAAAAAGCTACACTGTTTTTATAGCAGCTAAATCACTTTTAAAATATGTGCGCGCAGAGCTATCATTGATCCACATTAACGACATGTCGACTCTCTAGAGTCAATCTTCAACCGTATCATTATCGATAAATTATAAACAGTTAGTCACGATATATATATCATAACAGATAATGCGGCAAAAAAATCGATACAGCACTTAATTCTGAGAGGAAATTTGATTCAGATAATTATAAGAAAATTTAATGAACAGTTGTACAGATCTTTAATGCACTATCGTCATACTATAACGCTATTAAATTACAATTGAGGTCAGTAGAAACAATTGTGAAGGCCTATCTAAGAAAGCGGATCGTCCATTACTGGGTATAGCAGTACCTAATTATAGAGATACTGTATTTAGTACAGGTCAATTTTATATCAAAAAAGATAATCCATAGCTGTGTACAACGTATGTTATTTTTTTCAATATTTGGGTGATCCAACTAAAAAAGTAATGACTACTCTTTTAGTAAATCTGACACTTTAATAGTCCACTTTTCAAGTTGTTAAAATAATTCCTAGCTACAAAAGCAGCAAAAGATCACACAAAAATAGTAAACCTAGATTGAAGTTTTCTAAAAAAACAAAAAATGCAATCAACTCGTGCGGTCGACCACAGGCCACTTCCATCAACGCAACTTTTTATACGTCACGAATCACGATCAAAACAAAAAGCTTGAGATGTTTTCTTTGCGTTATTTTAGTAACAGCAAGATTATCTGCTCTAGCAATCAGGGTGTAATCACATTTAGTTGCTGGTTTGAGTTACAAAAACACACTACTAATTTTAACTTATAATCACTAATAAATTGATTAAAAGCTGAATATGTTACACTAGCCGTATAGAAAAAATGTTCTAGATAGATATTAAAAGCGTTTAAAAACCTTTTCCTTAGCCTTTTCCTTTCCAAATTCATAAAAGAGTTATATGAAAGCGTGAGTTTATTCATGTACGAGGTCAACGTAGGTGACAATTTTATTTTTTACGTAAATCGATTTCTTTGTTCGTCCTTTATACCACTAATGCTTTACTTTTATTAAAAACATAAAATGCAAATTAAAAGATACCTGTAAAAATGCCCAAGATTGCAGAGTCGTATTAAGATTCTAATACGGCTAGTTTTTGCCAAGATATTCAGTAATTGTCACAGTTTTACTGTTCCACCGCAAGTAACCAGGAAAAAGCCGCGGTTACTGGCAATATTTGTTATAGAAAAGCGAAACCAACGCAAAGCCGAGCCAGTTAAAATCGACTGAAAAAACCCAATCGAGTAAGTACCGGATGGTCTGGCGAATAAATAACACAAGTATATTAACAGTGGTATGCAAGTTGATTGACTGGATGTCTTGTTTGCATCGATAAAAAGAAATCGATTGCAATAAAGCAATTTACTGTTAAAAGGTTGTTGATTTTTATGTCACAAAATGTAGGCTTAGAACTAGATAATGATGAGATGATGCTCTAGTTCTCGATAATGATAGGTTGGAATAATTATGGGATAGGGTTTTTATACTACATGTGTGGTAATTTCCAGTGAAATTTTTATGGACTTAGCTGAGCTAATATTTTTTTATGTGCTGTGATAACAGTCTTGTGCTTTTTGTCAGTTACATTTAGACGTACAACTTCACCGTTAGCTTCAGCAAAGTTCTGACCTGTGGGGTTTTCTTTTTTAAATTAGAAAGTATTATGAAAGAAACTAATAGGAGGAGTGTACAATTAATGGAAGTTTCCTATAAACACTCTAATTTATTTTGATATGTATAGATATTATTCCAATTAATTGTCTACACCATTATCCTCATAGTCGTGTGTATAAATGTGCGCGAACGCAAGGACATCCTTATTAACCAATAAAAAATCAAGGAAATTCAATGCAATGTTATTTATAGCGATTTAAGTGGCATCGATCGATAACAACGTGGGAATCGAACACACATGGGCCATTGAACGTGTCTCTGACACGCACTGATTAGTAAGGGATCAATTTAGATTGTGACACAGATCGGAGATATAATAGTGTAAATAATATTTGATCTGGTTTAGTTTGACACCTGCATTGGCGGTTTTTTGGGACGATACGTTGTGTGGTCTTAACTCGATAGAAGTATTGACGATGCGGCACTTGAATCGGTCGCATGTCGTTGGATAATTACAATTATCAAAGGACAACCTTGGCTCGTGAGCACAGGAGTCAGGACGCATACATGAATGAAAATAAATTCTCACAGAAAAAAATAGATAACTCCATTCACCCACACATAATTTCAAAAGCGTTTACACTTTGCCTTATGGATCGAAGTTTCGCAAGCAAAAAAATCTTATAGTCGATATGTAATTCTTTTAGTGCTTATGCACAAAAAAAACGAATAAATAATTCCTTCACATAACTACACTTCTGTGCCATTTAGATTACAGGTCTGATAGAATCGCAGAATTATTTAACATAGGTTTAGAAAAATTAATGCAAAATGTAATAATAATACGCTACGATAGAATATCTCTCTGATATTCCTTACATACAGAGCATGGATTGATATATTCATAAGTACACATATTCAATTCTAAGCGTCTTATGTCCACTTTGCATAACCAGTTGATGGTTGACATGATAAGGGACACCATCTTTACATGGGTACCTATTTAACATAATTATACCACACTTGTAATTTACTCAAATGAAAACAAATATGTAATAAATTATACAATCATTACGTTTGGAACACGATACGGAGTTGTTTATGTGGTAATTGTAAAATGCCATGGTTCCTTCCAACTAAGGTAAAACGATGGCCAAACAGTCTCGCACTCTACTTTACATATTTGAAGGTACTAAATGTATATAATGAGACCACATATTCAACGTCATTATAGATCTACAACCTAAACGGTAACAAGTCTCACGTATTTGTGAAGTATCTCTAATCGAATTAAAGTGTTACGACAAACAACCTCAGACAACATTGGACAGATAAGTGGACACACAAAATTATGGGCAAACTAGACTAGTCGAGGTGTTGTTGACAATAGATAATAAAAAGTGAGAAAATAATGTCTCACACTTGAGTTGGTGAGGTGTGAAAGTGTTACAATTTCCCTAAACTGAAACTATTTGGTTATACATTCACTGACTGGGTTGACATGCTTTGTAGGCGCCTAGTTTTTATGTAAATTTTTATGTATAAGGCACGCAATTGTAACATATTAAGTGTTTATACGGTGTGCGAAATGGCACGCTGGTATACGGTGTGCGAAATGGCACGCTGGTCGCTGATCCTCAACAGAATTACACTAATTATTTGAAAACACTTAGATAACACATAGCAGTGTCACTCGTTAGCTGTACCTCATGAATGTATGATTATGACGAAAGTTGTTTACAGGTGAAGAGGTTATAAAAAAATTCAAGCATCGTATGAGTTATTGATTATAATGTATTTATTTAGGGAACTAATGAATCCTATCTGTAATGAATCAGGTATGTTCAATTATTCATTCACTGTTCGATTTTAATCTCCAATGAAACGTTAAATTAGATCCGACCGTATTATTTGATGTCCCCATATTCCAAGTACGGTATACAATATTGGTTAACCGCCCATGACCTTATGAAATGAATAAATTAAACGAAATATTTCCGAATTTAACGTTATACTAATCATGAAAATAATACCCGAGAAACTGTTACCATGGCAACCAAGTTAACATATTTAATAGTATTAAGTTAGTTATATAAATCAAATCATAGTTAGAGGATTTATTCTAATACAACTATTATTGACAAATTTAAAACTAGCCTGATGCCGATGGTAATCACCTCTAATAAACAAAACATATTGTAGTTTTTTTACATGTAAAGACGAAATTTATTAAGCTTATAATTGATTAAGGTTATAAGCTAGACGACACTAATAAGCACTCAGGAGTGTGACTGTTTTATTTTTAATATTTATTTTAAGGTATTGTTAGTGGAACCATAGAATACATAATACATAATCCGCCAAATCATTTTTGGCACGATCCCCGTCCTGTACTTGTGGATTTCTACCTACACTGCGGAGAGGACCCGGCCTGGTGGAACTAACTATTATACTTACAAATGTTTACGTAAATAATTCAAAAGGATTGTCGTCCAAAATACTCACACATAAGATTTACAGAAAACAATACAAACACATGTAGTAACAGTGTAGTAAGTGTGACCATACTAGGCATCCTCATTATTCAAAACAGAAATGTATTTAAAACTGACTTACCATTAGCGAAGGCAAGCCAAGTCCAACGATGTACAACATCACATTAGTGACGGTAGATTCTTTGTATGGATGTTTTAGTGACTCGTCATCACAGAAGAAACCTCGTTTGTAAGGTGTGCCCCATAAGTAGAAGACCAGGATCAAGAAACCGACTGTAACAAACAGATGAATATTGTTAGATGAAATCACGTTAGAGGAAAGCAGTAGTGTGTAAGTTTTATACGAACTGACGACAAACTTAAAAGAGAAGAGAATGTCTGTGTGTGTAAGTGTGTATGTATTGTGTCAATCATGAATATGCTACTTATATTTTTTTTGTTATTACAAGTAGGTGTGTGGAAATGTATTTTCGAAGTGGTCAACTTTATCAATATTAATATAGTCTGCAACCCTCGCCAAATCACAATAAAGATGTGCACATACCACAGTTTATTTATGTGACCTGACCTCAGTCTAGATTGAGTTTGAGAACTAGTCTTTTAGACATGATATTTATTAAAATGAGTTGTATGCCTTGTTTTACTAAATAAATCCATTTTCTTTCTTTCTTTCACTACATAAAAAGACAAAAACAATCTCTTGGAAGATTGTCGTATAGAAATGTATACTACTACTTTATACATTTTATGATTTATGTTTAAAGTCTTTTAGCAATAAACAGGAACGACCAAAGCAATGAAAATATTACTAGTATTAAGATCAAGTCACGTGCAACAAAATCCGCCAATTTTCACCAGCAGTCTAAGTGAGGATTAAGTTTATTTATAGATTCATGATTAACTAAGATTAATTCCGTGGACAACGAGACCATTGATTAATGGGTTTATATACAAGACAAGTCGAACAAGGCGAAAACTTATTAGTTAACTTGTTGTAATTTATGGCGTTAAGTTTATGCGGACTAAGTAACTTTAGTTAAAACTGACAATAATATAACTCAATACAATAAATAAATAAAATTGAAGTGTCTGTTTGTAATGTCAACGTTATAGTTTTTTTTAAGCTCATACAGCTATTTGCACGGTACCTATGCCTTAAAATCAGATTTTATATCAGATACTAAGTAACTCATTTACCATTTGATTCTTTCCCAAAAAATGGATTGACCATTCTTCTTAGAGTGTTGGGCCCAGAATGGACAACAAAAACGGTACAGTCGTTTTGTGTTTTAGAATGTTAACTATATCAGAAATCTAAAAAATATCTAAAATTTTACGGTGTTGTTTTAATTAATTACAAAAAATTAAAGCGCATTCTTCATCATCTAAAAATTATATGGAATGGATGTGTGATTTAGCAGAAGTACCAAGTGACAAGAAGTGACAAACATTACGTTTTTTATTTTTTACAAAGTAACGTCATTGTGAAAAAATATTAAAAACGCGATGCCGAATAATGATTTTTTACGTTCTATTTTACTAGGAAAGTATTCTAGTTTATGCTCATAAACTTTTTATGACAAGTTAACTACATAACTTGCACTGTGACTGCAAAGTCTTACACGTGTTTGTTATAATATAATTATATTGTAGTGCTAGCAACAAATAGTAATTTAGAAACTATTTTTGTTTTGAAAAAATACTTCTAAATGGCTATTTGTTGCTATATATATATATATAGCTTTTAATAAAAGAAAATACAATTAATTAGTGGCGCTCATTTCAATGTACCTATTTAAAATTCATAATTTTAGACTTGACTACAAAATTCTTGATAACTCACTTGGTTCAAAATCAAAACTCGTCTCCACAGTGGCCCCCAAATTAGTAATCCCCTTTTAAACACTTCTTCTGTTCCAATATTTAGTGACAAGTTCAAACAGTTACGTACAAGGAGGAAAGAGCTAGGTTTTGAATATGTTAATGGTACATTATTGATTCAAAAACCTACCTTTTTAATCACACCTAAGGTGTAGGTAAAGATCAACTATACTAAGCAACCTTCAAGATCGATGTTTTGCAGTCCAACTCTGTCACACAGGGTTCAGTTATTGTACTAATCTTGCTTTTGTCATAAAAATGTTATTTTTAAGCTTAGCTTACTTAATTGTAAAATTTATATTTAGGCGCATTACACAATTATACTACTCTGTCAAGAAAGCACCGGGAAAAGCTTACAAAATGTTAACTATTCTTCGAAATTTATTGTATCGCCTTCAAAGTAGGCCCTTTCGGAAATATTACACTTACGCCAACGAATAATCCAGTTATCAAAACATTTTTCAAATGCATTTTCCGGAATCAACTTCAGTTCTTCCCGCGAATTCTCTTTGATAGCGAGGGCACGTTGTCGTGGTGTAATATCCAAGAATTTTCTTTCTATAAATTTGGGCTTTTTCGACGAATTTGCTCTCTGAAACGCCGCATAACGCTCAAATAATTTGACAGTTTGACCTTCTGGCAAGAATTCCGAGTGCATAACACCTCGAGAGCCAAAGAAAACAGTCAACATAACCTTGACTTTTGATCGACTTTGTCGTGGTTTATTCGGTTTCGGTTCAGTTGGAAATCGCCATTCCGAAGCTTGTTGCCGAGTTTGCATATCAAACTGGTAAACCACTGTCTTAGCACTAGTAATAATGCGTTTTACGTATGTAGGTTCGGAATTGACTCGTTCTAGTATGTCTTCAGCAACTTTTACGAATCGATTCGTGAGACACAGAAAGCTCAGCGTCTATCTCTTTCAAACTTGAATGAGGATTTTCAGTCACAATTTCCTCCAATTAGCTATGTTAACTTCAGTTGAAGATGTTGATGGCCGACCAGAGCCAACATTCCAACAAATTTCGACCGCTTTTGAATGCACTGTACCACTCACATGCACGAGTTTTTGATAAAGTCGATTCACCGTATGCTTTCTTTAACATTTTCAGCGACTCTGAACAAAAAATTCCATTTGCAATGCAAAATTATAGACAAACTCTTTGTTCGTGTTTTTATACATTAAAAAAATCGCAAAACACTATTGAGATGAGTTTACAAAATCGAATACTGAAAACAAACTGAATGACACATATTGCTCACACTTCGCGCGAATATAGAAAACAGTTGTGCCAACTTAACCAAAAAAAGTATTATTTGAATTGAATTTGGAATTAGAATTAAATTATCAATTCTCGATACTTTTTTGACAGAATGTACCTACATAACTCAAGCTAGCAGGAAACCATTACTATAATTATCGAAATTGCATTGCATTGTCTACCTGATTGACCAATATTTTATAGTTATCTATTCATCATCATCATCATTTCAGCCATAGGACGTCCACTGCAAGACATAGGCCTCCCTCAAGGACTTCTAAGAAGACCGGTCTTAATGACTTCTAAGAAGACCGGTTAGATCTACACCGTCGATCCGCCCCGTCATCTGTCCATCTTGTAGGTAGGTCCTACGCTACGCTTGCCGATCCGTGGTCTCCACTCCAGGACCTTTCGGTCCTATCAGCCATCAGCCATCCGTTCCGCGAGCTACGAGTATGTGCCCTGCCCACTGCCACTTTAACTTGCTGATCCGTTGGGCTTTTTCCTCATTTCTGATTCGAACCCGCAGAGAAACCCCAAGTATCTCAAGTTAATTGCAAAATAGATGTTATCAACGTTGAGAATTAACTTCAACCTAAATGCGAATTTCCTAATAGTAATAATCACAAATCTTTTTTTAATTCACTGACTCTAGACGAAACAAGAGGAAGAAGCCACAAACTATTTAGAGCAATGTAACATTAAAATAACCTGCTTCTATTTAATAGCAGAAAAAAATATTTTCATCAAGCAACACGTCGTAAATCACAGAGAATGTATTCAAGCAATAAATCTGGACAGGCAATTAACGTGCCCGAATGTTATAAAAAAAGATCAAAATTGACTTAAGTCTTCAGAGCGGGAATTTAAATTGGTTGAAACTGAGCCCATTGGCAGTATTAACTATTGTTTCACGCATTGTTCCCTGTCCAAACATTTGTTTGGATTGAGAAAAAACAGCAGGTACCCACAAAATAGGGTGGTCATGGAGATATATGTATCAGTGGATACGTCAAGTTAATATCAATATAACAGTTCTGAGGTCGAGCTAATGATGTAAATACCGGTTTGTTTTTTTTTTGTTCATAGTTCAGAGTAAAACAGGTGTAAATTTAAAGTTCGATCGTCAAGTTTTACTTGGATTTATGGTTAACTTTATAAGTATCAGACCTTTTTGTGAGATGCCGTTTATTTTTTTCAGAAGTTCAGAAACATGATGCAAAACACGCAAAAGACGAAATAGTGTTTGTTTTTGTTAGTGGAATACGATGACTCTTTTCAACCAGTAGAAACACCATTCGGAGTAATAATTATTAATATAAATATTGAAGAGAATTCTTTGAACGCATTTTTAAGAAAATGTTTATATAGTATAGAAGTGCAGAAAGCTAAAATTTTAAACAATATGTTATAAATTTATAAATGATGTGTAAATGGGTAAGTACATCAACCTACACGCGTTCAGTATATTATGGTGAAATGTCATTTTCAAAACGCCAAATGAGTCGGCGCCAAATAATAAAATGATTAATTACTTACTTAGGTACATAAAATTTTGATAATTAATCAGTTGTTTGGCGCCGACTTAAAATAAGTTTATATAAAATTTGATAGTTTATGTAAATAAGCTCAATAAGGTTTATTTATTTTCTACTTCTTTTCGTCGGTTAAATTTTTTGTTAAAAAGATTTTATTTTATGGTTTTTTTCATCATCAGCTCAGCTACATGATGTGATGATTTCTAAACGCAATACCTGGTAAAGTAATGAAAAGTAAACAGAAACACTATTCGTTTATACAATTTTCGAGGGTTTCTCTCAATTTTTCAGGATCCCATCATCAGATCCTGACTTTCTTGACATGGGACCACCCTTGAGGTATACCCTATCTAACAAAAGAAGAATAATCAAAATCGGTTCATAAATACCGGAATGAGGGCTGAACAGATATAAATAAAAAAATATATATATATATATTATACGGTCGAATTGAGAACCTCCTTTTTTTTCGTCGGTTAAAAAATAGAACGCACTGTTTTTTTTTTTGGCTACTGTATTATTTTTTAGCTAAGGTAATTTTTTCATCGAACGCCTTCACATGGGAGTTAAAGTGCACTCATTCACTACTGGTTAGTTAGAATTTGACATAAATATCAATTGAGTGGAAATAGGAAATTACTTTTATTGCCTAATGCCAATAAGGGTGAGAATAGAATATACCAGTCTATTCGCGTACAACGAGGCTAAACCAATTACTATTTTTAATTTAATCGTCATAAATACAGCTCTTCTAGCGAGATTATACAATACTAAAAGCCCAAAGGACTCGCTTTGTTATTGCTCTGGTTAAAAATAACAAACAAGTGTTTTATGGCTGCCCCATTATCGTGTTACAGCCGCTTCTATAAACAATGTGAGCGGGAACAAGTATTGCAACAGCTGTTATACTATAATGTTATTAGCGTTGGATTTTTATTAATTAGTTTAGAATTTCTCCTCATGCCTCGGGGAACATATTTCGGTTACAGAGCATCATAGTAAAGAGTTTTTTAAGATATTTTTTTCATTCATATGGCGTAATTATAGGTTGCCACAGTGATAACGTTAGGTTTGGTTTGATAAGTTTATCTATTACAACTTTAACCGTGTAAAAGAATAAAATAATGTAGTATTTACTGATACAGTTATATTTTAAGACAAAAAAATTGTTTCAAACTAATGTAAACTACCTGATGCCAGCGACTTTGTTCGGTGGAAATTTAGATGAAATGTACCCCACGGGAATCGTACATTTTTTAGCCTAGGTGGTATTACAAACTATAATCTATCTCTGTGCCAAATTTCATCCAGATCAGTTCAGCCGTTTTTGCGTGAAAGAGTAACAAACACCCATCCATCCATTCTCACAAACCTTTATCTTTATAACAGGGATGCATAGAGCGCGGCCCGCCGGTCGAATACTGGTGGCCCGCCGACAGCAAAAATAATACTCTCGTACATTCGAAAAATATTGAATTCTATTCCAGCATAAAACAAAAAAAATATGTTCGAAAAGTAATTTGAAACTCGCGCGCGCGCTCTTAAGTGCGCTTATCGGTGCGCCGTGCATACGTCGGTAACAGCGGTCGGTAATGTTCGGGCTGATCTCGGTTAAATTCGTTTTCTTGAGGAAGCGCCGCGGCCGGCAGCGCGGTGACGACGGCAGCGCGTTGGCGGCTTATCCACGGGTTATATTGTTAGAGCAAGCGAGATAGCAATAGTCCCGAATTCCCGATTGCTCGCGTAGGTAGGTAGGTAGATACACGAAGCATCCAGAGTCGGTTTCGAGATTTCTCCAGACAGTTTTCGACTCTATATGCGCGGTATAAAAGCCATGCTAACCGCAGCGACCGACAGTTCGGTTTTAATTTGAGTGAAGTGTCAATAGTTCTAGTGTAGATTTTAACTCGACTAGCCGGTGTCATATATTTTGATCCACATTCAACGTAGATTTCCCGTCAAGTGCCCTGTATAATTGTGTTGTGAAATCGTAAGTAAAACTCTGTTATTAATAAGTGTTTCCCTACCTATTTAATCAATTATTTTTGGTGATTTAAAAAAGGATGGGTAATTTAAGTAGGTACTGTAATTGTTTTTAGGTGCTGTGTTAATCCTAGCCAGGATTAGAACGCAACATGGACAAGCCAGGACCTAGTAAAAAACGTAAGGTTAAAGATGAAAATCGGCAGTTTCAAGAAATTTGGACTGAGAAATACTTTTTTGTATGGTCGCATAACAAAGTCGTTTGTTTAATTTGCAAGAATTCTGTTGCGATTGCAAAGGAATATAATGTAAAAAGGCACTATGAAACGCAGCATCCTACTTTTACCAAGTTTACAGGCGAATTAAGAAAGCAAAAAATGTTGTCTTTAAAACGGGAGCTTATCGGTCAGCAAGCTATGTTCACAAAATTCAAGATTCAGAAACAGCTACAGAAGTTAGTTATGAAATTTCTCGAATGATAGCAAAGCGAAGTCGCCCCTTCAATGATGGCGATTTTGTAAAAGAATGCTCAGAAATCGCCGCTAAGAAAATGTGT
Organism: Callimorpha dominula; assembly: GCA_949752705.1. Lineage (NCBI taxonomy): Eukaryota > Metazoa > Arthropoda > Insecta > Lepidoptera > Erebidae > Callimorpha > Callimorpha dominula. Next base: position 4,688,947 of record OX457006.1, on the reverse strand, counting down.
CCAGAAGCAGCAAAAAAGTTTGAGAAAATTCAACTGAATCGTATGACTATCCAAAGGCGAATTATGTCTTTGTCAGGTAATATTGCGGAACAATTGAATGAAAAAACTAAGATCATTGATTTTTTTTCATTAGCACTCGACGAATCCACTGATAGTTCCACAGCTCAACTTCTCATATTCATACGAGGTGTTACTCAAGATTTGAAGTCTTAGAAGAGTTATTAGGAATGTGTTCATTGAAAGGTCAAACCAAAGCAGTTGATATACTCAATGTACTTTTGGATGAGTGTTCAAAAACTGATTTGGACTTATCAAAATTATCGGGAGTTGCGACTGACGGTGCTCCTTCGATGATTGGTGTCAATTCTGGGCTAGTTACTTTGCTGACAAAGCATCTGCAAGAAAAAAACATAAACGCTGAAGATCTAATGCAGTTTCACTGCATTATACACCAAGAAGCCCTCTGTTCTAAAAAAATTGAATTTCAAAATGTCATGAAAGTGGTAGTTTCGACTGTAAATTTCATAAAATTACGAGGACTCAATCACAGGCAATTCAAACAATTCCTTGATGACATCGAAAGCGAATATGGAGATTTACTGTATTATACAGAAGTAAGGTGGCTAAGTCGTGGATTGACACTGGAACGATTTCTAAATTTAATAGAAGAAATTGGAATATTTCTGGAGGAAAAGCAAAGGGATGTCCCGGAACTTAAAAATCCTGATTGGTTGTGTGATTTGGCTTTTTTAGTTGACATTACAAATCATTTGAATGTCTTGAACACACGGCTTCAAGGCAAAAATGAACTGATATCCCAGCTCTACGCTCATGTATCATCCTTTCAATGCAAGCTGAGACTTTTCAGATAGCAATTGAATTCTGGAAATTACAATCATTTTCCGAATTATAAGAAAATGGCTGAAAAATTCAACAAAACTTCGATTAATTTCAGTTATGTAGAAAAGCTAGATATTTTGATTCAATCTTTTCAAGACAGATTTTCGGAGTTTAAAAAAGTGAAACCTCTGTTCATATTCAGCAATCCTTTCACGATTTTAGTTGAAAATGCGCCAGAGTCAATGCAGTTAAAAATTATCGACATTCAAAACGACCAAGATTTACGCAACAAAATCAACTAAGGAGACTTGCTGAACTTTTACCGCTGCATTGATAAAAATACGTACAAAGAGTTGCGCATTAACGCTGTGAAATGTGCCAGCTGAACAAACCTTTTCAATACTAAATAATAATAAAACAAAAAATCGAAACCGCCTTGTAAATGAAAGTTTGGAAGCAGTTTTACGTGTTGCTACAAGTAAATTTGAGCTAAATATAAAAAAGATTGTAAGCACTATGCAGTGCCACGTTTCAAATTAATAAATTATTTTTCAATTTTAATACATTATTATCAATTCTTTATTGTCTTTAATTACCTATACTTCTGGCGGCCCGCCATCAGTTCATAATTTGCCCGAGTGGCCCCTAGTCTTAATAAGTCTGTGCATCCCTGCTTTATAATATTACTAAGAGTACCTGGGAGACCGAGCATCGCTCGGTAGCTTTTTGTAAAATCATCATATTTTTTTTGTAAAGTTGCGTTTTTACAGTTAAAGTTGCAGTTGAACTTAAAATGCAAAACTGTATCTGTATACAATTTTCATCCAAATCGTTAGAGCCGTTTCCGATATACCCGAAATATAAATACATACATACAAGAATTGCTCGTTTAAAGTAATAAGATAGACAGACAATAGTAACAACTTTTATAGCCCTACGTCAGTCAGTTCGTCAAAATGATTCTCGAACGATGCAAAGTTACTGATGCGTTACAACCTTGCCGCTCGGGGCATAATTACTATTCTAGACGTATTGTTAAGATTACAAGTTAACTTGACAGAGACTTCTAGATTTGAAAAAAAAAAACCGCACAAGTGCAAGTCTGACTCGCGCACCGAGGGTTCCTAACACACTTCACTAGTTCGTCCATCTCGAGATTCTCGAATTGGTTCTCGAAGATTTTTGCCAATTTTTTCCGAAAGACAACTGCAGTGCATGGTGTTAACATTTGTTGAAATATAAGGATTAAGTGGCTGCATCCAAAGACGTAGACTTAGAAGCTTGAATTTTTTACAACTTCAAAAGACCGCATCAAACGTCAAATACATTGTAGGTATATTAATCTTAGGGAAGGAAGGATTGGTTTGCTTCCCTGGATAGTTCTTGTAAGGTGCAGGTATGTACTCCAAAAACTAGAAGTAGTCTGCTGTGCCCTACTTACTTCCATCATTATTTATCGGTATCACGATCCAGGAGGAGAGACTGCTTCCTTGTGCGTGTTCTACTGCTTGTATACTGGGTTGTGCTCCGAGGAACTGTTTGAAAATATGCCCACGGCCGCGTTCTGCCACCGTACCGTTCATGCTTACACCTTGGAACCTTAATGGTTGCGCACGGTACGTTTAAAGAGAAATTTCTTCCCGGGCACGATCCGGCTGGGGTATGTACACCGAGGCTTTACTGGTGTACTTCAAGAAAGAAGTGTCTAGGTTTTTTAAAAGGTCGGCAACGCGCATGCGAGTCTTTTGGAAATGCTAGCTTCCATAGGCTTTGGTAACTTGTTTACCACCGACGTGATATAAAAAAACAGCAGTTCGTATTGTTTAGCCCAAAGAGGTTTGATAGACTGCTCAGACGCAACAATCAAAAGAATTAATGCCAGACGTGAACCATAACTGGAAAACATCATCTTTATTTGAATACCGTGGACAGCAATTTAGTGTCGCTAACAGACAGTGACTGAATGCCAATACGTATGCTCAATGAATAATTCACTAATCGAAGGCTATTGTTAAAATCTATTATCTAAGATATCGTAGCAATGTACCTGTGAAAAATATATTGCGTGGACATTTTTTTTTATTTCGTAACTTATTAATTCTTATTATTTGAAAACTTTCGAGATTTGTACGAGTATATATATGTATATATTAAATGTGTAAATAAAACCTGAAACCACGATTGGTGCAATTCATAAAGTCAGATAGCTAAAACGGTATCGTCCTTCATAAATACTATTGCGATTAAGGGTGGACTCAGAATGAGAACTCGAGCAGTTTTGAAATGTGAATAAAATATTATCGCAGTACAAAGAGCTCAAAACCGTGTGTTTACTGTCAGCTGGACTAGATTATACTTAGTACTTGCATACTATTTTTAGTACTATTTGAATGGAATAAGGTTAATGTTTTATTAAGATTTTAAAATCGAGCATTTTGCCCCTTAGTCTGAGTTGACCCTAAGTCCCGACTGACACTTAATTCGTAATCGTATTTTATATTTTACTGTTTTTATATCTAATTATAATTATAACCATTGAGCTAAAATTTCCGATAGCAGATATAAGGCCTATATCTAACTACTTAATTTAGTTAACGAATATTTACTCTGTAGATTTATAACATGTGTAACCACGAAGGTTTAGTGAAATGTCATAGAATTCGGGTCAGTAGTTTCCGAGACCGGCAACCACAGATACAGTTATAAGACCTGTTTACAAAATACTACAAAACTTAGTGCCACATAACTACATAACATAATTTTTGTTCATCATTGGCGTAGTATTGAGTTGACCTGAAACCTATTTTGCATGAGTAATTTCTATTCGACAATCGTGAATATTTATGATGAAATCTTTTAAGAATCAAAAACAACCATAAGCATATTAAGTAATATTAACCAATTTCAAACACTACAATGTTTCTTAAAACCGGTTGTAATTAAAGTTTGCACAGTTTTAAGAATTAAACATTGATTTATTAAGACAATGTCTTACTTTTATATTCATTAGGCCTTGTATCCCCTAAGGCTGTAAGACCAAAGTTAGATTTTGATTTAAAAGTTCATAAAAAGTATCGAGCAGCAGTTACAGCGATAAGTCAAATGGTAGCACGATATAAAAAATGTCCTTTTTCTTTCAAATGTACCACTGTGACTCGGATACCGAGTTAGCACGCGCGTCTATATGCGTGACAATAGTGGGTAAGTGGGTATTTATTTCTCTTGAACAATTTTTATTATGCTTAGGGGACAACTGATAACAAGAATTGAATATATTGATATATTTGTTGTCGCCACATCAAAAACTCTTATTTATTTTATTAAAAATAGGGCCAAACTATAAAAATAAGTTGTAATAGACATTATTTTGACTGGTTATACCGGTAACGCAATACTATTGGTCGATTGATAAATATTAACGAATAGTGGGATTATAAAAGGGTAGAAATAAGTGGAGATCTATTGACTTGAGTGCGAATAGAGGTACGAACAACTTGGCAGTTACTGCTAGTTAGTGATTTTCATAGTTTATATCAGTGATTGTGAGACTGTTTCTTACATATTAAACCTTATTTTTAGCATTTTAGCTTAGTTCAAGAGGTCAAGGGGTCACAAACACAGAACTGAGAATAAGTAGTTACAGTTCTGTGATTGTAACCCATGATAATATAGTCTTTTGAAAAAAAGTGGGAATTTCTAAGTTATTGATATTTTAATGTTAAAGTGTTAATTGACTTTGGAAAGACAACGCCATAATAAAATTAGATAATCCATATTTTAGAGGGTAGAGTGCTAGACATTAGTGTCGTGTTTACAAATTTATTCATAGTAAAATCTATTACAAGTTAAAAGACATTGCTTTGATATCTGTAAAGACTGTATTATGTTAACCTAGTAATCTACTCGTTTCCTAAACATAATTTAGATCAAGATATCACAATTTCATCATGATACTAAGGTCGCAAACAAACATGCCGCCCGCATAATATGAAGCAGTAACTGGCACTATAGCTATTCCATAAAACCTTTTTGGAAAACTCTCCATATTTCCTTACCTTACTCCCCATAGATCAAGTGTAGGCATTTAGCCGCGGAAGATATAAAAGTGGAAGGTTTACTTCTCTACATATTTCTATCTATTTTAACTACTAACAAAAGTATTTTAAGGGGAAGAGGGAAACTAGAAAAGCTATAAGTAGGCAATTTCGCCAGTTAAGTTGAATATAGTGTGTGAATTTAAGATCATTAACAATCTTGAAAGCTATCGTTTTTAATCCTTCGCTTAATTATAAAGATATATTGCATTACCTAGCTGTTTTATGCTCAATTATTTATGTAAACGAACTAGTACCAACCGGAAATCGCAGAGTCAACTTGTAAATCAAATATTAATGTAATTATACAGTCAGGTTGTAATTAAATGCTGATTTACGCAAACTATCTGAGCCAACAACTATTTCAACCATAGTTTATATTTCTAATTTAATGAGAACTAGAGATCGTCGGTCGAAATTCGATCATAATTCACATCCAGTATAAATTGTAACTGTTACTGAAAAAAGTGTTTTTTTGAGATAATACCCGTATAGACCTAGGTCTGCGATATATTACTGAACGCTTGTAACTTGATGTAGCAGTTTTCACGTGATTTGTAACACATATTGTTTAACATTTTAAATATATTTAGAGATAAACTTTAAGTACCTATTACAAATTTCACGTTTATCCATCTGCGAAATTTTCTTAAAAATGCGTACTAAAAATTCTCTTCTTAACACTCTCTAGTGTTAAAGATCGAAGAGAAAAACAATGATTTTGAGGCAATTTTTATCCGTCTTGCACAGGAACCGAATGATCACTGCTTAAATAGTTTGGCTTCCACCGATTATATCTACCACACTTGCTGTAGAAAAAAAAGCTGGTTATAGGTATAAAATTACTGTCACCAATACTGGTTATACTAACCTATCAGCTATTATACATCATATCCTATACAATTTACACAAAATACTGTACTAAACACCTTCTGTGCGTGCGTACGGCATCTAAGGTCATAAACTATGAGTCATACCAGCGGTCTCGAATTAGGCCGATGACCCCCAGTTGCATAAGGCCTGTAATCTAGGATTACGAGTAAAACAAACCATGCGTGTGTTTTGCGGTACTTTTTGATATGCCAGTGATAATAATGTGTTTGAATTTTTTATGGTTTTCCGTGTGTATAAGTGAGTAGGGTTCCGTAAGCAAATAACAACTTTGAATTCGTAAATATTTATCAACTTTCTACGTAATGTATGAAAACACTTTTGCAATTTACCCAATTTGTACAACGGGTGGCATAACATAATATTATAATAGATTATTTTTCAAGTAAGGGGAATCCCCCAACGCTCCACGGACATTCCGTATTTACCGTAGGCGTTGCAGTGTCAATAAAATGACTCATAACATACGTTTTTTTATTGTTAACAGATTAGGTATCTAAATCCTCAAATCTTGTAAGAAAGTATATAATACATAAAGTAATGTATTTGATAATGGTAATGGTTAATCCCTATCGATTCATTTTATGATGATATTATGGTTTTCCTTAATGTTCTCGATTACAACTGTTAAGATAACTATAGCTTTCTAAATATTTCACATACGTATACTCACGCCTGTTTACCCGAAGGGGTAGTTAGAGGCGTATTAAACACCCACATTTTGCCAACTATAATTTTGGACAAACAAAGAGCAAGTTATAACTATTAAGCAGGAAGTCAGACAGGGGTGCCTTTGATTTTTAACAAATTTTATCGAGTTTGCCAGGAAAATTCTAGAAACAGATAAAGGAAGGGTCAATTTTTATTTGGAGACTATACAATTTACCAGATTTGCAGATTATATAGCAACAATAACAATAGCCGATATCAAACAATTTAAAACAACTTTTAATGACAATGAACGACACAACTCTTAAGGAATTTGGATTAAAAATAAACATTACAATTAAACACTAAAATTCTTATAACCTCAAAATTTCCATTTATAACTAGTAAAATTAAAATCGAAAATACTCATATAGAGCACGTGGATAGCTTTAAAAATTTAGGTAGCCGAATAACGCATGACTCAAGATGTTCTATTGATATAATGGAAAGGCTCGCAATCGCCAAACGAGCCTTCAACCGCAAAAAAAACATCTAAGTATACAATACCAAAATCAACATCGAAATAAGAAAACTGCTTATATGGAACATTGAACTTTATGGTTGCGAAACGTGGACGCTAACCCTAAGAAACAGAGACAGGTCGGCGTCATTTGTGATGTGGTGCTGGAGGCAGATGATGAACATCAGCTGGACAGAAAAAATTGATTGAACACCGAGCGTAGCTCTTAAATTTGAAGAGAAGAGAATTTTAGTCCCAATCATGTCATAGCATGTCAAGCCTATTGCCGTCCACCACACAGAACGGAGAATATATATTTACTTATTCTCAATTTTCCCATTTTTCAATGGGAAAATTTAGAGTATTTTGAAAGGGAAAGGTAAGTAAGAAGAGAAGGTAATGGACGGAAAGGGATGTTGCTTATACGGATTGGGGGTAAGTAATAGCACGAGCAAGCCAGGGTCGTATTCTGTAATTTGAACTTAGTGTTGTCGGGAAGTCCGGTCTTTATATACACTATACACATATATACACATTTATTGATGTCGGCACAATGTTTAAAGCAACAACAAACAAGTAATAAGTATGTCAAAGTAATATATATAATGTAATACGTATGTATGCATTACCATATGTATGTATGCATACCAACGTTACCTTCATGAATATAGGGTAGACACAAGGCCAGATAATTCAAATTAATTAGAATCCAGTGACGCAAATGAAAAAAATACATAAATAAGAATGTTGGAACTTCTTCGGCCATCACCCCAACAAAAGAAAGAATGAGGTTATGTCGATCTCTAAGCGACTACAGCCATACATGCTACGTTGCGAAAATATATTCATAAGACGAAGCAATCCTGAGTAGTGAACCTGCGGCCCTGTATCAGAAATAGACAACCTCACCGTGAGGTGTCTTGCTCCCCTTCAGTTTCAACTTTCAACATGCGGCCATACTATAATGGTACTTATGGAGGCCGCAGTCTCCGATGCCCGGTGCATGTTTAGGGGACGAAACAACTAAACGCAACAGGCAACATGTCAAGAAATTGAAGCCTAAACAATATAAATACCATTATCTATATTGAGACAAGTCTTATATTTTCATACGCTTTAATGAAATAAGCAACAAAAGATAATTATAATATCAAATCCCAATTTTATTTATATTTCGCTATTCAGACATAAAAACGAAATGAAAATAAACTATAGGTTAATGAATGGTATTGAATTTAAAGAAAGGTACTAAATATAAACATTTGTACTGATATCAATTACTGTTTTAGTACGAAATATAAAAATAAACGGGAAGTTATAAAACATCAAAGTGCATGCTCAGGGATATTATACTGAAAGTATATCTAAGGCGAAACCGAAAGTTATATAATAAAGGTTAGAATTATTGAACTGGAAAAGGTATTTTACAGTCGACCATCAAGTTATTTATTAAAAACATACGATTAAAATTGTGTATTTTTAGGGTTTCACACGTCCGAAAGAAAAACGAAACCCTTATAGGATCACTCGTCTGTCTGTCTGTCTGTCACAGTCAATTGTTTCGAATGTACTGGGCCGATATAGGTGAAATTTAGTAATGTAAATTCCAGTGACCCAAACACATATGTGCAACGTAAATAAATGAATTTTTATAGAAGGGTAATTTTGGCGGCCATTAGTTTGACATATCAATTGACGGGGTTTGTTGTGAGAATACTAAATGTATTTTTGTTATAATTTTAAGATTAACCTTATCTCCGAAACTACAGACCCTAAAATTTTGAAAAACAAAAACACAAAATAGTTCTTTGCTTATAGATTACAAGAAAACCTAAAACAAGTGTATGGTTTAACAGTAACATGGTAAATCTCTCAATGTTGTGCGTACAAATTTAAATTGAATTAGATTTGCAATTAATAAAATAATTTATAGTAACAAGAGACGCGTCTGAAGAAGTAGCTGTAGAACCAAAATTGGCAATTAAAACTAATATAATACAAAAAAAAAACTACAATTGTTATAGGAAATACACTCGGAATACAAAATCTCTCACATTTTGCTCTCCTAAAGTTACAATTTAAAACCACATTGGACCATTAACTCAGTATTGAGGCTAAATAGGAACTGGATATTGTTTTACAGGCACATAAATATCAGTTACGTGATTACTACAGTGTTAATTGCTTTCATGTTGCTAAAGGCTTTATAAGGCTTTATTAGCCGTGAAGTGAATAGTTCAAGTAAAGAAATGGTGTAATTTTTCTCAAGGCTATGCGAGGGTGAGCAATTGTAATTTAATTATTTAAATACGAACATAGTTATTGCATAACAAGTTTTAGATTAAATCTATTACATAAGTATTCTATTAAGGAGGGCCACTGACCATGCCCCAAAAGCTGCTGGCATGTAACGTTCTGTTAGTGAATTCATTTGGCACAATCACTATGTCTTTAAGAGGAAAATTTTGCCTTTACATAGGGTCAACCCATTGTGCAAGGGACATTTTCCTAGAGCTCCTTATAACATCAGACTTCAACCCCACAAAAAAGAGGCAGGTTATGTAGTTATGTAACATAAGTGTTTATCAGCGTCTGGTTTTCATAGTACAGGCTCTGCCTAGTTAGGGATTAGACGGCCGTGTGTGGGGTGTCTCGAATGATTATTACTATTATATTGTATTAAAGCTATTAACAGAAGAGGCAGGTACTTCAAACACTGGGAGTTTTACGGGTACTACGTCAGGTTACGGACTATATTTTTTTGGATACCATTCGTTTGAAAGCCCCCTTGGGGCTGAGTTATTTGTCTTCTAAAAATTCATCTAGATTTTTATACAGGATTTTTTTTCCATAACTCAATTGAACCGCTCGCACCGTTCCTGGTAGACGATAGGCATTTCTAAAGTAGGTTTCTACTTCAGTTCAGGCAATAAAATATGACCAATAAAATATGATGTGTTTTATGCCTGCACCATGTGACACGTGTACATTTTACAAGTGTTTTATTATTTTTCTTTTTAACTTTTACATTTTAGTGGTAGTGTTTGGTCATAAGATAATAAATGAATTTTCTTTCTTTTTTCATATACTCACTAAAAATAATTCCAATATTTGAAAGTTAATTATTATGATGAGAAATACTTTGTCCATTGAAAACCCACGACATTTAATATCATACTGGGTTAAAGATTGTTCTGTTTCTACTGAATTGCATTCCGATTTCTTTAGAACAATTGCACTAAACTTACAATCGTGATCATCTTGGTAAGTTACACCAGGCCACGGTTACGGTTACCCTGATCATATAACCGATAAAGCACATTAAGACGACTCCAACAGGTAAATTGGGTCAGAGCAATGACATCATACAGACCACACAGAACACTCAGTGTGTTTTGTCGCACACGCGTCGTGGCCCACGTCATTGACTTTTATGATTTATATTGTATTATACTGACTTTAGAAGATATAGAAAAAAAACAATACCTGTAATTGAAGTCTTTAGTGTCATAGTGAAATACATATAAAATGACAATAATTGATATTGATGTTTTCAACAATACTCAACAAACAACAGTGGATGTTTCACATAGGAAGATAATATTTGGTAATTACCGTTAAAGATACAATCTTACTAAGAAATTAGTAAACATGTCAGTGTATGAGTAAAGTGAAGTTCAATGGGCTGTGGGGTATCAAGGAGCGGAACTGGGACAGAGCCTGCATCAGCAAGTTGGTTCATCAAAATATGTACCTATCTAAAATTCAAATTCTTACCATATTCTTATTTTGACGCTGTCCTATCAACCCAAAAGTTCAAATTCAGAACATACATGTTCTGAATTTGAATTTTCGAATCAATGATTCCAAATTCGCATTCATAAATTTCTCCTGTAAGACATTTACGCCATTGCGCCATAACTTTGTATATAAAGTATAACAAACACAGGTGATGTTGATAACACATTTGAATATTCACAAAAGAACAGTTGTACAAACTCTAGCTACAGACTCCACAGGTCAAATAAATACACGGGCCACATACCACACAGCATCCATAAATCTACTCCCTCGGTTACGTAATGTAAGACAACATTCGTCGCGTTATACTGATGTTTGATAACAAGCTTTTTGAGCATCAAGTATTTTCCAACTGCTTGAGTATATAATTTAGGTTTAAGTGATGGGCCGTTTAGACCATGTGTGGTATAGAATGAATGCTAAGACAGTTTGTGCAGTAGCCGTTACGAGTCTCAAGCATTTTTTAAATTTAATATTTTCGAATAGTTCATGCATTTTACTCACGTGTGTATTTCGAAAATGCCCGACTAGTTTGGTCAAGAAAGTTTTTATTATAAATCATACATTATCACTTTATGAATTTCTGACATGGGTCTAATGATTAAGCTAGAAGGTGGATAATGAAACTCTTAAATAGTTAGTTTTAACGAGTTCAATGTGTTAAGTGTTAAAGATGAAAATGTAGCTGTTAACTTGTGTAATACATCTTACTGCTCGTAAGGTTTACTGTTCGTGTAACCACGACCACTAATCATGATTTTTTTGTAATTGAAGCCAAGCCAGCATCTCGGAGGTCATCGATCAAACGAAAAAAAATTTAAAAACGTATTGCCTCTAACCTAACCCTTGAGTAATACAAAAGTATTGCTAGTATTCACTTGAAACTCAATACGCTGGAATTTACATAATATCGTAACAGTGGTCATAGCAATAATATTAAATTTCAAAATTGAAAACTCAAAACATCTCAAATATACACAATTGATGTGTTTGGTTACAGAGGCAATGGGTAATTCTATTTAATATGTTGTGTGGCAACGCTCAAATAAAAACATAGCTGGATGAATGGTCCCGCTGTTTCCTTTAAGTCCCTTATTACGTACTGCCATAGCGACAGCATTCTTTCTTTTGTGCCACACTTCTCTAATGGCCATGGAGATTGGTTGACTTTAATGAATTGCATTGAATAGAACTGTCTCACTCTCTAATAACTAATATGATGTTCAAATTTAAAATTATGCTTATTTTAAGTTGATTATAAAGGATAAAATTCGCAATAAGGTCATCCGACAAAGAACTAAAGTTACCGATTACCGATACCGACAGGAATGGACTGAATGCGGAAGGCGGAGGACCGGGTTCTGTGGCACACATTGAGAGAGGCCTATGTCCAGCAGTGGACTACGATAGACTAATTGATTGATTGATAAATATATCATTTAATTTATGTAATGTATCGATCAACCAATAAGTTTAAAGCAATATTCAAGTAAGTTTATGTATAGTACAAGCAGACGTGTCCAAATGTTTTAATGAAATATTTCCCTCAAGTATATAAAAATATAGGACAATCTCTTATAGTCTCTTATACTTCTTAGATAAACATCTAAACGATTTTCATCTTCATCAGAGATACGGTATTATTTTTTTTAGTTGGGTTAGGTTAAGCTGTTTTTAACTGCACATATAACGAAAACAAGCCTACTCTTTTGGGGACTTGAGAATTTTTGAAACAAAAATTGAAGAGGAATTTTTGTTTCAAAGAGGAAAAATTGTAACTTTAAATAAATACATGTAATAACAATTTGTAAACAATGATGGCAGTAGGATGCAGGCTAACAGACAGGACATCATTTTGTGTTTGTATAGAACGCTATTGTTTCAGAACTACCAGACCGATGCCCAAGTAATTTTAAGGACGTTTCATGTTACTATAGGACCGTCGCCTTGAGTGACGGGCCTAAAGTCATGTTCTCTAGCTACAACCTATTACCACCGGAAGCCCACGGAGAGCACTTTTAACAACGATTTTTTAAACCCATGTCATTAAATTGGAAGCAGCAAGCGTAAGTGAGCCTTTTGATCAGCGAACATGCGGTTGGTATTAAGCAAACTTTTTGTTAAAACAAAGTGTACATAGAGTAGATGTACCTAAATATATATACATATAACGTAGAAATGCCAATATAACAATATAGTGGAATTTTGGAAACTGTCTAATAATGTTTCATAACTACGGTATATAGTTAATTAATTTAATTAACTATATACAGCAACATCTGATATTTGTTAGAGATAAAATTGTATAGTATAACTTCATAAAGCTACGTTTACATATGACCTAATCATTGGGTATTGTTTTCCTGTAATATATCCTACAAATATTAAAAATGTTTTTAAAGATGTCTGTCTTTTGACTTTACGTGATTAAACCCTAACATAACCCATAAAACCGATTGGATTGGCGTCTGAGTTGTGTGCGTTCGCGCAGCGGAATGTTGTTGAATTTAAAGATTTTAATTATGCAGATATTTAGAGTATGACGTCGTGTAATTGTGTATGGCAAAAAAAAATTTGTGCATCGGAATCGGTCTTTGGCGAATTTCTCCACAATGACTGCATGCACAAATTTTTTTTACCATACACAATTACACGACGTCATACACTAAATATCTGCATAATTTAAATCTTTAAATTCAACAACATTCCGCTGCGCGAACGCACACGTCTGAGTTAACTATATAAATATATATAATATGCAAACTATATCCGAGCATGAAGTTTTTTAGCTATAATAAGTAACAGAATAGCAAAATAAATTAAGAATGAGAACACTTTTGCACGTTTGCACTGTCAACCATACATTTCAAGCCTTTCTCAAAGAGAAACAACAACCTTATTCAAATCTTTTGACAAAAATAATAAATGAATTGAATGTATAATTCAAACCATAATTGTGTTTCTTCTAGTTGGACTTCAAAACTAAAACCCTTAAGTTCTAAAAGTCCAGTAATTAAAGTCAATTCCTACTGATCAACAACACAAATCAAATTACCAAAGCAACATTTCAAAGACTAAAATTGCTCCTATCTCTTTCACACACCATCCCATAACCGTTAAACACTATTAATTAATATCGACTATTACCATACGTAAGGCATACGTAATAGGCGCTGTTGGTCATTTAATGTAGTCGATCGCGCAATGACCCCGCTCCTGCGTCCGCGCAAGCCGCACCATTTGTTTTTGGGATATAATCGACCAATAACTGTGCGTGTCGATGACTTGCACACGGAGGGTTGAGTTTGAACCTCGAAGCTGTTCGTAAAACGTTCGGTTTAAGTTTTACAAGTATCGGGATTAGTTACATCATTTTATGATATAAAAATAGATTATTTTAAAAAACATCGTACAGGTTTACGCTTGCGCGTGTTTTTATCTTTTAGTTATTTTACTATATTCTGTCTGCAGACACTATCTATTAAAATATACTTGGATATAATTGTAACTAATATTTTCGAGGCTGTTTATTTTCATGTCATTCAGGAATTTATTAAAAAACGTTTGTTGTTGTTAAAATTTGCAATTAAATAGGAAAAATGGCTCATTTTCTAGCTTTAGCCAGAACATTTAATTTTTGACAGCGTTAAAAATTAACACAGTTACAATTATTGTATGTATTCTTATAGTAAATAGTTATTCACAAGTGAAGAGAACTTTTTAGTACCTACACAGTCATTAACTTGCATTTAAAATAGAATAGAAATAAAGTTTATCGTACACCAACAAAAAAAAATTACTACAAAAGAATACATCCCGTGAATTTGTACAAAGGGCGGCCTTGTCGAAAAAAGCAATTCCTTAGAGGCAACCTTTGGAAGGAAAAAATAAAATGAATAAATAAATTAATAAAATCAACGCGTAAGAATAAACTAATCTATATTGCTCCCCAATCCCCAATTTATTTGAATTGTTTGCGTTTACACACATTTTGCATATTTCATGTTATTTTCATGTTACAAAAACAACATGACTACAAAATCTCATAGAAAAATTGGCGTCTGACATTACGGTCGATGTAATGCTATGTAATATGTAATGTAATGCTGCCTTGAACGCCGAACAAATTGGTCAAATGGGACGCTTAATTTACAAAATCCTAACAAGGAGGTATGAGTAACGCTTTCCTGTCAATGAGAACACAATGTTGGGCGTATGCATTCTGAATTCAAATAACGAAATTAATAAAATATATCCATTACGTCACCTCCGAAAATATGACAGTCTAAATCCAAAAACCGTTGAGACAATACACTTTTGCATATCATGGTTGTGGGCCGAAAGTCGCTGTGACAATAATAAAAATGCGTATTAAGTTCTTAGCAACGAAAAAAAAAAATTACATAAATTTGCGAAAGGGTGTCATACCTTTTCGCAAATTTATGTATATTTTTTGAGGAGCTTACAGGTCAAGTTTGCAAACAGACTTCATCTCACATAGCATCGTGGGGAGAATTTTATTAGTATTTTAATGCATACAAAACATGCAAAAGTAAATTTAAGACTCTTGTCATCAGAACTAAAGTTGTTTTACATTTTTACGTTTGAGTTTTTAACGATTTGATGTTTTGACAGATTGTACTGACCGTAGTACTTCTACTAATCAAAACCAATGCAGCTGACTAGCTTGTGTTTTTGGTTGCTAATCTTTGAAACTACCAATCGGATTTGAAAATTCTTATTGTATTTGATAGCCTAATTATTGAGGAAGGTTATATAGGCTTTAACATCACGCCACGGCTATTTTTACGACCGGAACAGTGACTATAAAGGCGGGTGAAACTGCATTGAACGGCTAGGACCCAGTAAATACAAGAAGGACTGCGACTCACGGTGCCAATGCGTTTATAGCGAGAAAGCTATAAACGCATTGGCACCGTGACCTGTGAGTAGTCGATTGGGTGGCCATAGAACACTCAAGCACTCAACTTCTCTTACGATGTAGGATATAAAACAAAAACTGGACATAGAACAAATAAGCACCAAATTTTCCTTACGGTATCGTGTCACAAATCAAATTCAAATAGATTTTTTTTTGCTTTAAAAGCATAAAGTTTTAAATATTCCCGAACCAACAGGTGTGAAATTTGGGTCTTAACAATACTGCATTTAAAATTAATTTTCGATAAATGTGGTCGATAGGACAAATAAGCACTAAGGCGACGAATTATCGACAAAATAGTGTCAAAAATTTCATAACTCGATACGAGATCGTTAGAATATCGATTCCAGTTGATACCAAGTTTATGGAATTCTTCATGTTAGATAACACTATTAAAAGAGGTCAAACGGCTCATAAGTGCTTCATGAAGCAGTAGCCGTGGCCCACAGCATCGTCCAGGCGGATGAAACCGCTGGGGGTTTCACCCGATGGTAAGTCCCGATGCCGTGTAAAAGAAGCCTATATGTTAATACAGGTGCCCAGCTATCTACATACTAAGTTTCATCGCAATCGGTTTAGTAGTTTTTGCGTGCAAGAGTAACAAACATCCATACATCCTCACAAATTTTCACGTTTATAATATTGGTAGGACAGCTGCACCCCGCGGTTACACCCGCGTAAGTCCCAATGCCGTGGGAATATCGGGATAAAGAGTAGCCTTAGGGTTAATCTAGGTCTCCAGCTATCTACATAACAAGGTTCATCGAAATCGGTTCAGTACTTTTTGTGTGAAAGACAAACATCCATATATCCTCACAAACTTTCATGTTTATAATATTAGTAGGTTAGTGGTGTGTAGCAGAGATGCCAACGCAGTTTTCTTACTTCTGAATGTGCATTGCCCGATTAATGTGTTTCACGCCTTTGGGAAACTCTTTGAATTCAAGAACATTTCGACATGTGAGATTTACATTCCAGTTAGGACGGATGGTGATGAGGCTTGTAATGAGCTGACAACTACCTTCGAAGGTACAATTAGGAATATGTAATGGCTGTTTTAAGATTGCTTTTAAAATATATACTAATATGTTATGGGAGTACATTTTGTATGTCAACTTTATGTTTAGAAACCACAAGGCAGTGTTCCTACGCCGAAGTTGCTTATGAAAGAAAGTTTGTATGCTTGTAATTCTTGCAACTTATTGTCAGTTAGAAAGAATGCCGCCCGTGACAAATAAGTACCTATACATCGAAAGTATATTATTTTATTAATCGACAAACAAAGGAGTTTCTCAATACGACCGTATGTATATTTTTTTTTATGTATGTTCAGCCCTCACTCACGTTATTTATGAACTGATTTTGATGATTCTTTTTTTGTTAGATAGGGTTAATCTCAAGGTTATTTATTAATATCATCAGTCAGGATCTGATGACCCTCGAAAGTTGTAGGAACGAATAGTGTTTCTATTTACTTACTATAACATAATCAGGTAATTGCTTTTAGGAATCTAGCTAGCTTAAGCTAGTTTAATATAAGATTATCACAATGTGTAGACGGATCAAAATAAAATAAAATTTAAAGGTACACGAACAAATAAATGTACAAGGAATACATTTGGCGAATATGTGCAAAGGGTGGCCTTATCGCTAAAAACAATTTTCAGACCCAACAGGCAACCTTTGGATGGATAAAGACAACAATAAAATAAATAAATAAAATCATTACAGCGTAAGGAAACTAGTCTCTATTGTTACCCAATCCCCAATTTGCATTGCTATCTATCTGTGTCAATATTCGTATGATACTTCAGTTTCGCTTCGTGGGGCCGTCCACCAGTTAAAAACACTTATGTCGCATTCCGGGCCATTCAAAGTCAATTTACATTTCCCAATTTCCCATTCAAATACGTAATTATGTATTCTCAATTTTTAGGCGACTAAAACTATCGAGAGAATCAATATCTGAAAATTGATGCTGAAAACAAGTTTTCGCCACTTATATGTTACAAAGGGTAGGTATTAAAATATAAGTAGCTAGATTGGGTGATGTCTTTAGGTGAAGGAAAGTCGATATACTGTAAAACATCAATATAATGTATTTTTTTCCAAAAGTACATGTGTCTTTCCTTAGGTTGCGCTGCATATGCCTACAACTGCAGTTTCAATTGTAACTTATCAACCATTTTATACTGCGATAGCTCTCAATATAAATCAACTAGCAGCGCCCCGCGGTTTCACCCGCGTAAGTCCCGATCCTATGTGAATATCGGGATAAAAAGTACCCTATATGTTAATTCAGGTCTCCAGCTATCTACATACCAAGTTTCATCGCAATCGGTTCAGTAGTTTGGGCGTGAAAGAGTAACAAACATCAATCCATCCAAACTTTCACATTTATAATATTAAATGGGATTTATCCTTCCCAAAATTTTCCACATCGTGATCTTTGAATATATATAAAAATAATAGTGATATAAATGTCACGGGTTATCCGATACTTAAGTTATTGCAAGACAAAACATCACAGATCCACGAAAGTGTTCACATATCGACGTGATACCAAATATATAAACAATCACGACTCATAACAACTACAGAAACACAAAATCATTGGATAATTATCAAATAATAATTGTTGAACATATAGTGTTATTAAGTTCACTCAGATATTCCGTTGCGTGAGTTGCGTCTAGTTACTGGCGGCAGACCATATTTTAAAAACAGCCAAGTGCGAGTCAGACTCGCGCATGAAAGGTTCCGCACCATCGTACAAGATTAAAATTAAGATCGAGCAAAAAAAAACACGTTTCTAGAAGGGAAGTCCCTTTAATTTTTTTATTTATTTTTATTATTTGTTGTTATAGCGGCAACAGAAATACACATTCTGTGAAAATTTCAAGTGTTTACCTATTACGGATCAAGAGATACAGCCTACTATATATATACTACAATCATATATCTACATATTTCGAGATTCACCGAGAGCCAGGCATGCCGGCAAGCATGGCTCTCGGTGAATCGCAATAAAATACGAAGCAGATTCGTGAGCCAAGGTCAATTATCGCTCTCATTAAGTTATATTAAAAACTAGCAGTTCCCACCCGGCTTAGCTTGCGTGTACTTATTTACATATTTTGCGCGGAATCCTAATTCTTTTTCCAAAATAAAAGTTGCCTAATTTACTCCTTATAACACCAGCTATCTGCCAGTGAAAGTCCCGTGGAAATCGGTCCACCCGTTCCGGAAATTAGCCGGAACAAACAGAGACAAACAAACATTTTAAAATCTGATTTTTAGGCATATGTATCGTGCAAATAACTGTATGAGCTTAAAAAAAAACAGACACTTCAATTTAATTTATTTGTATTGACTACAGTAAACTATTGTTTAAAAAAAATATACTTATTCAAAAAAATATACTTATTCAAAAAAATATACTTATTCAAAAAAATATACTTATTCAAAAAAATAAAATTACTTCGACGGTTCCGCTTGTTTCGCCCAACTAGTAATGAATTATGACATGTTGTACTCAACACTATTCAAAAACACATCCTGCAGTAACACGGTTTGCACCAACAAAGCTCACGCGCAGTACCGAAGAGAGTTTTAACATAAATTACAATAACAATCCATTGTGTTCGAGCAGTTTTCTACAAACAACTGTTGTTCTTGTTAAGAGAGATTCTTTCGGATATATTAGTTGGTGTATTTTAAGTACACCGTAACAAGTAGGTATACATAGAAGAAAATATATATTGATGAGAAACCATGACAGGGTCTACAAACACTGGCAAAAACAGCAGTGGCACTTACGGATTGTCAATTCCCTATAGAGTTCTGGTCACTCTTTTCAACTCGGATTCATGCAGAAATATGACATGCCCTATTATCGCATTCTATTATTTGCACTACTTGATTTGAATGCAATGTTCAGTACATACAAAAACAGTGGAGTAGGAAATTTATCTGGTACTGAGTGTAATAAAGAATTTTTCCAAATTCAATGACCTATTTATTCTTCTAATGAGACTACTATCCAGTAATACAGGAATAGTATTCAATTAAGTGAAATTTTACTGCACAGATGGGGCGATGGTTTAAGTGGTCCCGGCCGCGTTGCCACTATTCCCCGTCGAGTGTTGTAGGTTTGATTCCCCACGCGATACAAAAAATTGTGTGATTCTCAAATAGTTATCCCGAGTCTGGATGTTTTATGTTTCCGTTGTTTGAATGTTAAAGTCCCTTGCGATACAGGAATTATTCTTAATGCAGGAGTTATCTAAAAAAGATTAAAAAGACTTGCTTCTGGGATTAGGTTTACATGAACAGTGCAAGGCGTGGTATCAAAATCCTCTATTTTACTATATAAAACCAAACCATATGAGATATGTATGTACATATTATGTAGTTTAAGAAACTTGTACAATATTAAACACCTCTGTATATGTATAGAATAATCATTAATTGTTATGTGCGCATTCGCATCATGTTAACACTATATATGCACAAAATTCACATAAACTATAAAGTAAATTAATTTATTTAATTAATTGTATAATTATGATTTTTAAACTTTTGCGACTTCGATACATATAAGATGTGTAACTTGGAACTTACACATCTAATATGTATCAAACTCTCAGTCCACCCGTGACCACGATTGGCGCAATTCGATCGAAAAATCAGATAACCAAAAAAATGGTATGGTACCTTATAAATATTAACGTGATTAATTCCCGAGTTACATATGAATTTGAATAGTTAAATTATTTTTTAATAAAAAAAAATAAAGGACTTTAATGAGCCAATCAGGCCACAGGCCTTGGTTATCTATTTTGACAACCTTTTTTTGGATGTTTTTAACGGGACGACTCTGAGGACATAGAATAATCAATTTAACGAATACACCACGTATCCACACACCCACAATTTTAAAGATTTTTATTCAGTTAACAAGGGATTTTCTTCTTCTTGCTCTTTTCTTATATATTATTATAAAACTGGTCGATCTGGTTTCTGATGAACGTTTTCCTCTGTTAACGGTTAACAGAAATAATAAATAAGATGAGTGAGCAGAAACAGGATCTCATTCCAAATTACTTAGTATCATATCTATTACGTAATTTCTTTTTCTGAAGTTATTGCACGTTTATTCATATATACTATTATTGGTATTGATTTCTTCCCTTGTGCTTTTACTTAAAGACAGCTAGTGAGTCTTTATGGACAAGGAACTATAGTAATTATTAGCTGTACCCGGCGCTGCTTCGCTCGCTTGTACACATTTATATTATTTGCGCGGGACCCTATTTTTTTTTTCCAAAATAAAAGTCACCAGCTATCTGATAGTGAAAGTCCAGTGGCAATCGGTTCACCCGTTTCGGAGATTAGCCGCAACAAACAGACTGACAGAGAGAAAAAAAAATTTTTTTGGTATAAGTGCCGAGTAAACATTCACATGCATTTAGTAAAAAGCTGTAATTATGACAAACAGATACTTCAATTTTATTTATTTGTAAGTATATGTATTATTGATTAAAATGTGCAAAACCTTTGACATGAACAATAAAACAAAGTATTTTGAGACTGAGTCGGTACATACTAGCTGTGCTATACCAGAATATAATCTGTCTCTGTGCCAAATTTTATCAAAATTCGGGCAAAACGCGGTTTCACCCGCGTAAGTCCCTACCCCGTAGGAATATCGAAATAAAAGGTTAGCCTATGCGTTAATCCAGGTCTCCAGCTATCTACATACCAAGTTTCATCGCAACCGGTTCAGTGGTTTTTGCTTGAAAGACTTACAAACATCCATCCATCCATCCAAATTTTCACATTTATAATATTAGTGGGATAGTGGGATAGTATAGTAAGATTGTAGGAATTTCATATCTACAAATATATGAATGCACTATCTACCTTTTCTGTTACATAGAGAATATTAAAACTATTCCACATTTGTACCAAACCTAAAATAGCTATGAAACTGTCGCCCCTTCTATAACAGACTATTCTATTAAAACGACCGATTAATCAAAATTGTTCCATTGCACCCATTGAGTTGCAAGACGATCATTGATCTTAATAAACGTTTCCAAGTTATGACTGTTTTGGTACCACTAAAATTGCTCTTGTAACAACTGTTATTTCTCACTGCAGCACTTTGGTTGTATTTTATTGAAATGTTTTCTAGTCAAAACTTACATAACTGTTAGTGGTCGGTCGATATCTTAGAAACAAAAAGTAATCTGAAGCCAATCATGAAGGTTTTATCTCTATGTCTATCCAAAAAAGTTTGTTCAGCGTATTTTTTTACATAGGTAGATTCAGTATAAATGTTGGCCGACATTGCCTACTTACATAAAGTAATAAGCAAAGAAAAAATACAAGTAATTACATGCGTAGACAAAGCACTAAGGAGAAAAATACAAGTAATTACATGCGTAGACAAAGCACTAAGGAGAAAAATACAAGTAATTACATGCGTAGACAAAGCACTAAGGAGAAAAATACAAGTAATTACATGCGTAGACAAAGCACTAAGGAGAAAAATACAAGTAATTACATGCGTAGACAAAGCACTAAGGAGAAAAATACGGTGTAAGTTCAGAACGAGTCCATACTTGTTAAATACTATTAAAATTCGTAACGAGACTTCATGTATGATTCGCCAATTTCAAGTACCTATTATTACAGAAACTAAACATAAACACATAACAATATCCTTTTTTCCCTTCCACGACACTTCTTGAATACTAAATATACAGAAGAAAAAAAAGAAAAATTAAGGCTAAACGTGATGAACCACACTAAGCATAGCGCGAGCTTACGTAATGCATTACAACTCCATAAAAACAAAGAAATATTCGATACCCAACAATGTGGTAGGACTCCCGATCCCGTTCAATTTCCCGTATGAATAAAAATAGAACATTCATTTATTCCATCTGTCAACACAATTCATTTTAACTATTAGGTCCCAAATTGACAATTCATTAATTGCAAATATGGGCATACAAGTCTTTAAATTCGATGCATAACCAAAAAACGTGATTGCATTGTATGTTAACGAGTTTAAAGATAATAAAATTGGACACAAGCTATAAATCAGATCAAAATATAGCCCTGGCGCTACGAATAACAATATAAAAGATAATAGGGTATCTAAAGAGCATTTTGATGAGGCGGCCATTTTGGTCTAGTCGCGCAGGACCAAAAGATTTGCCAATATAATTAAATCAAAGCGTGTGTTCTACCTCGTCTAATAGACACTTGTAATAAATCTGATAGAACATGTTCTACTAAGATTGAATACTAAATAATAATATTAATGTATGCGAATATATATATAAATGCCTAACACAAGATACGTGGATGTAATTAAGCGGTCTCAACATTCGAGTCTTAAATAGAGACGGAATTTTAGAAGGTTTCCTTCTTAAATCATATTACCAAAGATGTTTAAGAGCTAAGAAAGTGAACATAATAAGAAAGGAAACAGAGTTTTATGTTCGGTCTTAGAAATCTTTAATATTAAACTTATTTGTATGTAACTCATACAGAGTTACATACAAACTTTAATAGTAGTTTACACTCTCTACCGATACTAATGAAGAACTACCTTTCCTAGAAAAGAAAAAAAGGGAATGGAGAAAGTTTTTAGTCCATTACATTTATTGTTGGTTATTATTTAATTACCTTAACCCGCTAAACTCTGACAAACTTAATCACTAACCGAAAGACAGAAATATGGAGTTGGTATTTTTTGATTGCAATTCTTAACATGCAATTCTTTGGGAAAGAGATACTTGACCTGTCGAGCATTTAAAATATGAATAGGATAATTATAAAGCAATTATCAAGCATGATCTTAAAAACTATGCTAATAATTCATAATGCCTTAGGTCTCTATGTGACAATCGATAGACTCGCGATATAGCGAGTTGCGTATTCTGTAAATAGACATGTGAGGTAGTGAGTGGCAGTGATCTGATTATGGCGATGATTAATGACTCAGTGGTAGAAACCCTGCTCACATCTGAACATACCTACTCAAATAAAACACACTGCGTACAATACTGCGAAATGAGCGAATCAATCATAAGAAATTTTCGCATTTTGCGATTACAGTAACTGTTATACCTAAATACGGGATAACTATTTGTTGACGTGAATACAGTGTTAAGTGCTGACATCGGCTCATTCCAAGCACTTTGCTGACTTTGTACCGCATAATCCGTTTAATTAATAAATAAACCTAATTATTATTTAAACTGTGGAGGTCGAGTTTCGAAAGTAGGAATGTAATGTTTTTTTAAAACACTGCTTAATTATCTCTATAATCTATTTTTTTTATGTTTTATTAGGTACATTAGCTGCGAAAGTGTTCAAATACAAAGGATATTCTAGTATGTGTTTGACATTGACAGTAAAAACGTAAACAATGAAATGTTGTATTTTGTTTAACGTATTAGTAATATATATAAATATAAATAAATAATATTATATATATAGATATACATTTTTACTCGACACTTCTGGAGTGGAATATGTTTCTATGGATACCTAAACTTTATCTCAAATTAAAACTTGGTGGTAGAAAACTCTTTCTTCTCAAAATTGTATCTATTATGGTAAATAAATATGGCTACCAAAATGGTAGCCATATTTAAGCAATACCTACTTTAGCTTTAATTAAAACAGTTTACATTAATTTGTCCTCGTCGCAACTCGCCAAGGTCACAGTTTCCAATATCCCTACTATTATGAACATCCTGTATAGGTAAAAGTGACCGTTAACCAATTGATGATGATGACCCTAATATGCAGTCTAAAAAATCAACAAATGTAAATAAATCGCTCATTTAGGACAAGAACGTGTTAACGTGTTAATTTTTAGTAAATCGATCGATCGCTTTCCCACGAAGATCGAAGCATGCTTCGGCACGTATGCTCGACCGGAGTGATACAACGGCCTCACGGAAAACCGGCAGTGAAGCAATGCTTGCATTGCTTTTCGACGAGTGAGTGAGGTTACCGGAGGCCCTAACCCCCTCCATTACCCCTCTTCCCTTACTCCCGCCTTAAAGGCTGGCAACGCAATTGTGACTCTTGAGTGTCAGGGAGGCGGTGGTCATTTACCATCAGGTGAGCCATCTGCTCGTTTGCCCCCTATACCAAAAATAAAAGATATTGTTGAAGCACAGTATTTGAAAAGAAAAACTGTCAGTCTTAGGACTGCACGTCAGAAGTGAAAACATTACTTCACACCCTATATACATATATTACACATACACACATATCTGAAAATATGTATCTGGGCGTGACGGTCACGCGAGTTCAGTGCTTTTTCCCCATATCAAAAGTGTCCAACGTGCCTAAAGAAGTTTTCACTTTAAAAAATACAAATAGGATATTACACAAGATACGCAAACAGTACCAAAATCCTTCGTCCCCTAACCGAATCAAATAAAAGCACATTCCTTTGATTTCAAAGTCTATCTGTAAGTAAACCAGACATCAGATAGGATTGAAACACGCTTTCACTAAACAGGGACACAGAATATAAAGTTCCAAAGTGTGCCTTAACAATAAAACTTTCTCATGTCTGACTGGCCATAAATGTAAGTAGGTAAGTCTTTTGACCATAAGCGTAATAAATCCCGGATTTCAATTCAGGCCTTCCTTAAAACCACGGTCAAACAGAATGTTATAAGGTCAGACTTTATGCAGCAGGTCGCGGACGATAGAGGCGCCGCGCCTTGTTCCATCTAATCATAAACTTAGTTACTACACTCGAGCGCAATGAATCCGGGTTACATAAAGGTACGAATCAACGATACCTGAAAATCTTGGAGACTGGGCATGCTAGCTTAGTAGAATAAATTGGTTGAATGCTCCTTAAAGGAAAGTTATAAAATTTATTTGTCCTTTGTATTATATTCATAAACATGAACATAAAAAACAAAATAACCAAACTCATCTTAAAAAAACTATTTTTCTACAACTTCACAATTTTCTAAAGTTTTAGTTTTTTGTGTTACCTCCACGTGCTGCCATTACTGCGGTTATGCGGTTTGGCGTGCTCCACACCAAGTTTCTTATACGATGTTCGGGAATATTCTCCCCTTCCTTATAACTTTATATTTTTATTACTTTCATTAAAGCAGTATTTATTTGTCCATTGAACACAGTTTGTTTCTTTATGTGACCCGGATTCATTGCTTTCGAGTGTAGTTATAAAATCATTTCGTCTAGTTGTACACGAGAAAGTTGAAAAGAAAATGCTTATCAAGTGTGTCAATGTAATCCTGTCGAGCGACAATCTACGTATTTCACAATATTGTTCGGGTCGTTTTACATAAATATTGTCATCATCATCATCATCATTTCAGCCATAGGACGTCCACTGTTGGACATAGGCCTCCCTTAATGACCTCCAAGAAGACCGGTTGGAAGCGGCCTGCATCCACCGACGTCCTGCGATCTTGACCAGGTCGTCTCTCCACCGCGATAGTGGACGTCCTACGCTGCGCTTTCCGGTCCGTGGTCTCCATTCCAGAACTTTTTGGGCCCATCGACCATCCGTTCTACGTGCTATGTGCCCCGCCCATTGCCACTTCAATTTGCTGACCCGTTCGGCTATGTCGGTGACCTTCGTTCGTCTGCGTATCTCCTCATTTCTGATTCGATCGCGCAGAGAAACACCAAGCATAGCCCTTTCCATAGCTTGTTGAGCGACTCTGAGCTTGCTTATCAAGCCCATAGTGAGAGACCACCTTTCGGATCCATATGTCATCACTGGCAAAACACACTGGTTGAAAACCTTTGTTTTCAGGCACTGAGGAATTTTGGACGAAAAGATGCAGCGAAGTTTCCCAAACGCTGCCCATCCGAGTTGGATTCGACGATTGACCTCTTTCTCGAAGTCGGACTTACCTAGTTGGACTGTTTGTAACATTGTAATTATATTTATATTTTCATTGGCTTATTCCTCTACTAACCATTTCAAAACCACAGAGTCCTAGCATATTATCTCAGTCCAGACCTGAATTCTTAAGCCTTCCTTACTAGCCGTTACCAACCCATCTATGTAGATTTATGTAGAAGTTTATTGATTTACTATAAAAATAACCGTTTAAAACAGTCCGTCAGTCATGTGTATAGATCAGGCCTAAATATAAAAAAACATAAACTACTCTAAATATTACTTTCATTCTATTCAAATACAACCTTACAAATTAGTTTCTATAAAGACATTTAAAGTCGGTAGATCAAAGCTGTACAAGCATTTCGTTAACCCTGGCTGTTTACAAATCGGAAAGAAACTACATTAATAAATTAAAAAAGTAAATAACATCGACATTGGTAATACTAATGAACGTTTGAATGCGCCGGAGCATAAGGTAAGGAGAACACACGGATTATTTTTGTTTTAGGCAACACTGATTAAGAAGATGATAATATTAATTAGGCACCTTGGTTCTCTGGCGTTTTAGTTTTGATAATTTCTATGTATTTTACAGTTAGAAGAAACCTGCATTTTGAAATATACATTTTAATTTGTGTTTGTGCTACGATGACAATGAAAACCGTATTTTAGTGTACAGAAAAAGACAGACATACATACCTTTCATTATGAAAAAAAGTACTGTACTCGAAAATCTATATTACGCGAGCGAAGGGCAAAAGCAGTATTATAGAAAACATTTTAAGAATAACAGTTCTAAGTGATAGGGATAACACATATTGCACTCCGTAGGTTTTTAAAACATTAGAAGTCATATTTAATTATTTATACGATGCCTTATTTTAATTTACGTAAAATCTGTGTGAGCCACATTAATAGTATTAATAGTAGCGAATGGCCTAATTAATTTATAAGGCTCCTGTGTCGGCGAGTCCGTGCGGGTAGGCCTCGAAAGACGTGTATACTGTCTAGATGGGCAGTATACTAAATAATTGTAAAAAATAAGTTTATAGGAGAATAGACCATCATAATCCAATGCCTATTTGAAGCCAATTTTATTTTAGATGAATGTGGAAGAAGTTATGTATGTCAGGCTCGTGGCACATGGCGTTCTTTCGTCTCTGCCTACCCTGGATGAAAATATATATGTAAATATATGTAAATATAGCCCTACCACTGGAACCGAAAAATTCTTACTGTATAAAATTTGGTTAACGATCTTATCACTTTCGTACTAATCAGTGTCACTACCTTTTTTACGATCAATTTTTTCTATTTAATAGCTCATCACCTTATTTTCATCCGTTTCACATAATTTTGGATAAAATTTATGTTTTAATCTACGTCGTGTTTTTCTGGCACGAAGTCTTTAGTACCTGATAAAGGTATTTATATATCCATTATAAAAGCTATTAAATGAAAGTGGTCAGGTGATATTTTCTTGTATGACGAACATATATAACTATATAACTTGTATACGTGCATATTAATTCGGCTCAAGCAATTAATTTCTTTACTGAGTCTTATTCATTGCGTAAGAAATTTTAAGCCTAATCATCGGTGCATCTCAGGAAACGACCCATACTTAATGCTTTAATCTCATTAAACGTCACAAGTCCTTCTGTCTATCGCGTCTGTATCACTAATAAAAAGTTTCTTCTAAACAGAATAAATATTTTGAATCATCAATCAGTGGTAATTATTGAGTTTAAGCTTAATGTTTTATGATCTTGTTATCCTGTCTATATTATATGTGCCTGTATTATATCCTGTGTTAATAAAAATAAAACAACATAAACCGAAATACAAGTAATTTCATAACTGGCATAATTAAAAAAATCTTGTTTCATTAGTATTCCTAAAACCGTCTTAAATAAGAAACTTTCAACTAAGTCAAACAGCCTTTTAGCAACAATACAGTCGACCTCTGCCTCAATTAAACTTTGTAATGTCAGAATCTGATTTAGTGCTACTTGAACTCTAAATCTAATTCGATATCACAAGTTCACAACAGAACAAAGTATTACCAGTATCTTAGCTAAATTAGGAATAATTTAATATAGACAGACCTACAAATAATGGCACCAATATTTTATAGACATATACATGACCCAATTCAATGCTCATGAACATTCTCTAAACTAGAAATAAATGCCTTAGGTTTTCCTACCCATAAAAGTAAAACACTTCTAACCATAAGAGAACATTGAAATTAAAATACAATATCAAATACTCGAATAGCATTATCGTAATCTGCACGACGTAGAGGCGAAACGGGCGTGTCTGTGCCAACCCCATCATTAATGAAAAGTCATACTGCAGATAACATCAAAGCTCTCGAAGCAATTTCTTGAACTTTATAGAATTCAAAAGTAAGTAGAAAAACACTATTCTACATTAGTATTAATTACTACAATACTTAACAATGCTTTTTCAAAGGCATATGTTGAAGTAATAACTCATTGAGAAGTATATATTACACAAGCAATATTTATATTGTCATAAGATATGAAATGGCAATGTAAAAGCTTTGTCAAGGAATAAGTAATGCTAATTGCAATATTTGTCACTGTCGCTATGAATCAAAATTTACAAATGGACCGAGCTGACAAGAACAAACCATAAGGTGCACAGAACTCATTCATTTTGTCGTCGCCGCAAATTGTATTTCATGGAGGTTGAGCTAAAGGCCTACATTTTGCAATAGGATCTACCTGACGATAACTCTTATGTCGACGCAGTAGAGTTGAAGTTAAGCAGGGAAGAGAACTTAGTCGTAAAGTACCTGTAAAGATATCGCGATAAAGGTAAGTTCAAATCGCGGAGGCGTAGCATTAAGAACTCGTAAATCTTGTGCAGAGCATTAATTATATTTCCCATCTCGGAAGACGATGCTTTAAAGAGTTTTATTTCATTAGACAGAGATAAGGCCCGATGTTGATTTATGAATCCTGCCCACATCTTTGTCCTAATTTAAGTGGACACTTCCTGCTAAAGGATTCAGATTTTGTAGTCTTTTTCGATTGAGATGCTTACAGGTCTTCTTTATTTTTATTTTCGGATGATGTTGTAATAACGTCAACTTTATAGAGATTGGGACACCTGTCTGTTGTTGTTGATATAAGAAGTCTACCTTAGGAATTCGATAATCGCTGCCTGAACAAAGCCGTGTTTATCTAGATATCCGTTTCATTGTTGAACCGTTAGATTATCTAATAAATCTAGACAAGCCATGTTATTATTATATAGAAACTAATCATTGTAAACATTTGTCCCATATATTAATTTGTCAGATTTAGTTCAAATAAAATGTGTGTATCCACAATTAGACTATTATCTTGAAATAGCTTTTAATGCAATCCTATTTTAATAATAACTCGTCAATTTTATAGGCACTTTCCTCTTTGGCCTTTCAGATCGCTCGTTGGTAGGACAATTAGATGCACGGATGTGGTTATTTCGTAACATCCTCAGCGGGAGTCAATGCAGTATTATAAGTAATAAGAATGCGGTGAATCGATGCGAAAATGCAGGGCAAGCGTAGGTAGCACACCATCGGATTACGTTAATGCTGCGTGAAGCTCGTTTATGGGTGTCGATCGTAATCGGCTAAACAGGTTAGATACGCAAACGGTGTAAAAAATATTTCTTGAATTCAATGAAGTTAATACTCATCAGCAAATAGCAAGTTTAGAGTAAATTCGTTAACAGCAAAAAGATCAAAAATGCGATTAAGAAAAGCTTTTAAATTGCATTAGTGATGAATATGCTGAAAATATTTTTGATTTTGTGATGACTGGTGTTTCAAAAGTAAGGTTAATGCCCTATAGTTTCAAAGTATAACAATTAAAAGTATGGTACTCCAGATATCTGAGAGATCTTTCTACTAGCGGAATGTTCTATTTCTTCCGACAAAAATGATCGTTAAAACCCTACCTTGTTTGGCAACACACGAGTAACCGTACCATCAGTACTGCAAAAAAGATAAGCATTTATCTCAACAATTTTATCACCAAAGTCTCAATTACTACAATTACGAAACTGTTGTTCATTGTTATCGCGTGAAGTGATATTTGAAAAAAAAACTGTAAGCACATAAGGAAAAACATGTCCAGTAGCGCATGTATATATTCAAGCATGTGAAATAATTTCATATAAATCCATAGGTATAACGCAGAAGGGGCTCAGGACAACTTAAAATGGTGCAGTACTGCAAATAATGAATAAATGAATTCTTTACACACTGAAGAAGCAGGCGAATAAATGTTTTAGACGACTGTACTAATTTTCAATAATCATATCTTGACTAACAGTAGGTAAATAATGGGAAACCTAAATACAATACATCATATACGACCAACTATAGTCGCGGATGTCAAAACGTAACCCAACTATGGAGAGCAGTTTCAATTACAGCTAAAACTCCTATAGTTGACAATTGACAATTGAGTTTCCTCACAGGAAAGTCTAATTGATTTAGTACAAGCATGTAATTTCACCCAGGAACGCAGGAATGGTGAACCCACTTTCCTATGCCAGGATGATATCATTTAGGATAACAAATGTCAATTGAGGGCAAAAGCAAATTGCAGTGAATTGACTTGCACAAATAAGGATATGGTAGGGAATGTATTTAAAGGAAAATGAACAGTGTTAGATAACTGTTCGGTTATTGATGTTGATGTGTTTTAGATGGATCGAGTACTGAGATATCTACTTATTCTTGAAATATATCTAATATGATTATTTCAAAACTAAATGAGGAGCTTGCTAGAACCGCTATATTTCAAATAACGGTTAAGATATTAGCCGAATAGACTAGGAACTGGCGAAATAATACTCCTTAACAAAATCTCACAATAGTAAGGGGTGTTTATTATAACTCAAAATAGAGTAGTTAACGTCCAGACTGCTTAACAGATATACAGGGAGATAAATAAAGTTAAAACGACAACTGGTCGATTTATGTCATCCTTATTTCAAAATCCTTTCCCCTTTTGTCGGCGTCTCTGACTCTATATTAATGCGTGGTCGATTAAGCGGTGCGGATATAACAGCTGATAATGCACGTAGAAACAAATATTGATACAGTCATAACACGTGGGAACGCAATCGCATCGCGAGGCAAAGATTAAGTTGAAAGTTATGTAAATGCGGAAATATGTATTAACCTAAGGGCTAGTTTACACTTTGATAAGTACTAATTGGTACCTTCACTTATCAAGAACCAGTTATAATTTTTCTTTTTATTAGATTAAAGAAGTTACTTATCTATTTTTTGGGATGGTAGTTCTTTGTTCATTGCTTTTTAAATTCAGTATTAATTATATGCCCGCCCCTATACCATAAAAAAAAAGATATATGTAAGTATATTCATTTTATCGAATAAAAAATTAATAAAATCAGATTAAAAGCTCACAGGGAATGTAATTAATTCAGGTTATGTATTTACTCATACAGAATCAACAACTTCTAAACAGCAAATCATAAAGAGAGCTAAGATTTAATAATCATGTCTTGCAACAATTATGTATAAATATTTAATATCTATTTTAAGAAAACTAATAAGCCACGCCGTGAATGCGTTCTGAAGTTGTGCGTATACATATTGAATACAGAATACGTTATGATATGATTTGCACATATAATCATAAATCAACGCAATTAATAATTACTTAAGATTCGATTCTCCATTCTTAAGTTATAATTTGTGTTTAATCACGTAAGATAAAATGAAAAGCAATTATAGATTCTAATGCTAATTATAGATAGTAATTTAGTTATTCATTCAAATGTTGATTGAGTCATAATATAGAACATAAAAAAGGTAGCAGAGTAAAAAATGTGCATTTAAAATTACACTATAATTTATAACCATCCATGATTGAGAATATTAAATGTAACCTGATAATCAAGAAGACAATTTTAAATCATATCTATTGAAGTTTTAAGCACATTTTGTCTTATTATAAGCGTAGCGTGACTTAATACTATTCACTTATAATTGTTGCACTAATGTAAATTTGGACAAAGTATAATAATGAAGCCACTGTAGGACATTAACATAATTTAAAAAAGCATTTTACGACAAATTGGAAAGATCCATTATAGTTATCAACTAATTAACTAAATATAATATGATGTCATACGTTTGGGGACTACTTAAAGAGTAACTAATACTTTTACAATATTTTTAAACTTGGCAACTTTGGTAAATATACCTTAGACTTTTTGAATTTTGCTTCAAATGCGATAGTTGTTACAAGTAAATTACGCAATTGAGATGCTCTTTCTTATTGATAGCCTTCACAAGAAACAATTTTAAACAAGCGATCGGTTTACAATCAAACCGCGTATCGTATCACGGCAGCAATTGTCATACAAATTCTACCACACGTTCACATTCATATGGATTGTATGCGGTTGGAATACGACACTATATTGTATTGAATTAATTCGGCTAACTTTAATACAACTACAATATTAAAATTTCTCTTAATGATAAAATATATGTATTTATATCATGGAACATATCACACAGCGTTTTCCAGACACAAGCTAAGCAGGGGTTTTGCTATGATATGATATGTTTAGAACACGGATAAACATACATAAATACATTATGATTTGTAAATACATACATATGAAAAAAAGAAATACCCAGCAATACAAATATTTGCACTCTCCTGGAATCGAACCCCTGGCTTTTGATGTTGCATCGCGCCATTTAGGTTTTGATATAAATCGTTAATAGTCCGGGCACCAGAGCATTAGAGGGTGGTGGTCTTTTATAACAATACGATACTTGGCTTAAAATTTGAAGAAAAATACGTAACATACTAAAGTGTCTACTGTGTTTTTAACAATCTACGTGCCCACTTCTAGAGTACTTGGAATAAAAAGTACTAGTACTACTTTTTTTAATTATGTCAAAATAAGCGCAATCACTTGTACTAAGTTGTTTACGTCTATGTTTAAAATTAGAAAAATACGATCTTTCATTTACGGTTTTTCGTTAATAACTTTATTTGTTCAATAAAAATATAAAATTTTTGAGGTATCAAAGATATTGTTATTCCCCATCGATTCCAAAAACTCAGATATCAATACCAAGCCCGTGACACATTTTACACACAATCGAAATTTTAAATTAACTATTTTACAATAGGCTGCCATTTTAAAATTTCGCGATCTGACTTGGCGTACAATGAAAAACATACTAATGTCTGTAAAATATTCAATTTTGAATATTGCAACGTGCATTTTGACGCATTTTAATTTCTTTGCATTTTTCATCTTTCTTGCTTATTTAAACAATGGAAACAATTTTCTAATTTTTATAACGCCTAATCCCTATGTAAAATCGTCGGCTTAACAGCTTTTGCATTTAACATTTTGCTCTAAAAGCAATACTTTTCTAGATTTTTAATGAAAACCGAAAAAAAAGCCGATTTTCAAGTTATTTTGCAATACTAAACAATGACGCGTATCGTCGTCGAATTAGACACTTGAGGATGTTATTCTACGTATTTTTCTTCAAATTTTAAGGTAAGTATCGTATTGTTATAAAAGACCACCACTTTTCGCGTTATTTTTGGCTCTGGCGACGGGATTATAAGAATTTAATTTTAATCGATATTTCAAAAACATCAGAAGTATTTGACTAATTTGAAAAAAAATTCTAATTTAAATAAATAATTTCATTTACAGAAATTACATATTTCTGTATGCCATAAACGCCCAAACCGTAAAGTCACTTCTGCACTTATATTCTTTGCTCAAAAGCTTTAAAAGACACACCGCCTAATTATTGTTAACCCAACATGTTTGAGAGACGGCGCAGAGCCGGTACGGTTGCAATACTACCACTTAAACGTGTTAAGTACATACTTAAGTTTTGAGTACGGCTCGTCTACATTAGCATACACTTTCGAAGAAATTCACTGATACCCGACAACGGTTAATTGCAAACAGGTGTGTACGCGCTATCCATATCTTTTTCTTTAAAAAACAAAGTCATGGCACACACACCTGCAGTGATACGATAAATATTAAGTTCCAGTAAGGCTTTGTAATTGTGGTAATTTTATTGATGTTATTGCTGCTGTTCCAGGTGGCTTCTTATTAAAAATATTTATCTGACAAGAGCCTTGAGCCTCTGCAGATGCGTAGAGATATCGCCTCTATGGCAGTCCTCTATCGTCTTTATCATGGGGAGTATTCTGAAGAGCTCTTCCAACTGGTCCCCCCTTCTCCCTTCCTCTACAGGACAAAACGTGCCGGCCTCGGAAGTCACCCCTTCAAAGTGGAAGAAATACGCTCTCGCACCCATCGATTCGGGTCTTCCTTCCTGTGCCGAGCAGTTAAAACCTGGAACTCGCTACCAGCGCACGTGTTTCCGTCCCACTATGATCCCTGGTCCTTTAAGCGGGGCGTGAAAAAGCATCTCACCGCCATAGTGCTGGTCACCATGCTGCACTGTCCCTGTTCGCAGTGAGGACGGTAACCACCACTCTTGGATTCTGCTTGTGCTTTCCGTCAGGCGAGGCAGAGTCAGTTTGGCAGCTCAAATATAAAAAAAAAAAAAAGACATCCAATCCACTGAGATACCGCTTTGTAAACTAACAAACGTGAAACGACTGTTACTGTATTTACATGTATATATTTACTGTAAACTACCAGTTGGTAAAAATAAAATACCAGTTGGTATTTACTCGTTTGTTTTTATTATTAACATAATTAGGTATATTAGTATTGTAATGTTAGTATTTATTATTAAAATAATCGATTATATTACTATTGTAATTACTACCGCACATTGTATCAACACAACCAATTTTTAAAATACGATTAATATCAAATTCCATATGGTTGACAATATAGTAGGTATATTCTATTTAATTAATCTTTTGTAATAGATCGTTACTTTTAAGTGTGTTCTTTTTATTTAAGTACATATTATTTGATATTAATTTAAGTACCTGGATGACCGAGATTTGCTCGGTTTTTTTTTACGTTTTCTAAAAATGAAAGCTAGCTACATCTATTTATCGCCCCCGAAACGCCCTGCATACTAAATTTCATGAAAATCGTTGGAGCCGTTTCCGAGTTTCAGATTATATATATATATATATACAAGAATGACTCGTTTAAAGTTATTAGATAAATTAATATTAATTTATTAAACCTGTATGGGATTAGCCTGTTTGGGATACAGGCGTGAGTGTGTATGGAATATGTACATAATAATTCACTTCAGTCCTTAATCTAAATAATTAACTGTAAGAATGGTAGGAGATAGACGATAGGAGATTACGACTTAGGAGGAACATAGTAAACTACGTACGACGTATTCAGAATTTTGTCGTGAGAACCTCCAAAACAAAGACTGATTTATGATGTTTTTACGCTCTTGTACAACTTCATTGTATAATTATATTTGTAGCACACTATTATTTTAATAAACTCAAACATAATATAATATAATGATTTTAAATTGCAGACTGCTCAGTCTTAACCGACTACTTGACATCAGAATAGCTGTGGGATCCATTACGGGTCACTTGGCCCTAAACCGGCACCTATTCACCATCAGTGCGACAGACAGTCCCCCATGCAGAAGATGTCTTAAACGGAGTCGGAAACGGCCGCCCACGTTATCCTGGAGTGCGAGGGAGTGGCCACACAAGGGGCACGTATCCTCGCGGATGCGAGGTCGCTCCTAGAAGCCTGTGAACGCCCCGGGAGGATTCTGTACTTCTGGAAGGAGCTAGGCTAGCTCAACTAGTCAGCTTATTCGAACGCATAATGGACCGCCTATGAGTCTCAATGCGGAAACAAAGCCCTATACCAATATCATTATTTTACAAGAAATTAGCATTCCTTTTATTGCAACCTGAAGCTATGAAGTGTACAAATTATGAGTTCGACTCGTCGAAAAAAAAGAGTCTAGCTATAGCTGACTCTGCCTTATACAATACGTAAACTCCTGATCGGGATCTTGACTTGATCGGGTTGAAGATCGTTTTCAGGTCAGCAGCGCATGTCGCTGAAGAGAAACTGAGACATTGTCTATTACCTCTATTAACTAAATTGTATCAAGGACGTACATTATAAGGTCGATCAACTTAGAATATTTGATAAATACGTTGCTAAGTTTTGGATAACATACCCAGTTTTATGCAAGTTTCTTGGGAGTTTTCTGTCTAGCTTGCACAAATGGGCAATGCCAATAGGGTCTCCATAAAAAATTCTTTCCAAAAGATTCATAGGGTGCCACAGTAGCGGTTGATACTATGGTTATGATATAGAAGCGAAGTTAAGTTTTATGCAATTTCCAACAACTTACCGAACTTAATAGTGGTAATTTGTATAATTATGTATCCTTATTTAAGACGACAGTTATTGAAAGACCTAGGCGTTCAAAGTTAATTATATGCAGGGAGCGACTTTTGCATTCAGTGCAATCTAGTCCAACGCAGTGCTCTGGAAGGTGATTCGCTGTGACAGAGAGAGACAACGTAGCACTTAAGGACAGCATGCTAATATAATTTGAGCAAAGCATGCTGATAACACATAAAGTTACGAAAACAATAGAAGGTACCGGTAGGTACATGAATAAAGGAAAACCACCACCAAAGCAATTGCATTAAAAGAAACAGATCAGTCCATCCGTTTGGGAGTTACAATACAGACAGACATAAACGTCAAGCTTATAAAGACTTCTCTCAGTGCTAACATTTTGAATGTTAGACCTAATTTCTTAAATTAAAAAAAATTACATCTATAAGTCGTGTTTATTGATTTTTTTCCTATTAAAGTACTCCTTTCAGATGAATATTACACCAAAAACTAATGGCTCAATTTTACAATAGTTTCACAGTGTCTAGTTAAACATTTTTTTTTTATTTTAGCAAAATAAAGCCTCGGCACGGTGTAACATGTGTAAGTCGTCTCTAAAGCTATAATTAGATAGTATATATCTTACTTGGTTCTAGCAGCCAGAGAACCACCGCCCAGAACTGGTCCCAAGTTACGAACGAACCGTAATTAAACTTACGTCTTGTATTGAATGTTTAGCGAGACGAACGGTTCCAGGAACATCTTGTTGAACAGTAATACCTAGAATTTGCCTTTCTAGTAATCACTTAAGATAACCTTATATTATAGTAAAAAATATACGTGTATGATATGAGATCTTGCACTTGCATTTGTAATTTAAATAAGGAAACTTATTTAAAATATACTATATTGTAATTTGCATAAGAAAGGTGCAGTATTCTTCCGTGACGGTTAAAGTACCACTACGCTACAACGCGACGCGCGACGCTTCGTTGTGGATTGAATCCAAATAGGGTTCAAAAATAATTGTATAGTTTGGACTTTGTGTTCGGTCGAGTAGGTTAGTAGCCAGGTCAGTCTTAGGATGGGTGCCATTCTTAACACATTGAGATGCCTGGGAGAGCACAATAAGTCGTCGGTCCCGGTTGCTATACGAACATATGTGGCATTCGTTACGGATAGTTGGAGCCCTTAACTACAGAACTTCGATATCGCCTAGTACTTGGGTTGTGGAGGTCTGATGGCAGTCGCTTCACATAAAATATCGAAGACTGAAGCCGACCACAACTTATTTGGGAATGGGTTCGTAATATCCCTGACGCCACTGAGGGTATGCCTTGAAAAAGGTGACTTTTGTAAAAAAAAGTGCAATGAACAGTCCGACCCCTTAACCATTACGCTACCATCCTGAAGAACGTATCCTATTTGATTCCTTGACAAAATATCCGCCAATAGTGTGCATCAGCTGCTTAAAAACAGTTATAATAAGTTCTATAACCGAAATCAGAAAGGCTAATGTAACATATTCCCACCCAGGACAAATAATTGTGTGATGAGCATGATCATTTTTTCTGTGTCTGGGTGTAATTTATCTACAATATGTATGTATTTAGAAATATATAAGTATGTTTATCAGCAGTCTGCTTACCGTAGTACAAGCTGTGCCCTAGTTTGGGATCAGACGGCCGTGTGTGAGATAGGTCAAAAAATCACATCATTTCTTCGGTCATAATAGAAGAGATACCTATTTCAATTTGAATAAACCGTACCATTCAATATTTCTTTGACAGGTAGGTGACACATATCGACCCCAAAACTAGCTTACAAGATTTACCCGTCTAATCCTTACGTAGCAATTTTATACGCAACGATAACTTTCATGAATAGCTATAGAAACTGGTAGTAGAAATATTAATGTATTGTTTTACATGTTACATAACCAAACAAAAAAGCAGCAGCACTATAGAACTCCATATGAAAAAAGGCGTTCCTTCTTACCATAAATGCTAACAGCCAAATATAAAATGATTACCAGATGCGTCTTTTTTACTGATGTCGATTTGATTTCAACTCAATTTCGCAAAAAAAAAAAGTAAATCAACATATTATACCTCAGCTAACTCTGTTACCTACCACAATCGAAAATTATCGCACAGGAAAAAGTTGGGCGTCTCATGGAAGCGAAGCTACTCATGGAAAATTAGCTTGATAGTAATCAAGTGCAAAACATAGCCAGGGATCCTGGACTATATGTGAACCCT
Source organism: Callimorpha dominula (assembly GCA_949752705.1). Taxonomy (NCBI): domain Eukaryota; kingdom Metazoa; phylum Arthropoda; class Insecta; order Lepidoptera; family Erebidae; genus Callimorpha; species Callimorpha dominula. The sequence goes on along the minus strand of OX457006.1, from coordinate 4,649,634 downwards.
GCATAATCTACTCGTGTAAAAAAGTAATAAAAGAAAGAAAAAGTGACTGATCGAAGTAAACCTAACTGTTGGGGTACAAGTCAAACTTAATTGTGCGCATTTTGATCCACGACTAGTAGTATCCCGTATATTCACCAAGTTTCTGATCACTACTTACTAATACTCATATGAAATGTCTTTCACCTTCCTCAACAACTGGGCTGGACTTTACCCAATTCTTCAGCTTTATTACCAATACATCAATACAAATAAATAAAATTGAAGTGTCTGTTTGTAATGTCAAAATAATAGTTTTTTTAAGCTCATACAGTTATTTGCACAATACCTATGCCTAAAAATCAGTTTTTAAAATTTGTGTCTGTCTGTCTACCTGTCTGTCTGTCTGTTTATTCCGGCTAAGCTCTGGAACGGGTGGACCGATTTCCGGACTTTCACTTTCACTGGCAGATAGCTGGTGTTATGAGGAGTAACTTAGGCTACTTTTATTTTGGAAAAAGAATTAGGGTTCCGCGCAAAATATATAATTATATAGACGCGAGCGAAGCCGCGCGGGAACTGCTAGTATTAAATATAAATTAAACTCCAAGGCTTAAAATTAAACTGGCTGGCAAGATTTGGAAGCAATAAGATTTCGATTGTCGTATTTCAAGAAAAAAAGAGATATTTTGTATTAAATAAATTACAGCAACATTAAAGAGCAAAACACAAAAACATTCCACTTTGAACAGTGATTCAAAAATAAAAAATGGAATTCATTTATTTTTAAAATCACAGACATGAGACGGTGCAGCGGTGGTATCCTCATCCTGCCTGTCATACGCGAATGCCTACTTAACGGATACGTTTAATCTGACAGGTCGGTGCGTCGGATGTTTTGACAGCAAGGCAATTACCTGCCACTTTGTTGGCGGGCAGAAACACTGTTCACATCCTGCGCAGTGCTGTGAACTCACTATCCAGCCATGGGACCGTTAAATGATGAAGTACGTTCTAGGATTAAGTGGATGAATGGCACAGTATAATACAATTAAGGCAAATGGTGTCACTGTCAATAGGTGTAGGTAGACTTCGGTGTATAGATTTTCGAAATGGCCATGGTAAACAAATTGCGGCTGAGCTTTCAAGTGTAATTCTACAAACTCAGCCTACATAGGTATGTATGTGTACAGAGCTGTGATCGCATAGCATTACAGTCACAGAAGCTTGTCATCGACTGATCGAAACCGCTGTGTGAATATTTATATCAATCGCGTTCGTTTCACTGCTAACAGTTACAGTAACCGATCGACCAAAACCTGCAAATACTAAACGTATATTTTGTAAATATACGTTTAATAATATTGTAGAAGTATTAATTTTATTTAATACCAAATATATGAGGATTAACAAAAGAAATGCTATAATCGTGGCGTAAAGCATACATTTTTTATAACTGCTAAATATTCATACAAAAACTATATAAATGAAAGTTTCACGATCGTAGCTTTCAATGTACTTATTACATAAGTAACACTTAGTAATTTAAAGAATAACGTGATAACGCTCACGAAATTCTTGTAAATCGATTTAGGTCGCATTGCGGTAATTTAAGAACAAATACTAGTAATCTACTTATTTAAAATACCAAGTTACCACTAAAACATTAAGTATTACCGGCTTTGGTGTCGTAGTATCATAATACTCTATAATTATCATGTTCCTTGCTTTCAGTGAAAAGATTACTTGATTTTAATTTACACTCACAGGAACTTAAAAATATCTAAAAATCTACCTAAAAGATGAATAGATATTTTTCAAACAAATTGATTAGAAATTGGTGTGACGATAATTGGTATGATGATAGATTGGTATATCCCTAAATAAAGTATGTGTAGCTTGACACTGTATTGCTTATCAGCGTCCAAATAAGTTTCGACGCCTCGCAGGAAGTAACCCAAGTGCATGGACTGTAAGACGACGACTTGCTGGAAGCTCTTTTAATACCATTTATACCCTGCAAACGGCCCTAAACTGGAGCATGGCCATCGTCGTATTTAGAAACTTTAGAAACTAATATGTACCCGGACCACTTAAATTGGAGTGTTGACGATTGGTCAAGAGTTACGTTCTCAAACGAATCAAAATGTATGCTCTATAAGAGTATTTACTTGTCTATTAAACACAATTTGTTTCACTAAGCTAGTCTCGCTAGGATTCTTAGTTTTTGACATTTTCAGGTATCTTTATGCGACCCAGATTCATATCTTTTTGTAACCTGGATTCATTGGTCTCAAATATTGCTCTCTGTGGTTTGTGTTTGGTTTTGACCAAAGTTATTTTTCTAACTCTTTAGTACATATTTATTTTATTGAATTTGTTCATTAAAATTCTATGGCTGATCTGGAAGGCCATCTGTAGTTTTTCATATGATATGAAAAGATAAATGAGTTAGCTAAGTTCATAACAAATGGAATGATCCAAGGTCTATGTATGTCTTGAATAATATTTCTGTATAAATATAACAAGGAACCCTTTTGTTTAAGTACAATATATCTGTTCAAAACCTTGAACCTAAATCATTAATAAAACATATCAAATAAAATAAAAAACACATTTGACCATTAAAAGACTAGGTAACTAAACTTGGGATGGAAATAACAGGTGAACATTAATATTGACAACATTTTATTATTGACCATACTCACTGGTTTGATAAATGCATAATAAAATTAAAATGCATACACAACCATTCTTTCATCTTTATATCCAGCGATGGGCAACAGAAATGAAACAAAGTTGGCTCATTTAACAGAAGTTTTATGCATTAAAAAAACTCAAAATAAATAAATACTCAAATGTATAGAATATAATAGGTAGATAACACAATACTGTCACTAATACCATCTAACTAATGGTAGCTATACCATGCTTATCATGATTTATAATTTAGTATATGATACAAGATAGAGGGACTTTGTGAAAGAGGATATGATTAGAACGGGAGTCAGCGATAAAATGATGTATGATAGAGTAAATTGGAAGAGGAAAGCATACTGTTGGTACCCACCCCAAATATATTTTTTTAACAGGGCCTGAAGATCAAGAGCATACAAGTGTATGAAGGCATAATTATTTTAGAGCTGTGGTTAAAACTTAATACAAGTGAAAATCTTTACGGAATATATCCAACTAAGTATAGCATATGAATGGGAATGCTGGTGGGCATCAATGAGAGCTCTGTATTACTGTGAGACATGCAACCCAGTGTTACATGTTAATGTGTCAGTAAACTTTGTTATGTCAGTACTCATTACTAGATGGTGAAACAGTACATGTTTACTTAAAAGATACTTTAAATAAAAATCAACTGGCATTATACATTTGGAACTGTTTCTCTCAAAAAAATGAAGCTGTGGTGAAACATGTTTACTTAAATTAAAAGATAATTTAAATAAACTGGAATTTTAAAATTTGGAATTGTTTCTTTAAAAAAGCAAAACCAAGGTCTTTGGTTGCTTGAACACTAGCTTACATGGACACAAAAAAAGTTACTAAAGTAACTAATTTTTATAGTTGTTAATTCAGTAAAAAAAATATGTTCATTCATCTGCATATATTCTATACTGTTTATATTTATTATTTTATATCTTTAATAGAGAGATATTTTGTTTAACAACAGGTGTGCTACAAGAAGATAACTGAGAAATTTACATTTTAAATAACAAAATATTACATATATTTTGTTATTTAAAATGTAAATTTCTCAGTTATCTTCTTGTAGCACACCTGTTGTTAAAGTCTTAGAACATTTTTTCATGTAGTATACTGCTTTTGTCCTGTATTATGTGTGATATGTATATGAGTGATAGATTCTTAGATGATGTGTGCCAAATCCAGCCATGAAATGATGATGAAACTTTATATTTCTATCACAGAAATATATTTAGATAAAGAAAGAATTTTAATGATTTTCAACCCTGTACTTTTTTCAATTTTTTAATCTTGCTTAAAATAAACATTAATTTATACATACAATTAATAACTATGTTTAGCATGAAAATAAGGATATAATATCTCTCTAATCATGCATATTGCTAAATCATTATTTATGATTTAGCAATATGCATGATTATAGAGATACAATTAGAATAATGAGGTCCTAATTATAACAACATGTTAAGGTTATGATAAAAAATGCACAAAATCAAGCAAATAGTAAAAAGGGGTGTTCATATTTATTTTCTTCTTATATAAAACTAGCAGCGCCACGCGGTTTCACCCGCGTAAATCCCGATCCCGTGGGAATATCGGGATATAAAGTAATTAATCCAGGTCTCTAGCTTTCTACATACCAAGTTACAAACATCCATCAAAACTTTCACATTTTTAATATTAGTGGGATAAAAAATCTTACTATATATTTGGAATGTTGTTTAAACTTAATAATATTTGTCGAAAAATGTGCATGTTTTTTTGGATATTTAAACTAAATTTCTATTATAATTAGTGAGCTAAATTGCAATAGTATTTACATTTCAATATTGCACCTATCAGTCACTTTATACTTTTTGCCAAATAAAATAATGTATAGTGTAATTTTATAAGCTTATTAATAATCAGTTTTAGCCTAACAATTACATCATTAAGTTGATACTAAGTATTTTACAAATGAGTATTTACTTTAGATAGAAAAATTCAAAGTAACTCACCACAAAACAGAACGATGAAATCCAAAATGATTTTTCGCATGATAAACTTTGTATCTTTGCAGTCTATTGTAATAGTGTTGGTACGAGAGTTCGTTTTACGGTCATTCCTATCCATTTTAACTTAATAGTTATCAAACAGCAACAACGAAATAATAAAAACACTGCCACTACAACTCCGATAGGTATTACGAAATAATGTCAAAATGTTGAAATGAAACGTAACAACCTACGCACGTCTAATACCGCGCGCATGCGCTCGCAGACTGCGTTCGGAAACAAACACTGGGATCGTGGGCTCGCTTATCGCTACTCTATTCACGCATGTCGTTTATTGTTGCTATTGACAAGAGCCGGCAACCGGCAACAAATTTGGATAAGGTTACTTGATTTTTTTTCCTTCTTGGTTTAATATTTTAGCGGTTTTTGAATGTATGGTAATTTTTTTATTAGCACGCAAATGCTAACCTTAAAACTACTAATTGTAATCTACCTATCTAATTATTTTAAACGAGCAATTCTTGTTTGTATGTATTTATATTTCGGGTATCTCAGAAACGGCTTTAACGATTTTGATGAAATTTTGTCTACAGATACAGTTTTGCATTTTAAGTTCAACTGCATAATTGTATTTCCTGTAAAATGCAATTTTCCAAAAAAAAATTCGATTTTCAGTAATTTAAGTGATGGCAGGCCTAATCATAGATGTACTAAAGTTTATTACCGAACTCAAAACACATCCAAAAAAGTATCTACTTTGATTGATAAACGAACTCAAAAAGTCAAAACACATAAAAAAGAGTGCCATCTACTTCGCTTGATACACCCGAACGGAACGTAGTGTTTGTATACTCTTGGCCCACCAGCGAGTAAGGATGTAATATACGTCTTTTCGCAGAACGTACCTATTAGGTACCTAAGTACTATCTTTTATATTATAGTATTTTTTGTTAGTTGTATGTAAGTATTTTTTCTTAAGTATCGTCTTTTATGTGAACGATTTGCTCTTCACTAGGTACCGTATTGCGAAAAAATCTAAAATATAGTATTTTACAGTATGTAGTACAGAAACCCGAAAGTCAGTATGATACTGTAGGTCCAATAAAATAAACCTTTTGAAGTCGCAAAATTTTTAAAGTTTTTTTTGCGGTCTCATTACATAGGTACCTATCTATAGCGAAGTCAAGGAACTAAAATACCAAAATTTTGGAATACCACGCATTTTTTTTGTACATTAGATAATAATAAAAAGCGGTCATTTGAAAAATAAAAAAACGATGTACCTATTATAGTTTTATACGTCGCGTAAAAAAAACTTTGTAAACAAAAAATCGTTATTAAAAGGGTTAAAATCGATATTTCTTAAAAATTCCAACGAGCTCATAAACTTAAATGCTTAGATTATATATAGGTCTTAAATGGTTTATTGAAGTTTCTAAGCTGGTCCGATCAGTTTTACTAATTAAGAAAAAAAAAAATTCGCAATTAAGGCTAAAAATCGTTAATAATTTAAAAAAGTTTAAACCCGATCTCACTGAAATTTATAGCACTTTTAATATCATCACAAGCTACAATTTCAGAAAGCTTCAAACTGCGTACCTTTAGAACGTTCCTTTCAAAATTATTAAATGTAAAAAAAAATGCTCTTATTTAACTTTGACCTTCATTTGCTGTTATACAAGAGCATATAGCGACTAGGTAATTTAATGGAAAACAAAAAAATCATACGAAATGTAAAAAAAAGTCAATTTTTGTCTTAAATTGTTAAAAAAAAAATGACACCACACGTCCAGACTGCGTATATCGAAATTCTTAATCAGCGCATATTTTTACTATTTATCCAAAAATAAAAATGTGTGGTAATCCAAAATTTAAGTATTTTAGTTCCTTGACTGGGCTAAAATCAAAATTGCATAAGTATTCATGTTAGCAATAGATACGAGTTAGATACGACCTTCCACTTTCCGCTCCACTTCTAAAATCCACAAGGCATTTTCGGCCTTGTTATAGATGAAGCCATAAAATATTCAATTTCTAAAATAAATTGATTATATTTCATGCCTGAGCCTTATAACGCATGAGTTACTTCTCTAGTTACGTTCCCGAACGAAGATTGGATGCGACAAAAGAGTCTATATAACTTTTAATCCTTTTTTTTAACGATGCGATGGAATGCCGGCTCCGTGTAGCAATCGGTAGCAACACACAACACCTGTGGTTCTTATTATTATTTAAGACGCTGTACACGATATTTTATGTCTATTTAGGGAAGCCATTAAGTTAAACATTAATATAATGGTGATAATAGGGATAGATTATTATATATAATTAATTAGGTAGGTATAGTCTCTTTAGGTATTATCAGGCTAGGCCCACTCCGGTCAGAATGAAACCGATGAAACTACAGGTACCTAGCAGCGTCGTCGAGTCGGACGAAATTCAATGGGTTGCCACGCGCCGGCTAGGTAGCACGTTACTTCGCTACTCACTCACGCGCTACGTCGCTTCGTCCGTTCGTCGCATAAGAATTACGATAATATTATCTTTCGATCGATTACCTATTAGGCTATTACACAATATAGTACTAAAAAATAACTTAAGTAAAATGAAGGCAAACGCAAATTGCATGGTATTTGGCTGTTATAATAATAACAAGGATCCGAACCTCACGTTTTTCACACTTCCAAGGGACATCGAAAGGTAAATAAATGCACGTCTACTTATAGGTAATTAGTAGATACTACCAAGTGCTAACTTTTGTTGTCCTAAATTATGTTTTCTGTATTTACGTAGTTAGATTATATTATTAATTATAATCAGTATAGTTAGATACTTACAAGTTCTGTTTACAAGGTCAAGTTTAGCTTCGATAAGTGTATTTATTTATTAGGACCACAACAACAGATAAAATAAATTTGAAGTGTCCGTTTGTAATGTCATAATGACAGTTTTATACTAAATGCGTATGAATGTTTATACGGTACTTATACAAAAAAAATATTTTATACATTTTTGTCTGTCTGTTTGTTCGACTAATTTCCGGAACGGGTGGACCGATTTCCACGGGACTTGCACTGGCAGATAGCTGGTGTTATAAGGAATAACTAAGTCAAGTTTAGCTTTGATAAGTATATTTATTTATTAGGACCACAACAACTGATACACATCTTCTGTAAAAATAAATAAATTTGAAGTGTCCGTTTGTAATGTCATAATGACAGCTTTTTACTAAATGTGTTTTCACGATACTTTACCAAAAAAAATATTTTTCATATTTTTGTCTGTCTGTTCCGGCTAACATCCGGAACGGGTGGACGGATTTCCACGGGACTTTCACTGGCAGATAGCTGGTTTTATAAGAAGTAACTTAGGATAGTTTTATTTTGTAAAAAGAATTAGGGTTCCGCGAAAGTAACATAAAGATAACATTAAAAAAGTGAGGTAAAACTACAGACAATTTAAGCTAAAACCTAGTAAGTAGGTACATTTACATATATACATAAGAAACTACCCAAGTTTGGACCCAACATAATCTGTTTTCTTAAATCTATAAAGTATAAATACAATAATAGATAAGTAGCTATTTTACTTGTATTTAAGTGTTTAGGTAGGTATGTAGTAAGATTTTGATGATGTAGACAAGTTTCATATTTTTTATTTGCCGATTTACGTAGGTAAATAATGATAAATAACGGAGACTAAGCATTTTAAAGTATTAAAAATATAATAGACCAAGAGCTAAGGCAATTTTTTTGTAAGCTTGTTTATGATCGTACTACATAGGTTTTCCTTTAACATTATTTTGCTACGAAATCCAGTAAGTATGGGTAAGTTGAATCAAACGAAAGTATAGACTATTTTGTAGTACTATTATTCAATCTGTGATTATGCCACGTTTAAATTGTATTTTTTTTAAATACGATTATTACGTATTATATCGCATTTTTTTCACTAACCACTTTTCTGCTCATCTGTACGAATAAATAATTCGAATCCTTAAACTTTTGATATGAGTTCAAACGGAACTATGAAAAGAGCATTGGGACATTTCGCCCCGTGTCTGGTCCGAATCGATCCATTCCAAAAGATACCTTGAGCCATTCGCACCGCTCTAACCACTGCAGTGCGAATGGTCCCATGTAGAAACAGTACTTCGGCGATTTGCACCGCGGTTCAAATGGTTCATGGTGCGACGCCTACCATAATAGAAACCATATAAATATTGCATTTCAAGATGTTTTTAATTAACCTTTTTCTACTATGAAATGAGATTAATTGTTTTACCTTTCAATAGTATATAAATGATAGATTATTGCAGTTTTAAGTGATAGCAAAAAAAACATAGAAATGTAATTTTTAAATGTATATTTTGTACTGCAAAAATGTGTTTTTGTCGGTCATTGCCGCCGGTGGGGTTCAAAAAGTTAAAGTAAGCAGTTTTATAAGCTGAGCAACAAAATTTTGTTGCCCGGTTTTTCAGGTTATTTGTTACACGTAGAATAATAATGTAATCAAACTCAAATAAAAATAAAACAAATAAATGAAATTAAGAACTTTCATCTGTACCTTTCGTTCATTCTAGTTTACATCGATAGCTAAATGGGAAATAAACAGAAACTAAATAAAACACAAATATATATTAGGTACATAATAGCGCGAAAGCTGAAGCATTTTTATATAAAACCCTACAGCAAGTTTGTTTTTGTATTCCAGGCGTCGGAAATAGTTATCATTAATCAATAGAGAAGACTTATCACAAAAAGAAGATTTAAAGAGGAGCAGCCATTTAGTTTGTTCTGTACATTTCGAAGATTCTACAATTAAGAATTAAACATCTCAAAAAAATGCTCTTCCATCAATGTTATTAAACAACCAACCACAAGAACCACAAGAAGGCTCATCTTGTTTAAAAGCACAGTCCACATCCACACGAGTCAAAGACAAAGTGACTATATTGTCGAATGAAATTATAAAAGAAGGCTCATGTTGTTCAAAAGTACAGTCAACATCTGCACGAATGAAAAGCAAAGATAAAGGAAAAGTGTTTATATTGTCGAATAATAAAGAATATGTTACCGTTGGAACCCAAACAGAATTATTACACTATGATACCACAATCGTTCATGGAAATATCAATTATAAGTATAAATAGTTTCTGGTAATCAGGATACTTTAGAACCAACATTATGATTTTTGGTGTTGGCTCTTGGACTATCTTGTTCGCTTCGTATGTCATTCCAGATTTGATTTGCATATACCTACCTAGCCAAACACTTAAAAGAGATAGTTTCATTCCAAAGTACACATTAACATATGCCAAATTTCTATCTTCTTAGAGATTAAAGTATCTATGCAGAGATTGTGAAACAAAACAGTTTTCTTTGATATTAGTTTCATCTACGTAAGTACTACTAAGTAAATACCTAGCCAAGGTTTATTTAAAACTTCATTTGTTCACAGAAGTAAAGTAATAGGCACATAACTGGTTATTAAATATTTAGATTAATTAATCTTACAGAAGACAACCTTAACGGCATCAGAACAGATAAGAGTTATGCGATAGAAAGAGAGGCAAGGTTTAGGTTAATATAGCACGTTTGGAGTAAGCGGTGTGCGATCTGAATTGCACCTTATTTTGTCGGAGCAAAAGTCGCTATTTATTTAAATGGTTTTGCGAAGAGGTCCTTCTGTACTAGTACTATTATGTATTCTGTGGTATTATTAGGGGCACTTACATGTATCTGGCTTAAGTTTAAAATAAATGAAAATATTGAAAAATTTGATAATTTTTTTTAAAGACAACTCCTGCTTTAAGAAATACTCTTGTGTCGCGGGGGACTTTATAAACATACAAACAACGGACACAAAGAACACCCAGACTCTGGTGGGAATCGAACCCACGACCTATGGCATAGGTAGCAGTCAGGGTCACTGACCCCTAGGCCAAAACGTCAAGGTTTATTTTTAAGTAGTATTTAAGCGCGTATTTTTTAAGGGGCGTCCAGTAATTACGTGAGACTTTAGAGGGGGAGAGGGTTGATTCAAAACTTTCGCAAACCACGTAATCACGTTATATTTTTTCGAACGAAACTGTAAAAAGTCACTCTTGAGACTCCTCATGACTCCCTGTGGATTATAATAATAATTTTTTTTTAATTTTTTTTTACATTTTCCTATAACATATTTTAGTAGCAGTGAAATACAAATGTACTTACATAAATAGTAATATAAGATATGCTTTTAAATTCATTGGGGGATCGGAACTGTCACTCCTTCATACAGGTTAGACAGTAACCTAGTTAGGAGATCAGAACTGCACCCACTATAATTGTAGCAAATCAGTAATTTTACCTTGTATAAATAAAACTACTGTAAGTGTACTGCAATAATTGAAAATGATCGATAAAAACTTTATTATTATTAGTTTACTATTTAAGTAGGTATTTTATTGTTTGATTTCCCTACTGTGATTCTAGACTACGTTATGTCTAAATAGTAGTGTTCACTAGTCTTAAATAAAACTAATTAAGCATTTCACTTATTTTTTTTTAAATAAATCCAACGCAATCAAGCACAGATTACTTTTTTTTTTGCACAATAAATATACAGTTTAAAAATCTCACGTGAGATTAGTGGGGGGGGGGGATGAGGCAATCGAGCTAAATTTACATATCCGACATCACATCGAAGGGAAGGAGATCGAAAAATTATATATCACCTCACGTAAATAATGGACGCCCCCTAATAATTATCGAAAGGTGAGTATCGCGTACCTAGCGTTTTAAGTTTATTGTAAGTCTAATTCCTTGTTCTAGGCTGCCTACAAAAGATGCAACGCCGACAAAAGTGCATTTTACAGAAATTTTAACAATATTATCACTTATCACTACCTCTACAAGGTGCTGACGTCGCTCGGTAGCGATCGCTTCGTTCCGTAAGCATTTGTAAAAAGTGTCACTTGTCTACCGTTTCAAAGTTCTTTACGCTTGGCCACGTGATATTTCTTTGGCTTTATGTCGATCCTATACATTTACTTTTCTATTCTACTGTCGTTATAGAAAATGAAGAGCCACTTGTCTAGGCCCGCAGGCCAGTCAAATGAGCGAAACGATGAGCATATTTTTTTAGCAAATTCTTTATTTGTTTTCTCAATTACCTAGTTCTTATTATTAACTAGCTGCGACCCGTGGTTTCACCCGCGTGCTGTTGTTTGAATATTGGGATAAAAAGTAGATTATATGTTAATCCAGGTGTCCAGCTATCTACATATCAAGTTTCATCGCAATCAGTCTGGTAGTTTTTGCGTGAAAGAGCAACAAACATCCATATATCCTCTCAAACTTGCTCGTTTATAATGTTAGTAGGATTATATCCTCTTACTTGTAGGTACTTACCTATACTTTTTCCATTTAAAACTATTTTCTCTAATGTTCGGCTTTGAAAGTCAAGCCCTGTTTTTGAAGTAAAAACTTCTTTAGGCATATAGATCCACTAGAGCGCGCTATTTTAAAGATTGAGTCCTGTTAGTCACCAACCTGCTAATGTGACGTTTTAAGTTCGTCGTTTCGTTTCGTTTTCACTTCTGTCGACAGTCCCATGACTGCCTATTTTTTTAAATATAAACGTTCGTCGCGGCGTCGTGATGATTAAGATGGTAATTAGTCGATTAAGATACGTAATTATATTTTTTTTGCGTAAGGCTCGTTAAAAAAAATGGAATGTCATTACTAAAGCATTAAATGAGACTGACCATTACTAAAATCCAGGTACCTACTGTTATATAGCGAAAAATTTGTTGTCCATCTGCTTGTACATAATTCTTTATGTAAAAATAAACATGAAATGCTGTTCGCTTGTAAGCGTATCGATCGAGAACTTCTCGACCGATAGATAGATAGATAACACTTTATTTGTACATTAGCATTACAGTGGAAGATACATTTACATAATTTCATTCAAATTCAAATTCAAAATCATTTATTCAATTAAGACACTAAGTGACATTTATGAACGTTAAATTGAAGCTAGAGTTAAAATCATAGATCGGCACAAACAGACGCTCCAGCATGTGCTGGATTGTCGAGGTAAATTAGGTGAAAACACCAAAATCTACTGCCTGCTTGTGTCGATCTATAACTTCCAGTTTCCAAAATGCGTAGAGCCTTATGAGAAGAATACTGGCAAAGAAACTCATGGCCACTCTTTTTAAAAGTCAGATCTTCAGGTACAATAGTGTTAGTGTTACACGAAAGGTAAACAGGATGCAAGCTGATGCCACCTGAATTTCATTTTATTGAAATGCTCCAAAAGCTAACGTACTAAAAAATAAAAATCACTCAGTGATAAAGTTGAAGGTTTGAACTTATTAAACATAAAAATCATTCAAGGTGCACATCTACTCTCATTCAATTACAAAATCTACTGTTAAAAATATTTCGTGACTGGATTAAGAGGCTAGAGTTGCAGTTGATCAAACCAAAATAATAGTATAGGCTAAAGCATCGCTGACTAGGCCGACCAGTCACCCCAAGCAGCACCCGTTCACGAGTATGACGCATAGACCAGCCATCATCTCCTTCGCCATATCAGAGGGAAAGAAATGACCCGCCCTATAAAAGACATTTTAGTGAGCATGACGAACCATAGTCGAGATACTGATAAAAATCACTACTAGTCAAATTACCATAATAAACGTCACGCATTACTTTCAACTGACAATGGTTTGTTAATAATTTAGCTTAATTATAAGACAAAGAAGTTTGTCTGTATATACCTAATGACACCTTAAGCCCAAGACTGTTTGTCGTTTAGATAATCGTTGATCGTATAGTAGGATTTTCTAATAAGGTGATTTTTTACAGTTTGCTTGAATTTATCTACAGGAAGGTCGCTAACATGTAAAGGAATTTTGTTATAAAAACGTATACCAAGACCTTCGAACGAGTTGTGTACTTTATGCAAGCGATGATAGGTACCAACGAGTTTACACTTGTTTCTTGTATTAATATTGTGTATATCACTATTTTTCTTATAGTCATTAATGTTGTGCCTAACAAACATAATATTTGCAAAAATATACTGTGATGCAACAGTTAAAATACCAATATCCTTAAACAACTCTCGAAGAGAGACTCTAGCACCTAAATTGTATATGGAGCGGATGGCTCGTATTTGGAGAATAAAAATCGTTTCAACATCAGCCGCCTTGCCCCAAAGTAGTATACCATAGGACATGACGCTGTGAAAGTAGCTAAAATAAACTAGCCTAGCTGTGTCCGTATCAGTGAGCTGGCGTACCTTCCATACTGCATAAGCTGCCGAACTAAGCCTACCTGCAAGGCTGTCTATCTGGGCTCCCCATTGTAGTTTACTGTCTAATGTAATTCCTAAGAATACTGTTGAGTCTACAATACTTAACATTTCATTATTTAGAGTTAAATTAGATTAAATTTAAACAGATTAAATTTAAACATTAAACAGATAATGTACAAAGGGCAGCCTTATTGCTAGATGCAATCTCTTCCAGACAACCTTAGGATGTATCAAGATGATTCAGAGAGACAATGGCAGTTGGTGTCATATTTTAAATTATAATGATTTGTGATTCCTATTAAATATGAAAACAATTATACACAGATATTCTATATTAACCTATTTTACCTAAGTACTATAAATACCAATAGATACTTATCAATAAACATACATAAATACCAATAGATACTTATCAATAAACATACATAAATACCAATAGATACTTATCAATAAACATACATACATCTAACTGTAAGACCGATGTGCAGCCAATTCTTTCTTTTATGTGCTAATAAGGTTTTTAGGGAAAGAAAAGTTGGAAAAGTTGCTCGGATAATGGGACCATTCGAGGAAACTGAAACTGAAAGCGCTTTTATTGAAATTTTGACAGGAGGTCAGTCGGGTCAGCTGGTTTTAAGTAAAATTAAAATTTAATAAAATATTAAAATAAATTTTAACTTCGGTTAGCATATACCTAAACATAACTTTCTGTTTGAGAGACTGTATCTAATTAGTGATTTAAACAAATGCCAATTTATTTGAATTAGCAAATTTTTTCGCTGGGTGCGCTGACGGCAAATGTCTCGAGAAGTCGTCTGTATGTACCTATCTACTTATACGTCGCGCGCCGACGAACACTATATAAAAATGTTTTAAGCATCTGAAGTGATTACCCACAATTTAAATATTAATGTGCTCTTTAGTATGCGTGTAATCAAAACCTTAATAAGCTTTAAAATTATAATAACAAAAGTAGCTAACAAGGGACCTACTAACCTACATTATTATGCGAAGGTAAAAGTACCTACTTGTAGTAAGTACCTTTATGATTTACACATTTAATTAGAAGGTTAGTAGGTATTAAGCACAACAATTAATCAACTGCCCAGACAACTTTAAGTTGATACAGAATAATGCATATTAAACAGATATAATTCCCTCTGTAGAAGTCAGCTATAGAAATAATAAAATTACCGGATTCATATAAAATGGAAATGTATTTTCAACACTGCCATCTGTGTGTAACACAACACATTATGTCGGAATCATGGTTAGCCGGCTCTGTTATCTAGTGGTAAATACTGGAACTAAGTGTCAAGTCAGTATTCGGGCTAATGCAGCTTCCGAATATAGATGGCGTTAATTAATAGTTTCTTTTCAATGTTAATAGATGTCGCTATTAAAATGAATTTCTAGTTTACATTCAAATAGAATATCAATCCTACTAATATTATAAACGTGAAAGTTTGTGAGGATGTATGGATGTATGGATGTGTAGATGTTTGTTACTCTTTCACGCCAAAACTACTAAACCGATTGCGATGAAACTTGGTATGTAGATAGCTGGAAACCTGGATTAACATATAGCCTACTTTTTATACTGACTTTTAACTCCAGGGTGTCGTGATTTTTCTCTAAGGGCGGATTTCACCTTAAAATTAAGGGAATAAGTATTTATGGATAAATGAAAGCGTTCTAACATAGATAAGTACATGCTATTAATAACTTAAAAAAAGGAAAGGCTAGACAAAAAATAGATAAAACTTAAAATATGCAAACGATAATTAAATTTTGTTTGTACACGGTAACCCTCACCTGTTTCAACTTATCTCGGATGTTGTCAAGCGAAACAGGCCCAATATTCATAATAATAATAATAAGCTGTGTTTATACTCGTATAGTGCCCGTACAAGCCTGATGGGAAATAGTATGCTGTGTGCGGCGTCAAAAATTTATAACAAAATCCCAGACAGTTTTAAATGTCAAAGTGTGAGCATGTTTAAATCCCAGTTTTCAAAAACTATTAATAAATGAATGTTATTATAGCGTTAAGGAAAATGATAATAATTTTAATTTTATGATTTTTTTAATATGACATCTTTTTAATTTATTTTTTTTTGTATAAATTAATTAGATTTTATATTTATTTGTATGTTAATATATCTTTTTTTTTTAAATAATTGTTACAATTAGCAAATTAGACATAATTTCATTTTGTTATTATATTAGCTTTTATGTTTTGCTTTTTGTGGATGTTATTTAAATATTTACACACCATAATTTCGTTCTAGTAAATAAACTAATATGAAATATGTAATGATGTATTCAACATTATTTAAAAAAACTTCATGAACAATACAAATGCAATGAGTAAGGTACAGTAACAGCAAGTTGTTTTGAATCATGTTATATTATATTAATATTTATAAATATTAATCACGTGGTCCTCATTAGACATAAAAGTTAGTTGCTGTTTTGTTAGAGCAGTTTTTTTCAGAATGTTTAGTAAAATTTAACTGTTGATAAAAGACTATAATGTAACCTTCACAAAATAGACTCGTCGTAGTTTCGTCAGCAAACAAAATTGTTCTTGTATGTATGTAGATAGTAGATAGATACTTTTTTGTTCGTTATTTTCGGAAAACCGTTCTAAAAGTACTCTCCCATACATTGATTTATGACAAAGTCAACTTCCAATCGCAAAACATAATTTTGTAATAAAAATATATATTTTTTACAACAAATTATTGACTGGCGTTATTTCCTTTACTTGGGCCGTAAGACCTTGCTTCTTACCAAATTTCATGTTTCTAGGTCAATGGGGAGTACCCTATAGGTTTTGACACAGAACTGAGAATAGGTAGGTATAGTTGATTTACCAAAATGTTCAAATTTGTCAAAATCTAAGGCTAATCTAATTTTTTGACCACTTCAAGGGAAGGCAGACATATATATAGACATTTGATATTAATTTAAACTTGATGCCTCCACGGGTTCCTGAGAAAAAGGGTCTTGTCTTGACAGACAGACAAACAGATGGAAAAACATACGGACAACAAAGTGGTCCTACAAGGTTTAATTGTTAATTTTGAGGAACGGAACCCTTAGAACAAATTCGATATCTCGAGACTGGAAAAACGAGATCTTAGGTAAATGATCTGGGATGGAGATTAAGTAATTCCAGATCTCATTGGTAGAGCTTATTCATTTACGTTAACTACCTACAATGTCTGTAAAATTCATTCTTGCAGTCACATCGAAGTTACAGTAGTAATTTCGGTGAATTGTAAGGGGAGCTTAACTTACTTAAGTTTTCTTGAACATACCTATAATACAGAAAAGAAAAAAATGGGAATCGAACCCACGACCTCTGGCTGAGCAGTCAGAATCACTAACTTTACTATTAGATCAACAGGCTTGTCAAATCAGGATCAAGTGTGCAATGAAAATTACGGATTTAGTAGTGGTAGGAAAGGTTTGTGTATAACATGTACTTACATTGTATATTATATACATAATTAGGTCTATACATTATATTAAATAATATACCTTTACATTTTATCCATACCATATAAAATAGATTTAAAGTGGGAAAAGTATTCTTTAGAAAAATCGATTTGTACATTTATAAACCTCGTTACAAAAAGAAATACCTATATATATTTCGAGACTAGAAGAGTATTGTCTCTTGTCGTCATAGATAAGTATTTATACGTTAAGATACAATATTATGTATATCTTATAGCAAATAAACAAATAGTAAAACATATAAGAATAATAATGAAAAAAAAACCGGCAAAAACCCAACCATTTTCTTGATTTGGGATCCTCATCAGTGGTTAAAGGGAAGTAGCCTGTCCCACCTGGGTCAGGACATTAACACCAACGCTGCATATCGCTTCACACCTAAGAACTATGGTCGAAATTCGACCACTAGCAATAATAAATACTCTTTATTATACACCAAAAGCAGAGATAAACAAATATACATAAACAGGTATTAAATGCATAAAATACACAATACTTACAATGCAATACGAACACAATATACATATCATTCTCCTAATCTCCTCAGAGCCTTTTTCCAATTAACTTGGGGTCGGCTTTCAGTCTAACTACAAGACCGTCGAGCTTCGACATTTTACGTGAAGCGACTGCCATCAGACCTGCACAACTCGAGTACTAGGCGATATCGAAGGTCTGTAGACTAGGTTGATGGTTTTTTTTAGTTCTCCTACTGCTTCTAATGCCACAGATGATCGTATGGCAACCGGGACCGACGGCTTAACGTGCTCTCCGAGGCACGGAGGGCGGCTCTCAATGTGTTAAGAATGGTCACCAATCCTAAGACTGATCGGGCTAGTATTACTGCAATGTGTGAACCTACTCGGGTACCATATAGCCACGAGCCCCTAAGCCACGAGCACAATATCCTAAGTTAATATTATATGCGACAGTAAGTTTATTTGTTACGCTTTCAGGCCTTAGCTACTCAGTCAATCATCAGGAAATTTTGTATAAACATGGTCAGAGACACAGAAAAGGACATATTTAAGGTCATCACACACTATACCGTCACGGTAACGGTACGGCTCCAACCTAGCAATTAAGTTGTCAATCAAATTTGAGCGTTAATACGTTGGATAATATATTTCATAATGTCGATATGAAAAAGCCAACGGCAGTAAGCGCACTTGCTGCAAACATACAACTCGACTCGCAATCGGCGAGCTTGTACGCTGACGGCTAGCGGTAGCCTCTATTTCAACGGCCGTGCTCCAGCTTGCAGTGCCGTTATAGTGTGTGATGACCTTTAGGGTACCTTTAATTCAGAAAGAAGCACTGTTCCCGTGGGTTAGTAAATTAGTTGAGAAAAATACAGCGTGCAAGAGCTACTCTGTAATAAATTTCTACATAGTATAAAAAAAAGTCGCGTCCGCCTTCTGTACGCTTAGATCGTTTAAACTACACAACGGATTTAAATTTGGTTTTCACCAATAGATAGAGCTATTCAAAAGAAAGGTTTATACGCATAGTTGCATATGGTTTTGTGTTAATTTGTATAATGATATTACGATAATTGTTCACCACATTAGTATCTATATTGCACCCGTGCGAAGCCGGGGCTTGTCGAAATTTATATATTAATATCGTTTGGTCTCTGTCCACTTCCATCGATATCTCTTTAAACACTTTCCTTCAAAGTCTCCAGATACAAATGCCATACAAAGTGGCAGTATAAAGCCGAGTAAAGTTTGCTTAAATGTTGAGCCGAACGAGCTAATCCAGCTTAGTCCGCTCAGCTTATCTTGAACATTGTAATGTTTGCTCAACTACCGGCCGAAGATGGATTACCTGGAGAATATTTACCTTAAAATGGAGGCTGTTTGTAACAACAAGTTATTTGTGATTAGTATGTTTGTAAAGATTAGCTCTCGAGTCTGTAATGGAAAGTTTACGGTAGTGAGAGGCAAATTTGCAAAAAGTATGTTGCCTAGATATAGTAAAACAAGTAACAGTTCAGTTCGATTTCCACCCAGGACCAATAATTGTGTGATGAGCACGATAACCATGTAATATTGTACACCGTCTAGTACGGTATGTCACAGAGATCTGTACTTTAGAGCTAAGACCTTTCTTGTATACTGTTTACCTGTGATAACAATAAACTATCTGAATCTGAATTACTTCAATAACTTGGACACATCGGTTGCAGCTATAGCAGAAATATTTTCTTTACACAGTTTTGTAGTTTCGAAGGCGATTATATTTTTGTACCCAAGATGATTGATCTTTACAGTGTTATAATAATGTTGATTAAACACTCCTACATTGAAAATCCTCAATTTAATCTGAGGCATATATACCGTATGCGAGGCATTTATCGTGTTAAGCAGTTTTATTGTAACTCAAAATATAAAGTTTATTTGTAGACTAGCCTACGTAAAGAGCAGTACGAGGTGATTAAATAAACGACCAAAGTTATTGCAAACACGAAAATCTTGTTCGTATTTTTTGTAGGTTAGGAGATATGAGAAGAAAAATACAAACATTACATCACTACATCACATCCACGCCTTTATCCCCGAAGAGGTAAGCAGAGGCGTATCAAACAGAAAATAAAAAAATTGGTCGTATATCCCGGATTTACCCTGATGTTGCCAGATTAGATAGACAGATGTACTCTTTATTGTACACAAACAAATAGGTTACAATATTTTACTTATATCTACTTACTAGCTAATGCTATGTACAATTGGCGACCTTATCGCAATTTGCGATCTCTTCCAGGCAACCATTGGATGGATAGAGAAACCATAGGTGAAAAGAGGGGCTGCAGGGTACAATATATTTAAGAAGCCTATGGAAGAAGAAAATAATTATATATAAGTGTTATTTCGAGATACTTAGCATAAATTTTGCAAATAAATATTGGGATGGTAGGTGTATAGACATAGGTACACAAATACATATACTTCCATAAACTTATATATACACATATATATATAAACACCTACATACATACCCATACACAAACAATACATAATTAATACCTATGGAGATACATAATAGTACCTAGTATGTCACCATTCACGAAGACAAATACTGTTCATTCACTAGTTTTTTTTTTAAATTTATCAACGTTTGTGCACGTCTGATGGCCAGTGGCAATTCATTCCATAGACGGACAGCCTTAACTGTAAAAGATTTGTCCATAAATTTCGTGGTATGTGTTGGCATTTTTAGCCTAAGATTCTCAGACGACATCAGGAACCTTGAATGCGTATTGTGCAAAAATTCAGAACGTTTTTTGAGATAGGGAAGAGTGCTGGGATTAAACAGAGTATTGTACAGTAGTGAAAGGATATGAGTATTCCGGCGAAGGCGTATAGGTAACCACTTGAGCTTAATCCGATATTCAAAGACATGGTCATATTTGCGTGGTCTAAAAATGAACCTGATGCAGAAATTTTGAAGTCGCTCAAGTTTATCAAGTTGGTCCTCGGTGAGATCTGGATAGCTGGCATCTGCATAATCAAGGATAGGAAGAAGGAGTGATTCTGCCAGCGCAGTTTCAGTGGCAACCGGAAGAAAGTTACGCAGTCTTCTAAGGGACCCTGCAGATGTAAGAAGTTGCCTATTGACTTCTTGCAATTGTGGACACCAGGATAGATCTTTGTCAATCAATATTCCAAGGTTCTTTACTTTATCTTGGATGGGAATGAGAGCACCATCGCAGCTAATCTGGGGTTGACTTGACCTATCTACTTTCGATCTCGTCCTGGAACTACCAATAACAGAAATAACTTGCGTTTTTGCAGGATTCATCTTTAAGCCACGCTTCTTGCTCCAAACACAGATCTGTTCTAAATCTATGTTTTTAGATTAGATGTTGTAGGTATAAATATTTTGGTTTCTACCTAATAATAATTGTAAATATGAAATAGTACAATGTTTCTCATTAACTATTAAGTTAATTTACTAAAACTTTATTTACTGTTACATAATTTTAGATATCTAGACATTAAAATCTAGATGTTGAACAAACGACTGATAACAAACATAGCTTATGATTTAGCTCCTGGATATCTTCCATCTTATAAACGACCTCTACAATAAGAGCAATTAGCTCCAGGATGCCTTATCTACTCGTTGACTTCGAAACAGCTTTCTCGACCAATTCACCGTTCTCTAACAATTCTTTAGGTCCACCGAGGCTTTGTCTCTGGGGCGTCAACAACGTCATCAGACATTATGGGGTCAATGCAAGGGGTGAATGCAATATATACAATATTTTGTATCTATTAAATATGTTAATAGGGGGTTATAGTTTACTTAACCCCCTATGACCATTTTTACATAAAAACACGTAATCAAGAAAAAACAGTTGTAAACATTGTATATAAAGACATTCTGTAGTAAAGTCTAATCATAATATATATAATTTTTTTATGGTATAGGGGCAAACGAGCAGACGGGTCACCTGATGGTAAATGACTACCGCCACCCATGGGCACCTGTAACTCAACAGTCACAGGTGCGTTGCCGCCCTTTGAGATAGGAGTACGCTCTTTAAAGATTGGTTGTGTGAGGCAAAAAATTGTAATGTATATGCAATAATGTAATTTGCACATTGATATACGATGATAGCCATTACACGATGATAGCTATTTTTCCGCGGCCGGACACCGGTCCCCCGCCGCGTCTGTCTGTTCGCGATAAACTCAAAAACTACTGAACGGATTTTCATGCGGTTTTCTCCAATAGATAGAACGATTCATGAGGAAGGTTTAGGTATATAATTTGTTAATGTTTTGTTTAAATTGGTTGAAATATGATGATGATTGTTAAAGATGTCGTTGCTACCCGCGTGAATCCGGGGCGGGTTGCTAGTAAAATATAAATCGATACGGCTTCATCGACGTTATTAGGTATGCCATATTTAAATAGTTATATAACATTTTATCCTGTAATAAGTGCTTCTGATTGAGACTCAGTTAGTGCTACAGTTTGAGAAACACTCGCAACGTGTGCTATAGGTAAAGACTCATACGTATTTCTATCAAATTTATCGTTTTCATTATTTCAGTCTGAGTGAGTCCATTGCTAAGCGCTTATAATTTATAAAAAATAATAGAAGATAATGCCTTAGGAAAACGATATACCTACCTACAGATAGAAGTGTACCTATGTTAAATGGTACAAGTTTAAAAAGTATATCGTTATGTTTATGTTGTGTGTGTGATCGTTATATTTTAGTCACTACACTATATATGCATGCATTATTTTTACTTCAACCTCAAGCAAAACCTCATCAAGTCATAGAGGTAGTAACTAAAAAAATGGGACATATCTACGTCCCTATATGACTTGAAAAAAAAATTGTCATATATTTAAATTTATAGGTTAGGTATGTCAATTTAATAATAAAATGCGTGCCCGTTTATAAAGACAACGACCTCTATCTCAAGAAAAAAATGTCAAACCACTTTTAAAGTGGAAAATAAAATAAATTACGCTCAAAACCCAGACGCGCCGCAAAACGCCAAGAACACAAATAAGCAAAAATATTCTACAAAGCCGGCATCTAACTTTGTATCGCAAAATTTCTACAACTGAATCCCACGAAAATTCCTTCATTAAAGGCAACAATGCCTTCAGACTACATACAAATAACCGACAGAGTCCAATTTAAATAACAGGCTCGCAAAGCTGAAAAACAAGCCGTAACCGAAGTTGGGAATAAATTAGCAACCCCCCTTAAACACCCCCTTACCCAATGTGTACATTGTGCAAAATATTATTTGCCTTGCCAGACAATAATAGGATCTAATGCCACGCCCTGACATGTTAGCTTTTGAGGACTCCGCCCCACGTTATATTCACTCTCATTGGTCAACGTTTATATCCGTCTCTCTCATTGATTTTCCCGTCTCTTTTCTTCATGTAGCTTTTCCTTCGACGCCCGAGGGGTAAATGTTATGCTAGGAAACATATACGAGGGTTTTCTAGTACCGGGTTCGCATTGTCATGCCGCTTTCTGATATATTTTTTACGCAAGTTTTATTTGAAGATATCTACCTGAATGGAGTGCTAGAATTCGCTTTATGAGATTTTTTTTTCGATAGCACTCCTTTAACGGATTAAGGGATGTGGATGCCTCAGGGATTTGTATGGTTTATGTTGTTTTCTGTTTTGTTTTAGGAACCTTGGTTGTCTTTTCGTGTTTGGCTTGTATACTGTATGTAATACATAAAATATCAAATTAGACACACTAAGGAAGTCTTTGTTTTCATATTAAAGCAAGAGTATCTCCGTACTTCATGTTTAAAGAAAAGGTTGGGGTTAGTTAAATAAAACTTTCAATAAAAAAGTTTTGTGAATAATACTAAAAACAATTTCAATTAAATATCAAATAAGTAAATCAAAATGTATTGTACAAGAAAGAAAAAAAAGGATCCCAAAATAAAAAGAAAATCCCATCCAATAAAACTAAAAATAAATACCACAACAAAGTTGAATCGATAGACGTGAAGCGGCCTAATAATTATTAGTCGACGGCCTGAAATTCATGCACAAAGCTCCGACCCGCAATAATAATAACGACAATTGTTGTGTTTAGTGGAACGTAAACGAGGCCCGGGGCAGTGGGGGATCGGGGCCGGCCGTGGGCGGGGCTCCGCGGGGCAGAGCCTCGCGCCCCGGCCGAGCCGCAGTCCGCGCCGCGCCACGCGCCATCACGCACCTCTGTCATGTGACCGTACAGCATGGAAGATTGTGATCTTGCCCAATACCGCGATATGATCATCGAGGGCGAACTACCGCTTGACTTGCGACCACCGCCTCGGCTTTACATCCCGCACTACCTTCGTGACGATAGGGATCCCGAATACCCTCAAGACGACACCTACGTGTCAGTTGACGAAGATACACCAGAACTTCCTGCAGCATCCAGCGACTCTGAGAGGTTTGACGCCTCCAGTCCGACGGACAATAAATCTTCTACGCCAAAGAAACCAAAGCAGAAGTCCTCATCACAACTTATTAAGCCACCTTACTCCTATATCGCACTCATCACTATGGCTATCCTCCAATCCCCGCATAAAAAATTGACTTTGAGTGGAATTTGCGAATTTATTATGACTAGGTTTCCATACTACAGAGAAAAATTTCCAGCCTGGCAAAACTCTATCAGACACAATTTAAGC
Organism: Callimorpha dominula; assembly: GCA_949752705.1. Taxonomy (NCBI): domain Eukaryota; kingdom Metazoa; phylum Arthropoda; class Insecta; order Lepidoptera; family Erebidae; genus Callimorpha; species Callimorpha dominula. The sequence continues at coordinate 4,624,928 of OX457006.1, read as the reverse complement.
TTAAACGATTGTTTCATCAAAATTCCAAGAGAACCAGGAAATCCAGGAAAGGGAAACTACTGGACATTAGACCCTTTGGCTGAAGATATGTTTGATAATGGAAGTTTTTTGAGGAGGAGGAAGCGGTACAAGAGGCCGGCGCCGTCGCTGCAGCATGCGCATGCAGTTGTGGCAATGCTGGCTCGGGAAGCTTACGCTCCGCTCCTGCCGCTGCCGTGTTACTTGCCGCCGACGCCGCTGTTGTCACTTCCCCGTCCACCGCCGGCTATGCTGCGACCTGTGCCTCTACCGCCGCGTGTCTCCGAAACCACGGAGCCAAGAAGTAAGCGATCTCGAAACGGATTCTCTATTGAATCCATAATAGGCTCGCAGGATAGCCCAGTGACTTCCGAGCCTAGGAGAAGTGCGTTTTCTCCTCTTCATCAAAGCAATGGGCCGCCGGACGACTGGGCCAGGTGAATGTACCTTAACGGGTATGGATCGAGTCCATCCCCGTTTTGAAACGTCCCGACGGACTACGTATAATCCTCGCCGATTGACTGATGTGTTTCCGAATAACGTAAAGATGAGGTGTTCGTTTAGTGATCTTTGTAAGATAAGTATTGTATTATATAATGTAATGTAAATTTCTCGAATGATATCGAGTTTTGTTTTTTTATGTATCGACCAAATACTTAAATGATACCGATATTTAATTTTATGTTTGGACGGATGTGTTTTGTTAATGCCATGTACCTATTAATTTTCGCATTCACTTTTTTTTTTAGCTGTTCATTTTTTTTTTACTACGGCATAGCTTAACGCTCATAAATTGGTTTTAAAAATTCGACTAATGGAAATACAAATGTTTCACTACCTCCCCTTACTCTACACTTATTGTTTAGACGTTTTCCGTTTTCTTTTTCAAATTGTTTTGTATAGTTCTAAAAATAGGACACTTAATTTCTGTCAAGAAATAGTTTATCTATTTTCTTAAATTAAAAAATTGCTTATCGTTTTATTTATTAATTGATAAAGAGATAGCGACTTATAAATAATTCTAGTCATCCTATGTACAAAGTAGTAATGAGGTGTATAATGTAAGTCTTATTGTAAATATTAACACTTCTATTATAACTAAGTTAAGTAACTATAGTCTTTTGGCATTCAATGTTGCGATTATGAGGACAACTATAGCAGATATGAGTACCGATTACTCAAGAAATATCATACCTATTAGCCATACCTGTTCCATTAATGTTATAAGGTATTTTTTATCTAATTATTTCAAGGTTGTTTACAATATTTTAAAGAACTTATCCACTAGTTGCACCTATTTACTTCTTCAAGTAAGTGTTCTCTGCAGTAAGTGTTATTTTCTTACACTAAATGTTCATGTTCTCAATATTAAATGCTAAATTCGTCACTGCAATATTCTTGTGTAGAAAAGACACAATAACTCAGGATCTGAGCCACGATGTATTTAGATGTTAACATAACTGTAGTTATTTTGTGTAACATCGTAATTTAAGGGAGAAATAATATAAAATACTGTGAATGACACCTCATTTCGTTTCATTTAAATATCGTCAGTATGTACTTTATTCGCCGATAAAAAAACAACGTTTTTTTAGAAATAATTTAGATGCCAAGACAAGACATTCTTTTCGAAGAGGGAAATAAAATATTTAGGTCCTTAAAGGACCTAAATATTTTTATTCCCTCTTCGAGATTTGAGTATGATAATGATGATAACAAAAATACATAATTTTGTCGTAATAAAAAAGGTATTACAAATGTTCTCCGAAAAAAAATTAAATGGTTCTAGAAAATATCTGTTAGTAAATAGGTAAGCCTCATTCTAAAACAATGACGTTTCTTACCTTGTGCAGTCAAATAGATCTATTAATTGAAACTAGAGATCGCCAGATGGTCGAAGTATTTATTATACGATACTATATTATCATAATTTATTTTTGTTTTACATAACTGGCCACTATAACTTGAACTGCCATTGTATAGACTCTCGATCGCGAACCATGACTGGTCTCGTGTATACTGGACGCGTAGTGGACGTTTTTAAGTAATTTTTAAATTTGTAACACATTTTTTTTAGCTTTCTGCACTACTTTTGCATTTACACTTTATTTACTATTCTTATTCATTTCTGTGCGCGTTTGAAGCGCGTAAGTATTCTCTTCTCGGTTTAATATAATCATAACTATAAGTAGTATTTATATGTACTAGAGATTGCGTGGTGAATTTCGACCATGGTTTTTTCATTGGCCAGTATAATTGGAGCTGTCATTGTATAGACTTACTTACCATGACAGGTAATCAAATATACTGGACGCGTGTCATTTCATTAAGTCATTTTCTCGTAGTTTTAAAATTTTAAGTTTTCGGCACTTCTTCTATGTATAAACTGTAAATATTCCAAAATTCACGTTACTACACTTCGAAATTTTCTTAAAAAGGGGTACAAAGAATTCTCTTGACTTATTAATATCTATAAGTACCTGGGAGATTGGTAGCTTTTTGTAAAATCGAAATTTTTGTAAAATATTTCTTTTGTAAAATTATGTTTTTACATAAAATGCAACTATGTAGTTGAACATAAAATGCAAAACTGTATCTGTTTACAAAATTTCATCAAAATCATAAGAGCCGTTTCCGAGATATCCAAAATAAATACATACATACAAGAATTGCTCGTTTAAAGTAATAAGATGATAATAAGGAACATTTTACAGTAAAGAAATTAAGGATCAATCCAACATAGAACATGTTGGATGCAAAAGGGTACTGCAAAAGGGTACTGCAAAAGCAAATTATGCTATTGGTACAGCAAATATCTGTTTCTCTTTCGGCATCTACGAGTATGTTACATCTGCCGCTACTAGTTTCTCATTTTTAAAATTGAAATTTATAGAAACTGGTGAATGTAACGATGTTCACGCACTTAAATACGAAAAAAAAAAACAGCAATTCCTACCTTATAATTTATAATAGAATGCACTATAGAGAATGGACATATTTAGTGATTATTCAGTAAGCAGATAAACAGGTTAAGACTGTGTAAAACTAAGTCATAAGTTGTTAAATTGGAAAATCTAGTTTTGATGGTTAACCTCAAATGTTTTATTTAAATAAATATATTTAAACGGATGCTTCGATTCATAGTAGTAGGGCAGATCCACTCCGCACTGTAGATATATAGCTACAAGTGCGCAGCGGACTCGACCAATCATGTTGAAAATACAGTGGGCTGCCGCGTGCCAAGATTTCCATACCTAGGTTTCAGACTAGAGTACAGGGTACAGATTTTCTTTACAAGAAAATATGTACCTGTATGAGAATACCAATGCATTCCACAACTTTCGTTGAGAATTTTTTTACAATACAAGCAGTTCGCATGTGGGATTTCTTGCACAAAAATATAAGCCGTGAAACACTAAGTCCGTTGAAAAATGTCCTTAAAATGAAGTTGTAGCGAAAAATATATTGATAGCCTTACGATATATTTTATTGCTGCTGCTAATTCTGTAACTTTTTCACTTATTCCCCGCGTGACCTAGTGACCTAGCGTGACCCAAACCAAGGATCTTAGGATCGCCGCTAACTTTATTTTAATAATAATGATAATAAATTCGTCATTGCAACAAAAGGTGCATACAATTCAAATGAAAGCCCTGATTCCCAAACTAGCGTTAGCTGTATATTGGGAATCAGTTCCTTCCCATAAATAAATGACACAGAACTTGTTACTGGAAATATAGCTATATTATATAGAATAATACTTCACTTTCTGAAAAAAATGTCGTTAAATATGTGCGTTTTACAATACTTTTGTACTAACTAAGCTTTTATAATTAGGTATCGATTAAATACGTTTAACATTCAATGTCACGCTTCCCACGCTTTTTTTACAATAAAATTAGTTATTTTGTAATTGCTATTTTAAACTTATTTTTCATCGATGTTGATTAAACTCTTAATAAAAAGCTACTTCGGTTCACTTTGAAAGCATGTTATTAGTATTTTTTAAACAGTCATTTATTTTCTAATGTTTTATTTTCAAATGAGATTTTTTCATTTCGATAAAGAAGATAAACATTTACCACATTTAATATCAATTATTACCATGGCTGAATTGCCTTACGCATGTGACGGTCAAATACAAATTCAAAAATTCAAATTCAAATTTCTATCCGTACAATATATCTCCTGTCAAAATAATGTTTACCGTGGTACATTCGGAACCATATAACCGCTACAACATTAAGCCATCCAATATATTATATGGAGTGAAGCGCTTATTAATTTATGGAGCTGCTTAGATTAGAACTGCAACAATTTCTTAGAGCTGTAGCCAAAAGCGTCGGACTTACGAAAGATACCCAGGGGGGGGGGAGAGGAGGAAGTTTATTAATTAAGTTTAAATTATTTTTTTAAAATAAATCAAATTCCTGGACTACGGAAAAAAATTGCCCCCCCTGAGCCAAAAGGTGGGACCCTACAGTTTGTAGTCTACCTTAGAACTCTTGGAGCCCAACCTTCAGAAAAGCGTGTTTAAATACTACCACTAGCGCAGTGTTGTATCTCGGCTGGGGAGTAAGATCGTTCTTCATTTGGGATAGAAACATGCGAGCGATCTAACGTAGTGTTTGTATACTCTTTGGCGAGCGACACGACTAGTGTTGGGGAGGATTTATAGGCACCGGGTCGAAAATTAAATGAAACCAAAAAAGATGCAGATCGCACGTCGCTTGGGACGTTTAATTTATTTTTATTTTCCTTATTAGAGTGAAGAGTAATAAACAAGATTCTAACTACTTTTATAAATGCGATTGTTAGTTTATTCGTTAGTAACGCTTTTAAACCTTAACTACTAAACTGATCATCATTAAATTTTTCTTAGATACACGTTCGGAAATGAACATCTGTTCCCGAGGGATAGCAAAACAACTTCCACGCAAGGGAAGACGCTGGCAAGCGAGTACAAATAAGGAGGAAATAGTTTATATGTATGGTTGAACGCCATAATATCAGGTAGACTAATCTAGACAGCTTCTTTCTTTGTGAGCATGAATCACGTCATCATAACCACGGTCATCATCTTGAACTATTTCTGGTTATACAAAAACTATACTAGTTGAGAATTAATTCGTTTGATTCCGTAAACCATGGATTCTGCTGCTGATTTAGAAATGCTCTAAGTACCACCACCTATTTTAATCATATTAGTTGTGCTTTTTAAAGTTTAAAAATATATAGGTATGTAAATACACGTGACTAGTATTCTCATTACCACTTTAAAGACGTTAAAGAATGCCATCTATTGGACTGGCCCGTTGGTCTAGTAGTTAGTGATCCTCACCCCTGAGTCAGGGGTCATAGGTTCGATTCCCACCCAGGACCAATAATTGTGTGTGATGAATGAATGATCATTGGTTCTGTGTCTGGGTGTAATTTATCTATAATATGTATGTATTTAGAAATATATAAGTATGTTTATCAGCAGTCTGGTTACCGTAGTACTTACAGGCTTTGCCTAGTTGCGGATCAGACGGCCGTGAATGATGTCAAGTTATTAAAAAAAGTTTTGATGTTAGGAGTAAGTTCACCTCAATAATGGACTGTGTAAGTTTAAACATCTCGTCAGGTGATAAGGCCATATTTGTTTATTAATACCGGTCTATTTTATTATCTTCTTTATAATCTATTGATTAACTTACGCCTCATTTTTATCTCTTTCGCTCTCTTTTAGCTAAAATTTTATGACCTACAAATTGGAGGATACTTTAAATACAGTTGCAGTCACAAAATATTATATTATTAAACTTTAAGATGCACTTAGCTTACGCATTATACATATAAGACAGCATCGTGTGAGGTGCTAACACAAACACATCAAGTAAACGGGACAGCGAAGGCCTGAGGATTACTCTCAGCTTATCAGCGCTCCGTGATGATAACGCGAATTACGTCACACACCTGTGTTGGGTGGTCCGGGACCTGGCACTGAATTTGAAACTTTACTGTTCAATGTACCCACTGTGTTTGCACTTAGTTTGTAAAAGTTTTCGATTGCGAACATGACAAGGTGTGGGTGTAAGTGTAGGTGTAGGTATAGGTGTGGGTGTAGGTCACAAGTTTAGGGAAAAAAACTATACGTACGTACTCTTTAATTTGTTTTATTTTTATTATAGAAATTGGCTTTTGTAGTGAGTGTATAACGCATCGTAATATAGATGAATGGAGGACTACATTTAGTTAAATCTTCGTACCCATGTGAATAAGTTTTACGGAATCCTCAGCGAGCGAATCCTACTCTATGTTCATTCTTGTCCTGTATAATGAAAACCTTAGTTAAACTTAGTTAATCCAGGTATAATAATACTGACTATATTTTTGTTATAAACCAAATTTGAACAATAAAAGAACGGTTAACAAACACATGTAAATTTAATGCAATATTTTGTTCAATCTTATCTTAAGTCAAAACCATCCTTATTTTTAATTTCAATTTATTTTTCTTATTTTATTGGATAAATTTCGATAGGGTTATCCGCGGACTTAGTGGAAAAAGATCCTAGACGGGGTGGCGCGATGTGTTCCGCGCTTATGTCTTTAAATTAAAAGGGAAAAGGCCCCCGACCTCTACAGTAGAGCCGTTTGTTATTGTGCAGGCGGCTAAGACTGCCTTGGTTCACAGGTATTTTAGGTTACATGCACGGCCCTGGCAATAAGACTCACGTGTGGTTTTAATCGGTACCGCCTTGCTGTTGAGCCTCGGTTACACGTCAAAAAAGAAAAATACAAAGTTCGTACACTTTTGCCACTGTTAATAGCCATTGTTTGAATGGCTATGGTATGGTATGGTAAAGTATCGCAAGAATATAAATGCCACGCCGTGAGTATTGACATAAAGGGGTGCAATTTGTCCACATACCAACATTCTATCAAATTGTGTATGAGATCGTAAAAGAACTTATCATATCGCCATAGGTCAATTACGTATTGTATTCCAATATTCTTAGCTTTATAAGTGTAATCAAAATATGATCTATCGAAGGTAGGTGATGGATCTGAATAGCGGCTTTACTATCGAAATGTCTATAGCTACAAACGTATAAATCGATAAAATATACAATTTGTAATCGATTATCAATCGGCAAAGCGTGTTTTGGTACTTTACGTTTTGGACTATTCGTCTGTAAATTCGGATCAAATCTCTTCATATCTTATTCCTATAAAATGGATAGTTAAAAGAGTGTAAATATTTTTTAACCTGTTTAGTTGGCTAGGGGTGGCCAAGGAGAGCTACAGTCTGTAGGCGTACTGCCAGCCTTGGTACAGATTATTGAATAGTGCCTATGGTGACATCGCACTGGATGTGGCTTTGAACAGGCCCGTGTGTTTAAGCGATAATGGAGCTGTAGGAACTTGTAAAGAAGACATAACTAGCACTACGTCTATAGTCTAACCGCTGTTTACTATATAGTGTAGGTTTTTCCATAGTCGGTCGGCTACAATACAAGTAGAAATCTATTCTGTCATATGTCCTATAAGCTATACTTTAAACAGTCACTACTCCGCTCCTAAAGGTTGTAGCGTGATTTTAGATAACCTATGACCTATGATAGGTATATTATAGCGTTTAAACAAACGAACAATCAAACTAATTCTTTAAACAGTCACTACTCCGCTCCTAAAGGTTGTAGCGTGATTTTAGATAACCTATGACCTATGATAGGTATATTATAGCGTTTAAACAAACGAACAATCAAACTAATACTTTAAACAGTCACTACTCCGCTCCTAAAGGTTGTAGCGTGATTTTAGATAACCTATGACCTATGATAGGTATATTATAGCGTTTAAACAAACGAACAATCAAACTAAACTCTTTAGTTTTTTCATATTCGTATAAATCACACACATTACACCTGCAACAGCTTTTTTTACTGCCGATGTGAGCAGACCTTTGTTGTAGACGCTAAGGATACTGTATTCCTACAAAAAGTTTTCAAAACACAATTGTTATTTTTGTAATAAAATAGTACCTACCATTGATAATTGTATAAATATTCGTCTAGACAATGTTTATATTGGTTCAGGTATTTATTATTGTTACGTAAATATATACAGCTGTATAATGTGTTATATTACTTTTGTATAAAATGTTAAATAGGCTAATTATACACACTAAAAGAGTTCGAATGCACTTTTCTGGTTTCCTTCTTAGATGTTGATATTGTGACCAAGACCTCCACTCAATCAAGTCGTGTTTTTAATCCTAACCAGGTTCGAGTTTACCTTTACTTGATAGTACTTATAGTATTTATTCCTTTTGGTTACGGACGGCAAAACGATCGTTTCTTGTGTGCCGTATGCAAACAAACTTGTTTCAAGATCGTACGCCCATCACGGGAATCAATTCTCGAAGATTTTTCTTACACTTTTTGCACTCTACTCTTGAATCTCCCAGGAGTATTGTTGACTGGAAAAAAGACGCAAGTCAATTAAGAATTTTATATTAAAAAGGAATAAAGAATGAAATTATTGTTTAGTAGTGACCTTGGATGTACACGCAGGTCGCTATACCACAAAACAACTTAAAAGAACTCCGTATGCAGTGTATACTGTATACTTCCCGCAAGGATTATATTAAACCTAGCTTTTTAAAGGTAACATCACTCGTAAGGATTACACTGAATCCTACTTTTTTAAAGCCAAAACTACTCGTTAGTTTACGTTATCATTCACCACAGGACAAATCCTTCTGATAAGGTACAAAATGCATATCATGATGAGCTGATATGACACATTTCGCAATCAAACAACACAATAACGTTGGTAAGAACTATGTAAGTAAATTAAACTAGCCACACAATTTCGTCGCGTTGGAAAAACAAACCTCGCTGTTTGTTTAGAGATGTGTGTACTGGTGACAACAAAAGTGTTATAACTGATAACTGCTTAGTGCTCACTTTGACAACAAATGTAATATATTTATATTAAACTAGCCGTTCACACTGCTCCGCTTCTAGTGGTTCTAGCGTGATGTTATATAGCCTTCCTCGATAAATGGGCTATCCAACACTAAAAAAGAATTTTTCAATTCAAACCAGTTCTTCTGAGATTATTCAATTATTGAGATTAGCGCGTTCAACTAAACAAACTCTTCAGCTTTATAAAATTAGTTTAGATAGATGGCAACAAGTAACACAAACTGCCTGATAAGAATGTCCTATGATTTGTAACAGAGCGTTATATACATCCAAACTCAGCATAGCTTTTAACGTATAAAGTTGTATACAATTTAAAGTAGCATCTTACTACTATTACAAATGAGAAAGTTCGGATGAATGGATGTTTGTGACAATCCCCAAAATACCCAAATCGCTTCGCCTATCAAATTTGAAGGGTTTCCTGGATTTCACCAGGATCACATTATTAGATCCTGACCTGGTGACTATAGAACCACTTGGAAAGTATACCTTTTCAAACAAAAGAAGAATTTTCCAAATCGGTATAGGCGTCTTTGAGTAATTGGTGAACATACATAAGAAAAAATGAAATGGAACATTGAAACTCACTCTTTTTTTAAGTCGGTTGAAAACGTACGGCTCCGCAGGCAACCGCTACTTATTTACATTTTTCATTCAGGATGGCTACCTTTGACATGGTGTGTTCTTTATTCTCCTCCGGTCTGTGGAAAGAATGTCTATCAATTAGCTTTAGTAATTTTCCCTATACATCACAAAAAAATAAATATTTTTGGAAATCCCTGTTAATTATGACAGCTGATTAGGTTATTGATATCCATACATTAGTCACATCACTGTAAGACAGGAACGCATATTTCGCTGAACATAGACTTGACAACAAATAATCCCCAGTATTTTTTTACCATCGGCTTAAATGAGTTAACTAGTTTAGATTGTTTTTAAAATTATGACCGTTTCTAAGACTGTTGTACGCGGCTGTACAGTACGCAATGCGAGTAAGTAATTTAATGTTAAGCCAACACCAGTGTTCTCGTTTAAAAACATTGTGACATTTGGTGACGAGCCGTCGAGTTTTGATAGTAACTCTGTACTAGTTTGTACATTGTATTTTTAGAGTTTACTGTAAAAGAGAATTTTGTTTTTATCAAGATCTCTTTACTCTTTTGTATTTTACACTAGCAGTTCCTGCGCGGCTTCGCTCGCGTGTACATATTTATATATTTTACGCGGAACCCTAGTTCTTTTTCCAAAATCAAAGTAGCCTAAGTTACTCCTTATAACATCAGCCATCTGCCAGTGAAAGTTTCGTGGAAATCGGTCCACGCGTTCCGAAGAAAACAAAAATTGTAAAAAATGTTGTTTTGGTAAATGTACCGTGTATACATCCAAATGCACTTAGTAAAATTATTTTAATATTACAAACAGACACTCCAATTTTATTTATTTGTGTAGATGTATAGATAATGTTACGTTTACCTTTTGTTTTTTTTTAATTGAAACAGACATGAAAAAACTTTAGAATAGTCATTTAGAACTGAAAGTCACTATTATTATTAAACCAATTATTATTAGTCAACCTTGATCAACGATACTTTAAACCCAAAAAATTCATATCGATACAATTTCCAACAAAACAATACGTTATGACTGTTAATAATACCGATTGCGTGTTTATAAAACGACAAATCTTAAAACCGAAAAAACCTTGCACGTCGTAATTTCTCTGCCGGTACCTACGCTCTAGAAGCTTCAAGAAGATATCATTATATTAATACGTGAAGAGCATTCTTTGTACCCCTTTCTAAGAACATTCGCGAACGTAGTAAAGTGGATTTTGGAATATTTACAGTATATAGAAGAAGTGCAGAAATCTAAAATTTTTAAACAAAATGTCTTACAACTTTAAAAATTACTTGAAAACGGCTTAATGAAATTACAAGTGTCCAGTATATGTGAATATCTGTCATGGTAAGTAAGTCTATACAATAACAGCTCAAGTTATACTGGCCAATGAAAAAACCATGGTCGAAATTCGACCACCACGCGATCTCTAGTACACATAAATGTGAGTGTATTATCCTCAAAGGTAAGGTGATAGGTAAAGACGAATTAAACACCCACCTTTTCCCTACGGTAGTTAGGTTCTACTCACGTAAAAGCGGGCTAGCTATTGCCGTCATTTATTGTCGGTTATTGAACATGGGGGGTATTTACAAAAAGGGAAAGATAAGGTAAAAAGGGAGGCAGTGCAATGGATATTTATCATAATCCCGTCGTCCCGCTCTCTTCCCTCTCCCCCTCTTCCCCTATTCCCACCTTATATAGGGCTGCAACGCACTTGTGACTTTTGAGTTGCAGGTGCCCATGGGCGGCGGTAGTCATTTACCATCAGGTGACCCGTCTGCTCGTTTGGTATAGGAGCATAAAAAAAAAATCATCATCCCTTATTTATTGCTGAACACAATGCATATTGCCTCATTTGCTTATACGTATGGATTGATGAGTGTTAGCTATAGCTTGAGCAGGTCAGATGTCTGTTAATTGTGTTAGTAACCAGTTACCAGCTATCGAAGCTGTTGGCTATACGTCCATAAACAGATCCATAATCTGGAGTCAATAACGGATGAGTATCGCAACACTGCTATATTGCCTGGCATTTCTGAGTATGTCATGCTCGCCTAGACGTCTTGCCGATGGTGGCGTATGTATCGGGTCATTCGGCTCCATTTGATATGGTTGCAGCGGACGATGGCTGGCGCGTGCGTCATGCTCGTGAACGAGTGCCTTTGGTTGGGGCTGGTCATCTCCGAACTGCTATTACTTACATAGTTTTTACAACTCTTTGGTCACATTAATGTAACCAAAGAGTTGTAAAAATCATGTTGAAAAAGAGTGTCCTTGGAGTTTCTTGCCTTTTCTTCTTTATAGGATCTACGTATTGAAACAGGCAACTAGCTTCACGACTGACTTAGTCTGACTGACTAGGTTTAAAGAATTTATTTTCATAAAGACAAAGTCACTTACATGAGAATAGTAGATAGCATTTAAGGTACTCAGACAGACGCTATACAAAGCAATAATATGTCCAATTTACATCCACTTAACGCATTTACTTTCAGGAGACATTTTCTAAAATGTGCTTTGCTAGCTTGGCTTTAAAGACGTTAAATGAGTTCACATTTTTTATTTTGGAGGGTAGTTTATTGTAAAGTTGCGCTCCTTCAAATAAGATACTTTTTTTACCATAATTTGTTCGGATCTTTGGAAGAACATGAAGGCTGGGTCGGCGAATACTACGTTTTGTAATTTGTGATTTCTTTATAAAAGATAAATTCTCAATAAAGAAAAACTCCTGACAATTAAAAAAATACTTATAATAGGTTTAATTAAAATTAAGGATTTTGATTTTGATTTACATCAACACATACAACATCGAAAACAAAACAAATTATTTTTTATAGCAGCTTGCCTAACACATTCTGAACCTCTTTCGTAAGATTGCATTATTTCGAGTAACGTCTGATAGTGAAGAATGTTTGAGATTGACACATCACTTATTTTTTATGACAAGCATATAAGGCTTTGTTATCAAAACTATTCTTTAATATTTTTTGTTTTAACATTGATGGTGATCTCAGTAGTTGCTTCATTCATCTGTTATGAACTTTATATCATTATTTGTACAACTAAGTAAACATGTAGAATTAAATGTAAAATATATTGTCTCTTGATACTGGACCGTATATGAACATAAAGTCGATTCCAGATCGGAAACAGACCTGAAGAAACTCGATTAAATACTTATTTATTTATTTATTTATTTAGTTATTTATTTATTTATTTATTTATTTATTTATTTATTTATTTATTTATTTATTTATTTATTTATTTATTTATTCTCAACATCACTATCCTTACAGGTTTACCCTAATGTGACAGTGTGGTCCTTAATTACAATAACATATTACAAACATGGTTACTTTTGTGAACTCATTCAGAGAACAAGTAAAAATGTCAACATTTTCTTTATTTAAGGTAACTAGGGTTCTCGTAAGGGGAGCTTTGCTCAACAAATTTGTCCTAGCACATTGTACCGCCAGTAGACGCGGCCGCCGTCTACGCAACACATAATTGTCGGGAACATATATGTTTATCTCTTTTAAAACACCTGAATTTGAAGCCGTGCCACGCAATAAGTTAAAAATAAGTATACGTAGCAAGTGCCATTTTCCTTCTAGTTTCCAGTTTATTGTATCCAACCATGCCTATCACAAACAAGGTCGGATACATCGATGGATAAAGTGGATATACACCATACAATCTAAGATACAGGAACCTAGTAAATTTATTTTGAATACGCTCCAGCATGAGACCATATTTGGTTTCATGTGGAGCCCAAATAATGGCATTACACTCTAGCTGACTTCTAACCAGAGCATTGTACAATGACCTAATCACAGTAATGTTTGTAAAACTTTCTGATCTGATGAGTATAAACCCTAAAGTTCTGTACGCCTTTTTGCAAACATCCACTATATGATCACGAAATGTTAGCTCAGTATTAACTCCTACTCCCAAGTCGCGCCCTGTTTCTGTTCTTTTCAGTAACACGTTGTCTAGCCTATAATCGTAATGACGGGGCGTTACTATAATATAATACATATCTACCTATGTATATAAATGACACGCATTTCTTCCGTCACAAAACTTTTCATACAAACCCTCCGATTTTGGGTATTTCTGAACTAGCCTATCTTCAGAACATCATTTATTTGATCAGGGTATGTTCTGCGTGGTCAATCCGTAAAACCCAATTAAGTAGACAAATGTGTTGTGTTTGTTGTTTGTCAGCAAAAGCACGAAAAATATGATTTGTACTCTCCGGTATTTATTTAGAAAACCATTGGTTGTTGCAACTCATCATGCTCGCAACCACTGAACTGAGAATATGTATTCGCGACGATGTGATTTTTAATCAATAAAATAAAATGATGAATCGTGCCACAACGTTTTCGAAATGTTACAAAGAAATAACAGGTGTGTTTTTTCCTCGCGATGTTTTCTTCCATCATTGAACAAGTAATAATAACTTCTATTATGAATGTTCATTAATTTTTAATAGATCGAACTTTATCAATGGCGTGATAAGGGTTAAATATTTAATCTAACTGTGACTATCTGGTGCGCCGGTTGAGCTGAACATTTCACATTTCACATCGGGATTTCCTTTTTTCCAGCTCAGATCAACATTTGTTACCATGAATGTGTATTAATAATAATAATAACTCCACACATTTCACACACGGCCGTCTGATCCTAAACTAGGCAGAACCTGTACTATGGTAACCAGATTGCTGATAAACATACTTATATATTTCTAAATACATACATATTATAGATAAATTACACCCAGACACAGAACAAATTATCGTGCTCCTCACACAATTATTTGTCCTGGGTGGTAATCGACACCACGACCTCTGGCTTAGCAGTCAGGGGCACTAACCACTATACCAACAGGCCAGTGGTTGTGTTATGTGTACCATTTGCATTAGTCTGAGTGTTTCTATGTATACGTAGGTATTTGCAAAAAAAGTACACCAAAGTATCCTTATCCATGTCTAGAAGCCATAATCACTAGCTATCCTTATTTGTGGGTCAAGATAACGACGTATAATAACATCCCATAATATTATTATTTCTTGATTATTAGCACTTCACAAGGTCGGGGAAGTATGTCTCCACTATTGGCTCAGCGAATATTATATTTATTATGACAACAGAAGTTTTAACAACATTGTAACAACAATAATAATTAGAATAACAATTAGAGTTTGTTTAAGGTGTGTGCGAATTGCGATAGCCTTGTTTGTTTTGACATTACAACTGTCATTTGCAGTGTACGATATAATAATGTGTATCTTTAGTGTTAGTTTAATTTTTTTTTATTATTTTTTAAAGGACGGTTGACACTGGTGCACATTACTGTGCACATTATTGTGCATTTTCCATAAAATTCACAATAAACGATAACTTAAATAATCATAAACCCTAAGCATAAACCATTGTCAAGAATGTTTTTTTGTGGATTAGAAATAGAATTATTTAAACTTTTAAATATCAAGATAACCAGCCGCAGTTGGTTTCACAGTAATTTTGTGGTGCAGATCTGAAAACACAACTTTAACAAAAGACTCAGTCAAGTCTCAGTCTAGGACAAATCGGTACACATTTTATATAAAATACTTTTCTTCTTCTTCAGAATATTATGTCTACAATGTAACGAAACTTGGTCTGTAAAATAGAATAACGTACAATTTCGTTCCTATGTCTAAACTACTGGTTTCCAAACCTTTTTTTTTTTATGGTACAGGAGGCAAACGAGCAGACGGGTCAACTGATGGTAAATGACTACCGCCGCCCATGAGCACCTGTAACTCAAGAGTCACAAGTGTGTTGCCGTCCTTTAAGGTGGGAGTAGGGGAATAGCGGGAAGACGGGAGAAGGGATTAGTGGGGAGGAGAGGAGAAGGACGGGAATAGGGGTGAGGGGAGGGTTAGGGCCTCCGATAACCTCACTCACGAGGCGAAAAGCAATGCAAGCATTGTTTCACTGCCGGTATTCTGTGAGGCCGTGGTATCGAGCGGAGTCGAGCCGGCCCACACGTGCTGACGCATGGCTCTCCCACGTTAAATCCTAAATGTGATAGCCGATATTATTCCTACATTTAACAACTATGCATCTGGATAAATGGGGGGTTCATCTTATAATAGACTAGCAACGCGCTCCGACTTCGCACAGGTACAAATTATACACCTAAACCTTCCTCATGAATAATTCTCTCTATTAGTGAAAACCGCATGAAAATCCGTTCAGTAGTTTTTCAGCTTATCGCTAACAGACAGACGCGGTAGGGAATTTGTTTCATAATAATATATGTAGTGATAGAGACTGTATTGATCGCAAGACACCCAATATAGATTATTTTTATAACAATTGTAAGTTCCTAAGATGTAAGCGATTTTCTAGGTTCGACGCTACAGTTGAGGATTCGGGATATCTCATTGTGGTGGGAGAGAAAGGATGGACACCAAATGATCAACGTGGTTAAAAAACCAATTATACAACAGCCTTAACCAGTACACTTATTGAATCATGAGAGTTAAGTCAAAGTATTACAAATCTTCTAATCATACAAAGGTTATATGCCATGAAAAACTTGTTTTAACAAAAAATGTTTAATTTTTTAAAGCAAACAAGTTGATACACAGCCCGTCTAATGGTAAGTGGTTATCAATGCTCATAAACACTCATTTAACCCTAACTCCAATAATACCTGGGTTATTGGGCTAGTGGTCGTGGGTTCGATTCCCATATAGGACAAATAATTGTGTGATGAGCATGATCATTTGTTCTACATCTGCGTGTAATTCATCTATAATATACATATATTTATTTCGTAATAGGTGTACCTATTATATACTATACAGGGTGTAATTGAAAATATAACACTTGCTTAAATCACTGAAAGGGGTTGACTCTAACATGCAGTTACAATAAAAATTAAAAAAAAAATCTATCCGTTTACGAGTTATTGACCTTTTGAATTTCCAGGTATTTTTAAGTCCGTTTTTCATAAAAGTAGGTGGACGTGTAAAGTTAAAGATTTTAAATCGTACGTATTTTTTTATTTGGATGGATTTTCTCAAAAACTGAGGAAATAGTTTCAAAATAAAAATATGCACCATTTTATCTATAACCACACCATGTTCTGTCACAAGTCACAAGTGAGTCCATTGCCATTCTTGTCCTGCAAATACTAAAATAAATTTTAGAAGAAAAAAAAAGAAGGAAAATTAATAAATTAAACTCTCATAGTGATATACTGTCTTTAAGCACTTTTATTTATTTTACAATATTTGAGTTTGCTTAAATACTTATTATGCTAAATTGTTTTCTTGTTGGCTCTGTTTGCAAATACGATAACGTGAACCGGTTGCAACTGGCTCGTTCGTTTATCAAACGGGGTGCAAAATTAACATTTGGAGGCATAAAACAACCTTTATCTATAACTAAGCTCACGGCTCCTTGGGGACAGTTATTTTCTTCTGGATAAAACGTTTCCTTTGTCCTCTTCCGTATTCCTGGTACTAAATGTTTAAGAAATTAGATCGCTATTAGTCCCAAATACACCCTCGGGACTTAATCGCGATAATATCGGTGCAATTCGATCAAAACATCGAGTAACCAAAAAAGGTATTGTACCTTATAAATATTATCGCTATTAAGTCTCGAGTTATGTATCTAATATATATCAAAGAATTAGCAAGCTGAAGTGGCAATGGGCTGGCCACATTGCCCACAGAACCGATAACCGCTGGGGTAGACGAGTTCTGGAGTGAAGACCACGTCAAGAAAAATGTAGTGTAGGACGCCCTGCGGCCAGGTGGAGTGGCGATCTGCGCAAAACGGCGGGGAAAAACTGGATGAGGAGAGCTGACGATCGAGCTCAGTGGCGTAGGATTAGGAGAGGCCTATGTCCAGCACTGGATAATGAAAGGCTGATGATGATATATCAAAACAATTAATTATTAAATAATGAACGCATTTTTTTAATATATAGGAAACTGTCTGTCGCCTGAAGTAAGTATTCCGAGGTTAATTTGATAATGACAGTTATCCAGTGAACTATGCTCCAGTTCCAGTGATTTGTACTTATCACCATTCTCCGCAGGTAATTATAAGCATGATTTGACAAACACTCTCAATTAAACAACAACTAGAGACACCCCACTGTTTCTGAGACACATTCGAGATATATTTGACGAAGTGTAAGAATGTATTGTGATTATAGATTGTTGCGCACACAATTGATCGGTACTGTGCGCGGTCGATCGTAATCGCTTTGTTATGCATTGCAAATTGCAAAGAGTAAAAAATACAGAAGTGACAATCGTAAGTTTGTGGCTCCAAGGATGGCGAAGAACAATTTGTAGTTGTGTTGAATGTTGTTTGGAGTTCTGGTGAGTGTGGTCGCTAGAGTACTACTAGAGCTCATATACAGAATGGATGTTTATCTCCAAGACATCTACACTACTCATTCAAACATAGTACATGTTTTTATCGATTTCAATGATTCAATTCCAAACAATTCAATCAACATCCTTAGTACAGTTCATAATTTCCATCTATACTTGTAATAAAAATGTAACAGGTCCAATTTTGTACATTGAAGATATTTTGAAAATTTTTTTGGAAGGCACTCTATGATCGATACTGAAGCCAAAACTATATTTTTTTTCTTTTTTGTCTGTCTGTCTTTCTGTCTGTCTGTATCATGGCTGAGCATCACGCTGAAACCACCGAACGGATTCAAATGAAACTTGGCATGATTTGAGTTCATACTACGAGGTAGGACATAGAATACTTTTTATCCTGAAACTCAGGACGGTTTCCTTGAGAGGGGGGATGTAAGCCAAAATGTATTCTTCGTTGTAATTCATTGATGCGTAGTCCGATTGCAATCATTCTTTTTTTGTTGGAAAGGAGGCACTTCGTAGATTGTCACGTAACCTTTTTTTGCTATATCTATGTGTATAATAAATCTATAGACGTGGAGTTTGTGATTGGTTTGTTCACGTAAAAATTAAAAAATAATCCTGGAAACTTATTGTGCAGAAGTATTGTGTGTAATTCGGTGTAACATTTAGTATTAGATTGATCATAATTGGTTCTCTTTATCCATATAAAAAATAGTTCAAGAATTTGAAGAAAAAAATAAACACCGCGCAGCGACATCTGTTCTTTGTCCCAAGTAATACTAACTATACAATGCTTATAACGTTAAAATAAAATAAATGGTCATTTATTTTTTGTTATTCATTATTAGAATAAATATAATAAATAAAAAAAAAATATATCTATAGACGTGGATTTTGTGTTTGGTTTGTTCACGTAAAAGTACAAAATAATCCCAGAAACGTATGATGCAGAAGTATTGTGTGTAATTCAGTGTAACAATTAGTATTTGATTGATCACAATGGGTTCTCTTTATCCATAGAAAAATAGTTCAAATTTTGATGAAAAAAATAAACAGCGCGCTGCGACATCTGTTGTTTGTCCCAAGTAATACTAACTATTTAATACTTATAACGTTAAAATAAATGGTCATTTTTTTTTAAATATTTATTATTAGCATAGAACATACGCATCTATACTTATGATAAAACTGTTATAAGTCCAATATACAGAACATTGAAGATATTTTGATGATGAGATGTAGTGGCGAGGCGACCACTTAAGCCATTGCGCCATCTGTGTATAATATAAACGTATACAGTAGTAAGTAAATAGTGTAATTGTAGTGCAATATCTTTACTAATATTATAAAGAGGAAAGATTTGGTTTTCTATTTATTTAGAAAGCCACCTATAGAATGCTACATCGAGTAACACAGGCTATATTTTCCACATAAATACACATCAACTTTATAAATTTTTATGTAAATGTGTAGGTACTTAAAAATGGGAAATTGATAACAGCGCTTTTGTTTTCAATTTAAGCTAACGAAGTGTCTTCACTGATAAACTTACTGTATACCTACCAGAAATGAAAAGAAAATGGCTTCTCAGGAAATAATCTTATCGTACCGTATTTAGATAAATTCAACCAATTTTTTTTTTATGGTATATGGGGGCAAACGAGCAGAAGGGTCACCTGATGGTAAGGGACTGCCGCTGCCCATGGGCACCTGCAACTCGAGAGTCACAAGTGCGCGGCCTTTAAGGTGGGAGTATGGTAAGGGAGAGAAGAGGGGAAGAGGAGGAAGAGGGAAGGGTTAGGGCCTTTTTTTTTTGAACGTGTGGAAACCCCCTCGGGCCGTCACCCCACCGGGGTTTTTGGTGGTGCGGTGTGTTGGAATCGAACCGACTAAAACCACACGGTGTGCCGTACTGCGCCTTATGTAGGAGGGATCCGGGAACAGCTTTTATTAAGACATCCGGACCCCCTAGCACCTGCCCGCAAAAGTGCGGGAACCACCTCCGGGTAAAAACCTTGAAACCTCTCAATTAGGCGACGTCCAGGCACACGCGCACGCCACCTTCTCTCGGGAGGCCACTAAAGCTGTTGAAGGGAAAAAGCTGTTGAAGGGAAAAACCCGTCCCGTCCACCCGCGGCCATACTCAGGTTCGCCCTCAATTCCCTGCTAGCGAACGAGTGCAGGTACTTCCAGAAGTAGCCGTGCCCGGAAAGAACCTGCGTCGAGCCGGCCCATATATGCCGAAGCATGACTCTCCCATAAAAATATTCGAAATTAATTAAAATAAGATTACCGTTTTTATCTAATTAACATCTAACATCTAGCTGACCCAACAGATATACTATTTTAAAACAAAAATATTTATGGTATAACAAAAATACTGACTTGCACAATAAATTATCAAATTGATGTTTAACTTTCTTTACAATAATATAATTATGTATGCATGTAGGTTTAGGTTAGGTTAGAACTGCGACCACAACGCACGAGCCGAGCGAGCGAAGCGAGCGTGCCGCGGCAGCGGCCGGCGCATGCCAAAACAGAGTTCTATTGTAAAATCTAAAATTTTTTAAACAAACATTTCATAATTTGAACACTGGATGTATTAGATAATAAGTTTCCATTAAATAGTTATAATATTTTATTGTGACTTATTAGATTTACTTTTTTATAAAAGAAGGTAAATCAGTTCACGAAGTAAATCAGTTTTGCTTCATCTATAAAACAGTATACTGAATTTTATTTAATTTGTGTGCATATTTAGTATGCAATTCATTAATTTTTTTGCTACTTTCGAATATTTTGTTAGAAAAAAAGATATTTTAGTCATACGATTAAATACTACCTTAAAAATTGGGCACCTAATTAAAATGATTGTTTATAATAATAGTGAGTTGCCAACGAAGAGTTTTCATTAAATTGACAAACAAAATAACTTTTGTATATCTACTATATTAAAATAAAATATACATATATGCTTCAACTTAACTCAATTTTTATATTTGAAGTTTATTACTAAATTCTGTCGTATCGATGTATTTTAATAAAAAATTACGATTATGCTCCTTATAATTAGACAGGCAGAGTTCAATATTATATGCAAGAATTTATCCAACACTTGAAATTTCAATGTGTTCAATTCCCTAAGGTATTTTTTTCTGAGAAAAACAGTAGGTACTTATATAATTTATAACATTCTCCACATTATCAAATTGACTTTATTACACGATAACTATATAGCTAACCAAATTAGGTACAGTTTTTTAACATAAATAATATTCGAAAATTATAGCACCTTTTGTATTAAAAGAAAAGTGCGTTATTATTACACTGAACCTCTACTCTACGTCTAGAGAACACGAGCGAGTGAGACGTGTGTTATAAACACACACCAGTATGTGTGCATCTGAGCGTGACGGTCACGCAAGTCCAATACTTTTTCTCCATCCCACAATTGCACAACGACGTGTTATATACACATATTTGTAAACATGTATCTGAGCATATACATGTATGTCACATGTATGTGACGATCACGCGAGTTCAGTGCTTTTTCCCCAACCCAAAAGTGCACAAGGTGCCTAAAAAGATTTCACTTCAAAAACTTATTTCACCATCAAGATAATCTTATTTAAATAAACTTTGTCATTTATAGTAACTTATTTGGACGCATAGTTGAAGAGATAAAGAAAAATATATACAGTCGTTGATACGTATAAAATCAGAGTGGCGCTTGATCGCGCGTTCTGCGTTTCGATACGGGAGGGGAGTTAACGTCTGTCGATGTGTATAAGGTAGTCGAGCGGCTCACTCGCGCGATCTGCTCCTAACTCAACGCACCAGTGCAAAATAGTGATTTTTCGTAAGAAAAATTGAACATTCGATTGAAGTTTTTCAGTTTTTTTTCTTTCAGTTACGATCCAAACTACTGTAAATTTGGAGGAATGAGTAAGATTTACCCTAAGTGTCGTACAAAAAATAGATAGATGAAGCGAGAACTGTGTGCTGTGCATCCGGGCAAAGTGATTCTTCCCAATATATAGGAAGTACCACAACCGTTACAAAATCTTTTGACGGACATTCGCCCATTGTCCGCACATTTTGTGAAAAGGTGCAATAGTCTCCTTCATAAGCCTTCGTTTGGGAATAAAATAAGTCATGAAATTCAGGAAGGAAACTTCGTGCTCACTTTTAAGGTCTTCAGGTTTACCGGCTCATTGGCAGCCTTTTCCCGCAATCAAACTTATAGTCACAAACTGATTTCGACGCGGGCGAAGCCGCGGGCACAGCTAGTTATAAATAAGAGTGTAAGTATTAAAAAACACTTCTTTTTATCGTTACCGCTTTACTTTTTACACTTGGTCTACTTGTTTTATAAAACCCTAAACATAAGCAAAACAACCTATAACACAGGCAAACTACATGCTTAAATAATAATATCCTGGGACACATGTTCATGAACTGCTACATTATTGAGAATTTAGACATTAGATGTGTAAATCCGGACTTGATTGCGGTATTAATTAGAAGGTACAATACATTTTTTGGTTACCCAACGTTTCGATCGCACCGATCGTGCTCACGAGTAGACTAATGAGAGCTTAGCGACGCCTCCGTAACCAAAAAGGTTTGCACCTTCTAATTGTTATCACGTTATTACATTAGTATAGTCACGAAAGTTCAAAAACAGAATTTAGACATTTACTCTTAAAACATTTTTACAATACTTTTGAAACCCTATTCGAGATAAAATATCAGTACATTGACTTAAAATATTTGTCATTACTATTCTCTCATTTCTCACCCTATTACAGCTACTGTTTCTACCTATTTTCCCCTCTGTGCTGCACTATGACACCCCTATACTTACGATCAATTATGCCCTAACAAATGTATCTACATATTATGACGTGTGCGCTCAAGTGGGCACGATTGTACTCAACCACATGTACCGTGATTCTTATTGAATTTATTATTTGAAGATGTTTTTGTCGTACACTCTATGGGTTTTAAGTGCTCTTTGGTTGCTACTGTGCATGTGCATGTATAATTTATGATGTGTGGTATAATATGACGTTAAATAAGTTTTATTGAATTATTGAACTTAATTCTAGACATGTGAGTTGAAATCAACTATATATTGGTCTTTATTTTTTTTGTATGAGTGATAAAGATAGAGATATTTTTAAGATAAGTAAATTATAATTTAACTCTTCAAAACACGCTTTAGCGAACCAAATAAGAAATAAAAAAAGAGTTTAACCATCGACCTCCTGCCTTCATCGTCAGACCAACGTTACAAGCCCAATCTGTTGGACTCAAAACGAATCATTTGAGTTCCACTATCGATCTCCTGGCTCCATCAATTCGATGATGAGCTTTAAGATGTCAAATTATAGTATTGTCATTCAAACTGCAAATACAAATTATAGTATTGTCATTCAAACTGCATATACAAATTATAGTATTGTCATTCAAACTGCATATACAAATTTACTTCCAAGATTGGTTCACATTATTAGTTGGTTAGTTAGTTACAAGTGAAATTTATATAATTTAATTAACTTTTCGCAATCAAGAAGACGGACAACAAACATGAATGATGTATTATTGCATTTCTGCTAGTGGTAGGGAGTAAGGATTACAATTACAAGGATTTAGGGGTACGGGTGTTCTATCCCACCCAGGACAAATATTTGTGTGATAAGCGCGATCATTTGTTCTGTGTCTGGGTGTAATTGCGCGTATTTAGTAATATATAAGTATGTTTATTAGCAGACGGCCGTGTGTGCTATGTGTCAAATTATTATTATTATTAGGGGTTATTATATCACTCGAATTACAGCGCTCGAATATCACCGCTTACGCTCTAATGAAGCTCTAAAATCTTTTGTAAACTAATTTTAAATTATCTAAATAATCGCTACTGATCGCTGGTAGCGATCGACGTACATATGCACATTTATTTACACCGTGTATAAATCCATTTTATTAAACATTTAAAGGTATTGCATATCAAATTCTTGTTCGAAACATGATTACCTTACCCGCCTGGTCTAGTAAAGCTACTCTATAGAAAGAGTATGCTTGGGAGAAACAGAACTGATTGGCCGTTGTTTGTTTGTACTACTTGCCGATAACCATCAAGCTAACCGTGTGCTTGTTTGCTAAGTTAATATATCAAATATGTCAATAAAAATAACTTTCTGTATATAACAGCATTATTAGACACACAAATCAAATCGTTGGCAAATTGTTTTGCGAATGTCCCTTTCAGGGATGTTTATTAGATTTGCCGAAGGGCTGTCATCCCTTCTTATACAATACAATCCGTATATTGTGTGCTATGTAAAGAACACACGAACACTTTTATGTGTAGATATTTTTTTATTTGTTACAGTCGTGTTCATTTTTCTTCCTAATTCATTTAGCATTGCGTATATGACACTTCAGTAGTGATTGCATTCAAGTAAAAATTACCTTTCTGAAAAGGTAAATAGTAAAGGTTAAGAGAG
Organism: Callimorpha dominula; assembly: GCA_949752705.1. Taxonomy (NCBI): domain Eukaryota; kingdom Metazoa; phylum Arthropoda; class Insecta; order Lepidoptera; family Erebidae; genus Callimorpha; species Callimorpha dominula. Next base: position 4,600,376 of record OX457006.1, on the reverse strand, counting down.
CTTACTCCTTATTTGAGCTTCATTTTGTTGACTGAAGTTTAAAAGCAATGTTTTTTATTAAATAGTATTTTTTTTAACAATAGATATATTGTGTTCATGGTGAGTTCTTTCTAATTCTTCATACCTATATTTAGATATCGAAGAAATATTTTTAATAGACTTGGTAATTTGCTTCTTGCTCGCTTGTTTTATCTGCTACCAGAATATTACTGTAACATCATGTCGCTGGCGATTAACCAAGTTGGTAAGAAAACAATATGCAGAAGGCAGTAATTAAGACATACGAAAAACTGTCACACCCTACCCAAGGAAGACTACTGAGTATTAAGACATGAATTTTACTGTTGTGCTGTAAAAGATATTCGTATTTTCCTTTACAATTAGAGAAAAAACTTGGATTAAAGGCTAGTTAGTGACCAACTTGCGGATTAAGTAATTATTGTATGAAACACCATAGTATTTATACATCATTATTATACATATATAGCTAGCACTTCTTCCGTACACACAAACAGGACGCATTCTTCTGTCGTGTATGCATTTTCTTCCACAAAGGGTTCAGAACTCCTTTGCTGGATTTTATTCCGAAGTTCCGAATTGTTTAAGATTTAGTTTAGTTTAAATAGTTCCTTGTTAGTTACCTCTAGGCGCTAGAGAATGTGCCGTATATATAACGTAGACTGCATCATTAATAAACGACATGAGTTTTATTACAATTCTATAGTTATAATAGCGAAGGCATTGCGGATTGCTGCTTGATTTGCAGACAAACGACTGAGGAAATACTTTACAGAAACCGACGCACAATGTTTTAAGCAGCCACATTTTCGGACATTCCCTTTTAATGGAAAATCTGATAGATAAGTCCATTTAAACATAAGATTCGTTATCCCCGTTTACTTAGCATGTTTGGTCTTTGAGAAAAAAAATATTGAAAATCGATGTTTATTCATCTCGAAATAAAAAACAAATTCTAGTGGTCAAACTAAGCATATTACACAAATACTCGTACAATGTTAGTAGCATCGATGGTGTTTCTTATGCTGCATATTTAAGACTATAAACGAACGTCCTAGCTTTATTCGTTCCGGATATATGAGAGATTTTTATTAATATTTCTTGTTTTTCTTGAATATTCTATATTATATATGGCGATATTGGGATGAGTTATTCAAACTTATAATATGCTCTTTACTTTTTCAACACATGACATAAATTTCACGTCCCAATTCAATGGAATCTGGAAACTATAACATTTTTAAGTTTGGTCCGGCTTTTACATCCTTAGGGTTGTCAATCATCCAGATAAATTATTATATCCGGATTTGATTAGACTTTGCCAAAAAAAGCCAAATTCGTAATATTTGAAGATTAATTAGTGCTTCGTTTATATTGTATAAGTCTAAGGTACTGGCTATACTCTTATTAAATATACCGAAATGCAAAAGTTATTGAGAGTCAGGTCGAAATAGACATTCAAGGTTACCGTGAATTGCGTAGAGCTGAAAATTATTACGAATGTTTTACTATTGTCACCTGCGGTATTTCCGGACAGATACGACCTTCAAACCTTCAAGAAAAAAACCTATAATAAATTTGATGTGAAAAGTCCCTATCGATCCTACACCTGCAAAAACAAGTTATTCAAAGTCAAATTTGGCAAATATAGGTATTTAGCACTTTTCAGCCAAACGGTAAGTGTTATCATAAAATAGGTCAGAAAAAAATTGTAGATCATGTACTTATCTATAAAAAAGTTTTTAGACTTTTTTCGTAACAATTACTATTTCTGAGATATAGCGATTCAAAATGTTAAAAACATGTTCTCCATAGTCCATAGTATGCGAGAGAACGCAGGAGACTAGGTAATACTGTACATTCCTTTCAAGGGGTTAAAGTAGAGCAAATTTGGAGCTAATTTAGTCCGGGAATACTATATCCTTCACGTTGTTATTTCTGAGTTATTCAGGATTTAAGAATTTTAATTTAACAAGATTTCAAGTCAAAATGTATCCTAGTGGTATACGAGATTTTGTTTATCATCTTTACTTTTCTGGTACGCAAACATTCGTTACCATTATTTTTTGAGCTAACATACGAGATTTTGTTTACTATTTTGCACTTTTCTGGTACGCAAACCATTAGTTACCATTGTTTTTTGAGCAAACTTGACCGAAAGCCTGCGTAAATGCGTGGATTCATGTGCTAAAGTTCAGAGAAAAGTTAGGCTTACTTGTAGACGTCGTCAAACCTAACTCCAGTACCACAAATTCCATCTGACAAGAACTTCAACATTTTGCACAAATTCTGGACATCGAGCAGTGGCTACTAAAACTACTACAATTTGGGGCAGTGATCCTGAGCATCACTTTCGAAAAATAGATAGGGTGAAAACGTTGACGGATTTATTCTATAGGGCTTGCGAGTCATCTGATCCTGTTATCTTAACTACAACGACTAAAAACGACTAAAAAGGCAATGTAAGATTCCTTAGCTTCCAGCCGCAATTAGATTTTTAAAGTGTGTTCCTGAATCGCACTCGCTAGAGGAGTTTACCAGCACTAATAAAGAAGGAAAATAATGACCTTTTAAATATTATCACGATTAAGTCCCGGGTTACATATCTAATAATAACTATTATGTATCAAAGTCGCAAAAGTTTAAAAATAATTATAATGTGTGGTGCTTTGTAATGAAAATATTTTGTAAACAGTGAATATGAGGTTTGAAGAATAAGTGACCCTAAAAATAATATGAGCGATTAATATTAAAATTGAATAATGGCGAATTAATTATTTCAATAAAAAAGAAAAAAATCTATAACCTCAGCATAGTGTTCAAAATATAGGGTCACATCTTCCCCCACCACTGCTTCCCATGGGTATCGTACAAATGAAGGTTAATCAAATCCGGATAAAAATGTGACAACCCTAGCAAAAATAATAAATTTTAAATAACTTCTAGATTCCATGGAATTGGGACGTAAAATTTATGTGGTGTGTTGCTGAAGTAAAGATAATTATTTGAGTATAAAATTTTTTTCCCAATACTGCGGAACTCCCGAGAAAAAAAAGAAAAACTAAATTCTTAAAAAAATGTATATATGTGTTTGTAATATAGCTAGGAGATTAATTTATGATCACAAAGATGCAGCGTAAAATTTGCCATCAATGTATCTAACATCATCATGGTGTATTTGTGGACTTGTGGTTCATTTAAGAGCAATGTTTATTTTTGTAATTATCCGGATGGAAATTGAGCGATTTTCAAAAAAATATTACTCAATAACTAGATATGCTAGCGAAATGGGAATAAAACGTCTTGTATTTAAATGATAGCACCTATAAGCTATTTAAATAAAAATGGGACGTCATAAAAATGGCTTTAGTAAACACTGTGCGACGGTCACGAAAGCTCCATGGCGGGGTATAGGCGTTGCTACGTAGAAGTGATATTATTGTAGTGATAAGACTGATTGAAGATAGCTGGGGTATCCAGTCATAGATATGCGGAAGGTCAAGGACCGAGTGCTAAGGCACACATTGCGAGAGGCATATGTCTAGATTAGGACTGCAATAAACTGATTGATTGATTGAACCGCTAAATTGCCAAGTTAGTTGTAAAAAAAAATAATACTTAGCCAATTGAACTAGGTCAGATCTCTCGGTTTACAATATAGCGAGTGATCTTTTTCTGTGATAAGATCACTCACTATATTGTAAACAAACATTAGGTACACTTCTTTTTCGGACAGTCGTAGTCGCGGGAGCGTGTGACAACGACTGCCCGAAAAAGAACTATAATGTTTTTTACTCTGTGAGTTTTTTATTCTACCATAACTTCTAAATGCCTGAACAGATTTGGATTAATGGGTTATTGTTAAAATCTCTACATCTTTCCCAGTGATACGGTCTATATTAAAAAAAAAAAACAATTTGGCGGCTGTATGCATTGTAGGGCTGTTTATTTCTTTATCTTTTTGTGTGATAAGATCACTCACTATATTGTAAACAAACATTAGGTACACTTCTTTTTCGGACAGTCGTAGTCGCGTGAGCGTGTGACTACGACTGCCCGAAGAAGAACTATAATGTAAGAATCTTTACATCTTTCCCAGTGATACGGTCTATATTAAAAAAAAAAACAATTTGGCGGCTGTATGCATTGCATTGTATGGCTGTTTTTTTTTTAATTGTAACTTAAAGATAAACATTGGCATAGTGATGACATCGATCGTACAAGATATTAATTACAAAACAGATAGTTCGTGCATCTCGGGTAATGATTCTCGAAGATTAGGTATGGTCTAAAAGACAAATTTAACTCTGTCGTTCTAAAAATACTCCCCTAATGCATCGATGTACGTCACGGTAAATTTTCTAACCGCAAAATACAAGTTTATAATAGCATTTTTTTATGCGATATAACCACAAATTAACGAATTTCGGTTTTTTTTCCTTTACTTATGCTGCAAGACCTTGGTACTTACAAATTTTCATAATTCTTGGTCAATGGGAACCCTACAGGTTTTGATTTACCTGCAAAGTGTTAAAATTTATTAAAGGCTTAATTGGCCGTACCTTTTGAATGCGTTGACTTAGAACCTTGATTTTTTTACAGCTTAAGGAACCGCTGACATAGAATTTCAGTTAATTCCAACTTGATATCTACACGCGTTCCTGAGAAAAAGGGTCTTGACCAACAGACAGACATACCTATCCTATAATGTTTCCTTGTTTTGAGGAACTGAACCCTAAAACGCTTTCTACAGGCTTCTTAAATGTGTGTGAGTGAAGTTAATAAAAAGCTAATTTCAACTAGACTTATAGTTTTAATCTAACTAAATTGCTTAGCACAAGCCGTGTAAGTGTCTTGGCACACCCTACAAATATTACATACAAAATTAAGAGTCCTGCGCACGTCTACATGAATTAAACGAATCTCACTTACCCCTTATTCAAAACCACTATAAACTTAACCAAAGCATTTTATACTCTACATAACAGAAATAAGATACAGAATTGCGTACATTCTTTGTTGACAATGGGTGTACGTTTGATCGCGGTATTATCCTCACAATAGTGTTCCGCATTGAAGCTTCGTTGACAAATTGTTGTCGAAGAATTTTAGACTGTATTTCAGGCAATAATAGGGTCGATTTTATGTACACTGATATGATAATACCGCCACAGGGGTCGAAAAATCCAGCCCTTGATAGTGACGCCCCGTGAAGTAAGCTATGATCTGTTCGTATGTTGACATGCTGCTGATAGAATGAAAAATCAGACAACTTACAGTTTGTATTAGTTTCGAATTTTCGAACTTTGGATCGTTATTATATAATTTTCAAAATTTGTGTTTAAAAAATCAACAAGTAGCAAAGTGAAATTCTAAAAACGATTACCATGAAATAAATAAAATGGCCGACAGTTTTTTTTTCAAATCAGTACACAGAAAGTGTGTATTTTAAAAAAAAGTATTTGTGCACCTTCTTATCTAAATTTAAGGGCAGACATATACTGTTGATTTTAACATTTTTAGTATATATTTTTGGCTTTTGCTACGGTACTTAACTATACTAAAACTTAACTAAATTGACTATTTCTGTTAAATCTCTCGTGTCTTTCTTTCTTTGTTTTTCTTTACTTGACTATTTATGATTACTATTTCAGTTTGTTATTTACACGAGCCTACATATGCCTACATGCTCTAGCCTGTATTTCAGGATACCAGGTCTCCACCCTACGGCATTTTGTACAAAGTTATTTATTTAATAGGTATGTCTGTCTGTTTGTCAAGACCCTTTTTCTCGGGAACGCGTGTAGATATCAATTTAAAATTAACATCAAATTCTATGTCAGCGGTTCCTTAAGCTGTAAAAAAATCGAGTTTCTAAGTCAACGCATTCAAAAGGTACGGCCAATTAAGCCTTTAATAAATATTAATACTTTGCAGGTAAATCAAAACCTGTAGGGTTCCCATTGACCAAGAGTTATGAAAATTTGTAATTAGCAAGGTCTTAAAGGCATAAGTTAAGGAAAAAAATCTAAATTCGTTAATTTGTGGTTATATCGCATAAAAAAAATGCTATTACAAACTTGTATTTTGCGCTTAGAAAATTTACCGTGACGTACATCGATGTATTGGGGGAGTAGTTTTAGAACGACAGAGTTAAGTTTGTCTGTTATTTATTTAATTAAATAAATAACTTTGTACAAAATGCTGTAGGGTGGAGACCTGGTATCCTGAAATACAGGCTAGACCTTACTTTATGCAGCATTCTTCCACAATATACTGGTTATTACCAACAAACACAAATAAAATGTAAATATGTAACATAAATGTTCACTCTTATATAGAGAAGAGATCAGTAAACCGTAGCCAAAATGTGGATGTTAAGTCTTCATATGGCCCATTTAGGGCCCGAAAATTACCATAGAGCTCTTTGCCCTTCCATACTTCCCTGCGATCATTAGTGCTAAGTACAACAGGTTTGCGCCAGTTCTCTTTAGCCATAGCGATCGAAGTGAGTCCGTTGTCCACTACGACTACACTTCGATGCACTCCTACATCGGTATAAGGACAATATTCTCTGAGGTTGTAATTCTCGTGATTGTACAGGGTCTTAATGTTTAAGAGTCCACGACAACCAAACAATCGAGGGTGTGAATGACGAGGGTGGTGCATTGGGAATGCAGTCAGCAGTGTACGGATTCTCCTGCCAAGGGCACCTAATTCGGTCTGAGTCGATCTAAGTATACCACAGGAATACCGGTTAAGGTTTTAGGTAAGATTTACATTTAATACAGTTCTACAGCTTTCTTAGGAGTATATTATTTTTAATCAAACGTTATGACCAAACAAAAGTATCTTTTGGTTTATTGTATAAGGAAGGACATGGATGTAAGTAGTTTATTGCAAAAGTTAGAGGCTTACGGCATGAGAGGTAATATACTAAAACTTTTAAAATCATACCTGAGTAATAGAAAACAATATACACAAATTACAAAAATTAATATTACAACAAAAAGAGAGGAAACGTTCATGTCAGAAGAACGTTCTCCCCTATATGGCGTCCCTCAAGGTAGCGTACTTGGGCCTCTATTATTTATTTTATATATTAATGACCTGCCTCGAGCTATTGACCATCCTATGACACTCTTTGCAGACGATAGCACAGTGACAATATCATGCAAAAATAAAGGCTTATATGAACATGACATAAATCAATCTTTGACATCAATAATATTATGGCTGGACGAAAATAATTTAAAAATTAATTTGAGTAAGACTACTGTAATGCATTTTAATCAGCGGGCTAAAGATTTTGACATTAACATTTCATTCAATAACGCGATAATTAATAAAGTTGAATCGACTAAATTCCTGGGTATTATGATAGACGGAAACTGAACTGGAAGACACACATTGAATGCCTGACCAAAAGGCTGAGCTCTTCCGCTTACGCTCTATACAGACTTGCTCCGGAACTTAACATAGACGCTTTGCTAACAGCCTATCATGGATTAGTAGCATCAGTCCTGCGCTATGGCATAATGTTCTGGGGTAATTCTACGGACAAGGATATGGCTTTTAAGGCACAAAAAAGGTGTATTCGGGCTATGTTTAATTTAAAACAAACGGACAGCTGCGCGCCATTTTTTTAAATATATAGGATATTTACCTTACCCTCTTTGTACATCTTAGAAATAGCGATATTTGTAAAAACAAATCCTGACTTATTCCGAACACTAGCTGACACTGTGATTCGTAATAGACGTAATAATAGCAAACTTTGCACACACGGTGCAAGAACAACTCTTATGAGAAAAAGCGTGTTCTGCATGGCCCCTGTCATTTATAATAAATTACCACAGACTTATAAAAAATCAAATTTATATGTATTTAAAAAGAAGGTTCAGAATTTATTGGCAGACAAATGTTACTATAATGTAAATGACTTCTTGACTGATGTTGTATCTTGATTATGTATGTTATTGGACTTATTAATTGTTATTTTCTATGTTATGTTATTGTTGTGTAGAAATTGGTCACCCATTGGTTGAATTAAATGATGTATTGTAATACATTAAAATGCCTCCTGCAAAAAGTTAGAATATAATATAATAATTATATAATAATAAACATAATTCATATTAATAACTATGAAGAAACACTAAATTCACATTTAACAGCAACACAGATTACAGCCTATGAATAGAAGTAATGAAATAAATATTATGCCGGTGGGGCAAATTGCATAACGCCTGGGTGCACAAACCCTCAATTTGACGCTGCCCGGCCATTTCGCAAAACACCCGATTGTTGACGGTTAAGGACCATGCCTAATGTGCATTATTTTGTATTGCGTGACATTGGGCGGAAACTTACTACCGGAGTTAATTGTTGCTTTATCCTGATTATGTCTTGTGATGTGTGAAGTGGTGTCTTTGTGGTTCGGAAGGCATTGATTTTTTTATACAGTTGAGGTGGCAAATAAGAAGACATAGTAACAGTCTCCTTAGATTGTGAGCGCTTGCGACACGTAGAACATATTATATTTTTTATGCTTTTTGCGACCGCTGCCTACTAAAGTAGAAGTAATGAATTCAGATTTGAAAAATACGCTTAGTTATCGTTGTGCTAGGATCGTTGAAATAGCGCGAGTGGCAAAGCGAGAGTTGTGACTTTAAATATCGGGTCGGAGATTTCGCGCTCTTTTTGAATTTGTCTCCGGACTAGAACTTGTGATATGGCAAATTAGAAGTCCGTTTGTCGTCTGCTGTTGGTTTTGGGCCTCACAGAATTGTGATGTAGTAAGGAAGAAGGAGGCGTTGGTGAGTTAGAATTTCATATGTGATATTTTTCTTAAATTTTTTCAAAAGACGTTGTCGCGTCATGCCTCGTGTTTTTTTTTTCAGACCGAGTAAACGTGTTTTCAGCCTAGCCGCGTGGAGGGCATGGGATATAAATGATGTTTTCTGTTTCAGATGGGTGCTTTCACAAGATTCTATACCCTAGCCTTGCATTTGCAAGCTTTGAATTTGCATTTATACCTATGCAGTAAAATTAATTTGGCATGGCAGTGAACATGACATATCATATTGTAGTTTTTTTCCCTCTTAAGTAACCGTGTTCAGTAACATTTATAGATGTCTTCGACTACAGGAGTAGAAATGTTTACTGGTCCTCGGCGGAGGCGTCGACCGATACCGAATATCATCTTTACTCTCAGATTCAGATCCGTAAGCCCCGATAAGTGGGATTTATAGAGACTATATGAGCCTATGCCCAGTGTATGTTGTAATTAATCATTAAAAAACACTGAGCTATTTTGGAATTTTATTAGGGAGTAATTGTAACACCGAATCCAATTTAATAAAATTATAATAATCTAAAGTGACACGACCCTGAGCTAGTAATGTCTATGTCGTTGATTGATTTTGTTGTAGCTCTTTGGGAAACCAGGGCTTAGTGCTACAGAACACTCATATGCTATATACATTTCTGAAAGTCGGGTTACCACCAAATACCCTAAGCTTTACTAACTTTTAAACTTTCGCGTGCCATGATATAATATTACCTACGTATTTAATAAATGTATTACATTCTTCTGAATTGCCTGACGTTTCGACCAACCAGTGCAACCTGCACTGGCCGTGGTCACAGGCTGATCATCAGGCAATTCAGAGGTATGTAATACCTTTTCGTGATCGCGTTAATTCCCATAAATACGTACATAATATTATACCCTAAGCTTTAAATAAGCATCCTTTCTTCAAAAATGGTATAATCAAAATAAAAAAAAAAAACGTACAATACGACATGGGATTTATTTTTTATTATTTTTTTTTTTTATATTATTGCTTTACACCGAGTGAGGCAGGTTACTAGAGGCCCTAACCCTTCCCTCTCCCCCTCTCTCCTCCTCTACCCCTCTTCTCCCGTACTCCCACCTTAATGGCTGGCAATGCACTTAGAACTCTCGAGTTGCAGGTGCCAATGGGCGGCGGTAGTCATTTACCATCCGGTGACCCATTTGCTCGTTTGCCCCTATACCATAAAAAAAAAACTTGTCTTTGATTCTTAACCTGGTATTCTATAACAAATATTTAGCTGCTATCAATTTTCAATCAGTTGAGCATAAAATTTATTTGTATTCCGCTAATGTGCCCTACAAATTTATCTCAACCCCAATCGCCTGCCCTCTCATTTATATCTTATTTGTATATTTTAGTTTACAAAGTCAACAGTTTTGTATGCATTGCTTCAATTGCTAGGGAGGCGTTCGAGCTCAATAATACTAATCCCGTGGGAGAAAAGCCACTCTTTCCACATAGCAGCAGATACTTATTCAATAAGGCTAATGATGGCTTTCTAATTGTTTCAGTAGTTTTAGTTGTATTTTACAATTTACCTGCTAATTGGTTACTGAAGCGCTGAACATTCCAAAATCATTGCATTGACCACAGAATACTTATATGCACTTGACGGTTACTAACTAGGGTTAACCACACTTTACAAACACGTATCCTACTTTAATTTCGATAAATGTACTTTATACTTTTGCGTTAAAATAAAGTATGCGAAAATAGTTTATTTCCATCCTTTACCAACCTACATAAAAAAGAAACTCTTTTGAAGTGGAAAGAAAAGAAAACACACACACATTTTTAATTTAAAACTAATTATTTATTTACTTAAAGCTAAGATTCGACTGTAAAACGAGTTATGTAACTTTCAAATACCTACAGCCAAATATATGCTAAAAGTTACTTGACAGAAAAATATATTTTTAGGACAATAGTACTAAACTACTAAAATACTAAATTTTTCTTCCAAATACTTTATTTTTTCCTATTCAAAGACTCCGAAACATTATTTTTTCTTAAGAAAAAAATGGCAACTCTATCACTAACTATCCTATTAAGCAGTAGAAATACGACACTACGTCGTGTGACGTAGTGCTGTTGAACCGCTGTCTTCCGTAGGCATCATTGGCTGCTCATACAATTTTATTGTGCCTACCTTATGCAAACCCTTTTTTTAAAAGCAACAGCTTTGGTAAATAAAGATGATTTTTTTTGCCCTTTTTTAAGTAAGTTAAAAAAGGAACTTCTATGAAAATAGCATTATTCTAGGACTGGCCAGCCTCGTCAGTCAGTTTATAGTATATTAATAGATAAAGACTGGTTTTTAGTCTCAAGATATGATATGTAAGTTGCTTGCTTTCGCCGGTACGTGTACAACACGGTTGTAATTTAAATAAAAAAAAATCTAGAAAGTTCCATCTCTAGATCGACTGACAATCTAGTGAAAGGGGTAAGAATTCTGATCTGATTCTGACTTATGGGAATTAATGGAATTAATCCGTTTTAGTTTGTAGATATATGCGAACTGCCTGAGATTTTGACCAGGTAACACTTGCTGTGACACATGGTAAAGCGGTTTTTTCATCCACGTGAATGAAGGAACTTCCAACTTTACTGTCAAGTGGGTAACTTAGTCGAAAGGTCAGGCAGCTTAAAGAAATGTATGTATGTACCTTTGAAAAAAGCATCGCAATAATTCAAGTTCTTGTAATCGTATACCATGCAATACTAAAGTTAAAAAGTAGCTGATGTCTGAATTAGATACAGCATACATCCATATACGCCTGTATCTTCGAAGGGGTAGGCAGAACCATATTAAGCACCTACACCCACAGGTACAATATATTTATTAATCACTGGATCACTCCTTCGATACATATTTTATACTAGCCCTTGCCCGGGACTTCGTTCCCGTGGAAATTTTGGTGATATCTATCCCATTTTCCGGAATAAAAAGTAGTTATGTGCTATTCCAGACTATAATGTGACTCTTGAGTTGCAGGTGCCCATGGGCGACGGTACATTTACCATCACTTGACCCGTGTGCTCGCTTGCTATAATATAAAAAAAATCTTTATTACATTTTATATAATCTCTACACTTTATGATAAATGTTATATGTTCTGTTTAATGACTATCGCTGTTGTTTTAGTTTATATCAAGTAACAAAGAATATAACTTTAAATTAAAATAGGGACAGTGATGAAAATGTTTACCTAACAATAATGTAAAGCGTTAATTTGCGTTTGCCTAGTGTGGGGCCACCGGTTATATATTACATAATATATCTTTTGTGTTTTTTGATAATAAAATATTTACTATCAAAAAAAAAAAACACTATCTCTGTGCCAAAATTCATCCGTTTCAGCCGTTTTTGCGTGAAAGAGTAACAAACATCCATTCACCCATCCTCAGAAACTTTTGCCTCTATAATATTAGATTAACAAGTAAAATCAACTAATGACTTACGTCATCTGAAATTTCAAAGGTTACAGTGTTAATGTTATCTTGTATGTTGTTTAATTAAAATAAATCAAAGAAATGAAAATTCAAATCGTTTTGTGCCGTGCTATTTTTGATCAAAATCCACAAAGTTAAATCTGTGTAAAGTGCTCAGTATTGTAAAGGACCCCGGGAGTCCTGTTTGCGATACAGCTTAGGGCGCATCACAGTTGGATGGGTTCCCATACCGAGACGTCGAGCACTACGACAAATAAAGGCATTTGTTTAACTTTCATATCATTTATTCGGACTATAGAAAACTTTTGGCGTTATTTTCAGAGTATTTGTTCGTAGGTATATAACCTAGTTTTTAAAATTACTTGTTATAATGATTACTTACTCGTATGTATGAATATATATATGTACGTACGTATATGTATAAAAGACATCACTAATAGGTGTGCCAGGAACTTCGGACAATACTGCTTAACGGCATGTGTCGTCAATAGTCATATCGATTTCTCTTGTTATCTTCTATATTATATTTACGTGAAGAGATGTCTTTGTACGCGTTTTTAAGAAAATTTGGAGAACGGCAGAACATGAAATTTCAAATACTTAAAGTTTGTATGCAGATGAAGTGTACTAGTTTTAGATAATTTCTATAAAAGTTATTGGTCAAATTATTTTATTTTTATTTAATGCAATAGGTACAGACACAGTCAACAGATCAAGATATACAAAGAATGGCCTTAATAATAAACAGTAAGCAAACCTAACCTCCAGTTACAACTACACAACTTTTAAAACAAACAATACTTGGTTTTCAATATAGGTTAAGGTTGGATTTAAATGCAAATATGTAAAGAATCAATTAAGTACAAGTGAAATATGGAGGAAAAACTACACCACGTTGACATTGACATATTTTCTGAAGACTTGGTAGTACGCAGGCGCAAAGACCAAGATTGGTATTCCGCAGGCGCAAAGACAAAGATTATAGGAACTTTATCGTAGGAACTTTATCGTGATGTATTTCATTTCATCGAATTTCAAACCACAACGACTCTAAAGAAATTTGACTTCAAAAACATGCAGTTTACGTTTTTAAATATCACGATTAATCATTTAGTTACAACGCAACATAAATTTGATATTGCTTTCAACATTCCGAAATAATTCTAATAATGACTAGCGCACTTGATAATGAATGAACCCAAAACATCAGCAGTACATCTATCATTGTATATCTCTAAACACAGACAGACATGTACGAGTTGAGCTCAACATATATATGCAAACAGCGGTAGGTCGTACAGTAGAAGCGACATGATCCCTCTGAAGTATTGTGTCCACACAATATAAGCGCAAATAAACCGGCTCTCTATTGCCGTCTCTACGAGATACTAGGCGTACCTTTATGATATTCAGCACAATAATAATACAAAAGTGTGATATGACATCTAAAAACAATTTAAAAAAGATTTCTGTGTGGTTGTCGATGAAGTCATCAAATAATTCAAAATTCAAATAAAAAACCGGACAACTGCTAGTCTAACTTGCACACCGAGGGATCCGTAAGCAAGCAAACTCGTATGTAGATAGTACAACAGATTACTGTATCAACAAGTGACGTATTTGGTATTAATTTCAACTTGATGCGACCACGGGTTCCTGAGAAAAAAGGGTCTACTCTTGATAGACATATAGACAGAACAGACAACAAAGTGATCCTATAAGGATTCCTTGTTTTCCTTTTAAGGAACGGAACACTAAAAACGACATCTGTAACAAATGTGTTATCTGTAATGTAAATATCACGATTAGTTTGTGATTAATACACAGAGTTATCTATAGCATGAAGAAACTTTTGTATTTTTTAAATTTAAACCATCTTCTTAACGGAGGAGGTTCTCAATTGGACAATTTTTTTTTTCTGAATGTATGTTAGACGATATCTTCGCCATTTGTGAACGGATTTCAGTAACTAATTATTTTTTTAATGGAAATGGTTGTACTGATGGTTGGTCACATTTAACTTTGATGGTACCTCTACGGGTCAAAAATAAAGGAATAAAGAATACAGTTTATTACAATTTATCATGACTTAGGCACTTTGAAGTCGGTGATTTTTGAACGTTAATTACATCATCACTACATATCACTATCACTACATATTATAAAACAAAGTCCCCCGCCGCGTCTGTTTGTCTGTCTGTTGGCGATAAACTGAAAAACTAGTGAACGGATTTTCATGCAGTTTTCACTAATAGACAGAGTGATTCATGAGGAAGGTTTAGGTGTATAATTTGTTAAGATTTTGTGTAAATTGATTGAAATATGTTGATCATTGTTGAAGATGTCTCTGCTATCCGTGCGAAGCCGGGGCGGGTTGCTAGTACCTAAATGAGTTTATACAGATACAGATTGGTGGGGATCGTACGGTCAATGGCGCTCTACGGGGCGCCAGTATGGGCGGACGCTCTGACGGCCCGTAATATTGCGATTCTGCGAAAGCCGCAACGCGCAATGGCCGTCAGGGTGATAAGGGGGTACCGTACGATCTCCTTTGAGGCGGCTAGTCTATTTGCCGGATCCGCGCCCTGGGATTTGACGCAGTACTCCTTGCGTTGCAGTACCGGTGGCGCAAGAAGGCGCTAGATCGGGCGACCAACCAGTGCCTCGCGAAGTAGAGGCACACCGGGACGAGCTCCGCCAGATCCTGGTGGTGGAGTGGGAGCAAAGACTTGCGTGACCCAGTGCGGGGCACGCCGCTATAGCGGCGGTAAGACCTGTCCTACGAGAGTGGCTGGAGAGAGAGCACGGGGCCCTCACCTTCCGGATGACGCAGGTGCTTTCCGGACACGGTTGCTTCGGCAAGTACCTGTGTCGGATCGGCCGGGAGCCAACGTCACGGTGCCACCATTGTGGTAACTGCCCCGACGACACGGCGTTGCACACATTGTCGGAATGCCCAGCCTGGGCTAACCAGCGCCGTGATCTCGTTGTGGCAGTCGGTGCTGCGGGTAGTCTCTCGCTCCCAACCGTAGTTCTGGCCATGGTTCGGAGCGAGAGCGCATGGAACGCTGTCGCCTCCTTCTGTGAGGAGGTGATGTCCGCAAAGGAGGCGGCGGAACGGGAGAGAGAGCGGAGTACGACTCTCTCTGCCCGCAGCAGACGCACCGGGCGCCGGAGGGCGCTTAATGACCTCCAGCCACCTTAGGAAGTGGCCTGCGGACGTCGAACTTTTTGGGAAAGTCGTCGTCCGAACAGATACAG
The DNA here is from genome assembly GCA_949752705.1 of Callimorpha dominula. Lineage (NCBI taxonomy): Eukaryota > Metazoa > Arthropoda > Insecta > Lepidoptera > Erebidae > Callimorpha > Callimorpha dominula. The sequence goes on along the minus strand of OX457006.1, from coordinate 4,584,783 downwards.
GCCCGAGAGGCAGCACGCAGTGTTCCGCGCGCGCTCTCAGAGGCGTGCGGCCGATGGGTGATGGTCGCACCGGGTGACGGGACCCGTCAAGGGTGAGACGGGTCAATGCCTGTCGGGGGTTGCGGAAGAATGCAATAGCGATTCTCGCTCCCCTGATCATAGGCAAGTAGTGGAACACCGGGGTGGTTTTTAGTCGTTAAGAGTCCGACAGACCCCTTCGCCTCCCCAAGGCGGAGGACATCCATGTAGGATCTTCCACCTCGTCAACAAAAAAAAAAAAAAAAAGATACAGATTGGTAATCTTAGGGTTATATTGATGACTGGCCTGACCTGGATTAACTCAAGTGCCACATAAAGTGTGTTCAACTAATCAAACGAAACAGGTTTAAATACAATACTCTAGCAATTAACTAACATTTAGTCGACACTCAAGCCCTGTTCTTTGATATGACTCATGTAATCCTTGATTACTTGTAAAGTAGGGTGTTTGAAATTAATTTGAAGTGTTTCGTAAGTCATGACAAAGGGCTTAAAAAATTTTAGTATGCATTCGGTCATTTGACATTTTTTTTTAATAATTTCTAATGTTTTACAAGCTTTTGTCTGCGACTTTACTCGCTTTAAAGTTACCTCTCTATCCCTCGCAAACAGAACTTGTTCTTGTGTCCTATGTCCTTTTTTTGTACCTCTGACACCTGTGAAAAATTTCATATTAATCGTCTGATAATTGAGATGTGAAAGAGAAACAAACAAACAAACAAACAAATGTATATTATATTATTTTTTAATAACTAGACAGTTGGTAGAAAGGAATAGTACAAACTTAACTAAAATGAGTGAATCGGAAGAGGTAGACGGAGATGTATGACATCCATATTGTTTCAACTGTATTTTCAGTAGTCAGCATCGTTCGATTCTCGCAGTTCCATATTCTGCTTAATAGCATCTGGTACCACGTAGTTATATAACTACATATATCAAATACTAATCAATATCATACAAAGTGTAACATATAATGTAACAAATAATATAACAGTTCGTGGTGTGAAACAGCGAAGTAGCCGAGCTCACTGCGTAGGAATATTAGTGGCATCAGTACAATGACACATTTTGAAGAGCATTCGGAGTGCAACATGAGTGAGATTAGACAACATCTGACAGAGACTCGCGGCAATCTCCAAGTAGGTTGTTAGTCGTGTTTGTGTCGGCACTCACACCTCCGCTGAGGTTGCTTTAAAAAAAGAGTGTTATGTATGATCGTTATGTGAATCTGAGACATGCACATTAGAGTTAGCCCTTTATTGTAGGATAGTATGGAATATTTTTTTCCCTAAAAAAATTATTGACCGAAGACTGGAAGAAGAATGAATGTGATGTAACAAAATACTAACAAATACTAACAAATAAACAAATACTAACAAAATACTAACAAATACTAACAAATAAACAAATACTAACAAAATACTAACAAATAAACAAATGAGTTGTACATATCTTTAGAATGACCTTTAACTTTTATCTGTTTTGTTTAAATTAGTTTTTAAATGTACGTATGTATAAGCTAAAGATCTGAATAAAAGGTTCTATTATTATTATTATTATTCTCTTTATTCATTTTTTATCATATAAATTACATTTTTAAATATGCACATAAAAAATATATATATTTAAAAATATAAAAAATAGTAGACCACCGACATCGGGTACAGGGACCAAGATACCGGTGGTTAGGGCTCCAAAGACAGGAACCTCCTCACTATACGGGCCGTGTCGAGAAGAACTGCCTTCTGCATCAGTCCCTTGATCCAACCGTCTAATATAATATGATATTATTATTATTAATTAAAACCCTTCATTTTGATACCAATTTTGACCCCACTCTGAGGTTTAAGAGATTTTGATACGTGGATTATCAAAATGATGGTTTAGGAGAATTCTTTTTTTAAAACATGTATTTTGACGCGAACAAGACGACATTTATTTTTTTGTATTTTATTATACAAACGAATCTAACGACATACCATTCATCGAAATCTGTTCAGCCGTTGAGTAACCACGAGGGTATACAGGGACGGACATATATACAGGTCAAACACTTAACCCTTCTTTTTTGACTTCGCTGCAGTCGGGTAAAAACTATGTATCAGTTTATTTCTGTGCTGAAAGTCTTACTGACATCCGGCAACTATGTTTTAAGGTGAGTCCAGAGTTTTACGATCACGCCAGCTTCTTTTTCACACGACTACGGCAAAGCCAAACAGAATGTTATGATTTTATCCAGTATGTGTGTATGTTCATGTGTTCTCGCATAACTTCTAAACTACTTATCGCAATAATGGCATACGACCAAAGCTATCCCCTGAATATCACTATGTCTACGTTTCAAATGAAAATGTATATACATTGTCTACTTATTAGATGATGATAAATATTGAATAGTTGTTAGATAAGATTGTCGAAAATTATGAAACAAGCATACTTTATTGTTTCATAATTTTCAGATCTTGATTTTTATGTAGAAGCTACAGGCGTCCATCATGAAACAGAAAGTCTATAACAATGACAGTTCAAGATATACTGTTTAACGATGTAAAAGAAAACAGTCAAAACTTAATGAATTATGGTTGAAACATACGGCCGTTTGATCCCAAACTAGGCAGAGCCTGTACTATGGTAAACAGACTGGTGATAAACATACTTATATATTACTAGATACATATATATGTTATAGATAAATTACACCCAGACACAGAACAAATGATAATACTCATCGCACAAATATTTGTCCTGAGTGGGAATCGGACCCACGACCTCTGGCTCAGCAGTCATGTGGCAGGCAAACCTCTTTCAGCTTTGTACTTTTTTAAAATAAGTTACTCATGTAATTATAATCTATAGGTACATTTAAATTTACAGCCCGTGTTTTAATAATAATAATAACTTAAGATACCTCACCAAAGGCTGTCTAGGCCATTACTGACGCGTGTAGTAAATATTATAGCAACGAAAACTGTTTTTTAAGAGGGGTGTTATAAGTTTGACGTCGATGTCTGTGTGTGTGTGTGTGTGTGTGTGTGTGTGTGTGTGTGTGTGTGTGTGTGTGTGTGTGTCTGTCTGTGACATCATAGCTCTCAAACGGATGGACCGATTTCAATGCGGTTTTTTCATTTGAAACCCAGTTTCCTTGCGGTGGTTATTAGCTATGTTTGTTTAATATCGGTTCAGCCGTGTAAGAATATCAGCTCTTTTCCAAAATGAAGTAAGGCATTTTTGTTATTATTTTGTGTCAGGGGTTTTCTAAATTTTTAATTTATAGTTATGTTTACATTTTTACATTGATTAAAAAATATATATATTTAAAAAAATACCTACTGGGTTTAGCGGTGACTGTGAGTTGCCCTAACTCAAAATGTCTTATAAAAAGTTAATCTAGAAAAATAACACACTAAACTTTTCCCCCTCTGCTTATTCCTAGACTGATATTTTGTCAAACAAAAAACTTCCCAACAAAGCTACGTCCAAACCTCACTACAAATAATGTCGTGCTAGTCAGTCGCAATAAGTGTTTGCAATTGATAAAAAGGCGTCGATTGATTACGTTGACACGTGTCAGTTACAACGACACGAGGACATGGGACTGACATCAAACACAAAACATTTCACACTCCGGTACCTATGAAAGTGTTTCGTTAATTTCGGAATGTAATTTTAGCTAGTTTTATGTCTTTGTTGTGTATCATTTAGATGTGTTAAGAGGGTGTTCAATATTTACCCTAGTAGATATATTATGATTAGTAAAAGTTTGAGATAAACAGGATGAGTTTGCATTTCTGTATCGTGCTATCTTGCTTAGAGGGGCTCGTGGCTAAGTGGTAACCGAGTAGGTTAACACATTACAAAGTTAAGTAATACCTGCCAGATCAGTCTAGGATGGGTGACCATCCCAGATCCCTCCATGCCTCGGAGAGCACGTTAAACCGTCGGTCCCGGGAGCCATACAAACATCTGTGGCATTCGTTACGGGTAGTTGGAGCCCTAAAAAGTCCGACAACCATGTCTAACTACAGAACTTCGATATCGCCTAGTACTTGGGTTGTGGAGGTCTGATGGCAGTCGCTTCACGTAAAATATCAAAGCTCGGCCGTATCGTAGTTAGATTGAAAGCCGACCCCAACTTAGTTGGGAAAAGGCGGGGAGGATCAGGATGATGCTATCTTCCTTATATGCCGTTGATATGGAAGGGCTCTGTTTTTTTCTGGTATTAAGGCTAATCCGTAATATTTAAATCTTTCAATTCTTATTTCCATACACAATTTTATTTGTCCTCACTTTTCTTTTATTTGAACAGATAGTGAACGTGTTATTATGAGAATGTAATGTGTGTTCCGCCACATTGCTGATATTTCTACCTTACAAAATCAACTAACCTAAATTCTCCCCTTCATTATATTTCTAAATACAGATGTAGGTCCTGACAGCAGGTAAAATATTAAAAAAGTTTATTTTTAAAATTTGATAAAGTGATTCTTATTATCAGTGTTATTCACTGACACAGCTTGTAGGAGTTACTAAGCTCATGGCTGTTCTCTATGATCACGATCGATCTAAACGTCAAATAAGTAAAAGTAATGCAAAGGTCTCAAGATTTTTATTTTTTTTTTTATAAAAAGACAACTCCCGCATTAGCAATTACTCCTGTGTCGCGGGGACTTTACGAACATACAAACAACGGACACAAAGAACACCCAGACTGGGGTGGGAATCGAACCCACGACCTATGGCATAGCAGTCAGGGTCACTAACCACTAGGCCAACAGGCCACTCAAAATTAGTATCATACCTCCTGTATTCAACTATTCATTGTATTCAACTATTCATTGTATTCAATTCATTGAATACTCATTGTATTCAATTCAAAGTAAAGCAGGCTTTACTTTGAATATCATTCCTTGTATACCACCTACACTAAATCCTCTACACACACTTCACTCTGAAAATAGTACAACAAACACAATCAGCGTATATTACAATTTACAAGGATGTAATTAATACGCGTCGCCGCTGGGGTGTTTGCGATTCGCACTGTCGCCTAGTCGCGTGTCTGTATCCGCCCTTAGGATGGCATTATGCGACAATTGTAATTTATTTATATTTGTAATAGTGATGAGGTATTTAATAAATAATTAATGAGGGCACTCAAGAGGTGAATAGTACTTTTAAATATCATGTAGGTACTTTTTTTTTTAAAGAATGGCAAACTAACCCATCTGGTGGTAAGCGGTCAAAGGTAACTATATACAGTTGCGACACCAATGACGTTACTTGTGTGTGATTAAATGAGTTTTGACTATACTACTACTGACACTGGACTACTAAAGCACATCTAATAATGGCCCTCTTAAGCATAGAGTCAGGCTCAATAGGTCTAATCCAAGCAGAAACCTGCCGTTCTTTGTAATAATGAAAAGTCCGAATAAAATAAGGTATATATATCGTCGGAGTGACGAAACTGATCGATTAACTGTGTGGTTCAGGCATTTAATAATGAGGTCGCTCAAATTATTGATTTAGAATAGATAATAATAATTTATATTGACTGACCCTTATGTTTAATGGTTAGTGATCCTGAATGCTGAGCCACAGGTCGTGATTCCCACATAGGACAAATAATTGTGTGATGAGAATGTCATTTGTTCTGTTTCTGAGTGTAATTTATCCTAATAATCCTACTAATATCATAAACGTGAACGTTTGTGAGGATGTATGGATGTTTGTTGCTCTTTCACGCAAAAACTACTGAACCGATTGCGATAAAACTTGGTATGTAAAGAGCTGGACACCTGGATTAACACATAGGCTACTTTTTATCCCGATATTCACATGGCGCAGCTAGTCTATAATATGTATGTATTTAGAAATATATACATAGTATGTTTATCAGCAGTCTGTTTACCATAGTACAGTCTTTACCTAGTTTGGGATCAGACGGCCGTGTGTGAAATGTGTCAAGTTATTTTTATTATTTATTGTACACTAAAAACATATTGCCTTAAATAAATGCACAAAGTGGATATTAACAATGGGCTTTTCGCCAAGAGCGGTCTCTTACAGGCAACCCTTGAATAGGCAAAATCGGTAATAGATTGAAAATTGATAATATTTACCTCCGTGCTACATAGTTACGTCATTACGTGTTAAATGGGGTTTACGACGCAAGGGTGATACATCCATAATTGCAAGCGCATACTCCTCACGGCCTTACTTAACTCATTAGTTTCTACCTTTGTGTCGCAGAAACCCTTAATTATGACGTAATTATCGTAACCACGGTCTTTCCCATCCCCACCAGTTTTTACAATCCATTACCTACAAATGTCTTTTCATAAAACATGTTTATCGTTAATTCGATTCCGCGCATTAAACAGAAACGTAATGAATAGCGGGCGACGCCGCGTAATGAGTGTTAACTCACCAATCATGAATATTGTACAACCCTGTTCGAATTGAGCGGCTGAATTTTCTTTCAAGAGTTCTTCTGAGAGAACTTCTTGTGCCGAGACGTTTTTTTCGCCTTATATCGCCTTAGGTAAAACCGTTGTTTAGCGATTTTTTGGTCAAATACCAAGAAATTAGAAGCACTGAGTTATTATTACTGTACATAATAACTCGATGATTAGAAAACGATTTTTAAGTGGTCTGGATCCACTCTAGGTAGCTAGGGTGAACCCATAATGACCATCATGATCATCATTCATCGGATGTCCACAGTTGCACATTAAACTTTAAAGAATTCGTAAAATTGTAGTTTTTAACCCCCGACGCAAAAAGAGTTACAAGTTTAACTTCGATGTCTGTGTGTGTGTGTCTGTCTGTGGCATCGTAGCTCTCAAACGGATGGGCCGATTTCGATGTGTTTTGTTTTCATTTGAAAGTCAGTTTCCTTACGGTGGTTCTTAGCCATGTTTGGTTAATATCGGTCCAGCAGTGTAAGAGTATCAGCTCTTTTCCACTATAATGTAAGGCATTATTGTTATTATTTTGTGTCGGGGGTTTTTGAATTTTAATTTATAGTTATAAAAGTAAATATTTCTCAACAAAAATTAGAATTCATTAAGTATCAAGTATGTACCTAAACATTTCTTAATACCTATGGGTATTTTTTTTTTTAATATATGGACTCTTGCTCGCGAAGAAATGTTTATCCTAATGACATACTACGTAGTGACATTTAATTGACTTAATTCGGACGTACAGACTTGACATAATTTTGTTAGTAACGTGACCAGTATATATTAAATTATTTAGTAGGTGATAGACTAGGCCTCGGTTAGATGACAGCAAGTTTCCTTGCGGCCACCGCAATGTTAATGACGAATGTGGATTCTATTTTCTAGGCAACAACATTTAAATTCCTATTAATCACGACACCGCGCGGGCGCGATCGCGGATGCGCTTTCGCCGCATGTTGTTTACGCGGTCGCAGCACGTCTACGCGGTCGCCGCAAAGACTGCATCGGTTAATTGTGTTAGTGCTACGAATATCGTAGAATAAGCTACGAAGCGTAGCTATTAACTCTACGATAGTTTCGAAATTATTGCTAGCGAGATTTCATAAAATTTTATTATAAAATTAATATATTCAATAATTTATGCAGTGCATATTTGAATTCGCCTATATCCATTGTTAACTCAAATGTGGATACATATTTAAAACTTGTGCAAATAGATTACCGAGTTGGATAAGTTGTCCTAAGTGGAAACAATGTCAAAAAAAATCGGGCCCGCAGCAGGCCCGCAGAGGTAAATTTCGTGTTTTTTTTTTGAATTTTTTTGAAAATTTACCCCCCAGTCCGTGGGGACTGGGTGGCAGATTTGGGGGAATATAACCCATTCGCGAATTTAACCTTCATTTTTGCAACGTTGATTTGTCGTCCAAGTTTGAAAGCAATCGGTGCATAATTGTGACCTCTATCGTGCCGGTAAAATTGAGGTATATACATATATACATATATAAATATACTATATATATATAATATATACATAACTGGCGGTTGTTTTGGAGTCTAGGGATCATAGCTAGACCTCCTGTGAAGAAACTCGACAACTGGTACAAAACCAATAGGTAGACATTTCTTCGAAATCTACCTAAAAGGTTTTATAATACTGACATACCTACATTAAATAGCACTCGTGCACTCTTTGAGAATCCTGGTAGCGGCCACTCGGCGAGGTATTAAGCTACTACTTTACCGCGAAGTCAGCTAGACCATGTACGAAGATGCACGTTGTTATAATTCTAAAAATCACTGTCCCTCATTGTGAACAATCCCCACAAGAATAAAACCGTTGAATCTGTCTGGTTTTAATTGAAATATTTATAATTGCGGTGCGACTTTGCAGTTATTGCGTGGCTATGACAAGTGACGTTTAATGCTATTATTGTTTTTTCCTTTGCTTACTGTAATGGGAATGCTTTATAATCTTAAAAATGCATTTCTCCTCTCCATTTTGTTGACAATTATGTTGAAATTAATGAGAAAATGCATTAACCTATTTGTTGCTTTTGAGGGAGTGGAGTCAGACATTACACAATAAGAAGTACTATATAATAATTTAGGTTTGACTTAAATTATTTTGATATGTAGTCTACCCTCCGAAAACGTATATTTTTGTAGAAGTAAGTTGGCGGTGCTTATGAGCTTTTGAAAAAGTGTAGGTAGTAGTGTTGTCGCTTCTTCAAGAACCGTGACAGACTGCCTACCTTCCTTCTCAGCAGATGCAGAAGTTAATATTCCTATTACGCAGTGGTTATGGGTACACCCTAAACTGAATATCAGCTTCTTTATCATAATATATAAGTACTATACGACCAGACAGAATTATGTTGTCATGTCAAATTTCAATAATTTCGTATTATTGTATTTAAAAAAAATAATATCAGTTTTCTCTGAATTTTACCACCACCATTATAACGAATTGATAACTCATTCATCAAAATCGGTGGAACACATGTAAATAAAAACACAAATATACATAGACTGCTAAAATCATTACCCTTCCGTATTCGGGTAAAAATAAATCATAAAACACTTACCCCTATTTTAACGACAAATTGTATGTTAATTATCTCAACACCATCTCAATATTAGAGAGATCAGTGCCCGCCGCACGTGACTCTCTCCAAAGCAATATTACATTTTTATTTGTTTCCAGCCCCCTTCAAAAGTTGTCAACATGTAACTGCGGGACTACACATAATACAAATACCATTCCGCACAAAATACCAAGCTATTATAAACTTTATGACCTAAATCATACAGTCTTACGTGTAGGGTTTTAAATGAAGCATAATCTTGGTAGGAATGTCTGTTTTTCGTTTGCCCAACGGATATTAGTGTGCCAAAGTAGAGAACTATTTGCTCATGTACTTTGTGATGTTCCCATGGAAATCGTATTAAGATTTTGTTGTTTTTCAATTCTGTTACGTTGGAGTTTAGTGTGTTAAAAATGTTACTGAGCGTTTGTGGCCATTCTGATAAAGATAAGTACTGCTTATTTACATTATTCGTGATTATTTAAGTCATCTTATGTGTAGTTTGACTATATCGTTGCTCCTGTTCTGTGCAATTGTGAGACCTTTAGTTTGATTCCCGGGTCAAACATATCGTCATTGGGGGGGGGGGGTTTCTTTAAAGAGATCCTCAGTAGCAGTAGGGTGTCTAGACATGTGCTCAGCAGACGGAAACAGACTCGACCTCTATTGCTTTTTTGCAGTCATCTATATATTAATATTTAAAAAGATTTTTTTGTACTAGAAGAGCATAAAATTTGACCGATACGGCTAATATTTTGTAAGAGTGAGATCTCACATGAATGAAACTATGGAATATTCAAATTTTTCTGAAAACATCTGAAATAAAATCAAAATCATTAAAATTTAAATCATAATATGTTAATTTTTTTTTTTTAAAGAATACTAGCAACGTGGGTCTTACATTACTGGTATTCTTTTTAACCCCTCTAGCTAAGCTAAATGCTTGTGTTAGGAGTGGGTTCACGTCGGTAGTCACTGGGTGAGGTTCGAACCCGCAACCACTTGCTCGCAAGTCCGACATCTTAGCCATTACGCTACCGCCGCTTATTTGTTAATTATTTTTATCAGTAAGTTACCGGAATCTTCAGAAAGATAGTTTGAATTAGATTTAGTTCTATATTTACCTTATTGATATCAGTTGTCTAAACAGAAGTGCCTATGTCTGTCTTAAGACTCTCAAGGGTTCACACTATGACCTAAGAAAATGTTTTTATCATCACTTTCATATCAACAAACAGACAAAATTAACTTCACATTTTTATTAGTTCAATACAGATGACATAAGTGAACTTTAGAGTACCCACCTACATAGATTCGTAATGACTTAAGATTATACAAAACGTTCTTGACCAGTTTATAAAGCTCATCCCTCTATCAAAACGTTTTTTATCTACATTTCCTCTGCCAATAAAAACAAAATTAAAAAAAGAACGATTTAAAAAAGCCTTCAAAATGGCCGCTGGCAGTGTCCGCTTCATCAACGAAGTATTTCATTAAGTCTTATCCGATAGAGCTGAAAGAATAGACTTCACATTCTTCGGCGCCTCACTTTTGTTATCAAGAATGTTCACTTTATAACTGGCGTTTGTCTTAAATTCTTTTGCCTTTTGTTTTTTTTAACGGTAAATTTTTGTTCTAAGTGTGGCTATGTGTGTGTGAGTATCAGTATGTGAGTATTGTGAGTGTAGAAAGCTGACGTAGTTGGATAGCTACGGTATATGGAATCTGACTACGATTATAGAACAGATAATGGTAGTAACTCATTAGATACTTATACAGGGTGTATTTGAAAAAGGAATACTTACTAAAAACACTATCCGTTTACAAGTTATGACCTCTTGAATTTCCAGGTATCTTTGCCCCGTTTTTCATGCTCTGTACATGTTTGTTACTCTTTCAGGCAAAAACTACTCAACCGATTGCAATGAAACTTGGTATGTAAATAGCTGAAAACCTGAATTAATACATAGGCCACTTTTTAATCTGATATTACCACGGCACCGTTACTTACGTGGGTGAAACCGTGGGGCGCAGCTAGTTGTTTGTAAGTATATAAAATATGTAGAAATTACGCTAAAGCCTGTCTAATTAGGAACAAAACCGTGACCAACCTTTAATGAACACTATCGATTGAATTCCATTTTAACTGCATTTTTTTAATTCTTGATTACGATAGGTACTGCTAACAGAAATAAAACTTTTTGAACTTAATACTATTATACTATATAATACTATATAATATTAAAATTTTGAGGGTACTTATTACTTTTCAGAATGAGGCCACATAATGTTGTTAAAGTTTCACACTGTCATGTTTTAATGTTGACGGTCTCCTTCCTGACTGATTCAAGAAAAAATAGACTTTAAGGTGGCGTACATTTTCATCGTGCCATTATACAACTATGGTACCTATTCCTACAAATACTTCAATCTATAGACATTCTGTATATGTATCCGAGTTTGGAGTGAATTGGGAAATCGGCCCGGTGGACATCAATAATGCATGCTAGCGGACAAATCACTTAGCGGGTCGATACTGCCGACACTGCAGCGTTGCCACCTTACTGCATATAATGTATATGTAATGGATGGAATTGGATTATTATTTAAGTATTTTTTCATGGAACGTTTTTGCTTTGTTCTTAAATCATTAGAGAGGTGTACTGTCAAAATTAAATTGTCAGGTTAAGTTGCGTATTTGAAAATCAAAACACGTTGGTATTCATTTTAGGATTGGATCAATAAGTGCTAAGCTGTACAGAAAAAGATATTTCTCTATTTATATGTAACAATATTGTTGACCTCTATATTTAATCACTACATCACATCACTATTATAAAACATAGTCCTATAGCTATAAACTGAAAAACTACTGATCGGATGTTTATGTAGTTTTCACCATTAGACAGAGTGATTCATGAGGAAGGTATAAGTGTATAATTTGTTAACGTTTTGTGTAAATTGTTTGAAATATGATGATGATTGTTGAAGATATCTCTACTACCCGTGCGAAGCCGGGGTGGGTTGCTAGTTGAATATAAAAAAGGTTTTGGTATATGTGCCTGTAAAGTAGTATCACTTAAATATTATTGAATATTTTTTTTTATTAGGCATTAAAAATTTTGGAAGAATAATAAATATACCACACAAACCATCCAGAGTTTAACAGTGGTATATCAGACACATCATCTCGATACATAATTTGACATGATGTTTTCTTTAATATATTATGTTTACCTAGTATAGATTTAATTTTTTTGAGTTAATTACACTGCAAAGTGCAGAGGGTAAACTATTCATTAATGTATTCCCACGTCCGTGTACCATAGACATTAGTATGTTTAGGTAATCTATACGTAAGTAGGTAAGTATGACAAATAACTTAGTGATTGGTATTCCTCGCTGATCACGCCCGAAATATTCGACATAGTCTCATTTTACAAAATATCTAAGTATTTAGGTTCTTAGTAAAGTTAACTTGTTATTCACAATTGTATAAACGACCTTAATATATAACTGAAGAACGTAACTGCGTTCTGCCATTTAGTAAGTTGAACAAGAAGATTTCCTTATAATTGTTATGTAACTGAATGGTTCGTTACTGTAAATCATACAAACATTTTTGTCTCGCAAGATTATCCCACTAAAATTATAAATGTGAATGTTTGGATGGATGGATGTTTGTTACTCTTTCATGCAAAAACGACTCAACCCATTGCGATGAAACTTGATATGTAGATAGCTGGAAACCTGAATTAACGTATAGGCAACTTTTTATCTCGATATTCCCACGGGATCGAGACTTACGCGGGTGAAACCGCGGGTCGCTGCTAGTAGGTAATAATTGTACTTCTTAACTGTGTTTTTCTGTAAGCTAAAAGAATTTCCATAGTCGTGGGCTCCTACAGTGTACTGGCCCTTTGCCTATAGGTATACCTACCCAAGATTTTCTTATCCACACACACACACACACACATTTATTTAAAAGTTCTATAAAGTTGCCATAATAGATGCAAATAAAACTGTTAGTAAGTCGTTAAGTAATGAATAATTTATACGCTTGTTAATTTGCAACCCAAATGCCCGCCCTTCTATTAAATTGCTTTAAACATTTAATAAAAGGATATGAAGGGAACGTTTTTGAAGAGCTTCGTCGAATAGGACTTGAACAACATTATATTTATCTAATTATAATAACGCTAATACTATTACCTAATCGTAAATTATCTCAGTGTCAGTCAGAATCATTCTAAACTTTTGCCTGTTTGGCTGTTTGTTTTTTTTTAAATATAATATCAAATATAGGAAAAAGTAAGTAGGTACTCTGTCTAGTTTTTGATTAAATATGAGGAATGAATCAATACTCTATCTGAATAAACAATAGTTTAGTTCTTAGTTATTTTAATGTTCATCTAAATTACCGAGTGAAGCTGAGTTTGATAAACACAGTTTTATAATAGTGTCTTGTTTTTCCTTACATAAAACTATTTATATATCTCTATATAGGTAACAACATTATACGAAAAAAACCGTCGTCATCTCAGTTTTCCCTGCCTAGGTGTTGTGACACTTCTTGTGTCTCTTTCATCCGAATCCATCGAGCCGTTCCAACGGAAAGGAGTGACACGTATACCTACTAATTCACACACGCACATACACACACATTCAGAACTTACTAATTATTCTAGTAGTAGCTGTAACTGAAATATCCCACGTTAACCGTAAAATATTCCGGGATACAAATCTCTGTGCCGAATTTCATCCAGATCCGTTAAGCCGTTCTGGCGTGATTAAGTAACAAACATTCATCTACCCAAACTTAGTATTATAACTTTACTGCATTAAGTTACAAAAATCGTTAATCTAAGCTCAATTTATCTTTAAAAAATATCTGGATTAAGTTACAAAATTTACAAATTTATTTACAAAGTTTTATTTCATTGACCTATTTGTAATATAAATTAACCTTTTGGTTTCCAGTATATATTGAACTGTTATTCTAGGTATTATAGCCTAAGCGAAAAGGTGTAGACATTTGTAGCAGTTTTCACTTATATATTTTTTGTTTATCTGGCTTAAAAACTGTGCTATCTTCAATTGTTTTACCATTCTCCGGGCGTGAAATTTGCTTAAATTTGGGTACAAATTCTCTCACGTACACATATATGTACTACAAAAGATAAGGTTGTATTTTAATCTAAATTCACAAGTTGAAACTTCGTATGGATTCTAGGCACCTGTAGAAAGCCGTGCCGCGCTAGTGGTTGACTGCGATGGAACAGGCAGGGGCTTCCATTCGAGTAAAAATCTGCTCTATAATTACTCACATAAGCAGAATAGTCCTTTGTGCATTGCCAAAACCATCTATCACCTCTTGGCGAAGCCTAGTGACATTACTCGTCTATAGAAAAATGGCCTGGACTACATGAGATGTTTACATTCGTATAGAGGTCCGTTGTGTTATATTTCCTTCAACTCATAGTCCTAATAGAATAAAGATAATCCAAACGCGTCTTCGAAAACCCTTTTCTATTTTACCATACAGCCTTACTTACCTAAATATGATCCCACAGAATACACCCAAGTATCGATCGCCTAGAAGCCGCATTGTCTCGGATGCCGCATCCGCCCAATCGCGTGCACATAGTTCAAGCGAGTGCAACTCGACGATTCAATTTGAATCAGACACAAGGGGACGGGGGGGGGGGGGGGGGCGACTGACGACGCCGCGCACTGATGGCTAAATCGTGTTCGATTCGCACCTGGAGTGAAGGATGCTGGATTTATTGCTCCAGTTAAATTTATAAAGAAAAATATTTTAATATTTAAGTCATAAATTTTTTTTTTTTCATCCTGTGGAAATCCCCACGGGTCACCGTCTCACCGGGGCTACTGGTTAAGTGGTATTTCGATAACGAATCGAATAAAACCACACGGTGTTCCTTCACAAGTGGGTCTACATAATATAACTACCTTTACTACAAATAACAAAATTGATAAGTTAAATATAGTAATTAGAGATACGATATGAATAAAAAAAATATTCTTGTTTATTAAAGCGTCGACCTGCGGCGGAACAGGACGCTTCACTCCTTGAAAAAGGGCCCCCGTCGGGTCCATAACTGCTCGAAATAAACACGTGAGTATATCTTTAATAAACATAAATACCACTTACGAATGTTTTAATTATACTGGAACGTTTCTTGCTTGACGTCAATTCGTATCTGTCTTTTTGTGTGTTACCTCACATCACTTGTTTGAACAAGTAATGTGAGGTAACAGATTGTAAAGAACAGAAGAAATTTCATAAAATATAGTGTTTTTAAAGCAGTAGTCATCATCATCATTTCTAATTTGTTGTTTTCCATTGTACTCTATCGTTCGTCATTTTACAGCTTACTTAGAAAGGAATTTCTAGCCACAGCTTCTTTCACATAGTCCATCCATCTTTTCTTTGTTCATCCTCTTCTCTTGTATATTACTATTGCTTCTGTTCTTTACTGTTTGCTACCTCAAATTACTTGTTCAAACAAGTGATGTAAGGTAACACACAGATAGACAGATATGAATTCATGACGTCAAGAAACGTTTCTTATTATTCATATCCTACTAACACACTTACAGTCCATAACTACATACTATATTTATTTTATCAATTTATTAACTTATTTTAAAAAACTGTAAACAAAGCAAGCAAGAGCTGATCACAGAATCCGCACATAAAGCTCAGTCTTCTTATTGCATTGTAAATGATACAGCATCTAGATGGGAGAACAGTATTCCTTATATATTTAATGAAATGTTCGTTAATGGTTCGCAGAGATATCTGGTTGCAGTCTAAGTAATAATAATTTGCCACGTGAAGAATTTTTGTGATAGGGTAATCGTCAATTTTCTGTTATCTAAACCGCTTTTAACATAAAGGCAATCTATGATTAAAAAACTTGAGCATATTCAAACGTTCTGTATCAGGTTTATATTTGGTTACCAACCGTATTTATAAGTTAAGACAATAATTTCAAATTTTAAAATAGAGCAACTTACGTTTCCATTCCAGTACGCGATACTTCCGCCACTACACGACTGTACCGCAAATGTTCGCCACTGTAAACTGTCACCTCCTCGACGCTTAACCGAAGCACTCGCAGCCACAAGTTTCGCTAACAACTTCGTAAGTTGCGAAGCGAATATCAAAAAGAACTTCAGAACGGGTCCGGGTCACTGATGTTCTGGGGCCTTTATACTCAAGAACTTATTTGGAATTGAGGATGGGAGTTTTCTAACATTCTGTTTGAAAATAAGTAATTTAATGCACCTTTTAGACTGCAGTAGGTCCCGGATGCATGCCATGAGTCCCTTCGCCGTATAAAAAAGTTTAACAAAGTCAAATGCACTCTATAAACGCAAATAATGAAATTTTAATGAAGAATAATAACATCTTTATCTGATCTACCTACCTATATCTTAATATATATAAATCTCGTGTCACAATGTTTGTCCTCAATGGACTCCTAAACCACTTAACCGATTATAATAAAATTCGCACACCATGTGCAGTTCGATCCAACTTGAGAGATAGGATAGTTTAAATCTCAAATTATAGTCGCAATTTTAATTTATTGCTAATTATTTGTCTGTTATTATTTGACAGTCACAATTATCTGTTAACTCCAAATGATTCTAACAGATGTCGATACCTTTCGACTGGGTTGAGTAAGTAATCAATAGATGGCGCTGCTATGGTAAATCTACGAACGTGTCATATAAGCTACATTTTAACAGCATAATTACCACGTGTTGTTGACGCTATAAAATTAATTAAATTTATTTTGTAGTGAACGAAATACCGTATAATTCAGCTAATTATTTGTCTGTTATTTGCGATTTAACATCTGATGGACGAGTCATTTTGTACAACAATATGAATTTTTCAATTGAGTACTTTAGTTTTATTTTCAATTTAGCTAATTAGATTTTACCGGAAGGGTTTTATTTCCTTAGTTGCGATTAGAGAAATAAAATATGGCGGTACGAAGTTCGCCGGGTCAGCTAGTTTATATATATTTTTTTATATTATAGGGGGCAAACGAGCAGACGGGTCACCCGATGGTAAGTGACTACCGTCGCCCATGGACACCTGCAACTCAAGAGTCACAAGTGCGTTGCCGGCCTTTGAGAAAGGAGTACTCTCTTACTTTTAATTTAGGTTCACTATTAAATCGTGTTTTTAAACACGCTTTTATTAGCTTGGTATGTATGTATCTACGTAACGGAATCTTAGAATGTGATTTTCAACCCCTTTAAAACGTCGGATTGAATTGAAACTTAGCACACTTACGAAGGACCGATGACAATACAATATTAAAGACTAAAAAAGACATAATAAAAATGACATATAGATGTGTATGTGAATATGTGTTTTCACTTCTGACGTGCAGTCCTACGTCTGACAGTTTTTGTTTCTTATTAGTTTTTCTAAACTATCATTTATTGTTTAAAATATTTTGTCAGTTTCTTTTCTTTGTTTTAATTTCGGTCCTAATCTAAAGGCTACCGCACACTACTATTAATGTCGGAAACCATTTTGCGAATGCATGCTGCACTAATCTTGCATTTTTGCAATTTTCTATTTTGGATCGCTGCCTCAATGCGATCACTGTAGCGTATGAATTAGGTGATTTCATCATTCGCTGTATTACATTAACGATCATTTGTCCGCAGTCGGATTCTTAAAACGTCGCTGATGCGAAGGGTATTGTGTGTGCAGTGACTCACTGAGCTCAATCATATGAGTATGAAACTATTTCGGGCCATCTAAGTAGCGTAACGATTTAAATATTTCACTCATATAATTTACTGCGACCATTTACTAATTGATTTTGAATACATTGTTTTACAGATTAGAGTTTAAAAATATTTATCACTAAATTCAATTTGGTTCTAGGACACTGATAAACACACTTGAATATTTTTTTTGTAAATGCATGTTTGGGAATCGAAACTACAACCCCCGGGTTCGTCACTGTATTTTCCAATAGGTTTTTTATTATTATTGGTAGCGTGGTTGTGTATTTGTGGATTTATAATTAACTTTATATCAACAAACAACACTTTAGCTCCCAAACATTTAGACGTACCTACCTAGTGTTTTTGAACTAGGATTCATTTCCTAGAAGTTCATTTCTAATATTTTCTTTTTAAACTGTTCGGTTATTTATCTATAGGCAGAAATCAGTGGCGTAACAATAGGGTGGCAGAGCGGGCAAAATGCCACGGGCCCATGGCCCTAGGGGGCGCCCAGCTCTGACCCCAAGGCCCTAAGCACACGAGGCGCCAAGAATGAACTGATGCCCCATCCGATGAAGTAGCCACGGGCCTCAGATGGTATAGTTACGCCATTGGTATAAATAAAAATCAATGTTTGCATTTTTGTCTTCTATGCGTTCTGAAACCACTGCTCAGATTGTGATGAAACTTTGATAGTGTTTTGGGGACGCCCGCGAGGGTTCCTGACCCAAAAATCTATATACCTAAAAAAGAAAAAAAATGGCATTGCAAGGCATGCTGGGTGCAGCTAGTTCTTAATATTACCCACGGCAGATATATACCTAGCCAAAAAACAGGATTAATACTGTCTTTGTTCTTTTTTCCTAGGTCCATAGAGATCACCACTAGGTCACTGAGAATGTTGTTTGCAACGCGTTGGTGACATCACAGGTGTTGAGCGTGTTTTTATGTACCAGAAACAGATTACCAACAGGCGGGCGTGTGTTTGTTTTTCAACTCATATATTTTGATACTAGCAGCGCCCCGCGGTTTCACCCACGTAAGTCCCGATCCCGTGGGAATATCGGGATAAAAGCAGCCTATGTGTTAATCCAGGTCTCCAGCTATCCATATACCAAGTTTCATAGCAATGGGTTCCGTAGTTTTTGCGTGAAACAGTTACAAACATCCATACATACATACATCCTCACAAACTTTCAAGTTTATTATATTAGTAGGATGTAGGTATAACATATTTATGCCTACAAAATCTACATATATTTGCACTAGATCGATCCCCGCCCAGGCGTTGCAGTCAAAAGTATTACCGCCGAGCTACAGAGGTCGTCAACTTAATAAAAGAAACAATTACTCAGCACATGGTAGGTATACCCAATACTATACTTACGTGCATAAATTCACTCACGTCTGTATCCCCGAAGGGGAATGCAGAGGCATATTAAACAACAAGATTTTGCCAAATCGGTATAATTTAGTCCCTCTAACGTAATAGGGAAGGGTAAGAAGGGAAGGTAATGGAGGGATAGGGATATTGCTTAGGGACCATAAATAAATTACGTCAAACTTTAAGGGGGGGGAGGGGGTCAACGAATTGTGTGACAAGGGTCATAAGCTTCGTGACGTCACATGGCAACATCTAAAGTATTAAACACAAAACATTACCTGTTAACAAAAGACTACATACGCTACTACCTTAACAAAAAAAATTAGAACTGCTCTTCAGTTCTGGGTCTAAAATTGCCAAATATTTGACGTCAGACCAGGGAGGGGAGGGTTCCACAAATGTGACCACCTCTGACAAACACGGGGGGTCAAAAAATCATGAAATTGGTGTCACGTAATTTATGGATAGCCCCTTATATGGATAGATTGGGGAGTGTAAGCAATAGCTCGTGCAGGTCACGGTCGCATTCCTGTAACTCCAACTGGCTGTTGCCGGGAAGTCAGATCCCTTTAACATACTGCTTGAACAATTATCTTTAATTATGTAGCTTATGTCTGTCTACAGTCTAAAATAATGTATCTTTCAAACGGTGTAATCACTGTTCAAATATGGAAACTTATACTACAACTACTTATATGTAAATGGGCGTACCCAGCTATTAGCCCTTGGGGGTAAATTTGTTTTTGTTGTTTTTCATTCAAAATTTGAATCTATCGGTCCTTAGGAGGCAAATGAAAAATATGATTTAAAATTACCTTAGTAGGTACTACGTAAGCTTGCTAAATCCAGGAGATCTGACCTTCCCTTAATGCCCCGTCCCTCTGTACGCCTATGAATATGTATGCTATAGGTACTTTACCTAAAAAAATAAAGACTAATATCTATTTTATCACTTACCATCGACTATTTTTGTCAAATCTTCATACATAAACATCCAGGATAAGTAAAAAAATTATAACATAAATAAAATCTTAGTTAATTATGGTTGAAGCTATATCTTACATATAAAAATACATTGAATTTAAAATACTTTTAGTTTTGAAATAAATAAAAAAGGTAGGTACCAGTCATATGACTGGCTTGTTGGTCTAGTGGTTAGTGACCCTGACTGCTAAACCAGAGGTCGTGGGTTCGATTCCCACCCAGGACCAATAATTGTGTGATGAGCACAATATTTGTTCTGTGTCTGGGTGTAATTTATCTTTAATATGTATGTATTTAGAAATATATAAGTATGTTTATCAGCAGTCTGGTTACCATAGAACAGGGTCTGCCTAGTTTGGGATCAGACGGCCGTGTGTGAGATGTGTGGAGTTATTATTATTATATTTTGTACCTAAATCTCCGGCATCTTTTATGAATTGAAATTGAAATCCAAATGAATTTTCATAGACATTTTTTCCTTTCTTTTTTGATCTGACATAACATTACACGAAACAATGACATATATATTTCAAAGGTATAAGTAATAATTAAATTAATTAAAATCGAAAATTACAGACATACATAACATCACAAAAGAAATAAAACAAGAAAGAGCTTCTAGCGAAATTAAATTTCCTACCATATTATTTTCTTCGCAAAATTCATTATCCATTTACGGTTTCACAGGCAATTGTTTTAATCCGATAGCGCAAGCGGCCCAATGTGGAATGAAATAATTTAATAGCCCCCCTCCGCGCCCCCACTCGAATCCAAGATGGCGGCGGGGCGTTGCCGGGGGTGGGGCGTGCCGCCTCATTTGAATTTCGAACGCGAGCTTTCCGAACGTGTGTTCCGATGGGTTTTCGGCCAATTAATTTCTGTGTAATTCGAATCCTGCCTATGAAGAGTGATGGCTTTATTGTTATTAAATGGTCGGTTGGTTTCAAAAGGGGTAATGCAACATAACATTTTAGTTGTATTTTGATTCAGTATCTATATTATTGAAAAGTATTCATTTGTAAAGCTATAGATATTGTTAGGTAAATATTTTTTGTTAGATACTTGATCAAAACAAAATATACTTATATTAACTTCAATCATGGTAACAAATCAAACAACTGAGGAAGTTAAATATACCTCAAGTACCTACTAACAGTAGCAAAATAAAAAGAGTTCTTAATCCCACATAAAACTCATATAGAGCCTCTCGACGACACCAAACCCCCATCGAAATCACAGAGCCATAATCCGAGTCACCTCTGTGAAACAAGTCGCAATTTTTCACCAAAGCTCCATAATACCTTGGAGCAAACAGTGTATTGTGAGAACTTTCACAATATTATGTAGAGTGGTGTAATGCCGACACAAAGGCCCTCCCGGCTCGGTAAATAACGCTTTGTTCTACGAAGCCAAATTTTGACAATCACTAGCTCACTCATATAGCTACGTACACTGGCGGTTATCAAAGATTATTTGAGACAGACAGCGTTATTATTTGAGGCAGACAGCGTTTGTAAGTGAAGTTTAGGGCTTCATGGTGTCCATCGTGAAAGTTTTTTTTAATAGAAAAGTCAATAGAAAACGCTGTTGTGATGTAATAGTAAGGTTAGTGTAATTAAAATTCGATGGAATATTTAGCGTCATTCCGCCCCTGCAGGGCAATTAGTAGCTGGTGCTTTATTTTTGGTTATATAACTCGCTTGAGTCTATTCCACACTTTTCATGACCAGAATTTGGGGCTTTTCCTTGCACAGAGAATAAGCATTGAACAAGCATATTCAACGTGGCAATGCTACCAGCCTTCTGAGAACGCTCCAATTGATTTTATGGTGGATGCATGTAAATAGTCTTTATTTTTATTATATTATGATGTATAGGTGTTTGGGAATATTTCCAAGTTTTGAGTTGAATTGTAATCTAATACATCCTGAATGATTATGCAAATAGATAACAAAGGATGTACAAAATGATTATTCTATTCTGTAGGTATCTACATATCTTGATTTTTTTATTGAACATAATAGCTTTTGGTGGTACGATCACTGCGTTGTTGCTACGAAGCTATAAAAGGAGTAACAGTTATCACTTTATCTTCCATATTTTTGCTTTTACTTAACACACACAGGAATAAGTGTTCAATCAAATACTTATATATCATTTTTTTCCTCAAATAAAAACAGAATCCTCTCTGAAACTTACGGCAGTTATCCACAAACCTATAGTCAAATATCAAAAAGATTCGAATAATCTATGACAGTTATCTTTGTGTGAGTGTGGAGGCAGGGTGGTTGGGGTGGCAAAGGGGCCGCACCACACCGGTTCAATGTTGACAATTGATGGATATCTCTCGTCTTGAAAAGGCAGGATTAATGCTCTGTCTCGGCAGCACAATAGTGGAGAAGCCTGAAGGATTACGCACTTGAAAGCGTGAAGATGTGCTCAAGAGAATGAGCCACGGTCACCGATAATGACTGGTGGATTTTTATCAAACGATTTTATAGTAGCCATCACGAGATTCAAGAGTGCTGAACGCAGTATAAAAAAGTTAAAGTTTGTAATGCTAATTTAACCTTTAATATAATATTTTACTACAGGCACTTATTAACTAACTTATTTCGTACTATAGGTACTTATTAACTAACTTAAAGGTTTACTGACTAAACTAATACAATTAAGTTGAAGTTTGGTTGATGGTGTGAACGCGTTATTCTCAGGTTAAATATAATAGCCCGATTTGTTAAAATGTCTTGGGGGGTTGGCCGTTAATCGGGAATAATGTTAAATATCGATGGCTTAATTTTATCAAACTTCGTAACTAAATTTATTAAAATTTTACAGGAGCAAGAAAAAAATATTTTATAAATAACTCACTATAAACCATAGACAGTTTTATTTACATTTATATATTAATTGAGTTTGTGTTTGTTTTAATTATTATTTAATATCTGATAACATGATTAAATAAGTGGACTTATGTATACTTCTCAAACATGTGTAATGGACTTAAGAAGTACGTAGTTTATTTTTTGTAAACAGCAAAAAAACTAAAAACCAAGTAGGAAATACGATATTTTCCATAAAAATTTACAAAGTACCTAATCCTACCTAGAACTAATCACGTCAAATCGTTGCTCGCTGTATAATGTATAAAAAAATTAACGAATGATCAATTCATAATTATAATATTAATAGATAAAGCTTGCAACATAAATATTACTTGAATTTGTTATTTTCTATTACAGCTGGGGCAATTGATTGACAACATAAAGTAATAAATGTTATTGGTAAGGGCGTTATGTGAGAATCTCACCGATTGAATCCGCACGGTTATCGGTAACTGAGTATTATTGCCTTGGCTCAGGAATAGATAACCTAGGAAAGGAAATCCCTGTAAACCTCAGAAGAAGAAAATGTATATACATACATATAATAGCAGAGCTATGTATAGGTATATATATAGGTAGATATACAGTTAGGGGAATACAAACAGGGCAACAAAAAAATTAGTTCATCGAAATGCATAACCTGCCTGTTGAATATAATAACCAAAGTTAAAATATGTAGGTATAACTAGCAACCCGCCTCGGCTTCGCATGGGTAGCAGAGACAGCTTCAACAATCATCAACATATCTCAATCAATTTACACGAAATCTTAACAAATTGTACACCTAAACCTTTCTCATGAATCACTCAGTCTATTAGTGAAAACCGGATGAAAATCCGTTAAGTAGTTTTTCAATTTATCGCGAACACACAGACAGACAGACAGACAGACGCGGCGGGGGACTTTGTTTTATAATATGTTTTATATTTTTATTCGATGTTTGGAACTGTCAGTCATATTTGTTTACGAAAATATAATAAAGCTGAAGAGTTTTTGTTTCATTGTTTGTTTATTTAAACAAGCTAATCTTTTTTTTTTTTAGGTATAGGGGCAAACGAGCAGACGGTCACCTGATGGTAAATGACTACCGTCACCCATGAGCACCTGCAACTCAAAAGTCACAAGTGCGTTGCCTTTAAGGTCTGAGTAGGGGAAGGGGAGAATGAGGGGCGAGGAAGAAAGACCGTGGTATCATCTCTGGAACTATGATTCAGATTTAAATAATTTTCTTTAGTATTGAATAGAGTGCCACGCTAGGGAAACAATGAGAAGGTTACCGGAGGCCTTAACCTTTCCCTCTCCCCCTCTTCCCCCCCTTCCCCTACTCCCACCTTAAAAGCCGGCAACGCACTTGTGACTCTTGAGTTGCAGATGTCCATGGCGGTAGTTATTTACCATCAGGTGACCCGTTTGCTCGTGCCCCCTGTACCATAAAAAAATATATATGGAAATCCATATAAAGAGCAAACCACAGCAATCCAGCCTAAAGCAGTCTGTTGTCAATAAAAACTGGTGCAGGCTACTCTCACATAGCCAATGGTTTCACAGACTTTAGACACTTCTTTTGCAAAATATAAAAACAAAAAGTACAACCTTCAAAACAAGAACAAAGGACAAAATCACGCTCTGCACGGTGACAAGCCAACATTATCGTTGACATCCTTTATTGCTATCTATACATACAAGTATGCTGTCTAGCCCCGGCATTCGGCCCTATACCAGTACATTATTGACTCGTCCAATAAGCGTACGATGTCCGCGCGCCTTTTACAAGCTGGATGTTTGATAAGGAAGGAGAACACTCTTTAAAAAAAAACTCTCACTAAATGTTATAGGTACACGAGTAAGCAATCCCCGATTGCCAATCCAAGGAGGGATAGCAACCCTACTTAGAAGAACGCTCGTCTCATATTTTCCAGCAAGATTGCAAATTAAAGGGCAATTATAAACTTTCATCCCCATCACCTGGATAAATTGGCAATCTACCACTGTGCGGTTCTCCAGAAAGTTTTTGCCCCGCACAACCAATCCCTGGAACAAATTGTCACCTGCGGTATTTCCGGACCGATACGACCTTCAAGAAAAGAGCGTACTTGGGAGTACATCACAGGCCGGCAACGCACTTGTGACTCTTACCATCAGGTGACCCGTCTGCTCGTTTGCCTCCTATAATATATAAAAAAAAATGCAATTTTTTTATCTTTACGTCGTAAAGTATTTTACTAACTTTTTTTATGTATCATACATAACACGAACTTCCCGAAGCTAAAAGATAAAATAAAAATTTAAGATGGTAATTCTCCTTTAGTTTGTCAACCTTAAAGACGGTTTAAAGCCAATGGGGAATGGCCTCAAACCGTGGAATTAATTAATCTTTCATTAGGGTTGGCGCAAAAGGGTTTTGGGTGGTTACTTTAATGACCAGCCGCCTGCCTGACGCCAACCCTCATTGAGAATGTAGTCGTTTTAAGACGGTAAAGAAGGAAGAAGGGACATTTGTATAAAGACAAATGGGTAGGGAGAGGAGCCTAGGGTAAGGGATAACACAAATCTCAGATGGGGAATGGGACTGAGACTGCTGTAGCTCGCAGAGATCGCAGACGCGACCCCGAATGTCTTGTGTTTCCTGTTACTGAAGAGGCCACTAGAATAGTAACAGAATATCTTACACTCTTCGTTTATATATCACTTATTTATCTTGTCGATATAGCTTTGAACTTGATCCTAGTAGAATGTCAACCCTTAATCTGAACCTGGTGTCACATGTGGTGTTGCAAACGTCCATAGGCTAGTACGACCGCTTTCTATGCTGGTGTGAAACATTATTTATTTTTAACTGAGTTAGATAATAAACTCATATAGCTTAATTCGACTGAAAATATGTTATGCTCTATGTCCTTTAAAGATAACTTCACGGTTTTTATACTTGCCCCAAAAACAGCACGGCGATTTTTTTATTAAAGGTATCTATAATTTAAGGCTAATATTAGTCACATTTCCTACACCGGAGTAGTGCTAATATAGTAATCTGGAATCGGAACGAGATTCCACTTGTGTGTTCGTGGTTGCTAATGCTGATACTGTAGCGACTTCACTCACCAGCAGGAATGAAATGGATTGAGATACTTTCCAGTCAGGCTGTACAAATGATCTTCTGGATACGGCGCAGATAATAGGAAGGAACTGTCTATTTTTCCAGACAATTATAGTCATGGAACCTTCAAAAGTGAATAGATTTCTCTTGGATAGGCGTGTACCATCTTCCTCTTTATACTCTCTTTCTATCAGGTGAATTTCATCAACCAATAAGAGAGAGAAAAGAACATACACATCATATGGACCTCTTTAATGTAAAACTATGTAAAACATCTCTTTCCATATTTTTCAGCTAGAAGGTCATTTTGTCCCGCAAATTCCTTCGTGTGATTAAATGAGCCGGCGGCCATCGCGATATTGCTGCGGCGAACACGCTGTGGATTGCCTCCGACCATCTTCGGCCATCTGACTTCACGAACCCTGCCAATATGGGAGACGCGTACAGGAATCTTTGTTAGTGAGTAAATGGACAATTTTTGTTGCTCATAACTATTTATATGCTGTTGTCTTTCTGTTATGGGTGTTCTTGTTGGCTTGTGTTTTCTGTAGAAGGTTAGTAGTGAAGTTTGTATTCTTGTCGTATAGGGGAAGAAGCTTGAATTGATAATTAGCAGTATGTTGTGACATCAATGTTAGATCTCTTTCAATACGATCATATATTGACCACGAAGGAGTTATATCTAACCTTCCTTTATATCTATATCTATACGTAAAGACAATTATTTGTTCCCCTTTTTAAGAAAATTTTGCGAACGCATTGACTTGAAATTGGGAATACTTACGGTTTATATATATACATAGAAGAAGCGCAGAAATTTTTAAAGAATATGTCTTACAAATTAAAAAATTACGTAAATACGTCATGGTACGTAAGTCTATACAATGACAGTTCAAGTTATATGGTTGAAATTCGATCCAGTATTTATCAAATCACCGCAACAGGGTACATGTCCCACTATGGCTGTATTTAAAAAAACCCAACATGTTTTAATTAGAATCTGACTACGGAAAAACATAACAAAATCGTTTTAAACAGAAAACTTACTACTTTATTAGTGTAAATAGATATTGCCTCTGAGAAAGGAGGGTGTTATTTGATATTTTTAGTGCTTTTTAGGCAGCGGAATATTCGGAACCAAATTGATAGTTTTCGCGATGCCTCCTGTATATGTGACTACCGAGCATTCGAAAATGCTTTTAGCAGTCGCGAGTTGGATTTCCTCTTTTTTTTATTTTGTATGGAATGGGCATTTGTCTTCCAACTCACCTGATGGAAAGTGACAATGCAGACGAAGATGGTACACGCCTATCCAAGAGAAACCTATTTACTATACTCTTGAACATTCCAAGATTATATTTGTCTGGAAAAATGGACGTAAGCAGTTCATTCCAGACCTGATTATCTCATTACAATTATCTGTTTCCATAAAAATGTTTATTAGGATTGGCCTGGGCGTTTTCATTTATAATTAAGCAACTTAAATTACCTAGATATAACATTAAGTTAATTACAAAAAGCAAAACAAAGTGTCAACCACTGATCAACAATCAACTCAACAGCTAGGTGTGCAGACCTTTCATTCCTTAATCAAAACAGCTAACACAAAAACACAGCAGAAATATCTGCAATAGAATTCTCGGTCAATAACGACGTCTCGACAGCCATTTGCCGGACGAGGGTCCCTTTCCATTAACGTCCTAAATTCATTAGGTGCGAACCCAATGGATTGCTTTTCGGAAAAAATGTTTCTTTGCCAAATACTACACAGTATTTTTGTGTAAGTAAGTGTAGGTATATTGTTGAGATTGAAAATAAACGGACTTATGATTAAATTGAGTTTGTTTTAGAAAGTTTAAGAAAAGGACGGGTTTGTAAGATTTGCTGGTGTCGTGTCAGAATACCTCATTACCGAATTCCTTTACGATTGGAATAAAATTTTAGTTGTGAGAGGGTAACAATCAGATAGACAAACAAAATTACTTTTACAATCACAGAGTCAGTGACATTTTTTGCGAGCGAGAGTGATTATTATAGTAATTATTTATTTTTTAACTAAATGTTACACTCTCGATATAAGTACACACACGCCTGAATTAATGAAATGATGGATTATATTACTTAAAGGACTTCTGATAACAGTAACTGCAATTTATTAGATAACTAGCAGCGCCCCGCGGTTTCACCCGCGTGGGTCCCGATCCTGTGATAATATGGGGATAAAAAGGAGCCTATATGTTAATCCAGGTCTCCAGCTATCTACATACGAAGTTTCATCGCAATCGGTTCTGTAGTTTTGGCGTGAAAGAGTAACAAACATCCATACATTCAGACATCCATACAGCCTCACAAACTTTCACGTTTATAATATTAGTAGGTTTTAAAATAGTGACAGTCTACGTCTACAAAAAGTGTTGTCGAATTCTTTTTTTTTTTTATGTAAAGCGCCTCAAAAAATAGTTGTAATTTTAAATAAAGGAAGAAGGGAATCGACGACATTATTTTTGATGTACAGATAAATATTTACGTTTCTACATCAAAAATATTTTTTCCTTAGTTTTTTGACAGCTTTTAAAATACAATTTAATATTTAAAATTAATAAACTTCTCAAAATAATCACTGTGCTCGAATACTTAACAGTCAAAACGTTTTGTTTTCATGAAATTATTGCTCCTACTAAGTACTACTACTAATACTATAGTAGTAACTATTTAGTGTGCTATAGGTATTCCTCTAATATTTTTACACAGTTGCAAACTGGTAAATTATAACATCTTATTTTTTTTTTTTTATATTTGAGCTGCCAAAATGACTCTGCCTCTACTCTTCATTTGTTGGAAGCGTCCGTTATACGTTAGGTACCATTAGACTTGCTATGGCAAGTATGTTTAAAGTAAGAGGTGAGCCACGAAATTGCCATAATCATCTCAGCAAGTATATTCAAACGTAGTTATTTGTTCGAAATAACATGAACATTTGAATTATTCAATTCTGTGTGTCTCTATTTCTCATCATCCTCATCCTCCGCGCCTTTTCCCAACTAAGTTGGGGTCGGCTTTCAATCTAACTACGATACGGCCGAACTTTGATATTTTACGTGAAGCGACTGCCATCAGACCTCCACAACCCAAGTACTAGGCGATATCGAAGTTCTGTAGACCAGGTTGTCGGACTTCTTTTTTTAGGACTCCAACTACCCGTAACGAATGCCACAGATGTTTGTATGGCACCCGGGACCGACGGTTTAACGTGCTCTCCGAGGCACGGAGGGGTCTCAATTTGTTAAGAATGGTCACCCATCCTAGACTGACCTGGCTAGTATTACTTAACTTTGTAATGTGTTAACCTACTCGGTTACCACTTAGCCACGAGCCCCTCTATTTCTATAAAAGTAAATGCTAAATCATAAAACCAGCACAAAATTTTTTACGTCGAAATACAGAAGAATTGTACATACAAATTTATTATCTAACAGGATATAATACAGTGAATACCGAGTATTTATATCAAGGCAAACATTTATGACAAAGTAATGCGACCGATGCGACCGGCTTGGTACATTTTTCAGAGTAACAAAGCGAATATTGGAGAGACTCCACAAAGGCCACGCGGTAGCGGAGGCACGCTAGGGAAGTGTATATGTCGATATAGATTACATGTCGATGCAGGTTTTAGTAGTATGCTCTAAAAAAATAAGTTAATCTTAACTTAACGTACCTATTAGTATGTGACAGTTAAATATGGCAATAGCATAGTTTAACGGTTGGGTAAACTACTTTATTGAGTAGATTTTATTCTTAGTGGTAAAATATAGTAATATGGAGTCGTGGAGGTGAATTAATAATGAAATCACAAGATTCAAAATGTGGCTATAGGATTTCTCAACTAGATATATTTGTTTTTATGTGTCACCTGAGTGGTAGGTAGTCAGTGAGCCGGCCCATACGTGTCAAAGCATGGTTCTCCGACGAAGAAATGTAATAAAGAATTTTATGTACCTATTAGCTTTTGCCCGTGTCGCTCGCGTAAAATGATATTTCTATCCCGTACTTCTATCCCGTATAGCAGTACTTTTTGACTTTTTTGACTCTATGTATTTTCCTGTAACCCTGATAACACGTGTGCAAATTTTCATAATAATCAATTGTAGTAGTTAAGGCGTGAATGAGTAACTAAAAAAATAAAAAAAACTCATATTCGCATTTCGCACTCACTTGGCCTTCGTAGATTTTACTTCGTATAACAAATATATATTATTGAATTAAATATTGCAGAATGCAGTGTCGAATGCAGTGTGCAGTGACATCTAGGGTAGTAATAAAGCTAAAAAGTTTGATGAAACCCTTCATAAAAGTGTAATTTATTTTATAGTAAGTTTTTATAGCTTTATTAGTAATCTTATCTTATGCGATTAGATCCAAGTGGTATTTCACAAGATCATATTATGCCTAACAGCTTTGAGGCTTTATATCTGCTAAAATATATATAATAATGCTGTAATTATAAGTATTAGTCTCTGAATGATAATATAAACCGGACTATATTGTGCATTGTATTAACTAAACCAAGTAGAGTTGAGATTAAGTGAGGTAGGTATTCGAGTAATGTAGTTGGGAAGCGGGAAGTTTCTATTGTGTTTATTGTCATGTATTATTAAGTGTGTAGAAGACATAATAATATGAATTATTTATAAATAACTTCCATTAGTTATTAAGCGAGCAGTTTGACTTATACGCGTTAATTATAACAACGCATATGTTACTACAGTTTCGGTAATGCTATCCTGATTTTGATGCGACCACACTATGAGTGTATTGTTTCCAGCTGTTTGTATACAGTTTCTCAATTAAACAATTTAAAATTTTGTAATTTTTAGACATTAGTATTCTTTGGTATCAGGTTCATACTTTGTAATTTTATATAAAAGTTTAATAAGTATCTTTACATGCAAAGATATTGGCGGCTAATTAGTTACTTTAATAAACAGTCGCCTTTAACTTCACTTTATCAAAAGACGTCTATTTATTAATCCTGGTTCAATGTAGTACCCAAACTATTTAAAATATTTTTATCGACATTCAAATTACATCCCTAAAGCCTGACTCAGCTCCCTACCGAGTGCCTCATAGTTACATACGTAGGTGTAATTGTTTGAAAGTACATTTTTCTTTGAGGTTACTCTCTATTAAACGCGCAAAGTAAAATAGGACGCAATGGCTCCTACCTCAAAGGTGTACCAAAAGGTCGGCAGGCCTTAATTGTTCCTCAATTATTATGAATTTCAGACGAGGTTATGTCAAAGGGCTGAGTGGAAATTATGGGTGGATTGTCGGGGTAGTGTTGAGTGTGGCCGTGAGATGTCGCCGTCGAAGTAAGATGGGATTTCACCGCTTTGTATACTGCACTACTTGACTTGCGGGTTAAAGGGTAAGTTTGCAGTAGTGGGGTCTATTCCATTAAATGTACTATTATAGCAGCAATCATCACAATTTTTTTTGGAAAGAAGCTTTAAATCTGATTGAAATACAATACAATACAATACAATATTCTTTATTGTACACCATAGAAAAGTTACAACATAAATGAAAAACATTGAATAATGGTATCGGCGGTCTTATCGCTAGTTGCGATTTCTTTCAGACAACCTTAAGATGGACAAATGTGATGGATTAGTGCATAGGGCAGTTTGCAGGTGTACAAACTCAGTTTAGTAGCTTATTGAACTATACGAATGTTAGCGAAAATAGATACATAATAATCATATATACCTTAAATACATTTTTGTTATAAGAAAATATCTTCTTTATCAGTTTAGAAGTAAATATTATGCAGTTCGGTGTCGAAACTTCAAGAGAGTGCGCGGGCAATTCTCCATATGTAATACGTACCATTTCAAACCATTTTCAGACCCCGTATAACTCGGGATCGGATAAACTTATTGAAATGATATTTTGTTTACGATGTAAGATCCCTGTCACCATTTCCTAACTTTAATACTTTACGAGAAATAAACGTCTGTAAATCACACATTTTGGGAATTGACTGAATGACTGACAGATCTTCAAAAATCTTTGCATCTAATGGTCAACAGGATTGCAAAAGTATATCAATCTTTTGTCTTGGAGTACTTAAATGTTCCAAAATGTAACGAAATGTCTTAAACCCCTGCGATGGCTGCAAACTTTGGTGGTTTTAAAGTTTTCTTTATGCCGAATAGGATTGATGACTGTCAAGTCAAATCAGTGTATTTTTTAGTAAACGTCAAAACGGTGGCTTCCGTACATTTTTGTATGAAATACTAAGGCGTGACGTCATACCTTAGTACATATTGTCAAATCATTTCCTTTAAATGTTAATTTAACAATTATTATCTAAATTTAAAACGTTAAAATAAAAGTTGACGCCTATTTTCACAGTATTTTAAGTTATTTTATTGCGACACTTGGCGAAATAATTTATTTTGAGAATTGGCATCTACCCAATTGCTATTTTGTGCTGCACACTATCTCATGGTTTCTATTACTAATAAATCTAGGCCAAAAATATAGCCTCTTCAGCAGTGAAGCCCTACCCTTTACCTTTCGGATTAGGTTATATCTTTCATTGATCTCTACTCGAAGTCTCGACGCAACGACAACCCATAAAAGGCCAAACGAGCGCTTGTGCCAAGGATATGTGTAGTTTGGTATTATAAACATCATTATTGATTACACAATCTCCCATCTTCAAAAAACTCATTAAGCACAAGCAGTGCGTTTGTTTACCAAACATCTGTACGTAGGCTTACGTATCCCCAGTAATAACATCTAACAATAGAGTTTCTCATCATAAAAATACCATAATCCTCTAAATTTCGAACAGTTGTGAACATTTTTGTAAATATTTATATACAATCTTGACTCGTGTGTTTAGTACCTACTATGATTCCCATGTAGAGCGATTTGTATTTCATATAGGTGGTATAAAAGTGATATATAAGTGACCATAGGGCCAAAAAGATGTTGCAGAACGCTACCTAGCTAGTAGGGATAAATGCCCATGATGAAAGTACCTAGGTAGTTAGGTACCTACTAAGAGCTCGAGTTACACGAAGTATTTATTGAAAAAACAAAATAAAATTTATAAGTTATTAGTATTAGATATTGTTTAGAGCTAATTTTCGTTGGTTTTTGTAAATTTGAGGTAAAAAAAACGGCCATGATGACTTCCAAGATCCAAGAGATTTATTAGTCTTAAACCACAGACAATGACAATTGACGTATGCTGCGTTTAGTTATATTTTATTGTTTCCAACAGATATAGGTAGGTAAGTACGTATTTTGCCTATCCCTACCCTCAAGAAACCAACATATAAATGGCATTTTATGTATGTTATTATTTTTCTAATAGTTTTTTTGTTTAAAAAATAATTATTAAGTATAATATAGGTATGTTTTTGGGAGGGACTGGATGCGGAAGGCAGAGGACCGGGTGCTATGGCGTCTATGTCCAGCAGAACACTAACATAGGCTAATTGAACGATATCTGTGTTTTTGTTTGTAAATTTTAATTGATTAAGACAATATTAAACCATGAACACATTATTGTTTTTATGAAATAATTCTTACCCGATCCGCGAAGAGGGATTATTTTGTAAAGAACGATAAAAATAGTTATTTGCTTCAAATAGGTACACAAAGAGGTCGTCGGGTAGAAAAGTCGTAATTGCAGTTTAATTTTAATCTCTATTTAAACAAATTTATGAATACCTTTACTCAAAATGTCTGAATATTCTTCTTACTGCAAGGTATTCATAACTTTTGTTTAACAAACAAACCACTCGTAAAGCACGCATTCGATTTATATCATAACCAATACCCATCGTAACGGAACAGTATTATCCTATCACGCCATCTGTCTGCAGATTCGAACACCCAACTAGCACAAATTTAATACTGTCCTTCAGAAAATGACAGCCAAACTAAAATGAATCTTATGCCTTGGAAAGAAGTGGTGATGCGGATTGGCGAACTGCAAATGCGGTTGGCAGATTAAAAGTCGAAGTGAAGAGTCGAAACCCGGGTGGTCATTATGAGCTGCGATGACTCCACGTCACTAAAATGTTCTCATTTTGATTTGAATTATTACTTAAATGTATATAACATATTACATGTTAATGTTTGGAAACTATCCAAACCACAGAAATCTAAATAAGATAATTAGATTCTGTGATCCGAACACAAAAATATATTTAAGTTTACTTACGTACTTAAACTAAAAATAAAATGTGTGCAATGAAATGTAAACTTTAGGTAGATTTTTATTTTTAGTAAATAAAAAACATAGATATCGCAAATATTAATGCAAACTAGAAACAAAAAATTGCTGTAACTAAATTTCAATAATAATTTAATTCAAATTCAATGATTATTTTATATGTATACCTATATTTTATTTCATGACATATGACACAAGACTTTTAGAAATATTAACATCATGCAAGCAGCAGTTTACCACTCCCAAATACAAACCAAGAATCGAATGCACTATAATCCGATTCATTAAACACTTGCGCACAACAAGTGTGGCTAATAGGATTATGTTTTATCGGGCACTATTAAACACGTGGTTGAACTATTTTTTTTAATTTACAGTCAGTTGTGCAATTCGATTTTTAAATTTTAAATTGTGTACCTATCCAAAGTATCCAACAGTCACTTTATATTAGAAAGATCAACTATCAACCAAGACACAAAAC
Source organism: Callimorpha dominula (assembly GCA_949752705.1). Classification (NCBI taxonomy): domain Eukaryota; kingdom Metazoa; phylum Arthropoda; class Insecta; order Lepidoptera; family Erebidae; genus Callimorpha; species Callimorpha dominula. The sequence goes on along the minus strand of OX457006.1, from coordinate 4,549,817 downwards.
CGTTAAAGCGACGCCAGAAAACGTGTATAGAAATTCTATGAAACATAAAATGATTTAATAATGTATCTATGTTAAAAAAACTACTTAATCCGATAACGTCGAAGCAAGAATTGCATTATAGAAACAAAATGTTTAATTTTTATTTCAGCTTTGTACCTGATGCTAAAAAGACAGAAGAAAATAGGTAACTAAAGCGTTTTCGATGCAAACGTTACAAATACCTACGTTGATTTAAAAAAATCTGGAACACAAATCGATTTTAGTCTTGTTTCTATCAGTCTCTGTGTCAGATTTTTAGGTGACAAGGGCCTAGCCACAGCTTAAGGTGTGATTTTAATCTGTGGAAGGTTTAACACTACAAAAGCAAACTGTAAAAACGGATGCTATTCTTTTAAAATTGAGATTGATAGTTATTTGTACACATGTGATACTTTTATTTGTGCCAATTTCAAACCAAATTCAACATCATTTGCAAATGACAAATTTTCCGTCCCAATTGACCAGATAACATTAATATTTATTTATGCAACCAATAAAACTACGGTAATCCTTTACAATTTCGTAATATCACGCCCTCGTCATTAGGGCACCGGCTAGGGGAGTAAACGATGGCATATTTTGAGGTCACCACAGACAATAAATTACGGTATTACTACGTATTGAATATTGTTGATATTTGTCGTTTAAATTGTGCTACCGGATCACGGCATATGGACTGGCAATTATTTATGATCGTTACTATAAACAGGCGGTATATCCGAAGATTAGTTTAGAATAATCATTTAATCAATCAATAACTAATATTTGTTTGTTTAGATCCTATCTGAAATTTTAGATTTAAGTGATACTTTGTTAAATTTGGAATTTATGACGGTTTTATTGAGATTATGGTATGAGAAAACCAGGGTGAATAAATCGGTCTATTTTAATGGAATGAGATTCTACGTGTTTATTCTGTGTTGACTCATACAATTACCTACCATGTACAAAAAATTACATATAAGTAAGTATGTTAAATACGACAATTATGTTTTAATTAGTTTACTACACATTAACTTTAAATAATAGATAAATAACCCTACCAACCAACTTGTAGATATTTTAGTGGTACCTCATTTGAAAAATAAAAAATTACAATGAATATAATGAAATGAAACACTGTAAAGTGGAAGTTAAGTTTTTAGGTACACAGAAGAAAAGTCTACCTATTGGTTTTGTACCGGCACGATAGAGGTCGCAATTATGCACCGATTGCTTTCAAACTTGGACGACAAATCAACAGGGCAAAAATGAAGGTTTAGTTCGTGAATGGGGATATTCCCCCAAAGGGGGGGACTGGGGGGCAGATTTTCAAAAATCAGTTTCTTCAGCATAACTTTTTTCCTATGGAAATTTTTTGGACCGTTTAACATTAATAGCATGCCCATAGTAAATACGAACATTTTTTTATATGAACCCTAAATGATTACATCTTTAACTTGGGGAGGGGAGGGGAGAAAACCAAAATTTGTTTTTACAATCGGTAATATTTTTAAATGAAAGCTAATTTTTCTTTTACTCTACAATGTAAACAAAAAAGTTTTTAATGCGACTTATATTTTTAGAGATAAAAATTAAAAAAACACGAAATCTACCTCTGCGGGCCTGCTGCGGGCCCGGTTTTTTTTTCTCTGACTTATCTCGCCGAAAAAAACCTGTGAGTAGGTACTTACTTATTTCAAAGTTATTTAATCACTCTATAAATAACTTTTTAGATATACATAAGGCACACTGAAAGTTCTGCGGTCATGGTCGCTCATAAATGTTTGAATTTCGAATGTTATATTTTTTAAACCTATAAAACTCAATCATTGATTAAAAAAAAAATTGGCACGAAATCGCGTGTCAATTGGGTATTATCACAAGTTGTCTTTCGTCGTCCGCAGCAAAAATGGAATTAACGCGAAAATACTTTAGGGCGATGATTTTTTATGATTTAATAGGTCACTGCTTAGATTATATATATATAATCTAAGGGTCACTGATTCCGCAAGACTGCACTGCTCGTCTACAAAATGCTTTTGGGAGGGAAGCACCTCATTTGAGCACCCGTAAGGCGTTGGTACGCAGAATTTAATCGTGGCCGTGTTTCTCTCCATGATAAAATTCGTGAAGGTCGGCACTCAACTGCGAGCACTGGGGAAAATGTGGCTACTGTCAGACAACTAATTGAAGAAAACCGGCGTATCACCTATGGGGAGATTCGAGGATATTTGGGGATTGGTATGAGCCAAATTAAAAAAATCTTACATCAACATTTAAAAGTTAGAAAACTTTGTTGCCGCTGGATTCCTTCCCTTTCATAAGTCATAAGTAGTCAAGAAAAAAATTAAAAGTATATTTTAAATAATTTAAAAGTATCCTTGACTTGTTATTTGAAAAGATAGTACTGCTGCATTTTACACTGCTACTGCATTTAATTCACACACTATATTACAACAATTGATTTATAATGTTTACCATGATTTGGCGATATGTGACGGTTGGTCCCTGTCCAATGGTCAGTGTGGGAAACGGGCGAAATACATAAATGATTATTATCATTACGTTATTGTGGGGCGATTTGTTAAATTTAAATTAAAACAAAAATAAATATGATATTTTTAAAAGAGAATTGATGATAAATATAATGCAAAATCGCTAAGGTAGGGACTGTCTAATCGGGAGTTTATTTTTCTAAATAACAATTATTCTTTCTTCTTCTTTCTATTCTAAGCTTGCAATAAATAACAATAGATTTTCATTTATTGCATCTATGGCAAAGAATAATATTATATCGCAGATTTTTGTTGTTTCTAGTACCTATGTAATTTGCTTTTTATAAATTCAAGGGTTTTTAAGGCTATTTAAGTTATAGATAGCATAGATAGATAGATAGAAATATTAATAAATAAAATAAAAAAAGATGGTGTATCTGTATCTCTTTAACTTCTGAAAACGTCTTTTAATGAGTTTAGTGAAAATAACACATTGTAGACCTTTTTGGTGATAATGATTGCAGCATAACTAAGATTTTATTTATTTATTTATTTATTTATCTCTTTATTGTACACCTTCAATATAAGATACAATAAAAAAAAAAAATACAAACATTCAGGCATATCAATTGGCGGTCTTATCGCTCACGGCGATCTCTTACAGACAACCTTTGTACGGATATTAACAAATATATTTCAGGGTAGTATGTGGTGTACTGGGATAGGTTATTATATATTTTAATATATACTGAGTATACTATACTTATATTACCACAAACATACTACATACATACATAAATATGTAGGTACCTATATATACATATATAAGATATAAATATTTAGCAGATTAAAATGAGATTTTAGTGTGTGTAGCCCATATCTATGTGTCTTACTTGTGAACACAATAAAAACCCACAAACATATGGATACAACTGATATTCTAGATGCGGTTAAAATATTTTTATTAAGTAAATGTAGCAAAGAACCTCATATCAATCTCATAATCATAAAGCAAATTCTTTTAAGTCGAAGGAAATCGACGCAAAATAAAGTTTAAATATTGAAATTTGGGCTGTTTTAATTTTAATATACTAAATACCTACCTACCATTCTATATATATCACCAGTATATTAAAATAAATATCTTTTCAACCATTCAGATTCAAAAACTAAACTGTCTGTAATAAAATGCGTAGGTAGGTACTCAATAATAAAATGAAATCAAATAAAACTGGCGATACACAAATAATAGCGATTTAAACGCACCACTTGTGTCAAACAATAGGTTTTATTGGCGCCAAAATCAGGGCGCGTTCCCGCCACTTGACCATCTGTGATTTTTTTTTACCAAGGAGGTAGGTAGGTAGGTACCTAAAGTTTGTACTGAACGTCATTATGTATATTTATATTTATTATAATAATTTACGGTTCATTATATTTGTTTATCAGTTTGTAATGTAAAATGGCAGGTTAATGTAAACAGGTTAGTTCAATTTTTAAGCTGTTTATTTATACCTACTGATGTAAGTAAGTACGACACCGTGGTTTTTTTTATATTATAACCAGCTATTACGAAAATCAACAACTATCTAACACAAATAGGTATTAGGTGACCAGTTCGCGAATACGAGTTTGTCAGTAACAGGTACGGTTTTCTAAAGATCAAAGTTCTCTGTAAGGTCGGCGCTTCTGAAACGAATATAAATTGGATAACACTTGAAGTGCAGCTACTCGATTTAATAACATAGATGTCAAAATTTACACACAAACGGTAAAGACATCAACATAGGTAACCTTTGAAAACAAATCAAATTGACGAATTTAGAACCTCTTCTGTTCACAAAATGAACTGAAACGATTTCATGAAAGAAAAAGAATGGAGTCAGATGAGAATTACAAACATATAAAAATGGAAGAAGTTCACAAGTCGAATCGTATTTTAAGGTCAGTTTAGAATAAATTGGAATAACCTGTTTTTCAAGATATAATTTAGGTACTTATTATTGTAATAGTTAGATCACAAATAAAAATTCCGTTAGTGGTTTTTAAAATACAAAGATATGCATCTGTGGAAGCTAAGTTTATCCATATTTCTAAGTTATTAAACAGCAACAATAAAGTTGGACAAATTAAACATTATTTAAAGCGTAATGCATTTTATTGTCGGCACTTTACAGTGCGGGGAGGGTCCGTCTAGTTGGGGATAAAAACATTGCAATAAAGGGGCGCGATTTTGATCATAGCTTCTCAGGGGTGAAATTTCTAAGTAGTATGTGGTCAATGACAGGGTTATAAGTACGTACCTACCTAAGTATAGATGCAACATTTTTGAGAAAGGTGAAGTTTTTTTTGATTAATTACTTAGTAGTCAAAATTTTTACAATGTGCGTGTAATACGTGTGAAATTTGGTCATTATTTACAATAAGAATAATAATAGTCATTTATTTCAGGCTACATAGGCCCATAGATAAATAATTAATCTAAATATACATACTAAAACATTCTGTGTTAGGAAATAAAACTTAAAACTAAGTTAGTAAAACTTCACTTGCACTAAGTCTTTGTGCCGTCTATTGGTACTTGTCCGCGAAGCGACGGAATGCCACACCTTATGATGATGATGAAAATATAAATGCCTTGCAATGACTGCCCTACGTCCTACATTAAACCTTATGACTCTTGATGAATCTTGAACGTTTCTTGAAGAGAAGAGAGAGATTAGAAGTCCTATCTAAGTACCTACTGACACACTAATGTCCTGCATAGTTTAATTTTTCACTAAGCAACATGTGGATCAGCGGCTAGAAAACATAATAAAAAGGGTCTTGAAATACCCACACATCTAAATGCAAAGCATACCTATATGATGTCCACAATTACAGTTAAGTGGTAGGTAACCACAATGTTTCGAAATTCACAAATAAATAAAAAAATCCCCACCAAAATCCGTAAAAAACATTCGAAAACGTTTTGTTAGTTAACTCGCCTTTACAAGCTGACATGTAAATACTTTGTAAAGAGAGTACCTAATCCACTGTCCTAGGATTCAACAAAATCCTTCATTATTTAATGTAAACCTACATAGTTAGGTAATTTATATAATATAATTTAATATTTTATAAACTTGAAGTAATAATATATTTTAAATATAATAATAATAACTTGACACATTTCACACACGGTAGTCTGACCCCCCATTAGTTAGAGCCTGTGTGGTAACCAGACTGCTGATAAACATACTTATATCTTCCTAAATATAAACGTAAATATTATGGATAAATGACACCCAGAAACAAATGATCATGCTCATAACATAATTATTTGTCCTGGGTGGGAATCGAATCCACGACCTCTGTTCCGGCAGTCAGGTTCACTAACTATTAGACAACAGGCCAAGTATCATATAGATACGTCTAGCAGCTGCATAGAAAAGAATGTAATTCCTTTGTTCAGAAACAGGAAGCTGCTTTCAAAATTTAAAGTTTTTACCTGCAACTATTATGTATTCTGTGGTACCTGTATAAAATTCTGTCGTCATGTAATATATTATATAATATATTATATAATATATTACATATATTATGTAATATAAATTTAATATTAAACTTAAAAGGTCCTTACTTTGACACAGATCCGTACAACATAATAATTTAGAGCTTTGTTTTACTGAAGTATATTAGTGTATAACTGAAATATTAGTCAAATAAAATCTTTGATTTGTTATACTATGGTTCAATTTCCTATTTTTGGGTTTAAAGTTTATGGCTTACATGAGAAAAGGCCTTCAAAAGTTTTTGGACTGTTGGTATTACATCATCATGATGACAGTGACATTGACATTTAAGTTGAGGTTATGAAGTTAGTGATGTTGTAAAATCTACATAATTTATATAATTAAGACTTAAAGTATGTATAAATAATAAAAATTCGAATAGAATAATAAGCATACAATTAAAAAAATGTGGCAGTTAATAAATTCACATTCGTGTATGCTTATGCGGCAGAGGTAAGTATCAAGGAATATTCAAGGATTTATTTTCATCAATAAACATGAAATTTTGCTGTAAAACTGACAAATAATTTCTTACAGGTTATCGACAAGCAAAAGCAATGTACATTTAACAAATATAATAAAAAATAGTCCGTCTAATGTAGTAAAAAGGTATATATCTGTTGTAAAAACTTCGAGAGAAAACTGTACAAAGTCCGGCTTGTTGTTGCTTTGTAGTCCTTGGAAATTGTGTACAGGTGTCAGCTTGGGCCTTGGTGTTAAATATTTAATAAGTAATGGACCTGTATTCTGTAAGGTGGCACCAAGTAGTAGAATAGTTCAGAGAAGGCCTAATTTACAGAATGACTATGCTAAGTTTGACTGGCGTAAGTTTTTATCTTATCTGGGACCTCACAAACTTTTACTGGTTGCTGCTGTTGCTGTAAGTATGCCTTAACATTATCTTTTATTCCTTTTTATTGTTCTGTTGGTCTTAATTAATAATAATAATTACTTCACACATCTTACACACATCTGTCTGATCCTAAACTAGGCAAAGCTTGTACTATGGTAACCAGACTGCTGATAAATTATATATATACATATTATAGATACATTACACATAGACACAGAACAAGTGATCATTCTCATCACTCAATTATTTGTCCTGGGTGGGAATCAAACCCACAACCTCTGGCTCAGCAGTCAGGGTTACTAACAACTAAACCAACAGGTCAGTTATGTATATATAGTAGTTTGGATGACAATACTATAATTTGGCTTCTTGGAGGTGATCTGATGATGAATGCCAGGAGTAGATTGTGGAACTCTGTAGTAAACCCTTTGAGTTTTGGGCTCATATGATTTGCTTTGATGAGTTGAACAAAATAAGCTAATATACTAAAGTCTGGTGATGGAGCCAGGAGGCCCATACTGCAGTCCTTCGAGAAAACCTCGGCAGCGAGCTCATTCCACAGCCGGAGCGTTCGTGGAAGGAAATTCCTCTGGAACCGTACCATTATATATGTATATTATATGCTCTATACGAAAACCTCTATTCTCTCTTGAAATTTTAATTTTTTCTGTTACAGTCAGCTTTAACAGTGGCATTCCTAAATGTGTACATTCCAATGACGTTGGGAGTGATAGTGAATGTATTAGCAAATTTAAGGCAAAATCCTAGTGCCGACTTTATAGAAGAAATCAAGTTGCCTGCTATTAAACTCTTAGCATTGTACATATCACAGGTATGATTATAATTATTTCTTTCACAGACAGACATTGTCCTGTCTTAACTATGAATATTGAATTCGAATTGGTATAATTTGCAAGGCGCGTTATGTCAATCGCGCCAACTGTCAAACTACTGACAGTTGTGTCAAAAGCCCTAAAGTTACATTAGAAAAGTTAATATGGTTGTTAAGTTTTCTTAAATTTTCTAATTTTACGCGCAGCTTTATTAAATTTTTCTTTCATACCTTCTCCTGCCTGAAATCAGGCGTTCACGCGTGAATGCCGTGACCAAGGGACATAGCTATTCATATTTATATATATAGATTAATTTACTACCATCATTTAGCTTAGCTAAGGTAAGCTAAAGTTTATAATAGCTTGCTTTTCTAGTTTAGCTTCAACATGGACTTTGCAAACTGAGTTAAATAAGAGTTGTAACCTAATGCTAGATAGCCTATACTACTCCTCATGAATCTGGCTATCATATACAGATTTTTTTTAATTCAGACTGGTAATACCAGAGTTTGCACTCACTCTTCAGTTTTATTATATTATTAGTATGTTG